>CM049428.1:10368349-11618349 GCA_026929855.1 Poa annua
GGTAATTGCAATTAACTCTCTTTATAAGATACTTTTATGATTCTCGATGACTTGGAGACTACTAGTTCAAGATTTGACGATTGCCTGCCTTCTAACAGGTGAGACAATCAAGGGTGATCTCGGACCTGTTTGTGGAAGGAGATCAAAATTACTAAGATGAAAAGACAAAAATTGTGGAACCATATGAATGGCACAATTATCGGCTTGATGGATGATTTTCGGTCTCTTGTTTTATCCTTCCGGTTTGGTTCGTTCTTTGTGCATTGTTATTGTCCTTTTGTTCAGGTACTCTCATTGAGCTCTTTATGGTGTTGCTCATATATCAAGAGGTCGTGATTGTTGTGTGTTGGAATAGTTGGTCTAAATGACTATGTAGGCGGCGGTAATTTTGCTTCGTGAGTACTCCCTCCGTTCCACAATATAAGATGTTTTAGGTGTTGTATATGTTGTCTAGATTCATACTAAAGTAAGTGTACACATACACTAAAATATGTGTAGATATATATGTGTACATATGAATGTGAAAGAAAAGACTAAAACATCTTATATTGTGGAATGGAGTGAGTAATTCGCTGCGGTACGAGGCTTTTGTCCTTTTTTCATTAATCATATGAATAATTCTCTCCTTAATCAGGCACCCCTAGATTGGTACAAAACTATCGCCCTCCGAAAAAGCAACACTAATATAATATTCACACTGTGAATGGTGAAAAGGTAACATAACTATAAGACACATTTTTCATATTTTTTTTGAAACAATCGATTTGGCGTTTTGTCAGCGTGAAAAAGAGAGAGAGAGAATCTAAGGACGCGTGAACTCGCCGGTGCTTTGTCAGCGCAATGAGCGGAGACAAGTCAAGCAGGAAAACATCCATCGAAGTCCATCTCCCGTCTGGCGTATCGAAACCATGCAGCAGTGACACGGATGAGCAAGCATGTAGGAGTATCATTCACAGTGAACCCATGAGGTATCCGTCCAGGCTTTTGGACGTTGTCATGGACCTCACCTGACATGCATGTCCAAAGTAGTCCCGATTGCCTACACGCTGACAATAACAAAGTGATGTCCAAAAGGTATTACAATGAGATTTACAAAAAAGGGCAAAAGAAGTGTTGGTTGGGTTAGATTTATTTTGTTTTTACCTCTTCGTTCACTTGTTTCTGTTATGGAACATAATTGCAAGTATAAGAAATAGGTTGTGTATCATCATGAAAACACAACGGACGTGCCGAGCAAACCCTAACTGCTAGCATCACTGACTTAGAATATCCCCGTGCCTAGAGAATTCGAGGCGTGAGATCAAATTTGATTTCAGTCAGAAATTTGGGGTATATATAGAGAGCAGAGAATACAACTTGAGGAGGAAAGAGTTTCAAGGTTTAGATGACATTTTCATCATAAGCAATTCGCCGCACACCCATAAAGGTTTTATAGGCCCACATGCTAGAGCACACACAACATGAAATCATCTATCTCTTTGATGACATATTTCTCCAAACTACGCCTTGTTGTCACGTTCCCTTCAGTCGTTACATGAATTTCGTGTCAACTAAAGTTGATTCTCCACATCTTGACCCAGGCCGGATCGTAGCTTAGGAGGGGTCAGACATGTCACTACACGAGGGTCAACAAAGAAATTTTCTCCTAAATCCTATTTAAATTAGTCTTGAGCATATATTTTTCTATTGTATCTTTGGAGTTTATCAAGATTTTGTATTAGTAGATACAATATTGTTTTAGTTTGATCAGTCAAGATGTATCATCTTTATTTAGTTAAGTAATAAAACACAAAACACATATTTTGGGCTACAAAACCTTCCAACATGCACGAGTGGGGAAGTCACTTGTCGGTACGTGCCAAGGAGCGCTAATATTAAAAAAAAACATTTTCTTAAAAGAAATACGTAGTTTAGGGAAGTTGTAAAAGTAATACACCTTCGGTCACGACGAAACCACTAGTCGGTCACGGCGTGGCTGTTCGATAACACCGAGGTGTATATTTTTACAATTTTGTTAAACAACCAGGGCTGGTCCTAGGGCGGGGGGGGGGGGGGGGGGAGGGGTGGCCGCCCCGGGCCCAGAAATTTTGGGGGGCCTCTAGGTATATGTACAAGGTATATATGTATAAGGCTAGATAGCAATTGGGCCTTTTTTTCTTTGGATAAATAGCAATTGGGCCTTAGGACTGGCCTCTGGGCGTCTCTCGCGTGAACCGTCTATAACAACATCCTCTCTGACGCCTCTAGTTCTGATCTTCTGGATCGATCCGGATCCCCATCGCTCAAGACCTCAAGTCGACGCCTCGTCACCAACAAGTACCGATCTTTGATCTTTCATAACATCATGTTCATAATTTATTAATTCCTTAATTTAGGTTACTAATTATTTGTTTTTGTAGGGCCGTAATGAAGAAATCTCTATCCGGTAGTGCGAAAAGAAAAAGGAGGGAGAAAGAAAAGAAATTTATAGACTCACAAAAAGGATCTCTTCACAAATATTTGAAGAGTAATACAAGCACTTCAACGGATCCAAATAGATTGGCGTTGGTTCCCTGGGTTCCTGTTGGGGAACAAACTGATAATATTAATCTTGAAGACAATTGTGACACCGAAGAGGATGATAACAATGTGAGTGATCATGAACACACATTTAATTCATCTCCTACAGAATCTGCTTGTTTTGATGAGGAACCAGTTCCTGTGGATATTTATGACCCGACAAATTGGGGTAATCTTGATAATAAAGCAAGGGACACATTAGTGGAGAAGGGGGCGATTAGAGAGAAAAATATTGATTTTCCTTTAGCTGCAAAAAGAAGACATTTTTCTTATGACCATTATTCGGTAAAAATGCGCAATGGAGAGGTACATGATCGAAAATGGTTAGTTTACTCAAAAAAGGTTGACATGGTGTTCTTGTTTTTGTTGTAAGTTGTTCAATCCTCTCAACTGCAAGAGTTCTTTGGGTCATGATGGGCTAAGAGATTGGAAGCATATTTCCGAGAGGCTCAAAGAACATGAAGCTAGTGTTGAGCATATTACCAGCATGATCTCTTGGAACGAACTGAAAATTAGACTGAACAAACATGAAACAATTGATAAGGAGTTGCAGCATCAGATCACAAAAGAGAAAGAGAGCTTAAGACAAGTTTTGCTAAGAATAGTTGCTATTGTGAAATTTCTTGGTAAACGCAGCTTGGCATTTAGAGGATCCAATGAGCAGCTTTACAATGATCTTAATGGTAATTTCTTAGCTTGTGTTGAGATGATTGCAGAATTTGACTTGATTATGCAAGACCATCTCAGACGGTTTCAAAACAAAGAGATTAATCATCATTATCTAAGCTATAAAATTCAAAATGAGTTGATTTCTCTTATGGCTTCGAGCATTACAATCAATATTCTCAAGGTAATTAAAGAGGCCAAATATTTCTCGGTTATTCTTGATTGTACCCCTGATGTGAGTCACCAGGAGCAAATGACTTTTTTGATTCGATGTGTCAATACGTGTGGTGCGCAAATAAAAGTTGAGGAATTCTTTCTTGGGTTCTTGGAGGTGATAGACACATCCGGTGAAGGGATTTTCAATGTATTGGTTGAATCCGTCAATTCATATGACCTTCTTATTGATGACATTAGGGGTCAAGGTTATGATAATGGCTCTAATATGAAAGGAAAACACAAGGGGGTGCAAAAGAGGTTGCGTGCTATAAATCCAAGGGCTTTGTATATGCCATGTGCGTGCCATAGTCTTAATCTCACTCTTTGTGATATGGCTAAATCTTGTGGCAAAGTTGTTTCATTTTTTGGAACTGTGCAACGGATATATGTTCTATTTTCTGGATCTACTAAGAGGTGGAAAGTTTTGCTTGATCATGTGGAAGGTTTAACAGAGAAGTCTTTGTCCAATACTCGTTGGGAGAGTCGGATTAAAAGTGTCAAAGTAATTAGATTTCAAGCTCCCCAACTGAGGTCTGCACTTTTTGAGTTAAGTGAAGATGGTGATACCGAACCCAAGGATAGGAGTGACGCAAAAAATGAAGGAGATATGCCCTAGAGGCAAATAAATAAGTAGTATTTATTGTATTATCTCATAAGTTTATAATAGGTTTGTGTATTATGCTATAACTGTATTAATCGGAATTGTTAATACACGTGTGATACATAGACAACCAGGTCCCTAGCAAGCCTCTATATGAGCTAGTCCATTGGGCAACAGTTGATCGAGATTCCCGATCAAGGACAATGACGTCGGTTGACAATGGGGTCATCTTGTTAGTTGAATAAGGTGGTGGACATACGCAAAGTATTGCAATAAGATCGTATTACGATGTTTGTCATTTGCAATAGATAAGAGTATGATAGCTTATTCCTTAGACCGTGAGACCGTACTTATTGTTGCTTCGTAGGAGTGCTTTGAGAGCATCAAACGTTGTGTCTTATATAGCATGACAATAACGGTGTCCATCTTGGGTATTCCGAAAGAGCATCGAGACGTAAGGATCAAGAGCGGGATTTGTTCATTCTTGTAATGGAAAGATACTCTGGGCCCACTCGGTGATATTGCATCTATATAGCTGCAGCTTATGACTAGGTCATGGAGATGTAATATCGCAGACGAGTTAATAACCTTCGTCGGTAACAAGATACAGCAAAGGCATCGGTGTGTCTACGATCATATCTCGGACAAGGTAGTATCGCAGAGACAAAGGGGATGAATATCATACTTATGGTTCAACGACGATATTCGTGGAATGCACAGGGGTCGTCATATATTTCCAGGTATCCCTGACGATCATTGGTGAGCGGAGTGTCTCGACCATGTCTGGAGTGTTCCCGAACCGTAGCGTAACAAACTTAAGGTCTTAGCGACGCTAGGAGATAGGTTCTGGAATTTTATAGGTTTTTGTTGGAGAGAGAGAAATGATCCGGAAAGAGTTCCGGTGGTCCGGAAGGAGTTCCGGAGAGGTCTGGAATGGTTCCAGGAATGTCCGAAAGTTGTTCGGGTGGTCCGAAAGAGTTTTCGGAGTCACGGGATATTGAATTATATATAAATATATTAATTATGAATTAATGGGATTTTTATATTAATTTAATACTAATTAAATAAAGGAAAAAGGGGGCTCCCACCTATATGGGCCCTAAGAGGGCCCAAGAGGGGGAGCCGCACCACCAAAGGGGGTGGGCCCCATAGGCTGGCTCGGCCAGCCCATGAAGGGGCCGAACCCCCCTCCCTTGCCCTTTGTTTAGTCCCACATGGGGGAGCCAAGGGGTTTGCACACCCCCTTCCCCCTTTATATAGCAAGGCATATTAATTGATTTAATACACAGGAAATTCAATTAATTCCCAATTTCTCTCTCGATCTCGTGGTTCCCAAGTTGGAGCCGCGCCGAGCTGAGGAAGGGGGTCTCTCTCCACCTAAGCCATACCGCAGAGCGCCGTTGCTCTCGGGATTCCAGATAAGATCTACTCCTGCGATTTCAGCTGGATCTGAATGACCGGGAGTTGTCGCTAGGCTCCGTATGTTTGCGAGTGCTCGGAGCCTACTCTATTGAGGAGCTTGGGCGACGTCGTCTCGCCCCCTGCAGCCGCCGCGCCTCCCCCCTCTGCTGCCGGCGCGCCAGCCCCGGTGCTGGCGCTCTGCCTTCTTCCGCCCGACGCCCGTCGACGCAAATCATCGTCGACACCCCGGCGTCATCGACTCCGACATCGCGGCAAGTTCTCCACGACCTCGAGGTCGGCTACGTACGACTTCATCGTCAGCGCTTGTGCGGGAGCGTAATCCCCGCTATCGGTCTACATGGAGGTAATGTAACCCGTTCCGCCACCGTTATCGCATGTACTAGATAGATAGATCCTGGCTAGTTAGGGTTTCGTACGCTAGAAAATTATTATTTTCTGCACCGTAACCCCTTCAAAAAATTTATATGAAGTCCTAGGTAGTTTTGAATTTATATTTGGTATGGTTATCTGGCATGATATTTTATTTGCAGTCAACACAGTGAGCAAGAAGTTGCAGTCGCCATCCATGTGCCTTGAGTCTACAATACAAAATGTTGAAGGTATATGCACTTACTTTCACACCTACAGAAATGAAGGGTTTGCTTCTAGTTTGAATTCTGCGAAGGAAATTGCATCTAGATTGGGTGTAGAGCCATCATTTCCTATAAAACGTCGTGCTACTAGGACAAGGCAATTTGATGAAACTTATTGCGAGGAAGCAATATTGTAAGTCGAGGAGGGTTTTAAAGTTAACTATTTTGGTTATGGTTGATATGGCAATCACATCATTGACAACTCGATTCGAGGAACTCCAGACATTCAAAAGTATATTTGGATTTTTAATGAGTTTAACTTATTTGAAGTCAATGGACGGTTCTCAAATTAAAGACAATTGCACTACATTTGCAAATAAATTCTCTCTAGCTGGTAAATGTGATATCGAATTGGATGATCTAGTTTCTGAGTTAAGTCTTATGCAGTTGACCTTGCCAGATAGAATAATGTCTGCTCTGGAGATTTTTCAGTTTGTGAGAGAAGCGGATTGTTATCCTAATATTTAGATTGCTTACCGAATCTTATTTATTATGCCCGTGACTGTCGCATCAGCAGAAAGAAGCTTTTCAAAGTTAAAATTATTAAAGAACTATTTGAGATCTACAATGTCACAGGAGAGACTAAATGGTTTGGCAACTCTATGCATCGAGAAGAAGTTATTGGATGATATTGATATTGAATCCATCGTTGGTGATTTTGATAATGAGATCCTCGAGAAGAAGTTATTGAATCCATCGTTGGTGATATTGAATCCTCCGTGATGATCGGGGGTAGTGTGGTGGATGAGGGTCGTGTCATCGCCATTATTATTTTAGGGATAATAATCTTGGTGTGGTGTGTTTTTGATAATGAGATTATAGAACTAAAACTCACCTATATATTATAAACTTATCTTACCTCTTTTGCGATCACATCTGGAGACTACGGAACTACGCTTCGGTTACTTCTTCAAGAGCTCGGATTCTACCTTGGAAGCCGACGGGTCCAACTTCATCAGCTGGTGCATTGGTTTTAGAAACATTCTCCAAACACAACAAACATCCTATATGTGCTAGAACATTAGTTAGGAGTTAGACCAGATGATTCTGATAGCAAGGAGCAAGATGATGAGTTCCGTAAGCATCATGACATGTTCATGGAAGTGACGATCGTCATGAGCGTATGCCTAGCACCTGAGTTGAAAGTTGTTTCAACACATGGAGCAATATGCCGTGATTGATGCGATCAGAGGTCACTTCAAAGATGAATTGAGTCTTGAGCGGTTCAGACAGCATAGAAAGTTCCGGACCATTCACATGGGGAGCATACCTGTCTGGAGACTCGGTTGAAGAAGTTGTGTGACATCTACTTCAGGATTACGAATATCTACGATTTCTAGATAGCGAACTCCAGTGCAATAGAGATTGTGCTTTACCTCCTAGCTGTGAATAGCATGTGCGTAAATATGCTATAGAGACACGGTGAGCTTCTTCACGTTCGTGAACAAGTTCAAATCTCTAAAAGATGATTCATCGAAGAAGAGTTCTTCGACGCTATGGGTATATTTGATATACGAAGATATAAATGTATTCTTCTCATACTTGATGAAAAGTGTTTGATAATTGTTCTGTTTGTGAAACAGTCCCTGGTTATCACAAGTATGTGGCGAAGGGTGACGTGACAGTGCACGAGTGATGGCAAGTTCATGGCCAGTGGTGCTCACGCCCTCGAGATATCATATTAGTTATCATCAATAGTTTTTTGATAAGACATTTTGTAATAGTGAGAATGTGATCTAGTTTGGTGTCTTGAATGTAACAAGACATAATTATTCATATAGAACACATCAGTTGTTTTATGTTATGAAACAAAGCAGTCGTTCCATGTTATGAGTAATTTGCATCACATCTCAATTACATTATGCGTATGATATACATTTATAATAGCGGGAATGATAAAATTATGTGTCCAAAGAACAAACACCATCGAATTTAGTCATAAAGGCAATGAAAGAAGTAATGGATATTTTTGGTCCATTTAAGTATCTCGAGTGCCAAAATTGATTAAGTTTGAAATGCAGTATTGAAGTTGCAATACTAGAGGAAATTGATTGAGAGTCATTTTTAATGATTAATCAATGGTGTTTTGCTTGATCCGAATTCCTCTATGATTTTGGTAAATAGGAGTATTTGCCCGATAAATTATGGAGTCTGAAATTAATTTGATAATAGATCAAATGGGGTTTTTCAGAAGAAATATTAGTGAATGTTGTATTCACAAAATTCGATCAAAAGGACAATATTTTTGAATTATGGTTTCAACACAAAAGACTTGTGGAAATTCGTTTCACAATATTATAAAATCATATATGGTGATATGTGGGGAATTATAATCATGCTATATTTTAAATAAAGTGTGGTCTGAGAGAATCTGTCTTAGAATCTCCTAATATGTTCGAAACATTATAGTCGATGTCCACTTTAGAAAATAGATATTTTTCTCAACGAGAATTCGTAGGATCGACAGTAATGTCGACGTGTATATGATTATGCGATAATTCGGAATATACATGAGTAGTTCTTTGTAGATTGCTCGCATTGGACGAGAGTGTATTCCAGAATCAATTAGAAACAAAGTTCAGTTTGTTGTCTATATAATTCCGAGAAAAGATGACTTTTCGAATTATGGTTTATGGATTGAAATTAGAAGTTTGGAATAAAGTGTCAGACTTATGTTGGAAGATGTTCCAAAGAGTATATGTCTGCTAATGAAAGTTTAGTGATTAAGAGTGAGGGAGACTAGAAAATTGTTTTCTGCTTGCAATCCTCTTCATAAAGATCATAATATTTTCATGAAAGAAACTTCTAAATAAAGTGTTGTTATATTTAATATTGCTGTCAGGTCACAACACTGTATTAAGTATTTCAGATCTTGTTGACAGATCAAGATGCACTTTATGAATACAAAGAAAGTTGAGAAAATATCGGAATACGAACAAAGGCTTTTTGAGCCTGGAAATCCAAAGTTGCATTTGAAAGGATTAAGAGAGTAATTGTTGCTGCAATTCTTATTAGAGGAATAAGATTGTTTAATCGTCATATAAGGTGTTATATGATAAATGTGACTATAAGAAAGACGCGGTAGCATGTCTTGTCGAGAAATGTGTCTTGGACAAGATCAAATTTGTTGACTACATTTATGTAGACATGCTTGAAGTCTGAGGGATTTGTATTAATGTAATACTGTAGTTTGTATTAAATTCGAATTGATAGTAGATCAATGATTTTGGTTTAACCAAGATGTCGATTTAAGTGGGAGTCATAGTTAGTTCACTCAGGAGAAATATGTGAAGAACATATTTTTGAGTGGGAGCTCAGGAACTCAAATATGTGGATGACACGTTTTGAGTGGGAGCTCGTGTTATCAAATATGTGGAGACATAATTTGAGTGGGAGTCGAATTCATCTTGTGTTGTTAACACATTGTGAAACTGTGCCAATAGAATAGATGAAGTTGTGAACCTATTTAAAAGTTAGTGTCTATTTTGAAATAGAACGAGAATTTTAAATAGTTAGTCGAGTTGGATTATATCTGAGGAGTCAGAATAGAGTCAAAAGGATGTTCCTTTGGAATCCAATTGGTCATTAAGAGTAATGATGCATGAAGGTAATGGTTGTATGACATGTGGGTCTATTATGTATATATTAGACATCATACAGAAACCATATTATCTGCTCGATAAAATATAACCGATGTTCTTGGAGTAAAGAACAGTTATGAAAGTAAATTTGGAATTTACTGGAAGTAGAAGTGCGTTAGTTAAGGGATTGACATTTGAATGTCAAGTTTTCTACATTGGTGTGAAAGTATGTAGATATCGCGAGTTTGTAATTGTTACAAGGGGCTCTGCATGGCTGAGTGTGTTTTTCAGGGCAGTTATCTGGTTAGTATAATCAGAGTAAGCGCTGGGAAGCAGAAGTCTCACTTAGTTACGGTATTTGCATATATGTTGTTAGACAACATGGTGATATCAAAAATCGCAAAAGCATGTACAATCATGGATTGTGCAGTAACACTTTTCCACGAGCAAGCATTATCAAATGATTCTTATTTGATAAGGGATTCTGATAAAGTAAAATGCAGCTAGTTTATTTGTACTCTAGTGCAAGTGGGAGACTGAAGGAGATATGCCCTAGAGGCAAATAAATAAGTATTATTTATTGTATTATCTCATAAGTTTATAATAGGTTTGTGTATTATGCTATAACTGTATTAATCGGAATTGTTAATACACGTGTGATACATAGACAACCAGGTCCCTAGCAAGCCTCTATATGAGCTAGTCCATTGGGCAACAGTTGATCGAGATTCCCGATCAAGGACAATGACGTCGGTTGACAATGGGGTCATCTTGTTAGTTGAATAAGGTGGTGGACATACGCAAAGTATTGCAATAAGATCGTATTACGATGTTTGTCATTTGCAATAGATAAGAGTATGATAGCTTATTCCTTACACCGTGAGACCGTACTTATTGTTGCTTCGTAGGAGTGCTTTGAGAGCATCAAACGTTGTGTCTTATATAGCATGACAATAACGGTGTCCATCTTGGGTATTCCGAAAGAGCATCGAGACGTAAGGATCAAGAGCGGGATTTGTTCATTCTTGTAATGGAAAGATACTCTGGGCCCACTCGGTGATATTGCATCTATATAGCTGCAGCTTATGACTAGGTCATGGAGATGTAATATCGCAGACGAGTTAATAACCTTCGTCGGTAACAAGATACAGCAAAGGCATCGGTGTGTCTACGATCATATCTCGGACAAGGTAGTATCGCAGAGACAAAGGGGATGAATATCATACTTATGGTTCAACGACGATATTCGTGGAATGCACAGGGGTCGTCATATATTTCCAGGTATCCCTGACGATCATTGGTGAGCGGAGTGTCTCGACCATGTCTGGAGTGTTCCCGAACCGTAGCGTAACAAACTTAAGGTCTTAGCGACGCTAGGAGATAGGTTCTGGAATTTTATAGGTTTTTGTTGGAGAGAGAGAAATGATCCGGAAAGAGTTCCGGTGGTCCGGAAGGAGTTCCGGAGAGGTCTGGAATGGTTCCAGGAATGTCCGAAAGTTGTTCGGGTGGTCCGAAAGAGTTTTCGGAGTCACGGGATATTGAATTATATATAAATATATTAATTATGAATTAATGGGATTTTTATATTAATTTAATACTAATTAAATAAAGGAAAAAGGGGGCTCCCACCTATATGGGCCCTAAGAGGGCCCAAGAGGGGGAGCCGCACCACCAAAGGGGGTGGGCCCCATAGGCTGGTTTGGCCAGCCCAAGTGGGGGCCGAACCCCCCTCCCTTGCCCTTTGTTTAGTCCCACATGGGGGAGCCAAGGGGTTTGCACACCCCCTTCCCTTTTTATATAGCAAGGCATATTAATTGATTTAATACACAGGAAATTTAATTAATTCCCAATTTCTCTCTCGATCTCGTGGTTCCCAAGTTGGAGCCGCGCCGAGCTGAGGAAGGGGGTCTCTCTCCACCTAAGCCATACCGCAGAGCGCCGTTGCTCTCGGGATTCCAGATAAGATCTACTCCTGCGATTTCAGCTGGATCTGAATGACCGGGAGTTGTCGCTAGGCTCCGTATGTTTGCGAGTGCTCGGAGGCTACTCTATTGAGGAGCTTGGGCGACGTCGTCTCGCCCCCTGCAGCCGCCGCGCCTCCCCCCTCTGCTGCCGGCGCGCCAGCCCCGGTGCTGGCGCTCTGCCTTCTTCCGCCCGACGCCCGTCGACGCAGATCATCGTCGACACCCCGGCGTCATCGACTCCGACATCGCGGAAAGTTCTCCGCGACCTCGAGGTCGGCTACGTACGACTTCATCGTCAGCGCTTGTGCGGGAGCGTAATCCCCGCTATCGGTCTACATGGAGGTAATGTAACCCGTTCCGCCACCGTTATCGCATGTACTAGATAGATAGATCCTGACTAGTTAGGGTTTCGTACGCTAGAAAATTATTGTTTTCTGCACCGTAACCCCTTCAAAAAATTTATATGAAGTGCTAGGTAGTTTTGAATTTATATTTGGTATGGTTATCTGGCATGATATTTTATTTGCAGTCAACACAGTGAGCAAGAAGTTGCAGTCGCCATCCATGTGCCTTGAGTCTACAATACAAAATGTTGAAGGTATATGTACTTACTTTCACACCTACAGAAATGAAGGGTTTGCTGCTAGTTTGAATTCTGCGAAGGAAATTGCATCTAGATTGGGTGTAGAGCCATCATTTCCTATAAAACGTCGTGCTACTAGGACAAGGCAATTTGATGAAACTTATTGCGAGGAAGCAATATTGTAAGTCGAGGAGGGTTTTAAAGTTAACTATTTTGGTTATGGTTGATATGGCAATCACATCATTGACAACTCGATTCGAGGAACTCCAGACATTCAAAAGTATATTTGGATTTTTAATGAGTTTAACTTATTTGAAGTCAATGGACGGTTCTCAAATTAAAGACAATTGCACTACATTTGCAAATAAATTCTCTCTAGCTGGTAAATGTGATATCGAATTGGATGATCTAGTTTCTGAGTTAAGTCTTATGCAGTTGACCTTGCCAGATAGAATAATGTCTGCTCTGGAGATTTTTCAGTTTGTGAGAGAAGCGGATTGTTATCCTAATATTTAGATTGCTTACCGAATCTTATTTATTATGCCTGTGACTATCGCATCAGCAGAAAGAAGCTTTTCAAAGTTAAAATTATTAAAGAACTATTTGAGATCTACAATGTCACAGGAGAGTCTAAATGGTTTGGCAACTCTATGCATCGAGAAGAAGTTATTGGATGATATTGATATTGAATCCATCGTTGGTGATTTTGCATCTAGAAATATCAGGAGAAATTTTTAGGGTGTCACCAAATTGTAATACTTTTCCATCATAATAAAATTACGCCTTCGTACGTCCGTGGTTTTTTCCCGTAAAGGTTTTCCACGTAAAATTATGTCTCTCATTTTTCTTATTTTTATTTATATTAAGTGCACTAAATTCTAGTCTCGCACCGGCCCGCCGAATTCTCAGGATCGGCCCTGTAAACAACGTATTATTTCTGAAATTTATTTATAAACTTTACTATCAAAAAAAGTTTGGCCCAAAGGAGCTGGACCAGTAGGTTAGCAGTTGCGGAGTGACGGGAATGGGCTGTTGGGCAGGAAACCGATCGATACTTCGATTAGATCCATGCCGTTGGGCTTGACAAGTGAATCGCCACTAGCTACTCGCCTGTTGGGCTGGAATGGATAGTGGCCTCGTGACCAATAACACCCAGGCGTACGTGTGGCCGTATAAATAGATGGGCAGCGCAGCGGGAATCGCACATCGCACACTCTGTAGGGAAGATCATCTCTCTGTACTTCCTTACAGAAAAAGCAGACCATCTCTCTCATAGTCTCATCCATCATCAGAGCATGGCGCCGGTGAAGGTGTTTGGGTCGGCGGCGTTCACGAACGTGGCTCGGGTGCTGGTGTGCCTGGAGGAGGTCGGCGCCGAGTACGAGATCGTCGACATCGACTTCCACGCCAAGGAGCACAAAGGCCCAGAGCACCTCGCCAGAAACGTAAGAACCTGGTCGGATCAGGAAGGAATTCAGGATCAGCTGCTCTGTTCCACCAGAGCTACTGTAGGAGCTAAGTACTGGATCATAGATCCATCGTCCGCTGCATGCTAGCTAATTTTACTCCGCTTTTCTCCAATCAGCCATTTGGACAGGTTCCCGCGCTCCAGGACGGGGATCTGACGCTGTTCCGTGAGCTCACAAAACTCTTCCCAAAGTCGCCATCATTTTCAACTTCTCGTCGACTAATCACACACATTTCATCTCCTCCCAGAGTCCCGCGCAATATCCCGGCACGTGCTGCGAAAGTACAGGACGTCGGCCGACGAGGTCAACCTGCTGAGGGAAGGCGAAGCCGAGGAAGCCGCGCTCGTCGACGTCTGGCTGGACGTGGAGGCGCTCCATTACGACCCCGTCATGCACTCCGTCTTCTTCCAGCACCGCGTTGTCCCGGCGCTGGGCGGGGCGCCCGACGAAGGCGTCATCCGCGAGAGCGTCGAGAAGCTGAGGAAGGTGCTGGACGTGTACGAGGCACGGCTGACGAAGCACAGGTACCTGGCCGGAGATTTCGTGAGCCTGGCCGATCTTAGCCATGTCCCCGAGACGCACTACTTCATGGAGATGCCCTACGCGGCGGCGGCGTTCGACTCGTACCCTCGTGTGAGGGCGTGGCTGGACGACCTGTTCGCCAGACCGGCCGTCAGGAAGGTCCTCTCTCTCATGGCCAAGAGCTTCAGCAGTGGATGATGTGTGACAGTGTATTCATGGATGACGCCTGCAGTTGCCAGCTCAAGAACTGAGAAGTACAGTACCTACTTTGAACTTTGCACGTATAGCTTTGACCAGAGAGAAAAAAGTCGACTTATGTCGTTGTCATGTATAAATGTTTGGATATTGTGCGTCTGATTTGCAGTATATGTGGGATGTTCAACCTTGTATTTCAGCTCTTTCAAAGAGCCTAGCTAGCAAGTAAATTCAGTGTGGAACTTGTCAATATATCATCACATCTGAAAAACGAAATTGACTGTTCATAAGTAGGATGTAATCGGATCAGATAAAATTGGATTCGGAAAACGAAATTGTCTGTTCCACATCCTTTTACCACATTTAGTCATCGCATTCAGAGCACAGCGCACAACGGATAATGACAAATTATGGATTTAAAAACGAATATTTGTGGTTCCTTATTCGGAACAGAAACAAGCAGACTCCGGACGGACCGAGAAAAATTAGAATTTAGGACCCTAACACTCCCACGGCGCTCCCCAGCGCGCCGCCGGGTCCCCAACCACTCTCCAGCACCCCTCCCCCGGCTCTCTCCTCTCAGCCACTGCCGCTGGCGCCGGCTGCGGTGGCGGCGCCCCTGTGCCATGTGTGCTGGGGGCGGCGGTTGCAGAGCCTTCTCTTCGACGTGGCTAGGGCTGAGTCGATGGGGAGAGCTGCTGGCGGTGGTCAGGGGGCGGCTGTTGTAGCCTGCGCTCCAGGGCAGCGGGCGATGGTGGCTAGCCGCGGATCTAGGGTTTCGCCTAGATCCGCCATTCTTGTGGCGGCGCGGTCGGACTCGGGGCGGCACCGTTGGCTGCTCCCCGAGCGAGCTTGAGGAGGTCCTCCTCCGCGAGTTTGGCTTGGTTTAGCGGTGGTGGTCCTAGGGCTCGTTGTCGACGTCAAGAGGAGAGTCTATCGACTGTATGGCGTATTCGAACTGGCTGAGACGTGGTTCGGATGCTCCGCCGCGCTCCACTGGGCGATGCCTGGAGATTGCTGGACCGGGTGGAACCGGTCGTGTGCACCCATGTTTTTCGCTGGCCATTTTGGTTCAGAGGGAGCGCTTCGAAGCTCCGTCAGCTTTTAATATCATGGAGCATGTTGTCGTTTTGTGCTGCTGGAGAATGTCATGGAAGCCAAGAGCGGGCGCGACGTCCTCCTCCACAACGGGGAGGAAGAGCTGGGCGCGGCGGCAGCGGCTCGTCGTGCGGCAGCGGCGACGTGAGAATCCGACAGCTTGGCATCGTCGACAGTTTCCTTAGCGCTAGGTCCCGGTTGGTGGCTCCGACCGGGATCTGAGTTCGGGGTATTTAAACGCCCCCACCTTTAGTCGCGGTTCATGGATATCACTAGGACTAAAGGGGACCTTTAGTCGCGGTTGGAGCCACGAACAGCGACCCAGTAAGTGTTTCGACTGGGCGCGCGCGCAGCCCCTTTAGTCCCGGTTCGTGGCATGAACCGCGATCCAGTGAGTCTGAATTTTGATTCAGTTTGCACTTTCTAAAGAGTTTGAATATACATTTTTAATAACTTTTGTATATTTAGGAATTTGACAAAACTTTCCATATGAAATGTGTTTGAATTTGACTAACTAATAGAAAACTATTTTTTATTTTCTAAAATGATTATTGTAAATATTTTAAAAACAGTTTGATATGAATTTGAAGAACTTTTGTATATTTAGGAATTTGATAAAACTTTCCATATGAAATAATGTGATACAAACTTAAGAAATCCTTTGGCATGGGGATATTATATGTGTACTAGTTGTTATGAAAAATGATAACCTTTATTTTTGAAAAAAATTGCAAAAAAAATCTTCACAAAAATGTCTATCATGTATAGACATCTAGAAGTTTCAAGACAAATGATCAAGTTATGCTCATTTTTAAGTCATAGTTTATGATAAAGATCTCATATTACACAAATAGGTGACAATGGGTATAAAAAACAACCATGCCAAAGGAAATCTTGAAATTATTTTCATAAATATCATTTTTTATTTTTTAAGTGCAAAAACTGACTTTTTTTTAACAAAGTACCAAAAATATGATGCAAAATGGCACCCTTTTAATTTTCATGGAAACTAGTACACATATGATGGATAATGCCCAAGTATTAGGTTTTTCCTTGATTTCTACCTAATTTCCCCTAGTTAAATGAGTTTATGCCTATTTTTCAAAAGTAATTCAAATTTGAACTACAACTGTTTGATAGCTTGGTCTGAAAATTTTAGAAAAATCATTTTAAGTTACACAACTAGTGGTTATATCACAAAAACATTGATAGTTATATAAAACAT
The DNA here is from genome assembly GCA_026929855.1 of Poa annua. Lineage (NCBI taxonomy): Eukaryota > Viridiplantae > Streptophyta > Magnoliopsida > Poales > Poaceae > Poa > Poa annua. The sequence goes on from CM049428.1 coordinate 10,385,083, forward strand.
TACATTTTCTGATAAATTGTCATCGCGACCGTTTTGACTTTATTTATGAAAAAATGAAATAATGTGATAAACACTTAAAAAAGAAATCCTTTGGCATGGGGACCTGTACTAGTTGATAAGAAAATGATAAACTTTATTTTTGACAAAATTTGCAAAAAAGGTCTTCACAAAAAGGTCTATCATGTGGAGACATGTAGAAGTTTCAAGTCAAATGATCAAGTTATGGTCATTTTCAATCATAGTTTGTGATAGAGATCTCATATTCCACAAATAGGTGACAATGGTTATAAAAAACAACCATGTCAAAGGAAATTTTGAAATTATTTTCATAAATATCATTTTCCATTTTAAGTGCAAAAACTGACAAAATATTTGAGATAAATTATTTGCAACAATAACACTACTCACATCCACATGAGGAGACTCTCAAGCACTACAAAATATTAGAGAGATAAATTGTTTGCAACAATAACACTACTCACATCCACATGAGGGAATCTCAAGCACTACAAAATATTAGAGATAAATTATTTACAACAATAACACTACTCATATCCACATGAGGAGACTCTCAAGCACTAAAAAATATTAGAGAGATAAAGTGTTTGCACTAAAACTACTCTCTTCCACATGAGGAGACCCTCAAGCACTACAAACACTAGTACAAATAGTCCTCCGAATCAGAATCAGAATACTCCTGTCGCACTGATCGCGGTACGAGGTGACGCTGCTCATAGTTGATGATTCTAATCTTGCGGTACACCTCGTATACAACATACGCATCTATTGCTGCATACTCAATGTTGCAACCGTCAAGTGGGTACTTCTCCCAAAGTTTGTGCTGCTTCTTGTCGAATCTTGTTTTCATATTAGCGTACGCATACTCGTCGATCACGGCGCTTGCCATATCAGACATTCCAGTCTTGGCATGGTCAAGCCTAAACAAGGCCTGGAGATCAACGAGGCAGACAAATGGTATCTTAAGACCTCAGGTGCGTCTCATCTTGATCTTGTCATTCGTTATATCAACGCTAGCAAAATGAACGCCACTGCGAAGAAAAGCCATGAGCATTGGACATTGCTTGTCACTTCTGCAACAACAAATGGAACACAACAATATATAATTTGAGATCAAGTATAATAAGAATAACAAAAAATATATGCAATGCAACTAAGATTTTAGGCCCATATATATATATATAATTTGAGATCATATGTATAATAAGAATAACAAAAATATACAACTTTAATTTTCGGCCATATATAATTTAAGATCTTGTATAATAACAACAATATGTAATGCAACTTTCATTTTCGGCCAATATATAATTTGAGATCAAGTATAATAAGAATAACAACTATATGCAATATGAAACTTTCATTTTCGGCCAATATATAATTTGAGATCATATGTATAATAAGAATAACAACTATATGCAATGCAACTTACATTTTCAGCCAATATATAATTTGAGGTCAATATAATAAGAATAACAACAATATATGCAATTAATGCAACTAAGATTTTCTCGGCCAATATATAATTTGAGATCATAATAAGAATAACAACAATATATGCAATGCAACTAAAATTTTCGGCCAATATATATAGTTTGAGATCAAGTATAATAAAATTTATAACAACAATATGCAATTTTCATTTTCGGCCACTATATAATTTGATGAGATCATGTATAATATAAGAGTCCTATATATGCAATGTTCCTATCCTATATAATTTGATGAGATCACGTTCACTACAATCAAAGAGAAATTGCTATGCTATGCAGTTTTCCTATCCTAATCAACACAAATTAAAGAAAATAAGCACTATATTGGATTAATTACCTTGCACATTGGAAAACCATCACACGTTTCTTGAAACAGAGTTGGATGATCGCAACTTCTTGTTGATCGGCCGTGTACTCGAGATCAAGACCCATGAACTTCTCTTACTACTGAGTTTCGCCAAGCCAAGTAGTGAAATCGGAGAGAAAACTCGTCACCTAGCGCTATCGTTCGTGTACACCACATTGAGGTTTGTGCGATGTGCAAGAACGTCCCCGTAGCGAGTGGTGGTTGGTGGTGCCGGATTCATGGTGGCCGGAGGGATGCAAGAAGAGGAGATCAGAGGGTCGCCAGCGGCCGGAAGGAAGAAGACATAATATGATCGATACCGCCGATGCAGGGAGAAGAGAGAAGAGACAGAGGAGAAAATGAACTGCTGTATAGCCAATCTCGTCTAAACTCGTGGCGGGAGTCGAACGGTTAGGCGTTTTAGTACCGGTCCGTAACACGAACCGATACTAAAGCTCCCCTCGCCCAGCCCCACGCATCGTTGCCATCCCCCTTAGTTCCGGTTTTAGCTACAAACCGGGACAAATACCTTTAGTCGCGGTTGGTATTAGAAACGGGACTAAATATTCTCCTGGAACCGGGACTAAAGGGTTCCGTACCCGTGATGTCGTCCTAGCAGTTCGAACCGTGACTATTGAAGTAATTAGTCGTGGTTCCAAGCGTGACCGGGACTAAATATGCCGAGAGCATAAAACGGTATGCTTGTTTTCTACTAGTGTAGCTATTGCAAATGTTATCTAGATACACATCAAAATGAGTGAATATAAATACTAAAAGATATCTAGATACAAGTTTAGACATGTGTATGTGACAAACGCTAAAACATCTTATATTAAAAACGGAGGGAATACTAGTTTACACACCTTTTTTCTCTTGAAATACTGCGTGAACTGCTCGTCCTGTGTTTGGAACACACGGCATGTTTCCTTGCCATATTCTTCCACAAGATGGGATTTTTAATCCCAAATTTGCTACTGTATTTCTTTCTACATGACATTGTTGATGTTATAACAAGTTGCTATTTATTTCTAGACATGACATTGTTGATGTTATATATGATGATCTGAATTAATAATATGCATCGATCAGAGTTAACCCGCATAGAAGTCTTACATCAACCTTATCTCTCGCAGCGCATAGCAGTGGACTAGTAGTACAGAGATAGGGGTCTAAACGGATAGGATAATTTCTGCACCATATCCGATTTCAAAACCGTTTTTAACAATCCATGTCCGGTTTTAAAGAATCCGATGGATAAGGATATCCGATTCCGAACTTAACACCCGGATATGGTATAAGATATGATATGTAAAATAGTCTAAAATATGGATTATCTGAAATTTAAATAGGATTATCCGATGATTTTAATCCGAATAATCCGATTATCTACGAAATGTCTAGTCTAATATAGCATATTTTGCAGCTAGTAAGTTGTCAAATTCGTTAGTCGAACAACATGTCACTTAAATATTTATTGCAAAGACTCTGAATTACAATTTTGTTAGTTATTAGGTTATCGAATAATTATTTTTATAAGTATGATTTGACAATTAACTTATACACATATATATCCGATTAATTTTGTTAACGCTCTGAATCCGCCCCGTTTCCACCTCCAAATCCGCTATAACGGATATCCATATCTAAATCCGCATCCGATCATTATCCAATCCGATTCGAATCCGATGAAAAATTATGATAAACGATATGATAAAGGTAAAATTGATCCTTTTACACCCCCTATACATGGATGATGAGACCCTAATTGGATAACGGTACCAGGAGCAGCAGCCCATGTATCATCGATGACTGAATGACTTTGGGAGCGTCATTTAAAAAAATAAAAAACGTACAAATACGCCATATTTTGAGAACAATATAAGAAGGAGAGTGGACTCGTTGGTCTACAAAAGAAAAGAGTGGGCTTTTCTTCTTGGGTCACGGCTCTTCCTCGCAATGGGGTTCAGATGTCCCCGGCCCGAAGCATTTCTGCCTCGACGACGGTTCACACAATTGCACTTGCCAAAATCATGTTAGTTCTGTATATCCCGCTCAAAATAAAATGAAAAAAATAACGTACACGGTACACGCAGGAGATTTTTTTTTGACTATGACTACGGCGGGCTCTTAAAGTCAGCCTGAACTTCATTTATCAAATGCCTATGAGACTTTGCAGCCTCTACAAGATAGGTTCAAATGAACCAGAGTTTACAGAGATACAAGCCAAGAGAAAAAAAAGAAAAAAACGCACACCGACAACACATAAGAGAGAGTCACTCCGAGAAAATCTCGAAGACAGTTGATTGATGAGAAGCTCATCACGACCCAAGCACTGCGATCACAAAGGAGGATCCACCGGACATGACAGCGGAGACCCAGGCATGACTCTGCACCATCGACGTACTCGAACACCAACACGCATCCGAGGCCACACAGCGCGTCGACACCACCTGTATCAGGGGCATGGCCGAAAGGTTGCACGCGGCTAGAAGACGCCATGACGCCTGTGAGTTGCCAGCCAAATTAGAAGGGCATCAGAGATACCCTACCCGCACGGGGGGATCATCGCCGTAGACGCAGGGCATAGCACCACCGAGTGCAACCCCAACCCCATCTGGGTTCGATTACCCGAAGGGTGGGCTAGCCTAGAGCACACACGAAGACCACCCACACCAGTCACGCCATAGGACTTCGACAGGATCCGACGCGAGGGCCAAGCAACCGACAAAGAGAAGCAACCACCACCACTGCCACGGCTCACCTCACATCAAAGAGAAGACCGCATCCATGGCGCCATCTGCAGAACCATGGAGCACACCAGCCTGACACTGAAGGCAAGACAGAGGTGGCTCGACATCCAGCCATGACGGCTTCCCACGTAGGGAGCTCGTCACCACCATGGCCGCCATCTGCGAAGCCACGGCACCCGTCCTCCCCAACGGCGCCTCGCTGTAGGAAGATGGCCGAATGAAGAGGTTGCAACCCTTGCAACCATCGGAGGGAACGGCTGAGCGTCATCGAAGCCGACAGCAGCCGAGGAAGGCACATAAGCCGGGACCAAGGTCCATCCAACCACCGTCCACCAGAGTTGAGGCCCAGAAAACATCGATCTTCACCGGAACTCCGCACCGCGCGGAGGCAGCCGAGCAAAGATGGACGGCACCTCCCAGCACCATGCCGGCAGGAGCACCAAACCTCCGAACTCCGACCACTGCGCCACCCCGAAGCAGCCACGCTGACCGCCGCCACCAAACCAGCACGGGCCGCCGCCCGGGATCCACCACCGCCGGCCGGCCGCACTGCAGCCGCAACACAATGGCGGCACCACCTCGCTGCACCAGGAAGGCGCGACACGCTGGAAACCGCCGCGGCCCGCCAAGCCCATCTGGGCCCAGATCGGGCCCCTGCTGCAGGAGCGCAGCGGCCGCGCCTCGGCTCCACGCCGCCACCAGCCGCACCACGTGAACCTCCACCGCTGCCGCCGTCGAGCCGAGCTCCACTGGAAGTCCGGCGAGCCGCCAAGATGCGCGGCCGCGAGAGGAGCGCGGCGCACGCGTCCACCGCGAGGTCGGCCCGCACCGTCATTTGAAGGCAAGGGCCGCCGCCACCGCGGCAGAGGAGGGCCGGCGAAGAGGGAGGAGCTTGGCGGCGCGGCGAGGTTCCCCCGAGTCGCTCGAAAGAGCGACGCGAGGGTCATGAGCGTTTCGAGGTTTTCTGTGTCAACCTTTGTGTTGACTTGTCTACACGCAGGAGATCGTACCCCAAAGTCGAAAATGAATACTCCAGTGTCGTAGTATATATGATCACTCTTTTGTTGGCATTGCAAGATTATAAGTTTGAATATGGGCCGCCGTGTCCCAGGGGGAGGACTCGCAAATCCAGTCAGAGCTGTCGCTATGCCACTGTCAAGATTAAGTTTGAATATTGAGTTTAAGGTGACGTTTGCATCAGAGATTTGAATCAGAGTCGTTGCAACCAAATTAACACGTACTACCACCAAGTTGAGGAAAATATATACACTATGCATGGCCCACGACCATTTCTTCACTTCCCTTCGCTTCCTGTACGTCTTGAGTCTTCACGCCCGCCATGGCCGGCATGTTCCAAGCTCTTGTGCTCCTCCTCGCAGTACTTGTACAACAACCGCTCGCCGCCGCAGCACAACCATGGACGTCCTGCGGCAAAGGCAACTACTCGGCAGGCAGCACATACGAGACCAACCTCCAAAGCCTCCTCCTCGGCACCCTCCGCGCGAACGCCTCCGCCTCGCCGTCCCTCTTCGCCTCCGGCGCCCTCGGCGCCGCGCCGGACACCGTCTGGTCCCTCGTCCTCTGCCGCGGCGACGTCAGCGCCTCCGAATGCTACGACTGCGTCACCACCGCCGGCCGGGACGCGGCCGCAGCCTGCAACCGCAGCAGGGACGTGGCGCTCTGCTACGACCGCTGCTACGTCCGCCTAACCAACCACTACTTCCTCGCCCCCACCGGCAACTCCGGGGAGGTGCATGTCAGCGACGGCCCCTACGTGACCAGCTACAGCGACGTCTACCAGCCGGTCAACGACCTTCTCGGCGCCACGGTGCAGCGTGCGCTGGACAACTCCTCCCCGAGATTCTTCGCCACGGGGCGATGGGCAGGGCCGCCTGGCGCCCGCGACATCTACTCGGCGGCGCAGTGCGCGGCGGACCTTACGCCGGCGCAATGCGGAAGCTGCCTGCAAAAGGTAATGGGCAGATGGTGGAGCATGTTCCCGCAGAGTGGGGAGAACGCCAGGATTGCTGGTCCGCGGTGCACCTTGAGGGTCCAGTCGACCCCCTTCTACAATGGCAGCGCCATGGTCCTGCTGCCTACCACGGCAACAGCAGCCTCTGCTACCACAGGTCAGCGGCTACCACCCCCACTCGTCAGAAAGACTGTTTTTTTAAACTTAATTGTACACTACAATTAATTTTGGGCAACTTGATGGCGCGAGATTAACCGTGTTGTAAACTTGTAATTCGGTCTCAAAAACTTGCTTTCTTACATTCCTCCTCTTTTTTTGAGGTTTAAGGCGGTCGAATCCGCCGTCCGATTAGATAGAAGAGAGTGTTATGTATAGAATTTAGTGCTAGGGAAAATTCCCTTTACAAGCAAAAAAAAAACAAAAACTAGTCTCCAGAATCTTGGGTGTGGGCGAAATCCCGCATTTCCAACTCCTCCCACACCAAAGCCGCCACCTCCGAAGTCAAGATTGTCACATTGCAGAAGGTCCTCTTTTTCCTCTCCTTCCCTGTCCACACACCGAGCGGATGATGGCCTCAACAGCCGCTCTCGCAGTCTTGTGTGAAAAACCCACAAGAGCACAACCTCCTCCAAACATTTGCCAGGAGGAGTGCCCAAACATCATAAGCTTCATCATCAAGACACCCCCGACGGCATCTGCCGCTCCATCCTGGTCACTGCCGTCGTCTTCTTCTTCTTGGTCTTCTTCATGGCGAGGACGAGGTCGTCGATGGACGCCACTGCCTGGTCCGAGAAGGGCTGGTCCATGATATCTAACAAGGCCATGAAGTCCTCTCGACGGCGCCCCGAGGCTCGGGGTGGGCCTCCTCAGGCAGCAAGCCGAGACGGCGCGCCACGGTCTCTCTGGCCAGCTGCTCGATGTTGGCACCCTTCAGATGCAGCTTGGCGAGCCTACCGCTCCTCCACCCAGACGACGCCACCACCTCCATCTCAGGGGCCGATGTCGTGACCGGCGTGCCCAAAATGGTGGCCGCAAGCGGCACCATGATCTTAGCGATGAAGCTCGACAAGGGGCACATGGGTGCACCCACCTCCACGTCCTGCTGCCTAGGTCTAGTCCGCACCGTCGAGGCGGTGCCCATCTCAAGTGTCTGCCCGACCTCCTTGTCCCCCAACGTGTTCCCCCTGATCGGACAACAGGACAGAGTCCGCACTGGGAACGACATTGCACTCCCCTTGGTGCTCCCTCACCTTGTCGTCCATCAACACCACCTCCCAAGCCAGCTCAGCGAGACCAGGTACCAGCTGCTGCAACATCGCATCAGCAACCACAACAACCTCATCTGTGTTGACAATCCCACCATCGCTCAAATGATCTCCAACCTCCCCAAGATCAACCAGCAACATCCGGCCAGCCCGCTCGTTCTCCTCTGAGAGCGCGCTATCTACTCCCTCCCTGTAGCACTACATTCCTCCTCTCAATTAATATACGGGGCAAAGCTTTTGCTCCTCGTTTCTAAAAAATATATACACTACAAATTGTTTAAAATAAAGAACCAGGGAACTCAACAAATGTGATTCTACTATAAAAAATATTTAAGAAAGGTTTGTATTTGGTTATTAAAATCTTTTTTAGGCGCCACAAAGAAAATGGAAATTTCTTGTTTCGTAAAATAGGTTATCTACAATTTCTACCTATTTAGTTATGCTTCTTGGACATTATTTCAACTCAAGGCTTTCATACGTATTTCAACTTGCATTGACCGGCAACAAATCCTTACTCTGCTCAGCAGGTTCTCGCACAGTTGGCATGGTGATTGGAGTCGTCGTTGCGGCTGCTTCATTACTATCATTAGGAGCAGCAGGTTGGTTTTGGCGCCGCAGATACATATCGCGGAGACAACATAAAACAAAAGGTATTAATCGTAGTAGTAAAACATATTTGTTGAAATGTGTTAATCGACAAATTGACCGATGATGTATATAATTTAAATCTGAACAAATATGTTTTATGTGTTTTTAGTAAAGCCTACGGGCACCTCCAATGCAAGGCATTTCCCTTATGAGGAATTGGCAGAAGCAACAGGCAACTTCAACGAGAACAGATTGCTTGGAAAGGGTACTTTTGGTGCTGTCTATGAAGGTACACTTGCAGGCATAGACACGGCGACCGTGGCAATAAAAAATATCCTTGACACTTCGTCGGAGCAAACGAAAAAGGCATTCTATACTGAAATTAGAATTATGAGCCAGCTGCATCATCGGAACATTTTAAGCCTTAAGGGTTGGTGTGAAGAAGGCGAACATCTACTGCTTATCTACGAAGTGATGGAGAACGGTAGCCTCGAGGACCATCTTTACCCTAAGAAAGGCGCCATGGATACGGCGGTTTATGGTGAAACACGTACGCCTTCACACCTAAGTTGGGTCACAAGGTATGCAAAACATATAGTATGTTTTAAAATGGAGGGTGTATCTGAGTCTCTGTATCCGAATGATGCACACGGCCGTTTTCATTAGATTATTTACTTTAGTATGAACTACATACAAATTATTGAATGCCTCTAAATACACAAAAAATCAGGAAAAGGGTAAAACATGGTATATTAGTAGTGACCTGAGGGAGTAGAGCTGTATCTAGCTAGCATCACAAATGAACGTTCGCCTCTATGCATGTTTCAGGCACAACATAACCATCGGTATAGCCTCCGGTCTAGCATACCTCCACAACGAATGTACGGAGGCCATCGTGCACAGGGACATCAAGCCAGCCAACGTGATGTTGAGCAAGAACTTCAACGCTAAGCTGGCCGACTTCGGGCTGGTGACGCAGGTCAGGCACACCCAGACCTCGCGGCCGACCAACAACATCAGCGGGACTCCGTCCTACATCGACCCGGCGTACACGGAGACAGGCAAAGTGTCCGGGCAGTCCGACGTCTACAGCTTAGGCGTGGTGCTGCTTGAGATCGTCTGCGGTAGACGACCATCCATCCTGAAAGACAGTGGTAAGAACAAGCTCATCGAGATGGTCCGGGAATGCGACGGAAGGGGTAGGATTCTCGACGCCGCCGACGAGCAGCTCATGGGGCGGTTCGACCAGGAGACGGAGATGGAAGCGGTGTTGCGGCTCGGGCTCCAGTGCGTCCTCCCGGATCGCCATAACCGTCCGCATACCGGAAGAATTAGGGATCGCTTGACGGAGCTGCTGGCCAACAGGAAGGGATCAGCCTACCAACAAGGGCCAAGTGAAGGGGAGTTTGGTACCTGCAGAACCACATTCGCGGCGCGTTCACAGGCCGACCAACAAGCTGGTGATTCCTGCTATATTTCAGCTGGGTGAATATACGAACTAAAGAAGGATAGCATTGTCAACCTCAAGCCAATTTGGCTTTGAAGTTCTGAAAACTACTATACACAGTGAAGATGTTATTTTTTGGAAATGTGATTAGCTTAGCCTAACATTTTTTTTAGAAATACGCTTCAGCGATAAAAATATGTTTACCTTAAACTTGTAACCTAATCTAGGTATGACAAAAAGATATGATATATACGCCATCGGACTGGTCCGCCCCCCTATCTGGGCCGTTCACGGGAATGGGGCATAACATTTGGATTTTCCACCGCACCTATGTAAGCCCTCCACTTCATTTTTCATCAAAAAGTGCCTATTTCTCAGTCGAATGATTTTTCTTAAGTATCGGTTACCTCAGAAAAGTATAACTACAGTTGTTAAAAAAGTGCAAGACAATTTTTTTTGAGGACTTTTACAGTACCCTGGAATTAGTTGAGTCCATCCATTTTGAACGATCCAAGGGTTGTTGTGCTTGGGTGCTCCAAAATTCAGCCCACGGAGTACCAGCTTGAAAACTCGGCCAACTTGGTGGAGTACCTCGGCTGGAATGGTAAAATAATAATTTTGGTTATTTCTGAGTTAAGCCAGATCATCTCAATTATGTGAATGGTTAGGTTTAAAATATGTGGTTAAGATTTAACGAAAAATCAATAACAGCGTAACCTTTTACTAGGTCATATCCATACAAAAGAAAAAATGCGGTCACGTATTTAGTTGTGCAAAGAAGCCGACCAGTAAGCTTCAAAAAAACTACCGATATCGTGTTGATAGGTACTCAGATGAATCTAAGGCCATCCACTATGTAGCGTCGGTTCAATAGCAAAACTTGTCAGACTTGAATCGCTAGATAGTTTTCTACTATGTGTTGAACCGCATCGAATGCAGCTGTGGGCCTGTGTTCAGAGGAAAAGATCTCCATCTCTCCTCACTGTTACTGCATGCCAACGAGCCATGCAAAGCAAAAAATTGTTTTATATCCCTATGAGTCGAACCAACTTGTTGATTCGCTTTGGCTGTCAGAAAAACAGAACCGATGTTCCACTATGTATAGAATCGGCTCATATGTCTCTTTGGTTCACTTTTTGCACACATAGTGTATGGTCTAAATCACGATTGGACCGGCCGACTGAATACTCTATTCATTAACCTGTTGGGTCTACGTGCCGTACATGTGAATGTACGAATTTTATAGGATGAAAAAAGTAGCAATCGAAAGGAAAAATAACGGTAAAGCTAGCAGTCAGTCGACTCAAGTAAATCGTGATAAAATAAAGGTAACAACTAGAGATTAATCCACTCAAGTGAATCGGGGTAATGCATGACTCTTTTTCTCTGCGCCTATAAAAAAACTCCACACCTATCTTTAATACTCTTCACAACTGAAATTGATTGTCACAAATTTATCTACATATAGATATATCTGGACACTAAAAAACGTCTAGATAAATTCATATTTAGACAAATCTATGTTAATCATTTTTGATCGGAAGGATTAATACAACGATATTTATAAAAATCTATGTCAATTGTTTCCGCACGAAGAGATTATATAAAAATATTTATCCATGATTTAAAAAAGCTACCAATATTGGCTCGGTGTCGACAGAAACAACGACTCATAATCGAGAATATAAACATGGAACATTATACATGTATGGCTCAAATGACAATGCTTGATTATAAAACTAAAATAAAAAAGAAAAGCCGCAAAAACAATTGGTACGTGACCACTGCCCACTGAGCGTTATCCACTTCAAAAAAACACTCAAATTAGACAAATCTAAATGCCAATTATTTTAGGTCAGAGTAAGTACTACATACATATTTAAACAAGTTTGGGTTAACTATTTTCCGACAGAGGAAGTGTATATAAATATACGTGCAGGATTGAGAAGACTTAATAATCACAAGATAAATATTTTTTTTAGAAACATTGAGTATGATGTGGGTATATTCGTAAGCACGCTATGACCATATATATGGACATACCTATAATACACCGTCCGTTGAAAAAGCTACCACTATTGATTCGCTATCAACAGAAACATAGATGCTTAATTGAGAATGTAATCGTCTACATTTATATAGATACGGTTATAAGGGTTATCTTTGAATATAGAAATAAAATAAAAACACAAACCACAAGAACAATTGGTAACATACCACTGTGAGCGTTGATCTGTTTGGAAATACGAAGGATTATACGAATTCAATAGGATTTTATTCTGTATGACACCATCTCAACCTGATGATATGTTCATGAAGAACAGAACAACATAAATTTCCTAAAATATGTGTGCATGATTGAGAAGGGACTACTACATCCATATTTAGACAAATTTATGTTAACTATTTCTAGATGAAGGGAGTATATATATAATACATGCATGATTGAGAATACTTAATAATCACAAGATAAATATAATTTTAAAAATATTGGGTACGATGTAGGTATATACATCGTATGCAAAATAAAACTACCAATATTGGCTCAAACAACGATGAATAATCGAGAATATAATCGTCTGCAAATATCCAGATATGTCCAAAAGGGTGACATTTGATTATAAAAATAAAATAAAAATACAAGCCACACGAGACCACTTCATTCCGGACCAATCTATTTGGAAACAACAAGGATAGACAGATACAATAGGATTTATTCTATATGACACCATCTTAACCTGATGATATGTTCATGAAGAACACAATAACATAATATACCTAAAATACACTTAGCAGATCGATTAGTTCCTCTCACGACACTAAGAGCATGTTGTCTGTTATCGAGGGGTGAACGAAGCTTGATAGAAATTGAAACAATTTATTTTTAGTGAAAAAGAACTTCAGAGATGAGCTTCGAGGCAAAGGAAATTCTGGAAGTTAAAGAGACATTTACTTTATATAAAACAACATCAATAATTTATATTTTGAAGAATTAAGTTGAACTATGAATACCAAATAAATGGGACTGATAATATTTTGTCTTCCATTAGCTAGAAACCGGCTGTTATGATTTTCGTTCAAAATAATACTACAATCATTATAAAATGTCGCTTGCTACAAATTACCTATGGATTTAAGATTTATAATCTACGTTTTATTTCATCTACGTTTTATACAAATGTCGCTTGCTATAAAACCGACTTTTGAGAACTATAATCTACGTTTTATTTCATAACCCTTTGAAAAACAATTATGTCTAATGAGTTTATATGGTTTTCTATGTTTTTATTAAGTGCACATTTTTGTCAATTCCTTTGTGGATTTTTGCGAGGAACTTGTATGGTTTCTTATTGATAAATTTAATAAGAGACATCATTGGAATTTTCAAACATGAATAAAATAGATGTCCAATGAAGATGCCAAAACAATATTGTTTTCTCATGTGATTAATAAAACTAAGCGAGCGCGCATGATTGTTAGGTTCAATACTGGTTTTTGTGTGGAGAGAGTGAAACCATATGAATAAAATAATCGTCCTAAAGTTGTCGATATGAAGATGCTGCAATGAGCAATAATAACGATGCTAGCTCGAGTTTTATCTTGTAATTTCAAATATTACTTGTGAAATGTGAAGTGACTTCAAGTTGAGTGGTGACGGGTATAATGGTGAAACTATGTATCATCAAAGTATTATTTTGAACTTTAGAAAGATATGTACCATCTAAATCCATGTAGCCATTTTTACATGATAAAAAATGTGTGAAATATAAGGAATTGGGATGGTGGGAAGAGAGTAAAATATAGAGTACAATTTGCACTACCTACTGTTTAAACATGTGATATGGTGCTTCTGGATATGTAAAATACCTCCTCTAAATTAAAACGTTCCACGCTGATAATATTCTATAATAATATTTGCGATAGTTATAGAATGCTATGATTTATAGTTTTGTGTTTACAATATCTAATATATTAAAGAGTAAAGATGTTATCCTCGCATTTGGAAGGGCCACCTTTCTAGTTATTACAAATGAACAACTTTTGCTTCATAAAAGAATGATCCTGAAAATTTTGCTTCATAGCAATTTTAGGGTTGCCCGTGACAGAGTGAGAGCGCTCCTGGGCACATAGGAGCTAGTGGGCTCCACCCACGTGGAGAGCGTGTCTCATCTCATGCACGTGTACAGACTGGTTCCTATCACGTTGACTAATCGGACGATCACGACCACGCGCGCTCTGATCATACGGCTGGCCCCCGGGATGCTTAGCGCTGCCCCTGGAAGAAACCAATGTACCCTATCTGGGCTGTGATCCTGCTGTTGATCTCCGGCTGCACCAACTCCGTCACGGCGCTATCTCTTTGAGCTGCTTCAGCATTCTTTCTACCTGTCAATTACTCCCTTCGTTTGTTAATATAAGATGTTTTAGCTATTGCACATATTGTCTAGATACACATAAAAATGAGTGAATGTGGACACTGAAACATATTTAGATACAAGTTTGGGGGTTGTTTTACGGTACAATTTACTTGTCCTGCAGCTAGATAGTATGGGTCAGATCCAGCATTAATTGGTGCGATATTCTAAATAACTATACTTTGGTATTTCCCTTTTACATTTATTTTTAAAATGCGGATAATGATTTGCTCACGATAGAAATGCAACCGTGGTCTAAACTTTTTGTAGTCCACTTAATGCAGTCGTGATAGAGAGAGAACAATATACCATGTATGTGTAGACGTATAGTCACTTAGGAACAATATACCATGTACCGATGCACGAATTGTGAAGTAGTGTCTCAAAACAAAAACTTCTGAAGTAGTGATTTGTTCTCTATTATGATTTGTGTCGCTTACACTAAACCTCTTTCATGTAAAATTAGTCCGACAAATATCTCCTATAAATTCTTACTCGGTCGTATGAAATTTGGTAAGGTCTGAAAGACTATTCGTTGGGTCGAGACATTCCTTTGCAAGGACTGCTCACCTAATGTCTCTCGTCACCCCATGCGTGAGTGACATAAGCGGCCCAACTCTACGTCCGCCCGTCCTCCTCCCTTGTACCCGCCGCCACCACAGGCGAGCGCGCCGCCTGGCATAGCCGGTACGGTGTCGTCGGAAGCAGGACCTCCCTTTCTCCCTCTTGTGTTGGCGACGTCACGGCTCATGGCGGTCAGGGTGGGCGGCGTGCTTGGCGAGGAGAACGAGTGTTGCACCAATCGCCCCCGTTCTCACCCCCTTGACCCCACCCCAACTCCCATGAGAACCATTCCTATTATCCCACAGCAGTCACGACGTCTTCACTCCGGCTTTTGTGGGAAGTCTTCCGATTTAGCGGAGTGGTGTTTGGGTATGGCCTTGTTTGTTGTGTTCTGGTGTGCTAACTAATCTAGCAATTCTCTTCTATACGGTTTTGAAACAATGATATCACTTGATTTGAGATTTAGCGCGACTCACTGCTCTATATTCAAAAGCTGTTGAGGAGTTAACATCTTCTAAAAATATTATTGCAAAAGAATATTTGCATGCCGCAAATATGTTGCACTAAATCTATGAGTTCACATCTTGTGGAAAATTTATGGCAAAAAATGTTGCACTAAATTCATGAGTTAACATCTTCAAGAAGAAATTCGTGAAATTTTACTGCAAAGATATTCGCATTCAAAAAATGTTGCATGAAATCCATTTAACGTCTTCTCAAATAAAGTGTCGTCACGATTTTTTACAACGGTACATTTTGTCTGCTACATAGTCGAGTAATTACTTGCAAATGATGGGATCACTTTCTCCACCTTAGTAAAAAAAATTTAGAGAGTACGCGAATGCGTACCTAAAAAGAATTGATCATACCATAAAACGTGTGACAGATTGTCGTCCGACGGTTAGCACGCATCTTTCTTCGTGTTTGATAGAGATAAGCCAGCTAGTACTTGCAGTCAACATTTTTTATATTTTTTCCTTGCTAGTTTGTGCTGGGCTGTTTTTTTGCATACCAAATTTACACTTTGATAGAAAAATACTACTCTAATGGTCAAGAACTATTGGCAAATCTGGACCGTCCGATCTGTTCCGTTGGACGGTTGGTATTCACTTGTCCCTACTGTAAAAGCCTCAAGTTTGGACATGTGAATGTGAAAAAGTCTAAAACGTCTTATATTAAAAAAGAGGTAGTATATTCCAGCTTCTTTATCCTATCCACAGCGCTATTCCAGGAATTAACGGGGCATACGCCGACGTGGAGCGGCCCCTGTTCCGGCAGCTTTATTTTGGCATTCCTTTTCTGTTCTTGTTTGGTGTCGCAGTTTTTGACAATTTGACCAGAGTAATTGCTGGTCGGATGATGGTGTCGCAGTTTTTGACAATTTGGCCAGAGTAATTGCTGGTCGGATGGTCACAGACTCTTCTCGTAGCAAAGTGGTTGCCGACTACACCCAGTCACAATGAAGGGCTACAAATACATTGTCGTCCGGTCTGTTCACCAAGCTGAGGGGATTTTGGTGACACGGGATCACGCCTGAAAGACGCATGCCTTTCGTTTGCTTTGTCTCACTTGCTCAAGCGCCGCTTCTTCGGGATGGAGTGCTCTGAAGCCGCCTTTACGGAGACGCGCGGGTTTGTTCTCCAAGGTTTGCTGTCTGGCGGTGGTGAGGATGGAGTCCCCAACTACACGAGAGCGTTTCATACCGTCGAGGTAGAGTTGGGCTTCCTCTACGACTTCTTCTACACAAAGACAAAGTATGGTGTGTTGTTTCGCATGGAAAAACCTTTCATTGTTATGGCGCTTCTCAAATTGATGCTCATAACGTTCTGCGCATTATTTCTGCTCAATGATCCCCCTGTTGTGATGACACGTGACCCTCTGATTGAAGTTGGTACGAGAGAGGTTGATGTTACTATCACAGTTTTGGTTATGGGAACTCTGCTTCTGGTACAAGTGCTCCAGGCTATATTTTACCTGACATCAGACTGGGCCACTGTTTCACTTGCTTGCAGTTATCCACGGAGAACAACCGGCAAATTTGTCCCGTCCATTATTTGGTTTCTTGGGATATTTAACCTGTCAAGATTTAGGAAAGGTGACAACTTTCTCGGCGGGCTTAATTTGTTTGGATATTGGCAAACTAAGATGGGACAGTGCTCTGTAATTGAAGGTTGTCTGCACGCCAATCTTCTTAGTTCCGTGCTCTGTAGCCCTATTAACTACATCTTGAATCTCCTATTCTCTATAACACTCACCAGTAAAGCATTCAAACCAGTTCCCGATCTCGTCAAAAGCGAGATAGTTTCTTGCTTGGAGGTAGTATCTCGCATTGGTGGTTGTCTGACTAATGGCGAAGCAGCATTGGAGCGTAATGGTATCAGTCGAGAGTTGTCATGGGCATTATCCAACCGAAATCAGACAACGACCATGCTTATTTGGCACATTGCAACCGAGTTCTGCAACACCGCATCTCTGGAAGAAGAAAAGCACCAGAGAGATGTTGCGGTCACCTTGTCGAGGTATTGTGCATATTTGATGTCCTTCATCCCAAATTTGCTTCTTGGGAGGACACATCGTTTGTCTTCAGTTGCGTGCAGTGGGAGGTAAGAGATATGCTTCGCGGAAGGAAGCCTAATAAAGATACACTGCTCAAGGTCGTCACTGATTCCGAAGGCAACAACGATGGGGATAATATCAACCTTGATTCTAGAGGCAAAGACGACATTGCATCCCCATTCCAACGGGAAGGCACAACGAAGATACATCTTTCTTCGATTGTTCTTCTACATGTAATGACGATGAAGATGCCATAACCTGCAATTTAAGCAACGTCAACACGGAGGATACAGATCCCCACAGTTCCACCAGTATTAGGGATATAGATAACACCCCGCACGTTGCTGCCGAATTTTGTAGTGATATATACATTAGAAAAAGTTGAGTTGTTCCATTTTCTTTGAGCAAAATTGGCTAAAGCTCAATGTGAATGACTTAATGAGGTGGACCAATGAGACACTTGATGATGTGGCATGCTTGCATGTTGAGAGAAATCAAGTAGTGTGGTGTTCCTATTTAGATAGAGAAGATTAAAACTAGCACAAAATGGAGCAATCTCAGGCCATCACCATTTTCGACCGTTAGATCACTATCTCAGTCAATCTAATCCGTTAATTGCCGTGTTCACTCAGTGGGCTCAAAATCCCTAGTGGACGCTACTCAGCCCATCAAATTGAGACTATGTGATTCATTTGGGCCTTGCACATACCCAAGCGACTCTAAGTATAATATTAACCGTCGGAGTATGTAGCAGGATGATAACTGACGAGTGCCGCACCTGGATTGACATGAATGGCTTATTTTAGAAACGGTAAATTAGCTCTTGAAATCTGCCGAGTGAACTCCAATCCACAATGCGACGCTTCGTTCTCCTTGTCGCATGGCGTCGCCCGAGGCGTGCCATCTGAAGCGGTTGGGACGTGCTTGTCTTCCGGTCTTCCGATCCGATGGCATTAAACATGCAGTGGAGAATCCGAAGCAGTGGGCGTGCAGAAGCCAGAAGGTCGTTGCATCGATCAATAAATAGAGCGAGCTAGCTTCAGCCTCCAGGCATCCATTGCTCCAGCCACTTTGCTTATCCAGTGATTTGATCGGTCAATTTGATCAGTCATGCCTAACTGGTCCTCACTTCCTCCGATCCACATACGCCACATGGGCGACCGCCTCCTCGCATAAAACGAAGCAGACCCATGTGGGCCGTCTGCCACAACTTGCGCTCGGCCGCCGCCGACCCATGCCAAAGCGGAGACGATGCCTGCTTCGGCCTTGGCAATGGGTCATGTTGGACGAGGCATCAAAGGACGACGACACCCGCCTCTTCGTCAACGTGTTGACGGTCCGATGACGTTTGTCGTTGCTCCGCGTCCACGTCCAAGTCGGCTTCTAAGACTGTCTCCTCGTCCTCGGGGACAGGCCATACTGGCACCACGAGCGCCTCACCTGGGTCCGTGGTGAAGTTCGCCGCGGCGTTTCCTCCTTAAGTCCTTTTCATCGGGTGTTGGTCGGTGCCTATGGACTATGGCAAATTGGACCAATGTTGTGTCGATCGAGCCAGCGAACGGTTCTAGCCGCAGGACACCTCACACACTTATCTGATCCACCGTACAAACATGTTGTCCTACAGAGGCAACATCTAAATGGTGGATGAGTATGCGTCGATAGTCAAGATCACGGGACGGTGCGGAACTTTACAAGAAATGCTGCGGATTATAGTTTCTTTTTTTACTCATTCCTCGATGTACTAGCAGTAAACATATTGCAAACTAGAAATTGTTCCCATCAGCTATTCATTATGTGATGTAATGAAATATTAAATTTTACATATTCAAATATCCATAAAGGAAGAGACTACAATGTGACCCTGGTGAAGCAAAAATATAGATCCCTAATGCCAAGTTCAAGATTGCATCATACGTTATGCAATTTTCATCCAACTGTATATACACAGTATATATCTAATTAAATTGCATCTTATTTCATCATATATGAACGTGTCTACTTCAGCAACGAGCATCAAGAACTACATTTTTGACATATCTCAATGCTTCTGTACTCAAGGCCTGTCGACATGCCTTCAAATACTTGCTTCGTGTCCCCGCCTTCTCTCCATAGCGATTATTTTTTACCTTTTATTATATAAAACTTTTTGATTTATATCTAATAAATCATTATCTCCAACCATTATATATCATAATGGATAGATGCGGCAACGCGCGCCTACATAATCTAATAAGCATTGAAGATACCATCTTTGTTAAAGGCCTTAAGCTAGGGAGGGAGCTGGAGGAGAAGATGCAAGATGATGCTCCGCTGGAAGGTGCTGGCCGAATTCTGGGCCGAGACCATCATCCACATAGCGCCATCAGAAAATGTCAAGTCGCACATGGAACGCCTGGCGCAAGGTGCGGAATTTCTTACTCACGTCTGGGTCTACTCAATCACGCAGGCCTCTTGGACCGGGAACAGAAGCAATCCCATGAGGAGACCGTGTAATGCTTGTGTGCTTGGTTTCTGTATTCACGTCATATGCTAAGCTAACAATTAAGCTTGTTTCTATGCCGCTTGGTTTCTGTATTCCCGTGTTTCTATGCTTGATCGACAATGTGTTTGACAAATGTAACTTGAGCTCCACGCCGCCATGGCCTGGGGAAAAGCAGATCGAGATGTTTTTAGGAGATTTTTTTGTTTTTAAGAAACACGATACAACGTAAACGTTTATATACACGTGTACACACTCACCACTATGAACGGACGCACGCAAACCCTACCCATCGAGGTTGGAGATGAATAAGCATCAGACCTTGTTCGGGAGTCGGGACGTTCCACCTACTTGATCGGACGGTTCTTATGATAAGGTCTAGTTCAGACCTTTCTAATATGGAAAAAAACGCTTTGCCGCTGTCGGTGCAAACTCGACTTGTGACCGAATCGGACTCGAATACTATGTGGCAACGACCGCTGCCGCGCAACTACCTTTTGATCTTATTTGGGATCCGGGTCTCTCATTAATCGATCAATCCATCCGTCCGACTAGCACTAGCAGTACATCCGATCGAAATAAAGTTCTGTTGGAGAGCTGGTATACAATCGATCAAGTTGTACAGGAACTTGAGCGGCTGCGATGGTGACTAGCAGCAAAACAGTGATACTCCGCAGCTCGGATGGCGAGGAGCTCGTGGTCGAGGCGGAGACTATCGCGGCGGCGTCGGTGCTGATCCGGAACATGCTGGAAGACGACGGCGCCGCTGCTGGCGTGATCCTGCTGCCCAAGGTGACCGGCCGCATCCTCGCCCCAGGCGGAGTGTACTTTACATTTACATTAGATATACGTACTAGAAAAAATAGAAAAACACAAAGATGGCTCAAGACCACCACGCAGCCACGGACCAAATCAACAGATCGTTACTGCTGAACACCTAACTGATCGCTAGGTTGGCTATGTATTCGTCGACTCGTCTCCTCCCCCAATAATTTCCAATCCACCGGCGCTCCATGCATTTCCAAATTTAATGCCGCAGCCAAAATGAAGACAAACTGCGTCATTTCGTTCCCAAAACATGTACTATCTCTTTTCATCTTCCATGTTCTTCTAGTCCTTCCCCTAATCTAGTCCAAACCGCAGGCTCCCCGTTCTACTTGCTCAGCGTCTCCAAAGCTCTTGTTCTTAATTTTCTGTAGGATTGTTCTTTGATGCTTCATTGGTTTCAAGATAGTGCTCAACAAATTAAGAGAAGAGAAGGGAGAGGGGGGAATGAGCAAGCGACCTTCTGGAAAGTCGACATCAAGCCATTTGTCTATTTTTGTTGATACATTTTAGATATTTATTTATTAGCAAGGCCCCTTTTTATTGTGTCGCCCCAGGGCACCGAATATGTATGGACCGGCCCTGCCTCGCCCGCGTCGTCGACTACTGCAACCGTCACCATGCGCACGCCAACGCCGGCGACCTGGAGCGCTTCGACGCGGACTTTGTCCGTGGAATCGACCATGACACCTTGATGGGCCTCGTCCTCGCCGCGAACTACCTGGACATTGATGGGCTCCTCGACCTGGCTTGTAACACGGTGGCCGACAAGACAAGGACGACCACAGTGGAGAAGACGACCACTTCCTCGCTTGCTCCACCCAGGGTTTCCATGGAATTGTATGCTGGGAACCGTGAGCGCCTTCTAGCCGCCCTCTCCGCTCACCTCTCTACCTCCGCCTGCCCTCTCCGCGGCATCGTCCTTCTCCAGGGCGGCGAGGAGCAGACTCGCCACTGCACCGATCACGTCGAGCTTTTTAGACAGGAGAGCTATTTTGCCCAGGCCCGGCCCATAGGCCGGGGCGACGGGGCGGCCGCCCTGGGCCCCCGGCAGGAAGGGCCCCCGGCCCACAGGTAATACTCCAGTGTACTTTACATTAGATATACGTACTAGAAAAAATAGAAAAACACAAAGATGGCCCAAGACCACACGCAGCCACGGACCAAATCAACAGATCGTTACTGCTGAACAGCTAACTGATCGCTAGGTTGGCTATGTACTCGTCGACTCGTCTCCTCCCCCAATAATTTCCAATCCACCGGCGCTCCATGCCTTTCCAAATTTAATGCCGCAGCCAAAATGAAGACAAACTGCGTCATTTCGTTCCCAAAACATCTACTATCTCTTTTCATCTTCCATGTTCTTCTAGTCCTTCCCCTAATCTAGTCCAAACCGCAGGCTCCCCGTTCTACTTGCTCAGCGTCTCCAAAGCTCGTGTTCTTAATTTTCGGTAGGATTGTTTTTTGATGCTTCATTGGTTCCAAGATAGTGCTCAACAAATTAAGAGAAGAGAAGGGAGAGGGGGGAATGAGCAAGCGACCTTCTAGAAAGTCGACATCAAGCAATTTGTCTATTTTTGTTGATACATTTTAGATATTTATTTATTAGCAAGGCCCCTTTTTATTGTGTCGCCCCAGGGCACCGAATATGTATGGACCGGCCCTGATTTTGCCTACCTGTTCGGCGTGCGAGAGCCGGGGTTCTATGGTGCAATCAACGTCACCTCTGGACAGACGATCCTGTTCGCTCCAAGGCTACCATCTGAGTACGCCGTCTGGATGGGCGAGATAAAAGCATGCTCTTATTTCAAGGATATGTACAAGGTTGATGAGGTCTTCTATGTTGACGAGCTCGCACAGGTTTTGCAATGTCAGTTCAGTGATCACGGGAATCCCCTTCTGTTTCTCCTACATGGAAAGAGTACCGATGGTGGAAATTACTCAAAGCCTGCAACTTTTGAAGGTATCGAGAAGTTCGACACCGATTTGAGCATTCTTCATCCTATATTAACTGAATGCCGTGTTATAAAGTCTGATATGGAGCTCGCCATCCTTCAATACGCTAACGATGTCAGCTCGGAAGCGCACATTGCGGTCATGAGACAGGCGAAACCAGGTATGAAGGAATATCAACTGGAAAGCATCTTTCTTCATCACGCCTACATGTACGGAGCCTGCCGACATTGCTCCTACACATGTATATGTGCTGCCGGAGACAACAGTGCCGTTCTTCACTATGGGCATGCCGCAGCTCCAAATGACCGGACACTAAACGACGAAGACATTGCTCTAATGGATATGGGAGCTGAATACGGTTTCTATGGCTCCGACATCACAACTTCATACCCTATCAACGGGAAATTCAACAGAAACCAGACGATAGTATACAATGCTGTCCTTAAGGCGCATAATGCCGTCATATCAGAAGTGCGTCCCGGTGTAAAATGGATTGATATGCACAAGCTGGCCCAACGGAAAATACTACAAGCGCTAGAGAAAGAAAATATTATCCAAGGTGACATTGGTGATATGATGGACAGAAGGATAGGAGCTGTTTTTATGCCTCATGGCCTTGGCCAGTTGCTTGGAATTGACACCCATGATGTTGGAGGCTACCCCGAGGGCTCGGAGAGGCCAAAGGAACCAGGACTAAGCGCATTGCGGACCGTAAGAGAACTTGAAAATGGCATGGTTATTACCGTGGAGCCAGGTTGTTACTTCATCGACGCCCTGTTAAGACGTGCCAGAGAGGACCCAATTTCCTCAAAGTTCTTCAACTGGGAACAGATTGAAAACTACAAAAAGTTTGGTGGCATTCGAATTGAAAGTAATCTATATGTGACGGCGCAAGGATGCAAGAACATGACAAATTACCCAAGAGAGACATGGGAAATCGAAGCGGTAATGGCTGGCGCACATTGGCCTTCACGTGCTAAGAACTAGCTAGTGTTTTACATGGTACATTGGATGATATCACTTATATTATATAATGGCCATCTTTCAGCATTGCTTGCAAGCTATGTAAACCATGTTCATTGTAAATAGAAGCACAAAGAATTGAACTTATATACTTTAACAAACTTATGTTTTTCTTTTCTTTCTAATATTGTTCTAAGTTTGGTTAACAAAGTCGTACATCCCATAGATTTTCTTGGATACAATATGTGTGATGAAATGTGGTTGGTTTTACTCTTATGTGTTTGTGTCTATTTACGTATCCTCATATATCAAGGTAAATAAGTCTAGAGCGTATGTATTGATTACATATCTTGGTAGATATCTTTAGAGTGTATTATAGCTTATCTTACGTGTATATAAGTACATGTATACATGTATTGACATATTGTAAGTCCCATTATATGGTTAGCATTGCTCATTTATTGGCTATTTCATTTTTCAAATATGTCTATCTTAGCATTCTTCGACCAGGGCCTCTACCGGGCAGCAGCACAAGCAAATGTTCTCCTATTTATTACTCCCTCATTTTCTAGTTGATCAATTACCTGCAATTGAATAACATTTTTTTTTGCACTAATGGGTCGGACAAAGGTGATATGAGCAATATTTGAAGTGTAGCGCAAATAAATAACGGTGTGTAGGTATTACTAAGGTCTCGCCAGGTGACACTTTAGTCTAACCCTTCTATCAGTGTACCATAGGTCATGGGGTATGTCTCTGTTATTTTTCTAGGAGTAAAGTACTCTCTCCGTCCCATATTAAGTGTCATTAATGAAGTCATGTGGTGTTTCTGTTATTTTTCATGAAATTAAGTACTCCCTCTGTTATATTAGGTGTCGCTGATATAGCATAAAGTTGAACTAAATAAACTACACTTAGTATAAAACGGAGGGAGTAAACATACTTGTTGTCGTGGTATATCATACTGAGTGTCATCATGGATGGCTAAGAGTGGGTGGAGCTATTGACACACACAAGATTGGGGATGAACACGGTTGACACCGGGACATACCCAGGTTTGGGGTACTCGTGTGAAGGTAACATCCCTAGTCTTGTAAGAATTCAAATATGGAGAACACAAACTAGAATGGTGCTTCTCGATGGTTATGTGGACTGGTATACGAATAGTGTGAACCCCTTCGATGGTCTCCGGTCCACCTTATATAGGCACAAATGTATAGTCATCCGGTGGGTCCTACCGACTGCTCATCAGCAGTGTCCGGTACAGTGTAACGGCTTAATGGTATTACCCTCAAGGCCTCAAGGGGATGTGTTGACTGCGCCGTCTTTGTCGGGTGACAATGCCGTAGGCTTCCTTGTGTCTTGTCTCTGTAGGCTGGCATGAGCCAGACACGCCCTCAAGTGCTATCACTCACTACGGAAAAATGAGTCTTTGCCGAGTGATCAAAAGGCTCGGCGAAGGCCTGAACCCAGCTCAGCGAAGCCTTCGCCGAGTCTGGTTCTCGCCGAAATAGACTCGGCACAATTCGCCTCACCGAAGAGGCTTCGCCGAGTGCTTTTTCACGGGAGACTCGGCGAAGCGTTTGCCGAGTGTTTTTTAGACCTCATCCGGCGAAGAAAAGGAGATCCAGCCCGTCCCTTGTTAGATGTGTGTCAGTCATGTAATCTCCTGTCTTAGACCGGTGCCCGCGCAGAGTACGCGGCTACGCGCATACAAAATGAGCTCGGAAAACAAAGTTGCAATTCGTTATTCTTCAAAACTGCAACACATTCTCGATCGGAAGGAATTAATTAATGGATATGCATGGAACACGATGAATACATAAAAAAAAGCTACACATGACGTGGAGAACGCCAAGTCGTTAATTTGGTTGGATCAATGCAGCAGCTAGCACCATGCATGCAGCAGCTGCTTAATTCTCGATCATTTGCTGTGGGCGGGATGGATGGACGGACAACGAGGGATCAGTTCATGTTGCGGGCGCAGCGCGTGATGGCGGAGCAGCCGCGGGTGTAGGGGTTGGCCTGCTTCATCACGCCGCAGTTGGTGTAGTAGGACTGCCCGCGCCTGTTGCAGGGGATCTGGTCGGCGCGCAGCGCGGCGTAGCTGATGTACTTGGCCGTCGGCTGCCTCGCCAGCGACCTCCGCAGTGCCTCGCCGGCGCCGCCGCCGCCCATGCCCATCTCCTCGTCCTCGTCCACGCCGCACTCCCCGACGGCGCCGTCGCACGCCCGGGACTGCAGCACGGAGCTCAGCTCGCCCGCGGACGCCGGGGCCGGGAGGCAGGCCACCGCCGCGGCGGCCACCAGGAGCGCGAGCACGGCCAAGCTGAGCCGGGCCATGTTGAGATTCTTTGGTTTGATCTTGCGCGCGGTTCGCTTGAGTCGATCGATGTGCTAGGGTCGATCAACCTCCCTGCCTTCTTCTCTCTTTGAAGGGAAAGGAAGAAGAGGATGAAGAAGGCAAGGAGATTAGGAGAGGTAGGGGATGGACGGGAGAGAAACAAGGGCGGCCGCACGTCGCCATGCATGCATGGCCGGTGAACGAACGTACGTACGTAACTATCATGTGGCACGAGCGCTCACTACTGGTCAGCATGCATGGCCTAACTTTAGGTGTGCGCCAAATTTAGAGCCAAGCAGCCTTTTCATTTGCTGATCGTCGAATACTTTTTGTTCCAGCCAAGTAATAACAACTTCAAACCATTTTCATCACAAGCTTGATGAATTGTGACCAAAAAATGAGTTTGCTTTGAATTTGACATGGAACTTGTTGACAAAAAGAATTTGGTTGACGTCATATCGAAGTCACCAAAGTTTCGGATGTATTGTTGAAATATGGACGAATTTTTTGCAGCCCCATGTTTTTTAAACTATGCTTTTGATGTTTAGTCATACCACATGTTATTATTTGAAGTGATTTAACGAAGCTTCAAAAGTTTTTGTCCTTGTTGGAGATGTTCGTACCAGTGGAACGAAA
Source organism: Poa annua (assembly GCA_026929855.1). NCBI lineage: Eukaryota > Viridiplantae > Streptophyta > Magnoliopsida > Poales > Poaceae > Poa > Poa annua. The sequence goes on from CM049428.1 coordinate 10,411,700, forward strand.
AATGAAAGGCGAGAGGACCAAAGTTTCAATTGCTTTCAGTGTATTCATATACGCACTCATAAACTTCACACACATATATTACTCCAAGATTTATTTTGTTTAGACTACAATTAATTCACTTGTAAGCCTGTTTAAAAATATAGTCAGATGTTTTCTCTGCAAATCATGAAAACAAACCATATGATTTCCAACTTTTGCTTGTTCAAGAAATAAAGGAACAAGACATCAAAAAGTGGAAAACAATAACCTCATCATAAGGTGTTCAAACAAGTTCATGTTTTTCCAAATTTCTCAAAACTCAGGAAAATAGACAACATAATGGTTTACTCATATACGAAATTTGTGAAAACTATGGGTATTTCACACTTTCCAAAATAATATCGTTATTTTTTCACGTTTAGAGGAAAGAAATTTGTTTTCGTTTCCTGTTTGTCACGGAACACAAGTATGATCTTCTCTGATGCAATTTTACAAGAATATTTTTTTTTTTGGCCCATGTCTCAATGATAAAGTGTATGGTTCAGATTAACTGTGGTTTCCTTGCCGGACACAAAATCCACTCTCATGATGGGCAGTGTTTATCCTATTTCTCTTGTTTGAGAGAGTGACTTCGGCGTTATACTAAAAACGTTCACAATAGGAGACAAATCATAGCATCCCATTTGACCCTAAACAAGTAATTTTATTATTTACAGTTAACATCATACCAGAAGTATAGTTCAAAGTTGGCTGTTGGAGACATATATTTTGGTGTAACTTCATTCCAGATTCTTTCACAAAGTATACCCTAAATCCATTTGGGTTTATACCCCACTTGATTTTTTTGTCCAACTTTACCCTAAATTAACTTAGTAATATAATTTATATGATTCAAAAAAGATATAGTTGAGTTTGTAGTCGAAATATGATTCAAATGGTATTGTATTTGTGGCATATTGTTGCTCAAATCATGGCTGAATTTTGCTCAAAATTGAAAAGGATTTATAAACCCGAACATGGGAGCTTGTTTAATGCGGTGTGTGCTATATTGCGGGCACTCGCTCCCACGGTCTATTACGAGGGCACGCACCAGCATGTCGGAACGGAAGGAGGTGAAGGAGGTGATCCGCCTGTTGTCTGCACCCTAATTTCGTCTCCAACCATCGCTGACCAGGCCACCCACGCAAAGCTCCCGCGCCACCCTGCCTCCTCGAAGCTCCTCCTCTACCGCACTGTACAAACCTTTACTCCAGGGTTTGTCGTCACATGCTCATCTCCAGCACCTGTTGCATCCCTAAGTTCCTTGCTCACCGGCGGCTCACGCAATCCTTGTTGTCGTATTTTCCGCCATGCCATCACCGACTCTGCTTTTCTTTTAGGCTTATTCATGAATCTAGTTTTTAGACAAGGTCAGATCATCTTACTGGATAGATATCTGAAAGAAAGCAAAGGAATGAATCGTCTTTCCAGTTACCTTCTCATGAAAATCACCGCCTTAACCATTATTGGGTGGGATACCATTAAGACATGGCATCTATATATTCCTTGTCTTCGTCCCAACGAGAAAGACTAATGCAAAAGGTGAAAACCAAAACCATTCCTGATTTGAGGGCAATTCTAGTGGCCGTAATAGATCGGCTTGAATGTGTCTCTTCTTGCTGCAGCATTCCGGATGATGACATGATGGGTGGTGGCGCTCGGTTGGAGGGGCGGAGGGAGGAGAGGTATGCCGAGGATGAGGCAGTGGGGAAGTTGTCGAAGTGATGAGGAAAAAGACAAGGGAGAAGACAAAGTGGACAACTGCTACATTTGGTTCGCAATCGACACATGTCAATTTTGATTAGCGAGACTTTCTCACGTTCAACATGTAGTATTAATCTGGAAATTAGTCAAAAGATAACTCATACTATATATAAATGCATTGAATTTTTAACATTTAAGATCTCCAGGTATTAATAATTAAAAGATTGAGTGCACGATAATTTGAATATGCATAACAATCGAAGAAAGGTAAAATTGATCAACGAACAAAATCACTTCTCCTAAGTATCTGTCTTAATGAGATTACATACTACAACATGAAAGACGGTTACATACCCATACATGCTAGAATGACAGACATTGACGATGAAACCAAGAAAGAACGTATGTTATTTTGACCCAATATATAGAACTCTAAAATTTGAAGGCAAATAACACCAAAGTAGTAACCGAAACAAACTAAACACAAGCCAATGCAGCAATATGAAACATTTGAGCGGACCAATCGACTGAATTAAGCTAGGACGACTATTGCTCCAGCGATGACGAGGCACGCCAGGACACTGCTCCTCAAGGCTGACGCGGACGACGGCGAATGCGGCGGCGATGATACCGTAGCATTCGTCACTGGCGGTGGTGCCAGTGCCGGAGACGGCGACGTGCACGTAGAGTTTCCCGAAGCCGGCGGCGGCGGAGGAGGAGGCGACGCCTCTGACGCTGGTGCTGGGACGGGAGGCGACGACGATGCCTTGGGTGGCGGTGGCGTCGTGGAAGGAGGCGAGGGGGTAGCGCCGCTGCCGCCTTTACCGAAGCGTACGGCGAGGACGACGACGATGAGGCGCTCGCCGGCCTGGCAGCGGCTGGCGTTGCCGCTGATGAAGAAGTAGGGCCCGGAGTTGGCGAGGCCGAAGACGGAGTTGCCGCCCTCGAGGCGGAGGAAGGGTTCGGTGGTGTTGCAGGCGTCGTAGTGGCTCTGGCTCACCACCATCACCGAGTCGCTGTTCCCGCTGTACCTAAACACTGCGACGTCGATCCAAGCCATGCATGCATGCACAAGAAAAATCAACAACGAATCGAAAATTCGAAACCGATCACGCGGCCGGGCACAGTGGTACGTACCAAGGCTATCGTTGACCTGGAAGCGGTTGCGCTCGGCCCAGTGGTTGAAGGGCTCGGCGGGGTTCGTCGTCCACCCGCCGCGGCCGCCGACGATGAAGTCGCGGCCGGCGAAGCAGCCCGTCGCCAGCAGAAGGTGGAGGAGGAGAGCCACGGCGAGCCGCGCCGCTGCCATGCCAGTCATGTGTGCTGCAAACTCAACGCCGATCGAGCGTGGTAATTACTAGCTAGTGTATATATGTACTTTGCGCGTATATGTGTATATTACCCAGCAGTAGCTTAAGCTTTTTGCAGGCCGTGCGTGCGAATATATAGTGATGTAGAATGTTGCCGTTGTTTTGGAAGTAATTAATAGGCGGTGGTGCAATTAAGGTGTGACAGCCACTGCCGTTTCATACCTTATTAACTTTCTCCCTTGCATAGATGCTTCCTCTGGAGATACGTTGTCATCCTGCGAGCGGACACGCGGCTCGGTCAATGCATGCCATCCATGACTAGATTGCAGACTATTAGCAAAAACAGACCTTTAAAAAGGCTTCCATTCACCTAGTGATACCCATATTGGACTGGTCTTAGAATTAAATGGGCCACAGCAGTATGCCAAACTCCTTTCTTCTAGGCCGAATACGAATTCCTTTATATGGGCTACGGGAGAGAAATAAAACGTATCCTCCCTGGCCCACCCGCGCTATGCTTCCTGCAAGCTGCAACAACTCGACTCTTGCGGCTTGCCGTATACAACACTGAACAGCCATTTTTTTTCTTAAAAAGAAAAACACTGCAGTCATTCGGTTTACATTGCCGTAAAACATATACCCCCTCAGATCCACTTTAACTGTTGTGAAAAACTAAATACGCATGTACAACTTACTAGCACATCTGGCGACATTTATTTCAGATCCGATGATGTAGTAGTTTTCGTTTCCCCCAAATTATAAGAAAATTAATATTTCTCAGAAAATTATATTTTAAATCCCAAGAGAGAAAATTACAGTATGACACCACAACTGGGGCTAACTTAACAAGTTGTTGTTTTTTTTCGCAAAAAATTCTAATACATACCAGTTTTGGGGAGAGACATTGCATATTGCAACTTTTTTTTAACCTCAATTTAACAACCCATCAACTGGTGGGGCCGCCTATCTATGTTGAATTTAGTCAACCTAGCAGGCACTCACTGGATGACGATCGCGCCTCCCTCATATCTCTCCAGAAATATATTGTAATATGTGATTTGTCGATTCAGTCTCTCAGAGGTGCTCGTATGGGTAGGGTGTGCATATGTGCGTTCATAGAGGTGAGTGTGGGCACGTGTATATAAGTGTTTGCGTTGTATTGTGTTTCTAAAAAAAAGTTCTTTTTCACCTTTTTCGGATTCATGACTTCCAGTTTTTTTTTGTAGCCCACAATACACCGTATTACTGAGAGAACCATGCAGAGATGTAGATACCATGTATATATATCCAGGATATTTGATTTAGGATATTTGAAAGTTTGAAATAGCATATTCGAAAGAAAACAAATTAGCACGAGCATTGCTGCTCCAGAGCCAAAAGGTCCCCTCTCCCTCCTCCCCCTAGATACAATCATCTTCGTACACCTTTGAAGTCAAGCATGAAGCATGGCAGTATGCATCGCCCAATTTCCTCTTGCCTCCCCAGCAAACACCCTGGGCTCCCACTACCTGGCATTACTACACATCAACAAAACTAACACCACGCATTTTGTTTCCCCCAGCATGCACGCTCATGGTATGGTATAGTGTGTACGAGCAATAACCTGCAGCACAACGCATTTTCCTCCAAGAGAAAAGAGAAAACAGTAGTGGCACTCGCGAAATTCCTCTGCACTTGGCTGAAGAGTGAAGACGCAACAGCAATCTACACTGTTCCTCCGTGGATCGCTCTGCCGGACAGTCCTATCTCCATGACAACTTTAACTGTTGCGCGCTCAGGAGCCACCTAAATGCGCATTCAACGCCATGGATCTACCACCAACACTTATGGCCGGCCTGCCCGGCAGTAAACACCACGAAAGCAACCGGCCGGCGACGAGAGGAGGAGCAACGCCAACGGCGGGTTTTACCTGAAATATTCAAGCATCTCTTAATCAGTTGTTGCCAACTTGCCATGTCTCTCATATCCAGTGAAACTAGTCTACTAACACCATTGCTTCTTCGGAACAATGCAACAAACTGAACGAAAACGAGATCCCAGCTAGAGCTGGTGAAAGTGTGATTGATGCTGCATTGCTGCTACCAGTGATTATAAATGGTCAATGATACTGGTAGTGGTTCTAGTTATAGTAGCTGTCCATACACGGAGCGGAGCGGCGCTGGTGGTAACATGGATTGTCTGTCAGCGATACCGTCGTGTATGGCATCGCCATTGATGGAGCTTGGATCATGGAAGGCAGTACAGTAAGTAAATACGCGTATGCGTTTATGGTGAGTACTGATCAATCGGCTACTGGCGCAGGCCGTGCTGGCCGGCAAGCCTGGAAACAGCAAGGGTTTTTGGCAGTGCGAATCCCGATTCGCTAGTGCTTTCGCGAACATGCATGTATGGGCCTGCTGGGCTCCATGCATCCATCTCTTTGGGCCCGGCCCTTCAGCTCGACCTCATCTTCTCTGCAAGCGCGTCCGAGCTCAGCTGTGCCGTCTCGTCTGCATGCATGCTGATCTGATGCTGCCACGCGCGCATTTACTATGCCAGCTCGATCTGTTGCGCGTGTGCAAGAGATCGATCGATATTCAGGTTCCTGTATACTATCTGAACATTTCTCATATCAACAATTTCACCTGTCTAGGATAGTAAAAATGTCCTACGAAACTGGAGCTCGCGCACCGCTCTCTCTCTCTCTCGTTCTCAACCACCGCCACGGAGAGGATGATCTACACTACAGATGGCGAGCTAGGATATTGGTTGGCGAGTGAGTGTACATATCATCGATGGGGGGTAAACCAATTTCCTCAAGGGAAGGGACTGTGCTGTATGCTCTGCTTGGACGAAGCATGCATGTGGCGCTCACATGGAGAGGTTTCCCGAGCTTGCATATGCAACTGTAAATGCCCACACACGGCCAGTTTGATCACCCTCCTATGCATTCAATGGATGCTCAAAACGGAGTAGTGTGCTCTGCAGGGAAGAGGATGAGGATGGGTACGATCTCTGCAGTGTACACAGCTTGCAAGAATGGACTTTGCCTAGGGTTATGCCGTCAGGAAAATTATCACCGTACCATGAGTTCTACCTGCCTTCCACGCCAAACACGCGGTTTGCCAAGGTACTTTTAGAGCAAATCCACGCAATGCTAGTTCACCGCATGCAGTTGCTTACCATAAACACAAATTCCGTTATGTGGGTTTCGTGTACCAGTGGCCGCAATTTTTGGAGTTATTAACTGAAGTTAACAACTGAATGCTCAAACTAAAAGTTTCTCACGAGTCACGACCTAGAAAAAGGAAAGAGGTAGTTTGGTACCCATTATTTTAAGCCGGAATTAAAAATTCATTTGTGATTTCTATTCAATCTGTTTGACTGTCATGGAATGGACATGTCATTTGATTTGAATTTCCAGCAAATACCTATTGTATCTTATACCATTTCCTATCTCTAACCTGTCATTTCACTTTTCAAATAAAATGAAATTATGGGTACCAAACGAGCTCTATGATCTTTCTCGAAAAAGAGTAGATGCAACAAAATGATAGATGCTCCATTGCTCCTACGGTCCTAACCTAGGGTTGAACAGTAAAATAGATATGCACGCAAGAAGCAACTCTGAATTTTAGAAATGCTCCTCTGAAACTTTTATCTTCATCACACTTTCTCATCTTATCCTATGCTGAAGTAATACGCTACAGATGCCGAGTGTGCACGCATATGCACCCTCCAATCAGCAATCAGACAAGGCAAAAACAATGAAGGTTTGTCTGAATATTTTGCGGAAAGTAATTTTTGCTCCCCGAGCTCCAATGCTCTCGAGACTTAAAGAAAGTCAAAAACTAAATTTAAAAGTTTCAGAAAAATCTAAAGCAAATCACGCATGTTTTCAATGATACTACTTCAGAATGCGTTTATTTCCGTTCGTTCAGTCAACTCAGACAAGTGAAGGGTTCAACTCTGCTTCAAAACCTACGAGTCAATCCCCAAAATTCATGTTTTCAATGATGCATGTCTTTTTAAGTGGCAGGAGCACTGAAACTCAGATGTAAGAAATCTCCATTCGAATATTTTGTTCTAAAACTTGATTGTTGTATAATTTCTATTATATGACCTGGATTCCTGTATGATTCACAGTGCTGCTGGTAACGAATTAATTGTTCGACACAGCTGTGACTACCCTACCGATCAATTTCCAAAACAAAGTTTGCAAACGAAGAAAACAAATGTCTCAGGACAACATGCACTACTCCGGCCGGACCCATACTAGCAAATGCGACAATTGTGCGTTCATTAATTGTAGCATCTATTCCTCCTCTAGTACGTCGATGGCGACCCAAGTCAAGATCATGACGAGTGAGAAAGTTTCAACTTGTTTTCTTCCTTGTGTTCGATGCTTGATCGGATAGTGCAGTTAAAATGTTTGCAAGAGAACTTGCCTGTGGCAAGATGGTTAGGAGGATGGTTGTATCCCCAGCCCACCAGAGTTCAAACCCTACGTTTGGCGCTGGTGTTTCTCATTTAGCCGGAATTTTCTTTCAGTGGGAGGCGACGTTCCCGTCGACAGCGAGGTGCCTGTGATGACTTCGTCAATCTCAAGACCCGCCGGCTCAGTCTCTCGGAGGTGCTCATAGGGGTAGGGTGTGCGTGTGTGCGTTCATAGGGGTGAGTGTGTGCACGTGTATATGAGCGCTTGCGTTGTACTGTGTTTCTAAAAAAAATGTTTGCAAAACCCTCTGATTCGTAGAATTCTGAAACACACGCACATATAGGGAAATGTAATGTTTGAATTTCATATCATATTTAACGCCCAAGATTTTCTAGAAAGGTTTGAACGTGGCACTAAACCCTCGATGTCTCCCAAGAGCTTTGAATTGCATTTCCTCTCGCAGCTCTCCTTTGCACCGATAGCGCCGGTTTGAAAAGTTAAGCACAGTGGTTATCCAGGCAGGGTTTGCTCGGAGTGATCATGATCGAAACTTGACCTCCTCGATTCGATCGATGGGAGAAAAAAAAGGTTACGATTCACGTCGGAATCATGTCTCCTCATCGTGGAATCCAGCTCGGAGTCGGTCATCGCCGGCGCCGACAGGAGTATTGGCCTTTTCTCGTTCACTCCCAAAAATCGACACTAAAATTGGTACTGTGAAAAATATTTTTCGGTTTATCCCGTTTTACATGATCTATTTGGTATCTGCTAGAGATGCTAGAACAAAAACTGTATACAAATGTTGAGGTTCTACTTTTCTGTGGTCAAAATGACAGCTCACTACTAACCAAAGGATCCCAAATTTCCCAATGGGTATCATAAGATTAGGAATGATAAAGGGTATTTCCCCATGTCAAAGTCTATCTTGGTGAAATTGACTATACTCATATTAGGTACATTAGAAAAATGCAACTCTACATGTGTTTGCAATATGTGGGTATGATATGCCTTGAACTTGTGCATCAATATGGATATCTTGGTTGTGTGCATGATACATGTATCCTATATCATGCATTGAAGAGGGAAAGACGTATTGACCATCTCCAATCCACTAAAGAGTGTGAATTTTTAAAATACATTTTAATACTTCCTCCATTTTTTAATGTAAGGTGTATAGTTTTTTGAAGAACAATTTATAATATAAGGTGTATTTGCTATTTATGGAAAATTTGATCCGTAAAAAAATGAGACCTAGTCTCAAAAGAGCGATTTACTGGATTGTATTCATTTTTCCTACTCCCTCCGACCCGAATTAATGGGCGCACCACTGTTTATTTATTTTTTTACAAAAAACCCCAGCCAGCCCGAAGAGCAGCGTCGTGGTCCCCCAAACCCCCAGCCATGGCCAATCTCTTCGCTCCCCACATCCTGCAACGCGTCGGCGCGGTAGCTGGATCTGAGGACGGCGACGAGGACATCGAAGGCGGCGAGGTCCTCGAGCGGCAGTCTCCACACGGCGTCGGGGAGAAGAGGGAGAGGAAGGGGGAGGCGGGGGCGAGGAGGAGGCCGCTGGCGACGGACCCGTCGCCGTCGAGGACGGTGGTGGAAGAATCGGCGGAGGGCGGCGGACTGAGTGGAGATCCGGCCGAATTCCTCCGATTCCCGCGGCCTCGCAGATCCCGCCGCACCACCCGATGGCCCACCGACGAGTGGAGGTGTGCGACTCTTGGCGCCGTCCGACTTCGCACGCGCAGCCGCCTGATCTCCTCCTCCGCGCCGGTGGCCGCTCCTCCGGCGCCTTCGCGTCCCTCTCCATTCGCGACGGCGGGGAGGCCATGACCGCCAAGGAGGAGGAGAAGGAGGTGGCGGCGGGGGGATCCGGGAAGAAGGGCAAGGTGCCGCCCGTGGCGCAGCTGCTCAAGCATCCCCTGGCGCTCGTGCCCAGCTGCGTCGCGCTCTTAGCCCGGCGCCGTCGTCAAGACCTTCACCGCGTCGCGCTTCTTTTTTTGTGGGGCAAGGATGTGTGGCTTCAGGTGAAAAACAGCAGGGTCTTTTTTGCAAAAAACGTCACCCAGTAATTCGGGTCGGAGGGAGTATTAAGAACTCATTTCTAATGATTTTTTCCAGAAATAAAATGAGTCCGCAATATGCAGAATACACATGTTTTAATATTCGTGCAGAAAACTTAGCAGGTCATCTCGATATCTAGAGGTGTTTATCTCCTAGGAATCCTCAACTTGGCAGTTTCACAGCACTTTCATCTCTTGGAGATGGTCAATTTTTATTATGGTTAAAACTATCACTTGAGAATCCAGTGTATGCTGGCGAACATGTTTGTCCTCTTTACCATGTGTCGTTTATCCTTCAAAACCCAGATCGCGGCCTCGCGGGTAATAAAGGTACTCTCAGACAAATAATATATGTACGGCTCGTGCATGAGAACTATGGGATGTGACATCTCAGAACGTTTTGGGCTTCAATATTGGTCATTTGAGCAAATATTCACACATGCAATACTTATGTGATCAACGCCGCCACACGATAAAAAACCCTTACGAGCTTGTTGACAACAGACGGCGAATAGAATGAAAAGCCATGGTGGGAGTGACATGCATAGCACAAACCCACATTACGAGGCCCTCTGATAGACCTACGCTGACGTCACCATCGAGCATCGACATTGTCTAGTTGTAGTCGCGAGTGCGCATGCCGAAGTTGTATGAGTCGCATGCAGAACTGGTGTCTCCACCTTCGATCCGCTTGCTCCCGACAATGGCGGGACTAGCATGAAATCGGTGGGGTTCCAAGCCTAACAAATTCCCTATTAACCTTCACATTTAGTTAAAAGTAGTCCAAATACTAATACCTAAAAAAAGATATATATTGTTGGACGGCTGCCGTGGCACCCATGGCACCCCCAATAGATACGCCTCTGGCTACCGCTGCACCTATCGCCCCACCCGGCGGAGGGGATGAACTCAGCTATTTTTTTTGACGGAAACCCGTCAGCGCGGTTTTAATATATTAAGAGGAATCCGGGACAAATGATGGTTTGGATTACAGGGAGTTACACAAAGAAACAAGAGAGAAAGAAAGAAAAGCACGAGCTACAACAAAGGAAGAAGAACACCATGGCACTAAGCAACAACCCCACAGGGAAGGCCTTCAACTATCTTCATCTTACGGTTACCGTTGGACGCCAGTGCACCAGAAACTTCACCGCCGTAGACGAAAAGCTTCAAACCGCCGAGATCAGCCACGATGGTGTTGGAGCAGCCGAAGGGCAACGCATTGCCGAGTCCACTCCGGACGAAGGGCCATGCGTCGCCGAGGCGTTACACAACCGCCATGAACTCAGCTATCGTTACCTTCTCAAGAGAGTTTATCCCATCGGTTCTCCGAAAAGCGAGGATGGCAGCGGTTGCGGTGTCAAATCTTCCATTGTACATGTGCCCTTATGGTGCTCAACATATACACCACTTTATGCTACGCAAACTTGTCATCAGAATGCTCTGTGAAGCTTGCCCCAACAGGTGATAGAACGGCCATGTCTGGATCTCCTCTGAACATATTTTCTTTTGTTGACAAATCCCTTTGGACATTTTATTGAAGTGAGCGATGTGTTGCCCTCCCATATGTTCCACACGAGCGACGTCGAGCTAGGAGGAGAAGTCGCATGTCATGCCTTGGCATGAGGACCTCGAGCACATGCTGAGCTGACGTGCACCACCTGTTCGACGAAATACCAAAGATGGAATGACCATGGTTTGATCTCAGTTCTCACAATAGTTTTACTAGCACTACACAGCCTGGCTTGACGAGCCCTGGTGTCCATGGCCCAAGGTCGAGCTGTGGGTGCGCCTGGTCAACAGTAGGGCCCGGCCGGATCATCACCAACCTGCAGCACAAGAATTGAAGACATGGATACACATCTCCGACTCTCAAGATCGACCGCTGGAAAACGAATCTCAAAAGCTCCGAGAGATGCAAATAAATTTATTGCCACTGGGAAGAAGCTGATCGATGAACACATACACAAGGTTGGCCGGCCGGCCAGTCCACCACGAGTCCATGGCGCTCGCCCTGTCTAATCGGATCGGTCGAGGGTTTCATGGCGCGCAGTGAATGCCCTTGCCAACCACTCGCTGGTGTCATCTCTGCGAGTGACCTCCATTTACGACGCTCTCTCTCACACACACACCTCATCAATACCCATGGCGCGTCGGTCTGGTACCTTCTGCACCCCGCTATTTAAACACCCCTCACTTCGCCAGTGTCCTTCACTTCACTCCACAGCTCTACTCCACTGCACCACCACACCGGCGCATCGGAAGAAGCCGAAAGCAGCAGCGACGACCATGGGAGCCCAGAAGAGAGCTCTCCTCGCGAGCCTCCTGCTCGCCGCGTTGGCCACCCAGGCATTCGTCGCCGTCTCTGCCAGGAGCAGCCCGGCAGACAAGGCTACCCAAGGTGCGTGACTACCTAGCTAGATGTCGTTGCATTTTGTTACGGTAGCAAAGCTTGTTACAGGTTTTGGAGAGGGTTTTAGTAGCTTGTGCTGACAATGTCGGCGTCGTTCTTGCAGACGACGTGAAGAAGCCGGACTGCGTGCCGTCGCTTGACCCGCACTCGTTCCCCGGCCACGGCGGCACCGTGGTGCCGCTCCCCTCGCACGGAGGCTCCTCCGGGACGCCGCCTTACCACGGAGGCTCCGGCTCGACCCCGTCGCACAGCGGCTCCGGCTCGATTCCTGACCCGTCGTCGCACGGCGGGTACGGGACGCCGCCTTCTCACGGGAGCTCCGGAGCGATCCCCGACCCGTCGCAGGGCGGAGGAGGCTACAGCGGGACCACCCCAGCGGCGCCGTGGCACACGTCCCCGACGCCGTCCACTGGCAGTGGCTACAGCTCACCCACGCCGGCCCACAGCGGAGGCGCCTACGGCGGTTCTCCCGCTACACCGTCGACGCCCCTTGTCCCCGTCGACCCCAACAGCCCCGGGACATGCGAGTAAGTCACCTCCACTTTCCATCTTAGCAAATACTCCGATGTGTCACCGACATGTTTGGCCAGTACGTGACGGTGCACCTTTCTTCGTACGTAGCTACTGGAGGACGCACCCGATGATGATATGGTCGGCCCTGGGGAGCTGGCCGAGCTCCATGAGCCACTTCTTCGGCGCTGCGGGAGGAGCCGCCGCCGGCGGGCCGAGCGTGAGCATCCAGGACGCGCTGGCCAACACGAGGACGGACGGTGCCGGCGCTCTGCTGCGGGAGGGCGCCGCCGCGCTGCTCAACTCCATGACCCGCTCCGGGTTCCCCTACAGCACCGACCAGGTCAGGAGCGCGTTCGTGGCCGCGGCGGGCGGCTCTGATGGCGCCGCGGCCGCGCAGGCGGCGAAGTTCAAGAAGGCCAACGAGGGCGGCAAGGCGTAGATCTATCGAGAGGTTTAGCGAGCTAGCTATGTTATCTGACGTGCACTGCATGTGTTTAGGCGGGACGGAAGCGCGTTGCGTTTTGGTTGTTTTGATTCGTTGGTGATCTGGTTGTGTTCGTCGTGTGTTTGTGTGATGGTATTTGTGTGTTCCTGGGCTTTGAATCCATCGTACTACGTGTTTGTAATAACTCTTGTTTCAGATTTTCAGTTTTCGTACCTGTCGCACTGAATGAATGAAGTGAGAAATGTCCTAATAGTTGTGGCCTGTGGCTGTGGGTGTTAGGGATTCAAATTGAGGATTGGAGGAGGCATAATTGCTTCATTTTTTCTGCCTCTTTTTGTTCAGCATGTCATGCTACAGTAATAAACAGAGCAGAGCAATGGCTACACAATAGCTAGTTAGCTACAATCAACAAAGTAATTAGCTACTAGTCCTATGTAGCTAATTGTGATGAATTGATGATGGTGCTGTATGTCCAATGTTGTCACAGCCTCACAGGCTAAACCCGTCGATTTTTGTAGATCGAAGTCATTTGCGCTAAGTATAACAGCATGAGGAGGAAGTTGCAGGCATAGAGGTCGACACTGGTTTTTTTGGATTACAGGGTTGAAAAGCACAAGAACAGAAAAAACATAGAAATCCCATAGATTTGCCAGTGCAAAATAGAGGATTGTAAAACGTAGGTAGATTTGCCTGTGCAAAACAGAGAATTGTAAAACGTAGAAAAATTACAGTAATAGTCATTTGAGTGAAACGCTTGAAAGACATAGCAAAGTGACTCAATCCTACACGCTTGAGTCTTAAAAAAGAGGTTGGAGTGGATGTTTCAATTTCTATGGAATTGAGGTATAGGACTCCATTCCATAGGATTGGTATCACCATTCCTTTGAACCAAAGGCAGTCTATAGGAAAAAAAATCCTACAGATTAGAATCCTTTGAAATTCCTACAATTCAAAGTGGCTCTCAGAGTGAAACATGAGGTTTGAACTCTAGTGGGCTGGATACAACTACCTCATAACCATCCTACCACGGACGGGTTCTCATGTATATTTGTTTTAAATGCACATGTCACATTCATATAACAAAAAAGGTCATACATACACATATGCAAGTCCGAAAGCCCGATACGAGGGAAACCTACAGAAGCACTGAAGCACCCTGACAAAAAGGGAAATGAAGACCATAAAGAAAAGGAAAAAACCAAGAAGTTTGGTCCTTCGTTTCCTACACTCGTTTAGATCTTTTTTAAACAGTTTTTCTATTTCTCACTCGAGTAAGAATTAAGTTAGATCTCACTCAATTCTAATCCCGTTAGATTTACATCGTGATTCATGCGGTATGTGACTTGTATAGTTGCAACTCAAATGTTCTCCAGTCACATGGGTTGCACTAAGTTGTAACTAAGATTTTCTGTCTACAGATGATTTATATATGAGTTATAGATTTAAAAAATCCAGTTACATGTGGTTACATTTGAGTTGCAACTGGGATTTATCTAGAAAGACATGAGTTGTATATGCAACCGGATGACATCATCTAAATGAGATCTAACTTAATTCTCACTCAATTAAACCCTAGTCACTCCCTTTTTTTATGATTGGCCAGGGTACACTCATGCTAGCTTATGAGCCTGGAGGAGGGTCATCTGGTTGTTGTCTTGGTTTTGACATATTCTTGAAAGTCAAAATAACCTATTTTGAAATCTATTCACAAACTAACAGGTTTCAATGGCGACTTACCTCGCGGAGTCGTGCTCTACAACATGACACCTGCACCCATGCAGCCATGTCTCAAACATGGTGCCGCAGTCCATGTCTCAACACATTTGTCTAGGCAATGTGGTTCAGAGCATTGGCTCGTTTGGTACCTGTGACAATGGTGCCATGCTATAGTGTAGGTTCTTTTCATGAATTGAGTCCACATCCAGTTTAATTATTCTGAAAATAGTGTCGGAGAAAAAAAACTTTGTATGTATAATTTGGAACTACATGTCGCGTCAATTTTTTCGGATTGGAGGGGTAGTACAACGAACTCGGCCCACTAAGTACATAACTGCCCAACGAGAGAAATTCGGCCCATTTTGGTAGACCCGCTTAAGCGAGTGACCCATCCAAACATATTTTTTTCCCAGTCACTTGTAGTCATCAGAGGAACAAAGAAGTGAACAACACGACCAGCGTGTGTTCCTCGTTTCTGTAACACATAAATCAACAAGGTCCAATCGTGGCAACTTACACGTGTGCCGTACCTGTGAGAATGAGGCAGGAGACATCCTGAAGACAAGACTTTGTAGTGACAGTTTAGGTCCGTCAAACATCTGATCCCAAAATTTTAGCTGAGTCCGTCTAACATCTGATCCCAAAACCTATTTTCCGCAACACGCATCAGGCTTGTGTCCGGATACCACTCAAGAGGTAGCCACCAAACGGATTCATTTTCATGAGTGGATGGGTGCGCGTTGGAAGGACCTGCAAAAATGGGAACCAGACGGTTCTATCACTCAATGTAACTCTACTTTCTTTCATACGAGTATAAAAGTAGATATATGTACTAGCTAGCACGTATGTTATTTCTATCTACTGCACATGTTCCTTGTGTATGCAGCCAGATATATTAAGTCGATTAATGTACTGACCTGGTATTCACGAAACCAGGGTTCAGAAATCTGTAATCCGACAGCCATTTTTGATACTTCCAAGTTGTGCATGCATGTCGCGAGAGGCTGCATAGATACAACTCAAGATAAGAAACAAGAAAAGCATCTTCTACAGCAGAGAGGATGCCACAAACCTCAAGTTAATCTGACCGCAAAATTAAGGCAATAACATTTCACGCATTAGAAAATGATATTATGCATAATTTTGCTGAAAAATTCATCTAGATAAATAAGCTCTCTATATAAATGTGCTAAACTAAATACCATTTTGTAGGAAGAGGTTTGATTCTGTGTCAATTTCAAGAATAATTTACCTCGAGATATTGATGGTAGACAGCAAAGGGAGCCGAATAAGACAGTAGTGGAAGCAGATCAGCAACCAAACTTCCTACATCATGCTCCGGAGCAGCAACAATCAAACTACATTAGCACAAAGGAGTATACTAGTAAGGATAGTCAACACCTAACTGCAGCACTGTTATACCTTGCCTTACCTGCTAAAACCATGTCCTTTCCAATATTTCATCCTCTCTGATGATGGTGCCTTCCCTGCTTTCAGTGATTTGGAAGCTCCCGACGTGCCCTCAATGTCACTTTTGCAGTCTACAGATTAACATGCTATCAAGTATAGAAATAAGTTATTCTATTTCTCGTATTAGCTTTGCGATTGCTTACCTGACAAAGGTTTACCATCCTGACTAAGGTGCTCATCCATTGAGAGCTCAAGAACTTCTACATCAGTTGGCTGTACTGTTGATGAATGTCCATTCTCACCTGATACTTTAGCAATATTAACTTGGTGTGCCAGAGATGACTAATCTGATATGCAACTAGGTCCGACCACCTCACCTTGTATGGTATCACTGACAAGGCAAGAGGCATTGCCAGAATTTCCCAATGAGCAGAGGTCACTAAGTGGTGACTGGACAATCCTGAAAGAAATGCTTATGATAATCTTGACTTGCACGTATAACTCATTAATTGTACACATATATTGAATTACATAATGGAGTATTGCGTATATTCTACTTTAATTATAATTTTTACTAATGGATCTCTATTAATGGTATCATATGGATCTCTATTAATAGTATCATCAAGAATGCAATAGACGTTGCCAAAATTTCGCAAGAAAAAGAGGTGGCTATATGGTGTCTGGACAATCCTGAACGAAATATTTGTGATAAATTTAACTTACAAACTATAACTTATCAATCATCAAGCATAACTGAACTATATGATGAAGTACTGCAAATTTTCCGCTTTATAATTGCTACTGCTTCATATGGATCCCTAATGACTTAAGTGCATGGCAGTAATATTAAATGAGTGAAATATGGTGCACACTCAAATTAAGGGGGTGATAATCTAATGATAGCAGTATTGCACATCATGTTTGAAATTCTGATGATAAATTTCTGACAAACTCAATTAGTAGCACAAACCGCATATAAACTTTGCCGATAATAAATATCTGATTTTGTAGTTTCTGTTGTTACGAGATCTTGTGCCCACTTTAAAGTTTAAATGTCAATGTAGAGCGTGTCACTGAATATGTATACCCGTTTGCCTGTATTCCCAAGATTCTATAACTCAATCACCGTTTTCAAGTGGAATAGTGTTAAAGAATACTTACCTGCTAGTCACATCAGTGCTAAAATTATACATTCTTATAATGTCTATGGAGCTGGGTGACGGTCCAAGATATGTGCTGCAAACATATCCTGTGCCTACAATAGAAAACAGAGACAATCAATAGTAGTAAGTACAACTAACAGAGGCATTGTAGGGTAGATGCCAATAAAACCAAAAAATCAGGTTTAAGTTGAAAATTTACATACATTGATAACAACCTCAAGTTGGCAAAACCTATAGCTTCTATTGTAATGAATATGCATTGCAGACTTTCAGTTTTCTGGATACATGCAGTGTGGCTTGATGGGAATCAGTGATGACAGACCACACAGGGTTTAATTTTTCACATACCAAATATACAGAATGGAACCGACATATATCAGCTAGTCGCTGAGTAAATTAACAAATAATGGTGAGTGATTAACAAAAATCAAGGTAACTAAATTATGTATTTTGAGAAAAATATAGTACGCGGAGCAGATATCTGCATATAGCTGAATTAATTCAATGGGATAATTCCATATAGCGGCATTACTAACATATGAGTGAAGCACAGTTTACCTCCTATGCGTTCAGCTACAGCTCCAACAACCAAACCTCCAAAATTATCAACCACAAGTACATCTGAATATGCTCCAATATTTGCCATGGACAACATCAGAGAAAGTGTATCAACTCGCACAGACCTGGGAGCCCTAGCAAAGGCATCATAACGAAACTGATGGTTATACTTTTACACCTGTCTTGTTTTGATGCAACAAAACAAATACTGAAATAGTGAATATCGTTATGATGATAAGGTCAAAACGAAACTTGTCATCCACAGAAATGAAAGGGAAATATTTACCCTGTTCTATCTGCATCTTTCTTTGAATACGTCTCACAAATGCTGCAGTATAAATTGGAGAAAAAATGTCAGATAATTATGCAAACCTGCTGGAAAACAGAATCCTAGTTTAGTGTACTCCATAAATATTTGAGGGTGATGGGCAAGTTTAAACAAAACAGAATAGCTTGCCTTTCCAACATAGACGGATAAGGGTGACCTGGAAATTAAAAACAGCAGCAACCCTAAAAAACTAGATATGTGCTGACAAATGTTATTAAAAAATATTGTCCTACATTCTTTACAGTAGAACAATCTTAGATTACAAGATAGTTCAGAGAGGCTTGTTCGCTAGTTTCAACGAACTATTCAAAATGAAGAGCTAATGAACATGCATCTTTCCAAATTAAAATAAGGTCAACATATATTGCTGTATATACGATAATAGTAGAATAATTTGAATTTGAAATCTTTAAATTAACAAACAATTGTAGCAAATTTTCCTGCTGTGAAGCAAGTGGCAGAGACATACCTTTGGGTAGATGGGCGTCGTAAAAGCAATTTAGGTGCATATTTCTTCTGTTTCTTTAGTTTGTATTTCTCCTGTAATCAATATTATTGTACTAAGTAAATCCTCAATGTTGTTCAAAAGAGTACAGAACTACCTAGACTTTATGTTAAACTAACTTGGGACTGTAGAGTCTTGTTTCCAAATGTAGAGCTATTTGCTATCAAAGCTTCAACAATCGCGTCGCCACTTAGACCGTCCCTATTTGGCAAAATTACATATCCGGATGTAAATCTTGATATGAAAAATAAAGAACATAGATCAGGCAAGCATTGCTCCCCACTCAAAAAAAAAAAATAGCGAGGTTAATGTGGGTTAAATCCTCCCTCACCTCTTCATTGTCTCTATGTCGTCGCTAGATAAGGCTTGAGCTGTATTATTGTCCATGAGAGACATGTTGTCCCTATTTTCATTCTGCTCTTGGATATGTTGTGTTTTATCATCATCGTCGTCGTTGTCATCATCATCTTGGTCGCCATCGTCATCATAATGATCTTTATAGGATAATGAGAGCCATTGTCACTCAATGGCTATTAACATAACACCATGTTTGGCTCGCATGAATAAAGCATAGAACTCAAATATAAGAATCATGAGTTTCAATCCCAGTTCAAATGGATGAAAACTTAAGTAGAACAATTCTTTGAACACGTAGAGAATCAAACGTACAAATTACACTTGTAAGTCCCACAAGTCGGTGGGACCTAGCTGCGCGCTTGAGCCAACCAAACGCAGAAAGTGTTTGTACTGAACATTTACGCATCTCCAAAAGGTTTCAACTGATTTCATGCTAGAATATGGTGTCAATTGCAGGTTTAAACTTTTATTTCGAGATTACTCGGTTTAGCGTTTAGAACATTTACACAGTTTTCCTGTACACACCAGGCCACTAAAAAATCTCAGATGATTCTGTAAGCAAATTATGATGTGAACACGAGTATGAAACTAAAACGCTAATCCTCTATGGAAGTCAAGTTTACAAGTATGTGAGGCTCACCTACACGCTTCTGCCCAGCAAAAAAGGCGAAAAGTAGCACCTCTGAAGGCGAGAACTGTCCATTACGATTTGACAAGAAATTTTGGCGCAAACACGACGCAGAAATTCAGGTGCTCAACTTTCAGGAAATGAAAAAAGAACATAACTCTCATGTGGCCGGCAAACATAAAAAAAAGGAATAGAATGTTACAGAATTAGGTTCGAATCCAATTGCCATAATATTTGGAATCCAATTGGAACATATTATTTGGAATTCAGTTGAATGAGCTAAAAAAAACTCTTAATAGACAAACAGGGTGTGCAAGAAATATCCCAAAATTGATGATAGAAGATCAACTGGAAAAAAGAATCACCACACCTAGAAAGCTACTAGTTCGGTTGCTTACCGCGAGATGGCGCGTCAGCGCAGGAAACGAGGCGGCCGGAGGAGGGGCAGTCTTTGCTGGAGGGTTCGACGCGGAAGATGGAGCCGAAGGGGCGGCCCACGAGCGGCTGCAGCGAGCACTCCCTCTCCCCAATCTTCACCGTCCTGCGCCACGACAGGAGAAGAATGAAGAAGAGGCGTGAGCTTGCTCGACCAGATCGGCTGGCGGCCGGCGAGTGCGGCTAGCAAGCTAGGGTTTAATTTGGGGGCTAAGGACGGGAGAGAGTACGGACGCGCGTCGGGTGAGGCGGGCGAAGATGACCTTGTCGCCGTCGTTGATGTCGAGGATGACGCTGCAGCCCGCCCACGCCTCCTTGGGGATCACCGGCGGCGGAGGGGGAGGGGGAGGCGGCGCTATTGGAGCCTGGCTGCTGCTTTGGGAGGGGGAACGGCAAGGCGGGAGCAGATCAAATCCGGTTTGCTATTCAGGAGTCTTTTGCTGTTCAATTTCCATGTATAGACTGTAGATCGACAGCCTCGACTCTAGTACAAAAGAACATCCGTGTACTGTAGCTCCCTCCCAAGTCCCAACTCTGGAGGTTGTTGTGACAACATTAGATACATGCTACGGAAACAACTATGAAAAATACTCTGCAATCAAAGGTAAGATTGTTCTCGATTTATTCATTGAATTTAGCAGTGATCCTACTAACATTGAAAGATTGTTCTCGGTTTACGTTTGATAAACAGTAAGAATATGAACCATGTAAAGAATATGGAGATGCTCTAAGAAGGCGAAATTCGTCTACACCCTCTTCCGCCACCGAAAATCGACACTGACACAATGTTCCTACGTTCAAATTCCCCACTGATTGTTTGTTTATCTCGCGTTCTTTTTTTGTTGTTGTGAAAATGCAAAAAAGCATTGTGTTTCATTGCATTGATAGAAAGGGAGTTAATCACAAACCTACAAGAAGGCAACCCCGCACCAACAAATCAACCCAAGAAACTAGGGAAGAACGAGTTGCGAGACCCCGGCCCCCGCGCTCACCCACCAACGAGTCTATGTCTTGATGATTTCCACCAAAATGCCAACAGAGAGTCGTATGTTGTCAAAGACGATCGTGTTTCGTTGTTTCCAGATCCAGCACGTGGTGAGCATGATCAACGAACAGGTGCATTGCGCAACGCCCAAGGGGTGGAGTTGAGAACCAACGCCCACCAAGACACGAACCGCCTTCAACACCCGAATATTGAGGTTGATCGAATCTAGGAAAACTTCGTGCCAGATCGTACGCGGAAAGGAGCAGCCTGTGAGGACGCAGCATACTGATAATTACTCTTGAACCATTTAGTTTTTTACTAGCTCTTCATCTTGCTAATAATTTTAAATATGTAGCTTAGTTATGACTTGGTAATAATTTTTCAGAAAGCAATTTCTGTGTGCAACGAGCTAGCGACTCCATCCAATTTATACCTAAGACAGTCTTCAGCTTTTGCTCTCTTTGGAATGACACTAGTGGAAAAAAGGGCTCTAGTTCCGGTTCCAGAGTGCCTATAGTCCCGGTGTAGCAACCGGGACTGTCTGGCGGGACTAGAGCCCCCCACCCTTTGGTCTCGGTTCAATATGAACCGGGACCGCACCCCCCACCAATTAGAGCTCCGCACATGGAGGTGGCAGTGGAGGTGGCAGGGCGCGCGGGGGCGAACCCTTTAGTTCCGGTTCGTGTTACGAACCGGGACTAGGGTTTTGTTTTTTTACATTTCAGGGTTTTGCTTTTTTTTTTTGACCGGTTTTCTGGTTAGGGGTTTCGGATGGTACCACGTCGATGCGTGACGGTAGGGGGTTTCGGATGGTACCACGTCGATGCTATAGTCGATGTGTGATGGTATGGGGTTTCGGATGGTACCATGTCGATGCGTCGGGGGTAGGGGTTTCGGATGCTACGGCTTCGATGGGCGAAAAACACGTATAAATTATTATATGAACCTAGATGAAGTTGCATCATGCATATATACAATTACATGAAGATCATGTGTTGATAACACATACACATTTAAGTACGCGTGGTACATGAAGATCACGTTTCCCGGTTCCAGATACTTAGAAGTACTTTGTTACATGGAGATCAATATATATTACATGTCCGCACTAGTCAAAATAGTGGTACTCTCCGGTCTCCGGTATGACATGGGCGAGGTAAAATCCCGTCAACTCCTCTGCAAGTGCCCTGAAGCGGGTCTTTATTGGTAACTCGTTGCGCTTTCTTGCCAACTGTAAAAAAATGATATCACAATGAATACATGAGATATGAAATGAATAAAACTCATCACGATTGATGGTACAAAAATAATGTTGTGACTAGAGCTTTACGTACTTCGATACTTCTTTTGCTCTTCAAACTCTCGTTGACCACAGTGTGCATATACTCGCAAACGTAGAATCCACATAGATCAGTCCCTATTGACTGTTTAAGGCAAGTCTATAGAAGAATATAATTTAATCAAATAATACTAAAGTATGATAATGGTGCATGAGCCTAGTTATAGTACTACTTACATCGTTACTACGTCATAGCAGTTTCTCTGGCCATCCACTGTTCGGATGTTCCGCGAGGAACATTTTCCAAACGCTGCATGACAATAAAATGAATGAATGAGTCATAAATTCTTTGATATTAGGAAATGAACGAAAGAGCGATAAGAAAAGAAACTACCTTGCCACCAAATCAAAACAGGTCTTGTATTGTTTAGGGCATCTTCTTAACGAGTCAAGGACAACAATTTCTCCTTTTCGCAAGTTAATAACGATAAGAATGTAGTGGAAGTTGCGCACGTTTATAAATAGTCATGCATAACTCATCAATTAAACTTAACATCGGGTGAGAAAAATAGAATGTGTAATAAGCAGTAACACTCACTTGAAGTTGTAAGGACATAATATATATTTTTTGTAAGCTTGTCGCTTGAAAACATTAGCAAATTCCCCGGTGTATCCTTGTTAACTCTTGGATCAATTATGTTTTCTTCATGCATTATAGAGGGGTCAATGAACCCAATGTGGTTGATTTTCTGCTTCTTGCATTCGAGCATCTTCATTCTGCGTAATAAAGCACACAAAATATTATAGAGAGGATTATCACAGACAATGAACGAGTAGAGCTAATTAAAACGTTAAATTACAGGAATAGATCACTTACAGACAATAAGAACTAATGATAGCTTTGTCGAGGGCCCGGAGATTGTATAACTGAAAGATTTTGGCGAAGTAAAGGACAACAGAGTATTCTTGAAAATAATGCTCTTCCTTAACTGCCATCATGAGAGCGTCTTTATTCGTCTCCTTTACGGTATTCTTGTACCATGCTTGAAATTGACACATTCTTGTGGGTAAGTCGCCGTCGACAAAATTCTCCCCGTGAACATAAGTACGAACAACATCCGCGAAGGGGATATCATCTCCCGAATATATCAGCTCCCGCACATTGATGTTTTTGAGAACTCTGTCATCAAGCACCTTGAGCGGGGGGGGGGGGGGGGGGGGGGGCGACTGTGCGTCTTGTTCTCCGAGTTGGGCAACTTGTTTCCCTTTTTTCGATCGTCATCCATCTCTTCGTCATATGACTTACCAATGTTGCGATCATAGTCTGTTGGCGGCGATGGTGGGGGGTTGTATAGAGCATCGATGCAACGGTCAATTTTCTCCTGAGGAATTCCGGCAGTAAATTTTGCAGGAGGCAATTGTTTCGCTAACGCTTTCTGTTTCACGCCAGCAAGCCAGGAATCCGTATGTTCTTTGTAGGCGATATTGTTTTCCTCGACGGTTCTCTCCCAAGGTAACTTTGGAGTAGGCGGCGGTGTTTTCTGCTTTCTAGGTTTCTTCCTAACAGGAGAACCAGACTGGCGCCTACTCGAGAGCGACTTAACATTCTGGCGGACTGGCACAGACTACGATGGCCTCGCGCTAGGAACCCTCTCGGGGGGCGGTTGGCTTTGCTGTTGAGCTGGAGATGGACTCGGGCTGGGGTCCCTATCGGGGAGGTGTGGGCTTTGCTGATGAGGTGGAGATGGACTCCGTCTTTGATCCCTCTCGAGGAAGAGTGGACTTTGCTGGTGAGCTGGACTCCTAGAACGAGGAGTGGACTTTGCTTGTTCTGAAAGGACGATGTATATCTTGGGCCATAGGGCGAAGGCATGGTTGACGTCTGCCAACGTCTTCTCCTCGTCACCTCCAGGAAACTCAAGTTCCAAGGTTTCAAATCCCGGCATAATTGTGCGTTCATTAATTGTAGCATCTATTCCTCCTCTAGTACGTCGATGGCGACCCAAGTCAAGATCATGACGAGTGAGAAAGTTTCAACTTGTTTTCTTCCTTGTGTTCGATGCTTGATCGGATAGTGCAGTTAAAATGTTTGCAAGAGAACTTGCCTGTGGCAAGATGGTTAGGAGGATGGTTGTATCCCCAGCCCACCAGAGTTCAAACCCTAGGTTTGGTGCTGGTGTTTCTCATTTAGCCGGAATTTTCTTTCAGTGGGAGGCGACGTTCCCGTCGACAGCGAGGTGCCTGTGATGACTTCGTCAATCTCAAGACCCGCCGGCTCAGTCTCTCGGAGGTGCTCATAGGGGTAGGGTGTGCGTGCGTGCGTTCATAGGGGTGAGTGTGTGCACGTGTATATGAGCGCTTGCGTTGTACTGTGTTTCTAAAAAAAATGTTTGCAAAACCCTCTGATTCGTAGAATTCTGAAACACACGCACATATAGGGAAATGTAATGTTTGAATTTCATATCATATTTAACGCCCAAGATTTTCTAGAAAGGTTTGAACGTGGCACTAAACCCTCGATGTCTCCCAAGAGCTTTGAATTGCATTTCCTCTCGCAGCTCTCCTTTGCACCGATAGCGACGGTTTGAAAAGTTAAGCACAGTGGTTATCCAGGCAGGGTTTGCTCGGAGTGATCATGATCGAAACTTGACCTCCTCGATTCGATCGATGGGAGAAAAAAAAGGTTACGATTCACGTCGGAATCATGTCTCCTCATCGTGGAATCCAGCTCGGAGTCGGTCATCGCCGGCGCCGACAGGAGTATTGGCCTTTTCTGCTTCTTGCATTCGAGCATCTTCATTCTGCGTAATAAAGCACACAAAATATTATAGAGAGGATTATCACAGACAATGAACGAGTAGAGCTAATTAAAACGTTAAATTACAGGAATAGATCACTTACAGACAATAAGAACTAATGATAGCTTTGTCGAGGGCCTGGAGATTGTATAACTGAAAGATTTTGGCGAAGTAAAGGACAACAGAGTATTCTTGAAAATAATGCTCTTCCTTAACTGCCATCATGAGAGCGTCTTTATTCGTCTCCTTTACGGTATTCTTGTACCATGCTTGAAACTGACACATTCTTGTGGGTAAGTCGCCGTCGACAAAATTCTCCCCGTGAACATAAGTACGAACAACATCCGCGAAGGGGATATCATCTCCCGAATATATCAGCTCCCGCACATTGATGTTTTTGAGAACTCTGTCATCAAGCACCTTGAGCGGGGGGGGGGGGGGGGGCGACTGTGCGTCTTGTTCTCCGAGTTGGGCAACTTGTTTCCCTTTTTTCGATCGTCATCCATCTCTTCGTCATATGACTTACCAATGTTGCGATCATAGTCTGTTGGCGGCGATGGTGGGGGGTTGTATAGAGCATCGATGCAACGGTCAATTTTCTCCTGAGGAATTCCGGCAGTAAATTTTGCAGGAGGCAATTGTTTCGCTAACGCTTTCTGTTTCACGCCAGCAAGCCAGGCATCCGTATGTTCTTTGCAGGCGATATTGTTTTCCTCGACGGTTCTCTCCCAAGGTAACTTTGGAGTAGGCGGCGGTGTTTTCTGCTTTCTAGGTTTCTTCCTAATAGGAGAACCAGACTGGCGCCTACTCGAGAGCGACTTAACATTCTGGCGGACTGGCACAGACTGCGATGGCCTCGCGCTAGGAACCCTCTCGGGGGGCGGTTGGCTTTGCTGTTGAGCTGGAGATGGACTCGGGCTGGGGTCCCTATCGGGGAGGTGTGGGCTTTGCTGATGAGGTGGAGATGGACTCCGTCTTTGATCCCTCTCGAGGAAGAGTGGACTTTGCTGGTGAGCTGGACTCCTAGAACGAGGAGTGGACTTTGCTTGTTCTGAAAGGACGATGTATATCTTGGGCCATAGGGCGAAGGCATGGTTGACGTCTGCCAACGTCTTCTCCTCGTCACCTCCAGGAAACTCAAGTTCCAAGGTTTCAAATCCCGGCATAATTTCGCCCACCCCTACACGAGCGTAGCCATCTGGAATTTGACCACAATGGTAGAGTTCTCCAGGTTGAATTACTAAAGCTTGCCCCACCGCCACCTTCAAAGTTATGTTTCTCATTGCTATATGTAGCTCACAACCTGTAGGCTCTGTGATGTCATCCACTGGGTAGGGACCATCAACTTGACGCGTGGAACCACCGCTGCTTCTACGCTGAGATGGGGCGACATCTACTTCATGATCTAATTGGTCCCGCTCCTGAGGTTCCGTTCCTTGCTCCTTCAATGCTTTTTTTCTGCCCGTGTCTCCTTCATTTCACGTTCCAATTCTAATATCCGGCCGGCCTCCTTCTTCTTACCTCTGCTACGGCTTCTATAAGTGTGAGCGGATTCCGGCCACGCAGTCTTAAACATAGCACCGCCAGGAAAGCCTCGAGCTCGTCCAACATGTTCAGGATTTCCTAGGGCCCGTGTCAGCTCGTCATCCTCTCTATCGGGTTTGAACACACCTTTGCGAACATCATTAATTGTTGCTTCAAGCTTCTTTTTGATTTTATCAACGAGAACCTTCCATTTTCCTTTTCCAACAATATCTTCGGTTTCTGGGTCCAACCCTGCCCCATGCGCGAACAACCAGAATTTTGACCTCTCGGGCCAGTCAAGTGTCTTTGGACGGACCCCCGATCGAACCAGTTTTTCTTCATAGGCTAACCACTTAGGAATGGCGCTCTTGTAGCCACCTGTCCCCAATGTATGGTGGTGTACCTTCAGCCTAGCATTCAATTTATTTATCTCCGATCGGGCCACAACCATAGGTGATTCCCTATACGCCTTAAACGCCGCCCATTCAGATTCTAACTTCTTCCCTTGTGCTCCACTGAAATCTAGCCACGAACCGAGACTAAAGGCCCTTTAGTCGCGGTTGGGTTCTGGCTGGGCCGCGAAAAATGTTCGCAAAGCCCAGCGGCCCTTTAGTCTTGGTTGGTGTTACCAACCGGGACAAATGATTTTTTTTCCTTATTTCTTTTTACAGGTTTTTGTTTCTGTTTTCTTTTAAATTGTTTGAATTGCTTACTTTTCTATTTCTTATTTTGCTTTACTTATTTTTTGAATTGTTTTGGTTTTTAGTTTATTTTTATGTTTTGTTTTATATTCTTTCATTTTAATAGGCCAAGGTGATTTCTTCAAATTATTTCATAAATTCTTTTAAGTGGAAAAAATGAGGGTTTTTGTGAAGAAAGTATAGAAAAAATGTAATAAAGTAATAAACACCTCAAAAAATCAAATCCTTTGGCATGGGCTCCTTATATGTGTACTAGTTGCTATGAAAAATGATGAAATTGATTTTTGCCAACATTTGCAAAAAAAAGTATTCACAAAAAGGTCTATCATGTATGAACATCTAGAAGTTTCAAGCCAAATGACCAAGTTATGGTCATTTCGACGATATAGTTTGTGATAAAGATCTCATACTCCACACATAGGTGCATATTGGTATATTAAACAATCTTGCCAAATGGATTCTTCAAAATATTTTTATAAATATCATTTTCCTTTTTTTAAGTGCAAAAAATGAGGTTTTTTGTGAAGTAAGTACAAAAAATATGATTTCAAATGGCACCCAACTATTTTTCAATAAGAGTGGTGCACATATTATGGATGATCCCCAAGTTTGAGTTTTTTCTTTGAATTATAACTAATTTTCCCTAGTTAATTGAGTTTATGTTGATTTTTCGAAAGTAATTCAAATTTGAACTACAACTATTTGATAGTTTGGTCTGAAACTTTTGGAAAAATCATTTTAAGGTACACAAATAGTGGTTATATCACATAAACATTGATAGTTTTATAAAATATCACCTCTTCCGATGATTAGTAGTAGCGACCGTTTTGATCATTTTTAAGAAAAAAATGTAATAAAGTGATAAACACCTCAAAAAATCAAATCCTTTGGCATGGGCTCCTTATATGTGTACTAGTTGCTATGAAAAATGATAAACTTGATTTTTGTCAACATTTGCAAAAAAAAGTATTCACAAAAAGGTCTATCATGTATGAACATCTAGAAGTTTCAAGCCAAATGACCAAGTTATGGTCATTTCGACGACATAGTTTGTGATAAAGATCTCATACTACACACATAGGTGCATATTGGTATATTAAACAATCTTGTCAAAGGGATTATTCAAAATATTTTCATAAATATCATTTTCCTTTTTCTAAGTGCAAAAAATGAGGTTTTTTGTGAAGTAAGTACAGAAAATATGATTTCAAATGGCACCCAACTATTTTTCACTAAGATTGGTGCACATATGATGGATGATCCCCAAGTTTGAGTTTTTTATTTAAATTATAACTAATTTTCCCTAGTAAAGTGAGTTTATGTTGATTTTTCAAAAGTAATTCAAATTTGAACTACAACTATTTGATAGTTTGGTCGGAAACTTTTGGAGAAATCATTTTAAGGTACACAACTAGTGGTTATATCACAAAAACATTGATACTTTTAGAAAATATCACCTCTTCCGATGATTAGTCGTAGCGACCGTTTTGATCGTTTTTAAGAAAAAATGTAATAAAGTGATAAACACCTCAAGAAATCAAATCCTTTGCCATGGGCTCCTTATATGTGTACTAGTTGCTATGAAAAATGATAAACTTGATTTTTTCCAACATTTACAAAAATTATTCACAAAAAGATATATCATGTATGAACATCTAGAAGTTTCAAGCCAAATGACCAAGTTATGGTCATTTCGATGACATAGTTTGTGATAAAGATCTCATACTCCACACATAGGTGCATTTTGGTATATTAAACAATCTTACCAACCGGGACTAAAGGTTTCCCCTGAAGGGGATAGTGTGCAGAAAACAAAAAATTTCCTACCAACGATATCCTTAAACTAGCCAAGATCTACACTATGCAGATATAGTAGTACGACGGAGATCGGAATACATACCCTCGTAGACCGAATAGTGGGGATTACGCTCCCGCACAAGCGTTGACGATGAAGACGCCGTAGCCGACCTCTAGGTCGCGGAGAACTCGGCGCGACGGAGACGACGAAGATGACCCCGAGGTCGGGTGGAGGAAGTAGGCCTCCGAGTACCGCTAGCGCATCACCTCGCAGGGAGTCGCACACATACGGTGGAGACGACGGCCTCCGAAGCTCCAGTCCAGGACAAGCAGCGGAAGACTTGGACCGGAACACCAGCAGCGCGGCAGCGGGCTATGGTGGAAGAGATCCCCCTCCTCTACTCGGCGCGGCTCCATCAAGGGAACCACGAGATCGAGAGAGAAATTGGGAATTAATTGGTGAATTAAAAGGCCAGGGGTGCCCCTTGGGAGCCAACCTTGCCAGCCAGGCAATGTGGGACTATCCCCCATTGCCTGGTTCGGCCAAACCAGGTGCGCCGGCCCTAGGTGGGCCTCATTTGGCCCACCTAGGCCGGCCAAGCCTCCCCCACAAAATTCCCTTGAGGGTTTTCCCCCCCATGGGCCTTCTTTCGACCAGAAGGCCCATTTAGGGAAACCAGCCTAAATAAATCCGAAAATAAATATATAAAATCATATTTGCATATTAATTACACTAATTAATATCAAACATAATATATATAATTTTTCCTAGCTCTGAAAACTCTTTCGTCGCTGCCCGATCTCCATCGGACCCCTCCCGGGACGCTCCCGGTGATCTCCTTCCTTTCCGGTTGTCTTGTCGAAACCCCTTAAGTGTGTTACCCTAGCGGTTCGATATAATTTCAGGTATGATCAAGACTCCTCAATGATCAACGACTAACTCGTAGGCCTGGACCCCATGAATTAACCCCTGAGATATAACGAATGACTTTCATCTATCAAACCTGGACGTATAGTCTTAAACCCTTTGTCATGGCGATACTTAGCGCGTCCGAGCATCATTCTCAGATATCTCCATACCTAGCATGGCATGATCTCGTTACCGACATCGCTATCTTCTACTCGTCTATGATATTATGTCAGCTGGTGACCTAGTCACATGTTTGCAAACTCATTTGACATAATCTCACCGAGTGGGCCCTAGAGTATCTATCCGGCTATGCGGACTGACAAATCCCGCTGTTGACCCCTCGTCTCAACTACTCCTTTCTGATACCCAAAAGTATCACCGTTATTGTCATACTAAATAAGATACGACGTTTGGTGCGATCAAAGTATCTTCCAGGAATAACAATAAGAGTTGGTCTCACGGTCTTAAGGCGTAATGACTATGTCCTACAAATACTGGGTATGTCCATCACATCGTTACTCCTAACGATATGACTTCCATGGCCGACCGGCGCCATGCCCTATGATCGGAAAACCTCGATCATCAATCGTGCAACGAAACTAGTCTTAGTAGAGGCTACTAGGGACCTGGTTGTTTATCTACCACACCTGTATTAATGTTTTCGCTTAATACAGTTATAGCATGGTGTAAAACATATAATGAACGATTGGGATATTGCCAATAAACTATGTTTATTAAGTGCCTCTAGGGCATATTCCCTTCAGTCTCCCACTTGCACTAGAGTAACACTTAATCTAGTTTACAACATGGTAAAAGCTCAACACCCATAGCATCTTGGTGCCCGCTCGCCTCGTGGAAGAGGAATACAGTCAATAGAACTCACACATTGAGATCTATGTGTGCTTTGCAACACTTCTATGTCACCTAGTTTGACATCAACCCGTATCTTACGATGACGGTGAAATATATCCTAGTGGATGGAGTGAGACTCGAGCATTCGCGTAGCATGCGCCTTAAAAGTCTAAGAGACCTATTAAGGGGACCACCTACGGCCGGAAAACTGCTCAGTCCAATCACACTTGCTACTTCTAAAGTCGCGATATATTTCTATACCTATGTAGATTGTGCGACAGTGCATTCATATGCGGCTTCGCAAACTAACCATGTCTTTCTTCAAAATAAAGGACATCTCCTATATGAGATTTCTAGTCGTATGGGTCAGTGTAATAACTTGCATCATCGTAACCGCTTTACGGCAAGTTGCCATTCCACTCTTACCCGTTACTAGAAAACTTATCTTCAGTTCTCATAGACACTGAAGAATAAACTTATCGTTTGTTCATTGATCCACACAAGGATCACTCTAGAACCTGTTCTTGAACCAAGAACTCGGGTCACACCAAGTCGAGCTTTCAGCCTGATAGACTCTATGTGTGATACATAGAGAATGTCGAACATCATTTTCTATCACTGAAAAAGCCAAGATTAACTTAATCTTTTACCTAGTCATACAAGCAAAAACCTCTTTCTTCGCTTGTCCTTTTCTGAAACACTTCAGAATCCTGACTTAGGAAATACTCTGACTTAATGTTATTAAGCCCCCTCTGATCTATACAATTATAAATCGTATGCCTAATACTCCTAACTTCATTTCATAGAAAATTTAATCACTTAAATAATCCTTTACACTCTACTAGAGGATCGGTGTCATTCAATATGTCGTTACATACAGAATCACAAATGACACCTAGCTCCCACTCAAATATGCCTTCCGCATATAAGATCAAGGAAAAGCTACTTAGCTCCCACTCAAATATGCCTTCCACATATAAGATCAAGGAAAGCTACTTTGCTCCCACTCACTTCTTTGCAAATGTAGGTTTCTTCAACTATTTTGGACAACTCCAAAATCCTTTGATCACATTATCAAAGTGAAGATTCCAGCTCCGATATGCTTGCTTCTGCCCATGAATGGACAACCGAAGTTTGCACACATGTTTAGGATCCTCAGGATTACAAACCATTCTTAATTACACTATTAAGAACCATGGTTTTCTCATCCATCTATCAATTTCTCATTCGAAATTATAGTAATTGCTAAACGACCCAGAATAGATTTAGGCTTCGCCACTTGAGACAAACTCTCATGTGGTCTGTCGGAACTGTTTCACGACAAATCGAATCTGCTCAATGTCTACTCTCTCATAAAACTCCATATACTATTAACATCCTAGATGCCATCAAGAAGATCTCCCAAGTCATTACCTGGTAATCGTATATGGATTTTATTTCGGATCATAAATGACTCATAGCCATTTCTCGGATTTAGGTCCACCATCTCTTCTTCGTAGTTCGTAGGTCTATCATATTCCATTAATATGACCTTCATAACAAGATTCTCGTAACACACAGTGTGGAACACAACCTCGTATGCCTACGCTCTTAGTATGAGCTCAGGACATCATGATTTTGAATCATCAGCTTTTTCAAGCTGTGGAGCCTGACACCGAAAACACTTTCGATTGCGCCACTCTGATGTTTGGAGAAGAAGTTCACCAACTTCGTCTTGCTCTACTTTCTTTCTCACTTATACCCTCGGACAAGAAACTATTTCTTTCGCAAGGTATATCCCGGCAAAGATTTTGCCTATGTCGTGAGACATGTACCCAACTAACTCTTTAGGTAGGGTATACTACAAAGATTAATCCATTTTAGGTTCGATTACATCGAAACACTAAATTGCTGAAACGACAATCCAGGCTAAAAAGCCATGCCATCACTCGTATGGTATTGTCTCCATGGATTCAAATGGTTTCCCTATTTGCTAACGTGAGTGTTTACGTTTCTACCATATGACTCTAATGATTACAATAATTCGGTAAGAGATTTATTTACCACACACTATCCGATAGGGTGCGATTACGACGCCCTAACACACCATAACACTATGATGTTCCATGCGACGTAATTTGTGGAACTCTTCTCACAAGTCTTCCAATGATGTGCCAACATTATAACTCAAATCTTCATTCCTCGATTTGCATCGCGGGAATTTGATTTTCTTGTTAAGTTTATTTCCTACTTCATTCTGAACTTCGTTTGATCGAATCAAAAATTCAGACTAACATTCCCCGGAGTGGATATCCATATATCTACTCGGAACATTCATGAAGTCTATGAAATAAAGACTTCCACTACACGTTAAAGTACTTCATTGATTCACATACACCCATATGCATGATTCTCAACAAGCTATACTCAAAACGTTCAGTGAAGTTCACGAAATAAAGATCTCCACTACCCGTCAATTACTTCATTGAACCACATACATCTCCATGTATGACTATCAATAAGTTATATGCCCGTTTTCCGAAAACGGTGTCACAGTTATTTTGCAAGTGTCAAAAGATCAAATCTTAGGACTTGTAGGTCCATCCAGTGTGGAGCTAATGCATATAACATTGACATGACTAAACGGTAGTGCCACACATATGTGGTGTCTGTATTAAGTTTATATCCTTTGGCATTAATATTATGAATGTGGGAGCTTCTACCATCTAAATTCAAATCGGCATATGATCATTACTTCATAAATATAGGACACCAATTTGTCACTATCATGTATGAACAAGTGTCTCGCTAGAGGAGACACACTCGTAACGATCATACCAACACCCGATCATAAAGAATTTATTCAAATGGTACATCTAGAGGGAGAGTGTCTATGGCCGTCACAACAACTTGACTGCCGTTATCAACACGCAATGTCGCCTCATCCTTTCAAGCTACTCAAGCAGTAAACCTGGTATTTCACAAAACATGACTAGTTCAAGACTTAGTCACTACTGCGAGTTCTTGCTTAGCTAAAACATTCATAACATGTATATCATATATACACCATCATCATTGATGACTTCCGGCGATCTGTTTCATCTTCTTGATACTTCCACCGTAATCAAGAACCATGAAGGTGAACGATTCCCCTTGCATGACATAGTCTATGACAGAGGATTTGCACTTGGCAACGATGTCTGTCATCAAGTGATTGAGCTGAGCGAGGCATCTCAATGTTCATTAATCATGAACATACGTCATTAAGTATGACCGCCACGTGCTCCCTCAATGTGTGTATTCTCTTCCATCTTGGTTGAGAAGACAATCAGTCAACGTACTGATAAACTTCATCAACCCAACCTTAGGGGTACCCCGAGTTCAATAACTCGTACCCACCATTGGTTCTCTAAGGCAGAGATCATAGCATGCACTGGACTATGATGATATCATCCGCACAAAATCCGATAATCAAAATTATCTTTTGTAAGCGGAATCTCCGGGTTTATCTCCTAGCGGGTATTGTAACACAAAGAGCTAACGGTTTAAACAAGGAGTATCCTCAAGCTAAAGTATAAAACTACGAAGTTTGGACCCAACCTTTTAAGTTTCTCAATCGCAGGAATGCGCCTAATTTCAAAAGATGCTATCACAATGGTTAATATCTACAAAGGTTTGCAAAACAGACTCTGTTCATTATATTCTGAGTTCTAGTATTTTAGAAAATAACTATCCGAACTCCCACTCAAACGACCCCCATCCATTGCACCACCCCTCATCATCAAAGCCGGCGGCACAACTTCAAGAGTAGACAAAATCGTCCGCCACACCAATTTTGTGACTCGTGCTCGACCTTTCGGTCTTCCTGTTCCGAGGCTATACCTCTGAGTATGCTAGGCTCGCCACCAAAAACCTCCACACTGACGCTTGTGCAACATGGCTTACACCCACCGTATGCGAACGAAGATATGTCTGACACCCGATCATCACGGCCTGCCTCATAACGTAGAACTTTCTTGGTGGTGCGCGTTGGAGGGAGAACACTAGTGGTATTTTGAAGGGATCATCTTATATATCTACCGCCGTGTAACTAATGTATACTATACACACAATCACACAATATAAGATGCACACAAAACATCAAATGTAATGCAATGTGATATAGTCTATCGCGCCATGGTCTTCTTGGCGCCCGCAGTTTATAAACAATTTAATAAACCTACCTTGACCATATGACATAGCCCCTGCAAAATAAAGTTAGACGCTTCTACTTTATCTTTTGCATATTTTACGTGGCTCGGGGCTTTCGTAAATAGAACCGCTTCATACCTACGAACCTTATGACCACAACAACGATCCAATAATTGCATGTTTAAGCATCCCTTTCGGGCCCTCCATTGAAAATGCAAAGTCAACTAAAGAGAGAGAAACAGGCACCCGCCAGCCACAGATACGGTACAAGCCGTATGTTAGTAGTGGAACCAGTCTCGCGTAAGCGTACGCGTAAAGTCGGTCCGGGCCGCTTCATCAACTCGATGCCGCTGGAATCACAAGTGCACGCTAGAGGGTAGCAAATAACAGGAACGGTGCCCCCGTGCAGAATACGGGTTCTAACAGCGTACAGCTATATCTACGATAGATCGACTCTGATACCACTGAAGGGGATCGTGTGCAGAAAACAAAAAATTTCCTACCAACGATATCCTTAAACTAGCCAAGATCTACACTATGCAGATATAGTAGTACGGCGGAGATCGGAATACATACCCTCGTAGACCGAATAGCGGGGATTACGCTCCCGCACAAGCGTTGACGATGAAGACGCCGTAGCCGACCTCTAGGTCGCGGAGAACTCGGCGCGACGGAGACGACGAAGATGACCCCGAGGTCGGGTGGAGGAAGTAGGCCTCCGAGTACCGCTAGCGCAGCACCTCGCAGGGAGTCGCACACATACGGTGGAGACGACGGCCTCCGAAGCTCCAGTCCAGGACGAGCAGCGGAAGACTTGGACCGGAACACCAGCAGCGCGGCAGCAGGCTATGGTGGAAGAGATCCCCCTCCTCTACTCGGCGCGGCTCCATCAAGGGAACCACGAGATCGAGAGAGAAATTGGGAATTAATTGGTGAATTAAAAGGCCAGGGGTGCCCCTTCTTATATAGGCTCCCAGGGGGAGCCAACCTTGCCAGCCAGGCAATGTGGGACTATCCCCCATTGCCTGGTTCGGCCAAACCAGGTGCGCCGGCCCTAGGTGGGCCCCATTTGGCCCACCTAGGCCGGCCAAGCCTCCCCCACAAAATTCCCTTGAGGGTTTTCCCCCCCATGGGCCTTCTTTCGACCAGAAGGCCCATTTAGGGAAATCAGCCTAAATAAATCCGAAAATAAATATATAAAATCATATTTGCATATTAATTACACTAATTAATATCAAACATAATATATATAATTTTTCCTAGCTCCGAAAACTCTTTCGTCGCTGCCCGATCTCCATCGGACCCCTCCCGGGACGCTCCCGGTGATCTCCTTCCTTTCCGGTTGTCTTGTCGAAACCCCTTAAGTGTGTTACCCTAGCGGTTCGATATAATATCAGGTATGATCAAGACTCCTCAATGATCAACGACTAACTCGTAGGCCTGGACCCCATGAATTAACCCCTGAGATATAACGAATGACTTTCATCTATCAAACCTGGACGTATAGTCTTAAACCCTTTGTCATGGCGATACTTAGCGCGTCCGAGCATCATTCTCAGATATCTCCATACCTAGCATGATCTCGTTACCGACATCGCTATCTTCTACTCGTCTATGATATTATGTCAGCTGGTGACCTAGTCACATGTTTGCAAACTCATTTGACATAATCTCACCGAGTGGGCACTAGAGTATCTATCCGGCTATGCGGACTGACAAATCCCGCTGTTGACCCCTCGTCTCAACTACTCCTTTCTGATACCCAAAAGTATCACCGTTATTGTCATACTAAATAAGATACGACGTTTGGTGCGATCAAAGTATCTTCCAGGAATAACAATAAGAGTTGGTCTCACGGTCTTAAGGCGTAATGACTATGTCCTACAAATACTGGGTATGTCCATCACATCGTTACTCCTAACGATATGACTTCCATTGCCGACCGGCACCATGCCCTATGATCGGAAAACCTCGATCATCAATCGTGCAACGAAACTAGTCTTAGTAGAGGCTACTAGGGACCTGGTTGTTTATCTACCACACCTGTATTAATGTTTTCGCTTAATACAGTTATAGCATGGTGTAAAACATATAATGAACGATTGGGATATTGCCAGTAAACTATGTTTATTAAGTGCCTCTAGGGCATATTCCCTTCATCCCCTACATACAGCCCAACGGTGGCATGACATCTCTGATGATCTACAACCGTCCGACAAGACATCTTTGATTATCTACAACCGTTTGGAACGGTCGCAGATCATCAGAGACGTCTTGCCGCTGGTTGCCCAAAGATGCCTCCGCCGAGGGGAGGGTTCACCTTCAGCCTTTACTGAGTGCTCTCTGCTACCCATGTGCTGCCAAAATGAACTACAATGAGTAGACACTGAGTGCTGAACATGTCCGGGAGGGGGGCTATATATAAGGTACGTGTGCTTCTTTAGTCCCGGTTGGTAACAACAACCGAGTCACGTGGGTCACGAAGTGGTCGTGATACTGCTAATCCAACAGCTCAGAATCTCTCAGAAGAAACACACCTCTGATCCAACGTCTCACAAGCGCTAGAAAGAAACCAACCGAGACTAAAGAAGCACATGGATCGTGTGTTTCTTTAAAGCACTTGTGAGCCGTTGGATGAAGATGTGTTTCTTTTGAGGGATTATGAGCTGTTGGATGGGCACTATCATGACCAGTTCGTGAGTCACATGACCCTATATATAGCCCCCTCTTGAATATGTTCGGCAGTCATTGTCTCCTCATTCTACTTCATCGACATAATACAAAGCATTCGGATTCCCTGCATACGCCCAACGGTGCATTTGATATGCAGGCACTCACGAGCCACCGTTGGGCTGTATACAGGTGAAATCGTGTGTTTTGTTCCATGCATCTACAAAATACTTCAGTTCACTTGTTCTTCTGATACAAAGCATTCGGATATTACACATCAACAATAATATCCCTATCTAGTGATTACTTGTTCTTCTGATTGCGCCGTAACCACGGACAATCTTCTTCATTCAACTTGATACTTGGATCAGTGTTGACTTTGAAGGGCGGAATGTCATGAAACTTATCGTAATCTTCTGACATGTCTGTCTTCTCCTCCACTCCCACAATGACTCTTTTCCCTGAAAGAACTATGTGGCGCTTTGGCTCATCGTGTGATGTACTCGCTTGCTTATCTTTTCTTTTTTTCGGTAGGGTAGACATGTCCTTCACATAGAAAACCTGAGCAACTTCACTGGCTAGGACGAATGGTTCGTTCTCGTACGAAAGATTGTTAAGATCCACTGTAGTCATCCCGTATCGTGGGTCTACCTCTTCCCCGCCTCGTAGGTTGAAACATTTGCACTTGAACAAAGGGACCTTAAAAGTAGGTCCATAGTCAAGTTCCCATATCTCCTCTATGTAACCATAATATGTGTCCTTTGTCCCGTTGCAGTTTGTTGCATCAAAGCTGACTCCACTGTTTTGGTTGGTGCTCTTTTTATCTTGGTTGACTGTGTAAAATATATTTCCATTTATCTCGTACCCTTGAAAAGTCAATATAGTTAAAGCTGGTGATGTGGCCAACAAGTATAGCTGTTCTTCAACATTGGTGTCATTAATGAGACGTCTTTTTAACCAACTGCTGAAAGTCTTCATGTGTTCTCCATCAATACAATCTTCAGATTTCTCCGGGTATTTGGAGCGTAAAACATTCTTGTGTTCCTCGACATATGGACCCACCAAACTGGAATTATGTAGAACGATGTCGTGTGCTTGAGTGAAGGAATCCCCGTCTTGACTTATTGTTGCTTTCTTTTCTAGGGTGCCTTTTCCATGCAGTCTCCCCTCATGACGTGATTCAGGAACACCGATCGGCTTCAGATCAGGAATAAAATCTACACAAAACTCAATGACCTCCTCTGTTCCATAACCCTTGACGATGCTTTCTTCTGGCCTAGCCCGGTTATGCACATATTTTTTTAAGACTCCCATGAACCTCTCAAAGGGTAACATGTTGTGTAGAAATACAGGACCGAGAACAGAAATCTCTTCGACTAGGTGGACTACAAGGTGCGTTATAATATTGAAGAAGGTTGGTGGGAACACCAACTCGAAGCTGACAAGACATTGTGAACGGCAGTTTACCACCTAGAGGGGGGGGGGGGGTGAATAGGTGGTGACCAAATTTTATGTGTTTTTCAGTTTTTAGG
Source organism: Poa annua (assembly GCA_026929855.1). Lineage (NCBI taxonomy): Eukaryota > Viridiplantae > Streptophyta > Magnoliopsida > Poales > Poaceae > Poa > Poa annua. Next base: position 10,450,910 of record CM049428.1, read on the forward strand.
CTAGCGGAATGTAAGTTGTCTAAATATGCAACTAGGTGATACAAGTGAAAGACAACAAGGAAACTAAACAAGAACGGAATGCAGTAAAGGAGAGTGGAGCAAGACAACCATAGGAACTCGAAGACACCGATTTTATCCCGAGTTCCACCACAAAGGTGTACGTCTTGTTGGAGGGGTGTGAGCTACCACAAAGGTTTGCTCAACGCCACAAAGGCCTCACCCTATTCTCCTGTGAATTCAAACACAAAGGTGCGAATCCACTCTTCCACTAAGGACTCCTTTAAGGGCGGAGAAGATCCCGTACAAACACGTGAGGCACACACCCACAACTGAATTGGAGGCTCCCACAACGACCACAACATGTCAAATCCACAAAGGAATCCACAAAGGATCAAGAACACACAAAGATGAACCTAGCTATCCACAAAGGAATCCTAGATTCGTTGCCCCTCAAGAAATAGAGGGGGGAAATCAAATCGCTTCGGTGGAGTTGTAGATCGGTGACTTCTTCCTCAGATCCCCAAGAATCAAAGGATTTGAGTGGCTAGATTGGGAGATCCGGAAGAAACGAGCTTCAACACCAATGGAGGAGAGAGAAAATCTGGAAGCTTGGTCTGCTGGAGGTAGGTGGAGGGGTATTTATACCCCTCCCAAAATCTGCCCGTTGAACAGCCGCCAGCCCAGAAATCTCCGGGTTGAGGACCGGAGATCTCCGGACTCCGGAAATTTCCGGGAGAAATTCCGGACTGGGGCTCGGAAAACTCCGAGCTCTGGAAATCTCCGGGAGCATTTCCGGCTCAACTTGAGCTGGAGTCAGTACGCCATTGAGTTCTGGACTTGGTTGAATTTCCCTGCCACTCGGAGATCTCCGGACTGGGGCTCGGAAATCTCCGAGCGCCGGAAATCTCCGAGAGCATTTCCGGCTCAGCTTGAGTTGTAGTCAGTACGCATTTTGATCTGAGACTTAGCGAAAAACTTGATTGGCTCGGAGATCTCCGGTCTGTGGACCGGATATGTAGTGCCCTTGCTTACGAAAGCAATGGCACATATGAATCGTGCGAAGACTTGGATCACATAAGTCTCGCATTCTCCAATAAGATGTAATATCACAATACAATGTCATAATTTATTACAGAATGAGACGAATGATCCAAAAACAAATAATCCTTACAACTTAGCATAGCAGAAATGCTAGCTGAATAAATAGTTCACACTTTATTTCAGAGTTCAAACGCAATACTAAAGATAGCATGGAGCTACATCTTCTCCATGAAGCCACTGGCAAATCATGTTGGTTGTAGCTCGAAGACGACCCCCTTACTCCTCATTCGGACATTCTGCAAGGTTTAGTTGCAGCCCAGATATAAAGGGTCAGCATAATTGAATTGTGGTGGCAAGTGACTTTAATTTCTAATGTTCTACTAAGCTATATCTATATGCTTATTTGGCTGGTGGAGCTCAACGCTATTGCGCAAAGCAAGTTTTCTCCTACTTTTGATAAACAACTTTTTGAGTTCAAAGTCTTCTCTTTAAGAGACATCTCGAGACAAGTCCATGTCTCCTACCCATGTTTACCCAACAACATTTTTTTATTAAGAAATTGGGATGAAGAGATTTTCAGAACACAACCTTGTGTAGTTACTCAATTGTCCGATGCCGGGAACACGGCTAAGATCTTAGGTTTTAACTCTCGAGAGGGTGTGCACTTTCACCATTAGACTCAATCCACCCAAACTATCCTCTACACTCCTTTAGTGAGAAGGAAAAGGAGAAGATCAAGACGAGACTTTTCAGAAGTTGCTTTCCCATGATCATACTAAGAGATTACCACCGTCCTATCAACTCTACCACCATCAATCTCTTGACCCAGGTCCACATCAACTTACTCCATCAAGACAGAGCCCATAATGACCAATGGTTACACGATAAGCAACTAGACTCAGTGTAAACTTAAATCTCATAGCCCTGGGTGGCCTACCACAAGTGAGCAACTCAGGTTAACACCGCATATCATGGCCCCAAGTAAGTGGAAACTATCTTGGGCGAAGACAACCATGAAAACTTGGCCCTCAGAAGCCACTCAACTTGAAACCTCCTCGATCGACCCAATCCACACAGGCGTTAAATTAATTTAGTGGAAATTTTCATTTATCACATCAACCATAAAACAATCATTTTGGCAGCAGGTACTTCCACTAAATTATAATAGGGGTCTAATCTGGAATTTCTAAGGGGAAACCTAAAAGGTTTGCATAGCATACTACAATCTCCCAAAAACCTATCATGCATACTACTTTTGCAAATACTGCTTAAAACACTAGTTATGCAATAGAATAAAATAGTAGGTGTTTTATGAAGTCACTTGCCTTGGCAGCAGGAGGGGCAGGCACAACAAGAATAACAATCACACGCAAGTCCTTCCTCTCCTTCACAATCTAGCACAATCAATACATACAAATAAATATCCACACGATATCTCACAACACCAAATAAAAGATGTATGCATGCATGATATGCCATGTGTAGAATTAGACACACTTATCAATAATTTATATTCTCTGTTATTAAATGCATGAGATGCAAATTCTAGGAATTTCTCATTTCACTTATCAATCTAATGATTGAAAACAATATAGAAAAACTTAGATTTTACAATTACAACTTTTATTGTTCTAAGAAAGTTTTCAAATAAGACACATATTAATATTCCTGGACAGAGGTTAATAACCTAAACCTAAAACAACTGAGTTTATTTGTAAAACATTTTTATTATTTAAGTTATGGATTTAATAGCCGAATTACTCCTCGGATGATCTTATGAATTATTATTTATCAAAAGCAAAAACAGATGATGTAGAATTAAACTACTCTAGCAGGGCTATCCGTGGATATAAAATTCATTGAATTTGGACTTACAGAACATAAGTTATGAATTTTCTAAGTTTTGCATATTTTCTGTTTTATTTATAAAATTCCTGCGAAAAAGAAAATAAGAGGGGCTACGTGGCACGATCTTATTGGACGAAAACGGTTCGCGCGGATCGTGGACGAGAGCCGTCCGATTTAAATGAGATCGGACGTGCGGGAGCGTTTTGATCTAGATCTGTTGGATCTAGATCCAACGGCTTGGGACACCCGGCCGAACCGAGCGGCGCGCGGGTCGCCGGAGCGCTCGCCGGCGATGGCGTCCGTGGCGGCGGCGCGTCGGTCTCGACGTTTCCGGCGTTAAAACGAAGCTCCGGGAGGCGCGGTTCTTACCAAAAGAAGCGGAGGAGGAGACGAAGTCGATGGCGTGGCTGCGGCGTCGGTAACCCTCTCCTTTCCTCGTCGGAGTCGTGGACGGCGGCGACGGCCTCGGGTCGAGGACGGTTTCGATGTTCGGCTGCGAAGTAAGACAAGCGAGGGGTCTCAGCGTGTGCGCAAGGAGATGGGGAGGTGAGGGGAAGAGAGCGGGGGCGCTCGAGGTGCTCGGTTTTACCGAAAACGTGCAAAATGCCCGGCGGCATAGGCGGTGGCGGCGGTCTCGATTCCGAGCAGCCCGACGGCGGAGAGGTAGGGTTTTGGGGGGGTAATCGGAGGCGGCCTCGAGGAGTATATATAGGAGGGAGCACGGGAGATAATCACGGCGGAAAACGGCTCGGAAACGGCTCAGTCGCGGACTCCATCTCCGGCGCGATCTCCGGACGGAGGTGGAAGACGGCTGACAGGTGGGGCCCACCTGTCAGCGAGAGAGGAGAGAGGCGCGCGCTGGAGCGGGCCGATGGGCTGCTATCCTACGCGCGCGCGGCGGATAGCGTCTGGGCCGGCGCGGAAACATATTCTTTTAAATAAAATTAAATAAAAACTGTTTTCAAATCTGATTTACTAAATGATTTTTAAACCTATTCAAAACATTTCAGAAAAATTCATAAAAATATATTTTGGAAAGTTTATTTAAATTAGCAAATTTTAATAATAAATTTACCTCATTATATAATTTGGAAAAATTATATTTATTAAGTAAGTTTAAATAAACACTTAATGGGATTAAACATTATTTAAACTCATAATTGAAATTTTATTTAGTACTTATGTGATTAAAACTTAAGCCTATATGATGAATGCAAAGTTTTAAATTTTAGCAAAATTGGGATGTTACAAACCTAACCCCCTTAAGATGAATCTCGTCCTCGAGATTCGGTTTGGCCTTCAAAAAGATGTGGGTGTTCTTCCCGAAGATCATCCTCCCGTTCCCAAGTTGCTTCTTCTTCGGTATGGTGGTTCCACTGGACCTTATAGAATTTGATAGTCTTGGTTCGTGTGACCCTTTCTGCCATCTCCAAGATTTTGATTGGCTTCTCTTCATACGTCAGGTCACTTTCCAACTGAACTTCTTCTAGTGGCATTGTATCCCGTAGCGGGGTTTCTGTCATCTCTGGGTGACACTTCTTCAATTGGCTCACATGGAAGACATTGTGAACTGCTGACAGAACTTCTGGCAATTCTAGCTCATACGCCACTTCTCCCTCGCGGGAAAGAATCTTAAAGGGGCCGATGAATCGAGGTGCAAGTTTACCCTTGATCCGGAACCTCTTCACACCATGCATTGGTGACACTCTTAAATAAGCCATGTCACCTATCTCATATGTGATTTCTCTCCTTTTGGAATCTACATAGCTTTTCTGTCTGGACTGCGCGATCTTCAATCTGTCCTTGATTATTCGAACCTTCTCTTCAGCTTCCTGGATTATATCAGGTCCAAATAAACTTCGCTCTCCAACACCGCTCCGAAGTAGTGGTGTGGTGCATTTCCTACCATAAAGTGCCTCAAACGGCGACATCTCTATGCTTGCTTGGTAGCTGTTGTTATAGGAAAATTCTGCGTACGGAAAATTATCATCCCAACTAGACTTGTAGTCCAAGGCACATGCCCTCAGCATATCTTCTAGAATTTGGTTTACTCTTTCCGTCCGTCCATCCGTTTAGGGATGAAATGCAGTACTGAACTCTAATCTCGTACCCAACGATTCATGTAGTTGTTTCCAGAAATGCGAGGTAAACTGGGTACCTCTGTCAGACACAATCCTCTGAGGAATACCATGCAAACATACTATTCTACTCATGTAAATCTCTGCCAACTTAGCACTTGAGTAGGTAGTCTTTACTGGCACAAAATGGGCCACCTTTGTCAAACGATCCACTATTACCCAGATCGAATCATATCCCGATCTGGTACGCGGTAACCCAGTAATGAAATCCATACCTATATGTTCCCATTTCCAATCCGGTATAGGTAAAGGTTGCAACAATCCTGCTGGCTTCTGATGTTCCGCCTTTACTCGGCTACATACATCGCACTTAGCTATATATTCCGCGATGTCTCTCTTCAGGTTATTCCACCAAAATCTTTCCTTTACATCCATGTACATCTTGGTGTTTCCCGGGTGTATGGAATAAGGCGAGTTATGTGCTTCTTGCAGAATCAATTTTCTAAGATCCTCATCTTGCGGCACGCAGATGCGTTTCTCAAACCACAAGGTGCCTTGTTCATCTTCCCGAAAACCCTTGGCCTTCCCTTCGCTCAGGTTGACCTTGATTTCATCCATTACTTTGTCTCCCTTCTGGCCTTCCCAAATCTTATCCATCAACAAAGGTTGTACGTCCAGTGTTGCGAGGAATCCTTTGGGTACTACCTCTAATCTGAGGTCCTTAAATGCCCTACTTAAATCCTCGGGCAATTCTCCCGCTGTCAGTCCATTTACATGGACCTTACGGCTCAAAGTGTCTGCCACCACATTAGCTTTTCCTGGGTGGTATTGTAAGCTCATATCATAGTCCTTAATAAGTTCCAGCCATCTTCTTTGCCTCATGTTCAATTCCTTCTGGGTGAAAATATATTTCAGGCTCTTGTGATCTGTGAAAACCTCACAACGCTTTCCCAATAGATAGGGTCTCCACGTCTTTATAGCATGCACTACCGATGCTAACTCCAGGTCGTGGGTGGGATAGTTGACCTCATGTTTCTTAAGCTGTCTAGAGGCATATGAAACCACTTTCCCTCCTTGCATTAGAACACTTCCTAGCCCATGGTGCGAGGCATCACAATATACTTGGAATTCCTTCTCTATATTTGGCAAACATAAAACAGGTGCTGACACCAGCCGTTTCTTTAGTTCCTCGAAACTTATTTCACATTCTTCAGTCCACTTGAACTTGACTTCCTTCTTCAGTAGTGAGGTCAATGGTTTGGCAAGTTTGGAGAAGTTCTCAATAAATCTTCTATAATAACCTGCCAGTCCAAGGAAACTACGAATGTCCGCCACATTCTTGGGTACCTCCCACCTAGTTACTGCCGACACCTTTTCTGGGTCTACTGCTATTCCATTCTTTGATACAACGTGTCCTAGAAAACCCACTTCTTCTAGCCAGAATTCACACTTGCTGAATTTGGCATACAGTTTATGCTCTCTAAGTCTCTGTAAAATCAGGTGTAAGTGTTCCTCATGTTCCTCTTGGCTTTTGGAGTAAATCAGGATGTCATCAATGAACACCACGACAAACTTATCCAGAAAGTCCATAAACACCTTGTTCATCATGTTCATGAAGTATGCCGGTGCATTGGTTAATCCAAACGGCATTACGGTGTACTCATATAATCCATATCTGCTAGTGAAGGCAGTCTTTGGGATATCTAATTCTCTTACTTTCATTTGAAAGTATCCTGATCGCAAATCAATCTTAGAGAATACAGAAGCACCCTCTAGCTGGTCGAAAAGCTCATTAATTTTTGGTAACGGGTACTTGTTCTTGATTGTTACCTCGTTGATTGCTCGATAATCCGTGACTAGCCTTTGAGTACTATCCTTTTTCTCTACAAACAGAATGGGTGCTCCCCAAGGTGATGAACTTGGGCGGATGAATCCTTTCTGCAGTTGCTCCTCTAACTGGTTCTTGAGTTCTTTCAATTCAGCTACGGCCATTGGATATGGTCTCTTGGCTATGGGTCCCGTTCCGGGAACCAAATCTATAAGAAATTCAACATCCCTATCGGGTAGCATTCCCGGTAGTTCTTCGGGGAAAACATCAGGGTAATCTCTTACCACACGAACATCTCCCAGGCTAACCCCCTTAAGAGAATTTAGCTTAACTTTCTTAAATTCAAATTTGGATTTGTATCTATTCTTCTTCTTCTCGGGAGTGGTGAGTGTAATGGATCTATTCGCACAATCCAATACTCCTTCAAACTTGGCCAACCAATCCATATCGAGTATAACATCCAGACCCTGGGTCTCTAATATTATCAGGTTTACCGGAAAAGAGTGTTTACCAATTTCTAACCTCAAGTTTTGACAATCGGTTTGTGCAAGCATTTCCCCCCCTGGGGAACTCACCCTAACCGGATTTAGCAGGCTTGTAGTAGTCAGTTTGTTTTTATTAACAAATGCTCTTGAGATGAATGAGTGGGATGCTCCAGTATCGAACAAGACTAATACTGGAAATGTATGTAGTAGGAACGTACCAATCACTGCATCTGGTTCATTCTGCACTTCTTCCACATCAAGATGATTCACTTGTGCCTTCTGGAAAGGATTAGGCTTTGAAGCTTCCGGCGCCTTCTTCTTCTCTGGACAGTCTGTGGAGTAATGTCCCTTGTTCCCACACTTGTAGCAAGTCACTTGACTAATATCTCGTTTCGGTTCATTGTTGTGGCGGTGTTGCTCTTTTCCACTATTGTTCCCATTGTACGGGTGACTGTGTCCACTACCACCCTGCCCATTTCCTCTGTATCCGGAATTTCCTACTTTATGGATATGACCATTATGATTGTGGCCACTTCCACTCTTGTGATTGTGGTGACTTCCGCTGTTCTCTGGAACGTATGGTTTCTTCTGCATAAGATTAGTGTTGTACTTATTGGCGCTGAACTTCCTTTTCCTATTCTCCTCCTTCTTGATGTTGTTGTCCAGAGTAATCGCCTGATCAAGAAGATCCTAATAATTGGGAGCATAAGCCACAGACAATGGTATTTTCAGCTCACCATTGAGTCCATTCAGAAACTTATACTTCCTCTTTGCATCGGTGTCTACATCCTCTGGGGCATAGCGTGAGAGGGAATTGAAGTCCTCCATGTACTCCCTCAGAGCACGATTTCCCTGTCTCAGGGTACGAAACTCATCCCTTTTCAGATTCATGATCCCAGTTGAGATGTGAGCATTACGGAAACCTTCTTTAAAAACTTCCCAAGTAAGTCCTTCAAGTGGGTGAGTGATCTGATATGTTTCCCACCACTGTGCCGCTGGCCCCTCTAGTAGATGGGAAGTGAACCTTATTTTCTCCAATTCAGTACACTCGCAAGTAACTAGATCCTTGTTCACAGAGCGTAGCCAATCATCGGCTACGACAGGTTCAGTAGCTGTGGATAATTTGTTGGGTCTGAGCCTCAAGAATCTAGCAAGGCGATCAACTTGGGGTGGGGCTGGTGGTGGCGGCGGTGGTGGTGGTGGTGGATTGTTTTGGTTTTCCATGAACTGAGCCATCATGGTCATCAACTGTGTCTGGGCTGCCATCATTTGTTGCATCATTTCGTTGGCATTGTTGTTGTCAGGATCACGACGTGGGGGCATCTGTATGGTGTGAGCATAGGTAAGTAGAGATAGAAAGAGACTACAGAGGAAAAACTACCCATGCACAACAACACACTACACAGAAACATATCAAACAACAACCAATAGACACACCCGAGTATTTTATAAATTCGATAATTTAGAGATTTGAATACCAAGCTAGGACATGGTTTTCAAGGTACTGCCTCACCACAAATTGGTGGGTCAATACAACTTCGATGAGATAAGGAGAAATACTCGTAAGGTAAGGATAACTGGTGGTCTCTCTAATCAAAATTTGAAACTCCTTATGTAATTGCGGGTGTTCCCACACTTGCGCTTCTTGACACATGTGGCTTCCTTGGGAGTGTCCTCATCGGGATAGGTTATCACTAGGCGCTCTGGGACGTCAGGGGGGTGGTTCTTCTTTGCCTGAAGTTCCATTTGGCTTAGTTGTTCACACAAATGAGCACACTGAGCCTGCAATGCCAAAATGTGGGCATCCTTTTGCGCAATCCTATCGTCTTGCAGATAAATCTTGTTTTCAAGCTCCTTGTTCTCCTTAGTTAGCAGCTGATTTTCTACACGAAGAATATCCTTCTCTTCCTCTAAGCTTTCCTTAACGTGACGGTGGACGCGCCTTAAATCTGCCATGTAGAAGATCTCTTGTCCCATAAGTATATCCAAGTTATGGCAGTGAGCTCCAAGGTCTCCATGATGCTTCTCGTTCATACCCCTAAGTGAGGGTTGAACGGGTTCTCCAATGCTATCCCTCCTGGCAAAGTGACGAAAGACGGAGTTGGGCTTGATCTCGTCATAGAACTGCTCAATGATGCGGGACAAGGTCTCCAGCATCGCCATCTCCACTCCATTCTTCCAGTTGGGGTATCTAGATCGGAAACGGATCGGCTGCGATCCAGGGGGATCAAGACGAGGGAGAACTTCTGCCTCGATCTTCCAGCGACCTTCACGGTAATCTTCTGACATAATTTCTTTGCCCCTGAAGACTGGCGGCATCAACCTCAGGGTTTTGGAAATACTGAGGAGCTGGTCACTAAAGTAGTACTGGTCTCCTTTCTGCGGGGATATCTCTCGAGTGAAGTTCTTCATCTACAAATTTTTTGAAGGGGTAAGAATTAATGAGATGAAGCGAAAATTAAGAATGTAGAAGGTAAGGAAGAAAAACTTATAAGAAAAGAAGTCTGACAAATTTTCCTATATTTCAAATTTTATTGATTTAAAAAAAAAATTACTTTAGGTTTGTATCCAATCCTAGGGGTTTCGAGCCTACAGGCAACATTCGTGCTCTGATACCACCTATAGTGCCCTTGCTTACGAAAGCAATGGCACATATGAATAGTGCGAAGACTTGGATCACATAAGTCTCGCATTCTCCAATAAGATGTAATATCACAGTACAATGTCATAATTTATTACAGAATGAGACGAATGATCCAAAAACAAATAATCCTTACAACTTAGCATAGCAGAAATGCTAGCTGAATAAATAGTTCACACTTTATTTCAGAGTTCAAACGCAATACTAAAGATAGCATGGAGCTACATCTTCTCCATGAAGACACTGGCAAATCATGTTGGTTGTAGCTCGAAGACGACCCCCTTACTCCTCATTCGGACATTCTGCAAGGTTTAGTTGCAGCCCAGCTATAAAGGGTCAGCACAATTGAATTGTGGTGGCAAGTGACTTTAATTTCTAATGTTCTACTAAGCTATATCTATATGCTTATTTGGCTGGTGGAGCTCAAGGCTATTGCGCAAAGCAAGTTTTCTCCTACTTTTGATAAACAACTTTTTGAGTTCAAAGTCTTCTCTTTAAGAGACATCTCGAGACAAGTCCATGTCTCCTACCCATGTTTACCCAACAACGTTTTTTTTATTAAGAAATTGGGATGAAGAGATTTTCAGAACACAGCCTTGTGTAGTTACTCAATTGTCTGATGCCGGGGACACGGCTAAGATCTTAGGTTTTAACTCTCGAGAGGGTGTGCACTTTCACCATTAGACTCAATCCACCCAAACTATCCTCTACACTCCTTTAGTGAGAAGGAAAAGGAGAAGATCAAGACGAGACTTTTCAGAAGTTGCTTTCCCATGATCATACTAAGAGATTACCACCGTCCTATCAACTCTACCACCATCAATCTCTTGACCCAGGTCCACATCAACTTACTCCATCAAGACAGAGCCCATAATGACCAATGGTTGCACGATAAGCAGCTAGACTCAGTGTAAACTTTAATCTCATAGCCCTGGGTGGCCTACCACAAGTGAGCAACTCAGGTTAACACCGCATATCATGGCCCCAAGTAAGTGGAAACTATCTTGGGCGAAGACAACCATGAAAACTTGGCCCTGAGAAGCCACTCAACTTGAAACCTCCTCGATCGACCCAATCCACCCAGGCGTTAAATTAATTTAGTGGAAATTTTCATTTATCACATCAACCATAAAACAATCATTTTTGCAGCAGGTACTTCCACTAAATTATAATAGGGGTCTAATCTGGAATTTCTAAAGGGGAAACCTAAAAGGTTTGCATAGCATACTACAATCTCCCAAAAACCTATCATGCATACTACTTTTGCAAATACTGCTTAAAACACTAGGTATGCAATAGAATAAAATAGTAGGTGTTTTATGAAGTCACTTGCCTTGGCAGCAGGAGGGGCAGGCACAACAAGAATAACAATCACACGCAAGTCCTTCCTCTCCTTCACAATCTAGCACAATCAATACATACAAATAAATATCCACACGATATCTCACAACACCAAATAAAATATGTATGCATGCATGATATGCCATGTGTAAAATTAGACACACTTATCAATAATTTATATTCTCTGTTATTAAATGCATGAGATGCAAATTCTAGAAATTTCTCATTTCACTTATCAATTTAATAATTGAAAACAATATAGCAAAACTTAGATTTTACAATTACAACTTTTATTATTCTAAGAAAGTTTTCAAATAAGACACATATTAATATTGCTGGGTGGAGGTTAATAACCTAAACCTAAAACAATTGAGTTTATTTGTAAAACATTTTTATTATTTAAGTTATGGATTTAATAGCCGAATTACTCCTCGGATGATCTTATGAATTATTATTTATCAAAAGCAAAAACAGATGATGTAGAATTAAACTACTCTAGCAGGGCTATCCGTGGATATAAAATTCATTGAATTTGGACTTACAGAACATAAGTTATGAATTTTCTAAATTTTGCATATTTTCTGTTTTATTTATAAATTCCTGCGAAAAAGAAAATAAGAGGGGCTACGTGGCACGATCCTATTGGACGAAAACGGTTCGCGCGGATCGTGGACGAGAGTCGTCCGATTTAAATGAGATCGGACGTGCGGGAGCGTTTTGATCTAGATCCGTTGGATCTAGATCCAACGGCTTGGGACGCCCGGCCGAAGCGAGCGGCGCGCGGGTCGCCGGAGCGCTCGCTGGCGATGGCGCCCGCGGCGGCGGCGCGTCGGTCTCGACGTTTCCGGCGTTAAAACGAAGCTCCGGGAGGCGCGGTTCTTACCAAAAAAGAAGCGGAGGAGGAGACGAAGTCGATGGCGCGGCTGCGGCGTCGGTAACCCTCTCCTTTCCTCGTCGGAGTCGTGGACGGCGGCGACGGCCTCGGGTCGAGGACGGTTTCGGCGTTCGGCTGCGAAGTAAGACAAGCGAGGGGGCTCAGCGTGTGCGCAAGGAGATGGGGAGGTGAGGGGAAGAGAGCGGGGGCGCTCGAGGTGCTCGGTTTTATCGAAAACGTGCAAAATGCCCGGCGGCAATGGCGGCGGCGGCGGTCTCGATTCTGAGCAGCCCGGCGGCGGAGAGGTAGGGTTTTGGGGGGGTAATCGTAGGCGGCCTCGAGGAGTATATATAGGCGGAAAATGGCTCGGAAACGGCTCGGTCGCGGACTCCATCTCCGGCGCGATCTCCGGACGGAGGTGGAAGACGGCTGACAGGTGGGGCGCACGTGTCAGCTAGAGAGGAGAGAGGCGCGCGCTGGAGCGGGCCGATGGGCTGCTATCCTACGCGCGCGCGGCGGATAGCGTCTGGGCCGGCCCGGAAACATATTCTTTTAAATAAAATTAAATAAAAACTGTTTTCAAATCTGATTTACTAAATGATTTTTAAACCTATTCAAAACATTTCAGAAAAATTCATAAAAATATATTTTGGAAAGGTTATTTAAATTAGCAATTTTTAATAATAAACTTACCTCATTATATAATTTGGAAAAATTATATTTATTTAGTAAGTTTAAATAAACACTTAATGGGATTAAACATTATTTAAACTTATAATTGAAATTTTATTTAGTACTTATGTGATTGAAATTTAAGCCTATATGATGAATGATGTATGAATGCAAAGTTTTAAATTTTAGCAAAATTGGGATGTTACAGGAAATCTCCGAACCCCGGAAATCTCCTGACTGAAATCCTGATGAAAGACCAAGTGAAGTAGACATGAAACTTAGGCCAAGTAAGTGTTCCTCTTTATCAAACTACCTGTAAAAGAACCTGCAAGCTTCATCACAAACATTAGAATACTTTTTGTGTTGTCATTAGTCACCAAAATCTGGGAGTGCATAGAATGCACTTTCAATCTCCCCCTTTTTGGCGAATGATGACAATACGAAAGGAGAACGGATTTGCAAAATATAGACGGAGCTCCCCCTAAGTGAGTGCACTATTTTTAGGATGTTTTTGGAATACAAAGTGCACGTTCCTTAGGATCAACACTCCCCCTAGATTTTACAAAACACACAAATACACAATACATACAAGAAGCAACAAACTTAGACAATAGAGTTATTACAATAGAGAATTTAACGGTACTCATGTCTCACACACATGTAGAAAATAAATAGTCACGAAAATAGGGAGCACACAAAAAAAAACGAAAAGAAGGAAGTGCTCCCAACCCATGCAAATCCCGAGAGTCCTAGAGATACTTCTCCCCCTTTGGCATCAAGATACCAAAAAGGGAGGAGGTTCCACTAACGTCCCATGACTCAAGAGTCGGAATCCTGCTGGGCATCATCATCCTCGTCCTCCTCAGCATCATCATCATACTCGAGATCGCTGTCCTCTGGCACTGCATCATCCCAATCAAAAGTGAGTCCATCTGCATTCCAATCCTTGAAAGGAACCACATGCTTCAACGGGTGCTTCGGAGCAGGCATCTTCATATGAGCCATCATCTCTTCTTGGCGCTTCATAATGCGATGGTTCTGAGAGTAGATGGAGTAGTTCTCACTGTGAATGCAACAGTTCATGTTCATGATTTTCTCAATAGCTCGAACTACCCATGGGCGACTCTTCTTGGCAGCTTTCTTGATGTTAGGATTGGAGGGAACCCGAGAAGGACCACCAAAAATCTCATCCTCGTTGATGTCTTGCATGGTGGCTTGTTGTTGAACAAGGTGAGCAGATTTCTGGATAAGCAGGGCTGCCTTGTGGGGCTGAGTACCAAAGGCTGCATCAAAATCATCTCCGTCTTGCTCAGAAAGCTTGTAGAGCCTCTTGATGAGTAACATCACATAGGGAGCATATGGAGGAACTTTCCTCTAAAAAACTGCTAGAGACATCTCCTGGAAAATGAAATCCATGACATCCACTTTGTAGACCTCCTGCTCAACCTCATACTCACCAAGATAGGCCGTATGAGCCTTGGCCATCAAGTTGACTAGGGTCCCAACAATATTGTCCGCATTACCTGCAATGGGAGCAATAGTCCAAGGGAACATGTGAAGCAGAATATCATAAGTAGGGAGAAGATCATTCTGAGAGCCAATCCTTCCTCCAGGCTGATAAAGATCAGTCATGACATGCTTGTTGTAAGAAATGCCCTGGACATGCATGCGGGCGCCAGCTGGAACAGACAAACCACTGAAGGGACAGCCAAGAATCCGAGCAAACTCTCGGAAAGAGGAAGTCAAGCGCTGCCTGCCAGACATCCATGTCATCCCAATATCCTCTGAGGAGTCAAACACCACAGTAGCATAGAACTGATGGATAAGAGATACGTTGTAGTTGCACTCAGTCCTCATCAAGTGCTCCAGACCCAGAAGTCCACATACCTTGACAGCACCACCAAAATAGTCAGCCTTCTTCATTAGTTTGTCAAAGTCAATCCACTTCATGGGGCAGATGGGCTTGTCAATTGAGAACTTCTGATAAACTTCCCTGTAGAGCCATGCCATCTCAGTGCAAAAGTACTTAGGATCATCAGACTCCACATTATAGGAGAGCTCACTTCGCCACTTGCGAAAACTGCCATTGTTGAAGTCTTCAAGACGGAGCTCGGGCCTCTTCTTCTTGCTAGGCCCAGTGGGTTTCCTGAGCAGAGCTGCAGACTCAGCAGGTGTGCTATCTTCACTTGAGGACCCACTGGGAGGGCGAGAATGAACTGGTTTGCCTTTTCCACGTGTAGAGATTTTCTTGAAACGGCCTCGAGGGTTGGAACCAGCAAACACACAACAAAGAGAGGATGGAAAGCATATGGGGTAAGCACTCATGTCCGAGAATGAAAATGGAACGTACAAGAGAAGTTTTTTCAAACACAGTTTCTGTCCTTAGCTGATTTGATTCTGAGTAGGCCGGAGATTCCCGGGTCTGACTCGGAGATCTCCGGGGTCCGGAGATTTCCGAGTCTGACTCGGAGATTTCCGGTCTGCACGAAATTTTGACAGATCTGAACAAAAACTATGAACGAAAAACAGATATGTGCACGTGGAGTGTAGAGCATGCCAAGGGGAGCAATTCTACCAAAGGAAACAAGCAACAACCTCCTAAATCGGCTAGGTTAAACGAAAACTAGTTTCGTCCTAGATTTGTAAAACGAGGAGTTACCGGAATACATCGCGGAAAGCGTGCGAATGAAAACGAAGCCCTCGAGGAGTAGAAGAAGATCTCCGAAGCACGCGAGAAACCTTCGAACGATCCACCCGCAGCAAGGAACGGAAGAGTTGGAGATTTTCGGAGGAGAGAGAGGAATAGGGCACGGGGTGGATGAACTGGCCGAACCGGCCGGTCCACCCGTGCCCTTATATAGGCAGAAAAATTTGAACCGGAAATCTCCGGACCGAGGCTCGGAGATCTCCGGGTGCCGGAGATTTCCGGGGCTATTTCCGGATTCGGACTTAGCCCTGGAAAACTTTCGCACGCTCGGAGATTTCCGGACATCGGACCGGATATTTCCGGACCCCGGAGATTTCCGGCTCTAATTCCGATTCAGCTTCGTCTGAGGTTAGTGCCGAAATTGTAAAGTACTTAGGTGCCAAAAAATCGCAGGGGCCGGAGATTTCCGAGTCTCAGCCCGGAAATTTCCGGACACCGGAAATTTCCGGGACTATTTCCGGTCAATAATCATCACATGTCAGTGCTGATTTTTGAATGGTCTTAGTCTCGAAATTCTCTGGTGGTCCGGAGATTTCCGAGTAAGGCTCGGAGATTTCCGTTCAAACCCGAAAACTCCAGGAACAAGAAACAAAAGGGGACATGAGTGGGGAAAAGCATGTTTAAAGATAGTGAAAGGCTTAGGATAGACACTCAAACTAAAAAAGAAGACACACTCAAGTTGCAAGAATCGTAAGCACAAGAGAAGACCAACCAAGAGTGTGTTTTCCCAAAAGAGCCAAAGACAATGCAAGTGAGAATAAAAAATAAAACCAAATAGAGTCCAAAGAAAAAGAGTGTTGGTGCCCGAGGCCACCGTGTATGAGTTGTAGCATGGTACCACGAAGATATATCTTGGGTCCATAACTACATCTCAACATTGAAGCTCACAAATTATATTTAATTTGAAGTTTTAGCAATGATATGTCACTATATGCATATTAGGGGGAGGAAGAGTCCAATGTGTTAGGAAAACACTCCCCCTAAGTCCATGCGTACCTCTAGGTCTAATAAAGCCTTAAGCGTTGGAGTGAGTGTACGGAGTTCAAGCCAAGGCCCGAGAATCTATGATATTGAGCTCATTCCTCAAGTAGCAAAAATGGGCTTCATCAAGGGGCTTCGTAAAGATATCCGCCAATTGATCCCTTGTACCAACATATGATAGATCAATATCTCCTCGTGTCACGTGATCGCGGATGAAGTGATGACGAATCTCAATGTGCTTGGTTCTTGAATGTTGCACTGGATTGTATGCAATTTTGATGGCACTCTCATTATCACATAAAAGCGGCACTTTGTCCAAGAGGACACCGTAATCCTTTAAAGTTTGCCGCATCCAAAGGAGTTGAGTACATCCGCTTGCGGCAGCGACGTACTCGGCCTCCGTCGTGGATAAAGAGATGCAATTTTGTTTCTTCGAGGATCAACTCACCAAAGATCTTCCAAGAAATTGACACGTCCTAGATGTGGACTTCCTATCATCAATGTCGCCCGCCCAATCGGAGTCGGTGTATCCATAAAGAGACAAGGTGCCATCTTTGGGATACCACAACCCAAAGCAAGGGGTATGAACCAAATATCTGAAGATTCTCTTCACGGCCATCAAATGACTTTCCTTAGGCGCGGCTTGATAACGAGCACACACTCCAACGCTTAAAACGATATCGGGCCTAGACGCACACAAATAAAAAAGAGACCCAATCATAGAACGATACTCCTTTTGGTCTACCTCTTTACCGTCGGGGTTGAGTTGGAGGTGGCACTTGGTTTGCATAGGAGTAGTCACACCATTAAGTCCAAGCAATTTGAATTTCTTGATCATATCTTAATGTACTTGGCTTGACATATGAAGGTCCCTTCCCTCAATTGCCTTATCTCAAAGCCAAGAAAGAACTTGAGTTCACCCATCATGGACATCTCGAACTTGTCGGTCATTAACTTGTAAAACTCATCATTGAACACACGGTTAGTAGAACCAAAGTTAATGTCATCGACATATAGTTGACAAATGAAGAGTTCACCATTAACCTTTTTAGTGAAAAGAGTGGGATCGATTACCCCAACCTCAAATCCACGATCTACCAAGAACTCTCTCAAGTGCTCGTATCATGCACGGGGGGCTTGTTTAAGGCCATAGAGAGCTTTGTCCAAGACATAGACATGGTGAGGATGGTTGGGGTTTTCAAAACCCGGGGGTTGTTTAACATACACAAGTTCTTGCAAGGGACCATTAAGAAAGGCGCTTTTTACGTCATTTGCTGCAATTTGAAACCATGGTGAGAAGCATAAGCGATAAGAATGCGTATCGATTCGAGTCTTGCAACCGATGCAAAAGTTTCTCCAAAATCGATGCCTTCGACTTGAGAAAATCCTTGGGCCACCAACCGTGCCTTGTTCCTTACAACGATACCATGTTCATCTTGCTTGTTCTTGAAGATCCACTTAGTGCCAATAACGTTGCGGCAATCTTTAGGCTTCTCAACTAGGCGCCACACTTTGTTGCGCTCGAAGTTGTTAAGTTCTTCATGCATAGCCCCTAGTGAAAGAGCATTTTCTGTCTCCTGAGTTTTGGATAGGAATGACAACACGAAAAGGATGTTTAACGGTGTGCCTGAGTATTTCAGATACTACATAACCTTGAAGAACAAAAAGGATGAAGATCATCAGGGTTGAATGAGAGAACTGGCTGGCAGTTTTTCCTGTTTTGACAGGCCGGAAGTTCCAGTGCTGTGACCGGAAGTTCCGGCCGAAGGGCCGGAAGTTCCGGGCCTGCACCAGACATTTCCATCTGGCCAGAAAACAGCTAAGTCCTTTTAGGACTTAGCCCCTGGCAAAGGCGGAACTTTCACCGGAAGTTTGGCCGGAACTTTCCGGGCGACCGGAAGTTCCGGCCCTCGACTGGAAGTTCCGTTCCAGACAAACGAGAAAATCGTCTAAGTCAGGAATTGCTCGCGCTCGGGCAAAGCCGGAACTTTGGCCGGAAGTTTGGCCGGATCTTTCCGGGCGACCGGAAGTTCCAGCCAAACCACCGGAAGTTCCGGTGCTGAACATGCTGGTTTTTCTCTAAGTCTGGAACTGCCTGCGCCCTGGCCAGGCCGGAAGTTCCTCCGGAACTTTTACCGGAACTTTCCGGGGTGACCGGAAGTTCCGGCCTGCGCAGTAAAAAACGGCTAGTTGGTGGAGGGGGGTATAAATACCCCTCCACCTACCTCCAGCCATTTCAGCTCTTACACTCTCTCTCATCATAAATTGCTGAAGCTCAAATCTTCAAGATCTCCCAACTCCTCCACCCAAATTCATTGATCTTTGGAGGAGTGAAGGAGAAGGCCCCGATCTACTACTTAACCAAAGCGATTTGTAATCTTCCCCCATTCACTTGGGGATTTCGAGTCTAGGGTTTCCTCAAGGAAAACCTAGGTCTCACCATTGTTGGTACTTGGTGTAAGCTTGACCTGTTGTGGTCTTGACCTTTTGTGGTCATCTTGGGAGCCCCCAATTAAGTTGTGGGTGTGTGCCTCAAGCGTTTGTAAGGGATTCGATCTCCGCCCTAAAAGGGGATCAATAGTGGAAGGTGAACTCGCAACCTTTGTGGTTGAGTTCACCGGAGAAGAAGGTGAGCCTTTGTGGCGTTGCGGCTAACCTGTTGTGGTAGCGCACACCTCTCCAACGAGACGTACACCCTTGGGTGGAACTCGGGATTACATCTTCGTCTCCGTGTGCTTCACTTGGTTCCCCTTATCCTTTCTCCCTTGCTCACTTGTCCTGTTATCTTGTTTCTCTTAACTTGTCATTTAGGTAAATTCACCATAGTTGCATATCTAGAGAATTTACCTTTGTGTTGAGCCTAAAATTGAAAAGACCTAAAATTTGAACTAGCACCTATTCACCCCCCCCCCCTCTAGGTGCCGGATTCCCGTTCAATTGGTATCAGAGCCAGGTTCACTTTTAAGGGCTTAACCGCCTAAGTGCAACGATGACGGAATCCGATGCCAAGAGGGCCGCTCGTGAAAAATTAGAGGCGGAGAAGGAGGCGTTAGCCAAAGGGGCAACCATGGACGATCTCATGGACATGAAATCGTCCTTGGAGGCCCAACTCCTAAAGATGAATGAGATGCTTATGGCACTCTTGAAGTCTAAGGAGCCCAAGGCTACCTCTCCCTCTCCTCCTTCTAAGGAGCACGGTGTGAACTCTAAGGAATCATCCTCGGATGGGTCCAAAGATGTTCTCCCAAGTGCTTCTCCCGAGAAAGCGGAAAAGGATGAATCACCTAGCTCCTCTAATACCCTCAAAGGAGAGGAATTTCATAATGTCAACCATAATTACTCTCCTAACCCACCTATCCCTCACCCTCATGTAAACTTTAGAAGTGATCCTCCTAAGCTTAAACCTAATCATTTCTCTCAATGGCAATTTCAAATGAAGTCTAATTTATGTAGTGCCTCCATTGAGCTATGGCGCATTATTGAAGAAGGATTCAAGGCGCATGATCCAACCAACTTGACAAGAAGAGAGGTGGTCGATAGCCAACTCAACGCCACCGCTCTTCATCAACTCCAAATGGCCGTTGGAGAGAAGGACATGCCACTCATTCAACAATTCTCCACCGCCAAAGAAGTGTGGAATGCTATTTCCGACATCTTCGTCGGGAATGAGAGCATGAAGAAGAACCGGTATGATGCCTTATGCAATGAGGTGGAAGGGTTCTACAAGTTGGATGGAGAAAGTCATGAGGACATGTACCGGAGGTTGGTGTTGATTGCTAACACCTTCAAGAACCTCGGTGCGGTCTACATTGATGACGCTTGGATCAAGAGGAAGTCCGTGACCGCTCTCATGCCCTTTGAGGAAACGGACTTGAAGACACTCCAAGGAAGACATGACTTCCCGAAGATGACATCCAATGAAGTCATGCAAGAGATGACCGCATACAAGGTGGCCTCCAAGATCGCTCACGATGTACGAGCTAGGGCCATAGGGATGCACAAGCATGCCTCAATTGCCTTGAAGGCCACCGTTGAAGAAGAGGATGAAGATGAGTATGATGATCAAGTCGAGCTATCTAGTGAGACGCTCTCAAGTACTCTCACCCAACACATGGGTCTTGCGGCAAGAACGTTTTGGAAGAACCCCGGAAGGGCCAAAGCAAGGATCGACAAGAGGTTCCCCTCCAATGGAGGAAAGCCAATCAACAAGGTGAGGCTTTGCTATAACTATGATGACAAAAGCCACTTTGTTGTAGATTGCCCATGGGAAAGAAGAGAGGATCATGGTGGGAGGCTCGTGGCCAAGACCAAGGGCAAGGGGCCCATGCCCGTGAAGAAGCCCTTCTTCAAGAAGAACCAAAAGATTGTCTTGGTGACTCAAGAGTAATATCCCACCGATGATGAAGATAGTGCCAATGAGGATACCCCAACTCAAGTGGCCGCTCTAGCCATCTCCTCTACACCTCCGTCAATCTTCTCCTCACCAAATGACAGCCCCATCGTCAAGAATGGAATATGTCTTATGGCAAAGACATCCGAGGTAAAATTGTCTCCTACCTCCATATCCCATGAAATTGATGATGGTATGAGTCTCCAAGTCAAGAATGAAATCATTGCTTTTGATAAATTCATGACTAACTTGCAAGGAGAAGGAAAGAGACACTTTGGCTCAATTATGAGCCGTATAGGTGAGCTTGAGGGTGAGCTAGAGTTAAAAGGGGAGATTGAGAGAGAGGATGATCACACTAAAGTGTCTCTTCAATCTTCCCTTGAAGATGAACAAGAAACTCATGCTCTCCTCGAGGAACAACTTGCTAAGATCACTAAGGATTGTGATCTTTACTTTTCTAAATGTAAAATTATGCAAAATGAAAGGTCCGAGCTTGTAGTTGCTCATGCTAGACTTTGCGAAGACTTTGAGTCTCTTGAAAATACTCACAAGGTATTGACAAGTGATCACGAACGTCTTCTCAAGTCTCGTGATCAACTCCAATCTCGGATATCTACTCTTGAGAAACCTAACCCCTCTACTCCTTTGAATACTAATGCACATGGTGTTAAGGATAAAGCAAGGGTTTTGTTCGTTCCCTCCAAGGCAACCAAGCCCAAGACCTCTCTTGATAAAGGTAAGGGGACACTCACTACTCCTCTTCATGAGCGAGTGCCCCACAAGGGTAAGGAAGGTCTAGGCTATGTTGCTAAGGAGAAGAAGAAGATCAAGAAGAAGACCAAGCCCGCACAAGTCAAGAAGGATCACAATGCGAGTGGAAATTCCACAAGGGGCACTCCCACTCGTAATGACTTTGCGGGCATATCTAACCCCAATTATGCTTTATATGTTGATTATTATGGGGATGTCTATGCTAGATACATTGGTCCTTTTGATGATTACATTGAATATGCTATTTGGGTTCCAAAGACCCTTGTTGCTAACCAAAAGGCACCCATTGCAAAATGGGTACCTAAACCAAAGAGTTGATTGTGTGTAGGGCCTTGCTTCCGGAGGATCGAAATGGATAATTGATAGTGGGTGCACTAGTCATATGACCGGAAGCAAGCAAATTGTAACGGAGTTGAAGCCCAATGATGATCAAATGACCGTTACATATGGTGACAATTCAAAGTCTAAGGTTATAGGGCTCGGCAAGGTGGTAGTGGCACCGGACATCACTCTTGTGAATGTCTTGCTTGTCGAGTCCATAGGTTTCAACTTGATCTCGGTTCATTCCTTAACTTGTTTGGGTTATACCGTTGTTTTCGAAAAGGAGATGGTCATCCCATTGCGGAGCAAGCCTCTCAATGTGTCTTTCGTTGGGTACATTGAGAATGGGCTCTATGTGGTTGACTTCTCCGGAGTCACCACTTCCCATACAATGTGCCTATTCGCTAAAGCGGACTTGGGTTGGTTATGGCATCGCCGACTAGCCCATGTCAACATGAGAACTTTGCAAAGTCTCCACAAGGGTGGCCATTTCCTAGGACTAAAAGACCATGTTTCTTTCTCGAAGGATCGAATGTGTAGGGCTTGTGTTGAAGGAAAAATGCATGATATTCACCATCCAAGCAAGACCATCATTTCATCGACGAGGGTTTTGGAGCTTCTCCATGTTGACCTCTTTGGTCCCATTCCGGAAGCTAGTCTTGGTGGCAAGAAATATTGCTTGGTCATCGTTGATGACTATTCAAGATACACTTGGGTTTTCTTCTTCAAGTCGAAGGTGGAGACTCAACAGACTATCATCGACTTCTCCAATGAAG
Source organism: Poa annua (assembly GCA_026929855.1). NCBI lineage: Eukaryota > Viridiplantae > Streptophyta > Magnoliopsida > Poales > Poaceae > Poa > Poa annua. Next base: position 10,473,664 of record CM049428.1, read on the forward strand.
CTCAACGACAACACAATGTCCCTATCTTGGTGATAAGAAGTGACAATGGTTCCGAGTTCAAGAACTACACCTTGAACGAGTTCCTTAGTGAAGAAGGGATTCGTCATCAATATTCCGCTGCTTATACTCCCCAACAAAATGGTGTAGCCGAAAGGAAGAACCGCACACTTATTGAGATGGCAAGGTCGATGATGGCCGAGTTTAAGTCCCCCCACAACTTTTGGGCCGAAGCCGTCAACACCGCTTGCCATTCATCCAACCGGCTCTTCTTTCGCAAAGGACTCATGAAGACACCTTATGAAGTGCTTACCGGGAACAAGCCCAATATCTCCTACTTCCGAGTATTTGGTTGTAAGTGTTTTTAGCTCATCAAAGGTGTTCGTTTGGGCAAGTTTGATTCTAAGTCTCTTGAAGGGACATTTTTGGGCTATGGCTCCGAATCCCATACTTATAGAGTCTATGATAAGGCCTCGCGCATTATCATAGAAACTTGTAGTGTGGTGTTCGAGGAGAATGACGGCTCCCTTGTGGAGCAAAGTGGTGTTTCCGATGTAGGTGATGATCAACCTCAAGATGCTATCCGAAGAATGGGGTTAGGCGTTCACCGCCCCGTCGAACTCAACTATGAGGTTGCTCAACAAGGTTCTACCTCACAAGAAACACTCGACAACAACGCCGTGCCCAACTTGTCTCAACGAGGAGAAGCTCAAGAAACTACATCTGCCCCTGAAATTTCTGGTACATCGGAACTTCCGGCCTTTGGCCCGGAACTTCCGGTCGATGGACCGGAACTTCCGGTGTTTGGTCCGGAACTTCCGGTCCCATGTCCGGAACTTCCAGTCTCCGATCCGGAACTTCTGGTACCAAGGATTTTCCAAGGAGCAGTTCTCCCCAAGTGTAACGCCCTGGGATTTTTTGCCAAATTAGTTTTTGCTTGTTTTTTCTTTTTTTTTTCTTTTTGCATCATCATGTCATCATGCATTTTTTTTTGTCACCATTGCATGAATTACTAAATAATTACAAAATAATATTTGGGAAACAATTGTAGAAGTATGCAAATTAAATTTTTGTAAAATAATTTTGTAAAACATTATCTCCCTTTTTTTTCTCTCTTCCTAAATCTTTTCTTTCTTTCTTTCTGATCCTCTCTCTAGCAGCAGGGCCAAAACCAATTTCTGGCCCAACTCCCCCGAAGGCCCACTTACCCGTTCGATCGTGCCTTCTGTTCTTCTTCTTCCTGTACGGTTGGACATCCACCATGGCCACGTGCTCCTGTAACTGATGGGACGGCCGAGAGAGCTCCACCCTCCTCCTTAAAACCTAGCCCATCACCTCCCCGCGACCCTAGCCTCTCTCCTCCTCTCCCTCCTCGCGCCTCCACCTTCGTTTCCCTCGATCCCCTCTGTTTTCGCCACCGATGGTTGCCACCGGAGATGACTCGCCGTGGAGCCGTTGCAGCCCCGCCGACGAAGGGCCGTGGTGCCACCCCGGAGGAGCGCCTCGTCGTCACCAAGCTCCTCACCGAAGGAATCACCCCGGGCGTCCCTGAGGGCGACGAGATCGTCTTCGTCTTCCTCGGCACCGGCGATGCTCGCGGTCAAAATTCGTCGCCTCCGGACCTCCCCCACAAGGACTACTCCTCCAACACCATCATAGTGAGCTCTCCTTCCGATTCCCTTGCTCTGCTTGTCGAATCCGTAGTTTAGTTGTCGAATTCGTCGTCCACAACTTCCTGCCGTCCGTCATGGACACGCTCGTCCATGTCGCTGCTGCTCATGTTCCTCCCTCACGTCCCAGCACCATCCAGGACCCCGCAGTCCCTCCCGCAGCACCCCAACGCCTTCCCACACCCGTACTCCTCTGGGACGCACAGGGACACCGCAGATGGACTGCAGTTCGCCGCCGTCATCTCTGTTACCGGAGGGCTGAACTCACGTTCGAAGTGCAGTTAGCGCCGGTTGCTTTAGTCATGTAGTTTCCCTGCCGAAACAAATCACAAGCAGCGATTCATCCCCGTGGTTGTGCTCTGTTTCGAAAAGCAAGAGATCCAAAGATCAAATCCCGCTGGAGACCTTTTCCTGTCTTTGTTTGTTTTGCTCTGAAAGTCTGAACTTTTAGTAATTCAGTTAACGTAACAGGGTTTGTTCTTAAAAAGTTGTTCCCTGTCTGTATCACCAACCCTTGTTTAGCCCAGTGGCTAGCAGCGCCATTCCGAACTACATGCTCGCGACTCCGGTTCGAATCCCAGCCTCGATGTATAAAAGGCCAACCTTTTATTTCATTTAGCTCGTTGACATCCTGGCCCCACCTGTCGGCGAGAGAGTGCCTGTAATTCTTGCACCGAGCCCCTCTGCTCCCTGCTTTCGCAGTTAAGCCCCCACCGACACATATTCTATCACGGACAAATCCCTGCCCTTTTGCAGAAACACCCCAACAAAACTAAAATGTTAATAACTTTAATTCTATAACTCCAGATTAAATAATCTTTATATGTTTATTTATCAGAAAAATGCAATGAACATTAATATGCCATTCTTATGCCATTTTGCATCTTTTATTCTAATTGCTTAGTGTAATTTATTTTTTGCACCTAAATAATTAAATAGGGAATGTGTTGGGCTTTATTTAATTATTGCCCTATTCCATTTAATATAAATTAGATCACCCATGCCATGTGTTACCTTGTTAACCAACATTTAATATTGTTGAGTAGATAAATAACTTGCACCCAAATATTAATTGTCGGAATCCCGGTTCCGCTTAATTTGGATTAATTGCAATTGTTTTGCATCTTGCCATGTCATGCAACATCCTCGTATGATCATGCTGGATCTTTTGCCGTAGTTGTAAAATGCATCTTTCACGCTTTCCAGTGTTTTGTTGCTTCTTCGCGGATACAACGTTGAGATGTGTGAGCAACGGCAAGATCTGCTTCCATGCGGGATTCCAGGCAAGCAAAATTTGCTTGTTTACCTATACATTGTCTTTCATTCCTGCCGTTGATCTCTGCTACCCTAGTTATCGATTCTTGAACTGCGATCCCATCACATGTTTATCCTGCAGCCCATACAGCTTTATCCCCACCTCCTAATACCTGTTGCATGTTTATCTGTTAGCCTTGCGAGTCGTAGCGCATGCTTAGAGTTGTTTGTGCGAGTCGTCTGTCTGTATTATTTATTTTTACCTGCTTAGCATGATAGGTTATTCTACCTTATTAAAATGTTGTTCTATATTGGGGTATTATAATTAAAGATAAGGCACCGGCGGAAGGCCTTGCGAGGTGCTTTGTTCTGCTAAGTGTCGACCTAGGAACTCAGTTCTTGTCCTCGGATCCAATTTTGAGCGCACTAACCGCTTGTGGGAGGCCCTATGGAGCCCCCCGCGGCTTCGATCTAATCCGCTTCTTATCCAGGGCGCCGCAAGTAGTTCGGGCTTTCCATTTGATGCATGCATATGGTTACCTAACGATCTCATGATGATGGAGTAGTCGATTCTCATATAGGGTGACACGTTCTTAGAGTGCTATGAAGGTCGTATCCCGCGGGCACTGGACCTGATTAGCCGTGCACACAATCATGCGGTTCCCTGGATGGGTCGTAGAGAAGAGATTTGCCGTGTTGAGATGCCCTACCTTCTGGCTTGCTTTTGGGGTTGATCGAACGAGTACGGGTCCAGTAGTGCACCCCTGCAGGGTATAATCTTATCGATGAGCCGTGTCCACGGTTATGGACGACTTGGTGATGATGCTGGCTAACAAGATCATAGACAACTTACATCTTATCATTGTTAATTAACCTGACTAGTAATATAGAATTACTTTCACAACAACTTGTAACTAAAATTGTTCAATGTGTGAGTTTTCCCGAATTGCTTCCTCATACTTGGTTGAGGGGGTTAATCCGAGAATGGGTTATGTTTGGTGTTAGTTGTAGATGTTTATCTTATGCGCTCTCTTATCCCTCTCTGATTAGACGGAAGTTGTAGCGTGTCTCTTTAGGTTGCTAGTGCTGCTGCCGCTAAGTCCACCTCCCCTATATTTTGGGAGATGGTGTAGAAAGTAGGCAAGTCGGTTTTGCTTGCCAGGGAGTGCCCTGACCCTCTTTTGGGATGTGCTTTATGTGCAGTAAACAGGTTTGAAGTCCGACGACGTTAGCTTGGGAATCCCTCCGGCTTGGCTGGGCAGGGATATGGCGCCATTGCTTATCTTCAGGACTCTTAGTCCAATTTGCATCTTATCCGTAGTCGGATACTATTTTTTTGCTTCCGCTGTCATTTGAATCTTTGTATTGTATCATTTATACCTTGACTCGTTCGAGTCGTTGTTGTATTTATTTATCTTTGTTGTATTTGTGGATGTATCGGAACTGTTGCAATGTTATCACCATTCCACCCATATAATGCGCATGTTTCGGCGTGCACATTATGTCTGGTGGGCGACCAAAAATCGTTATTATGCGGATTTCGGCGGGAACGCTTAAATCTACATAGTACCGATTTTCGGGCGTCACACCAAGGCCAAGATCAACCTCCTCCCTCATCAGTTTCACCTTTCGTTGATCAAGGCCATCAAATCAGTCAAGGCGGAGACATGAATGATCAAGATGATCAAGCTATCCCTCCCACCACTAGGAGGGAAATCGAGATCCGCCGCTTGAATAGGGTTGGCACCTCACAAGAATTAAGAGCTTTATCTCTTGACAAGGTGCTTGGTGATGTGAGAAGCAAGGTCTCTACCCGAAGACAACTCGCAAGCTTTAGTGAACATCAAGCTCACATCTCCATGGTGGAACCCAAGAAGGTCTTTGAAGCTCTTGAAGATAAAGATTGGCTTGATGCCATGCACGAAGAGCTCAACAACTTCGAGCGCAACAAGGTGTGGAAGTTGGTGGAAAGACCCAAAGATTGCCGCAATGTTACCGGCACCAAGTGGATCTTCAAGAACAAGCAAAATGAACATGGCATGGTGGTGAGAAACAAGGCAAGATTGGTGGCTCAAGGTTACTCCCAAATTGAAGGCATTGACTTTGGAGAAACCTACGCGCCCGTGGCTCGACTTGAGTCAATTTGCATTCTTCTCGCCTATGCTTCTCATCATAACTTTAAGTTGCAACAAATGGATGTTAAATCCGCTTTTCTGAATGGTCCACTAAATGAACTTGTTTATGTTAAGCAACCACCGGGGTTCGAGGACCTCAAGTATCCGAACCATGTCTACAAGTTGGATAAGGCACTCTATGGCCTTAAACAAGCCCCACGAGCGTGGTACGAGCACCTTACAGAACTACTTGTAGACCGTGGCTTCCAAGTTGGGGAAATCGACCCCACCCTTTTCACTAAGAAAGTAAATGGAGAGCTTTTCATTTGTCAATTATATGTGGATGACATTATATTTGGATCTACTAACAAAGCATTTAACGAAGAATTCTCCAAGCTAATGACTGACAGGTTTGAGATGTCTATGATGGGTGAGATGAAGTTCTTCCTAGGATTTGAGATCAAACAATTGAAGGAAGGGACATTCATCAACCAAGCTAAGTACATTCAAGACATGCTCAAGAAGTACGGGTTGCTTGAGCTCAAGGGTGCCTCTACCACAATGCAAACCAAATGACACCTTGAGCTCAACCCTAAGGGTAAGGATGTGGATCAAAAGGTATACCGCTCCATGATTGGATCTCTCCTCTACCTTTGTGCATCTAGACCGGATATAGTGCTAGCCGTAGGAGTGTGTGCAAGATATCAGGCGGCTCCTAAAGAAAGCCATGATATGGCGGTCAAGAGGATCTTTAGATATTTGGCTTATACCCTAACCTTTGGATTGTGGTACCCCAAGGATGCAAATTTATCATTATGTGGGTACACGGATTCCGATTGGGCGGGAGATCAAGATGATAGGAAGTCAACCTCCGGCGCTTGTCAATTTATTGGGAGGTCCTTGGTAAGTTGGTCTTCTAAGAAGCAAAATTGTATATCTCTCTCCACCGCCGAAGCTGAGTATGTTGCCGCCGCAAGTTGTTGCACTCAGTTGCTATGGATGAGGCAAACTTTAAAGGAGTACAGAGTCGATTGCGACAAAGTGCCTCTTCTATGTGACAACGAAAGTGCCATCAAGATTGCTTACAACCCGGTGCAACATTCAAGAACCAAGCATATTGAGATCCGCCATCATTTCATAAGAGATCATGTGGCCCGAGGAGACATTGACTTATCATATGTGGGCACAAGGGATCAATTGGCGGATATCTTCACGAAGCCCCTTGAGAAAGGAAGGTTTTGCTTTTTGAGGAATGAGCTAAATATCATTGATTCGAGGTCCTTAGCTTGATCGCTTGCACACTCACTAGGGCGTAATTGCATCTTATCTTGTTTAGATGTAGGCATGGAAATAGGGGGAGTGCGGTCCTAATACATTGGACCATCCCTCCCCCCATTATGCCGACAACAAGTGTTCTTTTATCTCTATATTCATTCTTATGACTATCTTGAGCTAAAACGACGAGTAGTGGTTTGTACCCAAGATATATCTTCGCGGTGACATGCCCGACACTCCAACATGGTGGCCTCGGCCACCAACCTCTTCCTATTTTTCTAGGACGAGTTGGTTTTAATGACTTACGCTGATTTCTCATTTGCATCTTCTTGGTTCTATGGAAAACACACTCAAGTTGGTCTTCTTGACAACTTATTGCTTTTTGCAACTTGAGTGTGAAGTACCATCATCAGTTTGGATTTCTCACCTAAGCCTTCCCCCTTGAACCCTGCTATTCCATCGCTCATGTCCATTTTTTTATTTTTTTATTTTCTAGATAATTTGGTTTGGTTTTCCTTAAGTACGGAAATTCCGGGTCTCTGACCGGAACTTCCGGTGCTCAGGAAACTCCAGCACTTCATTCTGTGGCTAAGTCCAGTTTTCTCCACTCCCTGGAGAAACCGGAACTTTGCCCGGAAGAAGTGCCGGAAGTTTCCGGGGCACCGGAACTTCCGGCCTCCAGGCCGGAACTTCCGGTGCTAAGAAATTTCCAGCCTTTCTTCCAGTGGCTAAGTCCGGAATTCTCCATCCCCTGGAGAAACCGGTACTTTGCCCGGAAGAAAGACCGGAAAGTTCCGGTCCGGTGTGTGGACCGGAACTTCCGGCTTAAGTGGCTCGGGTCTATAAATAGGGCTGCGCTGGGTGAACCGTTTCGTTTTGAACGGTTCTTCCACCCCGCGCACCCCAGATCCAATCTCTCTCCTCTCCCGAGCCCTAGAACTCCACCAAATCAATCCGAGGCCTTCCGACCTCATATTTCTTTGGTTCAAAGCCAGATCTGCATCTCCTCGACGAGGGGATCCGTTCTCTCCGTTCGGTTTTCGCCATGGACTTCGGTAATGTCTTCTATTTTCAAATCTAGGACGAATCTTGTTTCGTTTAACCTAGTGAATTTAGAACATATTATGTAGAACCCCTTGGTAGAAACCTTCTCTTAGGCTTTCCCTACAATCTCTCAGTAGTAATCTGAATTTTTGTTGAAATTTCTATAAGTTACATGAAATTTTCGGTTTTTGTCTGAAAAACCGGAACTTCCGGCCTACAGGCCGGAACTTCCGGTGCCTGGAAAAATTCCAGCAATTCCTCCTGCGACTAAGTCCAGTTTCTCCAGCCCCTGGAGAAACCGGAACTTTGCCCGGAAGAATTGCCGGAAGTTTCCGGGGCACCGGAACTTCCGGTCCCCCAGACCGGAACTTTCAGACTGAAACCGGAACTTCCGGCCCAAAATCAGAAATTTCAGGACTAATTCTTTTTGCTACTGAATCTTGTTTCCTTGGACATGAGTGCTTATCCCCGTGCTTTCCTCTATATCTATGATGTGTTCATGCAGGGGCAGGGAGTCAGGCTGGTAGTCGCCCTGGTCGCGCTAAGAAGCAGGTTGTGAAGAGAAGTGCAAGTCGTGGACCAGCTCAAGACGAACAAGAAGAGGAGATCGTGTCTGAGGAAGAGCATCAGCAAGATCCGGCTTGGGTTCAGTCTTCTGCAGCTCGCTCCAACAAGAAAAACAAGGGGCCCGCTGTCTCAGTTCTACGCATGTCTGCCTCAGATTTCTATCACTGGAGGTGCTCATTCGACTATGCCAATCCGAAGGAGCACCAGATTTTCCACAACTTGGACATGAAGCTCCTTCATGATGAGCTCTACTGCGGCTTCTATGAGAAGAAGCGCGTGTGCCCGATGCAGAGCATTGACTTCGACTATCTTGAGAAGAAGAGAAGCTACTATGGGGGTGTTGTCACTATTGTGGATGCTCTTGGGCTTCGGCCCCTTATGTCCCGTCAATGCAACTACATCATTCCCTTGATCCATCAGTTCTTCGCCACTGTGGTGTTTGATGACTCCCCCAACATTGGGATGACTTGGATGTCAGGAAGATTCAGACTTCAGGCTTCCATCAAGGATTTGGCTGCTCTTCTTGGTTACCCCTTCCAAGGGTTAGATGAGCCTGCTGGTATTAGACTGCACAATGATGATGACCGCTACGACAAGAATGACATGGCCGAGTGCTATGAGACTAATGGCACCATTGGCGGCACTCATGGCTTGAAGCCCGTGTATGACATTGTCCTTCGGATGTTCCGCCACTCCATTGCTCCAAGTGTTGGGAACAATGATGCTATTCGTCGAGGACTTGTCCATCTCATGGCATTAGCAAGCCAAGCATACCTCTCAGACTCAGTGCCAGAGCCCAATGCATTCTCCTTTGATGTCATGGACTTCATTTTCCGCGAGATGCACTATGCTATTTTCCACAGGAAGGTGCCTCCCTATGCACCTTACATCATGCTGCTCATTAAGGACAGGTCTCCTTTCACCCCTGAGGAGCGTATTGATGTGGACGCTGCCCTTGAATGCACCATTCACAAGCCTGTTCGTCTCCACATGAAGAAATCCCACTTGGCTGCTCCATCTCGCCCCATGGGTACCTATGATGATGAGGAAGCCACCACTGGGCGCAACCGCGCTCCCTCTGATCCCACTGTCAAGAAGGCTGCCAAGAAGAAGCGTCCGTGGTTTGTGAGGGCTCTTGAGAAGATCATGCACATGGGTTCTTGTCTGCACAGGGAGGACTATGCCATGTACGAGCAGAACCATGCCATCCTCACCAACCAGTCCGCTATGATGGCTCACCTGAAGATGCCCAACCCACCGGCTGCTCCTCCTCAACTCGTTGCTTTCGAGCACTGGAACGCCAGAGGGATTAGTTGGGACATTGATGTGCCAGAAGATGCCACAGATGATGAAGATGCCATGGATGAAGATGAGGAGGGCCTGCACCACGACGCCGACTGACTCTTGGGGCGTTAGCATCGATCTTCTCCCTTTTTGGTCTCGCAAGATGCCAAAGGGGGAGAAGTTTATCTATTAGGACTTCTCGGGGATTTGCAAGGGTGGAAGCACAAACCTTTATTTCTCTTTCGGTTTTAATTTGTGCTTCTTGAACTTTTAGTCATTTGGTTTGGAACTCTATCTTTCAGCATGTGGTAAGACATGTGAAACATTGTGTTGTGATGTAATCAGTTTATTCGTGTCTTACCTTTTTGTCTATTTCAGCAAGTTATGCTATCTATTCTTCCTTTGATGAACTTGCTAGGATTGTGAAAGATAGGGGGAGCTGTGATCCTAAATAGATGTGCACTTGTATTCAAACACAAGATTTAATAGTGCACATATTTAGGGGGAGCCCGTCTATGTTTTGCAAATCCTTTATCTCGTTTGTGTTGTCATCTCTAACCAAAAAGGGGGAGATTAAAAGAGCATTTTCTGTCTCCTGAGTTTTGGATAGGAATGACAACACGAAAAGGATGTTTAACGGTGTGTCTGAGTATTTCAGATACTACATAACCTTGAAGAACAAAAAGGATGAAGATCATCAGGGTTGAATGAGAGAACTGGCTGGCAGTTTTTCCTGTTTTGACAGGCCGGAAGTTCCGGTGTTGTGACCGGAAGTTCCGGCCGAAGGGCCGGAAGTTCCGGGCCTGCACCGGACATTTCCATCTGGCCAGAAAACAGCTAAGTCCTTTTAGGACTTAGCCCCTGGCAAAGGCGGAACTTTCAACAAAAGTTTGGCCGGAACTTTCCGGGTGACCGGAAGTTCCGGCCCTCGACCGGAAGTTCCGTTCCAGACAAACGAGAAAATCGGCTAAGTCAGGAATTGCTCGCGCTCGGGCAAAGCCGGAACTTTGGCCGGATTTTTCTGGGCGACCGGAAGTTCCGGCCAAACCACCGGAAGTTCCGGTGCTCAACATGCTGGTTTTTCTCTAAGTCTGGAACTGCCTGCGCCCTGGCCAGGCCGGAAGTTCCTCCGGAACTTTGGCCGGAACTTTCCGGGGTGACCGGAAGTTCCGGCCTAAGTGACCGGAAGTTCCGGCCTGCGCAGTAAAAAACGGCTAGTTGGTGGAGGGGGGGTATAAATACCCCTCCACCTACCTCCAGCCATTTCAGCTCTTACACTCTCTCTCATCATAAATTGTTGAAGCTCAAATCTTCAAGATCTCCCAACTCCTCCACACAAATCCATTGATCTTTGGAGGAGTGAAGTAGAAGGCCCCGATCTACTACTTCACCGAAGCGATTTGTAATATTCCCCCATTCACTTGGGGATTTCGAGTCTAGGGTTTCCTCAAGGAAAACCTAGGTCTCACCATTGTTGGTACTTGGTGTAAGCTTGACCTGTTGTGGTCTTGACCTTTTGTGGTCATCTTGGGAGCCCCCAATTAAGTTGTGGGTGTGTGCCTCAAGCGTTTGTAAGGGATTCGATCTCCGCCCTAAAAGGGGATCAATAGTGGAAGGTGAAATCGCAACCTTTGTGGTTGAGTTCATCGGAGAAGAAGGTGAGCCTTTGTGGCGTTGCGGCTAACCTGTTGTGGTAGCGCACACCTCTCCAACGAGACGTACACCCTTGGGTGGAACTCGGGATTACATCTTCGTCTCCGCGTGCTTCACTTGGTTCCCCTTATCCTTTCTCCCTTACTCGCTTGTCCTGTTATCTTGTTTCTCTTAACTTGTCATTTAGGTAAATTCACCATAGTTGCATATCTAGAGAATTTACCTTTGTGTTGAGCCTAAAGTTGAAAATACCTAAAATTTGAACTAGCACCTATTCACCCCCCCCCTCTAGGTGCCGGATTCCCGTTCACCTAGCCAATCGGGATCTTCAAGAGCATCGAAAACTTTCTTGGGCTCGACCATGGAAATATGTGCTTGATGCTCACTAAAATGAGCTAATTGACTTCGTGTGGAGACCTTTGCTCGTATATCACCAATGACCTTGTCGAGAGATAATGCCCTAAGTTCCTAAGACTTAGCAAAGCGAGCTTGACGACGAGTTTCAATTGCCGCCCTTGTTGTGGGGACAATTTCTTGACCATCTTGATCCTTTGGATCCTCGTCTTGAACTTCTAGAGGGCCTTGATCATCATGAGAAGTCTCTTTGTGTGTTGGCGAAGGATGATCTTTCCCTAGAGTAGAACTTGGAGAAGTGGAGTTGTCTTCAATAATCTTGGTGAAGGAGACATGATCTTTTTGGTGATGAAGTTCTTGTTGATGATCCTCTTGAGTTTCAACTTGAGAAGAAATAGTATGCTCTTGTTGAGGAAGATCTTGAGATTGTTCTTGAGGGGATTCATCATTTGCTATGGGTGAGCCACCTTGTGGTTCTTGTGATGGTGAGGTCTCCTTGATGGGAGAACTTGTGTCTTCTTGAACAACTTCTTGATGGACTTCAATGGGGCGAAGAAAGCCCACCCCCATCTTCTTAATGGCATCAAAAGGTTGTTCATAGCCTACATCAGAAACACCAACTTGCTCCACTTGGGAGTCATTATTTTCATCGAATTCCACACTACAAGACTCTATGATAATCCGAGAGGATTTATCAAAGACTCTATAAGTGTGGGACTCGCTACCATATCCGACAAAAATTCCCTCAATAGATTTAGAGTGGAACTTACCCAACCGGACACCCTTGACGAGATAATAGCACTTACATCCAAACACTCGAAAGTAGCCAATGTTGGGTTTATTTCCGGTAAGGATCTCATATGGAGTCTTCTTCAAGCCCTTGCGGAAGTAGAGGCGATTTGATGAGTGACAAGCGGTGGAAATAGCCTCCGCCCACAAGTTGATGGGAGACTTGAACTCCGCCAACATAGATCTCGCCATATCAATGAGAGTCCGGTTCTTTCTTTCGGCAACGCCATTTTGTTGAGGAGTATAAGCAGCGGAATATTGATGACGAATGCCTTCTTCACTAAGAAAGTCGTTAAGAGTGTAGTTCTTGAATTCCGACCCATTGTCACTTCGAACAACCAATATGGGAAGGTCATGTTGACGTTGAACTTCCTTTGAGAAGTCGATGAAGACTTGTTGAGTTTCATCCTTGGTCTTGAAGAAATAGACCCATGTATACCTTGAGTAGTCATCAACAATCACAAGACAATGTTTCTTGCCACCAAGACTTATCTCCGGAATTGGTCCAAATAGATCAACATGAAGTGGCTCCAAAATCCGAGAACAAGATATGATGGTCTTGCTAGGATGAGGAATATCATGCATCTTGCCTTCCACACAAGCTCTACAAATTCGATCCCTTGAAAAGAAAACATGATCTTTTAGTCCAAGGATGTGGCCACCCTTGTGGAGACTTTGCAAAGTACGCATGTTTACATGGGCTAGTCGGCGATGCCAAAGCCAACCCACGTCGGCTTTTCCGAAGAGACACATGGCTTGAGAAGTGGTGGCTCCGGAGAAGTCCACCACATAGAGCTCATGCTCCACGTATCCCACGAAAGCCACTCTTAGCGACTTACTCCAAAAGAGGACCACAATGTCCTTACAAAGAAGGGTGAGATCCCCATCTTTGTTAAGGCACGAACCGATAACAAATTATAGCCAAGAGATTCAACAAGCATAACATTGACTAGAGTAATGTCGGGGGAAACTACCACTTTGCCAAGCCCGGTTACCTTAGACCTTGATAAATCACCAAACGTCACGGTTACTTGATCTTCATTATATTTCAACTCCGTGACGAGTTCTTTGCTCCCGGTCATATGACTTGTACATCCACTATCAATTATCCATTTTGAACCACCGGGAGCAAGATCCTCCGATGCCTTTGCCATAAGACACCTTGAGCTCTTGGTGATGGAGTTCTCATTTGGCGATGTGAATAGTGATGATGAAGAGCTTGTCGTGGTTGAAGTTCTTGTTGTTGATGGAGAAACGGTAGTTGTTGATGTGGTGGCAAGAGCCGCCACTTCATTTGGCGTTTCTTCCTCCGATTCTTCATCATCGGTAGGATACTCCTCTTGAGTCAACAACACGATGCGAGGCTTCTTGTTAAAAGGCCTCTTCTTTCCATAGGCCTTCTTGGGAGGCATCTTGGTTTTGTCCTTGAGCACTAGACGTCCACCATGCTCTTCTCTTTTCTCATAAGGGCACTCGGCAACGAAATGGAACTTGTCTTGACAATTGTAACATGTCCTTGACTTGGAGGGTGAGACCCTATCGGCTTGAGGTGCACTCTTGTCAAAACGCATCTTGCCTCTTGAGGGGTTGTTCCAAAATGTGCGAGCCGCAAGAGCGAGATGATCATTGTAAGCAATCTTGAGTGTTTCCTCAGACATGGCGGCAAAGCTTCCAAGATCATCATCATCGTTGTCTTCTTCAACGGTAGCCTTCAAGGCAAGGTTGGTTGTGCCTCTTTGCATTCCAAGAGCCCTTGCCCTTGCGTCTTGAGCATTCTTAGTGGCTACCTTATAAGCGGCCATCTCTTGCATAACCTCATTAGGCGTCATGAGATGGTAGTTGTGTCTTCCTTGAAGACTCTTGACATCGGTTGGCTCACATGCCATCATAGAACTAACATACTTCCTCTTGATCCAAGCATCATCAATATGAGAGGCACCAACTTCCCGAAAGCTTGTGGCTATTGTCACCAATCTTCTATACATCATCTCATGATCTTCACCATCAAGCTTGAAGAATCCTTCGGCTTCATTGCTCAAGGAGTCATAGCGATTCCTCCTCATGCTATCATTTCCAACGAACAACTCGGATAGAGCATCCCATGTATCCTTGGCGGTGGTGCGGTGTTGGATGAGAGACATGTCCTTGTTCCCAACCGCATTTTGGATCATGTAGAGAGCGGTGGCATCAAGTTGAGCCTCCACCACTTGTCTTCTTGTTAAGTTGGTCGGATCATGCGGCTTGTATCCAACTTGAATGATGCGCCACAACTCGATTGAAGAGCTGCACACATGAGACTTCATCACATATTGCCATTGAGAGAATGTATAATCTTTAAGCAATGGGGGATCACCCCTATAAGAAACTTGCGGATGAGGAATAATGGGATCGGGGGTATGGTATTGGGATGGGGGAGGGGTGGCGTTGTAGCCTTTAGGCACTTCATCTTGGGAAAATGAAGTGTTTTGATGGTTTGAGGAACTAGTAGCATCACCCTTCCCATCCAAAGTCAATTGCTTTCCCTTCAACAATTCGGGGTCCACATCTTGAGTAATGCCCAGAAGCACCGGAGACTTTGAGGGCAAAGCAAGAGAGGTTTCCTTAGATGTCTTGAGAGACTCAAGCATATCATGAAATTTTTTAAACTCGGTTTGTATGGACGATGTCAACTTTGTTTCCAAAGAGTTGATATCGGCCATAGTGGCACCTTTCTTTTGCATTGCCGCCAAAGTCGCGGCGTCCGCTTCGGAACCCTCTTTCGGGTCAACTTGCATTGTCCAAGGTTGGTCTCAAGCGGTGAAGCTTTTAAGAGACAACCTGGCTCTGATACCAATTGAACGACAGTTGACCACCTAGAGGGGGGGGGTGAATAGGTGGTGACCAATTTTTATGTGTTTTTCAGTTTTTAGGCTAGCGGAAAGTAAGTTGTCTAAATGTGCAACTAGGTGATACAAGTGAAAGACAACAAGGAAACTAAACAAGAACGGAATGCAGTAACGGAGAGTGGAGCAAGACAACCATAGGAACTCGAAGACACCGATTTTATCCCGAGTTCCACCACAAAGGTGTACGTCTCGTTGGAGGGGTGTGAGCTACCACAAAGGTTTGCTCAACGCCACAAAGGCCTCACCCTATTCTCCTGTGAATTCGACCACAAAGGTGCGAATCCACTCTTCCACTAAGGACTCCTTTAAGGGCGGAGAAGATCCCATACAAACACGTGAGGCACACACCCACAACTGAATTGGGGGCTCCCACAACGACCACAACAGGTCAAATCCCCAAAGGAATCCACAAAGGATCAAGAACACACAAAGATGAACCTAGCTATCCACAAAGGAATCCTAGATTCGTTGCCCCTCAAGAAATAGAGGGGGGAAATCAAATCTCTTCGGTGGAGTTGTAGATCGGTGGCTTCTTCCTCAGATCCCCAAGAATCAAAGGATTTGAGTGGCTAGATTGGGAGATCCGGAAGAAACGAGCTTCAGCACCAATGGAGGAGAGAGAAAATCTGGAAGCTTGGTCTGCTGGAGGTAGGTGGAGGGGTATTTATACCCCTCCCAAAATCTGCCTGTTGAACAGCTGCCAGCCCGGAAATCTCCGGGTTGAGGACCGGAGATCTCCGGACTCCGGAAATTTCCGGGAGAAATTCCGGTAGAACTTGACTCTGGATCAGTACTGATTGAGCTTCTTGACTTGGTCGAAAAATCTCTGGCGCTCGGAGATCTCCGGACTGGGGCTCGGAAATCTCCGAGCTCCGGAAATCTCCGGGAGCATTTCCGGCTCAGCTTGAGCTGGAGTCAGTACGCAATTGAGTTCTGACTTGGTTGAATTTCTCTGCCACTCGGAGATCTCCGGACTTGGGCTCGGAAATCTCCGAGCGTCGGAAATCTCCGAGAGCATTTCCGGCTCAGCTTGAGTTGTAGTCAGTACGCATTCTGATCTGAGACTTAGCGAAAAACTTCATTGGCTCGGAGATCTCCGGTCTGTGGACCGAAAATCTCCGAACCCCGGAAGTCTCCTGACTGAAATCCTGATGAAAGACCAAGTGAAGTAGACATGAAACTTAGGCCAAGTGAGTGTTCCTCTTTATCAAACTACCTGTAAAAGAATCTGCAAGCTTCATCACAAACATTAGAATACCTTTTGTGTTGTCATTAGTCACCAAAATATGGGAGTGCATAGAATGCACTTTCACATTGGACCACATCCTTCTCTAAATTTTTTAGAGTTAGTGGATTGATGACCTTCTGAGAAATTGCATTGAGAAATGCACATAGCTTCACAATGGGTTCTCGAACATTTTCTGGTAGAAGCCCTCTCAATGCAACCGGAAGTAATTGTGTCATAATCACGTGACAGTCATGAGACTTTAGATTCTGAAATTTTCGCTCTGCCATGTTTATTATTCCTTTTATATTTGATGAGAAGTCAGATGGAACCTTCATACTGCGAAGGCACTCAAAAAATATTTTCTTCTCTTCTTTAGTAAGAGCGTAGCTTGCAGGACCTGGCTGATTCTCTGAATGAGTATCGTCTCGATGCATCTCTTCGCTCATACGTTGATGGGTCTGCCTTCCTTTCGGTGTACCTTTTTTGACTTCCCATCTTTTGACTTACCATACACGCCCAAGAAGTTTAGCAGGTTGCAACAAATGTTCTTTGTCACGTGCATCACGTTGATTGCAGAGTGAATCTCTAGCATTATCCAATATGGCAGCTCCCAAAATATAGATTTCTTCTTCCACATGGGTACGTGGTTGTTTGCGTCATTCGGAACAGTGAGTCCGCCAGGACCCTTTCCAAAGATTACATTTAAATCCTTGACCATATCATGTATAACAGAACTAGAAGGGCGAGTAGGCATCGGCCGATGATCTGCCTCACATTTGTAATGCTTGCCTTTCTTGCTTAACGGATACTTGGGTACGAGAAACCGACAATGACCCAGGTACACATTCTTTTTACCTAAATGTATACTATCAGTCTCAGCTAAACAATGTGTGCATGCATTGTATCTCTTGTTTGACTGTCTTGAAATGTTGCCAAGAGCAGGCCAATCATTGATGGTTACAAAAAGCAAAGCTCGTAGATCAAATTCCTCCAGTTTGTGCTCATCCCACACACGTACACCTTCTTCACGCCACAACTGCAAATGTTCTTCAACTAATGGACTGAGGTACACATCAATGTCGTTGCCAGGTTGCTTCGGGCCTTGAATGAGCACTGGCATCATAATGTACTTCCGCTTCATGCACAACCAAGGAGGAAGGTTATAGATACATAGAGTCACGGGCCAAGTGTTGTGACTGGAGCTCTGCTCTCCAAAAGGATTAAAGCCATCTGTACTTAGATCAAATCTTAAGTTCCTTGCGTCATCTGAAAATGTCGGGAACTCTCTGTCAATTTTTCTTCACTGGGACCCATCCGCGGGGTGTCTCAACATCAAGTATTTTTTTACGATCTTCTTTGTGCCATCGCAACAACTTGGCATGCTCTCTATTGCTGAACAAACGTTTCAACCATGGTATTATAGGATCATACCACATCACCTTTGCAGGAATCCTCTTCCTGGGGCGCGGCTCGCCCTCAACATCAACAGGGTCATCTCGCCCGATCTTATACCGAAAAGCACCGCATACAGGACATGCATTCAATTTTTCGTGCTCACCGCGGTAGAGGATGCAGTCATTAATGCATGCGTGTATCTTATGCACCTCTAATCCTAGAGGGCATACCACCTTCTTTGCTTCGTACGTACTAGACGACAATTCGTTATTCTTTGGAAGCATCTTCTTAACTATTTTTAACAAATTTTCAAATCCCTTGTCAGAAATACCATTCTCTGCCTTCCATTGCACCAATTCAAGTGTGGTACCCAGCTTTTTCTGGTCATTTTGACAAGTTAGGTACAAAAATTTGGCGTGATCAGCTAACATACGCTACAACTTCAACCTTTCGTTTTCACTTCCACAGTCCATTTGTGCATCACGAATGGCCCGACGAAGATCATCGTCGGGCTCATCAATAATGGGATCTTCTTCAGTTTCGTCTTCTCCCATTGTAGTATCACTGAACCAAGGATACTTGTCATTATCCTCCTCTTCTTCATTTTCTTCCATGATAACCCCTGTTTCTCCGTGCTTGGTCCAACAATAATAACCAGGCATAAAACCATTATGCAAGAGGTGTGAGTGAATGACTTTTGAGGTAGAGTGATCACTCATATTCTTGCAGGCACTACATGGACAACGAATAAAACCGTTCTTCGGCTTGTTTGCCTCAGCCACATGGAGAAAATTATGCATACCATCAATGAACTCAGGACAACATCGGTCACCGTACATCCATTGTCGGTTCATCTGTATTACATAAAAGTATATCGAACCACATTATTACACTACTGTCATAAATAATATGTAAGAGCAAATTAATTAATACAATATCATCCATTAAAATAAGAGTAGAGTAGTGACAACTGGTAATACATAGTTCTCATAAAACATACATTGAAGCAAATATAAAAATTATCTAAAGAATTTAAATCCAACAACAAATGCGATCAAAATCGCAACTAAGATAAATACTAAACCCACAGCATAATGATACCAAGCCTCCCGATTAATGGCATATTTTCTAATCCTTTTTATCTTCAAGCGCATTGCATCCATCTTGATCTCGTTACCATCGACCACGTCGGCAAGTTTGAGCTCTAATTTCATCTTATCTTCTAAGCATTGAAGATAAAGATCTTCACTTCTTTTCAATTTTGCTTTCAAATCATTCTTTTCTTTATCGAAAAACTCGACAATAGGGTCAGGTTCAATTTCCGATTCAACTACCTCCTAGATAAAAATAAATCTATGTCAAGTTGGTCGCCATAATTGCCAGAAACACAAAATGAAATAAATAGTTGTGAAAATATACCACATCCGAATCATAAACCGGACGAGGACCGACGGGGCGGATATCAGAACCATGACTCTATACATATAATACAAGTAGTAACTATGCATCTAAAACAATAAAGCTATGTTTTTAAAAATCAAATAAAATAAAAGATAGAGGCTCACCGAGGTGGTGCCGGTGACGGTAGGCGCAGGCGATCGACGTCGATAAGGCTCTTCACGACACTAAAACACATAAATCATAATTTAGTTTGAGCTCAAATTGCACATATGAAACAAATGAAATCCTAACTTGGACATTTCATCAAACACCTTGCTTGCACAAGAAATTTGAAATGAGCTAGAGAAGAAACGCCGAAAAGAGGATGAAGCGGCTAACCGTAGGGTGTCTTCAATCTTTCAAATGTGGCAAAATATTATGGATTATTTAGGCTTGGGGAGAGGAAATGGAGGAGAAATGGAGAGGAAATTTTTTTGAGCTCGGGCTCGGTGGGAAAAATGGAGTGAGCCGGGGGTGGAAGAAGCTGATAAAGTGAGGATCTTTAGTCCCGGTTTGTGTTAGGAACCGGGACTAAAGTATTCTGGCGCTGGGACCCACCTCTGCTGCCGCATGCAGTGAACCTTTAGTCCCGGTTCCTAACACGAACCGGGACTAAAGGTCCCTCGCAAAATCGCCCCGCGGGGTTGCACCCCTTTAGTCTCGGTTCATTTCTAAATCCGGTCTAAAGGGGTGAACTAAAGCCTCGTTTTCCACTAGTGTGAGTTCTTCTCTGTTATGACTGCACCTATTTGGGGCAATGCACCCTCCTGATAAATTCTTCAAGGATGGGTTCATGTTGACTGTTGTGCAACTCGGCTATTGTTATCTCGGTCCAGGTTTTTACCTCTAACTATGGTTACCCATTCAATTTATATGGTACTGTCATAGCCAGGGACAGTCTAGAACTCTAGATCATCGATGCATCTACTTATGCTAGCGTGATATGACGTTCAACTCCTTCTAGGGTACTGTATAGTAATATGCATAGGTTACTCGTGGCTACAAAAATATATCATAGAGTTTGTGTACCTTTTAAACACATAACTGCCACTGGTGTAGATATTGTATTGCACTATTTGTCATACATACTCTGTTTCTCGTATCCATATCTAGTCCAGATGAATTACATTTGTCTACATGTGGACATATCTAGACATGATGTATAGGTACATCCACATATACACAAATTAAAGTCATCTGTCGACTTTAGGTTGTTTTTTCTTATAAACTGACTAATGCACTTGTCCTATATCGATCAATGGAATGGTGAGCCTCTTGCCCGATAGAAAAAAGTAGAAGTAATCTAATATAAAACGGAGCAAGTAACTAATTGCCACACATAGGTAAACACCACTAGGAGGATGGTTGGGTGGCGAAGGGCTTAGATGAGCGAGACAAAATTTGGGGGAAGATGTCACTATTTCTCTTTGCCTGATTTAATACGTTGCACGGTAGTCTTTTATAGGACTAACTTGATCAATGAATTGGATTTCAAGTGAAACTAAAGATCGAACCATAACTCCGACATCCTAGTTCTTCAGTACTTCAGTTGAATTGTTCCTTATTTAACTAGACTATTTCTGTTGGACCAGCCATATCCCAATGGTATTTATTTGGTTTACTCCTTTTCTTAACCTTCCACAACCATAAAACCACATCTAGATTTCGTTTTTGAAAACTGGTGAAATTATGATGGAAAAAGCAGACATGTTACTCCTCAGTGAATGACTCTTTTTTGTTTGTGAATTTTTCATATGTATGAGAATGTAACAAGATGTTTACATGGGGGACAGAGAGAAGACAAGAAGATACGAAAATAGCTCAACAATACTCACTAGTCGGGTCAAGAACACATGGGTAGGCGTGGAAAACTAAGTGGGAAACTATGGAAACACAAAAATCTTATATATAGAGCCAGGTGTAGCGAGATAAATCATCGATAAATACAACATAGTAACGATGATCCCCTTTCGAAGAGAAGGGAGTAGGACCCCATACATCAGAGCAAACACGATCAAATGGCGCTAAGATACTGACTCACTAGTAGGATAGGGGTAACCGAGTATGTTTTCCAAGTCTGTAAGAGACATCTCCTGAGACAAACCCTACAAGACTTCGACGAACCACATAAGACAAATGAGACACAAATGCGACCAAGTCAACAAGTCACTACTGGAAGGAATTGAAAGCAACGAGATCATGAGAACTAGTGGGTATGGTGGTAGCGGAAGGAAGACACAACCAATCTAGATCATAAAGAATCATATGTGAGAGTTATGAAGCTGAGAACCAGCCCGGCCCAACCAGAATCTCGGTGCAACACTCCTAGAAAGAGTAAGAATCGACATCAAGGATAGCACGACAACCGGAATCAATAAGTTGAGCCGTAGAAAAAAATTCATGGCATGACGGGGAATGTAAAGAAACATGCGGAACAAATAAGAACGAATTAGATTGAGTGACATGACTAGCAATGTTCCATCAGCAGTGAGAACTTTAACAGGAAAACTGAGAGGTCGTAGGGAGCACATAACAGAAGAATCATAAACATATGAAAAGAAGTTGCATGATCTATAACCCCACGAAGATGTACCTGACTTTGTAGACGGTGGTCGCTCAATGGTAGGAGCATTGGTCACATAGCTTAACTACCCATCGAGAAACAACCAGAGGAGGCAAGAAGATGGAAAAGAGCTTTGTTTGAGATCTGAGATTTTTCCCTTGCAAGATGTTTGAGCCGCCTTCGTCACACTTATTTCCTTGAGAGTTTGGGGACTTCTAGGCAGTTGGAGTTCACAAGGAGCATGTATGTTGTGGATTATCCCCGAGAGTTTTGTGAAGGTCAAAGAACGTCACAGGGATAAAGACGTGATGGGTTCGTCCCTCTCCTTAAAACGAAAAAGAAGATTTTGTTGATCCAATGCTTTGAACACCCTATATTTAATCTCTGTAAGAAAAAAAAAATAATGACCTCTTTATTCTCATATGAACACATACAATATACACAATACATATCCACATATTAAAAATTGATGCCGAACAAATCAGTTCACAAACATTAAGTTACTAAGAAACTTATTTTCGGAGGGATTGTTTGTTTAGAAACATGTAGCCAACAGTGTTGGAAAACCAAGCCAACATCAACTCGTGTCTAGGTCGTGTCTAGGTTGTCAATTGAGATCCCATATATGGGCTATTAATTAATCAGAGCACAACGTTTTACTGCCTGGGCGAGATTTTAAAGTCTAATACAATCTAGGTGTAGGAAATGATGTACACTACTGTATTATTGTGTGAATTTTGCCTCAAAATGCTCGTATTATGGCTTGTGTAAAATTATGAAAGTGCAGATCTAAAGTAGTGATCAGTACCACAAAATTTCAACTCTCCAAAATTTGTCAAATATGCTTTTTGTGTGGATTAAAATACAATGTGTTTCCACTTAAGATGTTTCACGTTGGTAGAATTCGTCATTATAAACGTCTAGTATTTTCCAGAATATCTTGAAAATTAAAGTGTCGCTTTTTTAAGCAGGCTACATGTAGCCCGAGCTACATTATGCTATTGCATCATTAGTTATCCAACGCGGTTTTTCCGTAACTATGTGCGACCGCACCTTCCATCAATACCGTCCGTTTGTTGGAGATTCGTGCTAACTATTTGCATCGACCCCTCTTACTTTTAAACGTTTCTTGCACTGAAGTACTCGGTATTATAGAGATACCTACCTAACTTTTCATCATTAGCGTTAATAAGTGCACAATACATTTTTGGATTATGCAATGACATATTTTTTGGTTTCTATTTATTCAGATTAATGTAATAACAAAATAGTTTGTATTGTACTCAAATATGTACTAAAGCATTTTCAGAATGATGTTTATAAATATATAAAAAATTACATATTTGTTTATATATACATATACAAATTACATACTTGTTTATATATATATATAAAACTGCATGTAGGGTCCGAGTTCTATAACAAAACAAATACAGTTTCCGAATGTAATAACATTTTCTGGATATTTTTTTCGGATGTAATAACATTTTCCGAATGTAATAACATTTTTCCGGATGTAATAGCATTTTCTTGGATGTAATAATATTTATTTCAACTAGCCATTTGCCGAATAATCTCCCAATCATGGAATACAATTTTTTTGATCTGTTAGGGTCCATATATAAGGGGATCATTTTGTCCATTTAAACAAATGAAGGGTCTTTTTACAAAGTATTACACGTACCGTTGGATTCGGGATATACGTCTCAGATAGGCAGTGCGGTTGCATATAGTTGCGTAGTTGCATTTCCGATTAGTTATCCCATCTTTACTCCCGTGTCTACTCTGGGTTGCTGGGTTTGGGTTACACTCATGAAATCGCTGATAATTAATTCATACATGGGAAGATACATAGGGATACAACACGATGGTTTGCATGCCAAAGTCGATCTCTTGTGGTGATCAACAAACTAGCACTAGCAGCACCTAGTGCTCAAGAGCGAATGCAGATATATATTACAAGTACCACATGCACCTGATCAACAATGCTAGTGATTAGTACCGTCATACAACCATAAGTAGGGGGGCTACATAATTCTGGGCACATGCGCGTGGCGATCGCGGCACTCACGTGGACACCTTCAGTTATCAACAGTGTGTCTGGATTCTGGACCAAATCTAGTTGAAGGACTGCTGGCTGCAGAGTAGGAAGAAACACAGCAAGATTAGCTAGCGGTGTGCACAATTAAGTACTCCGTAACTAATAAATTCTCTGCACTCTGAATTTCTACATAACATAAGCACATGTAACTAATGGGGGGCGATCTGCTTACCCAAGCTGAAGGGCAGTTGGCTGCATCTGATGGGAGTAATGCTGCTGCTGCTGCTGTTGCATGATGTTCACCTGCAGGAAGTTTCTCGAATCATATGCAATGTGATCATACTCGCTACTCGTCGATGCCGACCCCATCATGTTCATCGGCTGCTGCCCCCTCTCATTCTCAGTAACCTGCAGCAAATAAGACGCTCCGTCTCAGTTATCACAAATTCACAACCCAGAAATATATATGTATTTATGTCTACATAGTCTGTTATGGTCGATGAACAAGCTAGCCATAGGGAATTAATGTACCTTGCTCCTCAGGTACATGTTGTCATTATGTAGCTCCATTTCCTGAAATTATATACAGAACAATGTTGCTCACTGTTTGAGAAATTGAAGAGGAATGCTGTCAGATGAGGAATGCTAATCTGCTATAGTGCTATATTGTGCTTACCCTCTTCTGCATATACTCAACTTCAGCATACATCAGCTCATTCTGCATGAAGTCATTGTTTATTACATGTACCAATAACCGAGACAGAAATATAAGAACAGCAGTAGACTTGACGATGGTATAGTGCTAGACAATCATACAATATGTTATAGTACCTTTCTAGCTCTTATTTTGGCTATGCCTTTCTCCAGCTTGCCTTCTAGCTGCTTAAGATCCCTCAGGTTCATCGTGGTGACAGAATCTCTCACTAATGACCTACTGAATATTTTAGACATGTTAGGCTGCAAACACACTTACTATTCTTGTGAGGTTTCATATGGATCATGGTATGCCTCGACAGATATTTACCTGTTTGAGTTCTGCAAGCTACTGATTTGCTGGCGCATCTTGGAGGACTCCTGCTGGTAGTACTGCAAGTTGGCGATATATATGCATGGGAGAAAATTCATGAATAACAAACTATATATTCCATAATGGGAAGAGCTACTCTAAGTGACAAAACGAAGTTTACAGAAAACTCTGTTGCAGACCTGCAGGGACAAGCTTCCTATCAGTTTATTTCTCGGTATGTTTGTGCATTAAAGTTTTCTAACTCGTGTGTATTAATATCTACGTCAAAGCATAAGCATGTGATTTCTATTTTCTAGTATAAGTTTATGTAGGTAAACTTTTAAAAATAAGCACTGAAACCCTGTAGTCTGCAAGTATACAAGCAGAGAATTGCGGCTGCAGTCTAATTAAGCCAAATAATAATCGGTGTTAATCAGGGGATTGATGGATCACATGCATTCATAAGTTCAGATGATAATTCGCTCAGTTATTCATATGGCTAAATTTTTAATTAGTATTGCATGTGGAGCTATAGGATTATATCGTTAGTGATGCTAGTTCAAACAGCTGCAGCCTATCTCTTCTTGTTTCACAGATTATTTCATTTTTTTTCTAAGAAACATATCCCTTTCTGTGCATTTATAGCATAAAATTATGGAATCAATCCAATGGATAATATCATGCTATGATCCACTGGATAAAACAGCGAGAACCCTAGGAAAGTTGGGAGACTGTTCCATTGTAATGCCCGTTGTGTGATGTCCATGCATGACCCTCTGCTCAGGGTATCTTGTCACAAGATTTTGCACAGAGAAATCAAGTTTGCATTTGCTAAACAGTTGCATGGAATGTTGAGGACACATGCATTTAAAGATTGCATCCTAGATTTCCCAAGGTGACTCGGGTTATCACATCTTGGCAGTCAAATCGAGCAATTTCTGTAGAGTGAAAGATTGACATGATGTTACCTGGGCATTGACTTCTGCAACCGTGCCAGAGTTGGAGGTGTCACTGTTGGCCTTTTTATACCTCTCAATGGTGGCTTTCACACTGCAAATATTCACAAATTGGGGATTAGTACACTGGCATTATGACCCGTGTTAGCTATGGGGGATTAGCACACATGCATTGCACTCTGAATCAATTACAGAAATTGAGCAGTAGAAACTGCAGCAGCACCAGTGTCGGTGTAAAAGAAAAAAAAGACTTGAGATATCGAAAATAACAGTGTTTTTTGCTGAGACTTTACACAAACTTAATATTAATTTAGGTATAATATGTGTGTAACAGAAGCTCTTCTTATAGAACCTAGCTAGTCAAACTAGTTTCCCAAGATTGTATGATATAAACAGTGCACAAAGCCAGCGTAGCAGGATGTGGTACAGTAGACCTTGTATTCTGCACTAAGACCATACAGTACTGTGAGTGACACATTGGTCCGAAGCTTGTGCTATCACAAACTTCTACAGCCATGACACTGAGTTGCAACAGCTACAACCTGTCTAGCTACAGTACAATAGTTCTCCTTTCCGATGAGCTTTTGCCTGTCATCGCCCAGACGAAGTTACATGCCCAAAACGAGACCACAGTACTATACACTTATTCAGAGGTGATGTGTTGTGTCATCCACCCATATGTGATCGCTTACATATGATATGTAAATCTATATTTATCATGTGATATTGTGCCCCAAGGCCCCCTTGAACTTTTTTTAAGGGATAGAAGGCTTCAAGCTGATATGGTAAAAGAAGGTTTCAAACAAAGCATAACGGGTACTAAAATTCAGTACCTATATCATGATAAGCCTAAGAAGAAACGTCACAATATTTAAACCTATTTAAGGATTCACATCCACATATGTTACCCCACAGTATGTTGGCATTTTTAATTGTAAATCGGCTAATTTCTAATTCCATGGAACATTTGTGGACGATTTGAACTACTAGTTACCTACACACTACATTACTACAAAACATAAAAATGAACATGTTCCTCTTCTTTAGTTAACTTCTTCGCTAATTTCTTCTTCTTTAGTTAACTTGTTCGCTAATTAACTCTGGGATCATATATTTGTTGTGCCATGTTAACATACAGAAAAAATAAGAACACACCGAATTCAATTGGTGCCCATGAAATGACTGTTATGCTTTCAAACACTCAAAAAGCGACATCTAGAAAAAGACTCAAGATAAAATGGAAGTATAATTACTGTGAAATATTCAACATTCTTTACAAAATAGGGTCTGAAAATTATGTTAATACTAACAAATTGTAGCATATGACAATTTTTTCGAACAAAAAACACAATTCCTCTTTCAGTCAACTTCTGATCAGCACTTAGCCTTATCAATATAAATTTAATTACGCGCATATATATATGCCTATCATATGTAAAGGAAAGCTTATACTTCCACTGACACGACTCACCCCAATAGCTAGTAAGTGACAGAATATGCAATTTCACTCATCAATTCACAGTTTCAGCAGAAGAGAAAAATGATATATAAACCAATAATTCTGGACGGAAAAGGAGTTAAGGGCATCCCAAATGATGAATTAAGCCGCTAATAAAGCAGAAGAAGTTCATGAAAATTAGGGAAAATATTTCCTAGCTTAAAAACCGAATAGATAGATGCACTGCCTAGGAAGTGATCACAGCACATCAAACATATCCCATAAGTTTTTTTTAACATTATCCCATAAGGTTTCCATAAGATATTTTCCGAGATCTTTTGCTCATGCTTCTGTAGATTTGACTGCTACCTCATGTCTCGTCAGTCGTCACCACATCTCGAACTCTCTTTGCATTCACGCACACAAAAAAGGCAATTTCCGCCTACAGATCGACGGCCATCAAGTCACAATAAAACTTTGAGCAAAGCAGCACGTGAAATCACAAGGATTCTATTGTCGTACTAGGTAATAGTACCGGCTACTCCTGGTCAAATGCAGTTCAGATGTTCTCCCACATCAAAGAGCTGAAACCTTAACATCCTCGATGATGCTATTGGCTGGCTATCCAGTGACAAGCCGGCACAGGATTTCATATGATTGGGCAGGGGTTTGCTGGTTTTACCCAATGGGCAAACAGAGGCACGAACACAACACAAGCTTTTACCCAATGGCTCTCTCCCATTCTGACCAAGTCACCGGCTTTCCTCGGTCCCAATGAACCGCTGGCCCAGCACAGTACTACTGCTGCCCATGCTATTGGCTGGCTGGCCCCACAGTACCAAGCGTGCCGGGTACACACACCAGCAAGACAACAGATCATCTCATTTTCTTGTTTATTTTTCATCCATTGTGACAGTGCTTGCATGGCCACGTGTCAATCAGTGGCAAAGAGGTCTTTATTTACCATGTTCAGCAAGCCAAATTTGTATGGGTTTCTTGCCTTTTGGGGACGCGATAGTTGAGTTGTTTTGGGATTACTGAAGATGATTACATGCTACCTATTTTTCTTTAAACTTAGCACTCTCTATTGCATACCCTAGTTTCCATTTTTCATTTTCTTGCACACAAGGAAAAACAAGAATTTTTCATTAAACTCATTAATTCATGTTTCCCCATATGCTTTATTTTATGTAATGCCGGCTGGTTTTGTTGCTGCCCATTTACCGTCAGAATATATGTAAAATCATTAGGCACATTTATTGTATCTTACTGAAAAATATTATTATTGGTTTCGTTTAGTGAGAATGTGAGAAACCATTTTTTAAAAAGAGGAGAAATTTGCACACATAATCATAATTTAGCATAATTAAGTTTACAACAACAAAATCATTTTGTAAGCTTATTTAAGGTCCATAAACATTAGGAGATTGTAAAATTAGTAACACTTCAGTTTGGAGTCTTGTAGAAAAATATATATCTAGAATAGTCTTCCTTCTAAAAAATGCTTTACTTTGGTGAACTTATTGAAGATCTGTCAAAATTAGAAAATTGAAGGAAAATAACAAGCCTGCTAGAATAGTCTATTTTTGTAATATAAAAACTCATACATACATATAACCTTCTATGTGTATTTAAGTACAAAATTTCTAAATTTTTTTTTTTGTAATATAAAAACTCATAGATACATATAACCTTCTATGTGTATTTAAGTACAAAATTTCTAATTCGATGCTATTTTTTTGTTGGTTTCCTTTTTCTTTTTACATGTTGTTTGTTTCCCCTTGAAAGTACTACAGTACTACAGTGTTGGTGTGCCAGACATCATCAACTTCTCTGCTGTGAGAGAAAGGAAGACGCACATGCATGGTATGAAGCCCTAACCCTAGCAATTCATTGGTTGGGATTTGGGAAGATCAGGAGATGATGAAATGGGAACTACTGCTTTATTACCTCACCAAACGCACATACACTAACGGTGACACGTAGATGCATGATACACCTCATACAATGTACTACTAGCCAGTACAGAAAACCATCGAGGAGCAAAGTAAAAAAAGAAAGAACTTCCTAGCTAGATCTGCTTCTCTGTACTCACACAAACAAAGCTACAAAAGGGAAAGAGGAAGAATGGAGCCCAAGGATGCCCTTGTAGTCTTTGTGCAAATATACATGTCCGATCTGCATCGATCGATCATGAGGTGTGAGAGATCTAGTAAAAAGCTCACCCCCTCAGGCCTCAGCCTCCTCTCTCTCTCTCTCTCTCACACGCACAGAGAGCTAGCCAGACAGTAGTGGAGAAAGGAAAGGATCGTAAATGGAGCAAGGAAAGAGAAGGACCACCATGCTCTCTCACACTCTCACAGAGTCACAGGAAAGAGAAAGGGTCGTCAGGGCAGGGCATGTACACATACCACACAGAGCAAGCACTGTGCTAGATCTATCTAAACATCTAGCTCACCTCACACGGAGCACAATAGAAAGCAGCAAAGGAACACCACAGCAAGCTGCAAGCATGCAGCATACACCCACACAAAGAGCTAGAAGAAAGAAACCGTTGCAATTTCTTTCCCTCCCAGGAACACCAAAATAAACAAGACAGTTAATAATAACAAAAGATGCAGCTTCCATTTGAACCTTCCCAACTCTTTGCCCCAAGAAAGCTAGGAGCAAACTTGCTCCAATTTGGACATGGAAATACTCAGAAGAAGAAAAGAACACTCGGCAATTCAGCATGTGTATATGTATAGGATAGCAGTAGTAGTAGGATCCAAGGTATATGCGTGCAGTGTATGCATAAGCATGTCCTTTCTGGTGCTATAAAATAAATAAACACGAGCGAGTGGCACATATATATGGAGAGGAGAGTTTGCAACGTGAGTAGTGAGATCACAATCGGCCGGTCACCTGTTGTTGGAGTACTCGTAGAGGCGGCCGCGGCTGGAGAAGACGATGAGGGCGACCTCGGCCTCGCACAGCACCGAGAGCTCGTACGCCTTCTTGAGGAGGCCGTTGCGACGCTTGCAGAAGGTGACCTGCCGGTTGGTGGTGTTCTCGATGCGCTTGATCTCGATCCTGCCCCTGCCCAGCTTCTCGCTCCCGGCCGCCGACGCCGAGCCGTCCAGAGCCGGAGCTTCCAGCTGCTGCTGATCATTCGAACCGGAACCACCACAGGTCAAATCGGTCTGTACAAGCAAACACGAAATACAAGTTACACAAGCGCAAGATGGAACAAATCGACAACCTCTCATGGAAAGTTAAGGAAAAGATCGATCTGCGGTGTGTTATCATGGTCAAGGGTAGGTTCCTTTCCTGGCAAGGGAAAGAAACGGTATGATCCATGAAAACTTTCCCTGTTTTCGTTGCTCTTCTTCAAAGATCAGAGATCTCTAATTAGACCCGTATTTTGCCTCTTGAGCTAAATCATCGCTGCCAGGCAAGCAAGATTTCACTTGCCATACATGTATATACACAGACTTGTGCAAAGAAAAAGAAAGCTAGCTAGTTTCCAAAAGCAAAGACAAGAAAGAAGCAGCAAATTACCATCATGCTCAGCATGCTCATTCTCTAGGTGCCTCTGTGATGAGCAAGCTAGCACGCTGGAGGAAGAGATCTAGAGAGGGAAAGAGAGGGATGTGTGGAGAGAGGGCCAAGAGCAGGACGAGGAAGAGGAGGTATTAAAGGGAGGTGGTGGGGAGGGAAGGCGGAGAAGATAGATATGCAGTTAGCAGGAGATGCTGTGGCCAATTCCTATGGCTCGTGGTGTTTGTTTCTTCTGACTCCACTTCACAACCCTGTTTTTGGCCTGCTAATTCCCCCCTTACCTCTTCTTTGATCTCTCAGCTAGCTGCTTGTTCTGGTCTCAGATATGTGTGTCTCTGCATATCCACATTTACATCAGCATGTTTTTGCTCTGTAACTTGCCAGGCTTACCATGTTTGTATTGGTACAATTGTGAGTAGTGACACACGAACCGTTAGGGGAACCTTATGTTTGGTTGCATTATATTGGTCTGGGGTAACGAAGAAGGCTTCCATTTCCTTCAAAGTACACCCACTATAGAGCATCTCCATCGTCGCCCGTTACTTTGCTCCCATATTATGTCCATTTGGGGGCATCGCGGTTCTCACCTTCATTTTGGCTAATTTCATCTGTTTCTTTATATTTCTGTTCCAGATGAAACAACTATATTGTATGGTAATTTTTAACAAACAAAAGAACAAATACATAGAAATAATATAGTTCATACACTAATTCAAAACTAAAATTAGAATTTGGAAAGTTACGAGACAAAAAAAATTCAGTCAACCACAACACATGAAAATCAAACTAATGGTTGCCTTTGAGCATAGAAATGTGCTCAACTAGATCATCGTATAGTTGTCATGAACACCTTCATCAGACAATGAAACAATCCATTGAATTTCATCAAAAGAAATTGTGCGCGGGTGACTCCGAGAAGGACACATGCATCAGTGATGATTTGCGGCCGACGAGAAAGATGATCTGCCGGCAAGAAGGATTAGCTACGGCCCCCAACGAGAAGGGTCGACTCAAACCAAGGTCCACAAGGTAGCGACATGGTATGACCCACTCGGATCTAACACACACACGACCTCTCACACAGCGAAAAGGCTTGTAGCGTCAACGACAAATTGGGGGGGGGGGGGAGTGACACCGCACAAATACCGTCCCATTTCTGTTTGTCACAAGGGTTGCGCAAATGTGTATAATTGCTAAGTACTCTGGAGCAACCTCTTAATTATTCAGGGCTCCGTTCAGTTGCGCCTCGTGCATGGGTGGGGCCTAGCTAGCCGGCCAAGACACTCCTCCCACACAATGTGATCGATGCATCATATGCCTCTACACTGCTCAACCACACCAGCAGCTACACGGCTACACCACTAGTTGCCTTGAGCGGCATATTGAAGTTGTTACTGACCAGGGTTCCCACGATCTTTTGTGAAATTTTCCCCATACATATCAGAGGTATCTAGTTATCTACGAAAATATCAGGACTAACTGATGAGGCAACGCGTTTTGTTGGAGAAGTTTGTTGAATTTAAGCACAGCTTCTTTTAGTTTCTATTGTCTGCCTACTTTTCTTTGGAGCTCAAATCACATGAAAATATCTCTACCTTCATTAGAACAGCTATAGCTACGAAACAACTCGATGTAGAATCAGATCGACTAACTTGCAAGTGTTGATCCGATCAGTAAAGTGTTTTGTTTTTTGTTTGCTGGGACAGATGAGAAAAGGTTGTCCTTCTACATTTGGCATTGGACAGAAGGACTGAAAAGATGTGATTGAACCACGGTGACATGAAACCTGGACGTCCAATCGAGCATTGGAGATGGGGAGCTGGTTGACTTGTGCACACATGCTACTAATAACAGGTGCCGTGAAAGACAATTTTGGGGCCCACCTACATACTCCAACTAACATATCCATATAAGTTCTTGGATTAACTTCTGTGTGTGCTTAGTTAGGCAGCACGTGGAGCTTAATTAACCTCCCTGATTGCTTCGAATTGATCGAGAACTGCATAGAAAATGACGGGTCCTGCTGTCATCCAGTACTCTTGATTTACTCGGATCAACCTTGTACGACACTTTTTTTTAATGAGGAGCAAAGCCTCAGCATCTGCGTTTCAGAGTTTCAGATTTCAATATTCTCCAATGAGAGTGATATTCGTACGATCAAGTCGTGAAGTGTAGCTATCTCACCTCCCTGAAAAATTCTCTTTTTTCCCGAAACAACACAAGATATGAATAGAAAGCTTTCATTTTTGACCGACCGCCGCTTTTGGAAGAAATGCAAAGCCACAACTAAGAGGACCCGCTCCTAGTCCAAAAAACCGTCGATCATGCATCAAGATTCGTGATGTGTGGTTGACTAGAATTTTGCAAAATGCACCCTACACTTTGAAAGTGCATGGTTGCCCCCATGCGTGGTTTTGGTAATTAATGACAATCCTTATGGACTAATGTTTACATTGAGACATTCTTATAGATCTTGTCCATGGGAAATTATAGGAGTTCATGTGTTGGACTCTTCAAGATGACTTAATGACCAATGCTCTATTCAAAGGGTTTATATGAAGAATGGTCATGTGTAGAGTTGAGCTCATTGCAAGTATGGCTTGGAATAGAAGATTGAGTGAACAATCATGTTTAACCCCAAGCCATCATACATATCAAGAGAAGAAGATGAAGTGCAAGCTCAATAAGATGTATCTCGGAAGATATCTTTTGATTGAAGCTTGCAAAGGAGACATGAAGACGAAGCTTAGCGAGGCCCTCCCATAATGGAGTATGGGGGAGCATTTGGAGAAGTCTTCATCAAGCATGTGCTAGCAAGCACAAACAAGAAAGGTGTTTCAACCTGAGAGAGTCAAGATCGTCATCATCTAGCTCAAGTGAAATGCTCATGGCAAAGGTATGATCTTGATAGGGCTATAGGTTAGATAGGCGTACTATCAAGAGGGGCTCTCGATTGAGTAACTTGATCGCATCTTTGTGGAGAGCTCAAACCTTTGCATGCTTGGCATATCATCTTTCTTGATTCTTATTTGGTTTTTCTCCGTGTTGAGTTTTGGTGCTTGTCGTGATCTTCATGACAAGACCAAGTCCTTCGAAAATGGTTTTACTTTGGAAAACTTGTTGCCTTTTATCCATGTGAGGATTTAGAGCTTGGTTTATCTCCATACTAAGCTCTAGTTCATCAAAAACAGATTTCGTATGAATATCTTGTTGCGTTTTTTATGACGGAGTTTTTACTGGTTTGCATTGTTTAGGAAAGTTCGACCTTTCCCCATTTGGTTTTATCCTCACATGATGGACTGTGATGTTTCTATGCACATTCAAGTAGAGCTCGTTGTAACGATTCCAACGAGCCAAAAAATCATCGAAAACGGAGTCCGGATGGAAAAGATATTGACGTTTTCGTTTATCAGTTTCTGCTGTTTTTTGCTGTAGCGGTAGTACCGCCGCGGTACCGCCCGAGGTACCGCCGGAGCTAACAGAGAGCTGTTTTCGGCGGTACCGGGAGCGGTAGTTCCGCCGGGGCGGTAGTACCGCTGCCCGAGGCGGTAGTACCGCTACGGAAGCCTGTTTTCAGCCCGTTTTGATGCCCTAACTCCCTAGGGGGGCGGTAGTACCGCTAGGGCCAGCGGTAGTACCGCTACGGCGCGAATCTGCACCCAACGGTTGGAATTTGGGTTGACCTATTTAAGGGGCCTTCTTCCCCAATGGTTCCCTAACCTTTCTAGCAAGTTTTGACCTCCATTGTTGACCTTCTTGAGCTTGCTATCTCTCCATCCCTCCAATGATTCTTGCTAATTCTTGAGGGAAAAGAGAGAGGAGATCTAGATCCACCTTTCCACCAATCAATCTCTCCTCTAAGTGAGGGGAACCTAGTGGATTTAGATCTTGGAGTTACTTTGTGGTTCTTCTCCTTTGTTTTTCCTCTCTTCTCCCCCCATAAGCATTAGTTGCCTTTGGTGGGATTTGAGAGTGAAGGATTTGGCTCCTTTGTGGATTCCTTGTTCTTCCTCTCTTCTCCCCCCATAAGCATTAGTTGCTTTTGGTGGGATTTGAGAGTGAAGGATTTGAGCACTTGTGCTCTTGCCTTTTGCATTTGGTGCATCGGTGTGCTCTCCACGAGGATTCGTGGAAGTTGAAAGTTTGTGAGCTTGTTACTCTTGGGTCCTTGGACCCTAGACGCCTTTGTGGTGGTTGGACCCTTGTGTGGTCACTTGAAGCCGTTCGGGAGCCCCCACCCATTGTGGGTTGTGCCCCGGATTGTTGTTGGAGGCCGTTCGGGAGCCCCCAATCACATTGTGGGTTGTGCCCCGGATTGTTGTTGAAAGGCTCCGGATTCCGCCTCGAAGGAATTCCGATAGTGGAAGGTGAACCAAGCCTTTGTGGTGCGGTTCACCGGAGAAGAAGGTGAAACCTTTGTGGTTGTTGAACCGTTGTGTCGGTTCACACCTCTCCAACGAGACGTACTCCCTTAACAAGGAGGAACTCGGGAATACATCCTCATCTCCGCGTGCCTCGGTTATTTCTATACCCGAGCTTTTACTTATGCACTTTACATTGTGATAGCCTTCGTGCTTGAAGTATTCTATTACTATCACCTTGTTGTTTATCTTGCTTAGCACAAGTTGTTGGTGCACATAGGTGAGCCAAGTTTATTTAGGTTGTCGGCTTGTTAATTTAAACACCTAGTTTTATTCCGCAATTATCAAGCCTAAACCTGAAAAGTTTTAAACCGCCTATTCACCCCCCTCTAGGCGACATCATTGTCCTTTCAATTGGTATCAGAGCCTGGGCTCTCTTGTTGGGCTTTACCGCCTAGAGAGTTATATATGTCGTTTAGAGAATTAGTGCACGATCCCACTTTCATATTCGATGGCACAAATTATGATGTTTGGAAAATTCGCATGCTTAATCTATTTAGGGCCATGGGTCCAAATTATGTTAAGAGGATTGTAGATGTGTGTTTATCTCCTCCAAAGGATTCTCATGAATTATCTTTAGAGGATGAGATAAACTCTCATCTCGAGACTCAAGTTACTAATGGTCTTATGTGTGCTTTGACCGATGTAGTTCTTGCTTCAATCATGCCTTTTCGAAATGCACATGAGCTTTGGACCAAGCTTCAAGATATATATGAAGTGTCCAAAATTATTGAGGATGATTGTTCTTCCTCCACCTCCGGCCGTGATGAATTCACAACTTCTTCCACTTCACCATCATGTGATTTGTCACACGGTAACGATATGGTGAGTGGCGATAGAAATTGCATTGGTGATAGTGAACTTACTATTGATTATACCTCTTCTCTATCACATTGCAATCTTCTATCTTTGGACTTAAAATCTTCTAGCACTCAAAATGTCATACATGCTAGAGTTGATTGTCCTTGCATATCAAGTAATAGTTGCTTAACTAAATATAATGATGATATGCTCTCTTTGTCTTGTTGTGATGAAAATTACTCTTCCATATCCTCTAGTATTTGCATGACTAACAATGTAGAGGAATCCCAACACTTGTTGGAACAAGACATGGACCTCAATGGAGCTTCAAGTATTTCTTCATCCTCCTCACCCAGTAATCATGTTTGCCTTATGGCTAAGGATTCCGAGGTATCTCCCACCTCGAATCCAAATTGTGATGATGTGGATAAGGATTCTCATGAAGAAGGTTTTGACTTTGAATCCTTAACCAAGATGGGTGATATGGTACTTGGTGCTCTCCCCAAAGGTAGTAAAGCTATCCCTCCTCTTTGTGAAATCATTGATTATGTTACTAAGAGTAGGGAATTCATTGAGGATTTGGAAAGTCAATTTGATGAGAAATGTCAAATTGAGAGAGATGACTCTATCACCATAGCTTCTTTGAAAGCTTCTCTTGAAGAGGAAGAAGAGCTTAGGGTTTCTCTTGAAGAGGAACTTGAATCCCTTGATGAGTCTAATGATCTTATTATTGTTAAAATCATTAAGGAAAGAGATCATGCTATTGCTAAATATAAAGTGCTTAAAAAGGAAAAAGTTGAATTTGATGTTGGCAATGCTAGACTAAGTGAGGACATAGAGAGACTTGACAAAGCTCACAAAACTTTAGAAAGTGAACACTCTCTCCTTATCATGTCTCATGATCAACTCCAAACTCAACTATCTAACAATGATAAGCTTTCCAAATTGTCTCCTTCCATTTCTAATGTTAATGATGCTTGT
Organism: Poa annua; assembly: GCA_026929855.1. Taxonomy (NCBI): domain Eukaryota; kingdom Viridiplantae; phylum Streptophyta; class Magnoliopsida; order Poales; family Poaceae; genus Poa; species Poa annua. The sequence continues at coordinate 10,510,360 of CM049428.1, forward strand.
GCTACTAACTCCACTTCTCGTGAAGCATCTATTTTGAAGGAAAATGTTGAGCTAAGGGTTCAACTTGAGTTGCTATCTAGCAAGTATGGGAAATTGGAAGAAACTCATGAAAGGCTCTCTAGCTCTAATGACGATCTTCGAGCATCCCATGCTAAGCTAAAGTTAGCTAATGAGGCGATTATGTCAAAGGTAACATCTTGTAAGCCTCATGTGGACAATGGCACAACGTCTTCTCTTAATGCTATATCATCTTGTGCTAGTCCTTGTGATTCATCCACTCATAATGTTGCTACATCTTGTGATGAATCACTTTCCATACCTTGTTGCTCTAACAATGAAGTTTCTACTTCCTCTAGCATTTGTGTTGATACTAACCATGTAGAGGAATTAAAAGAGCTCAAGGCCCAAGTCACTTCTTTGAATAAAGACTTGGAAAAGCGTCATGTTGGGAAGTCCACACTTGACAATATGTTGAGTGTTCAAAGACGCCCCAATGACAAGAGTGGACTTGGATTCAACTCCAATAACAAGAACAAGTCCAAGATCATCAAGAAGAAAAAAGGCCAAGAACAAGTCAAAGATTCGGCCAAAATTGTTTGCTTCAAGTGCAAAGTTGAAGGGCACCATGTTAGATCTTGCCCTTTGAACAAGAAGGCTCTTAGTGAGAAGCAACAAGGGAAGAAACCTCAAGTTCAAACTCAAGCTCCTCAAGTTGAAGAACGGTCTCTTCCCAAGAAGAATCAAGCTACCCCTCCTCAAGTCAAGACTCCAACTAAGAAGAGAGGAGGAAGTAGATGTTGCTACCTATGTCGTGAGAAGGGTCACCTTGCTTCTTCATGCACAAATGGTACCTTATCCAACCCCATTATAATTAATGATGTTTATTCTCTTCGGAAGGATAAGGTTGGCAATGTGTTTGCCAAATATGTTGGTACTCAAAGTGGTGTCAAGAAAAGAACCATTTGGGTTGCCAAACCTATTGTGACTAACCTCTTAGGACCCAACTTGGTTGGGGACCAACAAGTTAAAACTTGATCAATAGGTGTTGTTGGAGGCATTGGAGACTTGGCTACATTATGAAGAATTAAGGGATCTTCATCAATTATATTCTCTCAAGTCAGGTCATATGGATCATATTGTTCTATCTCATATCCAATGTTCCTCCTTGCGGTAACTTTTATTTAAATCATATATAGATTGAAAGTTGCTTGCACCCTTGCATGTGCTTGGTTTTGTATCTTGCTAGTGTTTGTATGTGTTGTGCTCTCTACTTACTTATCTTGAGAAATCAAGTATGTGTATGTTGGTTTGCACACCATTTACTAGTTTTGAGCCTCGAAGGAATTCCGATAGTGGAAGGGGAACCAAGCCTTTGTGGTGTGGTTCACCGGAGAAGAAGGTGAAACCTTTGTGGTTGTTGAACCGTTGTGTCGGTTCACACCTCTCCAACGAGACGTACTCCCTTAACAAGGAGGAACTCGGGAATACATCCTCGTCTCCGCGTGCCTCGGTTATTTCTATACCCGAGCTTTTACTTATGCACTTTACATTGTGATAGCCTTCGTGCTTGAAGTATTCTATTACTATCACCTTGTTGTTTATCTTGCTTAGCATAAGTTGTTGGTGCACATAGGTGAGCCAAGTTTATTTAGGTTGTCGGCTTGTTAATTTAAACACCTAGTTTTATTCCGCAATTATCAAGCCTAAACCTGAAATGTTTTAAACCGCCTATTCACCCCCCCTCTAGGTGACATCATTGTCCTTTCACACTTTCACAAAAAATCTAAAATTATCGAAAAAATATCCGAAAAATCTATGATCCCAGATTTATATACGAAAATTTGGATATATTTTTTGTTTCATGGATGGAAATGATCCGAAAATATGAAAATATCTTAATCAATAATAATGAAAAAATATCACAATCTGTTTACATTTTTATGACCTAAAAAATTGTCTCCATGAAAACGGATTATCCAAAAATATTAATAATAATAATGGAAATATGAAATCGTATGCACGAGTTTGTGTTGATGGTAAAAATTATCTGAAAATGTGTTAAAGCATTATCTAAAATTATTTTTATTTATGAGTTTGTGTTTTTCCAAAAAATATGTTAACACATATTAGTCAGAAAGTTATGTTCATTCCTAATCGGAAAATTACTCTTAGATGATCAAAACAAATGATTTGTCATGAGTGGTTCATGAAGACAAATGTTCAAAATTTAGGGTTTTGACCGCAAAATGTATCGCACGCATTTTGATGCAACATCAACGGTTTTTGGAATAGGAGCGGGTCCTCCTAGTTATGGATTTTCCGCGTCCCCGCTTTTGGAAGAAAGTTGAAGGAGGGTGATGAACCGAATGGACGCGTTCGAGTTGAACTCAAGATCAGGCTGAACAAGGCATGGAGCATAGGTATGTAAGTGGTCAGCTGATTGATGCCACAAATTCCCATATAAATGGGCTCGTAGTTAAATTTTTCAAGAGATAAAAAACGTTTTAAACTGTTGATTGAAACAATTGGGACTATGTAGCACTAAATACGTGACCATTTACGTCCCTAATGGAGCATCACTTGGATAAAATGAAGCATGCAAAGACATGAAGATTCTACAAGGTAAGTCAGCTTAGTATGCATCGCTTGATGCAGAGGTCGGGGCCTCGCACCCTTCTTTTCTAGTTAAGAAAAAAGTCGACACGATCTAGTGTAGAAAGGCAAACTGACGTAGGTCTCCCGGGTTACCTTCTGGAGCTTTTCTCTTGGAATTTTTGTGTTTTCTTTTTGTATAAATAGATGTCCATAATTTCATCCATCGTTAATCATGTAGTGTTTCATACGACACAATCAGAAGATACTGGCATTAATTTAAGAACATGTTTTTTTTCTATGTCTCATAAACTTGGTTAGTCGCATAATCATTTTTTTAATTTTCAAAACTCACATGAGGGATTTGGATTTCGTCCAGGAAAAACGAAATCTGACCGAATTTCGGCCATTTTGATTAGGGCATGTATAGCTATTTACGATACAAAATACTGCTAATTTTAGAGAATTTTGGTAAAATAAATTTAAAAAATGATGTTTACTTAAATACCGCACGAAACATCATTTTGTCTCATATTTTTTGTTTTAAGTTTTATATTATGGTTCTTTCTTCTCTCCTGAATTTGACCGAAATTTCTGAAATTCGGCTATTTCGTCCAGGACCGGTAAATTTGCGAAAACGAAATCCAAATCCTTGATCACCTTGGGGTAAATTTTCATATCAATCTCCTTCCTTAGATTTGAATTTTAAACGAGCATAACTTGGAGAGGATCATGTCATGAAGAACCGCCGAACATATTCAGTAAGATTTCCATGTCAAGCAGATACTCATAGGAATTTGTCATTTTCGTGGTCAATTCTCATGTCAGATGCCCATGAATCACTTAAGAGACCTCCCACGCTAGATTAGGAAGAAATATGCACACTAAGTTGGAGTAAAATTTCTAGGTTTACTTGGGTTGAAAATGGAAAACATATCCATCATTAATCTTACGGCAACGACGGTGCCTGTGGGTGTCATTTCCCTCCTAGGAGGCGTCGCTGATGTGTGTCGACATTGTACTAGCTCTCCTCTTTCGGCTTGGTTGATGTCTCTGAGCGAAAGCATAGGTTTGGAGTTGGATCGGTATGATAGCAGCATCCTCGACGTCGTCCCTCTGTTGGGAGTACCATGTGTTGGAGACACAGCTTGGAGGTCCTAGATTGTTCTTCTACGGTGCTTGCTGCTATTCAAGATTGTTCTGCCATCCACCTCCTTTAGGACTATGTAGACCATCGCTACCTTGTTTCAAGACGATGCCTTTCTCGGGATGGACCAAACCCCGCCATCCACCTCCTTTAAGATGGTGCGCCGACGAGGAAATTCAAGATGGATGTTCTTTTTGGAGGCGACAACATCAGTTGTGATTTGGCCTTGCTACTCAGTTTAGGATAAGCATCAGTTGTGACGTGGGCTTGTGTGTGGGGTTGTCTTCGGACTAGCCGGTGTGGAGTGGTGGACAATGTTGTACGCAACGGACTATCATTTTTTTATACTCAAACCTCTTTCGTTTATAAAAGTAAGGTACACATATTGCGCGTAATCCCAAAAATTAGAGTGACTGATCGAACTTATTTTGAAGAACCATCCATGAAAAATCCTGAACTTCGTTATGCTGTTTGGCTCGATCAAACCTTGCCTAGCAACTAGTAGGGTTTGGATGGTCCCGAAATATTAGGATGATCGAGGCCTCTGGAATTTTGGTTCAACTGGAATTTTGGTGGTTAATTTGTCATTCGATAAATCTAGTTCAGATTGCATGCGACAAGTAGTATCTGATTCAAAGTAGTAGACGTACTTACTCCGTGGCAACAAATATCAGGGCTCCAATGTTCGGAAGGACGGGCGGACGTAGTCCTGCTGACGACCCATGATTCGTGGCTTGAGGTTGAGGAAAGCCAGCTCCAGGTCTTGATGATCGATGGAGTCCCACCATTGCTGCAGCTTTCGGCGAATTATTAGGGCACCGTGCTAGCTTGCCTCTGGTGATCCAGGCACAGCTTGGTGTTCTTCGGATGGTAATGCTGGGGCAGTTCCTGATTTGAAAAGGCATGGGTTCACTGCTGCATGCGCCAGGAAATGATTGCAATCTACCCAGGGATGTACACCGCCGAGGACTGTATTGTTGGGAATTATGATTGCTGTAGGAGCTCGGATCGACCTCGACGCCCATCTATGGCGACGCGCGTGAACATGAAGATCGACCAGCGCGCCGGAATAATTTGGAGTAATTTTGATTATTTTCTTCGGTGATTACTCGGTTTGTTTTGTTTCTTACTCTGTAGTTGGCCCCTAAACTGCAAGATGAAATAAGTTGATTCAGTCCCGAAACTCCATCAGAGCACCATGACCAATGAAGTACTTGTAGTTCCCCACATATGGCATTCCGATTAACCAAGTAATCAGAAAATTTAGAAAGAAAAATCAGAAAAGTTACTAAAAATAAATCTTGAGAAAGTTTGCATATGAAAACTAAAATTCTAAAAAATATGTAATTCGAAAACATAAACATTGTAGAATAAATAATAAATGGGCCTGGGTCTTACTAGATATGAAATATTGGTATTTTATTAAAAGGACTACAACTCAAATTTGCAAACCAACATGTGGTTGGATGGTTAGCAGGGTGGTTGTACCTTCAACCCACCATAATTCAAATCTCAGGTTTGACGTATGTGTGTTGCATTTAGGTGGAATATTATTTCAGTGGGAGGCGACTTTCCCGTTGACAGCGAGTCGCCCGTGTTGACTTCGTCAATCTCAAGAATCGATCTGACAGTTCAGTATTTCGGATATGCTCATAGGGGTAGGGTGTGCACGCTTTCATAGGGGTGAGTATGCGCGCGTGTATTTGAGGGTCAGCGATTGTACTCTGTTTCTCAAAAAATAATACAAGTCAAATTTACCATAGTTTTCAGTAAGCTCACATAGTTTTCATGAAAACTACCATTTTCTATTTTTCACAATGTTCCTAAATTATTTTAAATTTTATTCTTTCTCTTAAATATTAGCAATTTGTGTATAGAAATCCCATGGTTTACAAATATTTATAAATTATTCTCGTTGTTACTTTTCCCTTAAATACTTTTCTAAGGACATGTTGTTTATTTGAGTTTATTATTTCGTTGTTTACTTGGATGATTGCTAACATTTTGTGCTGACTTCGTTAATATGCTTGTAAAACCACTTTCATGTAATTGGACAGACATGAGTAAGGTCACCGACAAAAATTGTCTGGCTTCAAAGCTTTAGGTTCAAATCACCAAGTACTTTCTGAATGTTTATTTAGTGATTTGTGCTGACCAGCTGGCATGTGTGTAATGCCAGTGCCATGTCATTGATCATACATTTTCAACCGAGTTACCGAAACTGGTGACTAAACTTGTCCGATTTCAAAACTTTAGGTTACGTGATGTAAATTCAGATATGGGATGGACCAATGGTCGGGGGACCAAATTCAGATTCCATATTTTTATCTGAAATTCAGACCTCAGATGAACAGAAGGATGGGTAAGCTTAGCACTCTCAATAAACATAGTTCAGCTGCACGCACCAGCCAGTTCAGCTATGATCTGGAGCCGTAATATACTAAATTTTCTTACTATTGTGTTTGCTAGGTTTCAATTCATGGTCTCCTTGTATGCACCAATCAGTTTATCCCAAGAGGTCTAATATGTTGAGAAAATGTAAACAGCATAGTTCGGTTATACCGAATTAATGAAGATCTAGTACAGAGGAACTAGCCAGGCTTCTGCTAATTATGCAGTTTTAAGAGAAAACTTATATTGGCAAGACTATACTCTTATCAGATATAAGATTGTCTTTACCTGTCTTTTCTCAAAAAAAAAACACAAATGTGCTAAGAGGTCAGTGTTCAGATCCACATAGTTACCGCAGTACAAACCAATCGTAATCAGTGCTATTGTTAGAAGGTCAAGAAGTTCAGAGAACCTTTTCTTACGAACCTCGGTGGTTCAGACAACCTAACCATCAAGCACATACATGGGCAAAACCGAAGATAATTGTGTGGAATGCAGCAGAGCCACATCAAATGAAGCTTGATGAAGCCATAGCTCAAATGGACAAGCCATGGGGAAGATGCCATAGCAACAATATTGATTGTTTTCCTGAAGTGACGATGCGCCCACATGAAGGAAAAGATCTTTCTCTGATCTGCTGTTGAGAGGATTGATCCCTGAAGCAATAGTGACGCTGGTCGAAAGGAACTTGGCGTATACTAGTACTGACATGTGACTCTTTCCTAAACACATAACTGCCCTCACATGTGACAGGGCAAGGGCATGGTTCATGAGCTAGTGACCAATTGCTAGATTTTTATTTTACAAGAATACCGAAACTGGAGGAGTACTAGACTGTATATGTTGTGCATGGATGACAGTAGTATCCTCAGTTTTGACAATCTACTTCAGTATCTGAGGTAAGATCTTGTGCCAGAGAGCTGGGGGGAGGGTCTTGATCTGTAGGACTGCTGTTCTGTTGGATACTCGGATAGGATAGGATGGATGCAAATGCAAGAGACCCTGCAGCTTGTCCAGAAAGGCAACGAACTGCTTGGTCTGGTTGAGAAATGCTCAAGCAAGAACCAACCTGCAGGATAGCCGCCCACTTAACCATGACGCATCTGACTTATTTTGACATGATCTACACAGCTCGCATTTGGAATATAGTCTTCCTGTGAGTTTTCTGCGGGAGGATATTTGCGATGTATGCGGACAGTAGTTAATCATCTCCGGCGATGATGAAAACACCATTGTTCAGGGCGAAGTGAGTCTCGCTCAACTGGTTTGGTTTCTTTGGTAGAATCAGTCCACTCAGATTTAAATCCCAGACTTGGCATAAGTGATCGTATTTTTCTGAATTATTACAAGATTTTATCGGAGCTATGCTTTCAGTGGTACGTGATATGACCGTCAACAACGAGGCGTCCATGATGACTTTGTCAACCTCATACTATGTCGGACCGGTCTCTCGGAGGTGCTCATATGATGATGTGAATGGGGTTTGCGTGTGTGCATTCATAGTGATGTCTGTACATACATGTTTATGAGCGTCTACGTCCTTGCTGCGTTAAAAAAAAGATTGATTCTCCGAGTCCACGGTGAAAATAGTATTTAAAATAATTGTCAAATTATTATTATTTTTTCTTAAAAAAGATTTATTCACCGAGTCCACTGTGAAAATAGTATTTAAAATAACTGTCAAATTATGATTATTTATTTATTTTTGCTCTGTAAGAGTGCCTTGTTTTAGACAGAAGGCTCGAAGTGGGTCCGACTTTAAATTAACGAATCCATCAACCGGCTTGGAGTTACAACTTACACGCACACCAGAGAGCAACATAGGGTCATATAGGAGAACAAGCCAAGCAAATCCAAAACAGATTGCTTGATCTGGCTCAAGGCGTGTTGTGCTTGAAACGCGTCACACGAATCCGACATCGTGTACCCACGCCACTAGGGGAGATACACAATACAGTAAGCTGACGCTTTTGACACCAGACACCCTAGCCCCTCAGGAAGCCCCACTTGAGGAAAGCCGGCGACGATTGGCTGAACAACCGGGCTTGACCGCTCTTACCATTACCATCTCAAGATCCATACGTTGCACCTTCTACAAGTCCGCGGAGGTCACCGCCATTGATGGACCAGGACCGCCGCCCCTATTCCCAAACCCCGCGGCGCAATATGGTCATTTATTGTCACAACACGTTGCACGTACTTGACATGCCTAGAAGTCGTCATCTCAACGTCGTATGGAGCATATCGCAGAACCATTTCCGCCGCCGCTTGCCGGATGTCGCAATTGCTTCCGTAGACACCTCGCAAGCCGCTGATAACCATGCTTTGCAGGCCCGTTGGCACAAAGCAGCTAGCCGCTGCGCCTGGACACCACCGCAGAGGCAATGCCATAGGCCATCCACCATCTCCGCTGACGTGCCACTAGCATAGCCATCGGGACACCGCAAACCACGTGTTCGATGGGTTATGTGCCACCGACATGGGAGAGGAGGGCCATTTCCCCGCCGTCACCGTACGGGTTTTGCTGAGGGAGTATCAAAGTACATGTACTCTGCTTATGAAAACAGTGAACGTACATGTAAAACAAAACGTCGACATTGCAGTAAGTAGGAATTAGGAGCTGAAATCCAGATCACGCATGGTCCGTCGTACGTCTTTCGGTAACGCCGGCACACCGGCGGGTCGACAGACAGGGTGAGATGGGAGATTAAAAGGCGATTGAGGCAGGGGCTAGGGCGCATCGTGCGCGATTTGAAAGGGACCAGAGGAGATCCGTGCGTGGTCCATGACGATGTCTGTTTCCTTTCCCTTTCAGCTCGAGGTGAGGTGATGAGCCGATGGCCCTTGATGATCTTGATGGCCATGGCCTCCACCACTTCTCCCAACTCCATCCCACCCACCTCCACACTTGCACCGCCACCTCAATCACCCAGCACTTCAATCACACGCCCTTGCACACGCCCTTGCACCAACGGCTTGAGCTCAGGTGCAAAATCCAGCTGGTGGCCTTTTGCCATGATTTGTGGAAAACAAATAAGTGTAATGATCTTTATTTTCTTTTAATAGGTTGATTGTGGATATCTAAAAGCATATATGCAAATTTAATGTTCAAATTGTACTATCCTCTGGGTATGGGTCCTACGCGGCCACTTCGTTGTTCATGCTTTGCTGCACTTTCTCATGACTATGTAATCTGGGATAGTCAAAGTCAAACTTAATAAAATTTCATCAAATCTATATGGAAATTATCAACATCTATAATATAAAATAATTATTTCTACAATCATTATAGTATTATATTCATTTGGTGTCATAGATGTTGATATATTTCCGTACATACTTGTAAAGTTTGACTTGAACTAAATCTACAACGAGGGGTGATAAAAGGTCTTTAATGTAACCACATGTCTGGCCCTAAATAGTATGACGCTTCCTTGTAGAAGGCGCACATTGTCTATAGCTTTTTGAACATGTCTTCTGGTGTGAGAGCTTTTCTAGTTGGATCGATCATGATGTCTCTTCTTGAAGGCATTGTTTCGGAAGACTATTATCGACGTTTATGTGTCGTAAATGTGAGGTTGGGTCTAGGCATTCACTATTGTGTGCCGATGTTCACTACGGCACGATAGTCGCCATTCGATTGAATAATTTGGGCAATGTGCATCCCTGATTTCTTGATGGGCCCTTAGCGTCTTTTTTGTTGAAACTGTTAAAGTCGTTGCTGTTATAGAGGCTTAGGTGTATTTCCTGCATCGTGACGATGCATGTACAAACTCAGAGGAAGTTATCCTTAAATGACGTGGCATATGCACATATAGGTTAGTGGTAACAGGTACTGGAAGTAACCTTGGGTGGCTCCTGCAGGAGATGCACACACGTCCTGTATTCCTAATTCCCGTGACCCCAAAAAGTGAAATGTACGTCAACATTGCACGCCCCAGCTCCCGTACGTACGTCCTGGCTATGGTGGTTAGATTCTTGATCTGAAAATCTGGGAGGATCCGGCGATGACATGAGCCAGCTGCCTGCCGGAAGGAGCAACAACAGCAATTGACCACGGCGGCCGCGTGAGCCTGGTGTAGCGTGCTAAGAATGTACAAAAGCTTGCCCACGCATCGCACGACAGCGAACATGGCCGTCTCCCTCCCCGATCGAACCCAACCGGTTGCTCCAGCCGTACACGCCTGAAACTTCTGGCATGTGCGTACCGGCTAGTCAGATTAGACGATAGGCTCCAAATGAGGCCGGATTTGAATTAATGAAGCCACATAGGGCGAAGGTTACATTTCGCAAAAATCACAAAAAAGTAAAGAAAATTACAGGCCGCGTCGAGAGCAAGACACCACAAAACAACAGGGACAGGCACTAGGAGAAAGCGAAAAGAAGCCCATACCCGTAGTGCAACATTCTGATGTACGAACTCGTCTCGACGGGAGGAGAAAGCGAAAAGAAGCCCGTATTCCTACTCTGCAGCATTCTCATGTACGAACTCGTCTCGACAGGAGAAGCCAATGTACTGAGATATGTTGAGCGCAAGCAAAACACGGTGAAACCTGCATGCTTTCCGAAGAAGGGATAAACTAAAGTTGCATATGTTTTCTTTCAAAAAAAATTGCATGTGGGAAGAACTAAGCCAAACAAACTGACCAAGCAACAACTAGTGTTGTCGTGAAAATCCGGGGTAAAGACGCCACACTGGCACACGTTACCCTTGGAGGGGACCCATATCCCCTCGCTCAGGCTTGAAGTCCCCGAACTGTCGGCTGGCAGCGATGCAAATTAAGAGATGAACACCGCGTCACAAGAAAGAACCTACAAGTAGCAATTCGAAGAACTTCGTACGGCACTACGGAAGAACCTCAAGGCACCGACGTCCTGTCTACGCCGACGACCAAATGGGCGGCCGAGAAAAGGGGTCGTCGGCCCAACATCACAGTCAGCATAGACCAGGAAACACCGACGGCCAGCCTCGGCGTAAAAAGGCCGTCGGTGTAAGCCCACCTGGCCCGTCGAGGTACATGAGTTAATATGGCCCAACCTCACACCTAGCGACGCTACAATTCCAGAGACCTACTCACTCACCCAACGTTGAGAGCACCTCTCCACTGCATAAATGAGAGGACCCAGGGTTTTCACCCGACACCCACAATGAAGATGGAGACCACCACGCCGCCTTCAGGAAGAGCTACGACGCCCATAGACGTCACCGTCATCGGGGCTAGCCAACGCCAACCATAGCTTTCGCTCTGTCACCTCAAACCCGCAACTTCCAAGGTCACACCAAACCGTCGACGTGGATCTGACACCCAAGAGTATGTACCCACTGGATCCGGGCAGAGGACCCCAAAGTTTGGGGAGGAGGAGAAGGAGGATGTCAACCTCCAGATCTAACGACCAACCGTCACCTGCCGCCCTGCACCCTTGACCGGTTAGTCTGATCGATCAACATTTGCAGTATGAACCACGTCGATCCACGTGCAGACACATCTGTGTGTGTTCTAATACATATGAGTGTGCTTCCTTGGTCCTTATAATTGAAATGGAACGGAAAGGAGTTATCCTCTGCATATGTTGACTTGTGATGTTTAGTTAGGAACAACCCTACCCACCGATTCTATCTATAGACCAGCCTGCCAACAACTAGGATTCAGCGGCCCGTCCGTCATCGAAGAAGGGATCGACGCTGCAGGTTGTGCTTGCCCTTGAACCAAGTGGTCCAGTACGGCGACTTGGGGTGGAAGGACATGTGGTTCACGAGGTCGGCAGGGAGCTAGGACCGATACGTAACGATCTCGCCTTCATCGAGCGGGGCGCGGCGCCAGAACAGGAGGCATCAGAATCCTCTCGGGATTCAAGTGCCAGAAGTCGGGGAGGTGCATGTCCGGCCATGTTACAGGGATTCATTGTCCCAGTACCACTGGCACTTTCATTTCTGGAGGTATGGTCGCTGCCGCACGGGATGGTCCTCCTCCTCCAACGACGGTCGTGCCGAAGCAAGGTGGAATGGACCGGCCACGCAACACCACGCGATCTTTGGGGATGCGTCTGGGCAGCCCGTGGCGGACACGGGGGGGGGGGGGGGGGGGGGGGGGGGGGACGGACGGACTTAGAGCTCGCATCATTGTTGTGCTTGCCCTTCCTGAGTCATCGGAAAGAACCCCCGACCGATGATGAGGTGTACGATGGTTAGGGTTTGTGGTTGGCGGCGTGGGAGCACAATGGGAACAGGGAAGCGGTGGCCATCCCTATCCACGCGTTCCCTTCTTGAAGTTGTGCCGCTGCAAGGTGGTATGGGCTGCACACGGCGTGGATACACAGACACATTTTCGCTCTCCATGCAAAGTTGGCCAAAATTTGGGCCAGGAATAGTTCGAGACGGACCAAAAACGGACCGATACAGACATGCTCCGTTTTTGTGTTGGCATGTTGGGCCCTAATTTCGGTCCAGTTCGGGCCAAACGAACACGCATGGCCTCAATGCGTCAAGCCGTTGGAGTCATCCTTAGCTGCACATATATAAGATCGGTTGAGTAGTTGAGTATCCGTTTTGCAGCTTAGGCTCCATTTATTCCTTTGAATAGGAAGTTCAAAACGACATTTCCAAAATTAAAAATTTATGAAAAACCATATATATAGCAAAGATGAATTCTAAAACCAATGGTAAATACTCATATCATGTTCTATGTAAAATTGACAAAATTATGGATGTGATGTAAATTTGAAACCATCAAATTTGTTAGATTCATCATTTTTGTGTACCCTAATTTTTTTTGACAGATTTTGTAGGACCGTAGAATACATCATTAAGATGTTTTGCTCTCCGGATGACACAGGTGCAGAACTCTAGCCGCGTTTACTCAAACCCCATGGCGGCAAAGGCCTTGTGTCTTAAAGTCATAGGGGGAACTGGCTTGGCTCTCGTGGGCACTGGGACGATGGCCATGGCTGTAGCCTACGACCGGTGGCTCCAGGAGGGGAGGGGGGGGGGGGGGGGGTATCCTACTTCCCGGGGATGGTATGCCTAGTTTTATCCTCTGAAAGGTAATTCAGGAGGCGGCGCTTGGCGCCTGGATGCATGTGCGCGGACCGAAACTCCTCGCCGACGTATGACGTCCAAGTGGCGGTCCCGAGCGGCACCGACCCATGCGGGTGTGGGGCTGTTGTGTGCACGCAGCGTTGTCTCTAGGGGTGCCGCCTGGAGGATGGTGGTTCCTTTTCATGGTAGGTCAGCGGAGGTGGTTGCTGGACCACTGAGGAGGTAGATCATGCTCATTCCACATCTTCGTTGTGATATCGGGGCCAATGATGATAATCCAAACCATTACGGGTCTTTGCCGACGCCTCGGATTGCTTAGGCGTGGTGGCAAGCATTGTAAAAAAAATATGCGAGGCTTTCTTAATTAGGGGAAATTTTTGAATTAGATCCAGCTGAGCACGGTTATGTAGTTCAGACGGCTTCAACGGCAGAGTCGACAATTTCTTCGTAGCGGTTGTTGAATGAGCCATGGTGCATGCTCAACGAGCTACGACTTTGCTTGGCCCTCAGAAGCCAGGTGGTAGCTCTGGAGGGTGGTTCTCTTGTGGCGGTGAGCAGTGCGATCGGGGCCCGACCAGAATTTCCATTGGTGGCGATAGACCCGTCGACGCTTGGAATTGGTGGTATGTACCTGGACGTGTCATTCGTTACCCATGGCCGGGTGAAAGCTTTGCGGCAACCATGCCAAGAAAGATAGCAATAATTCCCTTGGGCTCCGCGCCACGTCGAGGCGGTGCTCTGGGTCATCCACCCATGATCCTTTGGGGGAAACCACCAGATCCCATGCCCAGATGTTGAGGCGGTGCTTTGGTGTCGACTTTGGTAGCTCAGTCAGTTCGGTTGTCAACTCATGTGGTGCTTGGCACAGCGGTGTGTTGTTTCGGTTTTTCGGCCTGATTTTCCAAAAGAAGAGGTCAATTTTCTGATTTTATTTCAATGAAATGGAATGACTCTTGCATAGTTTAGAAAAAAAACTTAACACTTTCTCCTTCTCAAAAAGCATTCTTCTTTACCCCAAATAACTTATATTTGACGATTATTTCATATTTTCATATGGAAGTGCCCAAGGCTCGTTTTGGTTAGAGTGAACCCTAACAGATCACAACCTTGTAAACAAAAAATGTAGGTAACACTTCTTCCAATAACAGCCTTTTAGATCCAGACCAAGAATAACAACAATACAAACAATAACAGTGTATTTGATTTAGGCTACACCAGCCGTGATGGATCCAGGTTCAACTGAGGAAATAACTAGTAAGAAAGGAAACAAAGCATTTAAGGTATCACAAATGTTCCTTGCAGGATAGTCAATCTAGGCTTACACACAGAAATATGCAGTACACATTTTCCAGAAAGAGATATAACTGCAAAAAGGTGGATTTGAATAATACTAGCGCTGATGTTTGTAGATTCATGCAGATTCCACCAACCAAAAGTTCCACAGAGTCAAGCTCCTTTGTTCTGGGAGGCCCCAGCATTGCCATTCCTACTTCCAAGGGAAACACAGGAGTACACAGGCACGGAATTGCTGTCCCCTGTGCTATCGCTTGGCACCAGTATATGCTTCGCCCCGGGAGTGAGTTTCACGGGGCCTGGTCTCTTCTGCACATGCTGACCACTAGATGAAGCATTGGAATTGCCAGGAACAGCTCTCTCCATTCTGTTTTCTGGATTTCTGGACAGAAGGGCTGCATCTCTTCTGATGCTGGAAGCTTCTTGAACTCCACGGGCTGGATGGCTGAATGTAGAACTCACAGAGTTATGAGGGCGAGCTGATGAGCTTGCTGGATGCACAACAGGCTGCTGAGGCAAACTGCCATGGAAAGCTGAAGATGGTGTCCCATGCTGTCTGTTTGTAGGCCAAAATGGTGCTGTGGGTGGTTCTGTCCTATTGCTAGGAGCAGAGTAATGACGCCAATGAGGTGGTGAATTCTGATATAGTGCTGCACTGTGGTGATTGGGAAGAGGCGGACACCCCAATACAAAAGGCTGATTGCGCTGCGAGTTTGAATAATCCGTGAACTTGTTTTCATATGGCAACCGATCTCTAGAAAATACGTTAGCTGCAGGGATTGGGTGACCGAAATCATGCGGAGTTCTGTACCCAAAATGTGCCTGACTTGTGCTTGGATGATATGTCGGAGCATGAACTGTACTGGTATTATTTAGCGTAACATTCGGGAAGCTTTGAGCTTGTAAAGAGAGAAAAGGCTGTCCTTGCCGTGGCAAATCCAAGGAAGCATTGGAAGTACCTGTATGTTTCTGCGAAGTCCCGGCAAACATTTCACCTCTGCTCGTGCAAACTGGAAGATCTTTACCCATCAAACGAAATGTCTGTCCCACAGAAGCACTCGAGTCACGCTGCACGTTCAACTCACAAGATGGCCCTGAAGGAAATCTCCCGCCGGTAGAAAGGTGGGAGCCACAATGATTCAGATTAATGTGGAACCCATCCCGGTGCTGTTGAAATGACTCATGAACTCTGCCGCCGGTAGAAAGCTGGGAGCCACCATGATTCAGATTAGTGTGAAACCCATTCTGGTGCTGTTGAAATTGGCCCTGAAATGTATGGTCTGACATACTCGTTGTCGTAGTATCTTTCAATGAATCATTACTGTATTCATGATGAGTCTCACCAGGCTCTCTTAAACTCAATCGAGGACCAACAATATCTATGCCAGAAACCTTGACTGGCTCACCTTGCAACAGCGTTCCTGCCGACCTTGCATTCCTTACACTTTCCAAGTCAGCGACAGGTTGTTGGCTTCCCAGTCTGTGTGAATCAAAAGACAAATTCCTCTGATTTTCTATCCCATCAAGCACTTGGACACTAGAGTTTAAAGTCTCCTCGAGTACATGCTCAAGGTTTGGCGCCTCTGAATTTGACTGATTCAGATCAGTAGGTTCTGGTAGTGCCATATTAAGATCAAGCAAATCAGAGGTCGGCTCTGTGCTACTAGGCTGAGGAGTATTCTCATGATCTGGATTCTGATTCGCTTCCTTAGTCTTAGTGAGGGTTTCATTGGGCATATGAGAACTACTACTTTCTGCAGGCTTGCATTTGTTTCCTTCGGTAGACATAGATGATGATGACCACGATGACGACGAAGAAGAATCCATAGCATCTGAAAGCAGCTTGTGGAGACTTCGTTGTTTAGTTAGCTCACAACTCTGCATCTCACTACCAAGAATATCACCCGCTTCTGAGAATTTGACACGCTTCACGGCTTTGCGGCAGAGTTCTATTACTTCCTTGCCTTTTGAATTGCCATGTTTCTCCTTGACCATTTTGACAGATGTGAGCTTTGTGTACTTTAGAATGCTTTGCCTTGGGAAATGCTTTTCCAAGTCTTGTGGTTTCCCCACTGTGTCAGCCTTCTTCTTCTTATTTGTTTTATCGATCTTCCCCTGCTTCATTCTCCTAGATACATTTTCCATCTCCTTTCTGAGATGTTGTGAAGCTTCAGGTTTCTGTGATGGCTGTATATCAGGCAAATTTGGATGTTCAGGTGCTTCCTACAAAATTGAGTAACATTATTGGAAACCACATGAAACATATAACTGTGAATGCAAAAAATAAATTGAGAGAATTGAGCAACATTATTGGAAACTGTAAGATACACATAATGTTGAACACAAACAACAAATGAAAAAACTGAACGACACACGCCCTAGCAAATGTATACTGATTTGAAACAAATCATCAGGAAAGTAGGACACTCGAGATGGGAATTCCTAAACTTTGAATCTAAAAGATATATTGCTGCCCCTGCACCGCGAGCTCAGGGCGATTTCGAGCTCTTAGCCGTCCGATCTTCAGCGCGAGGCAATCCGCACCGTTCATTCGAGCGTTGATTTACGCTGACCGTTTATTGGCCCACCCGTCATCGTCTTTGCGGGTCGGGTTTCCTGTCTAACTCGACGTGCGCACGAAACGAGTGGAGGAGAGCGCTCGCGACCCCACTGCTCTCTCCCCGCGCATGGTCGGCGGTCGCCAGTCCGACATCTCGCTTCGCTCACCCAATCCCCTCGCGCACTCTCTCCTCTCCCATTCCCAAACCCTAGATCTCTCGCACCCGTCGACGTCGGCGCTCCGGTCGTCTCTCCTTCCCCAAACCCTTCTTCCTCCCGTTGCTACCACTGCCGCCATTACTCCATGCGCTTGCGCCGCCAACACCCTCTTTCCGCGACCCGTTGGCGCCGGTCCATCCTCCGATTGAGCAGGCCGCGTCGTCTCCATCGCCATTGCCGGGAAAAGCGCATCGTCAGAAAGAGCTCTCCGTCGCCTCGAGCACAACATCCTCCAACCCAATCGCTGGAGCTGAACAGGAGGTTTGTGCGCTGCTGCTCTTTGCATCCCTGTCTTCTTCGATGTGCTACCGGAGGAGCACGGATGGCTGCGCTCCATCTCCCCCTCACGTGCTCAGGTACTCACTCTCCTCCTGCCCTCCCCTCCCCGTACCTTCTCTCCTCCCCTCCCCTCACTTTCTCCTCTCCTTCCATGGCACGCCCAGGCTACAATGACGAACGAGGAGGCCGGCCTGCTCACACGCTGCTGCTGTTGTCCTCGCCCTTGGCGTCGTGGCCAAGGAAAACGACCAGCTGATGTGCATCTCCATGGATTCGTCAATCCGGGTGTTCCAGCAGCGCAGGTTAGCAATTGACCTCGCCTTTGGCTCCCATTCCCTTCCTTGGACATCTATTACGAATTCTAGGGCTGACCTACAACTTCTTTTCTTCTTCCTACCGTGAGGTTGAAGTTGTGCACAGAAACTGTTTGTGTAAATGCCTCCCCACAGCTCAACTTGGATCTGTAAGTTACCTACAAAGAGAAACCTAGATCCGTCTCTTTTTCTCTTGATTCTTTATGTGTTTCAGTTCAGCCTTTTGGTTCCAATTAATTTACATGTTATATTGTTGTGCATAAATATCAGGTTGTAACAGATTGAATTTTGGAAAGTTCTATTTTGGCGGGGAAGAGACACCAAGGCAGAATGAAAGGTATATGCTCTACATTTGAAATTAACTGAACTACAGCTGTGTTTCCATATCTGTAATTAACAAAGGCCGTGGATAATTATATACAAACATGATGCGCAAAGAGGCCACTGACTCATTAAGAATGCTCACTTTTTTATTGTTGTTTCAGGCACTCATCATCATTATCGACACGAGGACGCTTGAAAAGTGTCTGTCATATGTTGTAGCTCTGAAGATCATGTAAGATTTCTCTCACTATCCATAGATATATATACTCTAGAAAAGATACCACAAGGTGCTTGTGGAATTGCCTTCGAGATGATTATGTTTCTGGCTGCACCTAATAATTAAGATTTTGATACAAAATTAGGTCTGACATGTGGGTTTGTACGGCAGCTGAACTGGGAAATTATATTTTCTCAATTCCTATAGATAATTATTCCCTGTTGTATTGGCGTTGTCCTTATTAGTGCAAGTTTTGGTGATGTTTTAGTTTACGCATAGCCTTAACAATTTCGGTTTCGCTATCATGGTGAACATCTGCTAATTTTTTTTTTTGTTGTGATGCATTTCTTATATCCAGCAACCTCTTAAATCTGTACAAACATGAAGGTGTTATTGTACTATTGATTGGGATTATGCAAAACGAGAACACTCATATTATTTAGTGATGATTCTGCCACTCCTTTTTAGGCTCTTGCTTCTTTTAACAACTTGAAAGTTATTTTTTTCCATTTCATATATTGCGTTGACAAGATATACCAGCAATTAATTTCTTTCTATCAGTTCAAGACATCGCATGATGTGCATTTTTACTTTTATATGCATGCCTCATTAGTACACTAATGTTGTTCTTGCTCTACAGGTTCATCTAGCTGCGTCTTATTGATAATTACCTATATTTACAACTTTGTATTGCATGAATTTTGAATGAGTTAACACTGTTGTGTACAATGATGCCAAGGCCGGATCGATGGTCCAAGCTCCAGGTCAAAATACTATTTTTTTCTTGTCATTTATATAGATGAACTGTTAGTTTATTTTGATTTTGGTTAGGATATGTCTAGAATTAGCAATTGCCTAAATTTTAAATTAGTTTTGAGTTGATTATTTTTTGGTCTATGCTCTTCAGGTCAATATACATATGCATAGTACTATAATCATGTTGTGATGCATCTGATGGAAAACCATAAAATGTTTCTTATCATCTTATGAGAATAATGTAATTGCACGATCAAAGGTTAGTGTTTTGGATCAAAAGTTAGTGTCTGGTCGAACATGGCGGGCATCTTATGTACATGCACAGAACATACTTAAGATACATAGGTTCACATTGATGTATTAGATTATACCATAGTTAAAATAGAGGCAGCCAGACTCGGATCTCACAAAAATTAAGAACTAGCGCTCTCTGCCAAGAAGAAAAGGCTTCTAAAAACAATGGTCTTACATAGATAATGCAACAATAGTAATGGAACAAATATGCAGTACCACGACATGCTATGCTCCAGTCGATTAAATATTATGAAGTGTAGTTAGCTACAAAGAAACACACCCTTCTGTGTTAAATGGCAAATGTCTCATGCTTGCATTTATGTTTATAACTTTATATATATGCTTGCCTTGCATAGTCCTGAGTTTCAGATCTAAGAAGCATTGATTTTTTTGTATTACTTCCCTTTATTATTCTCTTGCTATGCTGCGTTTCTAATATCTACTTGCCATAATATATTGAATATCACTTTAATCTGTACAGACATAAAAATAGATATACACGCTTGCATAGTTTGATTCTGTAAGTACTAAGTAAACGAAGAAATGAATGAACATCAATTAAACAAATGTACATCTATTATAAATCTAAATGCTTATTCTTTGTTGCCTTGGCGGTGCTTTTGACATATATATAACGTTAAAATTGTACGTACAACAATATCGGTGCTACTTTTCGCTAATAGGGTCTATTGCCATATGCATCATATGCACTGGAGACTTAAAACAAATAGTAACTGCATGTTTCCTTACAGTAACGACTGGATCTGCTGGTTTTCTCTTTGGTTTATCGTATGTATTATTCGGAGAGGCTGCCAGTTTCCTAGGTAAATACCCTTTCTTCACCCAGCCTTTTCTTATCTATGCCTAGAGGGTGTTCGGTAAAAAGGCCCAGGTGACAATATTAGTGTTACAAGCAGTACCTATTTCATAGTGTTTTCTTTAGTCTTTACCATGCATAGCTGGACGTGTTATAGAATGCTCCGTTCAGCTGGTTAGTATGTGGTCGGGGTGCATACTATGATCTCAGGAAGTAATTAGGTTGAAAAATGCATGTTGATTGTATGGTTTTATGAAAGAGTTCATGTGTATATATCCGCATATTTACTCATCTCATGTGCGCAGGTGTTATTTAGAAATAAAGAAAAATATGTGTAGATACTGAATACGCAGGTTACCTGGCAGTTGTAATAACTAATTTCACGCAATGCAGTCATGTAACAAAAAATATTTGCTTCCATTATGTATTGCATAATTTGAAGTTGTGCTAACCAAGCTACTGATGTGTAAAAATGAACAAACAGTACATACCTGACAAACATTCCATGCAGGATACCTCCTGTATTTGTCAGCTAATTACAAGTTGGGGTCAAAGCAAAAGGATTGCATAATTTTTTGGTTTGTTCCTTCAAGCAACGACTGTCTTGCCATGTTTTGTACATGTACCAGTGCTTACATTTCTCATTGAAAGGTTGTTTAACCAGCTGAAAACATTTTAGAGCACCAGGTTGTTCCATTCTTACTTACATGAATATGACCCACTTGGCGATGCTTAAATGTTTCGTTTAATTTGTACTTCTGCTTTGGACTTTATGAGGGAGACCCATTTTAGATATTAGAAGGTTGTAGTTGGTTCTTTGATGTATATTTAAAATGGAAAGGGCAGCTATCTTTATTGCACTTTTGGCATAATAATTTTTGGAACCATCTTGAATATGTAAAACATGCTGATCAACTTAGCGTTATGCAAAAGAAGTAAATTGTGAGATTTAAGATCTTTCAGTATTTTGTTAATGCAAAAGTATATTTTGTAATTGTGCAATCCGAGAATCCTAGAACACACGAGCATGTTTCTCTTCCAATTGTAATAAAGAACTCAGTTGTTCTAATTGAAGCATATTTTTAATTCATTGTTTCTATAGGGAGCTAGA
Organism: Poa annua; assembly: GCA_026929855.1. Lineage (NCBI taxonomy): Eukaryota > Viridiplantae > Streptophyta > Magnoliopsida > Poales > Poaceae > Poa > Poa annua. Next base: position 10,531,709 of record CM049428.1, read on the forward strand.
GTGCCTGCCATGAGGTTGGTCCAACGGGTCGTTTGTCTTGCTGATCGATACATTGCCCAAAACAGAGGGCATACTTAGGCTAAACAAGTACTCAAACAGGCAACATCCCTTTATTTCAATATTTATTTCTTATTATCTTTCATAGCTGGGCTTGAACTAATTTGATATGCTTTTATTGTTTATATTGTGAAGGCTCGAAGGTGTCGTCATTCTTCTAGCTGTTGATTTTTTCTGCACGAAGGTTATATTGTTGGTCAGCATGTGGTCATCTAGGTTCTTTTTTTGTGTGTCTGTCCTTCTCATGCTCTATCGTTTCCATTGTGAGTGCCTGCCTAGCGATGTCCTTTACCCACAGATAACTCTCTTCGGTGTTGCTTTCTGATGTTTATTGGGTTGAAGCGATATGTCAGGTATCTTACCATGTTTTGTTTCCATGCATTACAGATTAATCATGTACTACAAAAATCCTTTGTGATACAAACATGATGTAGTTAGAGTACTAGAAAAATCCTTTGTGATACGAAACATGATGTAGTTATCTTTTACAGGAAATGCACATTCTGCATCTGACATAATTAGCATCTGATGGAATTCATCTATGTCATCCAAAAAGTAATGATTTAAATGTCAATTGTGTGATGGTTGTTGTTTGTGTATGTGATTTCCTTGCATAGTCGTGATTTCTGGCTGGCTCTCCTTTACTGTAATTTTAGATCAACATTGAATGATTTTAATCTGGTTTTCAGATTGTCTTCCCCTATTATTAGGTTGTGTGGAACATCTATGAAATGCATGGATGTTTGTTTGTTAATTGTACAAATATATTGGAGGTTAATTCATTGGTTTTATGGCGCATTAATCTCTGATACTTATGGTGTGGATACCACAGAATGGCCATAGCCATTTTTTACTTTTGTAATGTAGAGTTCTATGCAGATATGGGAGATCGCAAGATACCTATCTGTATGTTGCCTAAAGGTGTTCTGTTTTAATTTACATATAAAATATGAACTAATCTAATACTCTCATTGTAGTCAAAATTTCCTTTACATTGCACCCACATTAGTTGCTTTGATAGTATATATTGCTTGATCCACTGCCTTTTGGAGTTTTACCACGAGTAGACTGTCAAGATGCGTTGGAGGTTGATCTGTCGGTGCAGGCGACTTTAATCACATTTGACAACAGTTGTGTTGCACTTTTGTTCAGGTCCTTGCCTTCCCTATATTGCTTGATCCACTACCTGTTCGTGCTATTGGCCTTACGTGGTTCAGTTGTTTTTCTATTCCCTCCTTATTCTTATCCCGCTTTGTCTAAATGCCTTAAGAAAGGAGAAGAGCAAGGGGAATCAAGATTTATTCATTATGCTTTTCTTGATTCATATTTACCAAAAAAGTGTATGATAGATAATTTATTGTCCAGATTAAGACAAACCTACTAAGTTAAGCCCAGCTATGATAGGTAGGTTTGTTCTGGTCTCTATTTTTCCAGGCGATCGTCTTTCTGGATGTGCTTGGGTTTAGGACGCTATTTGTCAAGTTATGTATTTAGGTTTTTATCCATCGCAGAAAGCTTTGTTGTGTCTGCAGTCCAAGAATAAGAATACTTGACCTACTGCCTTCAGGTTGATGAGTTTTGTCAATGTGAAGTTTATATGAAAACTAAAGCACTTGCATCTCTATTGGCAACTAGGAGAAGGTCATTGTTATCTCACAATTATGTATCAAATCAGTTCTGCATTAGTTGTATGACCGTCAACACCTGATCTCTTTCTTGCATATGAACGAGACAACTACCGCCAACTAATTTCATTTGGCATTGCGATGCAGTATGGAAAAAATAATAAATGAGTATATGAGGTTAATTCTGTTTCATGTTATCTACATGTCAAGGTTTTGTTCATCACTGACAAACCTACTATTGACAGAGCTTATGACATGGCAAATGTGGTCCCTTACCAAGAACAACAGCCGAGCAAAGGGAGATAAATGAAAGGTTAAAGAGTGTGGCCAATATATCTAATTTTGAAAGCATTACATCATATGAGTGAATTACCACGACGAGAAGAATCATTTGTACCAGATGAAGACCTATACATTGTACCAGATGTTCAACGTTGATCATGCATCACCCATGGAGCTGTCTTCTTACCTTAGAATATTTTAGATAAAACTCCTTAGCATGTTAGCACAATTGTGCTCTCAGCTATGTATTAGTGATCTTATGGCTGTAAACAAATTTACCCCTATTATATGTTTTTGTTTTGTGAATCTAAAAGGATAGGCCTCTTGATTTCCTAAGTTATTTAGCTCATATTTTAACTTACATTTTGCATGCTATTATATATATATATATATATATATATATATATAATCATATTATTTTATTGGTAAAATGGGGGCAACTCACAAAATCATCGTCGTTGAGAAGATAAACCCACAAAGTCATTGATAATCTTATCTGAGCCTGTTATGTTGTTTCTCATCACAACAATATAAGTGCTACATGTGTTCACGGGATGTTTGACCAGCGTCGAGACCCTCTTATGAACTTTATTGTCGTGAACAAAAAATGTCTTGAACAATGGCTGATTAACATGGTGATCTCTTATGAACTTTATTGTCGTGAACAAAAAATGTCTTGAACAATGGCTGATTAACATGGTGATCGACCATTTACTTATTTAATCTTTAGAAACCAGGTGACCCATATAAGGTATGAAAGTAGCTTCTTATGTGCTACTATACACAAGTAGCTACAAAATATTACTTGCATTCGGATCATTCATTTAACTTGCTATGGTCCGTCCCAGTTTGTTAATTGTTTTGTTTTGCATCCGATGATTTACAATTCTATGTTTCGATTGGATGTAATGTCTTGCAGGATTTATTTTGCTCAATTTATTTTGCTCTGCCTATGAATATAATACATCGGTAATGCTTACCTGATGCCAATGATCAGTTCACTATTTGATGTGCATACTGCTTGAAGCGGGTAGTGTCTGCCTATTTATTGTTCAAGCTGATGAACCCCGTGTTTGACGGCTGCAAGAGCCCGGTTGAAATTTTTGTCATCTATGATATGTAATAGACTATGACAATATTATCCATGTAACTTTATGCTAAGTATGAATCTACCTTATCTATCTTCTGTCTGTTTACATTAAAATATTTCTACCTGTTTGTCCATGTTGCCATCTATATCTATATCTATATCTATTGGGTTATTCTTTCAGACAATTTTATTTCGATGTTGTCAAAATTTACAACAAAAAATAAATGCTACAACTAATAATATTTTCTTGCTTTTCAACATTTCATTACTGTATCCATGTAATACGCGATGAAGAGGGTGTTATCCATGTGCTAATTAATTCTTTCGAAACCAGGTGACCCGCGGCAAGCCGCGCCCAAAATCTTTATTTCGGCGTTGTCCCTGTGCTATTTTATTTCAGTGTTGTCAATATTTACAATAACAAAATAAATACTACAACTAACAATTTTTCTTCCCTTTTAACATTGCCACGGCGGTGTCCATGCAATAGAAAATGAAAAGGGCGTTCTCACTGGGCTAATAAATTATCTCAAAACCAGGTGGCGCGCGGCAAGCCGCGCCCCAAATCTAGTAAGAAAATATAGCACAAGTGTGTTATAAACAAATGAGGATGGTACCTCAGGCTTGCAGCTAGGTGATAAACCATGCTTTGACACCCACCAAAAAATTTACAACCTGTTAATATCAGTCTCCTATGTCATCACCAATGTTTATGAAAAAGTAGCTTTAACCTCATATAACTTTCCCTGTTACGTGATGCGTACACAAGTATATATAGGGGTTCTGATGGACCAGTAATGTGGCTCTAACACTTTCTCTAGGATTATTTTACGCAGACATGGTTATCTGATGTTGGAGAAGTGTGAAGACTCCATAACGAGGTTTAATACATCATATGAGTAAATTTTTATGTGACTTATAGATGAATATATTCTAGGTTTATAGATCAAATATGCCTGTATTATTTAATTGTCAGTTGGAATTAAGGACATACTAATGAAACATGAAAAGTAAAATATCCTGTTGAAGACAAAATGTCATCGACTGATTGACCACTAATTCATACACCAAATTGTGCAGTTCTACATAATCAAGTGCCATTAAATAGACGAATACGACTGTGAATAATATGCAAAATGGAAATATTTCCTGCATTTAAGTAGCAATAAAATTATATACATGGTTAATAGCCCAAATGCATGGAACATATATCATTTCAGATAGGAAAATTAAGAAAAGGGTACGATGCGCAAATTCTTAGATTTTGTAAATCATTCACATAGTACTCGGTTATTCTACAAGAGGTTGTGTTTCTACCACCTAGCACCTGAACCACATGCTGCCATCTTTTGGGTACACTGACAGGTACTAAAAATGAGGTAGCATTGATGCATACAACTTTACGTCGACCAAACCTAAGAACAAATCGCTAAGATGTAAGTGACTATGTAGGAACCCTTCTATTAGACTTGATCCAAGAAACCTCGTGCAAATTAATGGCACCCAGTGTCAAACGTATGCATCAAGTGGGGCCAACATGTCAGGGCACAGGTTTGGTCAAGTAAAAGTAACAATCAGGTGAAAAGCAAAAATTATTCGTTATAATCCAGTCTTACGAGCACATATTTACAACCATGGTTATGTATGCAACTAATATCACATAAAAAGGTAAAACATATTTTTACTGAAGGAAATATGCAAACAAGACAACTTATACATGAAGGAAACAGGCAAAGAAATACAAGAAACTGAATTGTGCCAAGGCCCAAGAGTGAAAAGGGATGGAATAGGAACTGAATATTGGTCATAGCACGTTCATAACTTCATATCCATATTTATAAGTTTTTAGGATAAATCCAAAAATATAAGGTGTACAGCTTTCCACCAGTCAACTGAATAATTTTTATAGGGATTTGATTATGTTCCCTTATCTAATGCAAAATCTTCTTTTTCCCATGTCAATTAGCCAGAGGTAATTCCGTCCAAAACTGTTGTAATTTTTTTCTCCACGAGCATTCTTTAATTTCCATGCCAAAAACTATACACCCTACATATAGAAACGGAGGGTGTATTAAGGAACATGAATTGATACTGCACAGAAAACAGTTTATAGTTGATTGCACATGTTGCAACAATTTTACATACATTACCACATCCATATGCAAATTGAATAACCAATTGGATTGATAAATATATCCAGGTACGCCCCTACCAGATTTTAACATGAATTCAAATAGTGGACAATCAAATAGAAATACGACTAGTGGTCGATCAAAACTATATTCTCACCCATTCGTTTAGACAATCCATATTTTCTAGACAAATGTTTCAAAATCAGTGCTTACTGTCAAATTCTAGGTTTCCACTCCTCGGATACGGCACCTCCCACGTACCTCTCTACGAAACATCTTTGTTTTGGATAAGCATATGTAATACATGTCTCAAAAGTATATGATTTACCCATATTGAGAAAAGAAAGAATAAAAACTAGTCGTCAAGAAAACTCATTCAGTAATGAAAATGAAATGTAGGCCTGGTTTTCGATCTATTCATGATGGAATAGCCCAAGAGAGGACATATAGAGTACATGAACATCAACCTTGCGCCGCCCCCAAGAGTGAAGTAATATAGAGTAATAGGAGTTATCCTTAACCATGGGTCCACATTTCCTAAAAATACTTACTCCCCTCCATCCCAAATTATAGGGGGCGCTATTTTTCTGTTGGTGTTTGATGCACTATTTTGACTACAAATAAATACTACCATATTTGGATTGAGATTGTATAAATGATACAGTTGGATTCATTTGCAAATTCCTTTCATTTAATATATATTTATAATAACTTTGTGGATATATTATAAATACAAACATAGTCAAAATTGTACGAAAATCAACGACGCCTGAACTGAGTGGGTATTTCTATTCTTTTATTCCCTAAATTTGTACAACTATTTCTATGATGTTTAGGCCAGTCCTTACATTGGAATCCCATAAATTTAGGAATGAAAAATCAAATATACAGTACAAAGAATGAACCATACATCCAAAAGTCACCCCTCACGTATTTAAGAAAACAAATCTACATATGCACCAGCCTTTCAGATGCATAATGAATAAGCGAATTTTGTATGCATGTAATAAGCCTATTTGTAGGCTCAAAGTTCTGTTGTTTTGTTGAAAAAATTGTAGTATTGGCTCAGCATATTATGTTTGTTTGATGATCTCTTGTTTTATGAAAAAATTACATGGTTCGTATGGTGTTGTGACTGCTGTCATCCTCAGTGCACCAGCTAAACAATACTCCATCCGTTCCTTGATATAAGGTGTATAGTTTTTTCTGAAAAGTCAAACTTGACTAACTTTGACCAAGATTAAAGAAAATATTATTAGCAGTTACTATATCATATCATTGCCATTAGATTTATCATGAAATATATTTCGTATTTTATTTTCTTAGTATTCAAAATATTAATAGTTTTTGCTATAATCTTGGTCAAAGTTAGTCGAGTTTGACTTTTCAGGAAAAACTATACACCTTATATCAAGGAACGGAGGGAGTACTATAAACTATGTACAAAAATAACATGACGAGTTAGCTAGCTTTTAAGTGACTCCCAGTACATAAATATTATTTTAAAATGTAAGATTGACTCTCAATTCAACAAAAGTTACATGTTTTGCAACTAGATTGCTCATAAAAGGAGAACCAATTAATCAAATTCGAGAAAACAACAAGTCTAAAATTTATTTAATAATTTCAGCAAGATAGTAAAATATAATTAAGTGACACTGATTGGATTCCAAATGTAACCCTCGTTGGAAAAATATATAGTGTTGATTATATAATCTAAAGGGTGCAACACAGGCTAGCGGTGAGTGTCTTAAATATACTTTAGTTGAGTCTAACCATATTATGAAAATTTAATATAAAACGACAACTTATGCTAAGTACCAGATGTGAAGAGATCGATAAGAGACATACTACATTATTATATATAATACAAACTAGGATAGAGACATAACCTAGATGTGGGTGGGATCAACACCATGTGACTCAGCTACCACACAACACCCTATATAGTGTCCTATTTATCCGGTCAACTGGCTAATAATTTGAATACTTCCTAAGCGAGTACAAACAGCAGACCAGGCATCATGACAAGCATACGGTGACAGCCTGAGTGTGACATACATACTGGGAACCGCCACCATCTTGTAAACACTGTTCGCATGCTTAATAATGGTGTGTTCACAATTTCAGACCAGCTATCATGAGTGTAGATACATTCACGAAGTATTATAAAACAGTTCAAATAGAGGCCAACAAAAGTATCAGATAAGCAATGATGATTAAGACCCGTATCCAAGAGAAAATTGGAGAGGACAGTGGTCTGAAAATGCCTGATACACGTCCGTTTCCTATGTTAAAGCCTCGTGTATGGGTCTCCGGACCCAGCTGAAATATGCGCAGGAAGGGACACAAGTACACACGCAGCTCACCACTCACCGTGCATGGGGTGAAAAAAGGGTAAGAGGATACACCATGTACTATCAGATATGGTACAAATGCTGCAGTACAAGCTGCTAGCCTGTCGAGCGCAACCGCTACTGGTTTAACTGGTCATCATTATATAGATTATTATTGATTGTTGGTTTTAGTCCAATGCATGCATGAGTTTAGTCCAATGCATGAGTAGCTGCACGTACGTATACATCTCACCAAACCCTCATTGCACGTCCAGTGTCAACAACCCAACTCGATCCAATCGACTATACTAAACAAACTAAGCATGAAATAACAACATCCAAACACATACCAAACGGTCACAGAGTGTTAGCAAATCGTACGTAATGATGCCAAAGAAACAAAACACAATGAGCGTTCTAGCTTTATCGCCTAAGCAAATGTCCCGTACATCTTTGACCATCAAATCATGGTGCGCCTGCCAGATATTATCGAGTACCCACGGATCGATCACAGCGTAGTAGAAGAGCTATAGCCAGGCCTGGTTCAGATTATCAACCGGGTCGGGCACAGTACGCAGAATCCATACATAAAATATCCATCGAGTCGACACTCGACAGACCGGGCCCCCATATAAAGCTACAACTAATTGACACCATAACAAGCATGCATCCACAAACTGCAACAAATATTAGACACTAACACGAGACAACCACATCTGATAGATATTTTCCGAATCCTAGATCTTACGGAGATACTTAGAAAGCATTTCTAGCCATGCTACTGTGCATCAAGCCAATCAAAATGTGCACCAATTATTCGATCTACCCCGAGCAGCAGATCAATCAAAAGTAAAAATGAAATCAGCCGAAGAAATACTACACAGGAATAACAGTGTAGTAGTAGATGACATCATTGCGCATTGACAGGAGATGGGTTCGGGCTGGGCAGGGCTGGACCGGCACGTACCTTTCTTGTCTCGAAGTTCTCCTCGGCCTCACGCAATCCGCTGCCGCCGCCTTCCGCCGACGGAGCCCGGGCCGCAGCCGCCGCCGCCTCTTCCTCTTGCCGCCTCCTCTTGCGCTTCTTCTCCTCCTTGGCCCGCCTCACGATCGCGCACAGCGCCTCGTCGTCGTCTTCCTCCACCTCGACTTGCGCGTCGCCTCCGCTCTCGTCGGAGGGGCCGGGCGCGGCCAAGGGAGGCGCCGCGGCGAAGAGGTCGGAGATGGACCGCTTCTTCTTCGGCGGCTTGGCCTTCCCGGGCGACCTCCGCGGGGACGGCGCCGGAGCAGCAGCAGCAGCAGCCACGGCGGAGGCGAGCACGTCCGCCCACCACCGGAACCTGGGCACCTCGATAAGAGGAAGAGGCTCGATGCCCAGGGGACACCTCCCCTCCGCCGCCTGCTCGGCCATCAGCCTCGCCACGAACCCCCTACGGACACAGATCACAGACGGAGATCAGGAACAGAAAAAAAGACAAAAGCCTTACCACCACCAAACCGGAGACAAGGCGGCGCTTCCGCACGAACCTGATGGAGAACGCGGCGTCGGCCATGGCTGCGACGCCGGCGGCGCAAATCTGCGCGGGATTCGCCACGGGGAGACGAGACGAGACGAGGCGTAGACTGGAAGAAAGGAACAGGCAGGAGGAGGAAAAGAGGTGGGCGGTGGAAATAAGGGGAGTATTTAAAGGGCCATATATACGGAATTAATTATTGTGATCTGTGATGAGGTGGCATTTTCGACAGGATCGAGGGAATAATTTAGTCTTTCCCGCTCCCAGCCGCCGATTATTTGGTGACTACTAGTAAAATCGTATTTTATATTTAATGTCCATTAATGCCCTGGCTGATCTCGTTGTCGTGTGAGTGGGCCCACAACCCATTTACTACAGCAGACAGCGACGTGTGATGGACAGCGGCCCAGGGTTTTTTCCCTTTTATTTCGTGTGGTGGTTGACGTGGCACCATCACGGTCGTCTGTTCGCCGGACGGCATCATGTGATAGCGACCGACAGGTGGTGGGGGTAGAGAAATGGTGGGCGTACACCCGATATGCATCGTACACATACATTTTTGTGCCGCTGGTGAAGCCTACGTCCGTTTTTTGGAAGTTTATGATGTTAAGCTACTCCCTCTGATTCACAGTAAGTATCGTGGCATGTAAGTTTGAGTTACATTTCATATTCCCTTCGAAGAAAATGCTAAAGATGTTTTACAATTTTACAAGATTTTTTTTCTATATCATTTGTTTGTGTATCTGCTTAAACAACGTCTTCGCTACGATTGGTTGGTCGTGTAGAACTCAAAATTCCGGAATTTAATCAAGGACCATCAAAAGGTTCTGTTTCTTTTCCAGCGGTATATGATCGATGACCAGCGCGGGTACCTTCTTAGTTTTTTTACACCTAATACCTTATTAGTTCAATCCAGCTGCGTGTAATTATTGGGCATTTAAGCGGTTCCTTAGCTGTAAAATCGTATATCATACAATTGGTTATGTACATTATTAGGTAGTATCTAAAAACCACGCGCCGTAATTTATAGGACAACTGGCGGGGCGCGCTGGAACCGACCAGGCATGCCAGGAACACACAACTATGTTTCTAACTTTGTGGTGATACGCATATCTACGACCGTTGGCTAGGTACGTAAGCCCTGACGTCATTACATGTGACTATGGTTTAATATTGATATGTAAATGCATGCTAGGGCACGAGACAACATGTCAGTGCTAAAAAAATAACGTGTTGCCAACTTCATAGTATGTTTAGTGAATGGTGCAACATCACCGAAAATTCGAGTAAGAGGATTCGAACTCGAGTGGGTACGAAGGCATCAACCGTTGACTAGGTGCGTAAGCCATGACGTCATCACATCTGACTACGGTTCAATATTGATGTATATATGTAAATGCATGCTAGCACACACGGGACTATGTGTTAGTCGAAATGGGTAAGTGTATGCGTGTGTACATGAGAGTCTGTGTTGTACTCTGTTTCGCAAAAAAAAAGGAAACTACGTATACGTGTCAGTGCGAAAAAATGACGTGTAAGGAAACAACATCTTCATAGTATGTTAAGTAAGTTGTGCCACTACACCACCAAAATTGCGAGTAATAGGATTCGAACTCGCGTGGGTGCAAAGGCATCAACCTCCCCAGTCCCCACCACTTGGCTATACCTGAGTCTATGGTGATCATGTAAACTTTCATAAGACAAATTGCTAACTATAGTGTACACACAAGCCAACGCATAAGTCGACCATGGCTTGGCGCTAGTGCTGATGATTTTCTAGATGAATGCATCGAAATTGTGACTATTCTCTTGCAAAATAATAGAAATTTTGAGAAAATATTTTGAACAAAAGGTATATCTCCCAATTAGGTGGGTTGGCATTTTATAGGCAGGCAAATCTCAATCTGGCGCTGCTCGACATTGGTTCTCAACTTCTCATGTCTTTCTAGTATGCGTGAAAATATTATGACTTTTTTGTTGCAAAAGCAGAACGTTTTGTGATATTTTTATAGAATATATTATTTGCACATCTCCCTGCCGAATAAGTGCATAACACACAAACTTATGATATGATTTGTATTATAGTAATGAAAATGATGCTCATTTTTTAATGTAAAAATTATGTTTTCTGTGATTTGTTAGTTTACTGATATTGCAGATTATGATTTGATGGATGCTCACGTAAACGCATATGAGTATGAGACAATTGTCTAGGTGCGATGGATGTGTCCACGCATGCCAAAGCATGCGACTATGGTTCAGGGTGACGGGGTTGATGTTCATGTTAACACGTGTATATGATATTGTCTAGAAAGGCTGGCATTGTCCATGCCCTCCACGAGACTATGGATCGGCAAAACTTATCTCCTTACTTCTATTACACCCACGTCAAAACTCGTGAATATTCTTGTACCTTAACTTCTAGCCGATGAAGCATATTCAGCTTAAAGCACAAAAAATCATAATAATTATAAGCAATTCCCTATATTTATTGCATCTTGTCATTTGTTGGTGCACGGGGACCGTCGGCCACCGGGGCTATGGTTTGACATACTGTATATGCTACTGTAGTAATAATATATGGGGCAACTGGTTAGGTGGGTGTGTTCATATGCACGCCAATATTGCATGACTATGAGTACCGTGTTGATCTTCATCTAAACAGATACGCATGACAATTGACTTTCTACTTTAGATGTATCTGTGCATGGCATTACATCAGAGTTTCTGTACTTGTTGTCTTGAAATTGTAATTGCACGCACCAAATTTTGTGAATGTTTGTTTTTTTCATGAAAAAGCGCTATGAAAATGTTTTTTTTATCTACAAGATATTTACACATTATATCTTAGTAGAATTTGTCTCTCAATGTTTATATGGTTTTCACGAACTCATATCCTAAACTATTTTTGTAGTATATAGGTATAAAAGGAATGCTAGAACTAGCTAGATATATACAAAACATTACACTTCGATTTATTTTGTGGTTTGGCGACGCCCTCGATACAACAATTCCGGCTACGTAGGTGGGCACGAACATGTCAGCCCATCCCTACCATTCCGGCTACGCCGCGGCTTTTAATTAGTCACAACCTAAAAACTATTTTCGTTGTTTTTTGCATCCCATGGTTTAGCTGAGATATTACTTAATGATATGATATAATTAGTCACAATCTAAAAAAACTAGACTAGGGGGGATAATATTTTGATATCTTTTTCATAGATGAGTTTGTGAGTACGCACTGGAATCGTGAGCGTGGAGGCTCGAACCCAGGCGAGCAGGAATGCATCAACCTGTTCCTATCATCCCGGCGCAACTCTGTGGTTTCATTAATCACAATCTAGCATATAAATCTGAGAAAGGATTTCACCAAAAGAATTGAGAATTTGTATTCTGCAACATCAAAACACATCGAATGTCATAACCCGGCCCATACTATATGCATAGATCGTTTGCCTCACCTGGTGCCTTGTTGGTACCCCCTGGCAATTTGTTCAGGCTGTCTGCAAGTGTGTTGATGGTATGCATGAGGACAGCGGGCCCAACCGTACCCGGCTGTCGGCGAGCGTAGCGGGTGGCGACAAGGATCCGACTTAAGAGGGGATCGCTGGTTTCTCTCTCTCTCCTCCTTTCTGAAGGCAATAGTCGCTCTCCCCTCGAAAATCTCTCTCTCTATCTATCTCCTCTTTTTCCTCACATCGATCTCTCTCTCTCTTCCTGGCCCCTCTGCGCATGTGACTATGCGATCAAGTGCTTCCTTCTTTTCTCGTGTGTTGCTTACTGGTTGGAGATTCTTGCCCTGTGCATGTGATTGGATGGGCATGCGACCACAGATCTTGCAATGCAGGCAGGGTGACCAGCAGTGCTCCAGAGCTGTGATCTAGATCTGCGCATACTTCCATCTATATTTGTTGTGTTTTGGAAATGCTAGCTGGTACTAGCGTTCAAGGAGAAATATTTTATGAGGGGATATGTTTAGTTTTCTTGTATACTGTTACTGTAGCTGATCGATGAAACGGTTAGACGGTTGCTGGAAAAAACACTCCACCTAACATTTGTTATTTCATGCTTTTTAAGTTGGTCAGTTTAGTTGGTACACCTTAGTTGGACAGTTGGTCCAAGGCTACATGCAATTAACCGTATTAAACAACACTGTGTCTCTGTTGACCCTCGTGTCTCGGGAAATATTTTTGGGCTTCTTTCCTTTCCGCGGGAACAATATACTTGGAGTCGACTAGTGCACGTCTCTAACTCGTTAGTGCCTGTCGATCGGTGGTCTGCACTTCAGATACTAATCTGTAATTAGTCATGCAGGGATATAGTGCTCGCTCCGTCCGAAAATAAATGTTTTGATTTGCTCATATTTGAATGTATGTGTATGTTAAAACATGTCTACATACAATCAAATTTATACAAATCCAAGACATCTATTTCCGGATGGGGGAGTACACGTGAACAAGTCGCTAATTGCAGACTATAGAGGTGACAGCTCAACAAATCTTCACTGGTACCACAGTCCCAACGTGCTTGCATGAAATATAATTAGCAGTTCACACGGTTTTCCCACTCGGTTCGTCTAAAGCGGGTTCAGCAAGACATATTATGTCTAATGACTGGTCGAAAACATGTCTTGTTTCGTTCCTCGCCCAAGGTTCCATCATCGAGGTTACCCTGCTCGTCTCGATACCCGTTCTAGCAACGCGGCACGGGAGCAGGGACAACATGCTAGTGTGCATCGTTCTTCTAAAGATGTATGTTTTCCTATGTCATAGACCCTATGATCGCTTCCACCATCCAATTTAGGCATTGGGCAGAACTCTCTCAATCCAGGAACTAGCAGATAATTCGGCATCGCCAATAGCAGGTGCTACTTGGCGAATGCCTACATTTTTTATCACTCTTAATGCTAATTGTATCTTTACAAATAATTTAGTACAGGCTATTTTTTAATTTAAATGCAAAGGATTGTGTATAACGCAATGACTTCCTAATACGCAAAATCAAGGTACAATCAAATCATCAATGTCATTAATGGGGGGCATGTTGAGGTTATATGAACTAGAATGTATTGTCACGCCATTTGTTTTGAGTTTGTCCAAAATTTAATTTTTTTAAAAAAAATACTGTAGTGGATTTATTCATACTCGAATTTTCCTTTGTATCATATGTTCCTAATCAGATGTTGTTTATTTATTATTTAATGAAACACAAATCTTAAAATTTACGGTTTCATTTTGATGGAATTTTTTTTATCATGTATTTGTGTCGTTGCATGATGAGTCTATGTATCATCTTGGGTATGGAATATTAAAGGAATATTTTTTTACCAAGTGAGTTTACCATACACAATACCTAGCATCAAAATCATACTTTTTAGATAATGGGCATCCCGTGCCCCCACTTTAAATTAATAAAGTCACAAGGCAGAGTACACACCAACCAGGTTGGGAATAGGCACCAGCGCAAATAAGTTTAAAGCACGATTACGGGGGGTTGTAGGCACAAATGAAGTTCAGACACATAAGACAAAGTTTGATTAAGTCGTAGGGGCTCCCGGAGCAGGCTGGGCGCTGAGGCAGTGTGTGCGTGGAGGATAAGAGGTCTTGAGTCCGCGATCTCAACTCGTCCAACAATGGAAGGAGGTTAGTCTTGATCAGCGACAACCACTGTTGCAAAAAAAAATAAGAATTTTGTAGATACTATACATCCCAAATATACATTGCTGATCCCTATTCTCTGCAAGGGCATCTCTAACAGCCCAATGTAAACGGGCCACGACTGTCCAATTCGGTCCAATTCGGTCCGAAAATGAAACCCAACCCAGCGGCCCGATGAATTTTGGCCGCACTGTCCGCGGCGACGCAAGCGCAACCCAAATTTGGGCATGGTTTGCGTCATCGCAGACTGACTGTTGTGTCATCCTTCTTTTGCCCGGGGCCCTGTGTGTTATCAACCGACGCGTCCAGGAACGCCGCCCCACCACTGCCACCTCCTCCACCGCCAACTATCAAGCCCCATCCCTGGGTCTACGCTGTTAACTGGGAGTCGCCGCCTCGTGCGCCTCCCATACAGGTGAACAGGAGGCATGGCCTGAACCCCATACGCCTCACAGGCTACGGCACTGGCGGCCCTAGGGGTGTCGATGGTGCCTTGGCCGTATCATGAGACCCTCAACGGACCTCGACTTCACCGGGGACGATGACGGCGAGGACTGGCCACGATGACACATCAAGCCCTAGAAACTAGGGCTTATTATGTTTTAATTTTCTGTCTTTATATTCAGTCACCTATTTAATATATTCTATTAATAAAAGAAATAAGTTAAAAAATATGCATCGGGCCGTTGGGAGAGTGCTTGACCGAAACAGACAAGTGTGGTGGACAAATGCCCAAACATGTCCGTGACCTGACGCAAAATGTTCAAACAGAACCAATTTGGTCCCAAAATGCGTCGGGCCATTGGAGATACCTAACAAACCCATATATATTTCCCTTATTCATACTCGAATAAACTAGCCCCATATACCCAAGAAGCATATTGCGAATAGTACTTACCTGTCCTTGGATGATCGGAGAGGTGGGGCGGGTGGTGTGGCTCACTCTCACCGGGACTACCTTGGAGCATGGAGTAAACCTTATGATGGGGATAGTGATCCTTTGGTGGCTGAGACTTTGGCGGTACGTGATGGAGTTATATTTGCAAAACTACGTGGATACCCCAAGGTTGTTATGGAAACGGATTGCCTAAAGATGGTGAATCTCAGGAACTCTCATCATGATTCTCGTTCGATCGTGGCACCTATCCTTAAAGAAATTGGAGAACTCTCTGTATGTGTTTCTCTTTTTAGTATTCATCGTGTGTCTAGGTCAGCAAACAATTCTGTTCACTTGTGTGCTAAATTAGCCTGTACTTTTCAATTAACGATCAGTTGGCTCGATTCTACTCCTGATTTCCTGGTTGTTAGCCTCCTGGCGATCAGGGTCAGTTTTAGTTGAATAATAAAGAGCTGCTTTTTCCCCGCAAAATAAAAAATAGTACTTACCTTTTGACGTTTCGATAGCTTGCGACTTCGCATCTTACAGCCAAGTACACCGCGTCCTTTTGTATTCTTAGGTCCAATATGATTAATTTGGTGCCCGGTCGGGTTGTTCAAATTGGTCTGGAAGAACTGAACTACTTCCTGCAGCAACGACTGATGAACATAATTTAAAAAAAAGACTGGTGAACATCATGAGGAACATTGCTATATACTGAACATAAGAAAATCGAAGAGCACAAAACATTTATATATGGTTGTCTCCTGTATCATGAGACGTTGCACACCTTGATGGTAATTTCTCAGAATTTTCACTTAATTTAGAGAGAAATTTGCCATGTCTCAGCAAGTGTAATGGTGTGCATATAATAATTGAGCAACACCAATAGATCCCAGTAAAGACATACAGAGGTGAATGGAATATTTAAAGCTGAACAGCACACATCACATTTATTTAGCACGTGTTTATGTCTGACAACTCTTCAAATTTCAAAAAAAATGTCTGTCAACTCTTCACGAATTGGATACATATGCACTACTACTGTAGAAGCGAAATACACACTGTTTGGTGTACATAGACTGCTAGACGGTTATATAACTTTCCAACCAATTGCACACTCACGCAAATACGCGTAAACATTGTTTATCGCAAACAAATGCACTTACTTAAACAATGTAAATCCTTTAACAGCATCTTCATTTGGAGTAGCTATCCGTGTGCAGCACCTCAATTGGGCTCTCTTGGGTGTGTTCCATTTTGGGATGGAGTGGAATGGAATGGAACCGTTCCACACCCAGAGCCCATCCGTGTGTTCAGTTGGACAGAAGAATAGAATGGGTTGATTCCCCGAGACGGAATATTCGCTCCAGATGCGGAACGCACTCGTCCGACCAAATCGGCCGGACCGAGTGGAACGCGTCCCCGTCAACTCCCTAATCTCTCTCTCTCATCTCTCGCTATTCTCTCTCACGCAGCGACCGGACCAAATCGCCACCACCAGGACCAAATCGCAAGCGGCCGGACCAAATCGCTAGCGTTGCCGGGTGCGGAGGCGAGCGCTGCCTGGTGCGGTGTGGAGCAGATGCTGGCGAGCGCTACCAGACATGGAGATCGGTCGCCGGGCGCGAGGTCGGTCGATGGATCGTTGCCGGGCGCGAGGTCGGTCGCAGGAGCGCTGCCGGGGGCGGAGGTCGCCGGGCGAGCGCGACCGGGCGTCGAGGTCGCAAGGCAAACCCGGCCGGGCGTGGAGGTCCCCGCGCGGCCGAGCGCAGAGCCGCGGAGGTCGCCGAGACGGCGCGGCCAGGCACGGGAGGTGCGGAGGCGAGCGTGGAGGTCGTCGGGCGAGCGCGGCCGAGCGCAGCGGTCTCCGGGACGGCGCGGCCAGGCACGGGACACTGCGGATGCTAGCGCTGCCAGGACGGCGCGGGGGCGGGCGGAGGCTGGAGGTCGTCGGGCTCGAGGCGGAGGCGGGATGAGGCTGGAGGTCGCCGGGCACGGGGCGGAGGCCTTGCTCCTCTCCGGTGGGTTTGGGGAATAATTAGACTAATAATATTTAAATTAAATTAGGGTCTAATTAATTAGGTGTTTAGACTAATCAGACTCCATTCCATTCCACCACTTCTGAAAATAATCGAACACTGAGACGAGATGGGATGGGATGGAATGGAATGGAACAGAATGAAACCATTCCATTCCACCCCATTCTAGAAATGAACACACCCTTAGGGTGTTAAGACATGGGTCCGCCGCATTGGGAGTGCTGCCCATACGCCCGGCCCAGATTATTGTTGATCATTTTCTGACCAAAAAATAAGTGAACATTTCTTGACAGCAAATCAATTAAAAAACTAATTTATTCTACACCGAGAGAATGAGACATATCCCGACGTGGGTGAAATCCTGCATCGTTATAAATAATTAAAATAACTAAGTATGAGGCCTACGCCGACGACGTAGTTTAACGCTGATACCTGCTGTTTTCAGTGTGACGATTGGGCCCACGTGTCATGGTAATATGCTGATGACGAAAATGCGCCGATGGATTTTCGGTATGTACGTTGATGGCTAATTTTACGCCAACGGCGGCCATTAGCCCTGTGATGCATAGCCGACGACCTGCTCACTGGCGGCCCAGCCAGGGAGCTAGGTCGACGGCCCCGACGAAAGGCCGTCGGCGTAGGATGTGGTTGTCGGTGTACAACCAGTTTCCTGTAGTGTTATCTCACATTTGAATACGAATAAGCATTTTGAACTACCATAGTTTACACGTAATAATTTTGAGTTCTTTAATCACTTAGCAAAATGAACAAAAATAATTAAGCCCTATTCTCCTATGTTTTTTAACAGAAAATTATGAGGGGCCAAAAAAAATGTATGCCCTTCTTATTTACCAATCGTACCATTATATTCAAATAATTAAAAATTAATTCGTAAAAAAATTGGGTATGGAAAGGGGGTGGGGATAAGCCGGGTGTAAGATGATGTATCACCTTGAATCATTCTGTAGGGTGCCACCACATCATTGTTCTGTCGTGGTAATCTTTTTAAAAAATACCAACATTGGGGTAATGACCACAAGCGGCGCTGATGGCTCGTGTTAGGAGCTCTGACAAGGCGGGCCCACCGTTGGAGTTGAGCTGGTGATGATGTGGCGAAAACAGCCGTTAACACATAACTGTTAACTCGCTCGTGCCCGCGAAGACGAGACCATCTCAGTCACTCGCATGTGCCCGTCTCTTTCTTTTCGCTCCGTCGCTGCCGAGCGCGAGTCTCATGGTTCTTCTCCGCCTTGGTTCTCCGACTGGCGAGCAAATTACAAATTACAAGAACTCGCCGAGAACTCCCCATCCCCACCCATGGAGACGTCTGCCTCCTCCGTCGTCACTCTCAACGTCGGCGGCGAGCTCTTCCAGACCACCGCAGCCACGCTCTCCCGCGCCGGCGCGTCCTCCCCACTCGCCTGCCTCGCCCCTTTCGCCCCCAACGCGTCGCACTTCCTCGATCGGGACCCACGCCTCTTCGCCCTCATCCTCTCCCTCCTCCGCTACGGCTGCCTCGCGCCCCCGCTCCTCCCTCTCCCGCCCTCCTCGCCGAGGCCCGGCACTTCACACTCGACGACGCTCCTCGCCTCCCTCTCTCCCGCATCTGCCTTCTCGCCCCTCTCCGCGCGCCCCGCCGCCCTCCTCCTGCGCGCCCCGCCACCCTCCTCCCGCGTGCACAGCGGGTTCGTCACCACCTTTGACGCCGTGCTCGCCTCCCGCGCCAGCGTCCTCACGCCGCTCCCCGCCGTCGACTCGCTCGTCACGGTATCCCCCGCCCTCGCCCTCGCCAGCGCCCGCATTCCCGGCGTCCATCTTTGCCGCTTCCCGGGCGACGCCCCTGCCACGGCTTCAGATGCGCTTTCTTGGCCGGACTTGCCCTCCGCCTCCGTGTGTCCCTGGAAGCGGCGCCACACTGGCTCTTTGCTATCTTCGAGTCGGCGTGGCAGAATTCGAGCGCCATCGTGGTGTTCGACCTGAATTCTCTCTCGCTTGTGGTGGAAACTAGGTGGAAGGAGGTGCTCGGTGCGGACGTCGAGGCAGCAGTACCACCGATCAAGCTCGGAGCTTCCTGGGCACGGTCTCTTGCTCGTCGCCGGGTCACACTCTGGGCGGCCGGAATAGTGGGCTGCTCGAGTTGACTGAGAAACGGGCACGGGCCAAGAGATAGGCGTTAACGGCCGTCTACGCCACGTCACCGCCCGATAGTGGCCCCGCCTCGTCAGAGCTCCTACCACGAGCCATCAGCGCCGCGTGTGGTGATTACCCCAATGTTGGTAGTTTTTTGAAAATATTACCACGACCGGTACTGACCCATTACTGCTGCCCCATTTATGGTGTGTTCTTGTAATTTTCTCGAACTTCCCCTACCGCATTTCCTTAAAACAACTAAGCAGTAAGCAATCCTTCTTAATGCTAACTGCAGTCTGTCCCTTGCCGTCGACATTTGCCAAGCCTCCATCACTTGTCGCCGCCACCCCCGCCCCTCTGACTCCCTACCGGCCGTCTTTGCCACGAATCAATTCTCCCCGATGCGAGAACTCTACCTGCCATCGCCACTCCCTCTCACATGTCCGCAAGATGTTCGGTTGTTTGCCAAACTCATTTAGTTTAATGTCCATGTCTTGCGTAGATCTATTACTCATTAACTATTCCTCAATAGTCAATGGTAGCGACGATGAAATAATATTTCCAAATGATGGAAGAGGAGACTCTTTTTGATGTTGGAGGCCAAGCTCAAGCGTGGTGGATTCTTTGGACGATTACCACCCTATTTTCGACACACAACCGTTGAAACAATCTATATGTTTTGCCAGGCGGTGAATGTTGTGTTCGGAGATAAGTATACGAGAGAACCAAATACAGAAAACACGACTCAGATCATGGCACAAGGTGAAACGAGATGATTTCCTGGGATGCTTGCAAGCACCGAGTGCAGGCACTGGATATGAAGAATTGTCCATTCACTTGGCAGAGGATATACAAGGGAGGACATGTTGGAGTGTGTAGTGTTATACTCAAAGTTCTGGTGGATTATGAAAATGGGGTTTCTTTATCGAAAAAAATGACCCATGGGTTTGGCACACAATTTTTGGCATGGCCGGTTCTTACAATGACATCAAGTGCTGCAGCGCTCTCCGCTATTTGTGAGACTTGCCGCCAGCCAAGTTCATGAGTACAAGTATGTGATCAACGGCAATGAGTATGACATGGGATACAACCTAGTGGATGACATTTATCCTTATTGATCGACATTTGTGAAGACCATCCGCAACCCTGTTGGTGAGGCAAACGTTCACTTCGTACAGAAGCAAAAAGTGTCCGCAAATATTTGGAGCGAGAATTTGGTGTGCTGCAAACCCGGTTTATGATTGTCAGGTATTGTTTATCTTGGTGTCTAGAGTAGATGTGAGAGGTTGTGAATGCGTGGTTTATTATGCACAACAGGATCATCGTGAACGAGTGTGATGCCAACTTGGTCCTGACTCCTGAATGAGTCGTATGAATTCTAAGGTCTCCTTGTCGAGGCTCGTCCAAGTTTTCTGGAAAAAAAATCCTCGTTACTCATCATGAGATTCGAGATGGACCAACTCATGATCAACTATAGGGTGATCTAGTCACGCACTTGTGAGTGTGTCGCGCATGTCAACCGGTTGCACCCCAACCTGGAGCTCCATGAAAAAGGAGAGTCAAACTAAATGATTTTAATTGGATTTGAATTTGAATGGTTGTAATAACTTTTTTTCCATGGTTAAAATATTACTCCCTCCGTCCCCGTTTATAAGTCGCCTACATATTCTTAAGTTGTAAATTTTAGCAACATAACATGATTTATATATTATGAAAAAATATATCATTAGAAAATTTAGACTTTATATTTTCTAATGATATAATTTTTATATTATAAAATTTATATTATATTTGTTAAATTCATAACCTAGGGATACATAGAGGACTTATAAACCGGATCGGTTATAAACCGGAACGGCGGGAGTATAAAACTATGCATTCATTTTTTCTATATTTTTCTACAATTTATAGTTTGGATGCGAATATAATATTAAACAATGGATAGGGCATGCCGTCTAGGGGACGCTGGTGCAGGAGACGACCTGAAAATGGTCGGATAAATGTCCAACACCATCCAAATCATGTCCGTTTTAGATGTTGGCCGATAAAATTTGGTAAATACTACCTATCGTCCGATTGATACCACACATTCCAGTTTCATCCTACGGTCCACATGAATCAATGCATCCCATGAAATTTTTTTGGCCTGATAACCATGCACCTTCCTTATAATTACCGCGCGGTACATCCTCAAATTACTCACAGAAATCGCGGCCAGATTTATCCTCCCGAACGATATTGCGTTCACCACGACGCCACGCCTCGTCCCACCACGCCGCCATCTCCATGCCCGCTGCCTGACCGCCGGTGCCATCAAGCTCGCTACGACTGCTCTCGACACCATGCAGTGCCCCCACATCTCGTATTCTCGTTCAACAAAGCTTTCATCTGTATCAAGAGCTCCACCGCCGAGCTATGGCGCACAGGCGTGGGGAGTCGTCGTCAGTGCCTCCTCGATTGCCGGTGGATGGGGCAATAGTTTTAAAAGTGGTTTAGGTCCGGCTGGCCGGCGAGGCTTCATGTCACCTTGGTGGATCTTGCTGGCTTTGTCAATCATGTTGTTCAACTGGCTTGCTGGTCGAGGACAAGCATGGCGATGGTTCCCTGGCAGAGATATCTCCCGCAACAGCTCTGATGCAGTAATACGTTTCAAGTGCTTATGTGGAATTGTGGATTGCATCCATCGTTCCCCTCTTCTGCTTCCTATCTAGAAGGATGATGTTTATTTACCCAAATAAATTATCCAAATTTCATAAATAGCATGCTTCCTACAAATCTGAACAAAGTTCTCGTAGCACCCTAACTATGCTTCAAACAATAGTGCATTATGCTTTGGAGTTCGGACGTTGCCGAATAAAGCTGATGTTACACACTGATCAAATATATAATTCATCCATGCTTCTATACTATTTGGTCCTTGCTTGGACAATTGTCAAACTGTGCTTCTAATGTCTTCCAGTGTCCTAAAAACTCTAAAAGTATTTCGGTATATCAACATACAAGTGATACGATATGCTTCAAACCTAAACATAATATGTTCCCATTACTGTTATATGTGCTTCTCTTGCACTGATGTAAATAAATTGCTAAGTGAAAATTATTTTAGATCGAATCAACTCTCAATTATTTTGGATGCAAATTTTAACCATTTTGGAAACAAAATTGTTTCATTCGGAAGCATACTACACTATATAATGCATGGACGGCTGGAGCAATTAGTTCCTTAGAATCCGGAAGTAGTTTCCAAAATAAAGAAGGCGGAGTTTAAATCGGCAGTAATTAGACGGAAGCATGCAGTCCGGCCTTCATATCACGGAAAGACTTGCGTGGGGCTGGTTGAAAATCCGACGGCCAAGCCGCTTCACATGGCACGGCCATACACTAGTCCGATGGAAAGCTAGATATCGGGTGCCGATCCCTAGTGGTGCCCATAAAATTTGGATATCCGGTGGAGATGCTGTAATAACCCGATCCCGATCGGGCAGTAGCGCATGCCCATGACCGAAAGGCAGACCGCTAGAGCAGCCTGGGATGGAGATGGGAGAGAAATTGTGAATCCCTTTGCTGTCACGAGTCTCAACTTTCCCATCGCATCAATCAATCAGTGTGCATGGCAGGCCAGCCCCCTGCAAAAGGTTGTACCCCACATGTATAGGAACCACACACGAAAATTAGCATAGTGCTACTTTGTCCTGTGACTACCTCAGCTTTTGAGCAGGCATCCCCATTTTGTTTGACCCCCACCCGGCTACCCGGCCACCGACCGGAGTTGTCCCAACAGTGATAATCATAGTAGAAAAGCGAAGGTAGATAGGCACGATTTTTTCTTATGGAAAAAGGAGGTAAGATAAGGGTCTCTTTGGATTACAGGGTTGAAAAACACAATAATAGGAAAAACATAGAAATTTCACAAGTTTGCCAGTGTAAAACAGAGGATTGTAAAACGTAGAAAAAGCACAGGAAAAGTGACTCGATCCTACACACTTGCGTCTAAAAAAGAGGTTGGAGTGAATGTTTGAATTCCTATGAAATTGAGTCATAGTAATCCAATCCAAAAAAAATGAGAGCATCATTTTTTTAACCAAAGGCAATCCATATGAAAATTCCTCAGGATTGGAATCCTACGAAAATCTTTTAAAATTCCTATAATCCAAAGAGGCCCTAAATGTTATAAAAATAGTCATTTTGATCTTTTATGTGGTTCGTCCAACTTAAATTCATTTTTCTTGAGAAACACGGTGCGGTACATCGCTGACGCTCGCTCGCATACACGCGCGCACACTCAACCCCCATGAACGCACATATGCATACCCTACTTCTATGAGCACCTCCGAAATACTTAATCGACGGATTGAGTCTTGAGATTGATGAAATCACCACGGGCGACTCGATGCTCGCCTCCCGCTGAAAGAATATTTCACCTAAATGCAACACATACGTCAAATCTGGGATTTTAACTCTGATGGGTTGAGAGTACAACCATCCTGCTAACCATATAACCAGAAGTTAGTTTGCTTAAATTATTTATTTAGAAACCATCTATACGTAAACAAATCGTGGCTCGGGGCCTCGGGTTCGAGTTCTCACCTCTGCCTTATTAACAAACCAGGGAGGGGTCCCCCCGGGTCTTGTTATTTGAAACCAAGACTTTAAAAGTACACCAAAAGTATATGCTAGGGAGTTTTTTTTATAATTATTTTTTCCACTCAGGGTTTCATAAAATAAATTACAAATGTGTGTTGGTGGCTCATTCTGTACCTGGCTTGCTGGTGGTAGGCGATGGACTCGACATGGTTATCGTGAGATCATCAGGTCATGTGTGTCCGACAAGTGGAGGCGAGGGTGGCTAGTGCTGGTTGCATCGGGATATTGGTCCAAAAGTTTAAGGTGAAGGCTTTCCTGACTCTTGCCGGCCAGATTTGTTGGAACCTCTAGCCATGGATCTTGTTCTTAGAGGCGTCATCACGCCGTATACTTGGACCTCACCAATCTTTTGGCATTGTTGACGGGAATCATTCCTCCATTGGGGCATCACCTTGAAGACTTTATTTTCACATGTGCTTCTTTGGTGGGGTGGAGACACATAATCTTGCAATTCGACAAGTGCTCTACGAGCGATATAGGTTTTCCGAGTGGAGGCATGCGCCTCAACGAAGACACTTGTGGGTGATGGTGGTCAATTTTTTGGCGTGTATGCGGAGTCTTTATGTCGGTCTTTTGGTGTTGCCTAGTCGAAGCTACTTGCACGCAGGAGTGGCGGCGATTATCTTTTGGGATGGTTCGGATCATCTTCATCATTGTAGATCTTGCATATCTCCTCTCAAACTTCATCATCAGAATCAAAGCTGACAACTTTTAGCGAAGGGTCGATTCTTTGGGCATTGGCCAACATGGGTCTTCTGAATCCACTTCGGGAGGTCTTTTCAGGTGGCGGTTAGGATCATGGGGGAGTAATGATGGGGGCTCTCAACGACCCTTGTTCATGTCGATGTGTGCAGTTTGTGTTTCTACAAGTTGGCTCTGTTTACTATCAAGGCGGTTGTGTTCCACGACTATGAGCGAGTGTATAATAAAATATATTTACGTTGGGTATGTGTGTTTATTAGGCACAAAACAGTAGGAAAAAATCCCTACTGCTTGTTTTCTCACGTGTTGACCGGTCAGTTATCTCCTTTAGAAAAAGTACGACGATATTATCCATTTAGTTAACATAATATTTCACAAATGAGGAGAGTATTACTCCCTCCGATTAGAAATGATCAAATGATTGACACAAATTTAGATAAATATGAACATAAGTACACACTAATACATTTAGATATATTCATATTTACACAATATGCATTAATTAGATACATCAAAAAAATTGTATTTAGGCACGCCAAAAACTGATTGACGTGTCTAAATAGGTCTAGTATTTCTAATCTGAGGTAGTACTTACTGCTGTTTCTGTAGGTAGGGTATTATTTCTGCTGACCAGAGGTATAACTTCATCTCATGGGTTCCGGTCCGTCGTACGTGTTCATACCGCGCTAAAATGCATGTCAGCACCGCACCGCGCGTGGTCTCGATCATTGATGCTACTACTCACTTTGTTTTCTAATATAACATATTTTAGCTATTGCAAATGTTATTTAAATACATATCAATATGAGTGAATATAAACACAACATGTCTTGATACAAGTTTGAATATGTGAATGTGAAAAAAGGCTAAAAATGTCTTATACTCCCTCTGATCCCAAATAGTTGGCGTAGGAAATGAGCTATGGTAGTATAAAACTATATAGAGCTTGCGACAATCAATCTCGACCGGATGGAGTATTAAGAAACAAAGGTAATAATAAGCATTAGTTCCATCACAACAATTTGTGTGCTCGGCAGGTGGCACTGCATTTATTTCGTTTGAACATCCTGCGTGCCCGGGATTACTAATACGAAATAATACTATAGAGTACCGAGTATGTTCTATGTGGTACTGTGTTGTTGCCGGATAGACGGGCAACTCCAACGTTGTCGAAATAGAACCACAAATTGATACATTTGGTATGTCTTGTCTCTCTTTACTTTCTCTGTTTTGATCATGACGAAACGTATTCATGCGATGTAACGGGAAAAATAATAATGCCGCACATGTAAATAAAATGAATTCTCATTGACATTATCGGGTTAGATGACATTTGGCACAATAATAAAGGGTGAATTACATTAACTTAGTGCTTCATCCCTCATAGGAGTTAATTTTACTTAATTTTTTATTTGATGGCAGATTATGTGGATGGAAGATAAACCTAAACATGCTACATTGAGAATATAAAAGTTTTACTATTAATATCATTTTATAGCACAAAGATGTGTCATGTGTGCCTTGTGACTATATTATTTTATCCATGTTCTCCGTGACCACCGTATAGGCGGACAGAGCTTTCCCCCCATCCATTTCTGCCTCTTAATTTCCATGTAGCTTCGTGCCTCGCTTTTGTGCCACATCATTATTTTTCTCCACCATTATTTTTCTTAACATTCTACAGCTCCAACAAATCGCCATTTTGGATCCATCACCAATGACAACATCAATTGGAGATGACATCGTATTAAGCACTTAATCTTGGTATGGATTATGAAAGAATACTATCCGACACTGAACCTCCTGGATGTGTACTCTTTGCCTGAGAGTACACATCTTCGCATAAGGAGGTTCATTAACTTAGTGGATGTGTACTATCAGGTGAAAATCACCATGCTCACGGCGCTAAATATAGTAGACACTTCCTTAGGCGAAGACAACGATGAGCACAGTCCTGAGTAGTCACTTTGCATTTTGTAATACTTTTCATCGATTTTATAGCATCAATAATCCTACTAAGTATTGCATAGGAAACTAAACACATGAGTAAGTAATTTCTACACAGGTCTAGCATAGCAATACTATACTACACATGCTTATATAAAAAATACACTAAGTAATGCATATAGAAAATAGTAGGAAGTTTATGAGGTGTGCCACTTGCCTTTGGAAGATGTCTTTGCTCACAAACTCTTTTCAACGTAACTCGGGCTCTCCGTTCAATCTAAGCAATATAGACAAAACACAATACAACAATCAATATAAAACACAACAACACAACAAATACACAATGAACAAACAAGTTTCTTAAACTTCTAAGGAAAATATGTCATGCATGATGTGCAAAATATTTCTAAGGACTAAAGATACATGTCATGCCAGAAAATCTTTTAAGTTTACGCAAGGCAAATAGGTTGGTCAAAGATGACTAAGGACTAAGGTCATAGGTTGGACAAAATACTTTGCTATAAATCATCTTGAATAAGCACTCTAATGGCTTAGCCATGATGTGCATAGATACTTAGAGAAAAATAATAAGTCTATTCTTCAAGGTGATCAACAATTATTGTCAACTCTTTGTAAATTGGATATTCACTATAGTGAGAGAGACAGACACCCGGCCAACCACTTAAGTTGTGGAACAGGTCTCATGTATGTGGACATGTAAGGTTAGTCTCCCGGCCGCTTCATTTCACTATGCCATTAGGATCCAATAAACTTCAAACATGGTAATAACATGATCAAAAATTGTTTATGTCTAAGGTGAAAGACGTGATTAGGAAAGAGGGAAAAGATAGAAAGAAAGATGTAGTTGGTATTCCAGGTTTCATCTCCATACTTGTAACTTTCTCCTTGGTGATATCTTGATTGAATTTTTGTAGACTTGATAAATCTTCAGACTTGATGATTCTTGTATCATGGAGGCTGGCCTTGGATTTAACTTAGTCATCATGAAGTTTCAGAGAAGAAGAAAAGAAAGAGAGAAATACTTAGAGAATAAAGGCGGTTGGTCTTCTTGAACTTCCTCTTGATTTTTCTTCTAAGTGCTTCTACTTCTCGGAGATGCTTCTAGAGTCTGTTTTCTTCTAAGTCCTTCATTGGCCTTCTAGCTCCATGTTGAAAATCCTAAGTATCTAAGTGCATAGCACTTTACCAAAATACTAAGTTGAAAATACTCCTAACTTAGAGAAAATAATGAAGAGGTTTTCCTATGAGGAGTAAATCTATATAAGAAAATATGTTATGCATGCAATGCACTTTTTAATCATAGGAAACATCATACTAACTTTTGTGAAATTTATAAAGTATGCATCAGACTTTAAATGCAATTTAATTAATTTATATTTTTGCAAAATATAATAAAAGCAATAAATATAAGATTAAAGTTTTATGTGATCAAATTTTTATTACAAATTTTATAAATAGTGTTAATAGACAGAGGGGTTTTAAATAAATTGATAGCAATTGGATTTACTCAAAAATAATCTTTCTATCAAAATTTATGTCAAAATTATTCAAATTATTAAAATTAAACATATAACTATTAAATTATCAAAATAATACTCAAAAATATTTTATAACAGAGGCATCATATTACAAATATTCCAAAGTTTCTAAAATAATTTTATTTGCAATTTTTGGATTTATATATTTAAAATTATGCCAAAAATACTTAGATCCACCATTTGCAATTTGAAAATTTCCCGGGCATGATTTCCGGCTAGAGGTTGAAGAAAGGTGATCCCCTGACAGGTGGGTCCCGCATGTCAGGTTTTTCTCTTTTTCTTTTCTGATTTATTTATTTCCTTTATAACTTTTGATTTAAGACTCCAAATCAAGTAAAATAAATTTGTAAAAACAATATCTTTGTGTTAAACCAGTTGTGGGAATGCTTTGAATACTTTTGAAAAATCATATTTTGAAATATTGGTTAAATACAAATTTAACACTTTATGTTAAATTTGAAAATATGGTTTAAATAATTTTGTGGCAAAATAAATTTATAAAATTATAATACTATATAAGTTGTGAATTTAAGTTATTTAAACTCATATTCCAATATTAAATCTTTTTTAGCTTTAGTAGAATATTAAATAACATAATATAACTATATGAAAAGTGAAATATGATGTATTCATTTTTAGTTCAAAATAATTTGTGCACCATTAAGTTTTATATTATGATAAATCATTTGTAAACTTCATAACATATCTTTGGAAGATATTTTAGGTTTATTTCATTTCTTATATTGAATATATTCATGAAATCATTTCATGTATTGCAAATTGATAAAAATAATTTAAGTTATTGATTATAAAATCTATGAACTTTTAAAGTTATAAACTATAGACTTGAAATTTCCAAAAATCTATGTTTTAAATTCCGGTAAAAGAACGAAAACCATTTGGCAAATAGACAATGTTTTAACTTTAAAATAACATTTGTTGATATTATTTTAATTTATGAATAGCTATGGCTAAGTGGTTGAAAACAAATACTTATAAAGAAACTTTGTATTACATGAAAATGGTTTGAAGGTTTGTAAATCATTTTTCAAATTACATATTGAGGTTTTAAGAAATAGAAAGGCTAATAAAATGTATAACTTGAAACAACTTATGAAAAAAATAATTATTTGAGATATTTGAAATATTAAACCTTTTCAAGATGCTTGAAGTCTTTTATAGTTGGTTTGCTTATGCATTTAATGTTTTATTTTAATCAAAAACAAAAGTTTTAAATTTTAGTGATTTTTAAACATTCCAAAAATATTGGGATGTTACAGTTGTAGACATATTGTTGCTACTAGTTGTCTAAGGATGATGTTACTTATTTAATTTACACACTTTGCTTAAGGCGATAATCTGTTGCATGCAACTTAATACTGAAAGGGGTGCGGACGCTAACCGGAAGGTGGATTATTAGTCATATATGCGATTGGAACGGTTTATGTATATTGTTGTAATGCCCGAATGAATCTCACACTAGACACCATATCATTAGTATATGCATTGGGTCGCTCATCATTATTCTGTCAATTGCCTAGCTGTAATTTGTTTACCATGCATGGATGAATGTTATTATTATTTATGGAGAGACACCACTAGTGAACTGTGGACCCCGGTCCTTCTCATTAATCTGATAAAACCACAACTGCAAACCTGTTACTTTCTTTAAACAAACATCTTTCTTTCACACATATGTTTAATCTTTTGTTACAGCAAGCCGGTGGGATTGACACCCTCACCGTTGAGTTGGGGCAAAATACTTTGGTTGTGTTGTGTGCAGATTCCACGTCTCCGACGCCACACCAAGAGTTTCTGGGGCCGTTGACACCTCGACGGGAACGTTCATCTCCTACTGGTTCGATAACCTTGTTTTCATAACTGAGCAAAATCTTGCTGCTCTGCTACTTCACACCCTTCTCTTGGGGATTCACCAACCACACGCGTAGCAACCATCAAGGAGAAAGGTGTGGAGCCGGCAAATTGAGCGTGGTAGGCTGAACCCATGGAGTAGGTTCCGCTATCCGTGAGCGTCCAGATGATGTTGTCAGGAGTCTCAGGTGAGAGGGTGATGTGTTCCAATAGCTCCCATAGCCCGACGAATTGCGAGATGTGGTCCACGGTGAAGAGAGCCATGTTGAGGTCGGTGATCCACTTTTTTCCAGTGATAGCGTTGTGGACGGAGAAGAGCGTCGGGGCCATCGACTTTGGGGACACGCCATCCAGCCACGAGGAGGACCAAAAGGAATCCATCATATCGTCACCAATAGTGACCCTTGTGGCGGCGGAAAAGAGCGCTCTGTCAGTGTCATCGTTTGGGGTTTCCAAGCCCATCCACCACTTATAAGGAGCTTTCCACTCGTACCATAACCAACGTAGTCGCAAGGCCCTGGTAAATTTGTTCAGGTCGAGGATACCGAGGCCACCAAAGCTCTTAGGGCGGCAAATTTGTTCAATGGTTGGTCAAGTTGAGATGGCAGAATTTGGCATATCTTAACCAAACCCATTGCATGGGCTCGCCGTGCATTTATATGGTCTCGAGAACCTTACTTGTCTTATATTGGGTTCAACCTCGGAGTCATGAAATTTATGATAAATTCTATTTTGCAAACATGAAATTCAATTTAAAGTGGTATTCTATTTTAGAATGAAATAGAAATGATTATGAAATAAAAAAATCAGATTTTTTATAATTACTATATTGTGAATCCATTCCAATCTAAATGGAGATTACATTAGTAGGAATATAGGTAGAAACGTCTCCAGATTGAGTCTCAACTATTGGTAAAGCAGTCATACTTCCTTCCCCTAAAAGAGAATTTAATTTAGCGGCTCTTTCTAAAAGTTTGACTCATAGGGCAAACATGTATAGCGGGATTGGGGAAAATTACATATGAGGTAAACCAACACCATCTCTAGCACCCTTGCTTGAAAAAGCATAGGCGTCCATGAAACATGTTGAGCCTTACAAATAAGACTAACACCTTCCAATAAGATGTCATAGAACACGATAATAACAAACTTTATTACAATGCAAGTAAGAATGATCCAAAAATAAAGTAGTTCATTACATCTTAGCATAGTCGAAGGCTAGCTTAACACAAATTAATAGTTCCACAAATAATGAAATTTAGCACGGGGTTACATCATCTCCATGTGCCACTGGCGATCTCATGTTGGTTGTAAGCTAGAAGAAGGCACCCTCACTCATCTTCTTCTTCCTATTGTGTCTGTCCAGCTCCATCTCCAACGTCATAATCACCATCCTCAACATCATCACTATCCCCATCTTCACCATCGTCATCATCACCATCATTATCATCAGGTGGTGGCGGTGGGAGTGGGTTGAGCTGCGCCTGAAGTGCTGCAATCTGAGCATCCTTCTCGGCGCTCTTAAGTGTCAGGTTGTGGGCATGCTTCTCCATAAGTATAGTGAGGGTATGCAGCGCCTGGAGCTTATGTGTTTGCGTGTCTATGACTGCTCTTGTCTGCTCAGCACACACCATCTCCTCTTGCACTCTCTTAGCCAGGTAATTGGTACGGAAGTCCATATATTCAAAATGCTTTTGGATTGTTGGTGTGTTTCTCGTCGTTGTAACCGAGACTTGAAATCTCTCTTCCCGAAGACATGGAAAGGAGAATCAGGTGGCAATTCCTCACGGTATTTGTAGCAAAGACGGGACATCAAATCCAGCATGGCTACGTCAACTCCTTCCCTCCAATCCGGATAGTAGGTGGTGTAGTCCACGGTCTGAAAGGCTGGCATAATGGGATCAGCTGTCATGATGGTGCATATCTCCCATTTATCAAAGCCGGGTATGAATGTATGATGGTGTACATCTTCCTTCCCCTGAAGTAAGGCGGAGAAAGCTTCAACTCCTTCGTAAGCTCTGACAGTTGCCTCCCAAAGATATGCTCAGACTCCACGCCAACGTACGCGGTCTTGGTGTATTCTCCCATCTATCAGTTGAAGGAAAACGAAATATTATAATGAAATGAATATGTTAAAGGGAAACTTTTAATCGAAATAACTTAATTTCAAATTATAGCAAGAAAGGTTTTTAACCTATTATTTCTAAACAAACCTAAGGGTTTCGAGTCAAAAGGAAACATTACGCTCTAATACCATCTATATCACCCTTACGTGAAAATATGCATGAGGCTTATGATCACAATTTTAAACAATCTAACCATCTAGAAATTAACGGTAAGGTTCTAATACCTTATTTTATATTTCTGTAAAATCATCTTATATGCATGACATAAAGTCATAAAAAAATTAGTTCACTATATTCTACATAACATTCTGAGCGTTTTGACATAACGAACGTAATTTTTGGACTAGTACAACTCAAGTTATGACTTTTGCAAGTTTAAACATTTTTCTGAAATTTTATTAATTTCCTGAAAAAAATAGTTGACCAGGTTGACTAGGATGACGACGCTACGCTGACTGGACACGACAAATGACTTAACAGGACTTGCTGCTACCTCTTCAATCTAAGATCTAATCTGCACCGCCGATCGATATCGAATGGATGCACACAGTGTGTGTTGTTGGGAGACCCCAAGAGGAAGGTGTGAAGTAGTGCAGTAGCAAGTTTCTCTTAGTATGCAGTCCAGTAGGAGAGGAGTGTTCCCCCAAGGTTGTTGGCGGCGTCGTTTACGATTACCAACGTGGAGCCTTGATGCACACGATGGGTGTGTTGTTGGGAGACCCCAAGAGGAAGGTGTGAAGTAGTGCAGCAGCAAGTTTCCCTGAAATCAAGGTTATCGAACCAGTAGGAGATGAACGTTTAACTTGAGGTGTCAAGGTGACAGAAAAGTTCTTTCTGGTGGTTGATGTTGAGCCTGCACACAAACAATCAAGATAATTTGCCCCAACTTAACAGTGAGGTTGTCAATCTCACCGGCTTGCTGTAACAAAGGATTAAACGTATGTGTGGAAAAAAGAGTGATGTTTGCAGAAAGTAACAAGTTTGCAGTTGTGGTTTTATCAGATTAATGAGAAGGACCGGGGTCCACAGTTCACTAGTGGTGTCTCTCCATAAATAATAATAACATTCATCCATGCGTGGTAAACAAATTACAGCTAGGCAATTGACAGAATAATAATAAGAAACCCAATGCATATACTAATGATATGGTGTCTAGTGTGAGATTCATTCGGACATTACAACAATATACATAGACCGTTCCAACCGCATCTATGACTAATAATCCACCTTCCGGTTAGCGTCCGCACCCCTTTCAGTATTAAGTTGCATGCAACAGATTATCGCCTTAAGCACTGTGTATAAACCAAGTAAGTAACATCATCCTTACAATAAGTACTACTGTTTTATCCCTAGTAGCAACAACACATCTACAACAATAGAACTTTTATTCACTGCCCTAGATTAAATAGAGATATGAACCTACTATCGAGCATAAATACCCCCTCTTGGAGTTACAAGCATCTACTTGGCCAGAGCATACACAAGTAACTGAGAGCATGCAAGATCATTAAATAGCACACACATTATATATTATAAAGCAATAACTTTAGTACTCAATATTCATCGGACCCCAGCAAACACAACATGGAGAATTACATAAAGATGATCTTGATTATGATAGACAGCTCATAAGATCTAAACATGATAGCACAAGAGGAGAATACAACCATCTAGCTACTGCTATGGACCCGTAGTCCAAGGTATACTAATCACGCATCAGTCCGGATGAGGTCATGGTGACGTAGAGGCCTCCGGGGACGATTCCCCCTCCCGGCAGGGTGCCGGGGAGCAGTTCGGATCTCTCTGGAAGTGGTGACGGCGACGGCGGCGGCTCGGGGCCCGTGGAGGAAAAAGTGATTAGCCGTGTGGAGTTTTTAGGTCAGGGGGGGTTTATATGGGCGAAAGACCTAGGTCGGTGGGCGTCCGAGGGCGCCACACCCCCTCCCGGCGCGGTAGGCTTTTGAGTCGCGCCAGCAGGCGATGTGGGCCCCTCGGGGCCCGTCTTCGTCTCGTCTTCGGTTCCACTGGTCGCAAATATTCTAAAAAGAAATATTGGTTGGCTCGTTTCCAATTTGGCGGATATTTCCTTAAGAGCTTTTCTGAAACCAAAAATAGTAGAAAATAGGGAACTGGCACTGTGGCATCTTGTTAATAGGTTAGTCCCAGAAAATGCATAAAACTATATAAAATGCATATAAAACATGCAATAACATGATATAACTTAGCATTGAACACAAGAAAATATGGATACGTTGGAGACGTATCAACATCCCCAAGCTTAGTTCTACTCGTCCCGAGTAGGCAAGAACGATAAAAGAAAAATAATTTCTGAAGTGACATGCTTAAACACAATCTTGATCATGTAATTCATTGTAAGGGATGTAAACTGAAATCAAATGAATAAGGATTGTAGTTTATATTGATGTCAAATGAGTAATGAACAAACAAGTAGGTGAAGCAAGTAAAGCTTTTAATGATATAGTACTAGATAGGAATCAACTGTGCAAAGTAGATATTTAAAGATGATTTAAAATTCAAGCACAACAATATAATCATCTAATGCTTCCAACAAACATGACAACTTTATGAAAGGATCAAGTCAAGTAATAGCAATATGAACATAGAAGATCAATATATTATTCGTTCAAAAGAAACAAGCAAGAGTTCAACGTTGGTTCCTGACACCAGGATGTTATGTCTAAGAGAATGTTAACGGAGGTTTGGAAGGCCAACGGAAGAAAGGCTCACAAAACTATAGATGATCATTAGACAAGAGAAAGTCATACAATCGAAGCTATGCAAGGAGTAGTGATTGCCATACAACAGACGGACAATGAGCTATAAGTATATGAAGACTCTACAATGAAACTAGTGGGGGTACATCCAACTTGCTTGCTCACGAAGACCTAGAGCATGTTTGAGGAGGCTCATAATTGGAATATACAAGCCAAGTTCTATAGTGTAAAGTTCCCCACATAGTTATGCAACTAAGACATGAAAACTCTTTCATATGGAGTAAATGTGCTAAACATGAGCACAAATGATGATCATAAATGATATGATGCTATAACATGAGCACAAGTGATGACTATAAATGATATGGTGCTTTAACATAAGCACAAGTGTGTGATAAAGAATAGTAATGCGGCCCCCTTTTTTTATTTCTTTCTTTTTTTCTCTTTTTTTTCTCTTTTCCTCCATGGCTCTTTTCACTTTTAGGGGGAATCACTAATATGATACATGATGTATGACAAGACACTAATGATGATAAAACAAGATACTGATGCTAGAAGTAACTAATATGAATGTGTCATAAGAATGCATATGACAACGGTGTCTCTGCCAGTGTAGCAGGTTGTGACGCCCTAAAATCTATACTATGTAGATTTAAGCGATCCCGCCGAAATCCACATAATAACGATTTTATGTCGCCCACCAGACATAATGTGCACGCCGAAACATGCGCATTATGTGGATGGAATTGTGATAACATTACAACAGTTCCGATACATCCACAAATACAACAGAAGATATATAATACAACAACGAATCGGACGAGTCAAGATACAAATGATGCAATACAAAGATACAAATGACAGCGGAAGAAGAATAGTATACGACTACGGATAAGATGCAAATTGGACTAAGAGTTCCGAAGATAAGCAATGGCACCATATCCCTGCCCAGCCAAGCCGGAGGGATTCCCAAGCTAACGTCGTCAGACTTCAAACCTGTTAACTGCACATAAAGCACAACCCAAAAGAGGGTCAGGGCACTCCCTGGCAAGCAAAACCGACTTGCCTACTTTCTACACCATCTCTCAAAATATAGGGGAGGTGGACTTAGCGGCAGCAGCACTAGCAACCTAAAGAGACACGCTACAACTTTCGTCTAATCAGAAAGGGATAAGAGAGCGCATAAGATAAACATCTACAACTATCACCAATCATAACCCATTCTCGAATTAACCCCCTCAACCAAGTATGAGGAAGCAATTCGGGAAACTCACACATTGAACAGTTTTAGTTATAATTTACGGTGAAAGTAATTCTATATTACTAGTCAATTTAATTAACATTAATTAAGTGTAAGTTGTCTAGATCTTGTTAGCCAACATCATCACCAAAGTCGTCCATAACCGTGGACACGGCTCATCGATAAGATTATACCTGCAGGGGTGCACTACTGTACCCATACTCGCATGATCAACCCAAGCAAGCATCAGGGCTTCTCAACACGACTCGTTCCATCACTACAGCAAGTCCAAGTGCCACCCATATGAGTTGTTACCCACGTCAAGAGTCCGGCCGAATCTCAATTGCGGACTCATTAGTTTGTGTCCACGCGCCATGCGGCTCAAACCACAGTAGGAATTGTCCGCTTCGCGCGCACCACACCTATATGACCCCCCTGTATCATGTAACCTCTCATCAATCACCATCATCATCATGCACATGTATATGAGCAAATGGAAAACCCGAACTACTTGCGGCACATGGACAAGTTGTAGATCCGTTCAAAGTCGAGGGGGGCTCCATAGGGCCTCCCACAAGTGGTTAGTGCGCTCAAAATTGGATCCGAGGACAAAATCTCAATTCCTAGGTCGACACTGAGCAGAACAAATTACCTCGCAAGGCCTTCCGCCTGGTGCCTTATCATTTAATTATAATACCCCAATATAAGACAACATTTTATTAAGGTAGAATAATCTATCATACTAAGCAGATGAAACATAAGACCAACAGACGACTCGCACAACCAACTCTAAGCATGCGCTACGACTCGCAAGGCCAACAGATAAACAAACAACAGGTGATGGGATGTGGGGATAAAGCTGTATGGTCTGCAGGATAAACATGTGATGGGATCGCAATTCAAGAATCGAATACTAGGGTAGCAGAGATCAACGGCGGGAATGAAAGACAATGTATAGGTAAACAAGCAAACTTTGCTTGCCTGGAATCCCGCATGGAAGCAGATCTTGTCGTTGCTCACACATCTCAACGTCTTATCCGCGAAGAAGCAACAAACACTGGAAAGCGTAAAAGATGTACTTTACAACTACGACAAAAGATTCAACATGATCATACGAGAAAGATGCATGACATGGCAAGATGCAAAACAATGCAATTAATCCAAATTAAGCGGGAAAGCAACCCGACAAATAATATTTAGGTGCGAGTTATTTATCTACTCAACAATATTAAATGTTGGTTAACATGGTAACACATGGCATGGGTGATCTAATTAAATTAAATGGAAAAGAGCAATAATTGAATAAAGCCCCAACACATTCCATATTTAATTATTTAGGTGCAATAAATAAATTACACTAAGAAATTAAAATAACAGATGCAAAATGGCATATAAATGGCATATTAATATTCATTGCATTGTTCTGATATAAAAACATATAAAGATTATTTTATTTGGAGTTATAAATTAAAAGTTATTAACATATTAAGTTTAGGGGTGTTTCTGCAAATAGGCAGGGACCTGTTGGTTATGGAAAACAACTCAGTGAGGGGCTCTGTGCAAAAACTGAAAGGCAGGGGGCTCGGTGCAATATTCCTGGCGCCTGTGACGCTGACGGGTGGGTCCCAGATGTCAGCGTCGGAAAAAGAATAAAAAGGGCTCCTTTATTCCACGAGCCCGGGGATCGAACTGCGGCGCGCACGATCGAAGGAAACAGAACGGCTCCGCTAGCCAGCATGTCGGATGGGTGTCTTTGTGTGGAACGCGTTGGACTTTAGTTAAGGCGGAAAAGAGTGAAAAGTTTCTGACGAATCTGAAACTGACGACCTTTTCTTGACAGTGGCGCACGGCGGGGCAAAAACGGCGCCGGCGACCATGATCAGGCGGAGCCGCGACTTCCGTGTGCAGGAGTGGATGCGGAATCGGGCGTGGGTGCTCACAGAAGGAAAGAGGAGGCACGGGGACGGGTTTGTGCTCGAGCCCGTGCCCGTGCTCTTGCGGGTGCACCATGGCCATGGCGGCCAGAGAGGAAAACGTGGACGGCGGTGACAATTTAGACAGCGAAACGAGAAGGGGAAGGAGGGGATTGGATCGGGAGCTCACAGCGAATGATCTCGGGGTAGTTGTTCATGCCGGAGACGAGCGGAGGCGGGGAATTTGCGGCGGCGGCGGCGGAGACGATGTCGAGGACGACGGGGACGAGGCCAACGACCCTAGCAGCTACCGACTCAATTCTTTCGGGGGGGGGGGCGGGGGGGGGGGGGGAGGACGGCGACGACACGGTGCATCTCCTGGACCAGAGGGGGCTTCTCCGACGTCGCCGGAGCGGCGGGGCAACGACGATGTGGCTCCGGTGGTATTTTTCGGGGAGAAAGCAGAGGAAGAAGAAGGGGATTGGGTGGCGGCGCACGGGAGGGGAGGGAAGGAGTGGCGGCTAGGGTTCCAGGAGGAGGAGGTGCGGCTAAGAAGGGGAGGAGTGGGTGAGGAGAGCACGTGGTGGGGGGGAGGCCATGCCTCGGTGTAAAGCAGCTTCTCCATACAGGAGGAAGACGACAGGGGGGGGCGAGGAGAAGTGGGCCAGCCCAAGAGGGAGAGGGGAGATGGCCCAGGTGGGCTTCGGCCAGGTAAGGCCTCTTCTCCCTCTGTTTTATTTTTTATTTGCTATGCATATTCTTTTCTGTTTTATGTTTAAAAATAAAATAGAAAAAGAAAAGATGTATAGACTTTTGGGCAAAACATTATAGTTTCAAAAAATACACAAT
Organism: Poa annua; assembly: GCA_026929855.1. Classification (NCBI taxonomy): domain Eukaryota; kingdom Viridiplantae; phylum Streptophyta; class Magnoliopsida; order Poales; family Poaceae; genus Poa; species Poa annua. The sequence continues at coordinate 10,571,038 of CM049428.1, forward strand.
TTTAATATATTAGTTTGATTATTTGAAAATAATTTAAATATCACATTTAAATTCATTTGATTTGCATTTCGATTTAAACGTGGAAAAGAATATAAATGGAGTTAAATTCAAATGCAACCATTTAAATTAAGATTGACAAATGCAAATGATGCATGATGATGTCATGTTGATGTAAAAAGAAAAACAAACAATTTTCTAAGGAAAATTCCCGGGGCGTTACACAGGTGCGTAACATGGGTAAAACCACACATCAGCTTTATAGAAACACAGAAAGCAATAAATAAGTAATGAATGAAAACAAGTCATGTAATGTAAGATGGATGTTGCATGGCAATATATCTCGGAACAACTATGTAAATGTTGTAGTAGGTAGGTATGGTGGCTGTTTTGAGAAAGATGTTTGGCTTATGTGTAGGAGAACAAGATGAAGATCTCCCACGAGTTTGGATGTACCCACGAAAAATGCACCAACTCTCAATATGAGAAAGGGCAAAGCAAAGTACCGAAGAGGCTAGCAATATGGTGGTGGAAGTGCCATGAAAACCGCAGTTGTAGAACTCACAAGTAAAAAGATTACAAATAAAAAATATGATCATACAAGGCATAATGAAAATTACTCCTAGAGGGATCGTGACGAATGACAAAGTCACCGTTGGCTTCCCCGACCGTAGCGCATAACTTAAAGTCATTACGGTTGCTTTAGTCAAATAGAAGTCATATACCATTATGCAATCAACTGGAAATTTAAGTGTGGCACATTTTTCAAGTTTCTCTAGACCAACCATTTAATCATTCCACTTTACTAGACCATCATGTTTACCATTAAGCAAATTAATATCTCAAAACAACATCAATACTTCAAGTGACACAATTTAATTATCTACAGGATTAATGTATCATTTAATTATTCCATCTACCACATTTTGCATTTTCTATTCTCAACCAAACACCAATCAACTTATTTAAAAGATAAACTCTCCAAGTAATTAAACAATGAGATATGAGAGTATAATATAACAAAGCTAACAGCTCTAACAAGAGATGCATGAAAAACAAGAGATAGAGAGCAAACGATAACATGAAAAGAATACTCAACAAATATAAGTGAAGAATACGAGTATTCATATGAAAAAGTGGAGTGTGTCTCTCTCTCACACAAAAGAATGCTAGGATCCATTTTATTCAGAGAATGAAAATAACAAAAACAAAAACAAAAGAAAACAAACGCTTCAAGATAAGCACATAAGATGTGGCGGAATTAAAATATAGTTTCACTAGAAAGGATCTGATAGTTTGTCGATGAAGAAGTTGATGCCTTAGGCATCCCCACGCTTTGACGCTTGTGTCTTCTTGAATTATATTGGGGGTGAAGCACCGGTGAATCCCCAAGCTTTGTCTTTACTATCCTCTTTATCACATTATATCATCCTTCTCTCTTGATCCTTGAAAACTTCCTCCACACAAAATTTAGAGTAACTTCATTAGAGGGTTAGTGCACAAAAAATTATGATATTCTGTAGGAACAAAATTGCTACCATTGCTACTGGACATTAGCTACAGCCACTGATACTTAAAAGGATAAAAAGATCCAATCAAATAGCAAAAGAGGCATTGCAAAAGAAAATGGCAGAATTTGTCAAAAACAGAACAGTCCGTAAAGACGAATTTTTCCGAGGCACTTAAGTTGCTCAGATCAGAAAACTCAAATCTAATGAAAGTTGCGTATACATCTGTGGATTATGCACAAAAAAGGGAAGATTTTGCAGACGTTCTAGTGAATTGATATGAATTTAACGGTGGGCAGCAGAAATCTGTTTCAGCACAGGAATTGAATTTTAACATTAACTTTCGACTAGAGGTTTAACTTGACACAACTTTGCAATAAAAATAAGATACAAAGGAATTGCTACAGAGGTAGGCATGTTCCTTGACACAAGCAAACCAAATTAAAATAACATGAAATAAAAGTGGGTTGTCTCCCATAAGCGCTTTTGTTTAACGCCTTTGAGCAAGGCATAAAGTGAAACTCAAGTATTATCAAGAATGAAGCATCAACACCATAATTTGAACGAACAATATAATTAAAAGGCAGCTTCCTTCTTTTCCTAGGGAAATGTTCCATAGCTTTCTTGAGTAGGAATTAGTACTTGATGATACCTTTTTTCATATCAATAATTGCACCCACTGTTCTCAGAAAGGGTCTTCCCAACACAATTGAACAAGATGGATTGCATTCAATTTCCAAGACGATAAAATCAACGGGGACCAGGTTATTATTAAACATAATAGGAATATCATTGATCCTCCCAAAAGGTTTCTTCAAAGCATTATCAGCAAAAAAACATCCAAATAACAATGTTCCAATGGTGGCAAATCAAACATATCATAGAGCTTTTTAGACATAACAGAAATACTTGCACCAAGATCACACAAAGCATTGCAATAAAATTTATCTATTTTCATTTTAATGATGGACTCACAACCATCTTCTAACTTCCCAGGGATAAAAGCTTCAAGTTTTAATTTATCTTCCCTTGCTTTTATGAGAGCATTTGTAATATGAGCAGTAAAAGCCAAATTAAGAGAGCTAGCATTAGGACTTGTGGACAATTTTTGCAAGAAATTAATAACTTCAGAGATATTAAAATTATCAAAATCAAAATTATTATCATCAAAGCAAACCGAACCACATTCTCTCACGTTCTTAAAAATTTCAGCACTTTTATCAACTCTAGTTTCAGCAGTTTTAGGCAATTTCAAATTTTTGGGTGAAGTAGGGGAGACATTTCCAACACCAACTATGTTACCATGTTGACGAGGTGCTAACTCGACAAGTCCCAGGGTTGTGCACCCCGGGTTGATTGATGGGGAGAGAGATGAGTGCAGGTGGTTACGACGGCTGACAAGCAAGGATTTACCCAGGTTCAGGCTCCCGGAGGATAACACCCTACTCCTGCTTGTCTGATTATTGATGCGAGTTGTGGTTACAATGGCGAGATTGCGATCTCGCTAGGGTTTGTGGCCGTGGCTATCAGCGTGTCCTTTGGGACGAGCAACCCTCCTGGCTTTATAGGTAGCCAGGTCTCGGGTGGTCGACGCCGATGGCAACTACAGATATGGCAGGTTATGCGACCTAACCGACTTGGACTAGGTTACATGGTACCCCGCGTGGGCCTTCTGTGGGCCTCCATGTCCTTGGCGCGGCCCAGGTAGCCTTATCGTGGGCTACCCGAAAGGCAGCCCCACGTCAGTAGCCCCCGAGTGCTTGGTCGAAGCGTAGAGTCGGGCAAAGGACTTCTTCCTCCTGGACGCGCCATTGGATTGCTTGATCTTGAGCTTGAACTCGATTTCTTCAGTCGAACCGGCCTCTCCCGATGGGAGTAGCCTTTGCAGTCGAATTACTTTGCCTTGGTCTTCTTGTGAAGCTTGTTTCTATTCGGCCTGTTGGCTTACTTGTAGATGGATTTGGCTGCTCGAGCTTACTCGGTTGTTCTTTGCCACCCGAATGATTCCTTCGGGTTCTCGGATCAGCAGCCGATCCTACTTTGTTGGTTTCAGCTAAGAAGCTTACTACTCGAATCACTCTGTCGAGCCGTTTCAGTGGTTTTTGGAGTCGTTGGCTTGATGACGTCCTTGGTGACGATGGGACGTGACGTGGCGGGCCCCACTGTCATAGCTGTCTGCGGTCAGCAGTTGTCACGTCTCCGAACTGGGCGCGAAATTTGCGCGGCATGATGATGACGCCTCGGTTTTCGTGCGTAGTGGACGAAGTGGGCGGCGACGGTTGGTTTCTTCGTGCGACACGTGGACGGTTGGATGTGTCTGCTTGGAACCCTTGTTCTGTGGACGGCTGAGATGAAACGTCTTCGAGGCATAAGTACTGCGCTTAACGCGAGGGCCTTCATCTTCTCCAATCGTCCTGGCCTCCTTTTCCTCTGTGCTCTACCATTCTCGCCGCCCACCGAGCTCCAAACCTCTTGTCCTCCATCTCTGCCGTTGTTTCTTGCAACCATGGGCAAGCCAAAGGCCACCCATGGGTCCTCCGCCGCCGCGGCCGGAGATGTTTTGAAGAAAGTTGAGGGTGATTGGCAGAAATCCACCGTGAAGGGAGCCGACCTCGACGGGCTTCGCGCGCAGGGCCTCCTGCCCCCCTCCGGCACGGCTCAGGTACGCGCTCCTGGCAAGGAGACCTCCCCGGCACCTCGTGAGGGGGAGCGCGTTTGTTTCGTGGATTTTCTTCCACGAGGCTTCGGGTTCCCTCTCCACGATTTTGTTCGTGGTCTCTTGTATGCCTATGGGGTGCAGATCCACGATCTGACCCCCAATGGCGTCTTGAGTATCGCTAGCTTTTGAAGGGAATATGCCCTAGAGGCACTTAATAAACATAGTTTATTGGCAATATCCCAATCGTTCATTATATGTTTTGTACCATGCTATAACTGTATTAAGCGGAAACATTAATACAGGTGTGGTAGATAAACAACCAGGTCCCTAGTAGCCTCTACTAAGACTAGTTTCATTGCGCGATTGATGATCGAGGTTTTCCGATCATAGGGCATGGCGCCGGTCGGCAACGGAAGTCATATCGTTAGGAGTAACGATGTGATGGACATACCCAGTATTTATAGGACATAGTCGTTACGCCTTAAGACCGTGAGATCAACTCTTATTGGTATTCCTGGAAGATACTTTGATCGCACCAAACGTCGTATCTTATTTAGTATGACAATAACGGTGATACTTTTGGGTATCGGAAAGGAGTAGTTGAGACGAGGGGTCAACAGCGGGATTTGTCAGTCCGCATAGTCGGATAGATACTCTAGGGCCCACTCGGTGAGATTATGTCAAATGAGTTTGCAAACATGTGACTAGGTCACCAGCTGACATAATATCATAGACGAGTAGAAGATAGCGATGTCGGTAACGAGATCATGCTAGGTATGGAGATATATGAGAATGATGCTCGGACACGCTAAGTATCGCCATGACAAAGGGTTTAAGACTATACGTCCAGGTTTGATAGATGAAAGTCATTCGTTATATCACAGGGATTAATTCATGGGGTCCAGGCCTACGAGTTAGTCGTCGATCATAGAGGAGTCTTGATCGTACCTGTTATTATATCGAACCGCTAGGGTAACACACTTAAGGGGTTTCAACAAGGCAACCGGAAAGGAAAGAGATCACCGGGATCGTCCCGGGAGGGGTCCGATGGAGATCGGGCAGCGCCGAAAGAGTTTTCGGAGCTAGGAAAAATTATATATATTATGTTTGATATTAATTAGTGTAATTAATATGCAAATATGATTTTATATATTTATTTTCGAATTTATTTAGGCTGATTTCCCTAAATGGGCCTTCTGGTCGAAAGAAGGCCCAAGAGGGGGAAATCCTCAAGGGGATTCGGTGGGGGCATGGAGGCCGGCCTAGGTGGGCCAAATGGGGCCCACCAGGGGGCCGGCGCACCCTCCTTGGCCGAACCAGGCTGTGGGATAGTCCCACATTGCCTGGCTGGCAAGGTTGGCTCCCCCGGGAGCCTATATAAGAAGAGGCACCCCTGGCCTTTTAATTCACCAATTAATTCCCAATTTCTCTCTCGATCTCGTGGTTCCCTTGACGGAGCCGCGCCGAGTAGAGGAGGGGGATCTCTTCCACCATAGCCCGCTGCCGCGCTGCTGGTGTTCCGGTCCAAGTCTTCCGCTGCTCGTCCTGGACTGGAGCTTCGGAGGTCGTCGTCTCCACCGTATGTGTGCGACTCCCTGCGAGGTGCTGCGCTAGCGGTACTCGGAGGCCTACTTCCTCCACCCGACCTCAGGGTCATCTTCGTCGTCTTCGTCGCGCCGAGTTCTCCGCGACCTAGAGGTCGGCTACGGCGTCTTCATCGTCAACGCTTGTGCGGGAGCGTAATCCCCACTATTCGGTCTACGAGGGTATGTATTCCGATCTTCGCCGTACTTCTATATCGTTGCTAGGAAATTTTTTGTTTTCTGCACACGATCCCCTTCAGCTTTATCGTGCTATGCGAGTGCTTCCTGGGGATCGCACCCCACTGGGCGCTGTGGAAGTCGCTCTTCCTTGTTCGAAAGAACAACGGGAAGGGCGGGTTGCCCTACCAAGTGGGCGGCTTCGGCATCCAGGTGCGTGGCGACACCACGTACTCCGAGATGAAGAAGTCTGACTCCGTCCAGGGGTGGCGGAGGAAATGGTTCTACATCCGGTGGAGCCAGGAGGGCGTGGAGCAGTTCGACAGCGCGCGCAGGTTGCGGAAGACCCACGCCTGGGCGCACCCGCTCATCGCGGAGGAGAGGGAGGCGACGATGCCTCTGCTGGGCCTGCTACACGACCTCCTCAAGACCCTCGGGCGGGACGCGGGTGGCGTCTTCTTGATGGACACTTTCTTCCGCCTCCGGGTTCAGCCACTCGCTGCTCGGCCCCACCCGATGTGGGCAGCTGAAGGTGCCAGCATCGAGCCACTCGACGACGAAGGGGTGGAAACCAAGGTGAGGAGCATCACCAATCTCCGAGCCGCGGACCACTGCAATGTCAAGTGTCCCGTCGCGGCGTATGGAGTCGCGAACCCTATTCCAGAGGTAGGTTATTGATTCTTCCTTGTTCTTCTTGATTCTGACTTCGACTTGCGTCTACTTGCTTATTTGTTCGACTTGCGCCTACTTGCCTCAGGGTCGTTCTCTTCTGGTTAGCCTTCCTCCTCTCCCTGAAGACGGACCCGCCGACGAGGCAAAGGTGGTGGAGGAGGAGGATGACGACGATGAGATTCCTTCCGCTCACTCTCCCCACGATGAGGTGGAGGATGAAGATGAAGAGGAGGAACCCGTACGGAAGAAGCGGGAGCTCCCGAGTGGTGGCGATTCTGCTACTGCGTCGTCACCCGCTAGGGATGCCGACGTTGCTATGGAGGAGGCCGTCGCGACGTCATCGGGTGCGCGGTCTTCAGGTGACTGGAATGAGCCCTTGAATGTTCCTCCAGTCGGCTCCGCGGCTCCTCGTTTATTTGCGCGGATGGCGTCGCCCTCCCTGGAGAGTTACGACGACTTTGAAACCACCAGGTGAGCTTCTTGATGATTGATTTTCTTCGAGTTGTGTTTTGTGGCTGCAACTTCTGAGCTGACCAGTGTGCTCGTCTTCGCTGCAGCCATCGTTCTGACGATGTTAGCTCCCCCATTCGTGGCGTGGAGCATACATCCGCTCCTTCGACTGAATTGGGCACTCAGGCGGTGGTGGAGAAGGTGCGCGCACAGCCTGCTGGCGTTGCGTCGTCGAGTCGCGCTCCTCCCTCGGCTTCAGAGGACCCTGAACTCCTGGACCACGTAAGCCCTTTGCGTTTGTACTTGTACTCTTGAGTTTTCATCGGGTGCGCGATCAGCGCTCCCGATGGGAGTAGCCCCCGAAGGTGTGGGTGACTAGTATAGTCGCCCGCAACTTTATTAACATCTTGCCTTTATTTCAGCCGTACTACCGTCAGCAGCTTGACGCAGCCGCGGCCTATGTTCGCCTGGAGAAGGAGAGGGACCAGCTGCGTGCTTCTCTGGACCAGGCTACTGGGCGGGTTGCTGAGCTTGAGAAGGCTCTGCATGAGTCTCAAGAGCGGGAGCTGGCGCGGGTTGCCCAGGAGAAGACTCAAGTCGATCGTCTCCTCTCCCTCGCCGGTGTTCTTGGGGGTAAGTTTCGGCTTAATGCTTACTGTGTCTTGATCTTTTCTTTGTCTGACTTTGAATCTCCCGCGCAGAGATTTGCGGTGGAGCTCCTCCTGAAGACACGTCGAGTGACGCGGTTGATCTGGCGACTGCTGTCGGCTTCCTCGACCGTGTCTGCGCCTATGCATCCGACGCGCTGAAGAAGTCCACAGCCGCGCTGAAGAAGTCGACTGGAGCCCTCACCGTGGTGCACCGGAGTATCTTCCCGAGCGGCCAGCCGCCGGCGGCCATGGACGCCCTTGCTTCGCCGTTTGAGGATGCGACCACCATCGCCGACTTCATGCGGTCGCAGACGGTACGCGGCTCCGAGCTCACCTTCCAGCTCCACTTAGGGCATCAGGTTCCGGGTGACTTTGAGAAGGTCGTCAGCGGCTTTCCTCGAAGACCCGATGGCCGAATCGCGTCACTGGGTGGTGTGAAGGAGTGTGCTACACAGTTGGCTGTGCAGCTTGTGGCACTCTTCGAGAGGGCCCTTGCTAAGGCAACTGAGGCGGCTGCTGCTCGGAAGAGTCGCTCCCGGTTGCAGTCTGCAGCCTTAGAGTAGACGTAGCTTAGGAATTTGGCAGTCGCCGTGGTCTGTACCTTTAAACTTCTGGCCCTGTAATGAATATTGTCCTGCCAGGTCTTTTGGTCTTCAACAGTGCTTTTGCTAGAACTGAATTTCTTCCTGCCGAGTTTGTCTTTACTGCAGAGTCGTATGATTGTATTGACTCTGCGTATTCGTGGCAGATTGTCGTGCGCGGTGGTGCTTCTTCTCCTGCGACTGAGCCAAGTGGCGAGGCTTCTTCTTCGGGTGCTCGCCGTCGTCGGGCGGCACAGGCTCCTCCACGTAGTACAAATGATCAGCGGATAATCACGTACCTGAAGAACAAGGTGGTTGAGCTTGAGGCGACCCTGAAGAATACTGAGCTGCTGCTGCACCGCTCCAGGTCGCATCCTACTGCAGAGTTCTCACGACGTGAGGATTTTTTGCTTGGGGAGATCGATCTGATCAGTCGACAGCTGCATGGTTGGTATCCTATTGGCGGCTGCTCTCTTTGCTGTAACTTGCTTGTTCTGACTTGCAGCTTACGCGTGCAGATGTGAACCCGGATTGGGAGGCTGAGCGGGATCGCGTTGAAGAGCGGGTTACCCGAGAGGCGTCCGGCGACTCCTATGAAGCTCGTCAGTTCTGGGTGAACAAGTCGAGAGGACGCGCCCTTGCCACTATGCTTGATCGTACATGGCGTGCGGCTTTTCTTCTGGAGAATTGCCGGAAGACACTCTGGCATATCAATCGTGTGTACTTCCCGCATAACGCGCAGCCGAACGGGCTGTCCGCCTTGCTGGAGAGGTTTCGCGATGGTGAGGGGCTGAAGGAGGTTGTCAACGCCCAACTTGTGGCTGGGGCGAATGCGGCGTTGGCATACGTCCGGATGCATCGGCCGCATCTTCCGCTCGATAAGGTGCTTGATGGCCTGCCTGGTGATGACGACTTCGACGAGACCTTAGCGGCTGCGCGCCAAATTATCAGCCAGGTTCAGGACCTGAGTGAGCGCCTTGTAGGTCCCCTCGATGCGCCGATGTAGTGTACCTGCACTTTAAATAAGGCAGATACCTGTGTATAGTGCAAATCCTTGGATCGATTCATTTGCACACACAGTTTACGATGAATATCACAACATTGTATCAATATTACACGAATAATCCAGACTTGGTAAAATAAATAGTTCGATACATCTTTGCATAGCTTAAAGCTAGCTCAAAACACTAAAGCAGCGGAAATAAATCTTCAATGAGCCTCCATCTTCATGATACGCCACAGGCGAAAACATGTTGGTGCAGACTCGAAACCCAAAACGTATTCCTTACTCTTCGTCAGATATTTATGCAACAAATAATGATTTGCAACAGAGTGGGTCAGATTCCATTAAAATGGAGTCTGGCAAGTGACACTATGGTGGACACTCAATGGAAATAACTCTAAAGCCTGTATGCATATTTGGCTGGTGGAGTTCAAGGCTATTTTGCATAAAGCCAGTTTTTCCTAACTCTTTGTAAAACAAACTTATTAACATCATAATTGGCAACACTGGCAAGTTCCAGTGAACCAAAAGATATCACGTCCTTAGGTGTACTCTCAGGTGAAAACCCCCACATTCAATGGTCCTAAGTATAGTAGAAACTATCTTAGGTGAAAACCCCCATGAACATGGTCCTGAGTAGTCCACTGTTGTTTATCAAAATTTTATTAAGAAATTTGAATGTTGGGATTCCTCCATTGTCCTTGATCAGCTGCAGTCTTTACTTGGAATACTTCTCCTTGAGTTCTTCACATTCTTCTCCCTTCATTCATCACATCCCTTTGTTCCTGGGTGGCCATCCACAAGTGTGCTCTCAGGTGAAAAACCCCACGTTCACGATCCTAAGTATAGTAGAAACTATCTTATGTGAAAACCCTCATGGACATGGTCCTGAGTAGCCACTCAACATAAACCAAAATAACCAATCCACCCAGATGATTCATTAATTTAGTGATGTGCACTCCCAGGTGAAAACCCCCACATACTATGATCCTAAGTATAGTAAAAACTATCTCAGGTGAAAACCCTCATAGACATGGTCCTGAGTAGCCACTTAAGATTTTGTAAAACCTTTCTTCAATTGCATAGCATCAAAATTCTACTAAGTCATTTCATAGGTACCTAGACACAATGGAATAGGGAATTCTAAAGTCTTGCATAGCAAAATCCATTTAGCTCTACTCATGCATAGGAAAATACTAAGTTATGCATCGAAAATACTTAGGAACTTTATGAGGTGTGCCACTTGCCTTGGCAACAAGAAGAATAGCAACAGCAGCTGCAACAGTTGTCGTTTCCCTCCGAAATTTCTAACACATCAAACAAAACACACATAAACTTACAAACCAAAATAACAATACAAAAATATGCTATGCATGATGTGCAAAATACTTAGAGAAAATACTAAGTCTATTCTTTAGGGTGATCGACAATTATCAACAGCTCTTTGTAAATTGGATATTCACTATAGTGAGAGAGACAGACAACCGGCCAGCCACTTAAGTTGTGAAACAGGTCTCATGTACGTGGACATGTAAGGTTAGTTTCCAGGCCGCTTCATCTCACTATGCCGCTAGGATCCAACAAACTTCAAGATGGTAATAACATGATCAAAAATTGTTTTAAGTCAAGATTAGGTAAGGTAGAAGAAAATGATGTAGATTATCTTCCAGGCTTCATCTCCAGACTTGTAGTATTCTCCTTAGTGATGTCTTGATTGAATTCTTGGTAGACTTGAATAATCTTCAGACTTGATGATTTTTGTATCACCTGGGCTGATCTTGGATTTACTTAGTCTTCATGAAGTCTCAGAGAAGAAGAAAGGACAGAGAGAAAGACTTAGAGAATAGAAGGGAGTTTGGCCTTCTTGAACTTCTTCTCACTTTTCTTCTAAGTGCTTGACATCTTGTGATGCTTACAGAGTCTGTTTTCTTCTAAGTACTTCATTGGTCTTCTAGCTCCATGTTGAAAATCCTAAGTATCTAGTGCATAGCACTTTTACCAAAATACTAAGTTGGAAACAATCCTAACTTAGAGAAAATGGGGAAGGACTTTTCTTATGGGAATATAATTACAAAATAAAATATGCTATGCATGAAATACAATTTTAAATCACAAGGAACATAGTACTAATTTTTGTGATATTTATAAGGTATGCATAAAGTTATAATTGCAATTTAATTCATTTCCATTTTCACAAAATATAATAAAGAAATAAATATAATATTAAAGTTTTATGTGATTTAAATTTTTATAACAATTTTTTATAATTAGTATTAAATAACAGAAGGGATTTAAATAAATTCATAGCAATTGGATTTATTCAAGAATAATGTTTATTTTAGAAGTTATGTTGAAAATATTCAAACTATTCAATTTAGATATAAAACCATGAATTTATTCAAATATTACTCAAAAATATTTTATAACAGAGACATCACACTACAAATATTCTAAAGCTTCTAAAACAATTTTATTTGCAATTTTTGGAATTATAGATTTAAAGTTATGACAAATATACTCAAATCTTCCATTTGAAATTTGAATAATTTAAACTTAGTCAATTTTGAATTTTGGCAGATCTACAATATTCTACATGTCAAGGGCTTTCCAAATATATAAAAATATTTGAATTTGGATGTGTGAGTAAAAAGTTATAACAATTCTAAGTGACAGGGGCTTTTCTGCAAAACTGCCAAAATAAATAAATCAAGAAAAATGATTTTACACTTCAGCACTGACTGGGCGCTGACTGGGCTGCTGACTGGGATAAGTGATTAGATCTGGACCGTCAGATCTGGATCTAAGGGCTCAGATCTAACCGTACCTCTTCGTTTTAAAAGATCTAATCGTATGCGTTGGTTGCAGATCGGACGGCTCTGGGAGAAGGAGCTCACCGGGCGGCGCGGGGAGGTCGCCGGAGAGGAGGCAGACGGCGGCGGCGGCTCGGTCGGGGACGGCGTGGTGGCTCCGGTGCTTCCCCGAGCCTCCGGTGGCGACGACGAGGTGCGAGGCGGCGCGACGGACTCGATGGTGGCGACAGCGTTGACTCACGCGTCCTCGAGCAGCGGCGAGACGCGGCCGAAGACGGGGAACGGCGACGAGCTTCGGTTGAGCACGCCCAGCTCGAATCACTGTCGAAAATTTCGAAGAGAGGGTCAGGGGAGGTGCGCACGAGCGAGGGGAGAAGGAGGGGATGGATCTCGGGCTCGGGGTACCGATACCTCGCCAGGGAAGCGAAGAAAATGGCGGCGGAGACGAGGAGCTCCGGCGAGCTCTTGCGGCGGCCTGGCGGCGCTATAGCTAGGGTTTGTGTGGGGGAAATACGGAGGAGGGAGTGGGGTTTAAGTATGGGCCGCAGACGGAACCAAAATCGCGAAGAATCCGCCGGATTTTGGAAAGGGATCGGGGGCGGAAAATTCGGATGGAGGTTGAAGACGACCGTGACGTCATCGCTGACGTCAGCATTTTTCTTTTTCTGATTTTCCATTTAATTTATATCTTTTGATTTATAACTCCAAATGAAGTCAAATCAATTTCTAAAAATTTGTAAAATTCATATCTATGCTTTAAACCATTAGTGGGCATGTTTTGAAAACTTTTTGAAAAATAATTATTTTGAAATATCCATAAAATACAATTTTACCTATTTTAGGTTAACTTTGAAATAAGGGATTTAATAATTTATTTGGAGTTAAATAAAATTTATGTAATTACTCACATTCAAATATGTTTGAATTTTAATTATTTGAACTTATTTTGCTGAAATCATTCACCTTTATTTTGGCATAATAGTGGAATAATAAAATATAATATTTTTAGAGCAATATGAAATATAATGGATTTTTAGTTTAAACTCTTTGTGATTTAATAAGATGATGAATGATGATATGCATGTTTGCATGGATGCAGTGCTTAAATTTTCTTTTCCAAAGAAAAATTTCACAAGTTTTAAATTTTTGTAATTTTTAAAACATTCCAAAATACAGGGATGTTACAGCCGAAGGCCGAGCCTGCAGATTAGAGTAGCTGTCGTCTGATGTACAGGGTTAGCTATAGAGGGCAAATGTGCCTGCGCGGGTCGCAATGTACTAGATTAAAAATACTTGCGAGTAATGAGAATTGATCTGCTTGCTCGGAAGTGTAAATGCCTGTTTTGATTTTCGACCTGTTTGACGCAGTCGCCTAGTATGTTAGGCAACAGCCTAGGTTTTTCCAAGTGTGACCTGTATGTCGCAGTCTCTGACTATAAAAGATGGCGACTTAGGATTTTTGTAACTTGACATGTATGGCGCAGCCCCCGAGTTGTTCGAGTGGCGGCCTAGGATTTTTGCTAAGACCTGTGTGGCGCAGCCCCCGAGTAGGTCGAGTGGCAGCCTAGGATTACAAGTGTTACCTTTTTGGCGCAGCCCCCGAGTATGTCAGGTGGCGACCTAGGATTTTGAACTTGACCTGTACAGCGCAGCCCCCGAGTGAATTCGAGTGGCGGCTGAGGATTTTATGATAAGGCCTGTATGGCGTAGCCCTCGAGTAGGTCGAGTGGTAGCCTAGGATTATAAGTGTTACCTGTTTGGCGCAGCCCCCGAGTATGTCGGGTGGCGACCTAGGATTTTGAACTTGACCTGTATGGCGCAGCCCCCTAGTGGGTCAGGTGGCGACCTAGGATTTTTTGATTTATGCTTGTATGGCGCAGGCCCCGAGTATTTCGGGTAGCGGCCGAAGCTTTTCTTTCAACCTGTGTGGCGCAGCCCCCGAGTGGTTCAAGTGGCGGCCTAGGATTTTGAACTTCCTCTATGTGAAAGGTACAGAAGACAGATTTTCTTCAAATCACTTTATTGATTCTTGCGAACAGGCCGCCTCATTAAAATCCTTCCAGTCCCCTTAGGTACCCTGGTAAGGGAAAGAGTGCGTCTGAAACCTGTCGCGCTGATTTTTCTTGTACAATGATTGGGTCGAACTAGGCGTAGAACCGGCGCAGTTGTGCCACGTTCCATGGGTTGCTGTAGTCTGCTCCCGTCTTCGAGTCTTTCAGGCGGTAAGCTCCGTTGTCGATTGCTTCTGTCACGATGTATGGGCCCTCCCATGGGGAAGCGAGCTTGTGCACCTTCTTCTGCTTGAGTCAAAGAACCAAGTCGCCTGCAGCGAACGCTCTTGGTCGCAGCCTCCGAGTGTGATAGTTGCGTAGGTCTTGTTGATACACGGCTGATCGTGCAAGGGCGATGTCGCGTGCTTCATCCAGGGTATCCATGCTGTCTTCGAGTGCCTCCTCTGCATCCGACTCGTCGTAGGCGACTACTCTCGGTGCGTCGAATTTGATGTCGCAGGGGAGAACCGCTTCTGCACCATACACCATAAAGAATGGAGTGTATTGGGTGGATCTGTTTGGCGTTGTTCGTAGACTCCAAAGGACCGACGGTAGTTCTTCCACCCATGCGCCCGCTGCGCGTTTTAGTGGCACGCGCAGTCGCTTCTTGATGCCGTTGCAGACGAGGCCATTGGCTTTCTCCACTTGCCCATTGGATTGCGGGTGCGAGACGGACGCATAGCTGAGCTTCATGCCCCGCTCTGAGCAGAAGTCCTTGAATTCTTCGGCTGTGAAGTTCGAGCCGTTGTCGGTGATGATTCCGTTCGGTACTACAAATCTGAAGATGATTGACCTGATGAAGTTGACTGTTGTGGTTGCAGTCGAACTTGTGATGGGCACGGCTTCGATCCACTTTGTGAACTTATCGACTGCAACCAGGAGGTGAGTGTGACCTCCGGGTGAGGATTTCTTTAGCGGGCCCACCATGTCCAGGCCCCATTGGGCGAAGGGCCAGGCTAATGGTATTATCTTAAGTTCTGATGGTGGCGCGTGTGGCTTGTTGGCAAACTCCTGGCACCCTGTGCATTTCCTTACTAGCTCCTCGGCGTCCTACATGGCTGTCAACTAGTAGAACCCGGCTCGTAGTGCTTTGGCTACCAATGCTCGACTGCTGGCGTGATGCCCGCAGATACCCGCGTGGATGTCGAGTAAGATGGCTTGGCCGTCGACTGGATCTACGCACCTTTGCAGGATTCCTGAGATACTTCTTTTGTAGAGTTCTCCGTTGATGACGGTGAAACTTTTGGAGCGCCTGATGATGCGCTTTGCTTCGACTAGGTCAGCTGGCAGCTTCTGATGCAGTATGTACGCCAGGTACGGTCCTGTCCATGTAGCTTCGACTAGCATGACCTCCATGGGGACCTTGTCTTGGCTTGGCGGGTTAGCGTCGCCTTTTGTTGTTGTAGTGCTTGCTGTGTTCTGAGTCTTGATGGATCTCTACGTGATGCGCTCGAGGAAGACGCCGGGTGGGACTGGCACCCTGTCTGAGCCCATGTTAGCGAGGACGTCGGCTTCCTCGTTGCTTTCACGGCCGATGTGCCGCAACTCGCAGCCGTCGAAGTTGCCTTCCAACTGGTTGTAGAGGTCTCTATAGGTGATCATGTTGTCGGCGATGGCGTCGCAGGACTTCATGGTTTGCTGTACCACCAGGTAGGAGTCGCCGTATATCATGAGGTGCGTGGCGCCGCAGTTCTTGGCCATCCGCATGCCGTGGATCAGGGCCTCGTACTCGGCTTCGTTGTTGGATGGTGTCGGAAAGTCCATCTGTAGGACGTACTTGAGCTTATCGCCTTTGGGGGAGATGAGCATGACTCCTGCCCCGGCTGACATGAATTTCTTGGAGCCGTCGAAGTACATTGTCCATGCGTTGGACAAATCGGGGACATTTGATAGCTGGGCTTCTATCCACTCGGTGGTGAATTCTGGGAGGACTTGGGCCTTGATGGACTTCGGGTGAGCATACTTGAGCCCCCATGGTCCTAGCTCGACAACCCACTTGGCGACTCGTCCTGTCGCGCGTAGGTTTGTGAGAATGTCTGCTAGTCCAGAGGAGCTTACCACCGTGATCGGGTGCTCGGAGAAGTAGTGGACGACCTTCCTGGAGGTCATAAAGACTCCATATGCCAGCTTCTGGTAATGCGGGTAGTTCTGCTTGGACAGGGTGAGGACTTCGTTGAGGTAGTAGACGGGCCTTTGCACCGGGTGACTGTGCCCTTCTTCTTCCCGTTCGACTATGAGTACCGTGCTCACCACCCTGTTTGTTGCTGAGACGTATAAGTATAACGGCTCGTTTTCCAGTGGTGCCACGAGGACTGGAGAGGTTGTCAGGGTCTTCTTGAGATGGTCGAACGCGTCCTGCGCCTCCTGTGTCCACTCGAACTTGTCCGTCTTCTTCATCAGTTGGTAGAACGGTAAGGCTTTCTCTCCCAACTTACTAATGAACCGGCTGAGGGCTGCGACTCGGCCAGCTAATCGCTGCACCTCGCGGAGTTTTGTTGGTGCGGGCATTGTAAGAATGTTCTGCACCTTCTCGGGGTTTGCTTCGATTCCTCTTGCGGATACTAGGTACCCTAGTAGCTCTCCGGCTGGCACGCCGAACACGCACTTCTCTGGGTTGAGCTTGATCTGGTATACATCGAGTGCGGCGAAGACCTTGCGGAGGTCGTCGACTAGGGTATCCTCCTTTCGGGTCGTGACGACGATGTCATCGACGTAGACTTGGACGATCTGCCCGATTAGCCCTTTGAGGCACGCTTGCATTGTCCGCTGGTACGTGGCACCTGCGTTCTTTAACCCGAACGGCATCGTCTGGTAGCAAAAGACGCCGTCGGGTGTGATGAAGGCCGTTTTATCTTCCTTCTCGACTTTCAGCCTGATCGGCTGGTAACCTGAGTAGGCATCCAGGAAGGATAGGCGCTCGCAACCTGCTGTCGAGTCGATGATCTGGTCTATCCGCGGGAGCGGGAAGTGATCCTTGGGACAGCACTTGTTGACTGTGGTGAAGTCAAAGCACATGCGTAGTTTCTTCGTCTTCTTTTTCTCCACTAGGACCGGGTTGGCGACCCTGTCCGAGTCCTTGATCTCTCGGATGAACTTGGCGTGCAGTAGTCTGTCGACTTCCATGGTGATCGTGTCTCGCTTGGGTCCTGAGAAGCCTCGCATGGATTGTTTGACTGGTCTTGCGTCCTTGTGGACTTTCAAAGAGTGCTCGGCGAGTTCCCTGGGTATCCCTGGCATGTCAGAAGGTTGCCATGCAAAGATCTTCCAGTTCTCACGTAGGAACTCGACGAGCGCGCTTTCCTATGCGGGGGTCAGACTTGACGAGACCTTGACCGTCTTCCTGCTGTCAGTCGGATGGACTTGGTGGGTGACGATGTCGTCATTCGTGTTGAATGATGCGTCCTTAGCTGGCTTCTTGCGAGATGGAAAGACGGTCTTGTCGTTGTCGGCTGTTATGGCCTTGAAGTGCTCTTCGACTCCGAAGAACTCAGAAATCTTGGCAAACTCGCGGTCGCAACTGTTGGAGAGCCCGAAGTCGCCGCGTACGGTGATTACTCCTTTCGGCCCGGGCAGCTTTACCATCAGGTAGGCGTAGTGGGGTACTGCCATGAACCTGGCAAAGGTTGGGCGCCCGAGGATGGCGTGGTATTGTGACTTCCAGTCGACGACCTCAAAGTCTATCGACTCCTTCCTGAAGTGCTCGGGTGTACCGAGGATGACGTCGAGTGTGATTGTTCCCATGGGCGTGATTGCTTGCCCTGGTACTATGCCGTGGAAGGTGGTTTCTGATTCTGGCAATTTCTTGGTCGACCTGTTCATTCTTCTCAGGGTGTCGACGAATATGATGTTGATGTCGCTGCCTCCGTCCATGAACACCTTCTTCAAGCTGTAGTCGCCGATTAAGGCCTCAATCACGAGTGCGGCGTGCCCGGGTCGGATTACCTCGGATGGGTGACGCCCTGGAAAATGTGATGGGTGTCTCCGACCCGCGCAGGTAGTCCGGTACCGCGCGTGGGCTGTTGATGGCCTGAAGTACTTGGCGGGTGATGATTTTTTGGCGCCTGTTTGACGGGGTCCCCGCTGGATCATGTTCAGCTGTCCCCGTGCGGGTGGGTACGTGTCGGTTGCTGCCGACTGACCTTGTTGCTGTTGCTGTTGCTGCGGCTGGGGGAACGCTCCTGCCGCCTGCACCTGGTTGTTGTTTGCGGGTGCTGCCTGGATGGCTAGCTGCGGTGCGGCCTGTATTGCCTGTACTGGAGCGATGATTTGCTGCATGGCTTGGTATATCTTTCTTGTTTTGCGACAATCCTTCAACAGGTGGCTGGAACCCCATTTGCATGTCTCTGGGTTGCGGAACGAGTGGTGCTTACAGGGTTGCATCAGCTCCTCTGCTGGGGTCAACGGGCGCTTCCACTCGCGCTTCTGGCCTCCATCATTGTGGCCAATGCTGCTGCTGCCACGGTTATACTGACTCGAGCTAGACTGCCGACCTTGGTCGTACTGTCGACTGTTGTCGCGTTTGTCCTCACGGGGGGTTTCATAGCCCGCCGCTACTAATTCGATTGAATCGTGGGTGTAACGTGGCTTCTTCTTTTGGCGTGCCTCGCGCCAGTTGCTTGTTTCGACCTCTTTTTTGGGGGAAGTTTCGCGGACATAGTCCTCTCCTTCGGCCCATTGGTTGGCTGTCTTCATGAGCTCTATTGTGGTCTTCGGCTGGAGCCTACCGAATTCCTCGCGGAGGTCGCGGCGAGCGACGCCGTGCATGAAGGCGTACATCACCCGATCTTCTGAGACGGGTTCCATGGTATTGCGGAGGAGTGTCCATCGCTGGATGTAGGAGCGGAGCGACTCATCCTTTCCTTGCTTGCAGGCCTGCAACTCGATGTAGGTCGTTGGCCTTGCGAATGTTCCCGAGAAACTCTTGATGAAATTATCCTGGAATTCTTCCCATGTTCGAAAAGAGTCTTTGGGTTGGCTTGTGAGCCACCCGCGTGCCGAGTCCGTCAGCATAAGCTGGATGTACTGCATTGCCGTGCTCGACGTCCCGCCTTGGCAGGTGCAGGCAATGAGGTAGTCCTCGAGCCACAGTTTTGGGTCTTGCTTCCCGTCGTACTTTGGTGTTCCTGCTGTCAACTTGAAGCCCTTAGGCATGCGGGTGTCGCGGATGTTGAAGCTGAAGCATGCCGCGCCGCACGGCTCGAAGTCAGTGTGGTCGTCTGTGTTTGCCACACCAGCCGAGCGCTCCTTGCGGTTGCGATCCACCGTCTTCTACGTAAGGACGTCGCGAAGGTCCTTGACTGGCTGTCGCTGTGCCGCTGGGATGCCCGAGGTTGTTGGTTCGTGCGCCCGGTTGCTCGGCCCCTTGGCCGCCAGCGCTTCTTCGATTGCCCTTATGGAGGCAATTTGCTGCTTGTGGAGAAGGGAGCGTGCGTCCCCCTCCGGTGGTTGCGTGAGCCAGAGGTATGTCTCGACTGAGATCAGGGCGGCGTTCACCGTCTTTGGGACGGGTATCCCGTTCTCATCTTCGGTGACGAAGGACGAGTCGAGATTGCGGGTGAGCCTGGTTCGATCAGCTTCTGCCATGAGGGGAACGCGGGCTCTGTTTCGCCGTGCTCCTTGGTTAACCTCCGTAAAGGATGTGAAGGAGAGGGCGGCTCGCCTGGCACTCGATGCGTCTGCGTCCCTCTTGCGCCGGAGTAAGTCAGCTTTTTCGGCGCGGATTCGCTCGCCTTCCTTGCGCAGCAAGTACTGGACTGCCAGGTGGTCGTCTCGAGGTGCGTTGGGTGGGGGGAACGTGCCCTCGTCCACATGCTTCATGGCTTAGATCGCCATGTCCCGCGTGATGACAAGCTTAGTCTGGTCCGGCATGTCCACCTCTAGCGGATATGCGGGTTCTTCGTCGTCGGCATGTGGTGATGTGCCGGCCATGAAGACTTGCTTGGGGTAGACTTGAGTCGGAGAGTTGGTGCTGCCGCTGCTGCTTATGTCGCCCGCGTCTTGCTCGGGATCAAAAATTGCTGCAACGTGGCGTGCGGCGCAGTCGCCGTCGCGTCTTCTCGCGATCGTCCATGTGTTCACGCTCGCCGGGGCGAGTGCGATTGGCTTGGGGTAGACTTGGGATTTCCAAGAAGATGAGGGCGCGCGTGACGTGGCTGTCGGGCGCGAGCTCCTAGCTGCCCGTGCGGGTGCGACAGTCGAGGTAGATCTTGACTTGGTCGACCGCGCGACCGAGGTTGGGGTAGTAGACCCGATCCGCGCTGCCGTCACCGAAATTGTCGATGTAGTCGACGCAGATGCAATCTTCGCGGGTGCAGCGGGTGTGGTCTCCGCGGATGCGGCAGATGCGATCTTCGCGAGTGCAGCGGGCGCTGTCTCCGCGGGTGCGGGAGATGCGATCTCCGCTGGTTCGGCGGGCGCGGGGCTTGCCAATTCGGGTGACGCTGTCGCGCGTAGCGCGGTAGTCGTAGACCTGAGCATGCCACGACTATCGATGCAGCAGTATATGGAGCCGAAGGTGATGTGTATACCTTTGTCCAGATCGGCGTACACCGAGCGGTGGGCCGGCGGGTGGAGGACGTACTCGAAGGAGCCGAAGCGGATCGACTCCCTGGTGGCGGACACGCCGATCTTCATTGCGGATGGAGCCGGAGTGACCATGATCCTAGCACTTGTTTGACGTTCCCACAGACGGCGCCAATTGACGAGGTGCTAACTCGACAAGTCCCAGGGTTGTGCACCCCGGGTTGATTGATGGGGAGAGAGATGAGTGCAGGTGGTTACGACGGCTGACAAGCAAGGATTTACCCAGGTTCAAGCTCCCGGAGGATAACTGAAGGGGTTACGGTGCAGAAAACAATAATTTTTCTAGCGAACGAAACCCTAACTAGCTAGGATCTATCTATCTAGTACATGCGATAACGGTGGCGGAACGGGTTACATTACCTCCATGTAGACCGATAGCGGGGATTACGCTCCCGCACAAGCGTTGACGATGAAGTCGTACGTAGCCGACCTCGAGGTCGCGGAGAACTTGCCGCGATGACGAAGACGATGACGCCGGGGCGTCGACGATGATCTGCGTCGACGGGCGTCGGGCGGAAGAAGGCAGAGCGCCAGCACCGGGGCTGGTGCGCCGGCAGCAGAGGGGAGGGAGGCGCGGCGGCTGCAGGGGGCGAGACGACGTCGCCCACGCTCCTCAAAATAGTTGCCTCCGAGCACTCACAAACATACGGAGCTTAGCGACAACTCCCGGTCATTCAGATCCAGCTGAAATCGCAGGAGTAGATCTTATCTGGAATCCCGCAGAGCAACGGCGCTCTGCGGTATAGCTTGGGAGGAGAGAGACCCCCTTTCCTCAGCTCGGCGCGGCTCCAAATTGGGAACCACGAGATCGATAGAGAAATCGGGAATTAATTGTATTTTCCTATGAATTAAATCAATTAATATGCCTTGGTATATAAAGGGGGAAGGGGGTGTGCAAACCCCTTGGCTCCCCCATGTGGGACTAAAGGAGGAGAGGGGAGGGGGGGTTCGGCCGAACCCCCCTTGGGCTTTCCCACTCCTAGTCCAACTCGGACTAGGAGGCCCAAGCCTCCCTTTCCTTGTGGGGTGCGGTTTCCCCCTCTTGGGCCCTCTTAGGGCCCATGTAGGTGGGAGCCCCCTTTTTCCTTTATTTAATTAATATAAAATTAATATAAAAATCCCATTAATTCATAATTAATATATTTATATATAATTCAATATCCCGTGACTCCGAAACTATTTCGGAAACACCCGAACAACTTTCGGACATTCCCGGAACCATTCCATACCTTCTCAGAACTCCTTCCGGACCACCGGAACTCTTTCCGGATCATTTCTCTCTCTCCAACAAACTCCTATAAAATTCCAGAACCTATCTCCTAGCGTCGCTAAGACCTTAAGTTTGTTACGCTACGGTTCGAGAACACTCCAGACATGGTCGAGACACTCCGCTCACCAATGATCGTCAGGGATACCTGGAAATATATGACGACCCCTGTGCATTCCACGAATATCGTCGTTGAACCATAAATATGATATTCATTCCCTTTGTCTCTGCGATACTACCTTGTCCGAGATATGATCGTAGACACACCGATGTCTTTGTTGTATCTCGTTACCGACGAAGGTTATTAACTCGTCTGCGATATTACATCTCCATGACCTAGTCATAAGCTGCGCAGCTATATAGATGCAATATCACCGAGTGGGCCCAGAGTATCTTTCCATAACAAGAATGAACAAATCCCGCTCTTGATCCTTACGTCTCGATGCTCTTTCGGAATACCCAAGATGGACACCGTTATAGTCATGCTATATAAGACACAACGTTTGATGCTCTCAAAGTACCCCTACGAAGCATTAATAAGTACAGTCTCACGGTCTAAGGAATAAGCTATCATATTCTTATCTATTGCAAATGACAAACATCGTAATACGATCTTATTGCAATACTTTGCGTATGTCCATCACCTTATTCAACTAACAAGATGACCCCATCGTCAACCGACGTCATTGTCCTTGATCGGGAATCTCGATCAACTGTTGCCCAATGGACTAGCTCATATAGAGGCTTGCTAGGGACCTGGTTGTCTATGTATCACACGTGTATTAATAATTCTGATTAATACAGTTATAGCATAATACACAAACCTATTATAAACTTATGAGATAATGCAATAAATACTACTTATTTATTTGCCTCTAGGGCATATCTCCTTCAATAACACCCTACTCATGCTTGTCTAATTATTGATGCGAGTTGTGGTTACAATGGCGAGATTGCGATCTCGCTAGGGTTTGTGGCGGTGGCTATCAGCGTGTCCTTTGGGACGAGCAACCCTCCTGGCTTTATAGGTAGCCAGGTCTCGGGTGGTCGACGCCGATGGCAACCACTGATATGGCAGGTTATGCGACCTAACCAACTTGGACTAGGTTACTTGGTACCCCGCGTGGGCCTTCTGTGGGCCTCCATATCCTTGGTGCGGCCCAGGTAGCCTTATCGTGGGCTACCCGAAAGGCAGCCCCACGTCACATGTATAGTAGGAGGCTTACTAACATGTGAAACACCATTATTTTCAGAGGTAGTAATAGTAAAAACTTTAACAATATTAGCCTCTTTTTCTAGTTCTCTCTCTCTTTCCCATCTAGCACGTAATTGAGCCATTAATCTCACATTTTCATCAATTTGAACTTGGATGGCATTAGCAGTAGCAATGTGATTATTCTTTTTAGTTTCAGAAGGCATGATTTTAGATTTTAAAAGATCAACATCAAGGACAAGACTATCAACGTTAGACGTGAGAATATCAATTTTCCCAAGCTTTTCCTCAACAGTTTTATTAAACAAAGTTTGTGTAGTGATAAAATCTTTTAGCCTGGTTTCAAGTTCAGAGGTGGTAGTCCTATTGTTGTTATAAGAATTACCATAAGAATTACCATAAGAGTTGCCATTATTAGGAGGATAGGGCTTATAGTTCTTGTTACCATAGTGGTTCCTATAAGCATTGTTGTTAAAATTGTTGGTTTTAATAAAGTTTACATCAACATGCTCTTCTTGTGCAACTAAAGAAGCTAAGGGAACATTATTGGGTTCAATATGGGATTTACCACTAGCAATCATAGACATAATAATATCAATCTTTTCACTCAAGGAGGAGGTTTCTTCAACAGAATTTACCTTCTTACCTTGAGGTGTCCTCTCCGGATGCCATTCAGAATAATTCACCATCATATCATCCAAGAGTTTTGTTGCAGCCCCCAAAGTGATGGACATAAAGGTACCTCCAGCAGCTGAATCCAATAAGTTTCTTGAAGA
The DNA here is from genome assembly GCA_026929855.1 of Poa annua. Taxonomy (NCBI): domain Eukaryota; kingdom Viridiplantae; phylum Streptophyta; class Magnoliopsida; order Poales; family Poaceae; genus Poa; species Poa annua. Next base: position 10,595,017 of record CM049428.1, read on the forward strand.
AAAATTCAGTCATGCATAAAAGGTTTGGATGATCATCCAAGCAGGTAGTCCATGGGTTGGGAAATTCTTTATCATAGATTTCATTCTTTCCCAAGCTTGAGCAACATGTTCATTATCAAGTTGTTTAAAATTCATGATGCTACTTCTTAGAGAAATAATCTTAGCAGGAGGATAGTATTTTCCAATGAAAGCATCTTTGCATTTAATCCATGGATCAATACTATTCCTAGGCAGTGAAAGGAACCATTCTTTAGCTCTTCCTCTCAAAGAGAAAGGAAATAATTTCAGTTTAATAATATCACCATCTATATCTTTATATTTTTGCATTTCACATAATTCAACAAAGTTATTTAGATGGGCAGCAGCATCATCAGAACTAACATCAGATAATTGCTCTCTCATATCAAGGTTCAATAAAGCAGGTTTAATTTCAAAGAACTCATCTTTAGATGCAGGTGGAGCAATAGGTGTGCATATAAAATCATTATTGTTGGTGCTTGTAAAGTCACACAACTTAGTATTTTCAGCGGAACTCATTTTAGCAATTTAAAATAACAAACCGAAATAACAAAATTAAGAAAATAAATTGCAAACCGAAATATAAAAAGTAATGCAAGTAACTTATTTTTTGTATTTTTGATATTAAGCAAACAAAATAGTAATAAAAATAAACTAAGCAAGACAATAACAAAATAAAAAGATTGGAAGTGCGAAAACTCCCGTCGTGAAGAATCTTCAAATCTCCCCGGCAACGGCGCCAGAAATTCTTTGATGGTTGCTACGCGTGTGGTTGGTGAATCCCCAAGAGGAGGGTGTGAAGTAGCAAAGCAGCAAGATTTCCCTCAGTTATGAAACCAAGGTTATCAAACCAGTAGGAGATGAATGTTCCCCTCGAGGTGTCAACGGCAAGAAACTCTTGGTGTGGCGTCGGAGACGTGGAATCTGCACACAACACAATCAAAATATTTTGTCCCAACTCAACGATGAGGGTGTCAATCCCACCGGCTTGCTGTAACAAAAGATTAAACGTATGTGTGGAAGAAAGATGTATGTTTACAGAAAGTAACAGGTTTGCAGTTGTGGTTTTACCATATTAATGAGAAGGACCGAGCTCCACAGTTCACTAGTGGTGTCTCTCCATAAATAATAATAACATTCATCCATGCGTGGTAAACAAATTACAGCTAGGCAATTGACAGAATAATGATGAGAAACCCAATGCATATACTAACGATATGGTGTCTAGTGTGAGATTCATTCGGGCATTACAACAATATACATAGACCGTTCCAACCGTATCTATGACTAATAATCCACCTTCCGGTTAGCGTCCGCACCCCTTTCAGTATTACGTTGCATGCAACAGATTATCGCCTTAAGCAAAGGGGTAAAGTAAGTAAGTAACATCATTTTTAGACAAAGTACTATTGTTTTATCCCTAGTAGCAACAACACATCTACAACCTTAGAGCTTTCTGTCACTGTCCCAAATTAAATAGAGACATGAACCCACTATCGAGCATAAATACCCCCTCTTGGAGTTACGAGCATTTACTTGGCCAGAGCATACACAAATAATGGAGAGCATGCAAGATTACTAAATAGCACACACATGATATATTATGAAGCAATAACTTTAGTACTCAATATTAATCGGATCCCAGCAAACACAACATGGAGAATTACATAAAGATGATCTTCATCATGATAGGCAGCTCACAAGATCTAAACATGACAGCACAAGAGGAGAAGACAACCATCTAGCTACTGCTATGGACCCGTAGTCCAGGGTAGACTACTCATGCATCAGTCCGGAGGCGGTCATGGCGACGTAGAGGCCTTCAGGGACGATTCCCCCTCCCGGCAGGGTGCCGGGGAGCAGTTCTGATCTCTCCCGAAGTGGTGTTGACGACGGCGGCAACTCGGGACCCGTGGAGGAAAAAGTCTTCAATTGTGCTCTGTTTTTAGGTCAAGTGGGTATTTGTAGGCGAAAGACCTAGGTCGGTGGGCGCCCGAGGCCTCCTCCTCAACTCTTGGCGTGACAGGCATGTGGGCCGCGCCACCAAGTGATGAGGGCGCCTCGCGGCCCCTCTTCGTCTCTTTTTCGGTTTTCCTGGTCGCAACTATTCCAAAAGTAAATATGGGTTGGCTCGTTTCTAATTTGGCAGATATTTTCTTAAGAGCTGTTCTGAAACCAAAAACAGAAAGAAACAGGGAACTGGCACTGTGGCATCTTGTTAATAGGTTAGTCCTAGAAAATGCATAAAACTATATATAATGCATATAAAACATGTAATAACATGATATAACATATCATGAAACACAAGAAATTATGGATACGTTGGAGACGTATCACTATTTTTTTTGTATTTTTGATATTAAGCAAACAAGAGAGTAATAAAAATAAATTAAGCAAGACAATAAAAAAATAAAAATATTGGACGTGCGAAAACTCTCCTCGTGAAAGAATGCTTATCTCCCCGGCAACAGCGCCAGAAAATTGCTTGATGCACACAATGGGTGTGTTGTTGGGAGACCCCAAGAGAAAGGTGTGAAGTAGTGCAGCAACAAGTTTCCCTCAGTATGAAACCAAGGTTATCAATCCAGTAGGAGATGAGCGTTCCCCCGAGGTTGTTGGCGGCGCTGTTTACGATTACCAACGTGGAGCCTGCACACCGACAATTAAGAAACTTTGCCCCAACTTATCAGTGAGGTTGTCAATATCACCGGCTTGCAGTAACAAAGGATTAAACGTATGTGTGAAAAAAAGGGTGTTTGTTTGCAGAAAATAATAGGTTTGTAGTTGTGGTTTTATCAGATTAATGAGAAGCACCGGGGTCCATAGTTCACTAGTGGTGTCTCTTCATAAATAATAACAACATTCATTCATGTGTGGTAAACAAATTACAGCTGGGCAATTGATAGAATAATGATGAGCAAACCAATGCATATACTAATGTTATGATGTCTAATGCAAGATTCGTTCGGTCATTACAACAATATATATAGACCGTTCCAACCGCATCTATGACTAATAATCCACCTGCCGGTTAGCGTCTGCACCCCTTTCAGTATTAAGTTGCATGCAACAGATTAGCGCCTTAAGCACTGTGTGTAAAGTAAGTAAGTAACATCATCTTTTGACAAAATACTACTGTTTTATCCCTAGTAGCAACAATACATCTACAACCTTAGAGCTTTATGTCACTGCCCCAGATTAAATAGAGACAAGAACCTACTATCGAGTATAAATACCCCATCTTGTAGTTACGAGCACATACTTGGCCAAAGCACACACAAGTAATATAGAGCATGCAAAATCATTAAATAGCACACACATGATATATTATGAAGCAATAACTTTAGTACTCAATATTCATCGGATCCCAGCAAACACAACATGGAGAATAACATAAAGATGATCTTGATCATGATAGGCAGCTCACAAGATCTAAACATGATAGCACAAGAGGAGAAGACAACCATCTAGCTACTGCTATGGACCCGTAGTCCAAGGGTAGACTACACACGCATCAGTCTGGAGGCGGTCATTGCGACATAGTTCTGATCGCTCGCGAATTGGTGTTGACGACGGCGGCGGCTCGGGACTAGACTTGGCCATGTTTAGCCCGGCCGGGCCCGAAAAAACCGGGCTTGGGCCTTGAAATTAGGCCCGACGGTCGAGCCGGGCCATGGGCTTCGTTTTTTCACAAATCAGGAAGAAGTCCGGCCCGCGGCCCGAAGCCCGTCGTGCTTTCGGGCTTTTTGACCGGGCTGGGCCGGGCCTGGGTTTTCTGTATCGGACTTTTTCAGGCCCGACCCGACACATGGCCAGGACTACTCGGGACCCGTGGAGAAAATAATGAACACCGTATGATTTTTTAGGTTTTGGGGGGTACTTATAGGCAAAAGGGCAAGATCGGTGGAGGCCCGAGGCCACGTCACCATGTGCTCGTGCGGCTCAGAATGGAGCCGCGCCACGAGGTGGTGACGGCCCCTCGGTCGTCCACTTCGTCAAGTCTTCGGTCTTCTGGAACCTTCATTTTCCAAAATTAATTTCAGGATGTTTCTTTTTGAATTCCGAGAATATTTCCTTAAATACTTTTCTGAAACAAAAAATAGCAGAAAACTGGGAACTGGCACTTTGGCATCTTGTCAATAGGTTAGTCCCAGAAAATGTATAAAACTATATAAAATGCATATAAAACATGTACGAACATGATATAACATAGCATGGAACATAAGAAATTATATATACGTTGGAGACGTATCAAATGGCCAGGAACAAAATTCAGGAGAACATGGCCACAATACCACTAGTAAAAAACCAAAGTTCAAAAATAACACTGGAAAAACCAAACTTGTCAAAATAACACTAGTAAAAATAACACTCAGGGCGTGGATGGAACTAAGAGGGTGCAGTGGAGGCCTTGGGTAGTTGGGATCAACTGGAAATCGGTTTGAGTCGGCTTGCGGAAGCGTGGCAATGACAAAGATGTGGTAGAGCTCTCCACTCTCCAAGAAAAGGTTGGCCAGGTGACATCGACGCTTAGAGGAAAGGGGAAAGTCCCCTCGGAAGGAACCGAGAAAAATATGTGGACCAGTTTTTTCCACTTACCGATGACAATAATGGGTAATATCGTCAAACTGGCAGGGGCGAACTGTCCAAAGAAAAGTGGGACGGAAATTTTGATAGAAAATGTAATGATTTCATTATTAAGTATAGATTAGGCATATTTTACAAGACAACGTTAGCAAATAATTTTGTAAACACAAAATGTCTATGCTGGCATTTAATATTATATTATATCACAATAATGTCATGCCATGCCGACAGATATTGGTTTTTAACATGCTCAAATAAACCTTACAATATTTGACCTGCACCAAAACTAATAATACTACACAGTAATTTAAAACAGTGTCCTTGGTCATAGCGGGAAGGACAGCGCAGTGTCGATGGAGCCAAAGAACATGTACATACGTTTTTTTACAGTGGACGTGACGGGGAAAGCATAAATGTCCGACATGGAGGAGGATGTTATCATTGTTTAAACGTGCGGATGCTCGCACGATCCGGACAGCTAGACCACAGGTAGCCGGTGGGGGAGGAAGAACCGTCCTCGCAGGCCGCAGCGACCACCCCGCCTCCGGCGGTGTTCTTCAGATTGCACAGTTATGCAGCGTAAGCATCACTGTTTCTACTTTCTTCTGTTCGGTGTGAGTGTGACGGGGATAATTCTGCTTTTCACAGCCCTGATTTTGTTTGATCCAGAGCTTGCCGGAGATCGGGCCTCAGATTATGGCCCATGAGTTGATTCATGATGTTAACAAGTCCATTATTTCTATGGAGCCCATCACAGGGAGATCCAGGCTCGCGCCACTGCCAGCCCATTAAGCTTGTTACCGTATTTTCTTTTCTGTGTTCTCTTTTGTTTTGTTTTCTATATTTGTAAAAAAAAACAGTTCAGAAAACGTTAATAATTTTAAGTAAATTCATATTTGTAACCAAATAATGATTACAAATGGAATAAAATTTATTATTCAAGGAACAAAGTTTAAAAACACGAGGAACAAAAACATAACCATTAACGGATAATATTTTGTGGAAAAACTTACAACTACCATTAGAAGAAAATTTCAAACTTTATAAATAATGAACTATTTTAAAATGAATATGATTAGATCTGATTTTTCTTAATTGAGAATTTTTAAATTTTGAATCATTTTAAATAATGAAACATCTTCAAAAGTGAATATTTTCAAATCTATACCATCTTAAAAATGAACACTTCAAACAAAAGAACAATTTTCAAATATGACCATCTTATAGAATTTGAACCATTTTCAAAAGTGATATGTTTTCAAAATCTAAACCATCTTCAAAATGAACGTAACAAACAAAAGAACATTGTTCAAATATATACTTATATTAGCATCTGAAACATTTTTTAAAACGAACAATTTTCAAAGTAAGTGAAAGAAACAATTTTAGACGGTTAAAAAATTAAAATGAATAGTCTTTAAATCTGAACCTTTTTAAAAATTAACATTTTCAAACCTCTGCCATTTTCAAAAATGAAATTTTTCAATAATGGAACCATTTTAAAAACAAACACTTTCAAACCGGAACCGTTTTAAAATATGACCATATTTGGAAAAAATGATCACCAGTTTCATGAAAATGTTTATCGACTTAAAAAATAAAAAACATAAACCACAAAGAAATAAGATACAACAAATTATTAAAACAACAAATAAGGAAAGAAAAAGAACAATGCCCACTCGTCTGTTTTTTTTTCGAACACACACGCGTCTGTTGGGTGGCACTCGACCTGCCACTCGTGCGCCGATACGTGCTCCTTGTCTGTCAACATACTGATCTCTTGTACTCCTCAGGATCGAACCACATCGATCCGCCAAGAGGCAACACATGACTGCACGTCAATAAGTTGTAAACCGTCTGAGTATATGCAGAGGCGAGGTGGGAACTGGGACCACCCGTCACCGTCCCAAGATTCAGTCACTGTACCGACTTATTACAGTCGCCGTATCACCTTATCGATCAACTTATTACAGCCACGCGAGTCGCGAGCTAGCTAGTTCATTCATCGCTCCAGATCGTCGTCCATGACGAGAGGGAGACGTAAGCATGTGGACTGTTATATCTACACAAGCGGTGTATACAGCCACCTGAATTCATTTTTCTTTTAATATGTACAAGGACTATCAATAACTTGATTGCTTGACAGATCTCTCTGTGATCTGCTTCCTTGACTGCCCCCGCTATATATCCAGCTCAGATGATAGTTCCACGTGCCCGCGTTTCTATAGAGCGTGCTAGTTTTTTTAATTTCTAATTTTTTAAAGAACTGGAGAAAATGGAATCCATACGCCTCACTTGTATTTGATGGGACCGTAGGTGTACAACTAAAAGACAATGATGATAGGTGAAAATGGACCAATTTGATCCAAACTTGAAAGTTTAGCATAAAATGAAACAACTTTGAAAAATCACAATCCTCAACGGTTCAACTCTTTTGTATATGGTCTCCTATCCCACCACGTCATGGTTACACTGCAGCCGCCACGGGGTAGAAACTGTGGCGATGGCACAAAACATCTAATTAGGAAGAACTCTAAAAAAATATGCAAATGATAAAACAGTAGTGAGTCATTAATATTATATATATTGTATTACTAACTAGCTAGCATAATTACTTAGTGCGATGGAAAGTAAATAGAAATAAATATGAATATTAGTAAAGGCTAAAAACATACTGGTAGTGAAGATGCAACTGCGTATAGAAGTCATAGGTGAAGGTAAAGTTCTACTTTTTTTGTTAATTATAACTAGCAAGATGGCTCTCCCAAATGCGAGGGCATGGTCTTTAGGTTATCGGTTATGTTTATGAATTAAATTTGAGATATTAGATATTGTAAAGATGGAAATCTAAATCATATATTTTATAAATATCCTAAATAAACTTGCTGATAACATAATTAGATGTACATAGTTCTAGAAAAATATCAATCACCAATTAATTTCAAGTCATCTCATAAATAATATTTTTAATATTACCATGAAACTCTAGCCAACAACTTATCCATTTTAGCATCCTGTTCAATCAAACAATTGTACGCTCATGTTCACTTGTATTTCGCATCGGATGAAACATGACAATGCTACTATGCACAACATTGTTATGGCATGTTTATCATTCATAATTTTTTTGTACATGTTTACAACTTCTAATTGTTTGTCCTACAAAATTTTAAGAATATAAACCAAATAAAATTTCTCACATTAAAAATACCAAAAGAAACTTAAATAACATCATACGAAATACCAATGAACTTAAGAGTTATATTTTTTCTCCAAAAGTTTGTACTCAAAGTTTTTTTATTTACAATTGAGTATGATTACTGAAGTACTATTTACAGTATGATTTTTTTATTTACAGTACGATTTTTTTATCTCTTGGATTTATATTGTTTAGAAATGAAAATGGCTAGATCTATAAAAATCCAAGAAAATTTCTGTATATAATGACCTCAAAATTATTTTAAACAAATATTGTAGCTTCTACACAATTGTTGGACGATGTTCATATATAACGTGTACTCTTTATTGTTTATGATCTACTCATAAAAACAGGGTCTGCCAGATTGGTGTTTATTCATATTTGCTTTTCCGATAACTCTCGCATATCTATGTTTCTCTACCACACTGCCAATGTTGGGGATATCGCTTATCGGAAACTTATCGGTCGACCTATGATAAGGACTAAATCGGCCGGTTTATCAGCGTATCGGCCGGTTTAGCGGTATATCGGATGACTTATCGGCCAATTTTTCTTATCGGTCAGACAATGATAAGCGATAAATCACCTGATATATCGGGATATCGGCCGATATCTTGAACAGTGCACACTGCGCACATCTACCACATACTTTGATTTTAATGTAGACATCTCAACTTCTCACTATATCGGATTTGGATTTGGTTATTTCTTCTAATTCGTAGGTTTGTGATCTCATACATGGGAAAAGAGCCATGCCATCATGAAACTGTATTTTGATGACATACGATATTTTATGTCTATTTTCTCTCTATATAATTGATCTTATTCAAGCTTAAAAATACTTGGTAAGATGCTTCTAGGTCAGAGCAGTATTACATGTTATTTTTCATGATTAAGGCTTGAGTATATAAAGTTATAACCTCTTTAATTTCAGATTTATCTTTGCCTCACATCTGATCACCGAATTTTTCTTTTCACTCAAAAAGAAATTGTTTCAATCCCAGATAAGCTTCAACATATGTTCTTGGAGATGAGATAGACCCTAATCAATCTTCCAAGATTATTTTTGGCATGTTATTAGTGTATTCTTCCTGAGAATTTCTTGGAGTTGTCACAGTGTCATACAGGTCAAGCCTATTAGTTCCTTCTACTTCTTGGTGTTTTTGTTCTACTCCAACCTACATTTCCCCCCCCCCCTATGCATATAATTAAACATGATTACACTTTTTTAAATATGGGTCGATATTCCTATCAGTAGCGAGCTAATAGTTGTAAGTTTGCCAATCTCGAAACTCCTTAACTCAAGTCGTGAATTGTCTATGTATATAAATGGAGGTAGTGTGTCGTGCGTATATTTACATCATACTCAATTCAGTGTATGTAAAAATTGTAGTTGCCTTGCGACTTACTTTTATTCTCGGTCATGCGATTGTACTGTTTTACAAGCACATTCTCTCTAGTCTATATATTAATTTTTTCTAAAGGTGCATATCATGTTTCCCTTACCGATTTTTTTTTAATTTTGGAGAAAAGGGAAAGGAGAGAGCATTATCTGATACCATAGGGAAACCTGAGTATGATCGACATCTTTTAACTATCGGATTGCGTTTGTTTTGCACATATATGTAGGGATCAGTGCAGAATCCGTGGGACAATTATAAATGATTAAATGGCTATTGATCTTTTGTTGAATTAGCACGGTGACTGACACATTTGCAATGTTATTTTTAATCTTTGGGTATTTCATTTAGAATGGTATATGTTTATTGTTTTTCATATACACTTCTTTTACATGCTTAAGAAAATATCGTGTTCATATAAATATTCAAATTATAAGGAACCTTATTGAGAATATCACGTGGATAATGTTTTATATCGTAAATCAAAAATTCTGCTATGTGTGATGGAAGTTTGTATACTAATATATGAATTGGTCTTAAAAAATGTATGAATTATAATATATAATATATATCTATATTTATTAAAGAAGTCTTAAACAACTCTCCCTCCTTCCCTTTGTCTCTCTCCGTTACTTTATTTTTTTTTATCATGCCATATACTCATGCTGGAACCAAATAATTCAACATGTTATATACACTATCAATCTTTGGTGAATAGAGATGCTGGGGTTTCACTTTCCTTTTCAAGAAAATATACCGTCAAGCATGTTTTAGCGTTTATGTACTGGTAAATACCTAGTGCTGAAGTAGTCAAAAGACATAAACCTCTCAAATGCTCTAAACTTTTAGATGTGGGCGTAACACAAATCTTTGATTAACGTCACATGGTTGTGTAAGAAGCATGCTTAGAAGCCCGCCCGGCCGGCGTCATCCAGGTAAGCATCGTAAGTATGTACGTAGTCACATATATCGATCAAAACGGATGGCCGGCCGGAGAGTCCTATCATGATACGATGGCTATAGATTAGTTTTTTTTGTACGACTTGTATTGCACGGAAAAACTTTGACATGGACGTGTCAGACAATAAAATAGTTACGTTACAACTAATCTTTTAATAAATCATAACCATATATTTTAGATCTAAACGTTAAATTTAATTAAGGGGATGTGGCTTAACGTGGTGTCTCTAAAAACTAACTCATTTTGCTTTTACTATATAATAGATTTTAGGGATCAACATTTCTGATATTTCTCAATATTGGTATATATTTTATAATATATTATTTGAATTATGATTGTAAAATTGATGCCTTAGGTGTACGCGCATGTCCTGTAAACTGAAACTGAGGTAGTGAGAAACATGACATACTTTTCAAACATCAAAAACATCAAAACTGAGTATATCTTCTCTATTCCCGTCCAGGTTTAGACAAGGTGAGTCGCATGTTGAGTGTCTGTGGTTGAGATGTTTTATGACGAAAGCCTTCACGTCAATGATTTTTTTTTATCATAAATTAGATCAATCTTGTACCCGATCGTCAAATTTAAGCAGCCCTCTTGTTAACATTTAATAAAAATATTGATGACCCATCTCATACCACCTTGACACATGGCATTTCACTGCTCGGACACCAAGACTGTTGGGCTTGTTCTCAACAAGCCTAGAAGGATACAGCCTACGGCCTAGCACATATGGGTCCATGCCGATACCATCTCAGTAGTGCACTCAACCATTCTTCTTTCAAAGAACTCAATAGCCCGTAATTGAAGGGCACGTAAAGTGGTTGGGGACACGCGTTGAATTGCATTGCGTATGGTACTATGACCATTGACATGATCCCCGGCCGCGATCCATGATCACATGAAAACGATAGAATACCAAACTTCAATTAAGGGGCTCCCCACACGTAGCTTGACTTATAGTGGTAGTAGGACGTAAGCTTCAGAGCCTAGAAGCCAATAAACAAAACACAGAGAGCTTTGTGTCATTGTGACTTGTGAGCATGTACAAATATCCTACTCCCTCGTTTGAGTGCCTTAGGAAACAAGTTGTGATCTTTTCAAGAATCAGTGAAAGTGACCGTCTAAATATCTTGTGTCAAAGTACCATATATCATCCGCCCCCAAAAATATCACAAGTGCATGCATGCATGCAAATTTGCAAATGCGTCATGCAGCGCATGAACATCTACCGGCAAATTGGCAAAGGCGACATAGGCGAAAGGGATCGATCGAGCCGCATTATTGGGTGCTACAAGTTGGCTACATGGTGGCTGGCCAATGGCCTTGCCCAACTGCCCATGCTGCACTTGCATTGTAGGGGGACCGGCCGTTATCTGGATAGGCTGGCCGGCCCCGTCGGCGCATCCAAGCTTTACGCGCCGTTCGTCTGATTCCCAGCATCTTGTCTTGGATAAACCGATATATGCTGATACCACTACCGGATTAGTATACTTTCACGTGCATGGAGGATCATACTATGTCGTTTCTATTTTCTGCTGTGCACGAGCTAGTCTTTCTTAAAAGAGAAAGGAGTTTACTGAAGACGATCGACAGTCCACAGACTGACTATCAGTCAGCCAGGCAGTCACCTGGTCGTCACTGAAGCAAGCAACGATCTTTTACCGCGCGCGGCGATGTGACTGGTAGTAGAGCGGCGATTGAAGGGGAATGCGCGCGCGCTGGTCGAATCGGATCCGGCCGCGACGTCGCCACCGCTTTCCCGATCGTCGGCGGCCGGGCGGGTCAACCTCCGTCCCATGTGATCTGTGCCCAGCGCGTCCTCGTCGTGTCCACCTCCCCGGCGGCCACCCAAAATATCCCGACCTTCCTCGAAGTCGCGCGCAGCACACCTCACCTGCCACCCACCCGGCCGTGTGCTCCCGCGAGCGCCACGCGCGGCCGACCTCGTGCGCGCCGCGTCACCAACCCGCCGGACTCACAAAACCGCACCGCTTCCCCCCTCTTCCCCATCCACAACCCCACTCTCAGCCCCGGCGGCCTCGTCTCGTCTTCTTCCTCCTCCTCCTCCTCCTCTACCCCACGACGGACTCGCTCCACTCCACCCTGCTCGTTGCTCGCTCGATCTTCCTTCGATCGATGAAGGTGCTCTGCTCCGCGTGCGAGGCGGCCGAGGCGCGCGTCGTGTGCTGCGCCGACGAGGCCGCCCTCTGCGCGCGCTGCGACCGCGACGTGCACGCCGCCAACCGCCTCGCCGGCAAGCACCACCGCCTGCCCCTCCTCTCCCACTCCTCGCCCGCCGCCGCAGCCGTATCCGCGCCCAACTGCGACATATGCCAGGTACGTCACTTCCCTTAGTTTTTCTTCTTTAATTCCCCGGCCGGCCGGTCGGGTGATCTGCTCTGCTGATCGATCCTCATCTGACGAGCGACTCCTCTATCTGGTTCTTCTTCTTCTCAGGAGGGCCACGCCTACTTCTTCTGCGTCGAGGACCGCGCGCTGCTCTGCCGGAGCTGCGACGTCGCCGTGCACACCGCCAACGCCTTCGTCTCCGCGCACCGCAGGTTCCTCCTCACCGGCGTCCAGGTCGGCCTCGAGCCCGACGACCAAGAACCAGAACCAGAACCAGAGCCCGAGCCACTTATTAAACCGGCCAACACCAACCCGTTGCAACCACCGCCATGTCACAACAAGAAGAGGAGCCCGACGCCGCCGCTCTACAGCGACGGCGAGATCGACTGGCCGGCCGGTCCCGACGTCGGCATCACGGGGAGCTTGCCCGACTGGTCGGTCATCGATGACCAGTTCGGCGGCGGCTCCCAGTCCCCACCAGAGTTGAGGCCCTCTGAGCCGGCGCTGATCAAAGCACCTCCCAAGAAGATCTGCCGGGGGGCTGTCACCACGGCCAGCGCGGCGCTTTTTGGCGGGAGCATGCCGGACTGGCCGCTCGACGAGTTCTTCGGATTCGCAGAGTTCAACTCCGGCTTCGGATTCGCCGACAATGGCACCTCCAAGGTCAGTGTCCATTCTTCAGCAAAAAACCAAAATTGAATTACCACTATGAGTTAGTGTTTCAAAGTGGGGGAAAAACTCTGTTCAACTGCTAAAATAACAACTCGAAGATTTTGTGAATGTTACTGCAGTAGTCTGAAACGCTTGAGTAATTTTGGAGTGATACATCTAAGCCTGGAGTGATACATCATCGTACATTCACAAGAAGCACTTAACAGTTGACACCTTTCTTGATCACAAAAGAACAGTTCACTGAAAACCTCTCTGAACATGTCAGCGTAGGAGTTCACTGAAAACCTTTCCTAACATCGTTGTTCCATTTGCAGGCCGACAGCGGGAAGCATGGCTCGCCGAACCGCCGTTCCATGTCGTCGTCCTCCTCCGGCGCTGCCACCCAGAGCGCGCAGGAATACTTCGGCCAGGTGCCGGAGGTCCACTGGTCGTCCGTGCCGGAGCTCCCCTCCCCGCCGACCGCGTCAGGCCTCCACTGGCAGGACGAGCCGCACTACGGCTCCTCCGACACAGCGGCCTTCTTCGTTCCGGACATCTGCTCCCCGGGGAACCCCTACCGCAGCTTCGCCGCCATCGGCAGCGATCCGCAGCTCAAGCGCCGGCGGCGATGTTAACGCGGCAACACCGAGGACGATCAGGTCGTGCCGTTGGTAGATAACATGCCGTGGTTGGGAGCTAAAACTAGCATTCAGAAGAGAAGATGGAAACAAATGATGCTACTGCAGTACTGCTAGATGGTTGGTTTAGTGGCTAGTGTATGGTCCTTGTACTGCGATAGTTCTTGGACTGAATAGTTGTTAATTATGAGATATGCCTGTGCAAGACGTTGCTCGTTGAGTTTAGGTTGGGATGTTCAGGTACATAAGTGGTAAAAATGAGGAAAAAATAAAACGGTGAATAGCATGGGATGTTTTCATGTTGGGAACGGACGTTGTCTTTGCTTTGATTGTGGACTGTTTCTGTTGAGCTGTCACGAGGATCATTATGTGATGTGTGTATAATCTCCATCTGAAAACGCTGTACAGTTTGACTTGTTAGTCGATGGAGTTGAGATATGTGATTGCACTAGTTGTTCGGCCTTTTTGTTAGATCAAGAGTGCTCCAGGAAGGGGAGCCCCAGTTCCATTCCATCTCATCAATGAAACCAGAGTATTACAGGTTTGCAGCTTACCAAAGTGTAACCTTGTTTTCAGACCAAAGTAACAAGCCCAAAGGACTAAAGCAGCTTAAGCTCAGGGAAAGCTACAGATCACCATAGGTTCCAAGTTCCGACCAAGGCTTTCATGTAGCTCGGCGGTGTCGCAGGAGCAGGGGTGAGAGTCTTCGATGAGGTTTGTTTCAGTGCTTCGCCCCTGATAAAACTTGAAGGTGTAAGTTTGTTCCTTTTCATTGGGTCCGCACAATTCAGATCGAATCCCCATATTACCTAGCGCATTCATAGAGTACACACGTATAGGATCTAGAAAAAAAACTACCACGAAAGATTATAAAAACATAGTAATCAGCTATATTTGCTAATAAAACCATATTAGTTAGCATATATGCATAGTATTAATAAAATAATTTAAAGAAATAGACGTGATCTACTTCCACGAATCTCTAACTAGCTAGCTAAAGTTAGTTGAGGTAGATCACGACCGCATTTGTGTTGTTTGCGTCTAAACTTTTATCAAGGGGGAGCACCGAAGCAGAAACCATCTTCGATAGGGGGACTGGGGAGTGAAGCAGACAGAGAGAACAGCGACAATGATGGCGGCTCTAGAGTCACCCCCATGGGAAAGGAGATTTCTCCTTCAGGATTTGCACCGTGACCAGGGAAAACTTGTTGATCATCTAGCTATGGAAATTTAATCAGATTCAGCTCTGATGCTAAAGAAGTCAGTAATTACCTCCCAGATCCTACCTCTCAGATCCTATAAGAGACAATACGTTCAAAAGACAATTGATTAATCGATTACATCTCAGTTGTATAGTAGAATACACAATCAACAAGTTTGTGCAAATTTTTCTTAAGAAGTTAAGAAGGTTATCTCTCTGGTCATCCGCTCGGTACGTAGTAACCAAAGGAAAATTGCACTCTCGGAGGGATAACCAGGGACCAAACAACAATTGTTCGGACTTTGAAATCGACGACACGTGCGTGTAGGATCAAATCAGTATTGGTTGTATTTTACTTGACCTGATTTTTTGTGACATTAATTTAATCTGAATCTGCGGTGGATATTACCGAAGCAATGTTCTATGCATGGATAAATTCGTAGGCACCGACTAACTCGCTTCGTGTCAATCTTGAGTAAAATGCATGTATAGTCCTCGAACTTTACGCCTACATCCACAACTGTCCTAGAAGATAGAAAATGCCACCTTACGGCCCTTAAACTCGTCAAATACGTCCTCATACCTTATGTGTCGCAGATTTGCAGTCGTGGTCTTCAACCATTGCCCTAGGGAAGCCAATAGGGCTGCTCACTTGTTAGCTAAAAATGTGGAGGGAGTTATGTCGGTTGTTTGACATGAGTACCCTCCCGACTATCTTGTAAACACTCTGGCGGATGATGTAACTGTGGTGAATGCTTAGAGGCGGCAAGTTTTATACGCACTCTTTACCTAACCAGGGTACCGAAAGGATTGACAGAGCTTTAATGATGCGGCTTGCTGACCTAATATATGTGGTGTTAAATTAAAAAAAAAAACTCGTCAAATATGTCCACGGATATATATTTGGATGACGTGGCAAAGCCGGTGTCTCTGGCTGCCCAGGCAAGACGCGCCACGACGTCGCTCCGTAAAATCGACAAATTCCCCTTCCCCCTTAGAACCCTAAATCCCTAATTCAACCTTACCAACGACGCAGGGTGCGAGCGAACAACGGTGACTGGAGGTCGTCGGAGTTGTCGAGAGTGAAAGGACCAAGATGGTAACCTAGAGGGGGGGGTGAATAGGGTTCTACAAATTTTATTTTTATTTTCACAAGTTTTAGGCTATGCGGATAAATAAGATGTGCCTAACAACTAGATGAAACAACCTATATGATGCAATACAATACTTCAATCACGAAAGCTATCACAAATAAATCAACAATAGTGAAAGAGCTCGGATAGAAATAACCGAGGCACGCGGAGACGAAGATATAACCTGTGTTCCTTCTCTTGAGAGAGAAGTACGTCACGTTGGAGAGATGCGGGATACCACGAAGGACACCCGAGCGTCACGAAGGCTCGCCTTCTTCTCCTTGAGCCTCTTCCACGAAGAAAGAGCTCAATCCACTATTGGTAGGCCTTGAGGCGGCCTCCGAACCTTTACAAACTTTCCCGGAGCAAGAAACACAACCCGGAAGCTTCCGGCGACCCTAGCCGCCTAGGGTTTCAACAAAACCCAAGAGTAACAAGCAACTTGATGAACTCATGGGGGAATCACTTTTGGCTCGGTGGAATCAAAGATCTAGACCTCCTCTTGGTTTTTTACCAAAGGGATTTGAGTTTGAGTGGAGGGCTAGAGAGATCTTGAAGCTTTTGGAGTCAACAACAATGGAGAAGAGAGAGCTTAGCCTTTTTCGTGTTTGGGACTGGTTGACTTACCTTTTGGAGAAGAAGAGGTGGACTTATATACTTGTCCATTAAAATCTGGCCGTTATGCAGAAAATCTGGTCCACCCGGTATGGATTCCGGTTTGCACCGGACTGTGTACCGGATGGGCCCGGAATCAATTCCAAGTGCAAACCGGGCAAGTCCAGGGACTTGCCCGGTTTGCACTTGGAATTGATTCCGGGCCCATCCGGTACCATATCCAGTATATACCGGATTCCATACCGGATGGCCAGTTTCCTGAACATGGCCAATATTTCAAGAGACAAGTATATTAAACTTTCTCATATTTTGTGGAGGATTTAGGAGGTGTACGGAAAGTGATATGAAATAGAGTTGCAAGAGTTCATCCCCAATGAAAAGAACATGTTACCCCTCTTAATAGTGCGGTGATCCTATTGACTCAAGAAGTAAATAGAGAAAGATATAAATAACACCGTCACTTGATCATCCAAAAATGAGGGGCCTCCAATCTCTAACCATCATCATACGAGCAGACTAAAACCTGAGAATACACTTTAGAGATAACATTAGTCCTCACTAACTTGAGTGTCATCTTAACCAAAATCTTAAGAAGGGACATGCCCTTTCAATCTTGGTTGAAGATGACAAACGAGTTAGAGCTCAACAAATAAGGAATATAAACTCTTGAGAAATTTCTAAAGAGTATAGAGAAAGCTCCCCCTAAATGTATGCACTTGGTAGAACTTAGCTTTTGAAAGCAAAGTGCATAGAGATTAACATATGGAGAGCTCCCACTATATTCTTTAGAAATAACAAGAGTGAAGGAGATATGCCCTAGAGGCAATTAATAAAGTGTATTCTTTATCATATCTCGTTTGTTCATAATAGGTTTTTTGTGTCATGCTAGAACCGTGTTAAGCGGAAACATTAATACGGGTGTGATACATAAACAACCAGGTCCCTAGTAGCCTCTACTAAGACTAGTTTCGTTGCGCGATTGATGATCGAGGTTTCCCGGTCATGGGGCATGACGCAGTCGGCAATGGGAGTCATATCGTTGGAGAAAGATGTGATGGACATACCCATATTTGGAGAACGTACTCGTTACGCCTTTGACCGTGAGATCAACTCTTATTGTTATTCCTGGAAGATACTTTGATCGCACCAAACGTTGTATCTTATATAGTATGACAATAACGGTGATGCTTTTGGGTATCGGAAAGGAGTAGTTGAGACGAGGGGTCAAGAGCGGGATTTGCCAGTCCGCATAGCAGGATAGATACTCTCGGGCCCACTCGGTGAGATCATGTCTAATGAGCTTGCAAGCATGTGACTAGGTCACGGAGACATGAGATCATGAACGAGTAGAAGATAGCGTCGTCGGTAACGAGGTCGGGATTAGGTATGGATATATCTATGGAACGACGCATGGACATGCTAAGTATCGCTATGGCAAAAGGTTTAAAACTTTGCGTTCAGGTTTGATAGATCAAAGTCATTCGTTATATCACAGGGATTAATTCATGGGGTCCAGGCCTACGAGTTAGTCGTTGATCATAGAGGATTCTTGGTCATACCTGTTATTATATCGAACCGCTAGGGTAACACACTTAAGGGGTTTCGACAAGACAACCGGAAAGGAAAGAGATCACCGGGAGCGTCCCGGGAGGGGTCCGATGGAGATCGGGCAGCGCCGAAAGAGTTTTCGGAGCTAGGAAAAATTATATATATTATGTGTGATATTAATTAGTGTAATTAATATGCAAATATGATTATATATTTATTTTCGAATTTATTTAGGCTGATTTCCCTAAATGGGCCTTCTGGTCGAAAGAAGGCCCAAGAGGGGGAGATCCCCTTGGGGATTCGGTGGGGGCCAGAAGGGGCCGACCCAAGTGGGCCAAGGGCCCACTAGGGGTTCCGGCGCACCCTCCAATGCCGCACCAGGCATGTGGGGGTTAGTCCCACATTGCCTGGTTAGCAACTTGGCTCCCCCTGGGAGGCTATATAAGAAGGGGCACCCCTGGCCTTTTAATTGACCAATTAATTCCCAATTTCTCTCTCGATCTCGTGGTTCCCTTGTCGGAGCCGCGCCGAGCTGAGGAGGGGATCTCTTCCACCATAACCCGCTGCCGCGCTGCTGGTGTTCCGGTCCAAGTCTTCCGCTGCTCGTCCTGGACTGGAGCTTCGGAGGCCGTCGTCTCCACCGTACGTGTGTGACGCCCTGCGAGGTGCTGCGCTAGCGGTACTCGGAGGTCTGCTTCCTCTACACAACCTTGAGGTCGGCTTCGTCGCTCTTCATCGACAACGTTTGTGCGGGAACGTAATCCCCGCTTTCGGTCTACAAGGGTACGTATTCCGATCTCCGTTCGTACTACTATATCTGCATATAATAGATCTTGGCATGCTTTTAGGATATCGTTGGTAGGAATTTTTTTTGTTTTCCGCACACGATCCCCTTCAAAGAGATGATGCAAAGTGAGAATTAATAGTGAGATACCAACTTTGCAAACACAAGCTAGAGAGTGAGCAAGAATAACAAAAGCATATGAGTACTCACTAGCTTGGTGTGTGCGACATAAACAAGATGTGTAAACAAAATGGCACTACACATGGATAACTAATAGAAGATAAACATTTAGGGCACCAACATAGATATCCATGGATAATAAACTCACACTTGTCCAAATCATGTCCAACACACACAACCATAGAACATAGTCTTACACAAGATATGATAATAAGGAAATAGGATAAAGTAGTCACAAGCCAAAGAGAACCAAATCCAACAAACGAAGGCTTGTGACAACAAAGGCAAATCCAAGGGCTCCCGCACAACCTAATAAGAGCTCTCAACTTCTTCTCCCCCTTTGGCATCGAAACACCAAAAAGGGGATAAGAGCGAGATACTAACGAACCCAACCACTCCTAGAACTAAGCATCTTCGTCGACGGCGTCATCATCATCAACACTAACACCTGCATCACCAAAAGTACCCCAAGCAGTTCAAGAGAAAAAGTCATCAACTAGGAACTGCATAGGAATGTCCACGAACGGTGTAGGAGCTAACTCGGGACCATCAACAACTGAGAACCCTGCAGCCCTTCTGTCGTCATTCTGAATACAGCGACTCTCCTTTGCAAGCTCCTGAGCATTGTGACTGTAAGCGCGAGCATCACGGCAAGATGAAAACATAGAAGTGAAGAACTTCGCGATGCCACTCTTCTTCTTCTTGGACATAGGACGGGCTGAGGAGCTTGCACCAGGAGCAAAGGAGGGATCATGTTGTTGCTTAGTGCGAGCCTCAAGAGGAGGAAAGCCCGCAGGAGTAGGGCCATCCACAACAGTAATGGCATGCAACTCATGCATATACATGTCTTGCCCATGGGCAACCTCCCTGAAGTTCCCTTCTCCCAAAGCATGCCTAATGAAGAGCTGGAGATAGGCAGAATAAGCAGGGACTCTCCGTGTCATCACACCAGTATAGATCTCCTCATAAATAAATGACACATCATCAATCGGCCTTTGATTCTCAGGCTTGGTATAGAGCATAAGGTTAGTCATGTACCCACGAACCTTTGTGAGATCAACAGACTTGCTCATGATAGTGTCACGGAATAGGTTGGCAAGGTAGCGGTACACATGGTACATCTGAGTGATAGTGTCCACGGTACAGTTCTCCTGTGGAGGAAAGCAAAAAGCAAGATCTTCCTTCGCAAACACCTCATCCTTATGACTCTGCCAACCTCCTTTCTCGAGACCCAAAGCCTTTCTGAGCTCCTTAACATTGCTAGTTACCTTAAGATCTCCAGACATCCATGTCATAATGCAATCATCATCATGGAAATAGACAGTGCAATAGAATTGCTTCACCAAATCTGGCATGACATCAGGAGAGTGAAGACACACAACATCCCACAAGTTCATCTTCTCAAGGGTACGCCGCACATAAGGGAAATCCTTCTCATGAAGAGAGAAGTGCTCGAGATTAAGAGACTTCTGCGGTACCCAATACTTCCTGGAGCTGAAAATAGCATACACATGCTCCCACTGAAGCTGTTGAGTGCGAGTCCAGAATCTAGTATCCCCAGGGTTAGTTCTTTCCTTGGCAAAGTAGGGATTTCTCACACGAAACACCTTCCAATCGCTAACAGCCATAGTCTTCATATTGCCGGTGGGCACAATCTCCGTCTCATCCTCAGAATCAGAAACATCCTCAGCCCCATTAGACTCTTCTTCTGAAACAAAAACCTCAGAGGGGTGGCCACGGTCAACAGAAGAGCGACCACGACCACGACTGTAGGCAGTACTAGATGCTGGCAATGGAGCCTTGGCAGTCCTTGATGAGATCGTCTTCTTGCTTGACACTTCGGCATACTTGCCCTTGCGATGCTTCTCATGCGTCTCGATACGGTCACGGCTGTCACCTGTGAATTAGAGCATAGTTGCGAGCATGGGGATAAGTGCACAAGTCACGGGAAGGTAGGATAAATAGGTGTGATGAAGAGATGTGTCAAGACTTTAACAAAGTTTCGACATTCGTTCCATCCGGTACCAGGTTCGGTATACACCGGACTGGGTACCGGAAGCATCCGGTACCAGGTCCGGTGCAAACCGGAATCTATACCGGGTGGGTACAGAAATTTCATTTTTTTTGCAAAAGTGCTTGAACTCAGCAACATCTACTCATTACATCTAAGGAGCAACAGGATTGAACGAGCAGAACCTTCAAGGACTAAAAGATCTACAGGGAGAGAGAGAGAGAGAGAAGGAGGTGAGATACCGAAGGACATGGTGGAGAACTTGAGAAATCCTTCGGTAAACTTCTTCCAAGCAAGGAGAGGGACCAAGGGAGGCCCAACTCGGAGCCTCGGGCGGTGGAGAACTTCCCCGGAGATGGAGGAGACGCTGGTGGCGGCGGCTGGGGCGGTTTAGGTCGGGGGGAAAGAGGAGCCTTTGAGGAAAAAGACCCCCGACCCGGAACTTAACGTTCCAAAAACCGGACCCGTCCGATATGGATCCCGGTACAAACCGGGTTGTGTACCGGATGCGTCCGGAATCGATTCCGGGGTTCATACCGGGTGGCCCCTGGAACCACCCGGTTTGTGCCCGGAATCGATTCCGGACCTATCCGGTACTAGATCCGGTGTATACCGGGATCCATATCGGACGGGTCCGGTTTTTGGAACGTTAAGTTCCGGGTCGGGGGTCTTTTTCCTCAAAGGCTCCTCTTTCCCCCCGTTGTGCCCGGAAAACATTCCGGACCTATCCGGTACCAGATCTGGTGTATACCGGATTCCATACCGGGTCACCAGAACTCTTCCAAAATAGAAAAAGAACTCAAGATGACTAGTGCATAGAGTGAATAGATGGGCAAGGTAGACAGCAGAGATGCAAGGTAAGATTAATAATTGTTCTACACATGTTTCTTGGAAAAGAGAGCGAAACCAAAAAGCAACAAGTAACATGTTTTGAACTAAATGAAATGCAAATCCAATAAGCCGAAGGATAAAAAGTACCAAATAAGAGAGGCGAGTTGGCGGGGGATTTCTCCCCCTATGTTAGAGCACAAATATCATTGATACCGCGAACAGACATGCTTGGATCCATTTGATATTAGATCTTTATGATATAGCACATATAGGTATGCATCATGCCAAGACATGGTAAGATGCTATCCCTACATATGCGGCGCACCTAAACAAGATAACAAGATAGTAAAGGGAATTGTGCAAGTAAATCAATCCAAGTTTTTAGGATCAAGGATACCGAGTTCTCCTCTCAATTTAACGAACTGGGCTTCATCCAAAGGCTTAGTGAAAATGTCCGCCAATTGGTCATTTGTCCCCACATAGGTAAGAGAGATGTTACCATTTGCGACATGGTCACGTAGGAAGTGATGGCGAATGTCAATATGTTTGGTTCGAGAGTGTTGGACGGGGTTATGGGCAATCTTTATTGCGCTTTCATTGTCGCATAGAAGAGGCACCGGACCAAGAGACACACCATAGTGAAGCAAGGTTTGCCTCATCCACAACAATTGAGCGCAACAAGATGCCGCGGCGATGTATTCGGCTTCGGCAGTGGATAAGGAAATGGTGTTTTGTTTCTTGTATGACCAACTCACCAGTGACCGGCCAATAAAGTGGCAAACCCCGGAGGTAGACTTCCGATCTACTTTGTCACCGGCCTAATCGGAGTCCGAATAGCCATGGAGAACAAAAGTAGATCCCTTTGGATACCAAAGCCCGAGAGTTGGAGTGAGAACAAGGTACCTAAAAATCCGTTTGACCGCCACAAGGTGGCTCCCCTTTGGAGCGGATTGAAAACGAGCACACATTCCAACACTAAACATGATATCCGGTCTAGATGCACAAAGATAAAGCAAAGAGCCAATCATAGAACGGTATACCTTTATGTCTGCATCCTTCTCCTTCTTACATGCCCCTAGTTGTCCATTAGTCGCCATGGGCATCTTTGCAATAGAGGCACCAACCATATTAAACTTATTGAGCATTTCCTTCACATATTGTTCTTGAGAGATGAAGGTTACTTCTTCTAGTTGTCTCACTTTGAATCCAAGGAAATACTTCAACTCTCCCATCATGGACATCTCGAATTTCCTAGTCATCAACTCGGAGAAAGCTTTGTTATGGTGTTCAAATGAACCACCGAAAATGGTATCATCAACATTGATTTGGTATATGAAAATACCACCACCCTTAAACCGCTTGGTAAAAAGGGTGGAGTCGACTTTCCCAATTTCAAACCCATCCTTGAGTAGAAAATCCCTAAGGTGCTCGTACCAAGCACGTGGAGCTTGCTTGAGACCGTAGAGCGGCTTATGGAGTTTATACACACAATTGGGGAATTTGGGGTCCTCGAAACTCCGGGGTTGTGCAACATATGCCTCATCTTTCAAGGGACCATTAAGAAATCCACTTTTCACATTCATTTGATAAAGCTTGAATTCATGAAAAGAGGCAAATGCAAGCAAGAGACGAATAGCTTCAAGGCGAGCCACGGGCGCAAAGGTGTCATCAAAATCCATACCTTCTATTTGTGCAAACCCTTACGCCACTAACCTTGCCTTGTTTCGAATGACGAATCCATTCTCGTCTTGCTTGTTCTTGAAAACCCATTTGGTTCCAATGACGTTGATCCTATGATCTTGTGGTTTATCCACGAGTGACCATACTTCATTGCGGGTGAAGAACTCAAGTTCGTCTTGCATAGCCATGATCCAATCGGGGTCTTGCAAGGCCTCTTGTAACTTAAGAGGTTCAAAACGAGAGATAAACGAGTGATGCTTGCTAAAGTTGGCTAAGTGTTTTAACTTTTTACGAGTGAGTACTCCCTTTGATATGCTTCCAAGTATCTTGTTGACTTGCATCCCACTTGCTTTTCTCGTGGCTTTGATGTTTCTTGTGATGCCCTTGTAATCAACAAACTCTCCTTTTAGACGTTCTAGTTCTTGAGTCTCAACTTGAGCTTGATCTTGAGAGCTAGGTCCATCTTGTTCTTCTTCTTGAAAAATGTCAAGTAGTTGAGGACTTGGTGTATGATCTTGGACATGATTCTCTTCGTGAGATTCTTGTTGAACTTGTGGTGTAGTTGGTGGCTCTTCTTGTGTTGAGTTTGACTCTTCTTGAGTTGAGCTAGGCTCCACTTGAGTTGAGTCATTCTCTATGGGGGTTGAGCTTGGTCCTTCTTCATTAAAGGCTTGATCTTGATTTTGAGCTTGATGAGTCTCATGAGGCAAGATGTGCCTAATGCCCATTGCCTTAATGACTTGGGAAGGATCTTCATCACCTACATCACGTGAAACAACTTGCTCCTTTGGGATCCATTATTCTCATCGAAATCCACATCACAAGATTCTTCAATCCTTCCCGAAGAACTATTGTAGAATCTATAGGTGTGGGAATCCGATGCATATCCAACAAAAATACCCTCAATAGTTCTAGATTCGAATTTACCAAGCCTCTCTTTCTTGTTCTTAACGAAGCATTTGCATCCAAAACCCGGAAGTACTTGACGTTGGGCTTGTTCCCGGTGAGAAGCTCGTAGGCGGTCTTGTTGTGGAAGGAGTGGAGGAAGAGCCGGTTTGTAGCATGAACGGCGGTGACGATGGCTTCACCCCAAAAGTTGTAGGGTGAATTGAATTCATTCAACATAGTTCTTGCCATCTCAATGATTGTCCGGTTCTTCCTCTCCACAACACCATTTTGTTGGGGTGTGTAAGGTGAAGAGTATTGATACTTGATACCTTCCCAATCAACAAAATCTTGCATGGTGTAGTTCTCGAATTCGGTGCCATTGTCGGTCCGAATTGCCTTGATCTTCTCATCATATTGACGTTGAGCTTGAGTGGCAAAGTCGATGAAGCATTTTTGGGTCTCATCCTTGGACTTTAGGAGAAATACCCAAGTGTACCTTGAGTAGTCATCCACGACCAAACTTCTTCCCGCCAAGAGTGTCATAGTTGGAAGGCCCAAAGAGATCCAAATAAAGGAGCTCCAATGGCCTAAAGGTGGTGACGATGCTCTTGGAGGGGTGAGCCTTGCCCTTTTGCTTCCCGGCTATGCATGCACTACACACACGATATCTTTCAAAGTCAACATCGGTTAGTCCAATAACGTGATCATCTTTTAGGTGTAATTTAAGATTTCTCATGTTGACATGGACTAGCCGGCGATGCCAAAGACAACTCTTGTCAACCTTGGCCATTAGGCATAGTGAGGAAGAGGGGTTCTCTTGCGAGAAATCAGCCACATAAAGATCGTCCTCAATATGCCCAACAAAAACCAATTTGAGATTATCACTCCTAAAGACCATCACCTTATCTTTAGTAAAATAGCAATCATAACAATGTTTGTAAGATTGTTAATGGAAATTAAGTTGTAACCAAGGGATTCAACAAGCATGACATTCTCGAGAGACACGTCTTTCGTGATTGCCACCTTGCCGTATCCCAATACCTTTTGCTTTGTATTATCTCCAAAAGTGATGTAGGAGGTGCGGTTGACATCATCAATGAAACGCTCAAGCAACTCCTTTTCTCCGGTCATATGATGTGTGCATCCACTATCAAACACCCATTTAAGTCCACCGGAGAGATATCCCTACACACAACCAATTCTTGGATTTCGAGTACCATCTAAAAGCATTGCGGGGACCAATAAATTTAGCATAAACGTGTAACCAAGTCCTTGATGTGGAGCTCTCATCTTTTGTTTAGCAAGAATCTCATCTAGAGTCTTCTCACCTTGACTAGATATAAGACGTTCCTTCTTGAGTTGCACCTTCAACTTATTATTTTTCTCAACAAGTGAGACTTGACCATTCAAGAGGTTAGAAGTACTAGCAATATTTTCAACAATTATAGGAGCACTTGAAGAACCAAGATACTTATCATAACTAGCTCGAAGTTGATCATACTTCTCCTCAAGTTTCATGAACTCATCCTTGATAAGCTTATGGGCATTCTCAAGGTGTTCAAGATCCTTAGTGAGAGAGGCATGAGCAGCCTCAAGTTTCTTTTTACAAGCATCAAGTACTTGAGACATTTCAAGTGCCCTATCAATTGAATCAACATCTTTATCTTTGTCAATCTTATAAGTTTCCAATTGTTGAGATAGAGTAAAAGAGTTATGTTTTTCATTGTGAGCTCTTGCTTAAGAAGATTGAATCTCCGTCTCCCATCATCAATATGGGATTCAAGTTCCTCAATGGTATCGTCACGTGAAGAGACGGTGTCCATTAAGTACTCGAATTGAGATAAAGCATCACCACGTAGGGAGCACATAACTTTATGCAAAGCAAGCATCCTAGCATTTCGATCCTCATCAATATTGCCTAACTCATGAGAAGATAAAGGTGGCTTAGCATTAAAGATGGGAGCATTTGAAGGAGTAGGCACCTTTGGTCCCTTTGCCATGAGGCATTTTTGGGATTTCTTCTTGGAGGTAGAGGTGTAGTCTTTGGTGTAGTCGTAGGGGAGAGAGGACCCAAGTCCACGCTCCAACCTGGCTACTTCATCTTGATCATCCTCGCCCCCCTTTGTCAATCTTGCCATGAGACACTTTTTGGAGGGAGATGCGTAGTCCTTGGTATAGTCATATGTGAATAAGGAGCCGAGCTTAGCATGAGCTAGACCGGCTACTCCAACTTGTGCATCTTCCTCTTTCTCCTCATCATCGGACATGTACTCAACCCCAACAAAAGCTTTGCCTTCTCTTCTCTTGTTGATGGGGTTGGGGAGGAGCTTCTTCCTTGTCTCCTTGTCATACTTAGGTTTGTCTTCTCTTTTCTCATAGGGACACTTGTCGGAGAAATGACCGGTTGATCACAATTGTATCAATTCCTCCTTGTGTTCTTTGGGAGGCTTGCATTCTTATTCATGAAGTTCTTGCCCCACTTCCTAGCAAAGAAGGCAAGATCCACCGGTAGCTCACTCGTTGAAGTCATCTCTTCAAGCTCAACTTCTTCTTCATATTCTTCCTCAACAACACGAGTCGCCTTGGCCTTCAAAGCAAGGTTGGGAGAGTTCATGGCGCAGACAAGTTGTCTTGTTTGGTTTCCTTGATCAACCATAGTTTGGTTGGCAATGAAGAAGGGGATAAGGTCATCCAGAGACATAGCCTTCTTGGCATCCAAGACTTGCATCATGAGAGCCATTTGCTTGTCACCGGGAGCAATTATTTGACAAATCTTGTTCTTGATAAAATCATCATTCACATCAAACCCATCATTGTATTTGTCACATCCAAGGCCTTGGATCTTTACGCGAAGAACGTCAAGTCTTGAGTAGGCATCTCTAAGGTTCTCACCATCCTTGATCACAAACAAATCCATCTCCCTCTTGGCATATTCATAGTTGGTCTTTTGGGTGATGGATGTTCCTTCTTGAAGAATCACAACTCTATCCCACAACTCCTTGGCAGACTCAATGCGGTGGACTTGATTGTAGAGACTTTTTGGAAGAGCACACCGAATCTTGTCACGGGCCGTGGAATTGAGTTGCCGAAGTACCCGTTCATTAGGTGTCAAGCTATTTGGATCCATGGGCACAAAGCCTTGCTCAACAATGTCCCAAAGCTCCTCACACATAGTGTGAAGATAAGATTCCATAGAAGATTTCCAAAAGGAAAAGTGAGTTCCATCATACATGGGTGGGGCACCACCATTAATCATGTTTGGCAATGAGATAGGAGGGAGAGGATACGTGTGACCAACGACGCCGTATGCGGGGCTAAGTTTTGTTGAGGGAGCGCTCTCCACCTTATCCTTTCCATCGCCACTAGTACTAGTGTCGGGGGAAAGAGATATGGCGTCCAAACGCTTCTCAACTTCATTAGCCACGTATAATTCAAAGTTCTTGTTCACACGATCCTCAATGGTTTTTTTGAAGGGCAGCTTCACGGGAGGCCCACTTGTCCTCCTCGGCTTTTCTTGCTAACTCCTCTTCAGAAGGATAATCCATCTCGCTCTTAAGGCGGTGAATCCCTTAAAAAGAAACCTGGCTCTGATACCAATTGAAAGGACCGAGATGGTAACCTAGAGGGGGGGGGGGGGTGAATAGGTTTCTACAAATTTTACTTTTCTATTCACAAGTTTTAGGCTATGCGGATAAATAAGATGTGCCTAACAACTAGATGAAACAACCTATATGATGCAATACAATACTTCAAGCACGAAGGCTATCACAAATAAAGCAACAATAGTGAAAGAGCTCGGATAGAAATAACCGAGGCACGCGGAGACGAAGATATAACCCATGTTCCTTCTCTTGAGAGAGAAATACGTCACGTTGGAGAGATGCGGGATACCACGAAGGACACCCGAGCGCCACGAAGGCTCACCTTATTCTCCTTGAGCCTCTTCCACGAAGAAAAAGCTCAATCCACTATTGGTAGGCCTTGAGGCGGCCTCCGAACCTTTACAAACTTTCCCGAACCAAGAACAACAACCCGGAAGCTTCCGGGCGACCCTAGCCGCCTAGGGTTTCAACAAAACCCAAGAGTAACAAGCAACTTGATGACCTCAAGGGGGAATCACTTTTGGCTCGGTGGAATCAAAGATCTAGACCTCCTCTTGGTTTTTTACCAAAGGGATTTGAGTTTGAGTGGAGGGCTAGAGAGATCTTGAAGCTTTTGGAGTCAACAACAATGGAGGAGAGAGAGCTTAGCCTTTTTCGTGTTTGGGACTGGTTGACTTACCTCTTGGAGAAGAAGAGGTGGGCTTATATACTTGTCCATTAAAATCTGGCCGTTATGCAAAAAATCTGGTTCACCCGGTATGGATTCCGGTTTGCACCGGACTGTGTACCGGATGGGTCCGAAATGAATTCCGGAGTGCAAACCGGCTAGTCGCTGGACTTGCCCGGTTTGCACTCGGAATTGATTCCGGGCCCATCCGGTACGAGATCCGGTATTTACCGGATTCCATACCGGATGGCCAGTTTACTGAACATGACGAATATTTCAAGAGACAAGTATATTAAACTTTCTCATATTTTGTGGAGGCTTTAGGAGGTGTATGGAAAGTGATATGGAATAGAGTTGCAAGAGTTCATCCCCAATGAAAACAACATGTTACCCCTCTTAATAGTGCGGTGATCCTATTGACTCAAGAAGTAAATAGAGAAAGATATAAATAACACCGTCACTTGATCATCCAAAAATGAGGGGCCTCCAATCTCCAACCATCATCATACGAGCGGACTAAAACCTGAGAATACACTTTAGAGATAGCATTATTCCTCACTAACTCGAGTGTCATCTTAACCAAAATCTTGAGAAGGGACATGCCCTTTCAGAGAGCTTCTCTCCTCTTCCCAACGTTCACCGGATTATACGCCTACTGCTCTCTTGTTAGCCACGAGATTCAAGACTGAAGGCGACAACCATACCGGCTAGGTCTAGAGCTTTTTATTCTTGCCAGACACGAACTTACCTTGTAAATCGAGGTATGGCCGCCTATATAAGCCAGACGCCAAAAGCCCTTAGGGCATGTTCATCACGCACAATTTCATACCCTTGTAACTTGGCCACCTTGTAACTTGGTCACGACTATTGGCATATAGTGATTTATAGCAACACGTAGAATCTTGCCGCCGTGTGAGATCTAAAGCTAGATAAACCTCTGTGTTCTATCTCGACCAGGACGACCCCACCTTCTACCCCTCGATTCTGCCATCGATTAGAGGACCCCAGTCTTCTATCTCAGATGTCGATACGATGACACTTCCCGCAGCGCCGCCGGTAATGCTCTGTCCGAGAACGTCTGCCCATCTCCATCAACACCTCCAAACACCCCTACAAAGGCCCACTTGGGGGTTGGACAGAAAAAATTGCCACAATGTTGCCCCTATCTATGTGAGGCGACCCAAAATCTGTCCAACACCCCTAGGCTTCCAACGCTCGGACATACCACCCGACAGGTGGGTCCCGCTTATCATAGACACCGGCCTGACGACAAAAAAATCCTTTCATTTTGCATCGCGGTCCTGATCATCAAAACCTCTATTTGGTTCCACCCCTCTGCATAAACCTCTCCTTCCTCCTTACCGTCGCGCGCAAACCAATGTTTCCCTATTCTAAAATTGGTGTTGCCTCATGTTTGTCGAGGTATAGGCCTCTTATAACATACATTAGATTACGTGTTGTCGTTCTCCTCCCGGTTCCACGTGTTGATATTTCGATGTAGAACAGAGTGTTGAAATGTATATATGAATTGTCTAGTCATCTCCACCTGTTCAGATTTTTATTAGGTCGGGGCTAGTGTGTGAAACATGACAATACACATCGATCAATCCCGAAATTCCTTACACACTCTAATTCTTACTCCCTTTGTAATCAGTTTTTATTCATACATATCTAGACGTATCTCCTCCCAGTTTCACGTGTTGATATTTTGATGTAGAACATGGTTGTTGAAATGTATGAGATAATTGTCTAGTTATTTCCATCTGCTCAGATTTTTAATTAGGCTGACGAGTGTATGAAACATGACAATACACATCGATCAATCCGAAAATCCTTAGACACTCTTATTCTTACTCCCTTTTTAATCAGCTATATATTTTTTTGCATACGTATCTAGACGTATTCTAGTGTGTCCATATTTGACCTCCAACTTATATAATTTAGAACAGAGGATTATTTTTAGGGAGCTGGACGTAATTAGGAACAAAGGCAGTATCTTATAGGGAGTTGGACGCTCCTCGTCAGAGCATATCGTGACAGGCTGACAACTCTCGATCGGGCCTGCACGTCAGCGTTTCTCTGAGAAGGAGGCCCAGTCAAGCAAACAGGGCCGATTTGGTAGTATTTCGTGGTTCTCTTTGCTCCGTCCGAACCGTGGCGGCGCACAACTCCTCCTCCCTTCCCGACCTATCTCGTGCTCCTCGATCTTGACCTACCCAAAGCTCCAGTCCAGTCCGACCCGATAAAAATCTCTCCTTCCACGCCACACTGCCGCCCTAGAGCCTCCGTGGTCGTACTCGTCGTCGTCTCACGCCTCCCACGCGCGTCGCCGCCAAGACGCCCGTTCTACCGCGTTGTAGAGCCCGAGTCTTGGGTTTTCGAGGTATGAGCTCTTCTCCGTCATCCGGCGATTAGTTGAACCCCCTAAGTTAACTAGCCTCCACTAGTTTTGGCCGCGGGCTGGGGCACGCCATCATGTAGATCCGCCGCAGAGCTGGCCGCAGGATTGGGCCGAAGCTGCCAACTTGGGTTACGTGTGACGGTGTGTTCTGTGAGCGGCGTGTAATCTGCGGCGGCGGCTTAGGCTTAAACGGGGTTTAAGGAGCTTGTGCTGACAAATGTCTTTCGAAGTTCCTTTCTTTTCAGCTAAAGAAGTGTTTTTTAGCTAAAGCAGCTTCGGTTCGTATATGCCCCCGATGTTGCATCTTAGGTAGTAAGCCATTGGAATCGTTTTGGGCTTTGGCGAGTGGTGGGTGATAGGGGGATGAGAGGAGTCAATGGTTCAATGATTTTCTGTTTATTCTTTGAAATTTGGAATGATGCAGTCGTGCACCCAAGTTCAATAGCTCGAATTGGATTTGTTGCTCATTCCATTGTCTCTTTTTTAAAAATAGGCACGAAACAACATAAGCAGAATCACCCTGCCATGTGTGTGGACAACGAGGTATGAAGTATCACTGACATGTTGTCTATCCCATTTGACTGGACTGGGCCACTTGTCTTTGTAAAAGAATGATTGCAAGTGGTGTATTGCGCTCTCAGTGGTCAAAGTAGAAGCCCAATAGGAACCCTTGGTAACAAAAATACCTAAGCTTGGTATAATTTTAACAGGGGACATACCAATTTGGTTTCTCTTCACAAGTCATAGTAGTAATCTATTTCTGTCTGTATTAGCTTGGTTAAACAATAACCAGACATATTATCTTAATATATATACTTCTTTGGTATTACTCTCTTAAACATGCATGCCTTGTTGTGTATGAATTATTGGATTCTATTAAACTTTTGACATGACTGATGCATTATTGTGCAAAACTAATTTGTATGATGTAATAGGTGAATACGGAACTTGAAGTCGGTGTATGAAATAGCCTCAATAGATATCATGGGTGATAGTTCAAATTCAAATGTGCAGAAGGCCGAGGAACTTAAGCTTAAGGCAAATGATGCCTTCAAGGGTATGATATGTGTTATCTTTCCTGTTGCATGTCTAGATTGAGCAGCACCATTTTATAGTCCTTGTTATATATGGGGTCTTGCTATTGCATTACAAATAAGAAGTCCTTAAAGTTTATAGTATCATTCCCGGTTCAACTGTCCCCCCTCAAAGTGCAGCCCAGAGTTTAGTGATACATAGACTTTGTTGGTTACGTTGTGGTCACAACACTCAGTTAAGGATCTAGTCTGTTCGAATACTGATTGAATTTGATTTGCAGCTAAAATGAACTTGAATTACTCGTAAATTAGTAAACGAAGTTAAGAGGAAGATCGTTTTAGATTTGCTTTTGTGGTAATAAACTGAAGTGGAATGCTCGTTATGTTTTTCACACCACTATGCTGATATGTAAATCTTGCGTGCTGGGTCCCTTAATGATAGGTTTGCCTTGAGGATTATCATTCCTAACTATTCTTGTGTCTTCCTTCCAGCAAACAAGTTTTCTCAGGCTGTAGAACTCTATGACCAAGCTATTGACTTGAATAGTTCAAATGCGGTTTATTGGGCAAATCGTGCATTTGCACATACGAAGCTCGAGGAATATGGAAGTGCTGTCCAGGATGCTACAAAAGCTATTGAGATTGATCCCAAATATTCGAAGGTGTGTATTCATGTTCTGTTGATGGCAATTTTTTGTAGGTTCTTACCATTTGCAAAACTTTATACCTATAGGGTTATTATAGACGAGGAGCAGCACATCTTGCTATGGGAAAATTCAAGGAAGCCCTGAAAGATTTTCAGCAGGTACATGTCAGATTGTTCAACTAACCAACTCATTAAATGATTGTTGGATATTGTTGTTCATTTGCTTCTGCTCCTATCCTGGATTACATTATTTTTTATACAAGATTGCATATTGACATTGGCTTACCCTGAAACTAAGTAGTGTGTGCCAATTTCCTCTGTTATTATTAGGTAAAAAGAATCTGTCCTAGTGATCCGGATGCTACAAGAAAGTTGAAAGAGTGTGAGAAAGCTGTCCAAAAAATTCGTTTCGAGGAAGCAATTTCTGTAGGGGATACAGAGAAGCGCTCTATAGCAGAATCTCTTGATTATCATACAATAGGTATCTGGTCTTTGAATTTCCACATTTTCTGGCATTTTACTTGCTCCAGTCTCTATAGATACGATGTTAATGTGATCTAAAATAGCAAACTACCTTTCTTATCTGGTTCTACTTATTCATGAGCTCTTCTTAAATTGGCTTTGTAGCGCCATACATTATTCATCTTTGTTGCTTGTTTTTCCATAGTTTCTTTGTGCTCTCGGCATATTATGTCGGCAATGTAAAGTGAAGCAATAGATGCTGAGATAGCTGATGTATCAAACATCATATGCTTTCAGTCATATATTTTATAGCTCATCATCACTCCAACCTGTTGACATGGTTCTGTCAGTGAATGGTTGCTTTAGTTCTTAAATGTATATAGCTGATAGTGATAGCTATTTTTATCTCAACTATAGTTACGTTACACAAACATTGTTGATATTACAGAGGTTGAATCACAGTATACTGGAGCAAGAATTGATGGGGATACAATAACATTAGATTTCGTCAAGCAGATGTTGGATGATTTCAAAAAGCAAAAATGTATACATAAAAGGTACAGTTTGCAATGTGAAGTGACATTCCTGGATCATTTTCTTTTCCTTATGCTACTTTTCTTGGGTATTTGTGGTAAGCTTTAAGTTGTCGCAACTTGGCACAGGTACGCACTTCAGATTGTGTTGCAGGCACGGGACTTGCTGCAATCAGTGCCTTCCCTCGTTGATGTGAATGTTCCAAATGGTTGTCATTTTACAGTCTGCGGTGATGTTCATGGCCAGGTATTTGCCTTAACAACTGAATAGATTCTCCAGATATAGTTCTTCCTCTCCATAACCATGTGGCATATGCACTCTAAAATGTTCTTAATCCTGTGAAGGGGCAACATAGCATTTATATTTGCAGAATGAATACCATTTCACTGGGGTGAGTGGAAATTATTAGTCCTTGTTGGTATCTGTTGAGGGGCTTAAAGACCTACTGTTTTATTTTCAGTTCTTCGATTTGCTAAATATTTTTGAGCTCAACGGGCTTCCTTCTGAAGACAACCCATACCTTTTCAATGGAGACTTTGTGGACAGAGGATCATTTTCACTTGAAATTATACTTACTCTCTTTGCATTCAAGTGCCTCTACCCAACAGGTAATTATCTTAAGTTCTCGTTCCATTCATGATCGTAATTTGATATGCTGTTTTTTAAAAATAGGCTAGCCGGTTTTCTTTTGTACGTTTTCTACTGCTATACTCTGATACTAGCTGAGCTTCAGTTAAGTCGAAATGTGTTTCACTTCACTGCTAAGTGTGCATGTAATTTTCTATGATCAGGTATGTATTTGGCAAGAGGAAACCATGAAAGCAAGAGCATGAACAAAATTTATGGGTTTGAAGGAGAAGTGAAGTCCAAATTGAGTGATACATTCGTTGAGCTGTTTGCTGAGGTATTTTGTTGCTTG
This sequence comes from Poa annua, assembly GCA_026929855.1. Lineage (NCBI taxonomy): Eukaryota > Viridiplantae > Streptophyta > Magnoliopsida > Poales > Poaceae > Poa > Poa annua. The sequence goes on from CM049428.1 coordinate 10,629,959, forward strand.
CCTCTTGCTCATGTGATCAACAAGAAGGTCTTTGTATGTCATGGGGGCCTCTTTAGTGTTGATGGAGTAAAGTTATCTGACATTAAGGCCATTGATCGTTTCTGTGAGCCTCCTGAAGAAGGTAATTCTCACTTCCCTATTTAGGTCTGTCCATTCTCTAGTGGATCTGTTGTTTTCCTTTGTTCCCGGAATATTTTGCCGCCCTTAAATCTACTTAATGAACTGTTTTTATGAACCACTGCTTTCTGGAATGATCGTATTTCTCTTAGCTACTCGTCTGAAATTGCGATAATATCATCATAATTTTGCTAATGCAAATGTCATCAAAGTTACATTTTTTTCTTTATTCTCTTTCTAGTAAGTGGAAAAAAAATCATCGCACGCCCTTGCAACCTTAATTATTTTGCATTTTGTGCAAGATATGTCCACGGGATTGTAAGCATTGCATATCTGTTGCCTATATGCTATTCATTATAATTGCTTATGTTGTGCATCACTAAAATGCTGTAAAAAAACATTTGCATGCTCACAAACTTGCTACCAAAATAATAAATTGCATTATATATATATAACGTTTCAGCTATTTGGCAAAATAAAATTTTGCTTTGCTGTTGACAGGTTTAATGTGTGAAATCCTATGGAGTGACCCTCAGCCTCAGCCTGGGAGAGGCCCAAGCAAACGAGGTGTAGGGCTTTCCTTTGGTGCAGATGTGACAAAGAGGTTTTTGGACGATAACAATCTGGGTAGGCCCCATGACAAATTGACACTCTTAATGGTTTAAAATATCAGTTATACCGTGCGCTTGTCTGAGCCTCTTGGTCATTCTTGTTAGTTTAATTTTTTTCTTGCATGTTGTCTTCTGTCTTCTTATGTACTTGGTTGCCTGTCAGACCTTGTTGTCCGATCCCATGAAGTGAAGGATGAAGGGTATGAATATATGCATGACGGAAAGCTTATCACTGTTTTCTCGGCTCCTAATTATTGTGACCAGGTATGCTATATCATTGAAAGAAACTATACTTGCCTGCATACCTTGAAATACTATCTTAAGATATTGTTCTGGCAAGCCATTGTTTGTCTTTTCATTATTTATTTTCGTCATCGTTGTATTGATGCATATCTATGGATGCTGAGTGCACGATGCTATTCTGAATTTCTGGTGCAGATGGGCAACAAAGGTGCATTTATTCGGTTTGGTGCACCAGATTTAAAGCCAGATATTGTCAGTTTCTCGGCAGTGGTATGTCCTTGGCCTTTTGAATCTAAACTTGTTGCAAATAGTTGATTTGTATGACATCTGTGGAGTACTCATTTTCTCAAAGAGCATTGATTCTTGTTGGTACTCATGATTAACATGATATATGGTAGCATTACAGCTTGGGCAACTGAGCTGTAGTTGAACTTGACTTCACCTTAGTAGTAGTTTGAGTTGAAGTTGCATCTATCTTTTTGAAGCACCTCTTTACTGCTTATGCCTTAGTCATTTGTTTGACCAAATACGCTGAAGCTTTTGTCTACGTGTATTTGACTTCATGTGCTAATGTTACGAGGTTGATCACATTTTTCTTATTGCAGCCACACCCTGATGTTAAGCCGATGGCCTATGCAAACAATTTTCTCCGGATGTTCCAATAGCAGCAGCAGCAGGCGGCACATGTCTGGCCAATTTTTGATATGCTAAACTCCTCTCTGCCCAGCTCATTTCATACCAACTCCCATCCAAGTCTTGCCTTGAGCAGCAAATATTTTGCTACAACAATGTTATATGCCCATTCCGCCCTTTGTTGAATTATTGGTACTAGCAGTGGTTTAGATGTTTGTGTAGCTTGTACACTCTTTTTTATCAACTTGTTCTCGTCTATGTGATCCCTCTGTCTCTAGTAGATTCGTCCAGTGGGATTTTGCTGCTCTGTTCAACCTTCACCGTGCTGACATCGAGGATGATTTTGTGCGTTTGTGTACATTTTATGTGGTGCATTACACCAGAGCATCATTTGACACGCAAAATGTCAGCTGCAGCATGTAGTGGACCGATTATTTTGAACAAGGTTGAAAACATATTGTGCAATAGTGTTGAGTCGGTGCCAAAACTGGGCTTTTTCACACTCAGGTCTGGTTGTTCACCTTTTCATGTGTTTTTTAATATAATTGTTTGGGAAACAATGACAACAGGGTAAGGCAACAAGGGAAAGATGAATATTGGTTGATGGGCAAGAATCAGGTTTATCTGGATTAAATCAAAAGTACTAATATGTATCAATAGTTTGTCCGTATCATCGTTCCAAAATGGTCATTGGAGTCAATCCTAAGGTTTTTTCATATTCCAATCGACCCTAGAGTGTGGTCTTGAGGAATGAGCTCTTGTCGTCCGGCTTGTCCTGGAGACGGATGAGGTTGTAAGCCCACGCTCCTGCCACCGTCCCGCACACCGGACCGACGACGTACACCCACAGGCCGCCGTAGCGGCCAGTGGCGATTGCTGGCCCAAGGCTCCTTGCCGGGTTCATCGACGCCCCTGTGATCGGCCTGCAAATGCAAACAAACACGATGAATGATCCGCTGCTGTGTCAATTTAGTACTTGCTGCTTATAGGGTTTTTAAGTGATCGGCTTGTACCCGGCAAAGAGCACGTTCAGCACGACGGTGGCACCAACGGCGAGACCAGCCAATTCACCATTCTGCGAGACAAAACACCATCGAGGTCACGGCATCCTCCATCTGATATTTTTACAGTACGACAGAGCTACTCGTATGAGACACCCAGCCTGCAGTCAGAGCTGCGTGAAGGAGTGGTCTTACTTACTGCTCTGTCGTCTGTGGCCACTCCGGAGACGACGAACATGAGGTAGAAGGAGATGATGAACTCGAGCGCCACCGCCTGCGTGTACGAGCCCGACGGCGTCGTCCCGAAGAAGTGCTCGTGCCCGCCGCCGAACGTCAGGCGCAGCGACAGGCTCGCCAGCGTGGATCCCAGCACCTGAGCCAGCACATACGACGGCACCTGCAAACATGACACTGTCAGTTTGCACGAACGGTCAGTATATAGAACATGATCCCTGTCTGCAAGTAGTACGTACCTGCTTCCACGGGAAGCGTCGGCAGGTGGCGAAGGCGACGGTGACGGCGGGGTTGAAGTGCGCGCCGGAGACGTGGCCGACGGAGTAGACCATGACCATCACCACGAGCCCCCACACGACGCAGATCCCCGGGAACGTCACCGCGCCGCCAGTGCTCTGGTTCACCACCACCGAGCCGCACCCCGCGAAGATCATGAAATAGGTTCCCAAAATCTCTGCCAGAATCTTGTTTCAAATGTTTTTTGCGTCAACAAAAAACTATTTCATGCAGATTCTGCTTCATCTACGTTGCACCAAATTATTTATCCTATTGCAGCCATACATGATCTATACCTTCTGCATGAACTGGACGGAGATCATGCCGTTGCATCTTCTGCTGCTGCTGCTATTAGTGTTGGCCCCGTCGTCTGAATCCTCGCACTTGGCATCCACCCCCTGTCGCCCTTCTTCCATGGCTCAGGGGCCTCGGTTCTGCACACTGTCCTCTCCGCTTAGTAAAATGGCGTACTTCTTCCTGCTCTAATAGCAAGGATATGGGTCAAGTGTATATCTCGTAAGGAATCATGCATTTTTCTTGGACCGACCACCTACTCTACATGAGTGATGTAACTGCTGAACCAGGCGTGTGCAAAAACGTAACTAACTCAACTACCAAGGTATAAATGTGATTAAAATAAAATTAGGACTTGTGTGAAGTACCCTGCCTCCTGGCAGAAGATTTCACAACTAACCGAATCCACCTCTAGTAAAGAATACATATGAAAAGCTTGGTTTTGGTTTTGTGCTTTCAATCCACACGAAAGTTTCATGAAAATTTCATTTACAGAAACGTCAATGTAATTTCGTGCAAACGCCCATGTTGGCCTCCACCAAGCTCTGCCAATGGCTCCATCTAAGTAAAGGCAAAAAAGAGCTCAGGGCTCGCCATCACCACAGAGAGGCAACGTTAAAGAGCGAGCAAAGGGAGGTCAAGCAATGCCACCGCTCGGGCTCGTCTAACCAGCACATTAGAATTCTCAGAGGAATGCCCAATTGTACGATGCCATCCCTCTCTGCAGGCTCCTCCATTGGACGAGTACATGGAGGTTGAGTCGAGAGTCTCCGTCTTAACAACTCAAAATAAAGGGAGGAATGGGTTTAAAACCACAAGATTTGGTTTACGTCGAGGATTCTATGCATTGTTTCCTTCGCCAACGAGTTAGAGGCAGTGAGGTGTATTGATGGTGGAGATTAGTTATATTTGGGGGGAAATAGTGATGTTGCAAAGGGTGTCTCAGCATGCTTGAAGACTTCAAGTGTTTCTGGTTTTTGTTGTGTATTGACCTATAACATGTTGCAATGAGTTATGTGCTTATACTTTAAGCTATTATTTCTGATAGTGCAAATATGCTTATGTGATGTTGTGTTCGTTGGGCACGTATGTTGGCATGCGATGGTTTTTCATGTTATAAGTGGCGACCGTGTTTCAATGCTTTTTGCTGCAATCAATTGGGATTTGTTGCATGCATATATTTTTAATGTTGCAGCACTTTTAGATGAGTATTTAGCATGTTGCAGCTGAAAAAAATGATGCATTGATTGGAAGAATCCGGATTCGCGGTCTTAAGTAGACGGGTGTGTGAAGGCGGCCGAATTTCCCCATGTGCAACCGACTAACGCCTCCCACTGGCCATGTTATTTTTCGGTTGAAGCTATTCTCAAAATTTGCTACAAGTTGAGAGGGTTGTTCAACACATTTTTGTTCTATCAGTGAATTTTGGCATGGAATTATTATTGCTTAGTACCAATTTACATTCCCACCTTTTTACAATAATTTTATGTCTTACAAGAGTTTTCTTATCTCACAGAACAACTCACTTTTGACGTGAAATTATTACATTTACTGCCGTAGATCCAAGTTGTTTCATAATCATGTGGAGCACCTTAAAATTTCCACTGTGTTGAATGTGCTAAATACTTCGTAGAACTTAAACACATAATCATGTGGAGTAAGATTTTTTTTCCTGTGGAGGCCCATAGGCTGAAGGCTAGATGTTATATCATATTTCCATGGGTATTTTTTTAAACCTTTTGTCTTGTACGAATTTTCTACTCCTTTTAAAATCATGTGAAAACTGAATAATGGTAAATCCTGTGTTTTGATTTCTTATAGAAATCAAGAGGCCATAAAATACTAATCTTCCTAAGTTTTTCTAGTTACTATATTTGGGAGACTTTGACTTGCACTACTGACTCCGTTTATAGAAAGATGTCTCAACTTTTTAAAAATTTATATGCATCTACATAGTAAAGCGTGTCTAGATATATGCAAAGACAAAGTTAAGACGTCTTTTGTGAAGGGAGGGGGCATCATCTTTCTTCTTCTTGTGGGGAGACATGTAGTCGATCTTCTGTAAATGCATGCCCAAACAAATGGCTTAGGCCAAAGATATGCCCATAACTAGTCTAGCCTAACCTAAGCACGCCTGCTCGAAAACACAAAGTAAGCACGCGCATGAACACTCCCTCAGCAGCCGCAAGCAAAGATTAAAAACACACACTCCCGAGTAGTGCTGCCGGCAACGGCAGGCGCGGTTGGTGAACGGCGGCGACTCTGCATCTGCAGTCGGCGGCACAAACACGACAAGGCGTGGTGCAATGTCATGCGCTACGGAAAACCCGTAGATTTTTCTTCCCGTTGTGGTGAAGATGACCTTGACCTTCCGCGTTGTCTGGCTTCTGGACAGCACCCTTTGCGGGCGCTGCGTTTTCTTTTGACTTGGCGTGCTGGTGGCGCGACTCACTCGACCAGTCAGTTAAGCGAGAAAGCGAGAATGTACGATCACCACCACCACCGTCCTCCGGCTCCGGGCAAGACACGGCTGCGACGTCGTCCACTCATCGACCGTGTTGAACACCCACCGGCTGCCTCCGCCATGGCCGACCAGGGCATGGACCAAGCATCTTTGAACAAGATGTGACCACCCGGAGAGCTTCATAGTCATGGCATGTAGCAAGCAACTTTTGACCACGGAATCGTGCACAGGAGCTTCATAATCTGCATGATTTGATCTCACATCAATTTACATTTTGCCACAACAACGGCAGTGAGATCACGTAGCGGGGCCTAAAACGAGCTGTGGAGCTGGCTTTGGCCGAACACAAGCCACCCCTCTTGTTTCGCACAAATAAATAACACAATTATCATCATCACAGCAAGTGAAACTATCATCTGAAGGAACCACACGATCTGGTCTCTCTTTCAGAAACTAATGGAAAATGAACTAGTACAACAAGAATCCCCACCACAGTTAGGTTTCGTTAGCATCAGCTCCGCTTCCTGGAGCTCCCGAGCGTGAGCTCCAGGTCGTCGGACCCAGAGTCCTCGTGGATCCTCTCGCCCTCCCACGCCCGCACCAAACCAGGGGCCTGCTGCTGGGCGCAGCCGTTGGTGCTGCTTCCGAACGCAAACTCATCGGACACCACGTCCATCATGTGCACGTCCGGGTGCCGCGCCATCATGCCCGGGATCACAGGGGAGCAGGTGCCGCTCTGCCCCGGCGTGCACATCCTCGAGTTGCCACCGCCGGCAGGGATCGCTTCTTTGAAAACGCTGAATGGGTTGGACGACATGAGACTGAATGTGGGTGATGAAGGGCTCGTTGAAGAGATTTGGATGCTGGCTAGCCATGGCGCCGGATCAGGAACCATCTGACGGCCGGGGCTCGGCGGGGTGGAGTTGACGACACATGGACTGTTTGATCCAGTCCATGGAGGCTGGATCACCGACTCATCCCAGTCCGTCTTCATGCGAGGGGTGCGCGCGGTCGGCGAGCTCAGCGGAGGAGTCACCGGGGCGCTGATGGAGCCACCGTGGATCAACAGCGGGGGAAGATGCGGACGCTTGTTTGAATGGTTGTTAGAATTGGAGAAAGTCTGGAGCCATGGTAGGATGGGGCTTGCATCAACACCGTTTACCATGTTGTGGTTAGACTGAGGGAGGAAAGGGGAAGACGCGCCGCTGGGGAATGAAGAGGAAGTGGGGCTCGCGTTGTATGATGCCCGTGGGCTTGGCTGGTAAGAGGAACATGGACTCGGCGATACGGAGCACCCTATCCCGTCCATGCGCTCTGTAGGTCTGCAACCCTGTGGAAAAAACAACAACAGAGTATCAGTTTGTGTATGTATCACAAAAATCCACCATGTAGCGGAAAGGTAACGAGATATACACAGCAAAATTGCTACACATCTATCACAGTACAAAAGACACTCTGATCGGCACAAAGATATTAAGACATGATGTTTGTAGCACTATTTCGCAAGTGGTGGTACTCATACAGAAGTAATGTGCTACTCCCTCTGTTCCATAATGTAAGCTGGGACAGAGGGAGTAGTTACAGTAAGAACAAAATAACAGAGGGGGAGTAGTATGATAGACAACCATGGCATGGTTCATAGCGCAAACGTTAACCTGCGGACAACTATTTTACTCAAATTTAAGATGCATTTCCCAACACACATATATCGCACTTAAACATGTGACTCTGCGAATTCGTGTTTGCAGCAATGCACTATAGTACTAGCATACATGCATGAGCAAGCAACAATTAGTAATCAAGAAGCAAGCTATAATTCAGGAGCAAATTAGAGTTGCTTCCTCATGCTACTGGTTCCTAAAGCCTATCAGGAGGAATACAGGTTCCTCCACCGAGTGGTAGCGGGAGCAATAGGGAAGGATTGCAAGGGAGCAGGTCAATTCATGATCGGCCGCGCCTGCCTGCCTGCGTGTTCATCAGACAAGTCCCCGGATTCTCATCAAAGCATCTTGTCACGCCTACCGAAACCCGAGAGATTCTAGTGTAGTAGGCTTTTTCTGGCGAGAAATTCCACGAACGCGGCTACCATTAGCCACCCACCCCCAACAAGTCCAGCAGTCCACCGCGGCGGAGCACCCGTGCACGGTTGGTCTGGTCCAGACTGGCGTCTCCCACCACCCTTCCACCACCCTTCGCTTTCTCTATCGCCACCCCCACGTGCACGAGCAACCCACCCCCGAAATAAATGGAAGAAAAATAAATTAAGTTATTGAAAGGTACGACTGGACGCTACACAGTTCACACCGTGCCGCAGGCGCCCAAGCTCAGCTACAGCCTACAACAGGAGCGCGTAGCCTGCCTGAGATCCATGGCGTGCGCCGACGACCTAGCTATCTATGTAAGCAAAGCCTAAGCTGCGGCGCCGCTGGCCTAAGCACCTAGCTAAGCTGTGAGCGTAGAGGAACGAAACCAAGGCGGATCCATGATGATCGATCGGGGAAATCCGGAGGTGGAGATCCGAGCGGCCGTGTCCGGAGCAGGGGGAGGGGGAAGAAGCTAGAGCTAGCATACGAGCTCGGCTCACCTTGCGGTAGGTGGTGCCGTCTGGCTCGACGACCCACCCGGCCTCGTCGCAGAGCGCCTTGAGCACCTCGTTGTTGTCGCAGTGCTTGGGGAGCTTGTACCCGCCGTGCGCGCGGAGGCCCGAGAATATCTTTGCCGCGATCGCGCGGCGGCGGCGCTCCCGCCGCTTGTTGTTCTCCCGCTCCCTCCACGTGGGCATCCGGCCGCCCGCCGCCCCCGCGGCGCCGAACGCGCCGCCGTCGCCGCCGCCGCCGCCCGGGTCCATGCTCGGCGCGCGAGCTCGAAGGGGAGTGTAGCGAGCAGAGCAGCGCAGCGCAGCACAGGGCGGCGTGTGGAGTGCGGGGAGGCGAGGACGGAGCGAGCGAGCGCTGCGGATCACGGGCGAGGGAGGGAGGAAGAGGGGGAGGGGGTGGGTGGGGGAGCAGTGGCGTGAGCTTTGAAAAGCCTCTCCCAGGCCCAGCTCGCGAAGGTATGCATCCGCAGTACCCCTCGATTTGCTCGTATTTACGCTCCATGCCACCATCTGTGCTCGCATATAACATGTCCGATGCCGGAGGGTAGGGAGGTAATTGGGGCAAGGCAGCTGGGTGTGGTGTGTGGGGAAGGGGGGGCAGAGCCACGAAGCGTGTTGCGCCGCGGAGGGGGCGGTCCACGTCAACGTAGCGCTGCACGTGGGCGCCCACGGGCGTGTGGGACCCGCGCGCCCCGGGCCGTGGTGGTGGTGGGGCCCGACGGCCGGGTGGCACGTGAGCCTGTTGCTTTTCTTTTCTGGGCCACGCCACGCACCTGAATTTATTTTCTTTTTTTTGGGGGCTGTGGACATATACGGGGTGTTTGTTTAATTTTATGCGTGTATTTAGGGCTCGGCGTGCGGAGTGCGGAGGAGCAGTGAAGCTAGGCTTTTTTTTTTGCCATAAAGTGAAGCTAGGCTAGTGTGGACGGGGAGCGCGAGCGCGGCGCGGGTGTGCGTACAGGAGGGAACGGACGGATCGAAACGTGGCGGGCATCTTTTCTGGGCCGCGTGCGTCGCAGCCGGAGCCGGCGGAGTCGTGGGGGGGAGTTTCGCTACACGCACTCCATGCGCGGAAAGCCAGGAGGTGGACTCCACGCGGCACTGCACACAAAGCTATACGTACTAGCCATTTGATTCACGAAATATAGAGATGTGAAAATTTTACTGCAGAGATGTACCCTTTATTTGAAATTATGGCATTTTTAAAAATGTTCTGAAAGTAAAAATATCGACATATAGCTTGTAATTTTCATAAAGTCATTTCACGAAAACCGTCCGCTTATCTGCAGCCCCTGGTACCGTGAGCTTAGCGGTTTGTGTAAAAACACCAATTTCGATGTAAAAACAATACTTTTCACTCGATACTTTTTTGTCTTTTTTGAATGGACCATAAAATTTGGTATGCATGTGTACACCTACAACATCTTATATTATGAAACAACGAGAGTATGTTAATTAGAAAAGGAGGGTCCACATTTTCTAAGCTTGAATGTTCTCATAATTATATACTACTCCATCCGTTTGGCATTTTTGTTTATCATAATACATGTTTCTTAAAAACACAATTTTGATGTAAAAGCAATACTTTTCACTCAAAACTTTTTTGTCTTTTTTGAATGGACCATAAAATTTGGTATGCATGGACTTACTCAGCTCCTCTAAAACTCGTATGTTTTGGATTTTTAAAATTTTGATTAATGATTGTGACTATTAAACATCCAGATTTATTATTAAAAATGAATACTCGCTCCATCCTAAATAAATGCCTCAGATCTATTTAAATACGAATGCATCTACAGACAAAGTTAGTCTAAATACAACCATATTTTGACAATCAAACATGATGTGGCACTTAGAAGGCGTCAGCGGCGACAATGTCAAAGTCTTCTCATTTGTTCAATTTTTCATCACTTACTTGAATCTCAATTGTCAATTTACATCTTGCACAACAACTTCCTTTGTTCCATAATAAAAAATGTTTTACCCATTTTTCCACATCTATATCTATCTAGACATGTTTTAGTGCATAAATGCACTCATTTTTAGTCCGAATCTAAGCAACATGTGTTACACCTACAACATCTTATATTATGGAACAAACGAGAGTATGTTAATTAGAAAAGGAGGGTCCACAATTTCTAAGCTTGAATGTTCTCAGAATTATATACTACTCCATCCGTTTGGCATTTTTTTTAATCATAATACATGTTTCTTAACAAATTTCACACAGTTTGAGATATCTGCAAAAGTAATACACGATAGGTACTAATCAGCCACGGCGTGGCTGATAAAGTCCATGTCGGCCATGGTAACACTGAGGGTGTATTATTTTTACAGCCTTTTCAAACTGCATATTATTTGTGAAATCTGCTGAGAAAAACCATCCGTTTGTAAGATTCTTAGCTAGCTAACACCAAAAAAAGCCTTATATTTGGAAACAAGATTCGTACGCTAGGACACGCACACGGACACTGTAGCTTCACCGTGGGACGGCGGTATTTTCACGACATACACACATCGGCGCGGCGGACGCGGGGCCCGCGAGCGAGGAGGCCAGGAGTGTGACGTCGGAGGGGACACACGCGGTTACGGGAGTGCGTGGGTCCCTCGGGGACAGAGGGCCGCACAGTGCACGTGACCCGTCCCCATCGCGCGCACGGAGCCGCACCGTTTTTTCCTTTCCTTTTCCCCACCAGCACAGCACAGGCATGCCACCACGCGATCACGGAAACCGGGAGGCCCCACGCTCAGACCAAATGTGGCATCCGCTGCGCCTCCTCCTCTCTGTGTCTGCTTGTGGTTCTTCTACCTCGTAAAAATACAGGACAAAAAACACATAGGTATACGAAACAGACCAAACATACGACCAGAACTATACAACATTTCGATATCGTACAGCTTCGGTATGAGCGACCCATTTCTTAGCACTGAGAACGGGAGCAAAGGTAGGTACTCCCTCCAGTCTAATAATAAGTGTCTCAAGTTGATCAAAAGTGGATGTCTCTTAACTTGTTTCATGTCTAGATACATTCACTTTTTAGCAAATCTGAGACAGTTATTTTGGTATGGAGGGAGTACCATCTAGGCCAAGTGTGTCTATCGTAGTGTCAACGCACACGGTTTTGTGGTATTTATAGCGGCTCTTTCCACCGGTTTCTTCCAATAATAGACACTTTTGGTACGTAGTAGACTTTTAATCAAATTCAAACATCGATGCGATCCTATTCGAACAACGACCGTCAAGTTCACACACCCTGAACCTTCCCCACATCCGGCAATTCTATTAGAGTATTAGTACAAAATATAGTGTTAGTTGCCTGGAAACCAGTTTTGGGTGTGACGATGGTGCCCCTAATGTGTTGGTGTTCCCTTAACTTGCGCACACGCTGCCGCTAAGAGCAAGCGACGCGGCCACGAGATCAAGGTGCGCCTGCCTGGTCGCTGCACTAACACGTCACACTTTCCTGTCGTACATAAGCAGCGAACGACGGTATAAGCAATTCACTAGCCCATGTTTCATCCGACATATCCGCTGGGCTTGCAAGGGATGAGACCATCATCACGACCACGAATTTGTTAGTTTTTCAGTTTCATTCCCCAAAAAACATATGGTTACAGAAAATATGTTTACATATATGTGTAATGTGTATATGTGAATGTGAAAAAAAGTTTTAGGACTCATTTGATGCGTAGGAAGTTTATAGGATTTTTAAGCAAGTTATCCTCTAGGAATTTTTTCTACATTCGTCATTTGATTCATAGAATTGACTTCTATAGGAAATTTTCCTGTAGAAAACCTTGAACTACATCCCATAGAAATTCTAACATTCATTTCAATCTCTTTTACAATTCTTTTGCTCCATTAAACACAATTGTTCTTCTCAAAGGATTTAACTAGACATGACATTCCAATCATATGTATTTCCTATTTCTACAGTTTTTCTATCCTACGCCCTAAAATGTGAAACGTAGGGTGTACGTGCTATCGGACATTTTTTGCGTACCCTGGGAATAGAAGACTGCCATACCATGATCAGATCGGCTGCTTAATCAGGAGTTATTACCGAGTCATGTGATGTTCGTGTCGCGTCAGTCGGTTGTCGTCTCCGGCTGACTGACAGAGCCGCAGCAGCGGAGCCATGCGGACCGTATGACCGACCGGCGTCCAGCCGAGTCGTTCCAATCACACAGCTGCACAACAGAAACAGCTGGAACTGGGAGTATAGTAGAACTAGCCTGCCTGGGACCCTTGCACAAACGAACTGCACCATCATGCGCAGATTATTTATAGCTGATCTCTGAACTGCATCGCAAATACTACGTATGTCTAGATCCAGCGTTATGCAAAACGATTCCTGGTTCCTTGTTAGAGAATTATTAGGTGTAACATAACAAGGCAATGTTTATGGATACATGCAGGGAAAAGCATGATGCGAGGAAAAGGTTAGGAGTAAGAAAGTGACGGTGCGTCAAAAGGGCCATCGACTTTTCACTGGCTCCCATTAGCATGGCAGCATGCACGAGCATCCAGCAATTCCAGATCCTGGCGGATAAGGAGGAGATCTACATGCCAATTGGAGCTTCAGGGGCACATGAATGAACGGCACCGCTTCCGCTATTAAAAATTCACTGCCGGCTAAGCGCATACGTGGTCGGAAATTTTTAATAACACCACCAAACGGGGAGGAGGAGACTGTTCAAACTAATCTGTACCCAGTCAAAACTAAATTTTGCCTGCGGCTAGGTAAAGAGCATCACGTGCAAGTCAGACTGATGCTGGATTATTATGATAACTGGGTGAACCACAGAAGAAGACTGAAACCTTACCGTCCATCCGGCCGGGCGTCTGCTTCTCCGTGAATTTCAGGTTCAACTTACTTGACTGCAGAGAGATGAGTAAACCGCAAGGGAATCTGGTGGTACGCAGGTCGGAAGTGTCGGCCATGTGATGTGTATGTGCAATAGAAATGGCGTCATGGAGGGTCATGTTAAATAATACTCCCTACTTCTAAATATAAGATGCTTTAGTGAAAATTGTCAGACATAAGATGCTCAAGAGAATAGGAAATTCACAACACAAGCATGCAGAGCTGACCAAGGGGAACGAACCCTTGTGTAATCAACCTGTTAGATAGCAGTCCTTGTCCACTGCCAAGCAGATTCCCCGTGTATCACGAGGGCCGAGTCTTGTCTACCAAAACTGATTAATTTTGTCCACGTAACAGCCAAAATTGTACCAAGATTGTCAGGCATAATTGGACAAAATTGGAGCTGTGGCTCCTATAAACCAGAGCAACCCATCTCATGCAGAGCTACCTATGGGAGTCGAACCAATCAATTGATATGGTGCCACTGTTTAAAAATGAGATCCATTGGCACTGGCACCCAGGTTTGGTTTTTTTATATGGGTAGCTGCCACCAAGGTGAGGCACATGAATTCACTACCGATGGGAGTCGAACCTTGGACGCAGGCCCTTGCCACGAGGCTCTGTGGCTCTTATAAACCAGAGCTCCATCTCATATTACCAATCAATTGATTTGGTGCCACTGTTTAAACATCAGTTGTGTTAAATAATATATACTCCGCAAATAGGAGTGATATCATTTACTCCCTCCGATCCATATTAGTGAGCATAGCTTTGTCTAAATTCATATGTATCTAGTTAAGTATTTAGACTAGATACATGTGTATGTGGACAAAGTTGTGTCCACTAATATGGATCGGAGGGAGTAGTTTTCTCTTTCAAAACGACATGAGTACACTGGAACAGGTAGAATGGACTCAAAACATAAACAATATCAAACAAGAATTTCAGCATGTTTTAGCATAGTCAGACAGAAGATGCTCAAGAGGAAAAGGACCTCGACAAACACGCAGAGTTGACCAAGGGGAACGAACCATTGTGTGATCAAATTGTTTGATATCAGTCACTGTCAGCTACGAGGCAAACTCCCCATGTATACAATGGGAACGAAGCATGTCTACGCAACTACAAGTCTACAATGCAGGGGACAATGTTTGTCAACAGTCTAACTTTCAGGTAGTCTCTGAACGAAACATGGCCATCAGCTATCCGCTTCAAATAAATGTGGGCATTGTTCTATTTCTATTAATTATTGCCTCAGATCATGTGACATAGGTTGAGATACAAAAGGAGAAAAAAAAGCATGAAACATGAACCTAAGTCTATTTGACATATACATAGTACCTCCAGTGGTTACAAAACACCATTCAACGCAATTACTTGCTGAGATTTATAGTGTCCTTGAGAAGTTTGCAAACACTAGCTTTTACTTCAGGTGTGACCTGAGGACACACATCCAGTACAAACGAAGCAAGGATTCTCATAGTATCTGACAGGATCACCTTATCATACCGAGGTACCTCCTGGTTAGCAAACTGGCATGAACTCCTTATCTTGCAAGAGCTGCATATCTGAAAGAGGACAAATGCCACAGTTTAAGCTCAAGAAAGTGTTGACAGTTGTACTAGAAATATTATTGAGATGAAAGTATATACTTTATCTTCTGGGATGTTGAAGAAAGCTCGTGATCTTTTTGATGCAAAAGCTGTTCTTCGCTCTACAGATGGGCAGCCAAACAACGCAACATTCTTCAAGTCACTTCCTGACAACCATCTGCCGAGACAGGCAAAATTTTAACAACACATGAATCAAGTGATTGCAATAGTGCTGCCATGTTACTAACATTTCTTTTACCTTCAGCTAACAAACAACACATTGGTAAGAAAAAGAGTTGGTCCTCGGAGGAACAAGGGCCCAAATTTATTTAGATAGAACTGAGGCTCAAACCCTGGCTGGCCAGCCCACCACCTCATGGCGCGCCAGTGACACCCAGGGCCTTCTTCAACACATTACTATCACACACAAAGGAAAGAGCTGTGTAGACTTATTGATTACAAACATTCAAAATTTAGCTACTATCATAGTGTCTTTTCAAATTATAGAGATACGACTTAAAGGTAGCAAACATGCAGAATAAGATCAATATTGTTTAATTTGTCAGAGAGGATCAAACCCACATTAGTCTTGGCATGGAAGCATCCACATAACAGATATTGAATACAAAGAGTTCAGACTTTCCAAGAACCAATTAGCACCCATAACACTAGTTTGCCTTAACATGCTGTTCCCATCAAATGTATGTAAGGTTAGACCATATAAATGCATTAATGATCTCAGTTTAACAAATAAAAAACATGTCTATTCTCCTCCAGCATACTGATAGCAAGGGTTAGACGCATGGACGGAGCCAGGAGAGAGCGTGCTGGGGCCATGGCTCCTCCCATGTTGAATTTGTTTCTAAAACACCTCTTATGATATGTGTATTTGACCCCAAAACATACCCATATGGCCCCCTCCAAGTGTTATAGGGTTCACTTGGCCCCCCCTGTGTCAAATTCCTGGCCCCGTCCCTGGTTATATGCTCTAGCTGTCTAGCATAGGTGGCATTTCCAGCATACATGAGTATGGATTTGGTTCTCGTACTAACTCTGACAAATCTAGTGGCTTGAAAGAATCTCCCAAGACACCTACAAGTTCAGTTCACATGAAAAATAAAGAACTATGCAGACTTACTAATTATGAACAGAAAAAACTTAGTCAGTGTCATGGTGCCTTTTTTCATCATACACATAGAGTTGCGACTAAAAGTAGCAAACATGCCAAACGAGACAAATATTGCTTCAGAACTGTATTTTTCCTCCAAAGGCCCAAGCGATAACTGACTAATTAACCATGCCATGGCAGCATCCGTAGCACAAAAAAATTAACACAAAGAGTTCTGACTCCCAAAAAATAACTGATCATCTGAAAATAGTAAATCCACTAGTTGGTCTTAACATGTTGTACCCAGTAGAATGTCCCTAAGATTGCATCATATAAATGAATAATATATTCAGTTTAACAAATTAAAACATGCCCGTTCTCCTCAAGCATAAGGATTGCAAGGGTTATAGATCTAGCATACAGGTGGCATTTCAAACATACAGGAGTATGAATTTAGTTCTTGGACTATATCTGATTAATCTAGTCATTTGAAAAGATTTGTTCACAAGTGATACCTACTACTAGTTTCTAAGTTACAGCTTTTCATTTAAATCTTTCTAGAGAAAAAACAGAGCAATCCATTGTTAGAACCAGGCCGTGATGCCTTGTCATGGCAACACGCTGGCAAAGTAAAGGTTAGAAAAAATGGAATCATTGAAACTATATAGTACACACACTCAGACGGCAATGAAATCAGTGAGCTCATCCACTATTTCAGGAAATAACTTACTACAGTGCCCTGCTCCAAAATCTTCTCCCCAAATTACAAAAATGAAATGCTAGTGGCAACCCTTGAAACAAAGGCAGTGAAAGTCTCAAAATCTGAACTTTTCATGGGCACTTAATACCATCGATGATATCATTTCCATCTAATATATCTGAGAAAGCACTAAGGTTACAAGCAATACGAGAAGCGGAACTCACTTTGCGACGGCCTGGTGATCGTCGCCGAACCGCTCAGCGGCGGCCTTCACGACGTCGGGGGACACTACCTGCAGCTCTACCGAGAGGTCGCGTCCCGTCAGGTATTTCCCCTCATGAAGCCGCCGGAGTAGCGCCACCGCATCTTCCCCCCACGGCTGCCTTGGTCTCGGACGCGGCTTCTGCTGCGGCGGATCATCGCTGGACTCCAGCGGCAGCGGCGGGCTAGGTTTAGGAATTTGTCGGCGCGTGAAGAGGGAGGAGAGTTTCGGCCCGGCGGCGGCGGCGGAAAGACGGCGAGAAGCTTGGAATGCCATGGTTTTAGGGCTTTTGTGCCTGAGATGGGGAAGACATCTGCCATTGTTGGCTGTTGATATCCACCGTCTGATGAAAACTTTAACGTCATAGATCAACATACTTCAAATTTCAGCCTGTCCGCAATTTCTTGCAAAGATTGATTTATAGATGGCCCCTTTCAAAATCTGAATTTTCAGTAAATCTTTCGAACCCACAATTCCTAATTTCCTATGGATCAGTTTCAGTTGGCTACTTTCAACTTAATCTTTCACCCCCACCCCCCCTTTTATGTATTCTCTCTATCTATGTTGTTCTCCTTGTAATGCCTCATGCCCCCCTTGAGAAACCTCTGGTTTTTCATCATTTCTTATATATAAAATCACACCGTAGGGGCTTCCCCTACTGTACCTTTGTCAAAAAAAAAAATTCAACTTAATCAAGAGTTATCTCAAAACATACTTTTGTCCCGTTTTACAAATAAAATCATGTGGCCGAACTGATATAAGTTGACGAGAGAATCCTCATTCAAAGCAGATAGAAAGTAAAAGCTAAAACATGAGTAGCCAAACCCTACAGGAAACACCTGAGGCTACCATCACGCCTCTTATGAGACTGCTCGATATTGTCGCTTCGTCTGCTCTCTTGCTCCGGACCATGGAGCGTCAATTGTGCAACGGACATTTGGACCACGCAGAGTTATGAAAATGTCACGTGCATAAGTCCGCATAGACCGACCTATGCTAGAAACAAAGGGGTTTCCCGATATGATCCATCTTACCCATCGATGAGCGACAAAAACATGACGCTCCCAGAAGGGTAGCGACATAAAACGCCACCGTGGCCAAGACGAAAGTGGTCTATATTTCTCACTCGGAGCCCTGACGTGAGAGGCGACAACAAACATGCCCTCAAAGACGGCCACGACACTCCCAGGCATCATCGCAAGTGGCACCAAATCACCCCACGCCACAACACGGACCATGGTGCACCCAGTGCTAACAAAACAAACCTCTAAAGCGCGAGCAGGGAGCTGCTACTGCCGAAACAACGCCAACACCAGGGTTCCTAGCCACTCGCACCTTGTCGTCCATACAACCAAAGAGAGAACCATCACCACGACCAGGAGGACCGATGGCAGCGGGGTCAAGTAGAATTTCAAACATGATGTGGTCCGAAAAAGGCGAGATCTTGCAAGATTATAGCACAAAGAGAAGGAGATATTTGCATGAATGTTGGGGATATATCAACTAGGGGTATAACCAACATGGATCAATCCGGCTAGTCCAGGGTGGCCCAAGGGTGGTAAGGCCGAAGCCTGCCGGGCGGCCCAGATAGCTGACGTACAAGGAAGTAGGCGGACGGTCTAAGGAAGGCGGAAGGCCGAAGCCCATCAAGCCACCAAGCCCAAGACGGAAGGCGGCAACTAAGCCAGCTAGGTCTAGGACTCTGTTTACTTGCCGGACAAGTACTTACCTTGTACCCTGGGGTCTGGCCGCCTATATAAGCCGGCCACCAGGGAGCCTTTAGGGCAGACGCTTCAATAGGCATCATACACATTGTAACCTGTTCACGGCTATTGCCTCATAGTGAATTATAGCAGCACGTAGGATCTCGCCACCGCTGTGGGATCCGAAGCTGGGTAAACTCGCCGTGTTCAATCCCGTCCTTGACGACACCAAACCTTCTTCCCCACAATCCATACGTAGGCTAGAGGACCCCCGTCTCCTATCAATCATGCCGATACCACGACAGTTGGCGCCCACCGTGGGGCCTAAGGTTCCTGGCGTCACGTTCCAGGCGGGAACACTTGGCGGCGTGGGCAAGCAGATCGCCGTCGGTCGCGTCAGAAGGTATGGCGGCTATAGCTACGTCAACTCGGATGAGTCCTGTCTCCCGGCGGACGACTACCTTATCGGATGTGCAATCGTACCGATCGGAGGGATCGACGTCTTCATCGGGTACACGCCAGAGGCGTACGGCCTACCGCGTTTCTACAACCCCACCCACCAACCCTTCGACCAAGCAGTCGACCGACAAGATGGATCTGAATCCGCCTTCTCCCAGGAGTCGTCCGAGTCGGATTTCCACTTCGTCGGCGTTGTCGGACTGGGATCAGACTCCCAGCCGGAAAACAACGATCCTGAGTCAATCCTCCCTGCTCTACAGGAGGATGCGATGTCAGATGCCGGATCCAGATCTACCGTTCAAGTCAATGTAGACTCTGACTCTGATGATGATGCTAGTCTCTTCGAAGAGAAGATCAAAACCCGCTTTTCCAGTGGTAATCCGGCCCCCTCAGAGGGCATAGCGGATACTGACATGCCTGACAAGCTGGCTATGATGGTTGTTGTCGGTCACGAGACAACCCCAGTTACTTCGGAGGCGCAAAACAAGCCAGCGGAAGATGCCGGCAACACCACTGCCGGCCAGCTCATTGAAAGTTCCGACAAGGTGCGCGCAAAGAAGAAAACTGGCCTCGAGAAAGGTGGCAGCAGCAAACCCACGGATTTGCTCTCCGTCATCAAAGAAGTAGACGAGATCATGAATACTCCGGTGAATAAAGACACCGCACTCGACGCAGTGGAAGAGCTTAGGCTTAACATGCTTAAGCACTCTGACTTCCTGCGAAAAAGAGAGGAGCACGTTGAGAGCCTTGCGAAGAAGATCGAGAAAGAACATGAGAAGATGTCGGCCAAAACAAGCCGGCAACTCTTCGAGGAGAAAAGGTCATCAAAAAACCGCCGTGGAAAAGAGCCGCCTGCGCAAGCAACAACAGCGGCTCAAGATCTAGGGTTCGACTGGCGTACGGCACCACAGCGTGTGGACAGAAGGGGAGATGTTGTCTTCTGCACCCCTATCCTCAACGCGGCCGCCGCGCTAGATACCCTGGACGACAATACTTACACGGCGGAAGAGAAGCTGGCCAATGCAAGACACTTCGTGAGCAAGGCCCTAGAACAACAAGCTCGCGCTGATTCCTACGGCCACATGGCGGACGCTCGAGGAGGAGACCTAGAGTCTAAGTCGGGAAAATGCAAAGCTGCACCCGGCGCCGACCCTGATGGCCCGTCTGGCTCCAATAGCCATGGCGACAAAAGGAAGGCAACGCCACCTCCAAAGAAGGCGCCACCGCCAAAGCCAAGGCGGGACGAGAATTCAAGGACAGGAAGCAGAGGAGACCTACCACCTCCATCCCAGCCAAGACGCGACAACGGCGGTAGCCGGAACAACAGGCCACCGCCTAGAAAAGATGTCGGCAACGACCCTCCCAGAAGAGGTCGAAGCCGGTCTCCGCAGCGTAGCACCGGCAGCAAGAAGAGAGAGGAGGTAGAAGGGCCCAGGCGCAGCATAAGCCGGGCAACGCAGGACGAGCCGGACGCAAACAGAGGCGCACGGCAGCTCGATCCAAAAGACGCACGACACCGCCTACAAGACATAGCAAGAGGAAAGGAGCCGCTATACTCTGGACCAAAGTGCTTCGGTGACGCCATCCGCAGAGAGCCGTTCCCTAAGGACATGACATCAGTGTCAAAAAACTGTTCTAGGTACAACGGCCTCGTTAAGCCGGACTCATGGCTATCCGATTATGCCATGGCCATAGAAATTGCCGGCGGGAGCAGCCATATTGCCGTCCGCTACCTACCTCTCATGTTGGAAGGCACGGCAAGAGCTTGGATCGACAACCTTCCTGAAAAGTCCATCCATAGCTGGTACGACATGGAAAAGGTTTTCTCTAGCACTTCCAAGGAACATACAAGCGTCCAAATACCTACACGGATTTGCAACGCTGTATCCAAAAGCCGGACGAAACCATGACAGATTTTGTCAGCCGTTGGATATCCGAAAAAGCCAACTGTCATGGTGTTTCGGACGCACAGGCTATCCATGCCTTCTACACGGGCCTACAGAAGAAGTCCTTGCTCCGTCATAGGCTCGTCCGCGAGCAAATCACGGACCTTGGTGAGATGCTCAACCTGGCCGTCCAATACGCGGCGGCGGATGACGACGCCCGGGACGATGACCCAGACGTCAACATCATACCAAAGCGGAACAACAAGCGCAAGCAGGCGGCGGATGACAAAGCCGGACCTTCCAATGAGGTAGCCGTAGCATTCCAAGGGAACGCCGGCAAAAAGAAGTGGAAGAATAAGAAAGATAGTCGCGAAGCCGGCTCAGGGCCTAAGGCGGCGCAAATCACTTATGAACAGGCAAAGCTTTTGCCATGTCATATCCACGCCTCACTGGGCAAGGTCAACCATATGCTTGGCGAGTGCCGTTTAATGGACGACTTCAAAAAGGATCCCACAGTAGGCTGGAAGTCAAAGAAGTCAAAAAAGAACGACAAGAAAGAAAACAAGGAGGATGAGGATGACGACGACATGTCTATCTCAAGCGAAGACGACGCAACCGCCAAGAAAAAGAAGCCGTATCCGAAGGTCAAAGAATCTCTTGTGTGCTTTGTCGGCACGCCTTCGGCTAAGGCAGATAAGGCGGAAATGCGCGAGCTCAACGCGACAATGCCGGACGTCCCTCAGTACTTGAACTGGTCGGAAGCAACGATCACTTGGGACCGGTCCGACCACCCTGACCACGTTCCTCACCCAGGCAAGTACGCCCTTGTCGTCGATCCCATTGTCGACAACTTCAGACTCACAAAGGTACTTATGGATGGCGGCAGCAGCCTCAACATCATGTACTATGACACACTAAGCCGCATGAACCTATCAGAGGATCAGCTGGACCACAGCAACCTCACTTTTCATGGCATAGTGCCCGGCAGGCAAGCAAAGTCAATGGGGAGCATCAGGCTGAAGGTAACTTTCGGACCAAAAGAGAACTACCGCTCAGAGATCCTCCCGTTCGAAGTTGTCCCATTCAAAAGCGCCTATCATGCAATCTTCGGACGACCGGCTTTCGCCAAGTTCATGGCAAGGCCGTGCTACATATACAGCAAGCTTAAAATGCCGGGGGGAAACGGAACCATCACGATTTCCGGCAACTTCAAGAAAGCCAAGGAGTGCGAGCGTGGCATGGCCGCCTTCGCAGAAGCCGTCATCCACAAGGAAGAACTCGCGCTGCTCGGGGCGGATTCAGACAACTCCATGCCGAAGCCAAAGATTGATGTCAAGAAGACTTTCGAAGCTTCAGAAGACACCAAAAAGGCGGACCTCATCCCAGGTGACAAGTCTAAGCAAGTTGTCATCGGCTCCAACCTTGACAGCAAATAGGAAGGCGCGCTCGTCGAGTTCCTCCGTGAGAATCGTGACATCTTTGCATGGTCGCCTTCCGACATGCCTGGTGTACCGAGGGAACTTGCCGAGCACTCGCTAAACGTCATAAAAGGATCCAAGCCGGTGAAGCAAGCAACAAGACGCTTTGGAGATGAGAGACGCAAGGCTATAGGAAAGGAGATAAATAGGCTGAAGGCCGCCAATTTCATAAAAGAAGTTGTACACACCGATTGGGTGGCAAATCCTGTACTTGTCCCAAAGAAGAATAAAGAGCTGAGGATGTGTATTGACTATACCGGTGTTAACAAGTGTTGCCCAAAGGATCCCTTTGCGCTGCCTAGAATTGACCAAGTCGTAGACTCCACAGCAGGCTCCGAGCTACTTTGTTTTCTGGACGCCTACTCAGGATACCACCAAATCAAGATGAGAGAGTCAGATCAGCTGAAAACATCTTTCACCACTCCATACGGAACTTTCTGCTACATTACAATGCCTTTTGGCCTGAAGAATGCAGGGGCAACATACCAGCGCTGTATGCAAAATTGCCTGCACGAACAGATCGGCCGCAATGTTCACGTCTATGTAGACGACATCGTGGTAATGTCAAAAAAGAAGGCAGATCTCCTAGAGGATTTGGAAGAAACATTTCAGAATCTCCGGAGGTATCAGATGAAACTCAATCCCGTCAAGTGCGTTTTCGGTGTTCCAGCCGGCAAGCTGCTCGGGTTTATCGTCTCAGAACGAGGGATCGAGGTTAACCCGGAGAAGATCAAGGCCATCCAAAACATATCCAGACCTACTTGTCTGAAGGACGTGCAGCGCCTAGCCGGATCGGCGGCAGCCGTCAGTCGTTTCATAAGCCGCCTAGGGGAAAGGGCAATGCCTCTCTACCGGCTATTGAAGAAATCCGACAACTTCGAGTGGACAGCAGAGGCAGATGCCGCCTTGCAGCAACTTAAGGAGGCCCTCACATCCGCTCTAACATTGGCAGCACCTCGATCACAGGAGCCAATGCTGCTGTACATCGCGGCAACAGGAGCTGTTGTCAGCGTTGTCTTGGCTGTGGAAAGAAAGGAGAACGAAGCCGCGACGTGTGAGCAGCGACCGGTCTACTTCATCAGTGAAGTATTCTCCGCCTCCAAGCAGAGGTATCCGCATTACCAAAAGCTGGCCTATGGTGTATTCTTCGCCGCCAGAAAGCTTAGGCATTACTTCCAGGAACACACGGTGACAGTAGTCAGCAAGGCACCGTTGGGAGACATAATCAACAATGCAGAGGCAACAGGTCGAGTTGCCAAATGGGGCATCGAACTTGCCGCCTTTGATATAGTCTATAAACCACGGACCGCCATTAAGTCTCAAGCGCTTGCAGACTTTGTTGCCGACTGGACAGAGGCCATGGAGGAAACAACACTCCCCGAATCAGAATATTGGGTCATGCACTTTGACGGATCAAAGATGATCAAAGGCTCGGGGGCTGGGGTCGTTCTACGCACGCCTAAAGGTGACAAACTTAGCTACGTGTTACAAATCCACTTCACAGCAACCAACAATGTTGCCGAGTACGAAGCCTTGCTTCACGGGTTACACGTGGCAAACGACCTAGGCGTCAAAAGAATCCTCTGTTATGGCGACTCAGATTTGGTCGCGCAGCAAGTAAGCGGAACATGGGATGCGAAAAGCGCAACAATGGCGGCTTACAGAGCCAAAGTTGACGAATTCGCAAAAAACTTCGTGGGCTACGAAGTCCGGCATGTTCCAAGAGCTGAGAACGAGGCGGCAGACACACTTGCAAGACTAGGATCGGAACGCAAAAAGGTACCAAAAGATATTTTCCTGGAGCATTTGCACAAGCCAACCATTAAAAGCGCCGATTTGATGGACCCCGATGCAGAAGAACCGGTAGAAGCGGCAAGTCTCGCTGCCTACTTGACACAACCGGATTGGACAGTTCCATATCTCGATTTTTTAATCGACAAAAAGTTGCCGGAGGACGATGAGGTGCTAAAAGGCAGATCATAAGGCGAGCCAAGGCATTCACGGCAATAAAAGGAGAGCTATATAAGCGAAGCACATGCGGCATCTATCAGCGGTGCATACAGCCGGAAGAAGGCCGGGAAATTCTGAAGGACATACATATTGGCACCTACGGGCATCATGCTTCCGCCAGGTCCATTGTATCCAAAGCTTTCCGCCAAGGTTTCTACTGGCTCACCGCCAAATAAGACGCCGAGAACATCGTAAAGACATGCAAAGGCTGCCAGTTGTACGCCCGTCAACCTCACTTGCCGGCACAGGAACTAAGGACGATCCCAATCACCTGGCCGTTCGCGGTCTGGGGCTTAGACATGGTGGGTCCCTTCAAAAAGGCGCCTGGTGGGTACACCCACCTATTGGTCGCTGTCGACAAGTTCACCAAATGGGTCGAGGCTAAACCGATCAGCAATCTTGACGCACGAACATCCACCAATTTTCTCTGGGGAATTATCTCTCGGTTTGGAGTTCCACACAACATTATCACCGATAATGGCAGCAACCTGTCCCAAGGCGACATAGAAGAATACTGCAGCGATCTGGGCATCCGACTTGATTTGGCATCCGTGTCACACCCTCAATCCAATGGACAAGTAGAGCGTACAAACGGCCTAGTCTTATCAGGACTTAAGCCTCGTCTCGAAGCTCCATTACACAGGGCAGCCGACGCTTGGGCAGATGAGTTACAGTCGGTACTATGGAGTTTGCGCACAACGCCAAACAGGTCTACCGGCTACACTCCTTTTTTCTTAGTATATGGCGTTGAGGCAGTGCTACCTACCGACATGAAGTACGATTCCCCAAGAGTTCAAGCCTACATCGAGCAAGACGTAGAAGGTGCAAGATAGGATAGCCTAGACCTGCTAGACGAAGAAAGAGACGTCGCTCTCCATCGCTCTGCCTTGTACCAGCAACAACTTCGCCGCTATCATAGCCGGAGAGTGCGGAAGCGAAGCTTCAGAACAGGTGACCTGGTTCTCCGCCTAATTCAAGACAGAAAAGGCTTGCACAAGTTATCCCCGCCATGGGAAGGACCGTTTATAGTCACAAAGGCGCTGCTCAATGGTTCCTACTACCTGGCCGACATCCGCGACGAAGACGAAAAGAAAATGCGCAAGAAGGCGGCAGGAAAAAGGGGAACCAAGCGCAAAAAAGGCATTGACGATCCGTTCGAGCAAACAAGACGGCCTTGGAATATTGAGCAGCTACGTCCTTTCTACACTTAGCAATTTATAATTGTAATAAGTTAAATATGATTATGAAATAAAAGTCTATGGTTCCTCATCTGTGTTGAGAAGCATGCCATCTTTTGTCTTTTCTTGCAATCATATTTCACCTATGTATCTAAGTTACCTATTTTCTAGCTCCGTGCAAAGGTTCAAACTGGTAGATACTTGCAGCTTTCGAGCCAACCCAAAGCAAAAATAAACTTTTTTGCGCCGCCTAATTCCTTACCTCTGATTACTTATATGTGGTTCGCATAGTAGTATGTCTTTGACACCAACATGTTGGCTTTGGTCTCTGACTCTAAACGCATGGTTTAGCCCTGGTTGTTTCAGCTAAAGTTACCGGCTGAGGTTTCGTCAACATACAAAAAGTCAAGCATATAAGTCAGGATAAAATTAAGGCGGGCCATATAAATAAAGATAAAATAAAACTTGTCAGCTAGTTTCCGCCTAACAAAGCAGCAACAAAAGTATATACAAATATTACAAGTCAATGTTGCATTGTTTCAGGGGCCGACAAGTAAGGCTAATAGGAGGCAAGGACAGAAAAGATATGGCTCGGGGGAGCGTCTACATCAGGCTTGGGGGCTGACAACCTCAGCCCCGGAACTATCACTCCCCTCCGCCTCGACCGCGCCGACAGCTTCAGCTCCCTCTCCGCCAGGAACAGGATGGCGCCGACAGAAGATTGAAGTGTCGACCATGTCGGCAACACGCGTGGCGTAGCCGGCAACGCTGTCCAGAACAGCGGCCGGCTCAACCTCGCTGCCGTCTTCATACGTTGACGGCATGCCTTCGGTGACGGCTTCTATCTCCGCCTCGGGGTAGTGCGCCATGAATAACCCAAGCGCGGTCTTGGCACCACCCCGCGCCGCCGACTTCAGCGAGCTCTTGTGCAGTTTGGTCGCCTGCTCCAAGATAGCGGGCACGTCTGTAACGCCCCGGGATTTTATCCCCTTTAAGTTTTGTGTGTTTTTCTTTTTGCATCGACATGGCATCACATCTCATCGCATTAATTTAATTTGTTGCATTTAAATTTAATTCCCACAATTAAATTCAAATGCATTTCAAATTAATTAAAATGTGTTATTTTCAAATGTTTTAAAAATGTTACAAACTAGTTTATTAAATTGTCTATGCAAAACTAAAAATATTTTGTATAAGATTCGTGTTCAAATTCATTTTTGTTTTTGTTCTAAAAATATAAATCGGAAAAGAATAACGGGAGAGAAATTAAAGCCCAAGCCCATCTAACCCAAACCCTAGGTTTTGTCCCCTGAAAATTCTTTCCCACCCCCTGACTTTTTGCAGCCACCCTCCTCCTTTTTCTGGAATTTTGCAAGACATCCTCCCACCTCTCTTTTTCTCCTTTTCCCCCTCCTTTCTATTTCTTTTTCTTTTTCCTCTTTTCTTTTTTTTTCTTTTCTTTCTTCCTCTCGAGCTGGCTCCCGCAGCACGCACCAACCGCCCGACCCGCACGCCCCGTGCGCCCGACGCCCAGCTCCCGCGCGCTCCGTCCCGCCGCCGCCGCCTCCGGCCGCCGGCCGCGTGCTGCCTCCGGCCACCGCCGCGCCGCCCGCGCGCCGCCAGCAGCTCGCTGCCGCGCCCGCCGCACCTCTCTCCACCCCGCCCGCAGCGCTCCGTCGCCCCCCTGCTCCGCGCCGCTCCTTCGCTCGCCTGCCCCCAGCGCCGCCGTGGCCGCCGCGCCCTCCGGCCGCCCGCGCGCCGCGCCCCAGCCCGCTGCTCCGCAGCCCTGCCGCGTCGGCCGCGCACCCCGCGCTCCGCCCCGCGCCGGCCGCCGCCGCCCTCCGCCCTGCTCGCGCTCCCCACGCCCGCGCCGGCCCCTGCGCCTTCGGCCGCCGCACGCGCCCTGTGCTCCTCCTCCGGCCGCTGCGCCGCGCCTCCGCTCGCCGCCCGCGCCTCGCTGTCGCCGCCTCCTCTGCGCCCAGCGCGCCTCCGCGCACCGCAGCGCCGCCGCGCACGCCCTCCGTGCTGCCGCGCCGCGTTGCGCGCCTCCGTCCGCGCCGGATTCCGTCGCCGTGCGCATCCGCTCCGCGCCGTCGCCTCCCGCAGCGCGTCGTCCCCGCTGTCTACTCTTCCGGCCGCGTGCACGCCGTCTCCGTCCGGTGCCCTCCCCGTGTCCACCGCACGCCAGGTGTTCGACAAAATGTCTGCAAGAACTTCGTCGCCACTTTTGTCCGAGTTGTCCACCCTTCGTGGTGTTGCTACGTGCGCGTTCTCCTTTCGGTGCCGCGTTGCCGCGACTGCCCATGTTCGTGTTTCGGCGCCCGCCCGTGCGCGCTTTCTTTCCGGTGTCCGATTGCCGTGCTCCTACGTGCCCCGACTACCCGACCACTTCCACGACACCGACAAACGACGATGCCCCGGTTCCGCGACGACTACTTCCCCGACGACGACTACTTCCTCTACGTTCCGAAGACTTCGGTTTCGAACCCTAGTTCACCCGATCCAACGTGCGAACCCCAAACCCTAACCCTATACCTATTTTTATTAAATGTCATCTATCTTGTGCATTTCGCATCATAATTACATGTGTTGCATCTCTTGGGTTTGCGGGTGTAGCATTTCACCTAAATAATTCAATATGGAATGTGTGGGGTAATAAATATATAATGCCCTATTCCATTTAATATAATTAGATCACCCATGCCATGTGTTGCCATGCTAACCAACATTTAATATTGCGGGTAAATAAATAACTTGCACCTAAATTTTAATTGTCGGAATCCCGGTTCCGCTTAATTTGGATTAAGTGCATCTCGCATTGCATCTTGCCATATCATGCATCATTCTCATATGATCATGCTGGATCTTTGCCGTAGTTATAAAATGCATCTTTTACGCTTTCCAGTGTTTGTTGCTTCTTCGCGGATACCACGTTGAGATGTGTGAGCAACGACAAGATCGGCTTCCATGCGGGATTTCCAGGCAAGCAAAGTTTGCTTGTTTACCTATACATTGTCTTTCATTCCTGCTGTTGATCTCTGCTACCCTAGTATTCGATTCTTTATCGCGATCCCATCACATGTTTATCCTGCAGCCCATACAGCTTTATCCCCACATCCTATCACCTGTTGTTTGTTTATCTGTTGGCCTTGCGAGTCCTAGTGCATGCTTAGAGTTGACTGTGCGAGTCGTCTGTTGGTCTTAAGTTTCATCTGCTTAGTATGATAGATTGTTCTACTTTAATAAAATGCTATCTTGTATTGGGGTATTATAATTAAATGATAAGGCACCAGGCGGAAGGCCTTGCGAGGTGTTTTGTTCTGCTCAGTGTCGACCTAGGAACTGAGATTTTGTCCTCGGATCCAATTTTGAGCGCACTAACCACTTGTGGGTGGCCCAATGGAGCCCCCCTCGACTTTGAACGGATCCGCAGCTCGTCCATGTGCCGCAAGTAGTTCGGGTTTTCCATTCGCTCATATGCATGTGCATGATGATGATGATCGATGAGAGGTTACTTGATACGGGGGGTCATATAGGGGTGGTGCTCACGAAGCGAACAGTTCCTACTATGGTTTGAGCCGCATGGTGAGCAGACACAAACTAATGAGTCCGCAATTGAGATTCGGCCGGACTCCTGACGCGGGTAACAACTCATATGGGTGGCACTTGGACTTGCTGTAGTGAAGGAATGAGTCGTGTTGAGAGGCCCTAACGGGTTGATCATGCGAGTATGGGTACTGTAGTGCACCCCTGCAGGGTATAATCTTATCGATGAGCCGTGTCCACGGTTATGGACGACTTTGGTGATGATGCTGGCTAACAAGATCTAGACAACTTGCACCTAATTATTGTTAATTAATTTGACTAGTAATATAGAATTACTTTCACAATAAATTATAATTAAAACTGTTTAACGTGTGAGTTTCCCGAATTGCTTCCTCATATTTGGTTGAGGGGGTTAATTCGAGAATGGGTTATGTTTGGTGTTAGTTGTAGATGTTTACTTTATGCGCTCTCTTATCCCTCTCTGATTAGACGGAAGTTGTAGCGTGTCTCTTTAGGTTGCTAGTGCTGCTGCCGCTAAGTCCACCTCCCCTATATTTTGGGAGATGGTGTAGAAAGTAGGCAAGTCGGTTTTGCTTGCCAGGGAGTGCCCTGACCCTCTTTTGGGATGTGCTTTATGTGCAGTCAACAGGTTTGAAGTCCGACGACGTTAGCTTGGGAATCCCTCCGACTTGACTGGGCAGGGTTATGGCGCCATTGCTTATCTTCAGGACTCTTAGTCCAATTTGCATCTTATCCGTAGTCGGATACTATTCTGCTTCCGCTGTCATTTGTATCTTTGTATTGTATATTTGTATCTTGACTCGTTCGAGTCGTTGTTGTATTATATCTTTTGTTGTATTTGTGGATGTATCGGAACTGTTGTAATGTTATCACAATTCCACCCACATAATGCGCATGTTTCGGCGTGCACATTATGTCTGGTGGGCGACCTAAAATCGTTATTATGTGGATTTCGGCGGGAACGCTTAAATCTACATAGTACCGATTTTAGGGCGTCACAACGTCGCTGAACTCGGTCGGTTCCTGGCTGCCGGAGGAGGTGAAGAACTTGGCGGCAAACCGCTTGGACGCCGCCAAAGTCTCGGTGACCAGCTCGCCTAGACGCGCAAGGCGATCCAGGCGGGGGCTGACAACCTTGTCATCGCCTAAAACGGCGGGAACTGTATCAAAAATGAAGCCATTAGTTTGGCTCAGGCTAAAGCAAAATGGCAAAATCAAATAAGGAGTAAGAAATTACCAAGGACCGAGTTATGGAAAGCGGACAACTCAATCATGTGAGTTGCCAGCGCAGCCTCAACGGTTTGGGCGCGAGAAGTCTGCTTGGAGATTTCCTCGGCAGCCGTCTTCTCCGCCTCCGCCAACTTGTTGCGCAGGCTTTCCAGCTCACCAGTGAGCTGGCTAGATTCCTGCGCAAATTTGAGTTGCTGGGCCTCCATCTCCTTCTGGTGAGCCTCCTTCAACTCCAAGTTGGCGGCCGCCAAGTCAGAAGCTTCATTCATAAGAGCTTGCATATCAGTGGACGCCTTCAGAATATCCTGGGCGTGGTCTAGCAGTTCTACAAATATGGATTCGCTAGCTAAATGATTGACGGCAACATAAGTAGAAAGTATAGCTGAAGGCGAAGAGGATTAACCCTACCTTCATCTTTTTTGCGGGCCGCCTCCAACTCGGCAATCCGCAGGTCCTTGGCCTCGCAGTCCTTCTTCAGGTCGCGGCAACGCTGGTTTATCTCGACCCGGGAGGAGAGGAGCTCGACGTTGGCGGACACAAGGCCCTGCAGGAAAAACAAAGGCATAAAACAAATTGTCGAGTAACCACTAAGCCGGCAGTCAATAATTCTTTTATTTTTGACTTGCCATCTAAGTGCTCGGTGGAAAGACTATGTATATGCCGGAGTGGTAAGAACTTACAGATAGGTCGCCCTCCAAGTCGGCGAAGGCCTGCGAGGCGAAGTTGGCGAAAGCCAAAGTTGACTCCTTGGCCTCCTTAAAGGTGGACCAAGGGTCCCTGACCTTGCCGCCTCCCGCAGTCGGGGCTGCCCTCCGAGACCCGCCGGTAGTCGACTCCAGCAACCCTTCATTGGCGGCGCGCGATTGAGCGGCTTCATCGGCCGTAGCCTCAGCCAGCAGTAGGGGAGTCTTGGGCGCGCGGTCGGTGGAAGAGGCACTTGGCGGAGCGCCTGAAGCCGGAGCCGGGGGCTGACGACGAGCGTCGCCCATAAAGCTGCCGCTTGGAGCTGAGGAGTTGGCGGCACGGTAGCCGGCGAGCTGCCTTGTGGCCGCTTACCTTTGCCAAGAAGCCTGGTCGTCAAGCGGGAGGTTGCGACCCTTTCCCTGTCAATAAAAAGCAAGCACAGTCAATTGGGTGCCAGTATTAAAAAGGTTTGTCGTCTATTTAAGGCAAAATTGAGTACCTCCGGGGGATATTAATCCCTGTGTTCTCGCCAAGATTGGCGAGAGCCGGCTCGGTAGCCGATGCGATCCGTTTCTTCCTCTCGGCATTCAACGTGGAGGAAGCGGCGCCGGACGCCTTGCGCTTCTTCGTCTTCCCGGCTTCCGACTCGTAGTAGTCGGGAGCCAGGTCATCCTCCCCCAAGGCGGAGATCTGAAAAAGAAGACAAGTTTAATGGAGCTCAATTTTAGCCGGCGAAGCTAACAAACAAGGGGCAAGGAAGAAGATATTTACCTCGAGGGGAGGGTTGTCGTGGGTGTGCATGGGCACGCCCTCCACCGCCTTCACCAGCCCCGCCTTGACAAGGCTGCGGAGCCGGAACGCCAGGTCGGCAACATCTCTTCGCTCACGCGGAGAGAGGTCGTGTCAGTAGGCGAATACTGACACATTTTGTGTGGGCTGTACCGCAGGGGGAGGATCTGCCGGCCGAGCCAGCAGATGACGGTGTCGACCCCATCCAGCAGAGGGGGAGCCATCGTCCGCGTGAGGAATTCAATCCGCCTTTGAATAAGGCGGAGTTCCTCCGTCAACTTGGGCACCGCCTCGTCCGAGCATGGCCGAGGCATAGGTGGCGCGTTGACGAATTCCGGGATGCCGACTTGGTGGCCCGGAGCTGCCATATCTTGGCAGTAGAAGAATGTGGAGGTCCAACCCTTGACGGACTCAAGGTATGGTATCTTAGGATACCATTGGCGGCCCTGGCGGCAGTTGAAGGTGACGCTGCCGCAGGTCGCCAGCCCGCCGTCTGGCACCGTCTGTCGCCGGCAACAGAAGCAATATCTGAAGAAGTCTAAACTAGGCCTAATACCTAGGTAGCCTTTGAACAGAGCTGTGAAGACGGCTAGGACTAATATGCTATTGGGTGCTATATTGTGGGGCTGGAGCCCATAGTGATCTAGAACCTCGCTAAAGAAGGCGGAAGGCGGAAGCGCCATTCCCCTAACTAGATGGGAGGTGAGGATTACCCGTTCTCCGGCTCTCGGGGCCGGGATGACGTCTCCATAGGCGGCCCTCCACCGGCAATCTTCCCGAGTGGGGAGGTAGCCGACAGCCTCCAAATCTTGGAGGGCGTCTTCGTCGACTATGGAAGGTAGCCAGTAGCGGGACCCGAGGTCCGCCGCTTCCTCTTCCTCGTCGACGGGGGCGCCCGTCGTCGTCATCGCCGCGGTGGTTGGTGGAGGAGCCGAAGGACCCGCCGCTGGCGCGCGCGCGGTGGAAGTCCGGGGGGCGGCGGTGGCGACATTGCCCGTCGCCGCCGTCGCGGGACGAGTTATCGCGCCGCCCATCGCCGTCGCGGGCGCGGTCTCGATCGCCGGACCGCTCGACGCCGTGGAGAAGGTCTGGCCGGTGGACATCGCCGCGAGGAGAGGTCGTCGGAGAAGAGGAGTTCGCCGGAGTTCGCTCGGAAGCAAGAAGCGAAGAAGTGGAAAGGGCAAGAGCGCACGGAGAGCAAAGGCAGGGTGGTGAAAATGGACCGTTTGGCTACCTATTTATAGGGCCAGGCGTTGCTCCCTGTGCAACAGTGTTTTTAGTCGGACACGTGTCCAGCATCCGTTGCAGCACACGATTGCACGATCTCCACGCCTCCTCTTTTCCCGCAATTCGTGATCATGGCGAGATTCCCGCCTAGACTGGTTTCAAACTGTCGTGAGCTGGCTAGGTGGAAACCGTCAGGAAGAATGCTCGGCAAGATTGCCGAGTAGCCGTCTTTTCCCATGATGGATAAAGGCGGCCGCATGTCAATTTCCAGACACGCATGCCTCGTTGATTTTCAGAATGGTTCAAGTCCTGCAGCCGCCAACTTTGGCAGATGAAGAATCAAGAAGAAGCCGGCGCCTGAAGAACTTCAACCTTTCTGGGGGCTAATGTTGAGGATATATCAACTAGGGGTATAACCAGCATGGATCAATCCGGCTAGTCCAGGGTGACCCAAGGGTGGTAAGGCCGAAGCCTGCCGGGCGGCCCAGACAGCTGACGTACAAGGAAGTAGGCGGATGGTCCAAGGAAGGCGGAAGCCCGAAGCCCATCAAGCCACCAAGCCCAAGACGGAAGGCGGCAACTAAGCCGGCTAGGTCTAGGACTCTGTTTACTTGCCGGACAAGTACTTACCTTGTACCCTGGGGTCTGGCCGCCTATATAAGCCGGCCACCAGGGAGCCTTTAGGGCTTTAGGGCAGACGCTTCAATAGGCATCATACACATTGTAACCTGTTCACGGCTATTGCCTCATAGTGAATTATAGCAGCACGTAGGATCTCGCCACCGCTGTGGGATCCGAAGCTGGGTAAACTCGCCGTGTTCAATCCCGTCCTTGACGACACCAAACCTTCTTCCCCACAATCCATACGTAGGCTAGAGGACACCCGTCTCCTATCAATCATGCCGATACCACGACAATGAAGGGATTGGCGTTGACAACTAAGCCCCTAGTTTCCAGCTAGTAGGGGAAGAGATGGCGAGGCTGGCATGGATAAGCGGTGGCAAAGGGCGAATATTATGGCGTGGCTGACATGGAGAGGCGGTCGTGAGCATAACTAATTTGCTAGTATTTTTGAAATGGAAGAGGCGAGAAGCATGAGAAACTAGGCGCAAGGACCTTTCTGGTTTTAACACACATCGGGATTGGCGGTGAAAAGAAAATTTCCCTATAAGTTTTCCTATTTTGGGCTTCAACTCCTACGGCCTCCAAGCCAATTAGGAAGCCCAAAAGATGTGATTTTTAGCTTAAGTTCTTAAGGAAGGAATACTCCTTTTTATGAATACGTCATGGAAAGACGTATCGATTTCATAGAAGGAGTAGCCAAACAGCTAGAATATAACATGCATGATCGACACAAACATGGACAACACAACCACTGGCAACGGAAAAAAAAAACCTAAGCAACATAGGATCTTAAGGAAGGCAAATGAGGGCATACTCTGATTCTGGTTCATGAATATAGCTAGTTTCATTTGATTCCATCTATGTCTTTCTTTTCTCTTTTCGCGTACATATGTAAAAACCCAAAATTATAAATACATGCAGTAGAATGGAACTGTACATTATAAAGCCAAGATCCTGTTTCTAGAGAGCCGTTGGCACTTGGCAGCAAGGAACAACCTCCTCTCATGCATTATCCGGAGAAGGATTAAGTTTGCCCCAGGAGTGTACGTACACACAGACCTAAGAGAAGTTAGCAAACAAGCCAAGCCACTACTGCATCCAACGCATACATGAAATGCAACGCTGCAACTGCAGCTCAACTGCAAAGGGTTGGCTTGAAAGGCATAGCCATCGTTTCCCTGATGGAGCAGACCAGACAAGAGAAGCCAGCACCGGTTGCTGAAGGAAGAAACCCTTATCGTGTACGTTAGTTAATTAATTGGATTAATCTAATGCTGCGAGCTGTACTGATGGTGCGCTGAGCAATTAGCATACCCTTGATCATTCGGTTTCCGTCAGAAGGAAGATCACAAGGGACACTTGTTAGTCTGTACTCCACTGAACATGGAGCATATATAGGTAGTTGCTTGTGAGAGGACTGCACTGCACTGAAGGTTGGTTTCAGAGCTTGAATTGTATATACTCCTACCTCCAAACTTCAGCAATCCTCTGGAGTCCGAGCAATGCACAGAAGTGGCTGATGTGAATACAACAAATGAACAAACATTCTCTTCTTGAAGGCGAGAGGAAACACATAGAGTTGAAAAAGGCTCGAATTAACCACTGGCACACACTCCTGGCCGGCAGGGCAGGTATATATATATATTATAGCAGCAAGCCTGCAGCCGTGCAAAACCCTGTCCCGAAGACTTTGCTCGACAAGAAATTCAGAAAACCATTAAATCCAAGTCAACTCTTGGGGTATTAATCTTAACCTCAACTAACATAGTTTTAAACAGATAATCAGATATACTCTTTGCATTGCCGTCCTGCTAGTCCAGATAGATTGCAGGGGTACTTAGGATAGAGTAGGATTCTGATTTGAGAGCAACAGCACGTCAAGACAAGAGCCAGTTTGTGGCTCACACGCGCAGCTGCAGCTTGCAGCATCTCGCTCGCCCGCGTTCGCGTCATCCGACCTCCAGTAATTCCCAGCTGCGCGCAGCACGAATGGTTCACCCGCCGGCGCCGGCCGCCGGCTTCACGTTTATTACCATTTCTCAACGTAAGTACGTATCGTTCGGCTTGCCGCCCTTCTTCCACGGGGCGTGCTGCGCGGTAGAAAGTCCTGCACCTCGATCCGGCTAATTAACCAAGTCTTGCCAATCTCTCCACTAGTGGCAATTGCAGTCTGCACCTCTGAGACCACACTTAAGACACTGTGAAGTGTGAACCAAGTCTTGGTAGAAAGTTCTCGATGGACTAATTAACCAGGTCTTAGTACGGACGAAACAATCATCCCATCATGGGCGTCCTAATGGAGACACTGAACACTGGCGCCACCTTGATCCCCGTATCCCCATGGACGTTGCACTGTTGAGGACCCAGATGTTTTGGGGACCGGAGAAGGAAGACGAGGGCGTGTGTGCTTGACAGCGATGTATTGGGACTTGGCACATCAGCTTGACAGGCTTCCGATTACAAATTAACCACGAAATTCCCTGCGCGTCAACTTGCTAGCTAGTAGCTTATTAAGCCCTCTCGACTCGGCGCCTATAAGTAAGTACGCTGCAGCGTTTGCTGGCATTTCCATCGCAAAACCCACGGAAATCTCTCCAGCAAGTTGATCTATATTGCTTGATTCTCCAGATAAGTAAAGATCTACGCAGCTAGCTCTCGGCTGCCATGGCTTCGTCGCGCACGGTTGCCACCGCCTTCGTCTTCCTCGTCTTGCTGGCGGCATCGTCGCCGTTGTCTGCCGTGCGAGCCAGGACGATGCCGGCGGACGGTGGCCAGGAGCGAGTGATCGCTGACGGCGAGGTCTCCGGCGGCATGTCTTCGTCGTCGTCTTTGCAAGAAGCGCTTGTTCAGAGGCCCCCTCTGCCGCTGCCGATGTCGCCCCCGACGAAGACCATCGCCGTCTTTCAGCGGCGCAGCAGTCGGATGCTCGGGTCGGTGCCGAGCCCCGGCGTTGGCCACTAGCTACTAGCTCTTCTTCCGTGCACATATCAAATTGTTGTTGTAGTTTCAGCGAGAGAGAAGGGTTTGTTTTCCACATCTAACTAGGCAGTATACGTTTGTGGAGTTTATTTGTGACGTGAGGGTTCTTGTTATATACGTACAGTAGTATAAGATTCAGTTAACTGATTACTAAGTTCATCGTTTACATCTCTCATATCAGACTGACAAGCTAATGTTAAGACGTGATTGGAATGTTTTTTTTTTTGACTAAGCGTGATTGGAATGCTTAGTTCGTGGAAATTCCTTCGAATTCGAGCAACGCCTACGTCCTGACTGGACGTTGGCGTTGAAAATTTACATGTCGAGACAAAGCATGGATCACTTGCTCAACTAGAATTCGTTGCTGACCAAAATAGGTTAATGAGCTGGCTTGCGTCGCCGATTCCGGTTGCGTGCATGCGTTTGTAGTGATTGATCTGCGATGGCAAAGTGACGGAAGCATGCATCAGGATTCAGGTGCCAAACCACGGGTAGGATTAGGCCTCTCGTATCCTGCCTGATGCTATGTTACTAATTAAAAACGTATTGCTGATTTTTCATACTATTAAGTGAGAAAATAGGGAATGAAGTATCATATCCCAAAACAAAGTGCCACTATGACTAATATGTAGTCACCCACCCCGGCTATCTTTAGCTCGTACTAGCATCATCATTCGAGTAAATCATGTATCCATGAGACCACGCTAATCCGCAGGATAGAGATAGGATAACAAATGGATCCAGTAGGTCGTATTGTTGATAGCCTGCAAATAATGAATATTGGTGCATTGTTACAAATTACATCATTTCAGCAATTCCAAATTGCCCAGAGTACGGCCGCGACGCCTATCCTAATTCGTCCCTTTGTTTTCTTATCAACCCCATTCAACCAGCTACAATTTTTTTTTTGCTAATGCACCACTAGATGTCCCTAGCGAAACCACACTTTATGAACATGTGCTCCACAGACTCGTCTGCATCACAAAAAACACATTTCCTACTTCATGTCCATTTTCGTTGAATCAAATTGTCATTTGTTAACGGTTCTTTTCTATGCATAAACCATAAGATTCTTTTTAGAAATTATATCATTTTGGAAATTATATGCATGAGTAGTTTTAGATTTATAAACTCATGAAGTTTTATTAGATATTTTATGAGATGTTTCCATCAGAGTTATATCAAATGTTTTGGAATGTTTTATAAGATGATTTCTTGATGACGTGTTATATAATTTCCGTAAGCGAGATTTGCCTCTATTCCATCTAAATTTTGGCACAATCATCATGCTTCCTAAAAAGGTAAATGTAGTGCAAATCCAGTAGTGTTGACTTTCTGCTACATAATGTCAAATTTAAAATATTTACCAAGGTCGGGATTAATCGTATGAGTTGGAGAGTCCATAACGTGATTAGGCCAACTCAACCCGCCTTTATGCTAGGTCATCATATATTTGAAGGGGTTTAATTCTCCACGAAACCACCCACAAATTTCACATAAAGAAAATGTACAGCGTTAAATTCAAAATTGATTTGAAAAAGCTTACGATAAGGTTAAATGGCCTTTCTACTACAAGGTATGCGAATGAAAAGTCTTAACGAAAAGTGCATAAATAAGTTTGTCTCTCATGGTAGTGTGGGTATTAAAGTGAGAGAGATTTTTCTCATTATTTTCATGCCATATTTATTGCACGGGAAAGGGAGGTTGGTCAGGTTGAATGTCTCATTTCACATATGATGGATGGGGGAGTCTCGATTTTGCAATGCGATAATGATACAATTATTTTCAAGGCACGTGATTTAGAGAAAGGAGTAGATATGAAACTTGCCTTATGTTTCTTTGAACAACTGTTGGGATTTTTATTTTATTTGCTTGGGTCATGCCATGGAGGCTGAGCAAGAGTATAGAGACTTAGCATGTGTTTGGTTAATGGTTTTAGATGGATGGGATGGAACCATTCATGCTTTGTGGATGGGATGGTCCTCATTCTACTTTTTGTTTGGTTCCAGGTATTCAAGATAGGTGGGGTGGAATCGTGTCTAGATCCTTAATTAGCGCAATTTTAGCAGGTTATTAACAGTTGTTTCACTTGTTTGTCAGGGACAGCTCTACCTTCCTGTCTGCGCCTAGAGTCGAGGCGGCTAGGAACAAGGCCCGTAATCATTAATTAAACTAATTAATCTGATTTACTGACCCTCTCTCTTCTAAGGATGGCAATTTTAACCACAAGTACGGGTATTCGCGGGTACCGTACCCGCATGGGTAGGGTATGGGTACAATTTTATACCCCATGGCTACCCGTTAATTCACGGGTAAGGCACAGGTATAATCTCATACCCGTAGGTATAACATTACCTAGCCGTTTATATATCTTACCCATGGAGGTATAATATTCATTCTTGTGAGGTTACGAAACTATGGTAAAATTGACATCAATTATCAGTTTGAGTTAAGATAATTATCATATACTCAAATATATATAATGAGTTGAATAAATGTTTTTTCTTTTATCTGTATGTTATTGATTAATGTGAAATTACATATCGCATGTGTACTAATTAAACTACCGTAGGGTATCCAAAGGATATGAGTACCCGCCGCCGAGTATGGGTATGGGTAAACATTTATATCCGTTTTATACTCATTGACTACACGAGTATGAGTATGATATTGCTCTACCTGGGTCATACTCTACCCATTGTCATCCTTACTCTCTTCCCAGAATGAGCCAATGCAAGGTGATATATAATTTAGTTAACCATGCTCCTTCGCATGCACAAGAGGAGAGATGAGCAGAAGGGGAGTCGGCCCATCCAACATTTGCCCTCCACTGTGCTCAATAATTTACCCATCGGAAATGAGTGCAAGATATGTAAGTCAGTTAACATCCCCCAGCAGATGAAGTGAAATCACACATAATTAAACGTCCACATCTCAATCTTTTTCCACACCCAAATAGCCAATCCTGAGTGGATAAACATGGTAAGAATTACGAAGGAAAGTGTCCAACGCAATAACGCAAGGTGGTAGCGATAATATGCATCGATCGAACTGCCAGGTCTTTCCACGAGGATGTCCACGTCGATATTTGTCCCGAACTCACCGAACAATTTCGAGCCATCCAATCCAACTTTGGTTTCTGCCGCGTTTGATTTGATCCTCCCCGTCGCTTTACGTACCACTCCGTAGACCGTAGTACTGTGCAAAATGCGTTTTGTAAAGTGACCTCCTTTTTGCCTTTAGTTTGCGCGTTTCATCCCCTTTACGAGATAGTAATGTTGGTCCACTGTGATTGTACCAATATTCCATTCAGATATTTGACAATGGTCTGGTTAGGAATTAGTCGAACGATCTGAGTTGATGATGTACTGCTCTCTCCATTTTAAATTAGACGACTTTTATTTATCCTTATGTAGATGTATCTGACATGTTACATGTTAGATATATACATATGTGGATAAATAAAAGTTATCTAATTTAGAATGGAAAGAGTGAAACATAATAAATACTGTTTATAAATATTATTTGTTTAGAGAACCAATTTATAGCGGGATAGATTGATAGATGGTCGTACACACAACATACAGAGATTAAACCTCACGCTAGACATCATGTGTGTCTTATTGAGACAAAATATTCTTTATGTGAAAGATGATATATATTTCATGTGCTGACGAGGGGTTTAACCTGTGTTCGTGGATAGTCTACGTACTGACGCATCTAAACACGGTTTCTACATGGTACGGTGTAGAAATGTTTGATCTAACTTTCGCTAGATCAAACAACGATGAATCCCTTAGGTTATCTTTTACTTGAAGATCTATTTTTAAGGGTGAAAATATAAGGTTTGGTCTTAATTGGTTCTACCTAACAATAGCGTTGCTAAAGGCGTTGTTTTGAAAGCAGAGACTATCGCTAAAGTGAAAACCCTAAGTCTATGATTGGGCGACGACCAGGGGTGCTTGTGCAATCTTTAAAACGTTGTTTTTGAGAGCTTGGCCATCATGTGTTGTCTTGACAGTGGTTTGTGTTGCTGCTAGAATTGAAACTCTCTAACTGGACTTCTATTTTTTAAAGTTTCTTCTTCTATTTTTTCAGCGGTGTGCATGCGTTAAAGCGGTGGCAGAAAATGGGTATATTCACTATCTTTGCGATTTAATATATTGTTTTCTAAAATAAAATCTTGAAGCCACTGCTTTGGAAAAAAATATGATGGCTTATTTTTAAGAATATTTTCGATGGGGAATTTTTACGGTACCTTTTACTACCCACCAGAGGTGAGTAGTATGAAACAAAATCTAACCACTGGTTTAAAAGGGGCAATGTAAACTTTTTTAGGTAGAAGAACTAATCCCAATAAATATTCTGTTAGTTTAACCAAATCTTTGCAACAGATCTCAATTCCTTCTTTAATGTTCTTTCAGTAATGTCTCTACCGAATTTGTCCAACTTTCTATGGATTAATCTACAACATAGGAATCACCTCGCCGAAATTTAGGGATACATGATGGACGGCCTGCCGATCGGCCGGCCGGTGACGCAACATGACAGCAAAACTCATATCCATGACTTCTCAAACAGTAGGGAACTTAAAATCGTGTATTGTGGTGTTTTATAAAGATTAGTTTCAGTTTCTAAGACGGGAAGATCTGACGACTTTCAATTCAAATCACCACGGGTCGTGAACTTGCCAGGATGGCAAGAACTGACAATTCTAGTTTGGATATGCATGCAGTCGTTATGAGTCTTCCCATTTTTAGTGGATTTGTTGCTTTGCGAAAATAGACGCTTTCCAATTTTCCTTTCATGCATTACTACTATTCTGGTTTTAGGCACTAGTATGATTTATACTACTCACGTTTTGAGGACTAGTATGAAGTAATATAAACCGTTAGATTCTTCAAAATAAAAGACCTATGTTTCATTGGGGGTACTCTAAAAGACCTCTTTCGATGAACCCTATGCTGATACTATGTTGATGTTTGTTTACACCTTTGATCCTCGATACTGGTCACAACTAGCCTCAACTCTTACTCCAAACTGAACAAAATATGGCGATATATACATCGCTTAGATTGGATAGGCCGAAAGATAATAAACTTTATTCTCAAACAAAGATAGAGACAAAGATAAGATATGTGCGCGTCGTTGTATCTCCACTACGTACGATACATCATACATGCATGGACGTCCACTATATGCATTTACACTTTTAGAAAGGACAAGAAAAGGAAAGGAGAGCACTTGAAAAGTTTAAGACCACTTTCAACTCTCCGAGGAAGTGACGCAGCTTGGACTCTAGCAGAAAGGCAGAGAGTCTTTCTCTAGAAATCCTAAGCTTTAACCAGTCATCTTCGTTTCTATGTTCCCATGGTTGCAACTGCTCGAGTGGAAACATGGTGTTGACCTGCTTTACATTGTGAGCGGCACAAAATTGCTTGTGCGCGAAGCCAGTGCAAAAGGTGCAGTATCTTACGAGCTGTACGTAAAGTGAGTCACTGACTGATTAGATATCTGTATCGCGTTTCGTTTTGATTTAGAAGTAAAGTTATATAATAGCAAGTTATACCTTATAATTGTTTCTAACAATTGATGTTTTCCTGCTCTTATAAAAGTGGCATACAAAACTTGTGACTAACATAAGACATCTGGTGTAACGGATTTTTATATTATTTTCTACCGAGAGATT
This sequence comes from Poa annua, assembly GCA_026929855.1. Classification (NCBI taxonomy): domain Eukaryota; kingdom Viridiplantae; phylum Streptophyta; class Magnoliopsida; order Poales; family Poaceae; genus Poa; species Poa annua. Next base: position 10,672,461 of record CM049428.1, read on the forward strand.
GTTTCTTAACTAAGAGAATACAATCCTTATTTTTTCGTTATCTCTCCTCCAACTCATTAAATTATCCTACACGACATTGCTATGATAGCACCATTGCACAACCATAATGTGTCCGAACTTCCGGGTAATCAACTTTAAATAGAAAAAAAGATGAATTGAACAAACTTTGAGATGTTGTATCTATATTGTTATATCTTTTTAGGTAGGAAGAGGCCAAACTAGTCGCATAGTGCCAATGGTAAGTGACAAGTCTAGTTTGGAATCAATCATCAATCTTGCAAGCTAGTCAGGTAGGCTTAGTGGGTGAACGTCATGGATAGAAAAAGGAAGGAGGAACAAAGGGGAGGGTTGACGTTACAACATCAACTTCAGCGAAACCGACATGTATAGAGCTAATCAACACCGAAATCTAATATCATTGAAGGAATCCACAACATGACAAAAGGAGGAGGATGGACCTCGAAGGCTAGGTCGGAGGAGTAAAATAGAAGGAAATCAACACAATAAGGTGTGAGTTGAGAGACAAGGATGCAAAATTGTAAGGAAATGTTAGACGATGGTGGCATCTTGTGTGGTCATGAGCAGGAGGAAGTCGGGGCAGACCTTTTGCATTCTAATGATGGGTTCATACCCTTTACAAACTCAACCACAATGCAACGAGGCTTCCTGACAAATTGACCATGTCCACACTATTATGTTAAGGCTATGTTAGGTCTTCTCTAGAAACCCTAGGCTTTACCGAGTCATCTTCATTTCTATGCTCCCATGGCTGCGACTGCTCGAGTGGAAGCATGGTGTTGACCTGCTTTACATTGTGAGCGGCACAAAAATTCTTGTGCGCGAAACCAGTGCAAAAGGTGCAGTACCTTACGAGGTGTACGTAAAGTGAGTCACTGACTGATACGGTATCTTATGTGTTGCATTTTGTTTTTATTTATAAGTTAAGTTATATAATAGCAAGTTATGCCTTGATGTTGTTCCCAACAGTTGATATTTTTTCCCGCTCTTAAAATTATAGCATGATAATACTAAAAGTGGCTTAAAAAACTTATGGCTAACATAAGACATCTCGTGTAACGGATTTTTATACTATTTTCCATCGAGAGATTGTTTCTTAGCTAAGAGAATACATATTTTCCATTTTCTCTCCTCCAACTCATTAAATCATCCTTCATGGCATTGGTATGATAGCACCATTGAACAACCATAATGTGTCCGAACTTCTAAACGAAAGTAGAAGCTCAAAGCCTAATTTCTATATTGTTATTCCTTTTAGGTACGAAGAGACCAAACTAGTTGCAAAGTGCCAATGGTAAGTGATAAGTCTGTTTCGATTGAATCAATCTTCCAAGCTAGTCAGGTAGGCTTAGTGGGTGAACGTCGAGGCTAGAGGAGGAAGGAGGAAGAGAGGTGAGGGTTGACGTGACAACATCAGCTTCTGCCTTCAGCGAACACCGACATGTAACGAGCTAACCAACACCGATACCTACTATCGTCGAACGAGGCCACCACAATATAACACAAAGAGGAGGATGCCTCAAGGGCTAAGTCGGAGGAGGAAAAGAGAAGGAACTCAACACAATAAGGTCAGAGTAGGGAGACAAGGGATGCAAATTTAAAAGGAAACGTTGGACGATGGTGGCAGCTTGCGTCGTCATGAGCAGGAGAAAGTCAGACCAGACATTAGGCATTCTAAGGATGGGTTCATACCCTTTACAAACTCAACCAAAATCAACAATGAGGCCTCCTGATAAATTGACCATCTCCACACTATTATGTGAAAGCCATGCTAGGGCTACTTCCATGTGTGCAATCGGTAGAGGTAAATTGTTCTATTGTTACTATTTTTTGTTTGTTTGCTTCATTTATTATACAAATTGGACCCACTCATTTACATTAATTCCAGAAAGGTTGTAGTGAGGGGGTGTGGTCAAAGGTGGTGATCTTATTTGACATTCCCACTTTGTGGGCTGGTCCATGTAAACTTTCCTTACCTTTTTGTATTATTAATTATTTTATTTATCTATTCTCCTTTTTTCTAAATTCTAGATTCCTTTTTTCATTTGGTTTTTTATTACTTATTTTTTTGTATTTGTATGTCTATGTGTTTCAAATTTCATTTTATTTAATATCTTTGCATTTACTTTTTTCGTAGATACATGAACATACCTTTATACACATATGCACATGAACCTTTTTTTTATGATTATGAAAGTTATTTTATTTTGTACACATAGCTTTTATTTTGAAATTTTTCTGTAGATGCATGATTTGTTTTATACATATGAACACATTGTTTGATGTACATGAAGATTTTTTTTTTAACTTAGAACGTATAAAAACAACCCATATATATGTATGTGTGAACATTAATATAGAAATGCATAAACATTTATTTATACATGTGACTAATTTCCATAAATCAAAATTGGCAACCAAAATGTTCTTACTCCAGAATTTTGAAATTAAATCTAATTTTCAAAAAATATATGTAAAAGGAAAATAAAATATGTTTCCTACCTTGGTAGGCTGCACAAAATTTTGGCTATCTCGAAATTGCTTTAGAAGTCAGGCCACCCGCCTTTGTTTGAGGCCTCAAATGGGACCTTTCGGTCGAAACTCGGAAGCTCATATACATCGATTTTAGCGGCATGGAGGCTCCAGCCGCTTATAGGCGGTTCTAAATGGGATGCAGTTATGCGGCCCATTACAATTTTTTTTTATATTTTCCCATACTTCTTCCCAAATATGTATATTTTCAAAAGTAAATTTACAATATGATATTTTTGCAAAAAAACTGAACATTTTTTAATGCACCGAATTTTCAAATCTAAACATTTTCCAAGTTTAAACATTTTCAAAGTATCAATGTTTTTAGTACTCATTTTTTTCAAAAACCTAAAGTAAAAAATAATAAATTAAGAAAATATAAATAAATAGAAGAAAAACCGAAATAGCAGAAAAACAAAACTCAAAACACACAGTTGGGCTGGCCCGTTGCTGCTACGGGTGTACCATGCGAGCCATCGATGCTTCTTGTCCTATCTCGCGACGGCGGCAACCGATCGCTCGGGCGGTAGTCAGGATGCAGGCGGACGGGCCGCCGGCCAGTCCGCTTGGGCCGCCTCATCTGTGAATACTAATTACTCGCTCCAATCCATAATAAGTGTCGCTTCTTTAATATAAACTCTATACTAGCTTAGTATAAAATTCATGATACTTTTTATAAATTGGAGGGAGTAGCTGATTAGCTGCTTCCACGTCCACAATCTGGTTTGACCGCTACGCTCAGCGGACACAAAACGGACAAGCGAGCTGCTACTTCTACTAGCTGGCTGATATTTGGCGCAGGAGATGGCAATACTAGCTACATCTAGCTAAAACTGATAAAAGATAACAATGTATTACAGAAGCTGCAGTACAAGATGCCCATATATGAGGACATGAAAAGCAGAATATATATCTACAGTACTTGATATTTATTTATACACTAGATATGATAGCCATGGAGACCTGCATGTCGTTGCCGATGTCGTGGACGTAGAACACAGCGGCAAGGATGCCCGCTGTCGCTCGGGCCGGACGGCCGCAACGGCCTCCGCGACTTGGGGACGACGCGATCCATCTTCGACCTCCATCTATCTTCGCCGACATGGCCGGATGGTGCCCGCCCCGGCACGTCCACACCCATCGGTGAAGTGTGGCCTTGGTGACGGTGATCGCTTGTCCCCACCCCTGCTGGCGTCGCTGGCCTTGACGAAGCAGCCGCGAGTTCGGTCACGAGCACCATTGTCACTAGAAGAGGAATGAGGAGCCGTGAACAGATCTGCAGCCATGATGCTGCCGAAAGAGGAGCTGGACGGGACATTGTTAGCTACTCCCTCCGTTATAAATTAGATGATTCTCTTTTATCAAAAAGTGGATGTATCTAGACTCACAACATATTTAGATACATCCACTTTTGTTAAGAAAGTCATCTAATATAGAACGAGGTAGTACTTAGACACGCGCTGTGAATTCTCGATGATAAGAGCTTCGTATGCTGGTTTGAAACGCCTACGTCCTCATGTCCTGGTATTTATTGGACGCAGATCGATTATATAGAGAAATATACAGAGCAGATGCATCGTATTTGACAGTGTACACGGGATGTGATTCTGATTGGGCTTTAAAACGATTAGTGACGGACTGACGGAGTCCCGGATAAAATTGTCTAATACAAATTGGCTGGCACCAAGTTGTCATATGCTGTCATTGTGTAAAATGGTTTTTACGTTTGACAGCCGTGTGAAACGCTAAGAGTTTAGGGGCAAAGCAAGATCATACAAAATACTCCCTCCGATTTAATTGTCACACGTAAAGAATTACTCACGTAAGTTCCTATGAGAACTAGCTATAGATATTTCAGATCGGAGGGAGTACACAGTTTAGTCTTTGGTTAGGCTTTATTATTATTATTATGGATTTATAGGTCACAAAAATATGTAAATAGATGCTTTGAGCTTTCGTTTTTTAACTTACAGTATTGTATGATGGTATAAACAAAAAACCAAAAACCACTATTAGGTGCATTTGTGGCTTATAAACCAAAAGCCAAAAGCCAACTTTTAAGCACAACCAAACATGGTCTTAATCGGTCGGTGCAGTGTACCGGTAACCATAAATAGCATAGTTTTTGCAGAACACTACCATTGAGGGCGTTATTTTAAAATAAAATAAAAAGTTTTGCATATTCCACTGCTAGGGCTCGCACAACAAGTGGGAGAATCAGTAATGTGATGTGGAATGTCTGGAAGGAGATAAACTGGTGTCCTTCATTACGGCGCGACAAACCTGCCATTTAACTTTCAAGGAAGTAGGCCAGGTCATGAGTGTGTCCAATTTCACTGTTAGCAAAACAACTATGTATAGTGAAGTCTTCTTTAAACCATCTAAAGTATCACTATAGAAAACTACAACTTCCCAACACCAGCAATCACTCCTAACATGTCCAAACCAAGAGGTAGCTCAAAACAATTGAGCAAAGAAACGCATTTTTTTGTCCTCGCCGGTTTGCATATGAGTGTTTTTACATAGCTGACAAGTTGTGTGAAATTCGGCTAATATGTAGTAGTTGTCAATATTTTGTTTCAGCTTGGTCCGACAACATTTCGCAACTTGCATTTAACAATATTGAAAGATTGAGCACCTCTAACCCGAAACAAAGTGCTACGAGTGAGATGGACCCACCAAGTTTGGAGTAAATTGTATGATGTTTAAGCCTTCAATGAACAACCTTGGCGAAGATCAATAAGGCACCAAGAATCTGGACATAGTTTCTTCCATGCCCTTCTCTCTTGATTATGCGTATTTGCTCTATCACAATAGAGAGATTGGTTTTCTTCATTTCTCTCCTCTCAAAGAGACATCTCACGCATTGATTCAACTTAGATCAACGGTCCACAATTAGGGTTTTTCGTATGATCCAATGCTTAGAACTTTTCACTATGATTGCCTTTGAATCAAAGAAATGATACTACCAAATTCGTAGGGACTGGATTCTTATGGCTAAATTCCATAAGGGCTTCTTTGATTTATAGGAAAGGAAATTTAAAGGAATAGGAAAGATATAGGGATAGGAAAGGATGGCATGTAAAAACCTGCCCTCGATTCTTTGTGCTTGGGAAATGGAAAATGAGATTTTAGTAGATTTTGTGCTTCCTGCATGTTTTGACTTAAGACTGAGATTGAAAGGAAAACTTTCTCTTGTTTTCTTCCCATACTTCCTGTGACAAATGCATGAACATTGTCCGTTTTGTAGAACTTCCTAATCCTTTAGGAATTCCTTACATTTCCTCCAAATCAAAGGAGGACTAAGAATTTAAACATCCACGTACTCCAACCATTTCTTTTAGACTGAAGTGCGTAGTATCGGGATACTTTTCCCGTGTTTCTCCAAACGACTATTACTACAATTTTTGTATTTTACTATGCTATGTATGACGTGGGGCTACCTTTCGGGTAGCCCACGATAAGGCTACCTGGGCCGCGCCAAGGATTTGGAGGCCCACAGAAAGGCCCACGCGGGGTACCATGTAACCTAGTCCAAGTCGGTTAGGTCGCATAACCTGCCATATCTGTAATCGCCATCGGCATCGACCACCTGAGACCTGGCTAACTATAAAGCCAGGAGGGTGGCTCATCCCCAGGACAACAAAGAGACACGCTCATAGTCACCGCCACAAACCCTAGCGAGATCGCAATCTCTCCATTGTAATCGCTACTCGCATCAATAATCAGACAAGCAGGAGTAGGGTGTTATCCTCCGGGAGTCTGAACCTGGGTAAAACCTTGCTTGTCAGCCGTCGTGATCACCAACACCTCTCTCTCTCCCCATCAATCAACCCGGGGTGCACAACCCTAGGACTTGTCGAGTTAACACCTCGTCAATTGGCGCCGTCTGTGGGAAGCCAAACAAGTGTTGGAATCATGGTCGCTCCGGCTCCATCCGCAATGAAGATCGGCGTCTGCGCCGTCAGGGAGTCGATCCGCTTCGGCTCCTTCGAGTATGTCCTCCACCCGCCGACTCACCGCTCGGTGTACGCCGATCTGGACAAAGGTATACACATCACCTTCGGCTCCATATACTGCTGCATCGACAGTCGTGGAATACTCAGGTCTACGGCTACCACGCCACGCGCGACGACGTCACCCGAATCGGCAACCCTCGCGCCGTCGTCACCACCCGCGAAGATCGCATCTGTCGCACCCGCGAAGATCGCATCTACCGCGCCCGCGAAGATTGCATCTGCCGCACCCGCGGAGATCGCTCCTGTCGCGCCCAGGAAAATCGCGCCTGCATCGACAACCTCAACAACGGCCGCGCGGATCGGGTCTACTACACCAATCCCGATCGCACGGGCGGTTAACTCGAGATCTACTTCAACTACTACACCCGCGCGGACGACCAAAGGCTTGCGGCTGACAGCCACGTCGCGCGCGTCTTCGTCTTTATGGGGCTGCCAAGACGACCCCAAGCCAATCGCACTCGCTCCGGCGGCTGCGAGACCTCAGAGCACGTGGACGATCGCAAGGAGGCGAAACAACGACTGCGCCGCGCGTCACGTTGCAGCAATTTTCGATCCCGAGCAAGGCTCGGATGACGGAAGCAGCAGTGGCAACACAAACACACCGACCCAAGTCTACCCCAAGCAATGCTTCATGGCGGGCACAGCGCCACCCGATGACAATGAAGAACCCGCATACCCACTAGAGGTGATCATGCCGGACCAGACTAAAATCATCATCACACGGGACATGGGAATCCAAGCCATGAAGCATGTCGACGAGGGCACGTTCCCTCCACCCGACGCACCTAGAGAGGATCACCTGGCGGTCCAGTACTTGCTACGCAAGGAAGGCGAACGACTCCGCGCCGAAAAAGCCGACTTACTCCGGCGCAAGAGGGACGCAGACGCATCGAGTGCCAGGCGGGCCGCCCTCTCCTTCACCTCCTCTACGGAAGTTAACCAAGGAGCACGGCGAAACAGAGCAGCACAGCGACAACCAATCAAGGACCTTCGCGACGTCCTCACGCAGAAGACGGTGGACCGCAACCGCAAAGAGCGTTTGGCTGGAGCTCCGAACCTCGACGACCAGGCCGACCGCGACTTCGAGCCATGTGGGGCTGCATGCTTCAGCTTCAACATTCGCGACACCCGCATGCCTAAGGGCTTCAAGCTGACAGCAGGCACCCCAAAGTACGACGGGAAGCAAGACCCACGACTGTGGCTCGAGGACTACCTCATCGCTTGCACTTGCCAAGGCGGGACGTCGACTACGGCAATGCAGTACATCCAGCTTATGCTGACGGACTCGGCGCGCGGATGGCTCACAAGCCAACCCAAGGACTCTTTCCGAACATGGGAAGAATTCCAGGATAATTTCATAAAAAGTTTCTCGGGAACGTTCGCAAGGCCAACGACCTACATCGAGTTGCAGGCCTGCAAGCAAGGAAAGGATGAGCCGCTCCGCTCCTACATCCAGCGGTGGACACTCCTCCGCAACACCATGGAACCCGTCTCAGAAGACCGGGTGATGGACGCCTTCATGCACGGCGTTGCTCACCGCGACCTCCGCGAGGAATTTGGTAGGCTCCAGCCGAAGACTACAATAGAGCTCATGAAGACAGCCAACCAGTGGGCCGAAGGAGAGGACTACGTCCGCGATACTTCCCCCAAGAAAGAGGTCGAAACAAGCAACTAGCGTGAGGCACGCCAAAAGAAGAAGCCACGCTACACCCACGATTCAATCGAGCTAGTAGCGACGGGATATGAAACCCCCCGCGATGACAAACGCGACAACAGTCGACAGTACGATCAAGGTCGACAGTCCAGCTCGAGTCAATACAACCGTGGCAGCAGCAGCATTGGCCACAATGACGGAGGCCAGAAACGCGAGTGGAAGCGCCCGCTGACCCCGGTAGAGGAGCTGATGCAACCCTGTAAGCATCACTCGTTCCGCAACCCGGAGACAGGCAAGTGGGGTTCCAGCCATCTGCTGAAAGATTGTCACAAAGCAAGGAAGATATACCAAGCCCTGCAGCAAATCATCGCTCCAGTGCAAGCAATACAGGCAGCCCCGTAGCTAGCCATCCAGGCGGCGCCCGCAAACAACAACCAGGTGCAGGCGGCAGGAGCATTCCCCCAGCCGCAGCAGCAGCAACAGCAACAAGGTCAGTCGGCAGCAACCGACACGTATCCACCCGCACGGGGACTACTGAACATTATCCAGAAGGGACCCCCGTCAAACAGGCGCCAAAAGCTCATCACCCGCCAAGTACTTCAGGCCATCAACAACCCGCGCGCGGTACCAGACTACATGCGCGGGTCTGAGACACCCATCACGTTTTCCAGGGCAGATCACCCATCCGAGGTAACCCGACCCGGACACGCCGCACTCGTGATTGAGGCCCTGATCGGCGACTACAACTTGAAGAAGGTGTTAATGGACGGAGGCAGCGGCATCAACATCATATTCGCCGACACCCTGAGAAGAATGAACAGGTCGACAGAGAAATTGCCGGAATCGGAAACCACTTTCCACGGCATAGTACCAGGGCAAGCAATCACGCCCATGGGAACAATCACGCTCGACGTCATCCTCGGCACACCCGAGCACTTCAGGAAGGAGTCAATCGATTTCGAAGTCGTCGACTGGAAGTCGCAGTACCACGCCATACTCGGGCGCCCAACTTTTGCCAGGTTCATGGCAGTACCCCACTACGCCTACCTGATGGTCAAGATGCCCGGGCCGAAAGGAGTAATCACCGTACGCGGCGACTTTGGGGTCTCCAACAGCTGTGATCGCGAGTTCGCCAAGATTTCTGAGTTCTTCGGGGTCTAGGAGCACTTCAAGGCCATATCAGCCGACAACGACGAGACCATCTTTCCACCTCGCAAGAAGCCAGCTAAGGACGCATGATTCAACACGAACGACGACACCGTCACCCACCAAGTCCATCCGACTGATAGCAGAAAGACGGTCAAGGTTTCATCTAGTCTGACCCCCGCATAGGAAAGCGTGCTCGTCGAGTTCCTACGTGAGAACTGGAAGATCTTTGCATGGCAACCTTCTGACATGCCAGGGATACCCAGGGAACTCGCCGAGCACTCTCTAAAGGTCCACAAGGACGCTAGGCCGGTCAAACAATCCATGCGACGCTTCTCAGGGCCCAAGCGAGACGCGATCACCATGAAAGTCGACAGGTTACTGCACGCCAAGTTCATCCGAGAGATCAAGGACTCGGACTGGGTCACCAACCCGGTCCTAGTGGAGAAAAAGAAGACGAAAAAACTACGCATGTGCGTTGACTTCACTGCAGTCAACAAGTGCTGTCCCAAGGATCATTTCCCGCTCCCGCGGATAGACCAGATCATCGACTCGACAGCAGGCTGCGAGCGTCTGTCCTTCCTGGACGCCTACTCAGGCTACCAGCAGATCAGGCTAAAAGTCGAAGACGAAGAGAAAACGGCCTTCATCACACCCGACGGCGTCTTTTGCTACTAGACGATGTCGTTCGGGTTAAAGAACGCAGGTGCCACGTACCAGCCGACAATGCAAGCGTGCCTCAAAGGGCTCATCGGGCAGATCGTCCAAGTCTACGTCGACGACATCGTCGTCACGACCCGAAAGGAGGATACCTTAGTCGACGACCTCCACAAGGTCTTCGCTGCACTCGATGTATACCAGATCAAGCTCAACCCAGAGAAGTGCGTGTTCGGCGTGCCAGCCGGAGAGCTACTAGGGTACCTCGTATCTGCAAGAGGAATCGAAGCGAACCCCGAGAAGGTGCAGAACATTCTCACAATCCTAGCACCAACCAAACTCCGCGAGGTGCAGCGATTAGCCGGCCGAGTCGCAGCTCTCAGCCGGTTCATTAGTAAGTTGGGAGAGAAAGCTTTACCTTTCTACCAACTGATGAAGAAGACGGATAAGTTCGAGTGGACACAGGAGGCGCATGATGCGTTCGACCATCTCAAGAAAACCCTGAGCACCTCTCCAGTCCTCGTGGCACCTCTGGAAAACGAGCCGCTATACTTATACGTCTCAACAACAAACAGGGTGGTGAGCACGGTACTCGTAGTCGAGCGGGAAGAAGAAGGGCACAATCACCCGGTGCAAAGGCCCGTCTACTACCTCAGCGAAGTCCTCACCCTGTCCAAGCAGAACTACCCGCACTACCAGAAGCTGGCGTATGGAGTCTTTATGACCTCAAGGAAGGTCGTCCACTACTTCTCCAAGCACCCGATCACGGTGGTAAGCTCCTCTGGACTAGCAGACATTCTCACAAACCAACGCGCGACAGGACGAGTCGCCAAGTGGGTTGTCGAACTAGGACCATGGGGGCTGAAGTATGCTCACCCGAAGTCCATCAAGGCCCAAGTCCTCCCAGAGTTCACCACCGAGTGGATAGAAGCCCAGCTACCAAATGTCCCCGACCTGTCCAACGCATGGACGATGTACTTCGATGGCTCCAAGAAATTCATGTCAGCCGGGGCAGGAGTTGTGCTCATCTCCCCCAAGGGCGACAAGCTCAAGTACGTCCTACAGATGGACTTTCCGACGCCGTCTAACAACGAAGCCGAGTACGAGGCCCTGATCCACGGCATGCGGAGGGCCAAGAACTGCGGCGCCACGCACCTCATGATATACGGCGACTCCTACCTGGTGGTACAGCAAACCATGAAGTCTTGCGACGCCGTCGCCGACAACATGATCGCCTACAGAGACCTTTACAACCAGATGGAAGGCAACTTCGACGGCTGCGAATTGCGGCACATCGACCGCGACAGCAACGAAGAAGCCGACGTCCTCGCTAACATGGGATCAGACAGGGTTCCAGTTCCACCCGACGTCTTCCTCGAGCGCATCACACAGAGATCTATCAAGACTCAAAACACAGCAAGCATTGCAACAACAACAAAAGGCGATGCTAACCCGCCAAGCCAAGATAAGGTCCCCATGGAGGTCATGCTAGTCGAAGCTACATGGACAGGACCGTACCTGGCGTACATACTGCACCAGAAGCTGCTAGCGGACACAGTCGAAGCAAAGCGCATCATCAGGCGCTCCAAAAGTTTCACCGTCATCAACGGAGAACTCTACAAAAGAAGTATCTCGGGAATCCTGCAAAGGTGCGTAGATCCAGTCGACGGCCAAGCCATCTTACTCGACATCCATGCGGGTATCTGCGGGCATCATGCCAGCAGTCGAGCATTGGTGGCCAAAGCACTACGAGCCGGGTTCTACTGGTTGACAGCCATGCAGGACGCCGAGGAACTAGTAAGGAAATGCACAGGGTGCCAGGAGTTTGCCAACAAGCCACACGCGCCAGCGTCAGAACTTAAGACAATACCACTAGCATGTCCCTTCGCCCAATGGGGTCTGGACATGGTGGGCCCGCTGAGGAAATCCTCACCCGGAGGTCACACTCACCTCCTGGTTGCAGTCGATAAGTTCACAAAGTGGATCGAAGCCGTGCCCATCACAAGTTCGACTGCATCCACAGCAGTCAACTTCATCAGATCAATCATCTTCAGATTCGGAGTACCGAACGGGATCATCACCGACAACGGCTCGAACTTCACAGCCGAAGAATTCAAAGACTTCTGCTCAGAGCAAGGTATCAAACTCAGCTATGCATCCGTCTCGCACCCGCAATCCAATGGGCAATTGGAGAAAGCCAATGGCCTCGTCTGCAGCGGCATCAAGAAGCGACTGCGCGTGCCACTAAAACGCGCAGCGGGCGCATGGGTGGAAGAACTACCGTCAGTCCTTTGGAGTCTACGAACAACGCCAAACAGATCCACCCAATACACTCCATTCTTCATGGTGTATGGCGCAGAGGCGGTTCTCCCCTGCGACATCAAATTCGACGCACCGAGAGTAGTCGCCTACGACGAGTCAGATGCAGAAGAGGCACTCGAAGACAGCATGGATACCCTGGATGAAGCACGCGACATCACCCTGGCGCGATCAGCCGTGTATCAACAAGACATGCGCAACTATCACACTCGGAGGCTGCGACCAAGAGCATTCGCCGCAGGCGACCTGGTTCTTCGACTCAAGCAGAAGAAGGTGCACAAGCTCGCTTCCCCATGGGAGGGACCATACATCGTGACAGAAGCAATCGACAACGGAGCTTACCGCCTGAAGGACTCGAAGACGGGAGCAGACTGCAGGAACCCGTGGAACGTGGCACAACTTTGTCGGTTCTACGCCTAGTTCGACCCAATCATTGTACAAGAAAAATCAGCGCGGCAGGTTTCAGACGCACTCTTTCCCTTACCAGGGTATCTAAGGGGACTGGAAGGGTTTTAATGAGGTGGCATGTTCGCAAGAATCAATAAAGTGATTTGAAGAAAATATGTCTCATTTACCTCTCACACAGGGGAAGCTAAAATCCTAGGCCGCCACTCGAACCACTCGGGGGCTGCGCCATACAGGTTGAAAGAAAAGCTTAGTCCGCTACCCGAACTACTCGGGAGCTGTGCCATACAAGCATAACTCAAAAAATCCTAGGCCGCCACCTGAACCACTCGGGGGCTGCGCCATACAGGTCAAGTTCAAAATCCTAGGTAGCCACCCGACATACTCGGGGGCTGCGCCAAACAGGTAACACTTGTAATCCTAGGCTGCCACTCGAATTACTCGGGGGTTACGCCATGCATGCCTTATTAGAAAATCCTCAGCCGCCACTCGAACTCACTCGGTGGCTGCGCTGTACAGGTCAAGTTCAAAATCCTAGGCCGCCACCCCAACACACGCAGGGGTTGCGCCACACAGGTGACACTTGTAAACCTAGTCTGCCACTTGACCTACTCGGGGGCTACGCCATACAGGCCTTAGCAAAAAAATCCTAGGCCGCCACTCGAACAACTCGGGGGCTGCGCCATACAGGTCAAGTTCCAAAAATCCTAAGTCGCCACCTGATAAAGTCAGAGACTGCGGCATACAGGTCACACTTGGAAAAACCTAGGCCGTCGCCTAACATACTAGGGGACTACGCCACAAAGGTCGAAAATTAAAACAGGCATTTACACAGCAAAGCAAGCAGTTTAATTCTCATTACTCGCAAGTATTTTTAATCTAATACATTGCGATTTGCACAGGCATATTCGCCATCTATAGCTAACCCTGTACAACAGACGACAGCTACCCTAACCTGCAGGCTCGACCTTCGGCGCATCGAGTGAGCCTACAAGGCGCTCACTCAGCCTCTGAACCTGCCCGATCATCTGGCGTGCAGCCGCCGAGGTCTCGGCGAAGTCGTCATCGCCGGGCAGGCCATCCAGCACCTTATCGAGCGGAAGATGTGGCCGGTGCATCCGGATGTACGCCAATGCCGCATTCGCCCCAGCTACAAGTTGGGCGTGGACGACCTCCTTCAGCGCATCACCGTCGCGAAACCTCTCCAGCAAGGCGGTCAACCCGTTCGGCTGCGCGTTATGCGGGAAGTACACATGATTGATATGCCAGAGTGTCTTCCGACAATTCTCCAGAAGAAAAGCCGCACGCCATGTACGATCAAGCATAGTGGGAAGGGTGCGCCCTCTCGACTTGTTCACCCAGAATTGACGAGCTTCATAGGAGTCGTCGGATGCCTCTCGGGTAACTCGCTCTTCAACGCGATCCCGCTCAGCCTGCCAATCTGGGTTCACATCTGCACGCACGCCGTGAGAATTCTGCAGTAGGCCGCGACCTGGAGCGGTGCAGCGTCAGCTCAGTATTCTTCAGGGTCGCCTCAAGCTCAACCACCTTGTTTTTCAGGTACGTGATTATCCGTTGATCATTTGTACTACGTGGAGGAGCCGGCGCCGCTCGACGACGGCGAGCACCCGAAGAAGAAACCTCGCCACTCGGCTCAGCCGCAGGAGCAGAAGAAGCACCACCGCGCATGACAGTCTGCCACGAATATGCAGAGTCAATACAATCATACGACTGTTCAGCAAAGACACACTTGATAGAAGGAAACTCAATTCTAGCAAAAGCATTGTTAAAAGCCAAAAGACCTGGCAGGACAATAGTCATTACAGAGCCAAAAGTTTAAGGTACAGACCACGGCGACTGCCGAATTCCTATACTACATCTACTCTAAGGCCGCAGACTACGACCGGGAGCGACTCTTCCGATTAGCAGCCGCCTCAGTCGCCTTAGCAATGGCCCTCTCAAAGAGTGCCACAAGCTGCACGACCAGCTGTGAAGCACGCTCCTTTACACCACCCAGCGACGCGATTCGGCCATCGGGTCTTCGAGGAAAGCCGCTGACGACCTTCTCAAAGTCACCCGGAACCTGATGTCCTAAGAGGAGCTGGAAGGTGAGCTCGGAGACGCGTACCGTCTGCGACCGCGTGAAGTCGGCGATGGTGGTCGCGTCCTCAAACGGCGCAGCAAGGGCGTACACGGCAGCCGGCGGCTGGTCGCTCAGGAAGATGCTCCGGTGCACCACAGTAAGGGCTCTCGTCGACTTCTTCAGCGCGGCTGTGGACTTCTTCAGCGCGTCGGACGCATATGCGCAGACCCGATCGTGGAAGCCGACAACAGTCGCCAAATCAACCGCGTCACTCGACGTGTCTTCCGGGGGAGCTCCACCGCAAGTCTCTGTGCAAGGGATTCAAGGTCAAACAAAGGAAAGATCAAGACACAGTAGGCATTAAGCCGAAACTTACCCCCAAGAACACCGGCAAGTGAGAGGAGACGGTCGACTTGAGTCTTCTCCTGGGCGACCCGCGCTAGCTCCCGCTCTTGAGACTCATGCAGAGCCTTCTCAAGCTCAGCAACCCGCCAAGTAGCCTGGCCCAGAGAAGCACGCAGCTGGTCCCTCTCCTTCTCCAGGCAAACATAGGCCGCGGCTGCGTCAAGCTGCTGGCGGTAGTACGGCTGAAACAAAAGCAAGATAGTAATAAAGTTGCGGGCGACTATACTAGTCACCCACACCTTCGGGGGCTACTCCCATCGGGAGCGCTGATCGCGCACCCGATGAAAACTCAAGAATACAAGTACAAGCATAAAGGACTTACGTGGTCCAGGAGGTCGGGGTCCTCTGAAACCGAAGGAGGAGCGCGACTCGACGACGCAATGCCAGCAGACTGCGCGCGCACCTCCTCCACCACCACTTGAGTCACCAATTCAGTCGAAGGGGCGGATGTATGCTCCACGTCCCGAAGAGGGGAGCTAACATCGCCAGAACGACGGCTGCAGCAAAGACAAGCACACTGGTCACCTCAAAGATTGCAGCTACAAAACAAAACTCGAAGAAAATAAAGCGCCAAGAAGTTCACCTGGCGGTCTCAAGGTCGTCGTAACTCCCCAGGGAGGGCGACGCCATCCGCGCAAACGAACGAGGAGCCGCGGAGCTGACCGGAGGAACAGACAAGGGCTCGTTCCAGTCGCCCGAAGACCGCGCACCCGACGACGTCGTGACGGCTTCCTCCAAAACAACGTCGGCATCCCTAGTGGGTGACGACACGGTAGCAGAATCGCCACCACTCGGGAGCTTCCGCTTCTTCCGTGTGGGTTCCTCCTCTTCATCTTCGTCCTCCACCACTTCGTGGGAAGAATGAGCGGAAGGAAGCTCATCGTCGTCATCCTCCTCCACCACCTTTGCCTCGTCGGCAGGTCCGTCTTCAGGGAGAGGAGGAAGGCTGGCCAGAAGAGAATGACCCTGAAGCAAGTAGACGCAAGTCGAATAAATGAGCAAGTAGACGCAAGTAGAATACAGAATCAAGAAGAATCGGGAAGAATCAAAAACTTACCTCTGGAATAGGGTTCGTGGCTCCGTACGCCGCGACGGGACACTTGACGTTGCAATGGTCCGCGGCTCGGAGATTGGTGATGCTCCTCACCTTGGTTTCCACTACCTCGTCGTCGAGTGGCTGATGCTGGCACCCTCAGCGGCCCACATCGGGTAGGGCCGAGCAGCGAGCGGCTGAACCCGAAGACGGAAGAAAGTGGCCATCAAGAAGATGCCACCCGCATCTCGCCCGAGGGTCTTGAGGACGTCGCGCAGCAGGCCCAGCAGAGGCATCGTCGCCTCCCTCTCCTCCGTGGTGAGCGGGTGCGCCCAAGCGCGGGTCTTCCGCAATCCGCGCGCGCTGTCGAACCGCTCCACGCCCTCCTGGTTCCACTGGATGTAGAACCATTTCTTCCGCCACCCCTGGACGGAGTCAGACTTCTTCATCTCGAAGTACGTGGTGTCGCCACGCACCTGGATGCCGAAGCCACCCACTGGGTAGGGCAACCCGCCCTTCCCGTTGTTCTTGCGAACAAGAAAGAGCGACTTCCACAGCGCCCAGTGGGGCGTGATCCCCAGGAAACACTCGCAAAGCACGATGAAGCTAGCGATGCTCAAGACGCCATTGGGGGTCAGATCGTGGATCTGCACCCCATAGGCGTACAAGAGACCACAAACAAAATCGTGGAGAGGGAACCCGAAGCCTCGTGGAAGAAAATCCACGAAACAAACGCGCTCCCCATCACGAGGTCCCGGGGAGGTCTCCTTGCCAGGAGCGCGTACCTGAGCCGTGCCGGAGGGAGGCAGGAGGCCCTGCGCGCGAAGCCCGTCGAGGTCGGCTCTCTTCACGCTGGATTTCTGCCAATCGCCCTTGAGTTTCTTCAAAACAGCTCCGGCCGCGGCGGCGGAGGACCCAGCGGTGGCCTTCGGCTTGCCCATGATCGCAAGGAGCAGTGGCAAAATGGGAGGATAAGAGGTTTGGAGCTCGGATGGCGGCGACAATGGTAGAGCAGAGGAATAGGAGGCGCAGACGATTGGAGAAGATGATGCCCTCGCGTCCAAACGCGGTACTTATGCCTCGAAATATTTCATCTCAGCCGTCCAAAGAGAAACGGTTCCGAGCTGCCACATCCACCGTCCACGTGTCGCACGGAGAAACCAAACGACGTCGCCCACTTCGTCCACTACGCACGAAAATCGAGGCGTCATCATCATGGCGCGCAAATTTCGCGCCCAGTTCGGAAACGTGACAACTGCTGACCGCGGTCAGCTCTGACAGTGGGCCCCGCAACGTCACGTCCCATCAGGCGCAGAGGCGTGCAACGGATCGTCATCAGTGACGTCATCAAGCCAACGACTCTTAAATCAACTGAAACAGCTCGACAACTCGACAGAATGATTCGAGTAGTAAACTCCTCAGCTGAAACAAACAATGTAGGATCGACAGTTGATCCGAGCGCCCGAAGGAATCATTCGGGTGACAGAGAAAATCGAGTAAGCTCAATGAGCTGAATCCATCTACAAGTAAGCCAACAGTCTGAACTGACGCTTCACAAGAAGACCAAAGCAAACTAATTCGACTGTAGGTATTACTCCCATCGGGAGACCCCGGTTCGACTGAACAAATCGAGTTCAAGCTCAAAATCAAGCAATCCAATGGCGCGTCCAGTAGGAAGAAGTCCTTTGCCCGACTCTACCCTTCGACCAAGCACTCGGGGGCTACTGACGTGGGGCTACCTTTTGGGTAGCCCACGATAAGGCTACCTGGGCCGCGCCAAGGATTTGGAGGCCCACAGAAGGCCCACGCGGGGTACCATGTAACCTAGTCCAAGTCGGTTAGGTCGCATAACCTGCCATATCTGTAATCGCCATCGGCATCGACCACGCGAGACCTGGCTACCTATAGAGCCAGGAGGGTGGCTCGTCCCCAGGACAACAAAGAGACACACTCATAGTCACCGCCACAAACACTAGCGAGATCGCAATCTTGCCATTGTAATCGCTACTCGCATCAATAATCAGACAAACAGGAGTAAGGTGTTATCCTCCGGGAGCCTGAACCTGGGTAAAACCTTGCTTGTCAGCCGTCGTGATCACCAACACCTCTCTCTCTCCCCATCAATCAACCCGGGGTGCACAACCCTAAGACTTATCGAGTTAACACCTCGTCAATGTATACATCATCAAACATATGGGATTACTATATTTTTCCTATTCCTGGATTTTAGAACCTTGTGATCCAAAGATGCCCTTACTAGACATGTGTGCTGAGTTGGGATGCCATCTCACATTGATCTGGTGGAGTAATCCATTAGATCAATATTTGTAGTTTCCCAAACATGCAAAAGAAGAGGAAAAAAGTTGTCACATGATGTTTAATCCCATATAGGATTTGCACACCGGTGGTTGTCTTTCTAATTTTGCGATAAAACTGAAATGCTCGGAAAGCAAAAGCTATTGTCTTGTAGGGGACACGCTAGCGGTGATGCAGACAATCATGTCACAAGAGGTGCAAGGACAGATGTGGGGATTTGGCTCAAACGAGCAGTTCGGCGACCACGTCCCAACGTACGACAATGTGCTAAGCTGGAATGCAGCGTGGGGTGACAACCCAATGCAACCACGTCAGGAACTGATGCAATACCAGGTGCATGCTGCTGAGGCGTCCGGAATGCTCTTCGGGCCGGGCGCACAGGACCTAGCCGCGCAAGAGATGAGCCACCTCAAAACGCCTGGTGCGGCCACAAGCGCTCTCCATGACGGATCGAGCTTTGCACCTGGCTTCTTCTCGCCCGAGGGCGGGTGGCAGCTCCAAGACATCTTCGCCTCGCCACGACCACCGGCAAACTCGGGCATGTCCTCTGATGACATTGACGACGACGCCCTCTACGACATCACCATCCGCTCAAACACGATCCAAGCATTAAGGGACGCCAGGCTGTGCGGGCCAGGCCTGGAGAACGTCACCTCCCACGTCGCCACACTGCAGATGGAGGAACCCAAGGGATCCATGATGAGCAAGATAATGGGCAAGCTGCCCAAGTCGCTGCTTGGCTTCCCTGCCAGCAGTGCCCATAAGGTGAAGGGAGGGATGAGCAAGCTGCTGCAATCCACGGCCAACTCTGCCCGTCGCAGCGAAAGGCCGGCCACCCGGGCCTCGACCCAGATGACAGCAAGAAAGGCCCAGGCTGCTCTGTGCAAGCAGTGGGGCCTGATCCAGCATGAGAATCAGTTCAACGGGGAGGTGTTGCAGCAGTACTTAGCATTGTACGACAACAACCTCACATCACAGCATGTCCAGGACGCGGTCGAGCTCACGGAGGTTGACAGCGGTCCACGCTTCGTTCTTCCAGACGCGGACCTGCAGGCGATGCTAAGGGAGGCCCCTTACACGGACTGATTGTCTGTGTCCGCCCCCAAGTCGGATTGGTTTCATGGATAGCTACGACTTTCTTTTAGCTAGCTTGCCGTCGGGATCGTTTCAAGCCTTTACCTGTAGTCGGCTCGGCGAGTCCATGACGGCATGTATCTCTGCGGGTTGGTCGCCATTCCTCAGCTCCGATGCTAGCAGCATCATCGCTTCAAGGATTGGCAATCCTCCTCAGTTCGAGTCTTCGCTTGTGTCTGTGGTGGGGTGTCGTACCCACACGTGTCGTGTCCTTCTTCATGTTAGCACAACTTAAGTTGTTAAATTGGAATGTTAGAGGTCTTAATGATCGTGCGCGGCGCGCAGTCGTTAGAGAGCTGGCCTCGGACACTAGATGCAACTTCCTGTGCATACAGGAGTCCAAGCTAGACCAGCTCTCCGACGAGGCAAAGAAGGATATCGCCGGGAACATTCTACAAGGCCATGCGCAGCTCCCAGCGGATGGAACAAGAGGGGGTGTCCTTCTCTTCTGGCGTACAAATGTAGCCACAGCAACCAACATCTCCATAGGCCAATTCTCCATCACGGCCACCTTCCACCAAACGGTAGAAAACTTCTCTTGGACACTCACCACGGTGTATGGGCCATCTGATGATGCAAGAAAACAAGAGTTCCTCAACGAGATAAGTAATATCCATGGAACGATACAAGGACCATGGATGATCATCGGGGACTTCAACCTCATTCTGCACGACTGTGACAAAAACAAACCAAGAGTCAACCGAAGATGGATGACAAGATTCAAAAACGCACTCGACAAAAGTTTCCTTCGGGAAATCAAGTTGGTGGGAAGGCGTTACACTTGGAGCAACGAGCAAGTAGACCCCACCCTAAGCCGCCTAGACAGGGCCTTCTGCAACCTGGACTGGGATGAGATGTTTCCCGGCGCAAAGTTGCTACCGCAAGCATCGTCAATGTCCGACCATTGCCCACTTCTGCTTGTACAAGATGCTGTTGTCCATACTAAGAGAAGATTTCACTTCGAGAGTTTTTGGCCCCTGCTGCAAGGATACACGGAGACGGTCACCCAGTCGTGGTCGTCACCATGCAACCTAACCAATCCATTTGCCATACTTGATCACAAACTGAAGAGGCTTAGCAAGCACCTAAGAATATGGGCAAAAAATTATGTCGGCGACATAAGGAAGCAAATGCTAATCAGTCAGGAAGTTACGCTAAGGCTGGATACTGCACAAGAAACAAGGCAACTGTCCGTTCAAGAAGCGCAGCTCAGGACAAGCCTAAAAGCTAGGGCCGTTGGTCTGGCGGTGATTAACAGAGTTAAAGCAAGACAACGCGCCAAAATCCAATGGTTAAAACTTGGGGATGCCAATACTAGATTCTTCCACTTGCGTGCCTCCCACCGCCGCCAGAAAAAGAAAATACAATCCCTGCATTCGCCAGAAGGGATCGCCACATCGCATCAGGAAATAGAAGAAGTGGTACACAATTACCTCAAGGCCATTATGGGGTCCAACGCGAATTGCACCCAGCGTTTCGACTGGAACGCTCTTGATCTGCCCAGACCGGATCTGTCAAGTCTGGACTGCCCATTCACCTTGGAGGAAGTCAGAGCGGCAGTGTTTGATACAGCTTCTGATAAGGCGCCTGGACCTGACGGGTTCTCCGGTGGATTCTTCAAATCAGCATGGAGCATAATTCAGAATGATGTCATCTCCGCCATGCAAAAGTTCTACCACATACAAGATCAATCCTTCAACTGCCTCAACACGGCCTTCTACATCTTCCTGCCCAAGATTGAGCAGCCCACTGAGATAGGGCAGTACAGACCAATCAGCCTCATTCACTCGTTTGCCAAGTTGATTTCCAAGATACTGGCTAATAGGTTAAAGCCACAACTTGATGGCCTAATCTCACCATGCCAAAGCGCCTTCCTGGCAGGAAGAAACATCCAGGACAACTTCTTATACGTCCAGAACCTTGCTAAGCACTTCCACAAGAACAAAACACCATCGCTGTTGGTCAAACTGGATATTGCGAAAGCTTTTGACACGGTGTCTTGGTCTTACCTGCTGGACATGATGGAGGCAAGAGGGTTTCCGCTAAGATGGAGGAACTGGCTAGCACTGCTGTTCCGGACGGCCTCCTCCAAGCCTATTATCAACGGAGCCACGGGACGTCCGGTAAACCACCGAAGGGGACTTCGACAAGGTGACTCCATTTCACCGTTCCTTTTTGACCTAGCAATGGAACCACTGCACCGCCTGATGGAGATTGCCACTGAAGCTGGAATCCTCACCAAGCTACGAGGGAACATGGCAATCTTTCGCACTTCACTATACGCGGACGATGTGGCTATGTTCATCAACCCAACTCAACGCGACATCAACGGTCTGAGGCAGATCCTGGATACGTTTGGCAAAGCAACAGGACTGGTAACAAATCTCTCCAAAAGCTCAATCACCACGATTAGATGCGAAGGGATGGACATTCCGGCTATTACTCAAACGAGTCGTATTCCGATTGTACAATTCCCCTGCAAATACCTGGGAATGCCACTCTCCATCAGGAAACTCACAAAGGCAGAATGGCAACAATTGCTGGACAAAATGGACAGATACCTTGCAACATGGAAAGCAAAATTGATGAGCAAGGCGGGTAGACTAGAGATGTTAAATTCGGTTCTTACTTCTTTGGCCGTTTACATGATGACCATCAATGAGATGCCAGCTTGGGTAAGACAAGAGTTCGACAAGCGCAGACGTGCTTGGTTGTGGGCGGGCGAGGGAAGTTGCAACGGAGGACAATGCAGAGTGGCTTGGAAAACTGTTTGCAGGACGAAATCTCTAGGAGGTCTGAGGGTGCACTGTATCTCGTCTTTTGGCAAGGCGCTAAGGCTAAGATGGTTGTGGCACAGCTGGAAGAGCCCAACGAAGCCATGGGTTCATCTACCCACACCCTGCAACCTAGAGGAAAAGAAAATATTCAAAGCAGCAACAAAAATCACCATTGGAAATGGGAAGAAGGCTAACTTTTGGACTGACAAATGGCTACTCGAGCAGGCACCAATGGACATCGCGCCCGACCTCTATCGCATCTCGGTGCGGAAAAATAGATGTGTCAACGACGCGTTAGCACATGGAAAATGGATGCAAGACCTGCGCCTCAAGCTCACTTTCGAGCACCTTCCGCAGCTGATACAGTTAGCAGAGTTAGTTGACCAGGTCCTCCTGACTGAACAGGATGACGACATCTGTTGGGCAGTGGGAAAACACCCGTACTACACAACGAAGTCGGCATATCTACTGCAATCCTGGGATCACACAGTTCTGACAACATGAAGACGATCTGGAAGGGTTGGGCACCAGCTAGGTGCAAATTCTTCATTTGGACGCTACTACTCGGGAAGGTTCTAACAGCCGATAGGTTACTTCAGAGGCAGTGGCCGAACGAGTACTTCTGTCAACTTTGCAGAAGAAACTTGGAGACAGCGGAGCACTTGTTCACCGAGTGCCCCTACAGTAAGGAAGTATGGGTCAATTTGGCCCAACACTTGAGGCTGGATACGCTACGACCTCAAAACTGGGAAGAACGACATGACAACTTGGGACACTGGTTCAAAAAATTGCACACACCAAACTCCAAGGAAAACAAGAAAAAAGCGTTCACCGCAGCAAACCTTATTTGTTGGGAGATTTGGAAAGAACGTAATCGGAGAATCTTTAATAATAGAGAGCTGACGGCGATTAAGTTAATCGCCATGATCAAAGACGAGGCGATTAGTTGGAATGCTGCAGGAGCACCTCTGCCGCTACCGGTGCTGTACGCAGGTGCTCCATTCGACTCGGGTTGATTGTAAATTCTTTTTTCCTCTCACTCCGGTTCGGGGGTTGTAATTCCGAACTTTGTAGCTCTCCTTCTATCGCTATCAATATAGCAGCTCTCCTGCTTTTATTCCAAAAAAAAAAAAATTGTCTTGTAGGGGCACATGAGCAAAGCCTACTGCGTGCCCAAGTGGACCATGTGGGGAAATTTTACGTCATTCATGGTGGGGTCCACGGTCACATCCCATTTGCCAAAGATGACAGACAGGTAAGGATAAGGAATTGGAATGTTTTGACGTTCAGATTCGCATTACCACGTGACATATCATGTCGTCTCGCCGCAAGAAATGACTGGACTAGACTACCATGCTCCACTATGCAACACCCAACATGTGCACGCTTGTTTCTCGCCGCAAGAAATTACTGGTTTAATGAAGTGCTGAGAGCTTGATCTTGCTGTACAGTATCGAGCAATGCAATGCAATGCAACGAAGAGTACAGTATAGAGAATTACAACTGCGGACAAACTTTGTAGCCCAAGTACAAGCAGTCTTATCAGGTCCTTCTTACCCATCACAAGCCCATGGGCCGAGTGAACAGAAAACGTTGGACCTGTGGCTCGTAGGGTTCAATGAAAAAAAACTGGCAAATATAGGGGTGGGCGTTTAGTATGGTAAAAATTCCGGTATTTTTATTTCGGTCTATTTTAATTTTGTTCCTGGGTACTGAAATATACTTGTCAATTTTTGTATCTGATAAATTTAGGTACCCGATTCGGGTTGGGGTTAGTCATGACCGAATAGTTGTGGTGGTTGCTGTAAGAACTTAGGCAATATTCGGTAAAAACAGCGGCATCATTGTTTCAGCTGTAACTTGGACCCTTGCTTCAATGCACATATGGTTATCAATTTTTTAGATAAATGTATGATTATCAATCGGTAGGACTAGAAGGTCAACCAAAGTTTGAAAATGAGCTTCAAGCATTATCTACGACTTTTAATTGGAGACTAACTCAAAACTGTGAATGAATGAGACACATATTGCATGAAAAGTTGGCTTCACTTAATCTTGGTATGGACTTTCTGGATGAGGTGGAATTTTGTCGCATGAGTGACCACACAACTTGCTACGCTTGCAAGTGTTGTGTCGTCCATGCAAACGTTTAGTTGTCGCGCCTCACCTAAAGTACAACACATTTAACCGTAAACAAAGGAACTAAACATGGCCTTTAAATTTTGGTACCAACTATTTTATCTGTCTTTTTGGTCTTGGTCTATTTGGTTTTCGGCCCACGATTCCGTAGAAAGACATCATGACCCCGTGTAAAAAAAAAAGAATTTGTTGCAAAAAAGAAGCGGCTCTTCTTCCGGCAAAAAAAAGGGATGCACCACAAACAAGCGTATTCTTTGGGTTTTAGTTATCGGCAATCGATTTTTCATCGTCGCAAAGAAACATGTAGTATACCGGAACAAACAAGAGGGAAGGCAATTAGCTCAGCTCAAAGGTGGACAATGTTGATGGAATAAAAGCCTCACTCCACGTCTCCACTTAGACTTGGAATGTAATTCTTTCGGCATCTGGATCTTTTCTTTGCAGCTGGTTAGTGCCACTCAGCTGTATTTTGGTCATATAACAAATGCACTTGGCAGGCTATTATTGTGCGAATCAAAGATACAAAAGCTAAGTCATAACGGCCCGGTGTAAAGGAAGAAATATACTAGTATCTTCTTTCTCTTCACTCACAATCCAAAATAATAAAGAGTCGCCTTTCTTGAGATCTCGCACAATGGAAAACTTAAGAGGTTGGTATACAAGTATAATAGAAATGTATTGCCATGTGCGTAAGCAAGTGAAAGCCTTTTCTCCTCTAGCATTTGTCTTGCTCCTCCCTCACTTAACAAAACACTTGATCACAAGCCACCAAAGGTTAACCCAGTCTCATGGCGATGCCTATAATCCCGTACTTTTCAGCACTTGATCACAAGCCACCAAAGGGAGCCAACCAAGTGCAAAGCAGCAATTCACAAGTTCCAACGTGCCAAAGGCCAAATCAGCAAACATCCAAAACAAATGTTTTTGTTTATATTGCTGCTCGTTCTTCCCCATGAACAAGAACCAACGTTCGAGAATTCAGACCATGTTCATCGGATTAACGTATACTGCAGGGTAGGTGGGAATCTGCATATGAAATTGGTCAGAAATATGGAGACAGCAAACCTGTATTTGCTCATGAAATGGTACACTGGATTTGCTGATCCATTCTTGAGCAAGCATCATGCCGGCATGACATCGTCCAGGCAACAACGAACAGAGCAGAGGGCAAGAACATAGCACATGATGGATCCGAACTGAAATGCCACTTATATTATGATCACATTGCTACATCCCTTAATAGATACATAACCCCCCACCACCACCATGATCATCTTCATCATCGTCACCCCAGCCGGCAACCGGCGAGAGACCTCGACGGCCGGCCGCCCCCAAAATGGGATTTTTGTTTTCCTCCCCCCATGGTCCGCCGGGACACCTGCTGCTAATACGACGGTTTCCCCTTCCTTCTTACAACAACCGTCACGGCCGCCGGGAACCCGGCCGCGACAGGTAGACGCGGCACTGGATCACCGTCCGGCCGACCCTAAACCCAGGCAGCACGGTGAATCCCACGGTGCGGTCCTCGGCGGCGGTGGAGAATGCGTCCTCCGCGCGCCCGTCGTTGACGCTCTCCATGTACACCTCCGCGAACCGCGCCCCGGAGCGCACCTGGAAGATGGACGCGCCGTCCTCCTCCTCCCCCTTCCCGCCGTCGAAGGCGAAGAAGAGGCAATGCAGCAGCCAGACGCGGCGCGCCATCTCCGCGAACTCGGCGAACCACGAGCTCTCCGGGAAGCCCGGCCCGGCGCTGACGATGCCGCGCTGCTCCTGCCTGCCGAAGAAGGCCGTCTCCATCCTGGCGTGGACCAGCGACAGGTACTTGGCGCGGAGGAACTTGCCGAACCCGGTCCACCGCGCGTTCCGCACGTCGAGGAAGACGCTGGCGGGGGCCGCCTTGAGCTCGGTGAACTCCTCGAAGAAGCGCCGGCGCTCGTAGAACTCCCGCTCGTCCAGGAAGCTGAAGTTGAAGTCCCGCCGGTGGAAATTGGCGAACATCTTCATGGCGACGTAGGACTCGAAGACGAACCTGGCGTCCCCGGGGCCGCGGCGCAGCGGGACGCCCGGGTGGACGGCGGCGGCCGCCGCCGCGAGATCCCACCCGGCCGCCTGCATCGAGGTGAGCATCGACTTGGAAAACGACCGGATCGACTTCACGGCGTGGCGCAGGGCCGTGAGGAAGTGGGTCGGGTTGAGCCCGGAGACGTGGAGCTCGTCGAGCGACGCGAGGGTGCGGCCCGGGTGGAGGCGCACCTCCATGGCCCGCTCGTCCCGGAGCTCCGCGGCGAGGGCGGCCCTTGCGCGGTCGAGGTCGGCGTCCTTGCCCCGCAGCTCCGCCTCCAGCTTCCGCGCCGTGATCTGGTAGGTCTTGAGCAGGTGCCGCTGCTCCTCGGCGTGGGCGGCCAGCGCGGTGCTCCCCGCGTCCCGGGCGGCCGCCGCGGGGTCCTTGAGGAACCGGCGCTTGGTGTCGGAGAGCCTGGTGAGCTCGGCGACGACGGCGGCGTCGGCGTGCTGGATCGCCTCGGCGTCGTAGGGGAACTGCGCGAGCTGCAGCTGCGCGTAGGCGGCCTTGACGGCGGACACGCCCGCGAAGAGGGTGGCGAGCAGCGCGTCCACCGCCGCCTCCGCCGAGACCGCCGCCGGCGGCGGATGCGGCGCGCCGGCGGCGGGCTTCTTCTCGGCGGCGTTGCGGAAGAAGGCGTCGAGGGTGTAGGCCTGCGCGAGGTTGCCCGAGAGCTTGAGCTTGCTGAGGGAGGGCATGGTGGTGGTGGGGGTGGTGTCCATGGAGCTGTCGTAGTCGTCCCCGGCGACGGACGGCGGCGCCTGCGCATCCGTGTCCCTGGGGCCCTGATGGGAGTTGTCGGGGCGCTGCTTCCGGCGCAGGAGCTTGGTGAAGGTGCGCGCCAGGTTGGCCGCTTTCTGCTGCTGGTGGTGGTGCTGGTGCGTGGGCGGACGGGCCGCCGTGTGCGCCTCCATTGAGGTCACCTCCGTTCCTCCTCCAGCTTCCCTCTCCCTGTTCCTAGCTGTTGCTGGAGCTTGGCTTGTAGTCTGAGTCTGCGGAGGAAGGAAGGAAGGAGAGGGAGAGCGCGTGGTGAGATAAATTTCTTGAGGAATATTTGGGGGATACTGTAAAGTAAAAGCGGTGCGTGCAGGCCTCCCGACGCGCAGTAACTATTTACTGCGTCCTTCTCCACCACCCTATCGCTGCCATGCCATGGCAGGCAGCTACCGATGACAAGCGGTTTTCACTTTGACGGTAAGAATTCATTCGTTGTCCCATGAGCAGCAAAAACAAAATAAGAAAGCGATTAATTTTGACACGCCACGTCCAGGTGGATGAAATGAATCAAGTCTACCCAAAAATAAATAACGAGGGAGCTGGATGACGGTGATGTACTGTGCTGTGCTTAATAAAAGAGAGGAGGACAAGATACGGTGAGCTCAAGCTTCGTCATCTCAGTCCGGTACTACTACGGTGTTTCAGACATCAGCGCGTTCGACCGTTGAAATCCACGCACACGACGAGCCGACAAGCCTGCCCAAAGCTAAGCGACGCGTGAGCCTTGCGCAGCGCAGGCGTGTTGGACCCCTGCGCCAAAACTGCGGCTGGCCACACACACACAAGCACCCTAAATAAAACGCTTTTGCTACCTCTCATGTTAGCAGAGAGACAAACCAGAGCTTGGTCGTAGTGCGAAATATAAAGAGGAGAGTAAAGAGAGGAGGCGGAATTCCTCATCGGTGACTCCGATGACTCGCGGTGATGAGGATTCGAGCAAGCCGCAACCGTCGACGGTGCGGCACGTAGCGGTGGAGACGAGCAAATAACTTGACTAGGGGTGGAAGACGACCGAGGTGATGGTGGACCGGTCGAGTGGGAAATTGGTACAACTTTTGTAGGGCTTCAGACGTACAAGACTACCCTCGACCGCCAGCATTGTTGCCGTTGGTTCCCCTGCCCTCCGCCAGGCCGCCACGACGGCTAGAAGGTGGGGGAACCTCAGACCGAATGACCGGTTTTAGTAGGGCTTTCGAGTTCATCTCCTCCACTATAGGGGCATCGACGGCGACGAGAATAAATGTCCTTCAACTCGCCCTAGATTGTTTTGTTTTCGGACGAGCATCAATGGGATGGAGTTTGGAGTCGAACGTTCCGTATTATGCTCAGCGTGATTGGTGTCGCAGCGTATTGGTGTCCACAAGTTCCGCCTCCGCCTGATGATCCTCATCTTGGTACTACTTTATCGAGTAACTTGCGAGTTTGATGTCTCCAATCTCCGCCTGGCCAGAGCTGAAATTATCTCCCAGCTCTTCTTTATACTAGCTTCTCTGGGACGACAATCTTTCGAGTTCATGGTCGCTGGCATTGTCAGTCCACAACTAAAACACACGGAACCAAAGAAAATGTGTAGAGTGCCATGCGAAGCTAGACACCAAGGAACGCGGTTTTCCTGAAACTATATGCGACCGCACCTTCCATCAAAACCGTCCATTTTGCTTTGCGATTCGTGCTCTTTTTTTTTGCATCAAACCCCCTCACCTTTAAAGGTTTCTTGCATCAAACCCTAATCAATATTATGGATACCTACTTAACTTTTCATCATTACCATACCATTAATAAGTGGATATGGGAATATTTGGAGATGATTTCATTTTTTCGTTTTGTATTAACTTTTGTGGATATGTGTGTTTGTAGAAACATATTTTTATATTAACAAACTAACAAAGATTTCCTGAAAATGTAAACAATTTTTTTTGTATTAGCATGTATTAACAAATTTACTGGATATGTGTATATTTGTGAATAAGTGTATATTTGGATATGTGTGTTTATGCAAACATTTTTTTGTATTAACAACTTAATCAAGATTTTCTAAAAAATGTAAACATATTGTTTTGTTTGCATTTTATTGATTAAAATTCTTTTTGTTTTTTTGCCTTAAATTTTATTTTGGTTAAATTATCTCACCAAAGGGAATATTGGTTTAGGGTGCTGCTAGGGTCTTTATATAAGCGGATTGTTTTGTCCATTTATTTAACTGGAGGGTCTTTTTGCACATATCACACGAACCGTCGGATTCGAAATAGACGTCCCAGATAGGCAGTGCGGTCACATATAGTTGCGTAGTTGTATTTCCGATACTCCCAGCAATAGAAACGAAGGTTGTTCCTGTATGGGCTCAGGAGCCCCGTGTTCGGGCGACAAACACCCAACAGAAAAGAGCGAGACAACTTGGACAACATCTCGGTTTACCCTCGCGTTCCATACCTAAATCTAGCTATCAAACACCTACACCCAGAACCAATCTCCCGTTCACTTGGAAATGAAAATGATGGTTTCGCCATCATCGACGTTGCGTGAGGGGTCGACGACACCCTAGCTCAGCAAAGCAGAGCCGTGGCAACGTAGCAACGCCGCCTCACTCTCACGCTCGCTCTCAAAGCCCAAATCGTCCCTGTCAGCCAGAGCCGACCAACGCACGCAAACCACGTATATACATCTGTGCAAATCAGATCGATGGCCCAAGCAGGATTCATGATACATGATTTACACTATTTTAGGTGCGTGCATCCCATCAGTGGCAACGGCGTGGTAGGGCTCCACAAATCGTGTTTAAACTAATCTCTAGGTGTTTAATCTTATATGCAGAACAAGGGGTAAGGACACATTATGTGATCACACATGGCAGGGACCTAACAAAGCAGCCGGCTTTTGGATGATAGCAACGGTTTTGCCCTTGGAGCCTTGCTACCACACGTCCACGTTCATGGGCAGGTGTTGGTGCATTCATCACACACAGGAGGGCCTCCCAAAAACCAGGGTCATCAACACTTGGAATACACAGAATTATTTTTGAACGGCGATTTTTGACTCAAAAAGTCTTGCCTTTTTCTCTTTACAATGTTTTACCAGTACTAAACTGAGGCAGAAGCCAATTTTTTTAACAGCTCCATTTTTGGAGTTCTTCTGCGCGCGTTTGCGAGTTGAAAAAGGTATGGAAACAAAATGGTTGCGATCACGAAGAGACCAGAGTAGCTCTAGAGGAGCCCGAGGGCCAGAGAGCCCCCCTACGGCTCTGCCTCTCTCGGTGTCCCGTTAACCCTTTTGTTTATGTGTTTCGATGTCCCTACAATCGTATTATAAAACTAACCGACAAGGTTCTATGCTAGCATAGTCACCTAAACTAAGCCTAGAATCCTATGTTAATCTAAATGTTCCCAAGGTTAACTATGCATGAGACGATCAGTTTTGTTACTGTTTCCGTGGTCAAGTTCCCTCACTAAAACTAGTATACAATACAAGGGTAGGAAACAAAAGGTGACAAGTATATATGTCGAGTGACACACATTATATTCCTCATGGGTATTTTGTCTACTTGCAACTCCGAAGAAAACAGCACATTGCCGGGTTCTATTGTGCTGTCGCACTAAGCCCCGACTTTAGTTGTAATGATTCCCGCCACTTAGCAAAACACAAAACATCTTTTGTGTCCACAGCTGGTTTTTTGTAGTAGGTGACTGAAATCACGTGCCCTTCTCTCTTTTTTTCACCACGATTTTTTTAATGCATTTTTAGGAAATGCAAGTACCAGTACTTGTTCGACGAGAAAACATATGACAACACAAAAGGTCAAGAGCAGGCATGCCTAATCAGACTAGGCTAATCTAAAGTATTTTCCCTTGGTGTTTTTTCGGGCACGCGTTTGACAGGAATTTTGTACTTAGCAGCCTATTTCGTGGACCAGTGGAATACACGAACACGTAGGGAGTTGGATGGAACTTGCGCATTAAAAAAACCACGGATGGTACAAAAAGATGCGCTAGGCGTTCAGGCAAAGGACTAATTGGCACTGTTATTCCCCAGATGACCATCAGAGTTCACGTGCAACCGCAGAACCACTGCACAAATAATATAATAGTAGTACCGCTACCACAACCCAACAGTCCACAGTAGGAGCTGAGTCCAGTAATTCTTATTTTCATGTTTGCATCCAAAGTGAAAACGGATACATCCACGCTAATAAATCTCGGTTTTGCTAGTTCTAAGTCGGTTGAGAACCCACGAGTTCTAAGTCACGTCCACCATCGTTCGATCAGTACGTTTTTCTTTTTTTCTTTTCTTTTTCACATTTTTTCCAGTTACAAGTGGTTTGCAACTGAATTTTTTCCAGTTACAAGTTGGTCTAAACTGATTTTTTTTGAGTTACAAGTGGGTTGTAACTGTATTTTTCAGTTGCAAGTGGGTTACAACTGAATTTTTTCAGACATTTTTTGAATTTAAACGTTTTTTGGTCAAAACGCCATGCTTACGTCACCCGACTGAGAACTCACGAGTTATAAGTCGACTGAGCTCTAGGCACGCCCAATAAATATAGACATACTTGCCTGAATATTGCTGATAATTACGCCCCACGTTCATGCACCATTATACAATACTAATAGCACATTGCCGCCTGTTTGGTTGGAGATAATTATATGCTGCTTAGCCTAATGACGACGCCCCTGCCACTTCTTCACATTGTTGACAGTATGATACCGCCGCACATGCAGGGACGAACACGATGATACGCTCCTTCAGATTAAGGTATTTGGTTATCTGCAATTGGGCTGCAGAGAATAGATTCTGACGAAACATATGCTTCCGCCAGCAATGTCGATGCCACTACCAAAGTTTATACTAACACAACCGTCCTTATTTCCTATTTTGCAGATTCGACGACATGGTTTCTTCTGGCACGTCCATTGCACTCTGGTAGAATCTTGGGCAACTCCAATGGACACCAAAGCGGTAATAAACATACCGATGTCCACTTTTCAGTTTGCGCGGGATTTTTTTGGGTTCAAATTTAAGATAGGTTTTTGTCCGCTCCATATACGTGCGAACGTCCACATCGTTCTCTCCTCGCCCGAGCACCGGTATCCTCCAAGCTCCTTTCGTCTCGCCCTCACCACCGCCCGACACTCGTCCTCTTCGCCACACCCCATGCACTCGTCCTCTTTGCCACATCCATCTTTCCACTTCTTCAGTCGCGGTGTAGATCGCAGCTCCAAGTTTGCGCCCAACTTCATCTGGAGCTAAGTCAGTTGATGTCTCGACACATCACCGCCACCTACTCCGACGTCATAGGACGTTGAAACTATGCGACTTTAAGAACGGGACAGAGGCCCATTGGTTAGGGTCCGCGTGTGTGGGTCTCATTATTTTGAAACTATGTGATTTACATTGGTTGAAAAACTGATGCAAATTACTTGTTTGATCTTGTGTAATATTTGTTCCAATACAAGCAGACACAGGGTGAACCAGATGGACCAGACATATATGTTCGCTGAGTACCAGACGGACAAACAAACAACGGAGTAGCACATTTGGCGTAGGTTTGAGCTGCCGTTGGAGCATGCTGTGGCTAAAACAAATCTATGGTGATCATGGTCGGTGGGACTCGTAGCAATGCAGTTGTGAAACAGGCGTACGGTAGACGTGCGTGGATACTTCCACGCCGCCGTTGCCCGCTCGCAGGAAACACCGGACGAGTGGACGGTGCGTGCAGGACCCCCCGGCCGAACGACAAGCTGGACACAGAAACGGTTTGTTGACCACTCAAACCTGCACTATTCGAGTAATTATTTTTATGGTTGTACCGATAAAAATGACTGGAACGTCGAGGACTCAAGTGCGGTTAATTTGGTACCTCTAGCAGCGCTTCCGGAAATTCACTGTGGTGTGTACTGCCGCACCCAGCAACGGCTTTCGCTTCAAGAGAGAGCCTAGGGGTACACACACTTGGGACGGGACCCCGTTCCGTTCACTGCTCAGCTACTCCTACGCTAGACTATTTGTACAGTAGCCCTAGCTAGCTCCATGCATCGACGGTGCGGTACACACACGAGGTTTCAAAGTCTGACGGAGCATCATGATGGTAGGAAGTTACTGAGGGAGGGGTAAGTGCGGCTGCCAGGTGGGGCCGGACTGGAGTAGAGCCGCTCAAGTCAACAGCAATGTACAGCACGTAGTACTATTCCTACGTACAGTACAGTATAGGTCACGCACGCTCTACGGCAAGAGACAAAAGTCGGTGTGCGGTCGCGTAAACTGAACAAAGATGGAGAAGGCGTAATCGCGTGGCTGACTAACTAGTCGAGGGAGAAACAGAAAACTCACCAGACGATGACGGCGTACACGACCCTTCTCGTCGCGGCGGCAATCTTGCGAACACGGACCCGCATCCGGCTCTTCTTCCTCCTGATTAATCCTCGATCGTAGCCTAGTCTCGGAATCAATGGAGGGGAAGAGGTGAGGTCGCCGCCGGCGTGCGCAGGCTAGCTCGAGCTCGTCCCCTACGGCGCCGACCTGTCCCGTCGGCGACAGACAGGGAGCGGCGACGGGAGGTATGGCAGGGCAGCAGAGAGACGAAGGGGCAGGGCTACTTCCAATTCCAAACCAAGTCATTGATCCCCTCTCGCGGGTCTATTTATTTCGAAATCAATGCGGGGGCTTCGATCGGACCGGAATACCCCTCCCTCCATCTCGCTCCACGTGGCAGCTCGGCGGTGAGGTTGGTCAGTTATTTCCTTCAGCGCGATTTTGTTGCTGTTTTTCTTTCCTTCTTCAAACCCTGGCGTAAACTGCTGAATCAAGCCACCGGAACGAGAGGATTGTGTGAGACTGAGACCCACTCGACATAATCTGGGAACAATTTTGCAGCTCGTCGTGAGAGTAATTGGTGGTGACGACAGCCAGTGGTAATACATGGTTAGAGTATAAAATATCACGAACTTGAATAATGAACTTTGTCTAAAGAATCTTCAACTCTTTTTCTAAGAAAGAGTAAATTGTTCGGGCTGCCGCTGTGATGAGCCGCCTCCGCCGGCCTAGAAAAGTTTCGACGAGTACCTCCAGAGTGGTCTCTACGAGGGTGACTAACATTTCTTCAGGTGAACGCGGCTTGATATGCCCTAGACTGCCGATATCTGGGGCACGAGAATTGAGAGTTTGCTGGTTGGATTGATACACGACTTTCTCAAATTCGCTTTATATATCACAAAAACACGTCGGCAGGTTGTTTCGACTCGGCATTTCTCGAGAATTGGGAGTTTGCTTGGTTGGATTGATACACGACTTTCTCGTTTTATCTTTATAAATCACAAAAACACGTCAGTAGGTTGTTTCGACTCGGCATCTCAGGTTTTGACTAGACATTCTTATATGATGGCATAAGTCAAAGGTAAAAGTTAAAAACACATATTTTTAGATATTGAAGATTTTGTGAATCAAATAAAAAGTCAAAATTAATCAGGGCAAAAGGATTACACAGGTGCACGGGCAGAATTTGGTGCGACTAGCGGTGAGACCTAATATTACGCGGGATCTGATGAGGGGCAAGCCAAACCAAACAAATAGGTTACATTACAAAATTGCGAGCCAAACACGTTGCTATTTTCTTTCATCGGGAATATTTAATTATTGAACACATTATTGGGGCATGTTTGATGCATATGGATTTAGGAGGAGTAGCAGTTTAGATGGTTCTACTGCGTGGTACTCTCTTTCACGACTTTATAACAGCGTCTCTTTTGATTTTGAAGCATGCACGCAAGATCCTCTTTTGTTTTGTTTTGCACAAACGATGCACGGGTGATGCATGCGCATTCGTGTACGGTACGTAGCCAGCCAGGGCTTGTATCCCTTTTTACGAGTGCCAAATGACCACTGTACTTGCTCCGTTTGCATGCATCTTTCTACGTGTGACTGCCCTGAACTCCTCCAAAAGAATGGAAAGGAAAACTAACAACATCAGCAGGCTGCAGAGAGATCGACATGATGCACACTGTGCACTGCTGCCGCACGCTTGCCATCCGTTCGTTTCACTTCACCGGTTGCATTTGCCCAGGCGAGGACGCGAGGTGACGGAAGCTGTGAAGATGTCATCGTGAATCTTGCGATCCGTTGGGCAAACATGCACACATCACATTATCTACTGGTACTGGATCTCTCCCAGGTCTTTCCTTGTCCTTTTTAAATTTGAATCAGAGAGGACATGTTGATGGTCACCTACCTACTACTCCGTGTGTCCTACCTCTCCGTTATCTTTGTAGCCAATCAACACTCAAAGCCATTGGATTGAACCAAAAAGAGAAGCCCAGCATGATGGGGGTATGGGAGATGACACAACGACGACAGGTGAGTGCATTTCAAAGCAGGTGGTGGTAAGACGTGGGCCAAAGCTAGCTAAACATGCCGAATAATAAGAAAGGTGGTACTTTACCTTTTCCGGCGACTGTCAGGTGGGACCGCTAGCTAAGCTTAATAAGAAAGTAAAAAAAATCCCAGAAAAAGAAAGGGAAAACACGCCCGAATAATAATCATATATCATTCCAACGTTGTTCCATCCATGCATGGCCTTTTGCTCGCTGCCTTTTTTTCTCTTTTGAAGTTTCTGGGAAGAAGCCAGTGAAGACGTACGCTCTAGCTCGAAGGAACGAAGAACACGCGGTGTCGATGAGCGTGTGTACATCGAACAGCTAGCGGCTGATCTGATTGATAGGAGCCCGGATTGAATTTGTCGAAAAGCACTGCGCGTTGTGCTACAGCGGACGTCGCTGGTGAGAGAAAGAAAGGTGGCGTACGTGTACGTGTGTGTGCTGAATTTGTGGTTTATATTTACATCGTACACAGTGTGGCGGTGGTCATGAGCTTTCGCTGCGATTAATTTGGAAAAAGAAACTCATTCTCAAACACGTGCTTCTGAGATCAATTGCTCGCTCGTTTAGAACACGTTGAATCGTTCGTAATTAACGAACCGAACTACACACCACCGTCACTGAACTGAAGATCTCTCCAGGTTCATGCGAAAAGGGAAAACACGGACTACTTTCCAGTCTTAAAAACAAGCATATACGTCGTTTGCTCTGCTCTAACATAATCATGCGCGATCATGCATGGGGCTGTACTGATCATGATCAACGCCTGCCTTACCCAAATTGATATAAGTTTAGGCTGGCTCAGGTGGGATGATTAGCCTAGCTACTACATAACATGAGGAGTACATGCTTTGACTCCAAGGTTCGTTCGTATCGTGATCTTGGAGTTTTATTTATATCCTCATCGGTCGAGCATATCACGCAACGAACTGCCAAAATCATCATTAAGCCGAGCTATCATAGCAGATTATAGTACGATACGCGGTAGATGGATGGATTGGTTGTAGATTCGTGCACAAGAGTTAGCAGTTTTGTCACATTTGCTGTCCCTGCCACGCGACGCTAGCTGGGATGATTGGCCGAGAGGGTCGTTTGAACCTTAGTTTATGCACGAGATTATGATCGCTAGCTAGTTGCGGCGTCTCTTGTTTGCAAAACTGAAAGTTTGCTATGTGCCTACGTTTACACGCGTAGCACGATGATTTTGAAACTGTTTTCTATTGTACACATGCTTTAAGGCAATTCAAATGAATTGTTAGAGCATCTCTAACAAGAGCACTCAAACGTCGCGGAACCGTAAAATAACTTTCAAACACGGTTTCGAAACTTCGAAAACGAAAATAGCAGAAACCTTAAAATGCACCGGCCCGTAAAAAAGTTTGAGGGCGGCCCTGAAATCAGCCCACCGAACTGTGAATTCAGGGGTTTTCCTCGCGAACCGCCAGGCCCCCGTATACCTCAATAGTTGTTGACGGGAGGGAAGTTTCAGCTCGTATGCGTCTTCTCCCACCCTCCTTCCTCGAGCTCCGACGATAGCCATGGCGGTGGAGGTTGTAGACCTCCGCTCCGGTGATGAAGTCGAGCGCAGGAGCACGCCGCCGTCCGTCCCGGCCTTCTCCCGCTGCAGAGCCATGGAGCCGAGGACGAACCGGAGAAGGCAGCCCGACGGCCAGGGCGGAGGAGGAGGTGTGGGACGAGGGAGGCGCGTTCGTGGTTGCCGGCGGAAAACGGCCAGGACGGAGAAGGAGGCGTGGGACGAGGGAGGCCCAACGGCCAGGGCTGAGGAGGAGGCGCGGGACGAGGGAGGCGGCTATAGAGTTGCCGGCGGAGGGCGGCCCGACAGCGAGGACGGAGAAGGAGGCGGCCACAGGGCGGCAGCGGCACAAATCAGTGGAAGATGAGGAGGTTGGTCGCGCGTGAGGAGGGTGGCGCCACCTCCATGGAGCTAGCAGCTCGGGCAAGAGGTGGGGATCGGGAGGAAGGTGGGTGGGGGCGGACAGGTGTTGACCGGGTGGGTCTTTTGGAATATTATTTTTTGATGGTCTGTTTACGGGTACCGCTATGGTACACGTTTTTTTCTATAAAAAATGCCCCGTTCGTGAACCTTATAATGATTTTAAGGTTACGCGGTTCGAGAATTCTCTTAGTTAAGTAAACATTGTTTACGCCAAGGTGAGAAACAGAGAGGAATAATAGGCAGAGGCCAGCTTTTGGTGTAGTGTGCTGGACCATTCGTCCATGATTCATGACTCAAACGTATGTGGCTATAATTATCCGCAGCTTTCAGTTCATTCAGTTATTCACTTGTCCTTCAGACAGAATATTCTGTATTTTCACTTTACCATGTTATACAGTATCTTGATTTTTTTTTCTTCTGTAGCGTTAATTCTACAGTATCATTCAGCGCAAAAAAAAAAAACTACAGTATCATGAATCCAGCATGCAAGCAGGCTACGGTCTACGGAATGGACCCCGGTTCTTTCAGTGAAGCATGGGGCCCAGATGGCAGAGAGAGAATGGAGCTGAGCCGAGACATGTCTCCCGAATCCGAGGCTTTCCTAGCTTAACGGCTAGCGACGCTGCGGGACCCACGCTCTGACCTCCTGGCTGCACTAGACCCATGTGCATTCGGCCCCTGTGCACCAGTCAGGTCCATCACGTGTGGGCGTCCCGGGCAAGGAATTTCTTTGTAAAGCCGTAGCTATTGGGGTATCAACATTTCAGTGAAATTCTCGTGAGTATTTGTAACCAGATTCAAATCACATTTAAGTTAGGCCAAATTGCATTACAAAACCCCTATGAAATACAGAAAATTCCGAAAACAAACCAACATAATTTTGTGATATCCTTGAATTTCTTACTATAATAGTTGAAATCTCGATGGATGCGCAAACAACTCAACTAACATATTTATGATATATATTTAATAACAAATGCCACATGCTCCACATGTTTTATTGGTTAAGTTAGTGCTGAAACTGGGAACACGGTAAAAGAAAGGCACATGCATTTGAGATAGAGGGAGTACCAACTACTACATCCAACGCATGCCGACTATTGTAGAGCTAGACTCGTTAGTAATTCGGAGACTTAGGATATGACGTGTCACTAATACATGATATTTGGTTGAGTTGCAGAAGAAGAAAAAATCTCTCATAAGGAATTGCATGTTTGTCATAGTTTTTTAGAAACAAAGTAAATTATATATGAAATTGGATCCAATCATATTTTTTGTAAGAAATTGCATGCATAGTAGATCCTGCGAGAATAAATCTCGATGAATGCACAACCAACTCAACTAACTTATTTATGATATATTATTTAATATTTATAACAAATGACACATGTTTTATTGGTTAAATTAGTGCTGAAACTGGGAACACGGCCAAAAAAAGGCACATGCATTTCACATAGAGGGAGTACTAACTACTACATCCAACACATGGCGACTAATGTGGAACTAGGCTCGCTAGTATTACTGAGACTGAGAATTTGACGTATTACTAGTACATGATGTTTGGTTGACTTGCAGAAGCAACACAGTTTTTTTCCCTCTCTCTAAGCAATTGCATGTTTGTCATCGTTTTATAGAAACAAAGTAAATTGTCTACGAAGTTGGATCTAACTGTAATTTTAGTAAGAAAGTGCATGCATAGTAGATCCTATGAAAAATCCTACGGATTTACATTCTCTACAAAACAAACAAGCTCTATAGAAAAGAACCGCTATATGTAATCCTACACAAAAGGAAAAAAATCTATGACATCGCTTTGAAACAAAGATGGCATTACTACATACCACATGTAAACTATCCCCAAAAAGCTTAAGAATGACTTCTCACATTGAAACGAAATATTTCGTATACGCGTTATCATGTCCGATGTGAGGAAGAGACTGTAGGAGAGACAGATTTTCGTAGACGGCACGACACGGCGACTCGCTTGTACCCCGTAGGACCCAGCGTAAAGGCATCGTGTGACACATTCAGGATGGGAGGGCCCAACTTAAAGGTTGAGGATTTGGTAAAGCAAATCTGATGTTTCCCGGATGGATACATCGTCAGGAATACAGTAGCTACTTACACAAGCATGTATACTACACTGTGCAACTGCAGTGTGCAGTCCATGATCATTTTCCTGTTATTTTTCAGGTCGAGCTGTTCGGGATGGGCCCAATTACTCGAGCTCTTTGCCGCTGTGTCACCATAAACACGCGTGACTATTTGTTTATTTAGTCTATCTATCGATCAAAAGTTCAATACTAACTGTTTAATAAAGCTTCACGTAGCTGCATGCGATAGCACCGGACTTTGTGACCTTTGTCAGAAAAAAAAAAAGAATTCAGTAGAGTTGGCACGTTCACGCCTCTAGTTCATCGAGTACAGAGACCAAAACGACGAGTGGGTACAAGCCCTCTACCTCTTCTGCCAAATGGACTCGCCATCCAGAAGCAAGAAGGTGGCTTTCCGTGCCAAATCAAGTCGACGAGTGCTGATGTTTGCTGTCATCTTAAGCCACCCTCTCGCTCGATCGATGATGACAGTTTCTCCTCCTGCTCTCGTTCGTCTCTACCTTATCGGCGAGGCGAGATAATGACGCTGTTTGTTTAGCCACCGGGCGTCGTGTGGCGCAATCATGCGCCGTGGCCGGGGCAGCATCATGATCCATGAGTCGAGAAGCCACCATCGATGGCTGGCAACGGAAGCCCGCACGAAGGCCTCTCGGAGTTAGTAAAAGAGATCGAACTGAAGTTCACCAGCAGCAGCAGCAGCAGCACCACCAAATCTTCAGTCTTGGCCGACACGGCTCCACCGGCGGTGAGCTCAGGAACGGAAGATACGACGACGAGACAGGATCATACTGCACTACTTGTGCTGCTGCTGCGAGTGACGACGCTTTCCTTGCGTTCCACTCATCTCCTTTACTCCTCGTGGTCGTGGGAACAGATGGTGACAATAGGCAGTGGTTCAGTAAAGAGGCATTGCGTTCTTTTTCACTTGCAGAGGTTGACCTGGTGATTCAGTTTCAGTTAAGGTGAACCCAACCACACATGGAACGTGCAGCAACAGGTTTGCACAGTACATGTGTCAGACATAGCAGGTAGTGCCCATAATCTGAACCTCACCATACCAGTCTAGTATGGAGTGGCAAAGGCCAAAGCCCAAAGGCAAGGCATGTATTGCAGGTGCATTGCATATCTGCCATACCTACCTATTCCTTTCAGAGGCCATATCGTTCCAGTGCATGGGCCTCAAAACACTTTCCACAAACCACTCACGTATTCAAAGCATCTATCTAATTCCATGACAAACATACATCGTGCACGTACATAAAAAAGCAAGGGTATGTACAGCGACAACCTCTGAAACATGATGCATTTTCAGCTAATTACTCAACACGAGTACAACCTACCACGCAGGAAAGCGTGGTTAGCTTAGCTATCATGAATTCTGAATCGGGAAAAACGAATCAATACTAACTACTACTCCCTCCGTTCTAAATTAATTGACTCAGATTTAGCACAACTGATACTAAATCTGAGTCAATTAATTCAGAACGGAGGGAGTACAACACAAAATGCCACATCTTCCATAGAAGAAAAAGCTACAACGTACAGCAGCTTGGAGAAGAAATCCTTGTTCGAGGTAGAGCCAGTTCAGCTGTCGCCGGTACTTAATTCAGTAAGTTGAAGCCCAGTGAGGAAAGAGACGGTCTGCTCAATAGGTTCATCTGATAAAAAGACAGGCTTATCTACATCTTCTTGAAGAATGACATTATGTTCTTTCCTTGCTTCGGGGCAGCAGCCTTAGCAGGTTTCTTGCTGCCTGCTGTTTTGCTTGAAGCATTATTGTTTTTCTCAGTGTTAGCTGCTGGCTGTGGCTTGCTTGGAAGAGTTGGCCTGCCACAAAATGATAAGGGCAGATGTTGATTTGTCAGTGAGATGAAAAAGAACTGATGCATTAGCTCAGGTTAACAACACGTCAAAGTAAGCTATTGGTAAGTAAGAGCTTCAAGGTGCAAAATATAATTTGCTGCGACATCCGACATACTTATGTTTCTTACTGACAACTAGATGGGTAAAGCCTCTTAGACGTCTAAATATCTATTTTTCCTTCCTACAGTACATGATAAACAGTGGAATGATGTAAGCAATGCTTTGCAGCAATACATATTTCTTAATGGACTATGATGCATAATTATCTCTTCTTTCTTCTTCTGATGAACTAGAGAAGAGAAGACCAGTTCCTAGCTAAGCAGCCTAATGAAAGCCGCTTCACTGCCAACAACAGCATGGCTTCAAACTCTCAGGTGAAAATGCAAGTAATGAATCATCAAGAATTTCACAGAATACAAAAGACAACACATTACCTAGCTGGGGCATCAGTATTGGCCAAATTTTTCTCTGCCTTATCACTTGCAGTCGCAGAAGCTTCGCCCTCCCAGACAACCTCAGTTACTAAAATATAATACAAGCAAAGCTTCAGGGACTTGCAGTCATGTGCATAGAAAGCAGATGGAAGAATGAAGCAAAACGATTAGCCAAAACAACTATGATGCACGCCATATTGCTTGAAAACATTAGTTTTGTGATTTGTGACACCTTTATCTAAATGTGTATCTTCCCACATATGCATTCAAAACAACAGTCAGAAAAAATATTAACACACAAACTTGATCCTATAAAGACCATCAATCCTAAATAAGACAAGTTGCTTACACATTATCTTTGCTCAGTTGATAAGCTACTACATTTGGAAATATTAGAATATTATTACCAAAAATGACACATTATGAAACCAACAACAGATAACATGCAGTTCTTGCAAAATAGTAACAAATAAACAGTATAAAATGTAGGAAGGGGAGTATATGTTCTGCATATATATTTAGTTTTTGCTTTTGCAAAGCCAGTAAGCTAACGGAAATGATATAGGCATGACAGAACAGTGCTGACTTGTTTCATGGGATAGTATTACCTTCTCTGCCCCGCTCATCTATACGAGTCTTCAAGACCTTCCTTCTTTTCGGTGAGGTGGAAGCAGCCTTGGGAGCATTATCCTTCTTATTTTCATCAGCCGGTGGATTGTTGCTCTTTTCTTTTAAGGTAATCCCAGAATGGCTGATACTATCTTCACTTTTAGTACATTCAGGAAGCGATTCAGAATCTGCCCCTTTTGTGAAGCCTTTCACATCACTCACTGTCTCCTTCTTGCTTTCCACTTTCTTCTGTTCTGATTTTCTGTCTTGAGCAGCTTCAGTGACAGGCTTCCGGGCACACTGTTTTGGTGGCTCTGGAGATGCAATGGCTACAAAATCATCATCGTCATCATCTGAACAATCAAAGATCGCTCTTCTCTTTCTGTTACTTGCACCATTAGAGGCCCGCTTGTAGTGTGCACTTTTTTCATCGTCACTGCTGTCAGCATCTGCTTCTTCTTTTGCACATATCTGTGCATCAGCTGTAACTGAAAATATTTGCAGCATCAGAATTTCAGCACTGTGGTACACTTCATATATGAGAATTGATCATACATGATGAGATATATATACTGAAACATGCAAGCAAGTAAAGCAGCATGAGTTGAAACATGAGGTTTTTTGAAAAAATACCAGCAACACTTGGTAAATTTGTAGCATTAGTGACAGCTGGAGCCTTGGGCTTTGCTGATGCACGGCCCCACATGTTAGCCAGGGATCCACCATTACTGGGAAGGGTCTTTCCGTTCTGAGCTTTGGTTTTATTTGCATTCGTAGCAACTGATGGTTCTTTGACAGCTGGAGCATTAACAGTTTTATCCAAGACTGAGGCATTATCCTTCTCAACCTTAATGCTTGTTCCTTTCACTGGATTGGATGGTTCAGGATGATGCTGCTGAACGACAGAAGACTGTTCTTTTGGAGCATTACTAGGTTTTGACAGTGCAGGTGCTACAATACTATTCAAAGGCTTTGGTGGCACTGAGCTCACATGCTTCCCATTGGTAGTTCGCTTGACAAAGGAATTCACAACACCACAAAACCTGTGCAACAATTCAGCAGCAACCAAATTAAGAACCATGATGAGGGAAAAGTGTCACAACATTGACATGTTTCTCTTACATAAAATAAGAAAAACATTGACATGCTTCAGAACAACTTGAACAAAAATATGCCTGAGACAGTGCTATTATTCTATTAGTCAACTAATACATTTTCTCTCTAACATGTTCCCCTGTCTCTGAAACAGTCGGTCCATACAATTCTAATCGGATGCATATCTTTTGTAAGTACGTCTACACATTATTTTGTGTGGGGGGGGGGGGGGGGGGGGGGGGAGCAATCAGAGTTGAGCAATACCTATTATCTCTCAAACAATTCTCTTCGTCAGATGGCTGGTTGAAAAGCTCCTCTGCCTGCACGAATTCAGGATTCCAAAGTACAGCAGTGTCTTTTGGAATACAGGCCTGGATACTGTAAACCTGAACTGAACAAGAATCCTTAAATGTCTGCCTTGCGCCTGCACCATACAAAGAAAATAACTATTTAGAACAAAGGATGACTCTTAAAACCAACATGTCACTGGAAACTGGAGAAAGGTAAGTACTTTGATTTTTGTACTAAGCTACAACATACATTAATCACAAACAAAGTGCTATATGTTGGAAAACTATACCCGCAAAAAAGAAATCTGATGTCCCACATTACCTTCAAGTTTAGGGCCTGAAGTGAGTTTTACACAATAATTTTCAGGGCTATTCTTTAACCACCCAGACACACTGTAAATCACTTGGTGATCGGCTCCATGTTTTTTAACAAACTCCTGAAGCAATCTGGAGGGAACAAGAGACTAGTAAGGTCTGATCATGATATTACAGTTACGTAATGCACATCACAACAGAAACTGGTCTATCACCTCTTGGCATCATTTGATGATACAGAAAAGTTCCGACTTAGCCATTTGTATGAAATCTGTTAGAAGAAAAAACATTTAAATTGTGGGAATGTTAGCCACCATGAAAACAATCACTATCAGTTTGAACAATGATGAACGAGCAAACACTAATACAAGTACTACATACAAAAATCTCAAAAGACAAAATTTATTCACCGTACGGAGCTTGCGT
Source organism: Poa annua (assembly GCA_026929855.1). Lineage (NCBI taxonomy): Eukaryota > Viridiplantae > Streptophyta > Magnoliopsida > Poales > Poaceae > Poa > Poa annua. Next base: position 10,717,400 of record CM049428.1, read on the forward strand.
AACATGTGTTGCTTAATCACTCTGAAGCCTGAATGGGTTCATGACACACAGCGATCTCACTGCATGTTATCTCATAACCAGCTGCTCATAACTATCTTTGATGCGGTTTTCATGCCGAAATAATCTAGCCAGTTAAAAACTGAGGACACCACTAAATTTTTATCTAGCCATATAGACAAATGAATCCAGTCTTTTTTTGCAGGAAAAGGGAATCCAGTCCTGTTTGTACGATCCACATAGAGATTACGCATCAATGGTGAAGGATCCATTTTTTCCTCATAACATGAAAAAATGAATCCAAGTTAGAGCAAACGCACCACAAATAATATTGGTTCCTTATTCTTTCTGATTTCCCACGCAAAATCAGACGTTGACCCCGACTGGGCCACTAGACAGTAATAACAGACACCAATAATCACCAGCGGCACCCCAACAGTAAACCTAAACGAAATCCAGCCGAGCCAGCAGGAACAAGTAACCAATGGAACCCACGAAATCGCGTCTCCCCTGACCCTCGACGCCGAGAACCCCCACACCACATAGAAAGCAAGACAGCGCGAAACCGGACGAGTGAATCGGCAGACACGCGATTGAATGAATCAGCAGAGCTGGGGATTACTCGGTCGGGTTACCTACCACGCGGAGCTGGTCGGAGAAGAGGGCGTGGATCTGGGGCAGCAGGTCGAGCAGAGCTCCGTCGGCCATCGTCGGGGAGGTCTCCGGCGGTCCTGATCCGGAAGGTTCTAGAACCCTTGCTAGGGTTTCGAATTGGGGGGCGGCGAGGGAAGACGGAAGACTTGGAGGAGAGCGGGCGGCGCGGGATTGGATTGGGGGAAGGTTTCCCGCCTCCTCTGTTTTGTTGGCGCGCTCCGTGCGGGTCCTACCGCCGGAGGGGAGCCCGGCGGCGGGAAGTTCACGAGCTGAAAAGGGCGGAAACCGCTCGATTTCTCTCGGGTGGTTGTAAATGGAAAAAAAACGTAACAACTGATGTACTCAGAAATTCATGGGAAGAAAAATTGTTTATGGTTTACTCGGAAAAGAAAGAAGAAATGGTTTGTATGATTTACTTGCTCGACATAAATTTCAATCAACGTAATTTATAAACCAAATTATAAAACACTTGTCCCCGCCCCTTCGTCACCCTAGGGCCGGATACAACCCCCCGCCCCCCACCCCACAACCACCACCAACACCGGCGCCTCCCTCTACTAATCCTCACATCTTCGCGGGGCTAAGCCGGGGTGGCGAATGATATCGGTCCAGGTGGCTGCGCGTTTGTTTCTCCCCCTTCGTCGACGGCTTCCCATGGCGTCGTGGAGATCTGGTAGGTCTAGCGACATTGCTTCCTCGCTACAATGGTGTGGCCTCGGACTATGTTTTGTATGGCCTTGATGGTGCGGATCTGGTTCTCAATGGTGTTGTATGGCGGCATTCGGTATAAATGATATGCCCAAGCGACAAACAACACAAGCTAAAACATCAACCACTTCCACCGACAACAATAGGAATGTAAGAAATGTTCCCCCAAAATAACGCTCCCCACAAGGTAACGATGCAAAATATATCGTCGTCGAGCAACTTTTAGGCAATGTATTCACTAACGAAATGACATGTAATACCAACGTTACCTCTGTAGGCACGTCGGTCCGAATAACAAAGTTGAGCTCAAGCACGCTTGCGTCGTTCCGAGGGGACTGACTCGGACGAACCCAAGTCGCCACCGCCCACCCATCCTCCCCTCCAATCTATCGCCTACATCGGAGGGGGGCGTAGGACAAAGCCCTGCCTACGGACAACCCTCATCTCCCCATCCACGCCAAAAGAGATCTCCAGCCGGCCAAGTGGTGTGTTAATGTTGAAAACAATTTCGTTCTTTGGACCAACATGCCTACATAGCGAGATCAGCGGTGGCTTGCGGCAGGAAGGTGGTCTCTCCTAGTGGTTGTTTCTGCGTGACGACACGGTAGCCTACATCCGACAAAAAAAGGCGCCACTCTGCTCTCTGCAACGTCATTTTCTTGCAACACATAAGTTTAGAATCTATGACCGTGTGAATGATATAGAGGCTATATCTTGACATGGTGATAGCCTCACTGAGGCAGCCCACAATACGGGACACCCCTCCACATGTTTGCGTCAAGTCATACATGTTGCTATTGCTGACTCAGGTGGAGGTGCCAAGACATGCCCACTAATGCCCAGGTTCTACGCACAATGGCTCCTATAGAGGTGACACGTCATGTCGGTTACTCATGAAACCAAGGTGGTGCGACAATGACGGTAGGCAAGGTGGTATGGGACATATGTGTCTCTCAATATCGCCCCCAGAAGTATCCGGCCATCGATGCGTCGATGGCCATGCAAGATATAATGGTAGATGTGGCTTCAACGATAAGTGTGTGTATTCCGGTGAAAACACGTGTTACCTGATCAGGCTATGTCCACGCGCGCGCCTACATCGTGTGATTGTTGAAGGTGGCGTTTCGAAGCTCGATCTGGGAGGAAAATCTCGATACCAACCTATACTTAGACCCATCATGATCAGCACACGTGCGACAATTCCTTCTTGAGAGGTTACTCTAAAAGTTGTCTACTTTTTGTCTATTTCATTATTATACCACATAGTTAGTGGTTGTGTGGTGAAGTTACTGTTGCGAGACACATGACATTTGGTTTTTTTCAGTGTCAAATTTATCCGGCTGTTGAATTTTGCAGTATGAATAATATATGGTTGTGTACATCAATCAATGCATAAGCCCCTTTATCCTCCTTTTTGATTTCAAAGAGTTGGGCTGAAAAAACAGCACTCAAAGAGCACCACAAATTCCAAAGTCACCGTGTGTTGCCACCTCCACTATTAGGACATACTTCCCTACATTGACAACGTCCAACACAATCTGAATGCCCATGTGCCTGCTGTGAAAGACAACACAGGGGCGATCCACTTTTTCCAGGAGATGATTTCTTGGATATAGATGACACGAGACTAGAAACTGATCTACACGTGAGAGCAAACACAATCGATATCACTGGAGATTCAGAGTAAAACCGTGAGCACTGAGGGGAACACTATGGACAAAGAGCTTACATTCACACCGAAGCTTCAAGAGGCACATACACAAGCACTAACGACTATACTATCTGATCCACGCACTCAACATTCAGTTATTCATAAACAACAATAGCAGAAACATTCAGTTAGCAAGATGAAATCAAACAATCAATAGGGTATGCACATCACGGGTTAATTTGCATCAAGCATCAAGACCAGCTCACACGCATACCAGACACATGAATTATTCACAAGGTCAGCCATAGTTCAACTTCAACTGTTCTGTTGTTACAAAACACACATAGGCATAGCACAGACGTACCACACTGTGATTGCTTCTACTGGCAACAAAAACAGCTTACCACATAAGTCAAGTATTAAGAGCACGTTCTACACAGAAAGGTGGCTCTTGATATATCCAGCAGCCCATCTAATTTTTTTAGACATGCTAAGCTTGTTGAATGCTCTAGCAATTGCAGGATTCTCAGCTAAATGAGCGTAGTAGTGGGCAAGATGCGCTTCTTCAAATCCAGGGAGAGCTATCAAGTTACCCCAAAGGTCTTCAGGAACATCTACAGATTCAGACTTCTCTATAGCTTTGGCAAGTTTATCAAGGCTAGCCATCAAATGGGTCAACTCATCATCATTGTCTAGCTTGGCCCTTTTTGGTGCTCTGGTGCTGGAGGAATCACCAATGTTCCCCCCTCTGGGAATAGGAAAAGGCAGTGTAAACTCTTCAACACTTGCAGCAAAAGTGTCACTTCCTCCATTGGCACGTTCATTCTCGGTCACATTTGCAGCAAGAGGCTCATCCCAACTCTTAGCATATACACCGGAAGCCATACCGTTACCAAAGCTTGTGACCATCTCATTATAGGGAATTGGCGTGTTCAACAAGTCAGCATCACTGCGGTGGTAGTTTTGATGGTCCTCCCACATTTTGTCTACAAGGGTTTGTCTGAGCTCAAGCATGTGGCTACTGTCATGTATTTGCTCCCTTTGTAAACTAGGGGGTTTAGGTTTCCAATTACTCTCTGTTATGATGAAACAATCAGTGCCTTTGGAAAGAACCCAGTTGTGGAGGATGACACAAACCATCACAACATCTACTTGAGTAGCAGAGGGGAAGAATGGAATACCATCTTCAAGAACTTTAAATCTCCGCTTGAGTGATGTGAATGCACGTTCTGCGGTCACTTGTAGAGATGAGTGCCTAAGATTGAACAAATCCCTTGCCTCCTGCACATGATTGTTCCCCCACTCATTTGAGTGATATGTCACACCGCGGAAAGGTGGCAGGAATCCAGGTTTCGCTCCATATACAGCATCCACTAGGTAGAATTTCCCTAAAATATCAGGAACACATATGAGCACCTAAGGCGACATCGCATAGTACTGAGTAGTAATACCTCTATATGGACATATTGCGCTAGAACAAATTTATTACCATGAGGAACATGTAAGCCATTCTCACGCTCTGTTGCGTCCACTAAAACAGCATCATGTGCAGATCCCTCCCAGCCAGCAAGTACATATGTGAAACGAAGGTCAAAATCAATGGCAGCCATCACATTTTGGCTGGGAAATGACTTCTTAGCACAGAAGGCAGTCTCCATGTTCTTTCTAGCAGAAGCTTGTATGTGTGTGACATCAATGGCTCCAATACAATCCTGCAAGATCAGAACCACCAGAAAAAACCATTGAAATACACAGTTTTTACCTTTCAACGGAACAATAATATAGTTGTTCATGGCCATACCTTAAAGTATGGGTCCCATCTTGGGTCACCCGCAATTTTTGTTGGGGTCTCCAATGATGGTGGCTTAATAAGCTCGTCCCTTAGCCCACCTATGGCGTGGAGGACTAGTCCAAAATAGCGACTAACCGGTTCACCTGACCTATTAAAAATAGCAGCTACATCCCTATTCCGAAGGTTGTGTCCTACTGTGATCAAGAACATGGCAACTTGCTCCTCAATACATGTATGAACAGTATCACGGAGCAAAGAGCGTTCCCTCAAAACTTGACACAAGCTGAAGAAAGAAGCCCTCGTAAGCCTTAGTGTTCTCTGGCAAGTCATATCATCCTTATAAATCTGATCATTTAGAAAGGCATTTCTTTTCTTGTCCCTTTGATCGATTGGACCATAGGCAATACACTCCTTCTTTCTCCGTAGTTTAGACCGGACATACTTCATGACAATAGATGAAGCCAAGGATGCAGCGGCTCTTATAAGCATCAGCCTTTTCCTCCTTAACCTCCTCTTGTCCATCTACAATGCATTTGAGATGAACACAATATGAATCGTAAAGAACAGTACCAACACATAAGAATGCGCTACCAGTAACTTAAGCTTGCCATATATACTTATCAAAATAGTTTATTTTTTAGAGTAAATCATACAGGACATGTTGCTTTACAGAAAACTGAACTCACAAAAACTTGCGTGTGAAATACAGTTCATGGATCTGTGCAGAAAAATGCAAAGAAAACATGCTATGGATCCTAATGAAAAGTGCCGTGTAGCAACATACAAGAATGTAAATGCCAGCAGTAACTTAAGCTTACCACATACCTATACCTATAAAATTAATCGGTACTTCAGAGCAGTCAATCGAGACAGAGGTGTTGGTGTCATGGTTTAAAAAAACAGGAGAGGTCGGTAATTTATAGCAAAACTGAACTCGTAGCCCTGTCATGTTAAATATACCAATTCATGTACCGGAGTAGAAATGCTATGCACAACATGAAGGCAATACAAATTACCCTCCCAGTCACGGCCCCAAGCCATTATCCATAAATATGGGAACCGAAGAATTTGGATTACATACCTTGGGCTACAGCAATGGTTGAAAGTGAAACCCTAGGTGGGGTGGGGGGTAGTGGTGGTGGTGGGTGTCGTCCGCAGCCTGAGGGAGGAGGGCTGGGGAGGCGGCCTTCCTGGTCGTGCGGGGGTGGGAGCAGGGCACGTCGCCACTGGCCGCCGTCCGCTGAGCTCCGGTCGCCGGCGACGCCGGGGGAGGTTGTTCAGGCCTGGGCTGGTGCGGTTGGGACTGATTGGTCCTTTTTTTCTTGCGAATAGGACTGATAGATCCTGGGGTCAGTCAGTTCGATCATCTTTTTTAGATAAACCATGTTAGCAATGTTTTAGGGGAGTGCGGCTTTATAAAACTGGAAAATAGTAACACATTTTAGAAAATTGAAAACATTGACGAACATGTACAAGTGTTTTAAATGAGTGAAAAATTGATGAGAAATTGACACGTGTGGTGTTTTGTGCAGAAAAATGAAATCAGTGGCAATTTTTATTTAAAAAATATTTAACCTTCTTATCAACCATGTTTGGACTGAGTGACTTCTCCTTCCAGATAAGAAGTCGCTATAGGTCGGGCGCGTCCAGATCTTCTCTGCCGCCAAGGTACGAGACAGGCTCCTCTACTCACGCCCGACGCCTCCCTCTCCCCATGTCTCCCTGTCCTCGGTCGAGAAGACTACGCCATGGACACCGATGAGGAGGAGCTCACCCTCGAGCGGATGCGGGAGGAGTTTGTCCGCGAACGCGAGTCAGGATCTCAGAGATCCGTCGCGAGAAGACGGAGAGGCGTCGAGCCGTCCATCTCGTCACGCCGCACCAGGTGATGGAGAGGTAGAGGACGACAACCGCGCCGTCTTCAAGCTTCGACGTCGTCAAGTTTGAGCAGTTCGAGCTTGTCGACATCAACGAGTCTGACGAGGAGTAGGTGCGTCATGCCGGACTTCATCGTCGCCAAGTAGCTCTTCTGATCTCGATTTTGGTTCTTTTGAGCGGCTGCGACCTCCAGTAGATCCCCAACCTATAGCGTAGTTTTTGATATCGGTGTTGTTTATGTAGATTATGACTTGTAATATCTGAATCCAGAACGTGTTTGTCCAGTTCGTGTATGAATTTTTCCGGGAAGACAATCATTAAATTTGCTGTTTGTATTTAAGGTTACTGATATGTACGACCAATCTAAAACCTGCATTTTACGGTTACAATTGCCCTGCACTTTGCGTTTATAGGTTACCGTTTTAAGGGTTCTACTCGAAATGTTCTAAGCATGTAAAACCACAACACGGATATCTCAAAATATCTCAAAATTCGAAAAACCAGGCATCAAAGACTACAGCTCCACGAGGATATATTTTTGTAAAATTAGATATTGACCAATTTGATGCAGAGGCCAAACCCTTTTTTTTTAAAAAAACCTAACCAATACTTCATATGATCCGTTTTAATTGACGTGAAAAATGAGCTAAATATGGTATAACCTGGATCGGAGGGAGCAGTATAATTTTGGTGACGTGAGCCCGGATAGAAAACACTAGCGCGGTGTGGAATGCATATGCAGTACGTGTCAAGCATCTCTTTCTCCCCGTGTCTTCCGCCTTTTGGGGAGATTTGATGATAACCCCCCCTGGCCACTTTGGGCCCACATGTCAGTGGCACATCAGGGGGGCTGTGAGCAAACATAATTGCACCAGGGGGGTTATCATCAAATATCCCCTTTTGCTTTGCTCACCCTGTCTCCTCTACACTCTCGTCTCTTCTTCTTTGCACAAATCGACCGCTACCTTTCCTTCTTCTCGAGGCCACCCGCCAGCAGAATCGAATTCCTCCCGCACTGACGTTGCCAAGAACAGCAAGCTCTCTCCGGTAAGCTGCCCCTTCCTCCCTATTTTCGTCAAGCTTGCTGCTTTACCTCGGATGGAAATCACATCAAAATCTGCATTCACTTCCTTTTATATGTGCTTCTGTGGTGCTTTCTTCCGGAATCTTTGGTGTTTTCTTGGATGTTTTCTTTTCTTCTAATGTGGAACATATAATCTTAGTACTACTGTTCTTGGATATGCTTCAGAACCCGATGGTTCTTGTTTCAGCTGCTCGTTTCTGGTCACCTCACACTATTCCTGAAGCTAATTTGTCAAATACTACTCACCCATACAAGTATAAAACAAAGTGTCGTCTAATTAATTCGAACAGAGTATGTCGTCTGATTAATTCGAGCAGCTCCAGTTCACAACAATCGATTGATGCAGAGGCTGGATTATACTCCACTTTTCCAAAAATAAAAACACGACTTGTATCCACGTGTGCAGTTGCGATGAAAATTCTAGATGAACCTTGAATTAATTAGGTGTCACTTTCTGAAGTCTCTAGTGAAACCGTGCGTCTGCCTGCGAGTGCCAAAAGGAAATTTGGAATTAGCTGCTGCATGCCTGGTCACAGTCACATAGTGGCAACAAGGCTCATTGTAGACTGAGGTACCTTGGCTTTGCGTGTAACTCTTGCACTGAATCGATCCTTGTTTGGTCCTTGATTTGGTTCATCTCTGTTACTTTGTCTGAATCTGTAAACCAGCCTACAACTGCATTCAGAGTGAATTGGTGTTGGTGCTGGCCTTTTGTTTCCAAGACCCGGCTAGATGGCAGATGCAAACAAGGTAACTCCTGTAATTGGTGTTGTATTACTTTTTTTGTTGCCAAATTTCTCCTGTCAAAGCTAAATGGATACTTGTCGATTGCTATACATCCAAGACTTACCGTTTTACTAGTTTGGTGTGATGCAGGATTACGTTGGGCCACTCCCCTCCGGCAAAAAGTTAACAATTGTGTTTGTCATAGGTATTACTTCTTCTAAACTAATAGTGGTAATGGTAATATAATAAACTAACAGCAAGCACACGCTCGTTTTTGCAAGATCAATGTGGACTCTACTACATGCTTCGGCTATGATATGCCCTGCTCAACCTCTTTGATCTGATAAGTCTGCTGGTGCAGGAGGGCCTGGCAGTGGAAAAGGCACTCAGTGTTCTAAGATTGTGAACCAGTTTGGGTTTACCCATCTGAGTGCCGGCGATCTACTTCGTGAAGAAGTTAAATCTAATACCGAGCAAGGGTAACAATCTACTGCCAATTCCCTTTCTCTACATAAACTCCTATGTTGTCAGCATTGTCTTGGTATCTTTCTAATTGAATGACTGTTTCAATTAGTACAATGATCAAGAATCTCATGCATGAAGGAAAGCTTGTGCCTTCTGAGATCATTGTGAGGCTACTGTTAAAGGCCATTCTTGCAAGTGGAAATGATAAGTTTCTTATCGATGGGTTTCCACGAAATGAAGAGAATCGCCATGCGTATGAGAAAATTGTAAGAATCCTTTTATGTACCTATGAGTAGTACTAAAAAGAGTACAATCTCCTTGTGTGTGCTTCAGATTTTTTTCATGTAAATTTTGCATCAGGTTAATATTGACCCTGAGTTCGTACTATTGATTGACTGCTCAATGGAAGAGATGGAGCGGCGCATTCTACATCGAAATCAGGTCTTGTGCTTGTTGTTTCCTAGTCCCAGCCTGTAATTTTATTAAACTGTCACTCAATTTGGTGTCTGCAGGGAAGAGATGATGACAACATCGATACTGTTAGGAGCCGGTTTGAAGTTTTTCAGGAATCAACTCTGCCTGTTATTCAGCACTATGAGGAAATGGGGAAGCTTCGTAGGGTAATATGGAATATGCTGTACAATGTGCAATATGCTGAAATTAAACATAGTCCTACACTAGACTGTTAAGATTTTGATACGTAGATACAACGATGGTTTCGTTCAAAAATATGTGTGGGTTTGTAGTGAACTGTTGCTGGTTGTGCCCCTGCCCGTCAGGTTGATGGTACCAGGCAACCAGACATGGTGTTTGAAGACGTGAAGGCCATCTTCGCGCAACTGAACACTCAGGTTATATATGTCATGAACATTTTTAAATGCTTATTAGTTTGAAATAAATTATGCAAGCAGATAATTTATTCATGTTCAACTCTGGGTTTTCTGTAGGCAAACCAAGACATCATAGCACAAACTAATCCATTCAAGCGTTGGTTCTTTCACCTGTGCTGTGGTAAGCAACTCTCCTGATCATGGTTTCTATGGTTCAGTCAGTTGCTTGAGTTCATTTAGTTCGATTGGTCTAAACATATACTTGATCCACATAAATGACCCGACGTGTTTTTGATTCTCAGGTTGCTTCGATGTGCAAGATAGAAGGAACTGATTGTCTGGTGAAATGTCGAGAGTGTGGCATCCTTCAGTCCTGGTCGTTGGAGCAAATTAGCACCGAGAAGAAAGAAGCTATCGGCGCTCTGATATGTTAATGTGTGCTACTACATTGTGAGCTCGATTAAGCTGTGTGAATTCGATCGTGTGAACATTTTAACAAAGAGAGTCCTGTCCAGCTGCAGTTTGTACTAAGTTTCAAGTTTGGGTTGTGCATGAATCCTCTTAAACCTGCTGCGCTTGTCTGCACACATAATGATAGAGACTGAATGATTGGGGTGACATTGTCATTCAGCAGAGAGTAAATTGTTTGCCGTTTAACATTATGGTCTATGGTGACGGCAACAACGCAGACATGTTGCACGCTCTTAAATTGGAATTGGACAACTTAGATAGGATGGTTCAATAACATAGATGGACATAACTCGGAAATCCATCTTGGCTCGTAACTTGGGCCTCAGGCGTCGTCTCGTGCTCGGCTTCTTAACCCGGCCTTCTCTCACTCGAAAACCAACACCCTAATTTTCCCTAATCCATCCGAGGCCGTGATGGCGGCGAAACTCCTGATTCCCTCCGAAGGGGGTCAGATCCTGCTGCTCCGAAAAAGGGGGGAATCATCATCGTCGTCATCACCTCTCCTCCTTGGCGTGGGAGGAGGCCTCTACATTATCATCATCACCAAGACCAGCACCATCTACATCATCATCTCCGTGATCCACTCCGTCCCTCTCGTAGTTTGAGAGTTGCTATACCCTAGATACTTGTTTTGTGCTCCTATTCATGTTTGTGATTGAGTACTTGTCATTATTTGGTGGTGAAGTTATATTTTCACATTGTGTTGTACCACTTATGCTACTGAATATTATCATGGTTGCATGTTGTGAGTAGTTCCCGTATATTCCTGAGGGCATATGATGAATTGTCAATGATTTATATATGACATGTGTTGGTATTTTGTCTAGTGTTTATCTTTTGATTTGATTCTATGATGGAGATGTGCGAACGTCGACTGCACATCTCTTCACCTATAGGGATCATGGGAGAACACAGTCTTGCAATGGATTAAGGGAAACTTGGGAGCACACGTAAACCTGAGGCAAAGTCATGAAGTTGTATTACTGAGGGTTAATATCGAGGACCTTAGAGTTTAATGCTATGGTAGGACGTTATGTCTTAATCACTCATGTGCAGTCATTTACTAGCCACAAGACCCATCATAAGGGGGTTTAGTTTATTTATTTAGCTTTACCTAAATTATGGCTCCGTCCAGAAGAACATAAAAAACTTGACAAAATATTCAACGTGTTGTTTAGTAAATCTCTATGCCTAGCAATATCCATGCCGCCCTCGGGAACGTTTTCCACATATAAGACACACACCACTGGAGCTTATCCTCTTGACACATAGATGATTGGGCTTTTCTCTCTTTGAGAGCTTTCAACTGTCAGTATTTATTTTCAGGATTTTTTATTCTCTTTGCAACTATACAACCAAAAATCCCAAAGACACTTACAACTTTCATTGTTTTATCTATCATTCTTGCTAACCAATACCTTTGGCTCCTCGTGGGTTCGACAACCTTTTCTAATCGAAAGGTATTACAATTGATCTTCTGCACTTGGGAGTCATCAGCTTGTGAACGAGGATCAGTTGGACCTTCTTATTTGATAGCTTATTACCAAAACCTAGCATAGCAACAATGTACCTCATACGTCTCCAACGTATCTATAATTTCTTATGTTCCATGCTATATTATACCAAGTTATTACATGTTTTATATACATTTCTATATAGTTTTATGCATTTTTTGGGACTAACTTATTAACAAGATGCCACAGTGGGAGTTCCCTATTTTCTGCTGTTTTTGGTTTCAGAATAGTACTTAAGGAAATATTCTCGGAATTGGACGATTTCTTTTTTGAAGTCCGTTTTTCATCGGGAACATTCCAGAACACGAGACGAAGTGGGCGACCGAGGCGTCGTCACCTGGTCCTCGCGCGGCAGGGAATCTTGGGGCGCGAGCAGGTTGCGTGGGCCCCTCGGGGGTCCACTGACTTCGCCATTTCGCCTACATATACCCCTTCGACCAAAAACCCTAGTAGGGTGTTCGATATTTCCTCCACGGGTCCAGAGAGCCGTCGCCATCGAAGAAAAGATTCGGGGGACATAAGTCTCTGTTCCGGCACCCTGCCGGGACGGGGAATTGCCCCCGGAGCCATCTCCATCGCCGTTGCTGACTCCTACGATGAGGAGTGCGTAGTTCTCCCCCGGGGCTGCGGGATGTACGGTAGCCATATGGTTTATCTCTCTCTCCCATGTGATCTTTATGTGATCATGAGCTTTGTAATCTGGTTGAATATGTGATGCTACTCTTTATCTATTATGCACTCTAGAGGTTACTTTAATATGAACTCCGGGGTTATTCATGGGTGTAATAGTGACATTGTGTGCATCGTGTGTGATTCCTTTATGAAGTTGTTGGTGTTAGGTTACTCTGTCTTTGAGGGTGCACTTGTAGACCTACACAGTGAATGGTGTTTATTTATCCAACATGAGAGTGTTTGAGAGTAGTGTTTATTTATTTAACTTTGATGTCATTGTTGAGAATGTCCACTGGTGAAAGTAGGATACTTAGGCCTTGTTTCTAAGCATTAAAACACCGTTTCCAACAAGTTCTGCTACATGTTTTATTGCTGTCATTTTTATTACAGATTGCAATTGCTACTTATAATAATCCATATTACTTGTATTTCACTATCTCTTCGCATAACTAGTGCAACTATACATCTGACAAGTGTATTGGGTGTGTTGGAGACACAAGAGACTTCTCGTATCTTAATTGCAGGGTTGCTTGAAAGGAATATCTTTGACCTCTACCTCCCTGAGTTCGATATACCTTGGGTTATTCACTTAAGAGAAACTTGCTGTTGTTCTACAAAACTCTGCTCTTGGAGGCCCAACACTGTCTACGAGAATAGAAGCGTGCGTAGAAATCAGTACCATATTCATTAATTTTCTTGCGACGACGATGATGGCTCTGGCACAAATCTTAGGGACTTTGAAGATTGAGGAGGGGACATCCTCGACTGAGGCCGATTTTCTTACTGACAGCGGTGGAAGCCAATGCTGACTTGCACCTTTGTGACGCGGTGGCGCACGTGGCCCTCACCCAGGCTCCTCCTGGAGCAGGGTCACCGTTGGCCGCAGCCTTTTGTCACATCGATCCCATACAGTTTGCTCCTTCCGTTTATGATTGGAGGAGGTTAAATGTCCCGATCAGTAGTAATGACGTGCATCGCATAGGAAGGCTAGCTAGCTAAATCTGAATCACAAAAGAGCATCCATTTCATCGTACTACGTCGTTCGCCTATATAACCCAGCAAGCTGTAGAACCCATACAAAAACACACACAACAACAAACCGATCGTAGCTTCTCTCACCGATCTGAAAGCAACAAGGAAGAAACGAGCAATGTTTCCGGCGGGTGTTGTTGTTGCGACGAAGGAGGCGGCGTGGACCAAGGGATCATATGTGACGTTTTTCTACAGCTCCGACAACTACTAGAAGGGCGTGATGTGTTGACTTCTGGTGATCTGAATTCATATAAAGATAAAGCTAACTATGAACGTGCGAAGCGAGTCCCATCGCTAGTAGGTTTGGGCCGAAGCGAAGGCCCAAAGTTAGTCAAACACGTTTGTTCCCGCACAGAGGGAGGTGGAGGGGGGGGGGGGGGCGCCCCCCTAACCCCCCCCCCCCCCCCGCGGTACCATATAGATTTCCGTGTTTGATTGCAATCGACTTAGTATTTTGGCACTATATATACATCATATAAGTCGTTTGGTTTGGAATAAGCCATATGTTGAAAGTTGTAAATCTCTGACGTTTATAACCTCACGTGATCATAGTGAAGATTTACTGGCTGGCGCCCATGATTTGTTCTCTTCCGCTGTTGGAAGGATTTTCCACATTAAATCTCGTGACCCCTTTGTGTTGATCTTGCTTTTCTTCAACGTTTATGTGCCTATCATTTATAACAAGTCGTATCAGAGCCCTAGTTTTCATATAAGTGTTTCCCGATGGCATCAAAGAAGTTTTTATCTACCATTGCTGGACTATAAGACGAGATTCTCCCTATGACAAGTCAAGATGTGTGTGCGATCCTCACACAATCCAATGATCTTGATGATGTGTTGTATGATCACGGTGATAAGAACCAGGCGACATGGAGCGAGGCTGAGAAGCGGAAAGACCGTAAGACTCTATCTCTTATTCAACTTCATCTTTCTAATGATATTCAACAAGAAATGTTGAAGAAGAAAAATATGAAATCTCTATGGAAAAAGCTGGAATTAATTGATTTGCATGTCTAAGGATCTGCAAGATGCACATGAAGATGAAGTTGTTCTCGCACAAGCTGCAAGAAGGTGGTTCGGTGATGAACCACATATCGGTGTTTAAGCAAATCATTTTCGACCTAGTGTCGATGGAGGTAAAATATGAGGATGAAGATCTAGCTCTCTTACTTCTGCTTTCGCTACCAAACTCCTTTGCAAACTTTCGTGATATCATACGCATAGGAAGGCTAGCTAGCTGTACTAGCTAAAGCTGAACCACAAAACAACATCTATTTCATCGTACTACGTCGTCCGCCTATATAAACCCAACAAGCTGTTGACGTGGGGCTACCTTTCGACTAGCCCACGATGAGCCTACCTGGGCCGCGCCAAGCACGGAGAGGCCCACAGAAGTCCCGCTCGGGGTACCACGTATCCTAGTCCAACTCGGTTAGGTTTCATAACCTTCCATATCTGTAATCGTTGCCGATACCGACCACCCGAAACCTGGCTACCTATAAAGCCAGGAGGGTTGCCCGTCCTAGAGGACACGCCAACAGCCACCACCACAAACCCTAGCGAGATCGCAATCTCGCCGCCATTGTAATCGCAACTCGCCATCAATAACAGACAAGCAGGAGTAGGGTGTTATCCTCCGGGAGCCTGAACCTGGGTAAAACCTTGCTTGTCAGCCGTCGTGATCACCAATGCTTCTCTCTCTCCCCTTCAATCAACCCGGGGTGCACAACCCTGGGACTTGTCGAGTTACACCCTCGTCAATTGGCGCCGTCTGTGGGAAAGATGTCGGACGTTGAAATCATGGTCGCACCGACTCCATCCGCAAAGAAGATCGAGATCGACGCCACTCGGGAGCCCATCCGCTTCGGCTCCTTCGAGTATGCCCTCCACCCGCCGGCTCTTCGCTCGGTGTACGCCAATCTGCGCAAAGGTATACATATGACCTTCGGCTCCATATACTGTTTCATCGATAGTCGTGGCATGTTCAGGTCCGCGACAACCGCGCCACGTGCGGCGGCGGCACCCGCATCGATCACCCGCGTGACACCGTCGACGTCACCCACTATGGGAACCGCGCCTGCAACGCCCGCGAAGATCGCACCTGCATCGACTACATCGTCCACCTCGGCGACGGCCGCGCAGATCGAGTCTACTTCAACCATCTCGATCGCACGGCCGACAAGGTCAAGATCTACCTCAACTACGACTGCAACAGGGCGTGCGACCAAGGGCCGCGTCGCACGTACCCTCGTGGGATCATCAAGTTTACCCCAAGCCAATCGCACTCGCCCCTGCGACTGCGACACCTCCGTCTGCGACCACGGTGACGATCCTCCGAAGACGCAACGGCGACTACGCTGCCCACGTAGCGGCAATTTTCGATCCCGAGCATGATTTGGATCAAGGAAGCAGCAGCGGCAGCGTAAACACTCCTACCGAAGTTTTCCCCCAGCAAGTCCTCATGGCCAACACCGAGCCTCCAGAAGGCAACGAGGAACCCGCATACCCGCTGGAGGTGGTCATGCCTGACCAGACGCGACTCACCATCACACGAGACATGGGAATCAGGGCCCTGAAGCATGTCGACGACGGCACCTTCCCTGCACCCGACGCACCTAGAGAAGACCACCTGGCGGTCCAGTACTTGCTACGCAAGGAAGGCGAGCGACTTCGTGCCGAAAAGGCCGAACTGCTCAGGCGCAAGAGGGACGCAGATGCATCGAGTGCCAGGCAGGCTGCGATCTCGTTCACTTCCTCCACAGAAGTTAACCAAGGAGGACGGCGACACAGAGCTCGCGTTCCCAACATGACAGACGTGGATCGAGCAAGGGTCACCCGCAATATCGACTCATCCTTCATCACCGAGGACGAGAACGGGATACCTGTCCCCAAGACAGCAAACGCGGCCATCATGTCAGTCGAGACATATCTCCGGCTCACGCAACCACCGGAGGGAGATCCACGCGCCCTTCTCCACAAGCAGCATATCATGTCCATGAAGGCAATCGATGAAGCCTTGGCGACTGGAACACCCAACAACCGGGCACGCGAAGAGCGGGATCGCCAAGCCCGCGAGCCGGCAACATCAGGGGCCACGCAGCCTCTGAGACAAGCCCAACCAGGCGAGGATCTCCGCAACGTCATCACACAAAGGACAGTGGACGATAATCACAGCAAGCGCTCGGCTAACGCAATGAACCTGGATGATCCGGCCGACCGAAACTTCGAGCCGTGCGGTGCTGCATGCTTCAGCTTCAACATCCGCGACACCCGCATGCCTAAAGGTTTCAAGTTGACAGCAGGAACCCCCAAGTATGACGTAAAGCAAGACCCGCGCCTATGGCTCGAAGATTACCTCATCGCCTGCACCTGTCAAGGCGGGACGTCGACTACGGCCATGCAGTATATCCAGCTCATGCTCACGGACTCAGCCCGCGGGTGGCTCACCAGCCAGCCCAAAGACTCCTTCAAGACCTGGGAAGAATTCCAAGATACTTTCATAAAAAGTTTCTCTGGAACATTCGCAAGGCCGACAACCTACATCGAATTGCAAGCTTGCAAGCAAGGGAAGGACGAGTCGCTCCGCGCATACATCCAGCGATGGACACTCCTCCGGAATACTATGGAACCCGTCTCTGAGGACAGGGTGATGGACGCTTTCATGCACGGCGTCGCTCGCCGCGACCTCCGTGAGGAATTTGGTAGGCTCCAGCCGAAAACTACGATCAAGCTCATGAAGGTTGCCAACCAGTGGGCCGAAGGAGAGGACTACGTCCGCGACACCTCCCCAAAGAAGGAAGCCGAAACAAACAACTGGCGAGACGGACGCCAGAAGAAGAAGCAACGTTTCACCAACTCAGACACCATCGAGCTAGTAGCGGCGGGATATCAAACCCCCCGTGATAACACACGAGATAACAACCGACAGTATGATCAAAGTCGGCAGTCCAGCTCGGGGCAGTACAATCGCAGCAGTAGCGTCAGTCACAACGACGGAAGCCAGAAACGTGAGTGGAAGCGTCCATTAACTCCAGCCAAAGAGCTGATGCAACCCTGCAAGCATCACTCATTCCGCAACCCGGAGACAGGCAAGTGGGCGCCAACCACCTGCTGAAGGACTGTCGCAAGGCGCGATAGATTTACCAGGCTATGCAGCAGATCATTACTCCTGTGCAGGCATTGACAATGACTCCACAGCTCGCGATTCAGGCAGCACCCGCAAACAACAACACAACACAAGCGGCTGGAACCTTCCCCCAGCAACAGCCGCAACATGACGCCCAGGTGGTGGCGCACGAAACATATCCGACTGCGCGAGGGCAGATCAACATGATTCAAAAAGGACGTCCTTCGAACAGGGTCCACTCAGGTACTCCAGGCTACCACCAGCACGCGCGCAGTGCCGGAATACCTGAGAGGGTCAGAGACGCCCATCACATTCTCCAGGGCAGACCACCCGTCAGAGGTGCCGCGACCCGGTCACGCTGCTCTGGTTATCGAAGCCCTAATTGGAGACTATAGCTTGAAGAAAGTATTCATGGATGGAGGCAGCGGCATAAACATCATATTCGCCGACACCCTGAGAAGAATGAACAAGTCGACCGAGAAGTTGCCTGAGTCGGAGACCACCTTCCACGACATAGTACCAGAGCAAGCAATCACGCCCATGTGAACAATCACACTCGACGTCATCCTCGGCACACCCGAACACTTCAGGAAAGAGTCGATCGACTTCGAAGTCGTCGACTGGAAATCATAGTATCACGCCATACTTGGGCGCCCAACTTTTGCCAGGTTCATGGCCATACCTCATTATGCCTACTTGATGGTCAAGCTTCCCGGACCCAAAGGAGTAATCACTGTGCGTGGCGACTTCGACCGCTCCAACAGCTGCGACCGAGAGTTCAGCAGGATCTCTGAGTTCTTTGGAGTCGAAGAACACTTCAAGGCCATATCAGCCGACAACGACAAGACCATCTTTCCACCTCGTAAGAAGCCAGCTAAGGACGCCGCCTTCAACACGAGCGATGACACCGTCACCCACCAGGTCCATCCGACTGACAGCAGCAAGACGGTCAAAGTATCGTCAAGCTTGACCCCTGCATAGGAAAGCGCGCTCGTCGAGTTCCTACGTGAGAACTGGAAGATCTTTGCATGGCAACCTTCTGACATGCCAGGAATACCCAGGGAACTGGCCGAGCACTCTCTAAAGGTCCACAAGGACGCAAGACCAGTCAAGCAAGCCATGCGACGCTTTTCAGGTCCCAAACGGGACGCAATAACCGCAGAAATCGACCGGCTGCTGCACGCCAAGTTCATCCGAGAAATCAAGGACTCGGACTGGGTTCCCAACCCTGTCCTGGTGGAAAAGAAGAAGACGGAGAAACTGCGTATGTGTGTAGACTTCACAGCAGTCAACAAATGTTGTCCAAAGGATCACTTCCCGTTCCCGCGGATAGACCAGATCGTCGACTCGACAGCAGGCTGCGAGCGCCTATCTTTCCTGGACGCCTACTCAGGTTACCAGCAGATCAGGCTGAAAGTCGAAGACGAAGATGAAAGGAAAGACGTCGCCTAGAGGGGGGGGGGGGTGAATAGGCGAGGAACACTTTTTACAATTTAGGCTTGATAAATGCGGAATAAAACTTAGTGTTTAACTTATCAATGACACAACCTAAATATACTAGGTTCGCTATGTGCAACAACAACTTATGCTATGCAACACAAACAACAATGGGATAGCAAGGTAAAGAACTTCAAGCACGATGGCTATCACAAAGTAAAGTGCATAAGTAAAAAGCTCGGGTATAGGGATAACCGAGGCACGCGGAGACGATGATGTATTCCCGAGTTCCACCACAAAAGGTGTACGTCTCGTTGGAGAGGTGTGAGCAACCACAACAGGTTTTCTCAACGCCACAAAGGCCTCACCTTCTTCTCCGATGAACTCGACCACAAAGGTCCGAGTCCACCTTCCACTATAAACTCCTTTGGGGCGGAGAACAATCCCGTACAACAACCTTGGGGCACACACCCACAACCGAATTGGGGGCTCCCAAATGACCACAAGAGGTCTTGACCACAAAGGTCCCAACTAGCCACAAAGGCCTTGACCACAAAAGGTCCTATGCCACAAAGGCGGCCACTAAGGCGTCTAGGGTCCAAGACCCAAGAGAAACAAGCTCACGAATTTCACCACCACGAATCCTCGTGGAGGGATCAAACCGATGCAAGATGCAATGGCAAGAACACACAAAGTGCTCAAGTCCTTCACTCTCAAATTCCAACAAAGCAACAAATGCTTATGGGGGAATAAGAGAGGAAGAACCAAGAAACCACAAAGGAGACAAAACCTACACTCCCAAATCCCACCACAAGCAACTAATGCTTATGGGGGGATAAGAGAGAGCAAGAACAAAGGGGGAGAACCACAAAGGAACTCAAAGATCTAGATCCACTATATTCCCCTCACTTAGAGGAGAGATGGATTGGTGTAATTGTAGATCTAGATCTCCTCTCTCTTTTCCCTCAAAGATATGCAAGAATCATGGGAGGATTTGAGAGGGGGCAAGCTTTCCCAAGGTCAACAATGGCAAGAGAGAGAGAGGGGAAAGTCGTCAGCTTAAGGAAGAAGAAGGGGAGGGGTATTTATAGCCCCTCCCAGATTTCTAGCCGTTGGGAATCTCCAGTCCGGAAATTTCCGAACTGAGGTCCGGAGATTTCCGGAATTCCGACCCGAGCTGAGAAAAGATCAGTGCTGAAAGCAAATAAGACTTGGCGAAAAACTGCAACTTGTGACCGGAAATATCCGAACCAGGGCCGGAGATTTCCGGACCCCGGAAATCTCCGGTAGAAAATCCGATGGAAAACTGAACTGAGTCAGTACGCAATTGAGTTCTGGACTTAGCAAAAATCTTCCGTCGCCCGGAGATCTCCGGACTGGGGCTCGGAAATCTCCGAGCACCGGAAATCACCGAGCATGGTCCGGACATTTCCGACCCATAGAAAAACTGCAGAAACAACAGAACTGAAATATCTTTTGCAAATAAACTCCGAATGATTTGAGACCAACTCCGTTGGAAAGGCACTGACAAGGAGAGGGCTACACTCCGTTGGAAATATTGCAAACCATAAATAGAACAAAGTCTCCACACATGTGAAGGTGTGGAACTTTCCTCAAGGTTGAACCGGTAATATTTCCACACCGAAAACGTAACGAGTTTTCCAAACAAAAACCGTTTTCGAAGAACTTGGTCTTGTCATGAAGATCACGACAAGCACCAAAAACCAACAAGGAGAAAAGCCAAATAAGAACCAAGAAAGATGATATGCCAAGCATGCAAAGGTTTGAGCTCTCCACAAAGATGCGATCAAGTTACTCACTCGAGAGCCCCTCTTGATAATACGCCTATCTATCCTATAGCCCTATCAAGATCATACCTTTGCCTTGAGCAATCCACTTGAGCTAGATGATGGCGATCTTGATCTCTTCAAGTGGACCACCTTTCTTGATTGCGCTTGCTAGCACATGCTTCATGAAGACTCCTCCATATACTCCCCCATACTCCATTATGGGAGAGTCTCGCTTAGCTTCGTCTTCATGTCTCCGACATGCTTCCCTTGGTCTTGCACTTGTCAACCATGATGACGATCATGGCATGACATCATCCTTCATGAGCCAAATTAATGGATCTTCTTGTTGCAAGCCCATGGAAGATACCATATTTCTTCATATAGGTGATGCCTTGACAACTTCAAGCCATACTTGCAATATGCTCAAAAAACACACATTAGTCCTTAGGGATTGTCATTAATTACCAAAACCATACATGAGGGCACATGCCCTTTCAGAAGAGAAAACAACATTCATCACACCCGACAGCGTTTTTTGCTACCAGACGATGCCTTTCGGGTTGAAGAACGCTGGCGCCACGTACCAGCGCACCATGCAGGCATGACTTAAAGGACTTATCGGACAAATTGTCCAAGTCTACATCGATGACATCGTTGTCACGACCCGGAAAGAGGATACCCTAGTCGACGACCTTCGCAAGGTCTTCGCAGCACTCGACGCATATCAGATCAAGCTCAACCCAGAGAAGTGCGTATTCGGCGTGCCAGCCGGAGAATTGCTGGGATACCTTGTCTCCGCAAGAGGAATCGAAGCAAATCCTGAGAAGGTGCAGAACATACTCACGATGCCAACACCCACCAAGCTTAGGGAAGTGCAACTATTAGCCGGCCGAGTCGCAGCTCTCAGCCGGTTCATAAGTAAGTTGGGAGAGAAGGCCTTACCCTTCTACCAACTGATGAAGAAGACGGACAAATTCGAGTGGACACAGGAGGCGCAAGAGGCGTTCGACCATCTCAAAAAGACCCTGACAACTTCCCCGATTCTGGTGGCACCACTGGAGAACGAGCCGCTATACCTGTACGTCTCATCGACAAACAGGGTGGTAAGCACGGTACTCGTGGTTGAGAGAGAAGAAGAAGGGCACACTCATCCTGTCCAGAGGCCAGTCTACTACCTCAGCGAAGTTCTAACACTGTCCAAGCAAAACTACCCGCACTACCAGAAGCTGGCGTACAGGGTCTTCATGACTTCACGGAAAGTTGTCCACTACTTCTCCGAGCACCCGATCACGGTGGTAAGCTCCTCCGACCTAGCAGACATCCTCACCAATCAGTGCGCGTCAGGACGAGTCGCCAAGTGGGTTGTCGAACTGGGACCCTGGGGGCTGAAATATGCTCACCCGAAGTCTATCAAGGCCCAAGTCCTTCCAGAATTCACTACTGAGTGGATAGAAGCCCAGCTACCAAACGTCCCCGACTTATCCAATGCATGGACCATGTACTTCGACAGCTCCAAGAAATTCATGTCGGCTGGGGCAGGAGTTGTGCTCATCTCCCCCAAAGGTGACAAGTTGAAGTATGTCCTGCAGATGGATTTCCCAACACCCTCCAACAATGAAGCCGAACATGAAGCCCTGATCCACGGCATGCGGATGGCCAAGAACTGCGGCGCCACGCACCTTATGATCTACGACGACTCCTACCTGGTTGTGCAGCAAACCATGAAGTCCTGCGACGCCATCGCTGACAACATGATCGCCTACAGAGACCTGTACAATCAGCTAGAGTACGCCTTCGACGGCTGCGAGCTACGACACATCGGCCGCGACAACAACGAGGAAGCCGACGCCCTCGCCAACATGGGATCAGATAGGGCACCAGTACCACCTGGCGTCTTTCTCAAGCACATCACGCAAAGGTCCATCAAGACTCGACCCGCAACAAAACCCTCCACACCAGCAACAAGCACCGCGAACCCGCCCAGCCAAGCAAAGGAGCCCACGGAAGTGATGCTAGTCGAAGCTACCTGGACAGGGCCGTACCTGGCATACATACTGCACAAGAGGCTGCCAACAGACCCAGTCGAAGCAAAGCGCATCATCAGGCGCTCCAAAAGTTTTACCGTCATCAACGGAGAACTCTACAAGAGAAGCATCTCAGGCATCCTGCAAAGGTGCATAGATCCAGTCGACGGCCAGGCCATACTACTCGACATCCACGCGGGCATCTACGGGCATCACGCCAACAGTCGAGCACTGGTGGCCAAAGCACTACGAGCAGGGTTCTACTGGCTAACAGCTATGCAAGACGCAGAAGATCTAGTAAAGAAATGTACCGGGTGCCAGGAGTTCGCCAACAAGCCGCACGCGCCGGCCTCCGTGTTGAAGACAATACCGCTAGCCTGGCCATTCGCCCAATGGGGACTGGACATGGTGGGCCCGCTGAAGAAATCCTCACCCTGAGGGCACACTCACCTCCTGGTTGCAGTCGACAAGTTCACCAAGTGGATTGAAGCCGCACCCATCACAAGTTCGACTGCGTCATCAGCGGTCAACTTCATCAGGTCCATCATCTTCAGGTTTGGAGTGCCGAACGGGATCATCACAGACAACGACTCGAACTTCACAGCTAAATAATTCAAAGACTTTTGCTCAGATCAAGGTATCAAACTCAACTATGTGTCTGTCTCGCACCCGCAATCCAATGGACAGGTGGAGAAGGCCAACGGTCTAGTCTGCAGCGGCATCAAGAAACGACTGTGTGTGCCACTCAGGCGCGCAGCGGGCGCATGGGTCGAAGAACTGCCGCCAGTCCTCTGGAGTCTGCGGACAACACCCAACAGATCCACCCAGTACACTCCATTCTTCATGGTGTACGGTGCAGAAGCAGTCCTACCCTGCGACATCAAGTTTGACGCACCACGGGTAGTCGCCTACGACGAGTCAGATGCAGAAGAGGCACTCGAATACAGCATGGACATATTGGACGAAGCACGTGACATCGCCTTGGCGCGATCAGCCGTATACCAGCAAGACCTGCGCAACTATCACGGACGAAGATTGCGACCAAGAGCTTTCGTCGCAGGTGACCTGGTCCTTCGCCTCAAGCAGAAAAAAGTGCACAACCTCGCCTCCCCATGGGAGGGTCCGTACATTGTCACAGAAGCAATTGGCAACAGAGCATATCGCCTAAAGGACTCAAAGACAGGAGCAACCTGCAGCAACCCGTGGAACGTCGCACAACTCCGGTGGTTCTATGCTTAGTCGAATCAACCATTGTAACAAAGACAACATGTCAAAGCGGCAGGTTTCAGACGCACTCTTTCCCTTACCAGGGTACCTAAGGGGACTGGAAGGGTTTTAATGAGGCGGCCTGTTCGCAGCAATCAATAAAGTGATTTGAAGAAAATGTTGTTCACTCTACCTTCTCAGTCAAGGCAAACAAAAATCGTAGGCCGCCACTCGATTCACTCGGGGGCTGCGCCACACAGGTTGAAAGAAAAGCCTAGGCTGCTACTCGAAATCACTCGGGGGCTGCGCCATACAGGCATAACTCGGAAAATCCTAGGCCTCTACTCGATCTACTCGGGAGTTGCGCCACACAGGTCAAGTCAGAAATACTAGGTCGCCACCCGACGCACTCGGGGGCTGCACCTCACAGGTCACACTTGAAAAAGCCTAGGCCGCTACTCGAACCACTCGGGGGCTGCGCCAAACAGGCGCAACTCAAAAATCTTAGGCCTCTACCCGACTTACTCGGGAGGTGCGCCGCACAGGTCAAGTCAAAAATCCTAGGTCGCCATCTGACGCACTCGGGGGCTGCACCTCACATGTCACACTTGAAAATCCCTAGGCCGCCACTCGAACTACTCGGGGGCTGCGCCATACAGGCCACACTGGAAAAATCCTAGGCCGCCACCCGAGCCGCTCGGGGGCTGCGCCATACAGGTCAAGTCCAAAACCCTAAATCGCCACCCGATACAATCGGAAGCCGCGGTACACAGGTCTCACTTGAAAAAATCCTAGGACGCCACTCGACTCACTCGGGGGCTGCGCCACACAGGTTCACAACGCAGGCTTAGGCTGTTACCCAAGGTACTCGGGGGTTGCGCCACACAAGTCAAAGCCGAAGCAAATACTCGCACAGAAATGCACATAATTTCACTCGTTACTCGAGAACCCCTTTTCATATACTGTCATTTACATTGGCATATTAGCCACATACAACTAACCTTGTACAGCAGAAGAAAACTAGTCTTAGTCTGCAGGCTCGGCCTTCGGCGCCCCGAGTGGGCCTACAAGGCGCTCGCTATGCTTCTGCACCTGCTCAATCATCTGGCGCGCAGCCGCCAGGGTATCAGCATACTCGGCGTCGCCAGGCAGTCCACCCATCAGCCTCTCCAACGGAAGGTTCGGCCGATGCAGCCGGACGTACGCTAGAGCCGCATTCACCCCGACGACAAGCTGAGCGTGGAAGATCTCATTCAGAGCATCACCATCACGGAACCTCTCCAGCAAGGTGGCCAGCCCATGCGGCTGCCCGTTGTGCGGGAAGTAAACACGATGGATATGCCACAGGGTCTTCCGGCAATTCTCCAAAAGGAAAGCCGCACGCCAAGTTCGGTCAAGCATGAGGGCAAGAATGCGCCCTCTCGACTTGTTCACCCAGAATTGGCGAGCTTCGTGAGAGTCGCCAGACGCCTCCCGGGTAACGCGCTCTTCAACGCGATCCCGCTCAGCCTCCCAATCCGGGTTCACATCTGCACACACAAGATTGAAGTCAGAATCAGCAAGTTTTCACAAGGAAAAGCAGCCGTAGAAGATACCAACCTTGAAGTTGTCGACTGATCAGATCGATCTCCCCGATCAGAAAATCTTCACGCTGGGAGAAACCCGCGGTAGGATGCGACCGGGACCGATGCAGCAGCAGCTCCGTATTTTTCAAGTTCGCCTCAAGCTCGACCACCTTATTCTTCAAGTATGTGATGATCCGCTGGTCGTTCGCGCTTCGCGGTGGAGCTGGCGCCGCCCGACGACGGCGAGCACCCGACGAAGATCCCTCGCCGCTCGGACCAGCCGCAGAAGCAGAAGAAGTGCCGCCGCGCACGTCAGTCTGCCATAAGTTCGCAGAGTCAATACAGATGCGCGACTGCTCAGCGCAAGAAAATACAATTGAAGATATACTCAATTTCAGCACAAAATAGTGTTCAAGGTCAGAAGACCAAACAAAATATCAGTCATTACAAGCAAAAGGTACAAATACAGGCCAAGGCGACTGCCGAATCCCTGCAACACTACTACTCCGGGGCAGCAGACTCCGAGCGGGAGCGGGTCTTCCGGGAAGCAGCCGCCTCAGACGCCTTGGCGAGCGCCCTCTCAAAGGTGGCCACAAGCTTCACAGCTAGCTGTTTAGCCTGCGCCTTCACTCCGCCAAGCGACGCGGTCCGGCCATCAGCCCTCCGAGGGAAGCCGCTGACAACCTTCTCGAAATTGCCCTCAATCGGTGACCTAGAATGAGATGGAAGGTGAGCTCGGAGCCGCGTAACGTCTGCGTCCGAGTGAAGTCCGCAAGGGTGGTCACATCGTCCTTGAAAGGAGCAGCAAGAGCGTCGACGGCAGTCGGCGGCGCATCACTCGGGAAGATGCTCCGGTGCATCGTCGTTAGCGCGTCAGTCGACTGCTGCAGCGTAGCTGCCGACTTCCTCAGCGCATCGGACGCGTACGCGCAGACGCGGTCGAGGAAGCCGACAGCAGTAGCCAAGTCAACGGAGTCACTCGACGAGCCCTCCGGAGGAGCTCCACCGCAGTCATCTAGACAACAGATCTAATGTCAGACAAGGGAAAAGCACAAGAAACAGTAGGTGCCAAGCCGAAACCTACCTCGAAGAATACCGGCGAGCGTGAGGAGACGGTCGCCTTGAGTCTTCTCTTGGACGACCCGCTCCCGCTCCTGGAACTCGTGGAGAGTTTTCTCAAGCTCACCCTGAGCCTGAATCTTCAACTCGAGCTCAGCAACCCGCTTATCAGCCTGGTCAAGAGAAGCACGAAGCTGGTCCCTCTCCTTCTCCAGGCGAACATAAGCCGCGGCTGCATCAAGTTGCTGGCGGTAGTATGGCTGAAACACAAGCAAGGAATTAATAAAGTTGCGGGCGACTATACTAGTCACCCACACCTTCGGGGGCTACTCCCATCGGGAGCGCTGATCTCGCACCCGATGAAACTGCAGTACTACAAGCTCAAATACAAAGGACTTATGGGGTCCAGGAGGTCGACATCTTCGGAAGGCGGCGGAGGAGCGCGACTTGAAGACGCGATGACAGCAGGTTGCGTGCGCTCCTCCACCACCACCCGGGTCACCAGCTCGGTCGAAGGGGCAGACGTGTGCTCCACCTCACGACGAGGGGAGTGAACATCGCCAGAATGACGGCTGAAGCAAAACCGTACAATGACCAACAAAAGGATTGGAACTACAAAAGACAACTCGAAGCCAACAGGATACTAACCTGGAGGTCTCGAGTTCATCATCACTCCCCAAGGAGACAGACGCCAGCCGCGCAAACGCGCGTGGTGGCGCGGAGCTGACAGGGGGAGCAGTCAGGGGCTCGATCCAGCCACCTGGAGACCGCACACCCGACGACGTCGCGACGACTTCCTCTGGATCAGCTTCCGCACCCCTATCGGGCGATGAAGCGGTCGCAGAGTCACCGCCACTCCGGCGCTTCTGCCTCTTCCGAGCGGGTTCCTCGTCATCATCATCATCCACTTCGTCGTTGGGAGAGACAGCGGACGGGAGCTCGTCGTCGTCGTCATCCTCCTCCACAACCTTCGACTCGTCGTCGGATCCATTTTCAGGGAGAGGAGGAAGGCTGACCAGCAGAGATCGACCCTGAAGAAAGTAGACGCAAGTCGAATTAAGAAGCACGATCTCAAGACAAGAAGAAACAAAGAGAACAAGTCAGGAACATTACCTCAGGAACGGGGTTCGTCGCCCCATATGCAGCAATCGGGCACTTGACGTTGCAGCTGTCCGCGACTCGGAGGTTGGTGATGGACCTCACCTTGGCTTCCACCTCCTCTTCATCAAGTGGCTCGGTGCTGACGCCCTCGACGGCCCACATCGGGTGGGGCCGAGCACCAAGCGGCTACACCCGAAGACGGAAGAAGGTGGCCATCAAGAAGACGCCACCCGCCTTGCGCCCAAGGGTCTTGGTGAGGTCGCGTAGCAGGCCCAGCAGCGGTCGCGCGGCTTCCTTCTCCTCCACAACCAGCGGGTGCGACCAGGCGTGAGTCTTCCGCAGCCCGCGCCCGCTGTCGAATGCCGCCAGGCCGTCCTGGTCCGACTGGACGTAGAACCACTTCTTGCGCCACCCCTGGACGGAGTCCGACTTCTTCATCTGGAAGTACGCGGTGTCACCGCGCACTTGGATTCCGAAGCCGCCCACAGGGAATGGTAACCCGCTCTTCCCGACGTTCTTGCGAACGAGGAAGAGCGACTTCCACAGCGCCC
This sequence comes from Poa annua, assembly GCA_026929855.1. Classification (NCBI taxonomy): domain Eukaryota; kingdom Viridiplantae; phylum Streptophyta; class Magnoliopsida; order Poales; family Poaceae; genus Poa; species Poa annua. The sequence goes on from CM049428.1 coordinate 10,745,733, forward strand.
AGTGGGGCGCGACACCCAGGAAGCACTCGCAGAGCACAATAAAGCCCGCGATGCTCAAGACGCCATTGGGGGTCAGATCGTGGATCTGAACCCCATAGGCATACAGGAGACCGCGCACAAAATCGTGCAAGGGGAACCCGAAGCCCCGCGGAAGGAAATCCACGAAGCATACGTGTTCCCCCTCGCGGGGTGTGGGATAAACTTCTTTGCCAGGAGCGCGTACCTGGACTTGATCAGCAGGAGGAAGGAGGCCTTGAGCGTGGAGGAGTTCGACCCCCGCCTTCTTCACATACGACCTCTGCCAGTCGCCGTCGGGCTTCTTCATCAGCCCGACTTCGTCGACGGCGGCGGAGGTGCCAGCGGCGGTCTTCGGCTTGCCCATGGCTTTGCAGGGCAGCGCAAGGTGCGAGGACAAATAGCACAGAGCTCTGGTGAGGGAGAGAATGGCAGAAGGCAGAGGAAAGGAGGCGCGGACGATTGGAGAAGACGATGCCCTCGCGCTGCGGCGCAGTACTTATGCCTCAGCAAAATCAATCTCAGCCCTCCGTCGCGCAACGGTTCCGAGCATCTTCATCCCGTCGTCCACGTGTCAAGCAAAGAGGCCAACCGTCGCCGCCCATTTCCTCCACTATGCACGAGAATCGAGGCGTCATCATCGTGCGCGAAAATTTCGCGCCCAGTTCGGAGACGTGACAACTGCTGACCGCGGTCAGCGCTGCCAGTGGGCCCCACCACGTCACGTCCCATCGGGCGCAGAGGCGTGCAAGGAAACGTCAGCAGCGACGTCATCAAGCCAGCGGCTCCAAGCAAGTGAACAACGCGGTAACCCGAGCGCAAGATTCGAGTGGTAAGCTTCAAAGCTGAAACAACTTAAGACAGTGTGCTGGTCAGAGAACCCGAAACATCCATTCGGGTGGCAAGGAAAGCCAAGTAAGCTCGAACAACCGAATCAAATCTACATGTAAGCCAACAGGCCGAACAGAAGCAAGCTTCACATGAAGAACAAAGAAATTCGACTGAAGGTATTACTCCCATCGGGAGTGTCCTCTTCAACTGAAGAAAACGAGTACAAACTCAAGATCAAGCAATCCAATGGCGCGTCCAGGAGGAGGAAGTCCTTTGCCCGACGCTGCGCTTCGACCAAGCACTCGGGGGCTACTGACGTGGGGCTACCTTTCGACTAGCCCACGATGAGGCTACCTGGGCCGCGCCAAGCATGGAGAGGCCCACAGAAGGCCCGCTCGGGGTACCACGTATCCTAGTCCAACTCGGTTAGGTTTCATAACCTTCCATATCTGTAATCGTTGCCGATACCGACCACCCGAGACCTGGCTACCTATAAAGCCAGGAGGGTTGCCCGTCCTAGAGGACACGCCAACAGCCACCACCACAAACCCTAGCGAGATCACAATCTCGCCGTCATTGTAATCGCAACTCGCCATCAATAACAGACAAGCAGGAGTAGGGTGTTATCCTCCGGGAGCCTGAACCTGGGTAAAACCTTGCTTGCCAGCCGTCGTGATCACCAACGCTTCTCTCTCTCCCCTTCAATCAACCCGGGGTGCACAACCCTGAGACTTGTCGAGTTACACCCTCGTCAGCTGTAGAACCCATACAACAACACGCACAACAACAAACCAAACGTAGTTTCTCTCATCAATCTGAAATCAACAAGGAAGAAATGAGCAATGTCTCCGACGGGTGTTGCTGTTGCGGCGAAGGAGGCGGCACCGGTCAAGGGAGCGTATGTGACGTTTATGCACGGCTCCGGCGCCTACTAGAAGGGTGTGGTGGGCCTGGCCAAGGGCCTCCGCGCCGTCAACTCGACATATCCTGCTGGTGGTGGCCATGCTCCCCGACGTGTCCTAGGACCACCGCTGCACCCTGCTCGACTAGGGCTGCATCGTCCGCGAGATCGATCCCCTGTACCCGCCCGAGAGCCAGACCCAGTTCGCCATGGCACAATACTACGCCATCAACTACTCCAAGCTCTACATCTGGGAGCCATAGTCATCGATGGATGGCTGGTGGATACCTTCATGTTAGGGGCATGATATAGCCACTTGTATGTATGACATGAACGGGACGAGCTTCTCATCAAAGACGAAGGTGGGCAACATACGGCGCTGGTATATGGATATAGGGAGGGAGAGGGACATCGACTGCTCGCTTGTCGAAAGGTGTCGTGGATCCCTTAGTTGCTACGAGGGAAAGGAACACATTGACACAACCGTGAGGAGAACCTTACACGACCTCATTGGGCATGTAGTTGTCACGATGTAGTTAAATAGGACAGGGTTTCACACTAAGCATGTTATGGACTATGGATGGATATAACTTACTGTACAACTTAAAGAACTACTAACATATTTAGAGTATTTAGTGGTGGTGTACAACATTTATTCAAATGAATATTTCACACATACATGGTATATGTTTTGAAGGCTAATAAAATAAATGTATTATGAAACTATATCATGTCATTTTCTACTTAGTCAATCCAAGACTTAATTAATTGTGATTGTCTGCCCAGAACTGAGCTTGAAGCCAGTCAACAGTCTTCTTGTCCACTTGGAAGGCCTTAGCAAGAACATCATCTGAGATTGCTGGTTTTGACCCAAATACAGCATTAGCAATGGTGATAGCCCCAGGGTTCTGGCTGCTAAGTGCAGCAATTGCCACCGCCGGTTTGTAGGGGTTTGGGTTGAATTGGAAGTGGATGAGTCCTTGTGGGAATACAAACACATCACCCTTGTTGAGCACCTTCGACAAGAACTTGTTCTCCGGGTTGGATGTGACAAAGCCAACATAGAGGGTCCCTTCAAGCACAGTGAGGATCTCCGTGGCACGCGGGTGAGTGTGCGGTGGGTTCTCACCCAAAGGTGCATAGTCAATTCGCGCCAAGGAGATGCCCAATGTGTTTAGGCCAGGAATCCGCATTACATTGATCAAGGTGACATTAGATCCAACCTTGCTCATTTTGGTGTCCCTTGGCATGTCGAGCTTGGCCGCCAAGAAGAAGTCTTCGGCCTTCACATCTTTTGGGTCTTTACAGACAAAGCCATTAACACGAACTGTGCAATAGAGGATGTGTTAGAATCATCTAAGTCGGGAAGGTTAACAAATAAGTGTAGTTAAATGCCAAATATACCCTAAGAACTATGTATGTTAATACAAACATGTACTTAATCTTCAGCCATTGTTTAGAATGCATACCATGTGAGCTGTTGTCTGCGACACAGAAGTCTTGGAGAGGGCTCGGATCAGAAGCAATAGCCTGCCATGAGGCCAAGGCAAGAACAGCGATGAGGAGAAAATATGAAGAGGAAGCCATTTGAGATTTTGTTTCCTGAAAACAGTTGAGTACGTCTGTGGCTAGGTCGTACTTTTGTGTGCTTTTGATTTGTGAAGGATGCTAGGTATTTATAGCAGCAGTAAGAGTGCCTGATATCGTGAAATAGTCAGCAGGTAGAGTGCGCTGACTAAACAACCGTGTTTTACCTTGAATCAATCAACTTTAGGAAGGTTTCTTCGTATCGTTTCATTCAGCATGTGCACTATCTAAGATAGACAACCTGACGTGGTCTTAGAAGCGTTATCTGATGTGATACTTCATTCAGTATTTGATACTACTACTACTACTTAAAGGTGATATTGTGTAACGTTGTATCAGTGTCATGCATGACGTACAATGAAGCTAGTTAGTTCATGAACATTTCTTGCCGTTGAATATGTCATATATTGTTGCCCTGCCGCTGTCGACATTGACCTATACATACACCAGCTTAACCGGCCGTTTAACCACATTCTGAAGACACGTTTTGGCTAGCTGCTCTGCAGGAGACCATGTCAATCTACATTGGATAGTATTAGTTGGTACGATTGTGAACTCGGTCAGCTACATTTAGTCACTGCAGGCGAGCTATATATATCCACGCGCAATCCCAACATAGAGAATCACCTAGCAGCGCATTTAGATACTAAACGCACAAAGCTAAGAGAAGCCAACGTCGATTTCCCAACAGTAAAATGGCATCCTTCTCCTCCTCGTGCTTCCTTCTCTTCACTGCTATTCTTGCAGTGATCTCATTGCGCGCAGGCTCTAGCTTCGGATCCTGGCCCCCTCCAGGACTTCTGTGTCGCAGACAATAGCTCACGTGGTATGGAGTTAATTCATGCATCATTTCATATTACTGTACTTTGAATCCTCAGTTTTTTCAACCATAAAAGACTTTGTTGTTTTCTTATGATCCAGTGCTAGTTAATGGATTTGTCTGCAAGGACCCAAAGACTGACAGCGGAAGATTTCTTCCTGGCAGCCAAACTCGACATGCCGAGGGATACAAAGATGAGCAAAGTTGGTTCCAACGTGACATTGATCAACGTCATGAAGATTGCTGGCCTCAACACACTTGGCATCTCCCTAGCACGTATTGACTATGCACCCCTAGGCGAGAACCCGCCGCACACGCACCCTCGTGCAACTGAGATCCTCACTGTGCTTGAGGGCACACTCTACGTCGGCTTCGTCACGTCCAACACTGACAACACGCTCTTCACCAAGGAACTGAAAAAGGGTGATGTCTTTGTTTTCCCACAAGGACTCATCCACTTCCAGTTTAACCCCAATCCCTACACGCCAGCGGTGGCAATTGCTGCACTTAGCAGTCAAAACCCGGGGGCCATTACCATTGCCAATGCTGTATTTGGATCTAAGCCTATGATCTCCGATGATGTGCTCGCCAAGGCCTTTCAGGTGGAGAAGAAGACCGTGGACTGGCTCCAAGCTCAGTTCTGGGCCGAAAACCACAACTAAATAAATGTTGCTCTTGCCTTAAGTGTTAGACAATTCTATTCTTTGTAATAATAAATGTTTTTTGTGTATGATCAGAGCGTTAATATGTGTGATGTATTCATTTGATTCAAACGTGAATAATATATGGGTTCTGCTCCGGTGCTACCCCTGCCAAATATTCAAACTCAAACGGGCAATCTGACAAGTACGTATAGGCTCTGTGGAAACCCGTACTGCCCGTGTGTATACATCATATGATCGACGGTTCCAGACACGACCCATATTACCGATCTCACGAAGCAGACCGCTCCATTGATGAGACGACCCGAACCAAAATTTTCCTTTTCAATTTTCATAAGGGGTAGCACTAAAGCAATCCTCATAATATATTCTTCTACTACATCCAAGTGCTCAGGGAGGGTATAACGGTAGAACCACAAAAAATATAGCGCAAGACTCTAAACGGTTCGGAATGGTGAGTGTCGGGCTATATTGAACTTCTACGTCAACGTCATTGAGCCCTACAATGCAAGTTACATAACATTAACTGTTGTAATGCTTGACCCAACCTTGATTAAATTTATTTAACTAGGACACAACCGTGCACCTTTTGCAAAGGTTGGTGGAAAGGCTTGTCTCACGATCATTACATGGCGACGCCGCAGGCACCTTCTACTCCTATAACTTTCTCACATATCCACCGATTTTGTGAGCATCACCCTTCACTACACAAATCGCCCCATGGACGTCCGTTCTCCTCCGCATGCATCTTCTCGACCTTTCCAACAGGATAAGCTAGATACATGACTCTCTGATCATTCATCAGTCCAAAGGTCTGATTCAGAATAAGAATCTGGATAGCTAGTTTCTCAAAACAAACTTCAGCCAGCAGACTTTGGAGTGTGGCCAAAATGATTCGAGACCACAACATGCTTGCCAATCGTCAATGGAGTTCCACTTTTACCATTATCTTGTGAAAATTGGTCGCAAATTCCGTCATGAATAAGTTTACTCCCATTGAGTGCCACGCAAGCCCTTTAGGGTTTTCCTACGCACTCTAGGAGTACCAATCTGGATCGCTGCAATCTGGAGAGTATTGGGAGACAACCACTTCCCGCCCAGGGCAACCGTCTGATCATCTTCACTTACGATCCTCCAACGTGAAGGTCATGCATTCCTATCGGGTAAGCCTTAGCCGACCCATCATCTCAATATCTCATCATTGTTGTCGCGAGTCATTGTTGTCGCGGTGACGGCCAGGGCAGCATGGATCAGATCTGGACCCATCCGGGCTTGGTCTGGATTTGTGGGGTTCTGCTAGGCTAGGACACCAGATTCCGGCCAGGTTGGCCCAGATCCGGTGACTGGCGGCGTCCCCCGGCCATGGTTCGTCTTACCTTACATCCCGAGCTGGTTCTAGACCGGGTGGGTCTGGACCTAGTGCTGGTTTTTGTCGGGTGTGCCGGTGGAGAGCTGTTGTGTGCCTCTTTGACGAGCGGCGTGGTTTTTCTCAGACCAGCGGTGGTCCGGCTTGCCCGGGTGAACACGAGGGCGAAGACGTTGTTACTTGGCGGCGGGGATCTTCCCGGATCTTCTGGTAGAAGGAGTAGGGACTAGTGCTGGGGTTGGCACGAACGGTAGCACCCTTGTTGCAATACGGCGGCAGGGCTTCACGAGCCCATGAGGGCACGGCCGGGCCAGGTGGGCCTGGTTTGACCTGCTGTTGTATCCGGTCGGCTACCGCTGGAAGGCGGTGGAGGCAGTTCCCTCCCGTGTGCTCCTTTTATGCTAACCCTCGTCGAAGTCTCTTCTACCTCTCTACCTGTCTCGCAACGTGTGCATTGGTTAGACGTGGGTGACTGCAAGATCGTGTTGGCGTATGCTGGTGGGCGGTGAGCTTGGTGGAGCAATATGAAGCGTCTGGGAGTGTGGCTTTGGAGGAGTGGGGAGAAATCCTTGTCATTTTGACACTGACACGGTGACGCCTGTGGGTATCATCGACCTTCTTGAAGGGTGTCGGGTGTATCTCCTCCTCCCCACCTCTCGTATCGTAGCGGGGGAAACCCTAGGACATGTCCGGGCAGCAGCGTCGTCGTCGTCGCGTAACTTCTTGGAGGTGCTGCTTGGTACGCGACGCTTTGGAGGGCTTGGAGCGTGGTGGGATTTCTCCGGAGGGCGCAACGGTTGCGGGTCTCCCATCGTCGAGCCACTGTTGTTGGCTTTGTTTTCTCTTCTTTTTCTTTTTTATTTTCTCTGTTGTTTATTTTGGGTGTTGTGCTGTCTGGCCCAGCAGCGGTCTCAAATGGTGTGGCTTTATTTATAAAGCAGGGCGAAAACCTGATTCGAGAGTCATGGAGTCTCTAGATGGTTCCCCGAACGATGTTTTTCTTTGGGTCACCAATCTAAATGATTTTGGCATGTACGTACAAGCATTGATCTTTGCTTTTAAACGTTTAAACCGTTATATAAACCCTGAAAAGAGAACCAGTGATAGGAAGTGAGCCTGATTCACTTGCTTGGGGAGTTGATGTACAAACCTAATATCCAGGTTCGAATCACCATGTACATGAATTTGGTTTCCTATTTATCCTTGAGGAATAGACTTTGTGCATAATTAAGAATTAAGTTCTGGTACTCATGCCATAAATTCTTGAAGACCAAAGTTAGTGCATACCTGGCCAAGATTAAAATCATCCACTCATACTTAAAGAGGTTGTGTGCATTCCTAATTGGCGCCGAGGCCGGGAAAGTGAATCTCTCCCCAAACTTCACGCTCTCATAGTTCCTAAAGAGGTGGCACAGGCGAAACTCTATAGCCAACCTATGTTCGTCTCCCCTCTCCTTTGTAAACACCACCCCACCGGAGGAAGCATACCTTTAAAGCTCACTCAACGGAGGGCAGTGGCATGCAACCTTACATGTCTCAGGCTCTGCGGAGCTTAGAAACCAGAACAATGGTCAGAACTTTTTGGTGGTGGCATGGTTGCAACAACTGTAAGGGCAGCCTTACATGGCCTCATTGGGCACATAGCTACCACAGCATAGTTAAATAGGTAACGGATTCACTCAAAACTTGCTATGGATGGATATAACTTACAACTTAAAGAATTAGTAACATGTTTAGAGTATTTTTGGTGGTGTACAATATTTATTCAAACGACTATTTCACACATACATCATATATGTTTTGCAAGCTAATAAAATAAAACAAAAAATGTATTATGAAACCATATCATGCCATTCCCCACTTAGTCAATAAAATACTTAATTAATTGTGGTTGTCTGCCCAGAATTGAGCTTGAAGCCAGTCCACAGTCTTCTTGTCCACTTGGAACGCCTTGGCAAGAACATCATCCGAGATTGCCGGTTTTGACCCAAACACAGCATTAGCAATGGTGATTGCCCCAGGGTTCTGGCTGCTAAGTGCAGCAATTGCCACCGCCGGTTTGTAGGGGTTTGGGTTGAATTGGAAGTGGATGAGTCCTTGTGGGAATACAAACACATCACCCTTGTTGAGCACCTTCGACAAGAACTTGTTCTCCGGGTTGGATGTGACGAAGCCAACATATAGGGTCCCTTCAAGCACAGTGAGGATCTCCGTGGCACGCGGGTGAGTGTGCGGTGGGTTCTCACCCAAAGGTGCATAGTCAATTCGCGCCAAGGAGATGCCCAATGTGTTCAGGCCAGGAATCCGCATTACATTGATCAAGGTGACATTAGATCCAACCTTGCTCATTTTGGTGTCCCTTGGCATGTCGAGTTTGGCCGCCAAGAAGAAGTCTTCGGCCTTCACATCTTTTGGGTCTTTACAGACAAAGCCATTAACAAGAACTGTGTAATAGAGGATGTGTTAGAATCATCTAAGTCGGGAAGGTTAACAAATAAGTGTAATTAAGTGCATGCCATGTATACCCTAAGAAGTAAGAACTTTGTATATCAATACGAACAAGTACTTATATTTTCATGTATTGTTCAGAATACATACCATGTGAGTTGTTGTCTGCGACACAGAAGTCTTGGAGAGGGCTCGGATCAGAAGCTATAGCCTGCCATGAGGCCAAGGCAAGAAAAGTGATAAGAAGGAAATACGAAGAGGAGGCCATTTGAGTTTTCCTGAAAGCAGTTGTGTATGTGTGTGTGTGTGTGTGTGTGGCTACGTTGTATTATTGTGTGTTTTTGCTTTGGGAAGGTTGTTCGGTATTTATAGTAGCAGCGTGAGTAGGTGATCTCGTGAAATAGTCAAGAAAGATGTAGCCGGAAGCCCGGAAGTAGAGATGGTGGTAGTTGATTTAGTCCAGCAGGTAGAGTGCGGTGACTAAATAGCCATATGTTACCTTGAATCGATCAACTTTAGGATGTGATACTAGCTAAGATAGATAACCTGGCGTGGTCATAGAAGCGTTCTTCTGATGTGATACTTCATTCAGTTTTTTATGCTACTACTTAAAGGAGATTTTATGTAACGCTGTGTCCGTGTCATGCATGACATACAATGAAGCTAGCAAGTTGATGACCATTTACTGCCGCTGAATATGTCATGGTTGGCCTGCTGCCGCCAACATTGACCTATACATACGCTAACTTGAATTGGAAGTCTAATTAACTAATACACGCTCTCCATGCGGAGAACCAGCCAGCGAGTTTAACCGCGTTCTGAAGACACGTTAATTAGAACAAGTTGGCTCGCTGCTCTGCATTGGATAATATTAGTTGGTACGATTGTGAACTCGGTCGGCTACATTTAGTCGCCCCAGGCGAGCTATATATATCCATGCAAGATCCCAACATAGAGAATCAACTAGCACTGCTTAGGTACTACACACCCCCAAAGCTAAAGAAGCCCACATCGATTTCTCCAACATAAAAATGGCCTCCGTCTTCTCCTCCTTTCTTCTCTTTGCTGCTATTCTTGCAGTTATGTCATTGCACTCTGTAGCTTCCGATCCTGGCCCTCTGCAAGACTTCTGCGTCGCGGACAATAGCTCACGTGGTATGGAGTTAATTCATGCATCATTTCATATTACTGTACTTTGAATCCTCAGTTCTCTTAACCATCAATATAATCTCTCAAATGACTTTGTTATTTTCTTATGGTCCAGTGCTAGTTAATGGATTTGTCTGCAAGGACCCAAAGGTTGTGACAGCGGAAGACTTCTTCCTGGCAGCCAAACTCGACATGCCAAGGGATACAAAGATGAACAAGGTTGGTTCCAACGTGACCTTGATCAATGTCATGAAGATTGCTGGCCTTAACACGCTTGGCATCTCCCTAGCACGTATTGACTATGCACCCCTAGGCGAGAACCCGCCGCATACGCACCCTCGTGCAACTGAGATCCTCACTGTGCTTGAGGGCACACTCTATGTCGGCTTCGTCACGTCCAACACTGACAACAGGCTCTTCACCAAGGAACTCAAAAAGGGTGATGTCTTTGTTTTCCCACAAGGACTCATTCACTTCCAGTTTAACCCCAATCCCTACAAGCCAGCGGTGGCAATTGCTGCACTAAGCAGTCAGAACCCAGGGGCAATTACAATTGCCAATGCTGTATTTGGATCTAAGCCTATGATCTCTGATGATGTGCTCGCCAAGGCCTTTCAGGTGGAGAAGAAGACCGTGGACTGGCTCCAAGCTCAGTTCTGGGCCGACAACCACAACTAATTAAATGTTGCACCTGCCTCAAGTGTTTGACGATAAAATCCTATTCCATGTAATAGTAAAAGTTCTCATGTATGGTCAGCGCATTAATATCTATGATGTATATTGATTTGATTCAAGCATGAATAATATATTCTTCTACTTTCTGTTCTTGTAAACGTCCAAGTGCTCAGGCTAGAACCTCCGGGACTCTAACCGGTTCAGAAAGGTGAGTGTGGCGGTACACTGAATTTCTAGGGCATTGAGCCTGCAAGCAAGCTACATAATATTAACTGGTGTGACGTTTGACCCAACATCGATTTAGCTAGGACTATCAAACAACGGTATTATACTGAGAGCATGTTTAAATATATCACATCAAACTGGGGAAAAGAGATTTGAAGGATGCCGGTTTTGTGCACAGATCCTGACCGGTTGGTAAAAGTTCAGGCCATGGGATCGCATCTAAAGGGGAAGTGAAATTGGGACCTACGGAAACAGAGGGTGAAGGAGGGGAGGAATTGGGAACCCAATATATGTGTGCCTACCGGTGTTCTGAATCTCGGAACTCCCTTCATTTCACCTGCCTCTGTTTTGTAATTATGTCACACTCACGGGTGCTTATAAGTTTAGATAATATAATCATTGACATGACCATCATATTTATTGATTTATGAATTTCTGAATAATATGCAAGTATATTGTAAGTCACAAGAATAAATTATCATTGAAATCGAATAAAAGCGTTTGAGATGTGGGTGGAGCTCTTAATTCATCATTTTTCGCTTGAAATGACACCAAACTTTATATTGCTAGGTCCGGCATATATGTATTGACTACAGAAATCTTCATTCATGAGTATCCCATAAGGAAGACAAAACCCACATCGGAAACCCCCATCCAATACCTAACTAGCTCCAAATCAAGGGAGAACAGCCAACATTGTTTATCGTAATTATCTAATCCTCATTCTGCAACACATCATAAAGAACATATCAACATCGTGCACAGGTAGATAATTGTTTGCCAGCCGCTACTATTCAGAAAAGAACCTTTATTTATTTTAGAATTTTTTTGAGTGGGGGGAGACATAGAAAAGATACTGCTACGAAACATGCATGGAAGTTAAGACACCGAGCAAAAAAGGGGGCATCAGGGAACAGAAGAGCAAAGAGTGATACTCACCAGGGAAACACATTGGACATTTAAAGAACGTCGGATCTACCATCTACAAACTGAATTGTCCACTCCTATCCATAGTTATCAAAATGATGATTGTGAAAATTCACATTTGCCTTATACAAAATGCCTACAAGTATATCAAAATAGGAATGATACAGAGATTCAGACAAGTTGCTTACTCAAAGAAATGCGCCAACTATAGCTAACTTGGTAGGACCTTAGCCTCAGATTTGTCACTCTCAGCACCAATATGAAGGAAATACAGCGAACAATATCACCATTTATCCATACCTGCATGAAGGAGCAGCATATCAAAATGGTAACAAAGCTGAAACAAAAAGTATCACCTAGAGCTAACATTTTTTACTCGAATCATGCACACAAGGTTATGAATGAAGGTAATCAGTTCTATACAGTAGAGTGAGTGCTACTGCAGCTTGAAATCAACTATATATAACTGTAGGAATGATATTTAATACAGAAATAGCTGCACTGAAAAATCATATTTTCTGTTGTTTATTACCCAGTTTCTGAGCTCTTGGAAACTCCCTTGTCTTCGTCCTCATTGTCGTCGCAGGTTTAGCCTCCCAAGCCGACTGCGATTGGAATCTGGACTACCCTCCTGGTCCCACTACAAACTTGACCACTGTCTTGACAAGTTAAGGCATATTTGACACTGTTGATTCTTTAATCACACACACTGTCCTCGGGAATCACAGTCTTATGTTTGCTGCTGGCTTCTACTGCGCCAATCCATGCGACTCATATTCAGCTGAATGCTACCCTCAACTTCAACTCCAGTGGTGAATACTACCCTCAACGAATGCGAAGGCTTGAGAGACGAGAGCCACAGGTAAATTCGGTCTTCATTGTCTAGCCAACTCCCACTAGGGATTTAACCCATCCATCACTATTGCCCGGACTATTTATTAGGCATAAAACGTGCAAATATCCAGTCAAGAATAAGATAAAAAAGGAAGAACAATCGTCCGCTACAGGGTTGGCATACATATAGACCAAAGTACATCCCAGTTCACAGCCAAAGTCAATAAGTTACATCAGTTGGTACTGGAAAGCAGCAAGTGTCTGCTATCCACCAAAGCAGCAAGTGTCTGCAAGACGGGCCTCCATTTGGTTTGCCTAAGTAGAAAATGGCAAGGAAAATTTAGACTACCGAATGTAGAAACGCATTGATCTGTCTGCCTCTGCTCTGCCAAGGCAGAGCTGCCTGGCAATCCAACACCACACATGATTGGCTACTATTTTGCTTTCCTATTACCGTACAATTCAGTCAGATTTGCGTTCTGATTGAAAGAAGCCAACATAATGTGGTCCTTCTGCAGGAAAAACTGGGACACAAGCTATCACATAATGAATGCAAACCTTCCATCAACAGGTCAACAAATAAACACTATTGCGTGTGTGGTGTGTGGAGGACTTCCCTGTTAGGAATATGCAACTTGTATTATCAGGTGGTCAAAGGCCACAATATATAGTACATCTGACTTGGTGAACACGAAAGTAAATCTAGTCTAATACAGACTCCTAGACCAATACTAATACTCCTTAACACCCCCCCTCAAATGCAAAGCGTATGTAATAGCATTGCATTTGAAGAAGTGTAAACTAGAAAACAAAAGATAATCCAAAATCCGCGTCTTGAGAGTATCGTCATAGCATGAAGAGTCTTCAATAACCTGTGAAAGTCAAGCCAAAGTGGATAGCGTCGATCGAAGAAGAAGACCGACAGAGACCAAAAATTGATCAAGATAAGAGCATGTCACAAACGATCATAGCACAAGCAAACGATGGCGAAAGAAGCTCGCGGCAAAAGAATGTGCGTAGATCAATGACAATGCGACAGATGGCGCTTCAAAGAAAGACATACCGCATCAAGAGAGAAGATGAGTTGTCAAAAGATGGCACATCGAGAGAAGAAAAGCATTGCGCTAGGAGAAGGAGAAGAGGAAGAAGAAACAGGAGAGGAAGAATCCGAAACCGGAGAACGAGGAGAACTAGGGGAACTAGACGGAGGAGTACTAGGAGAGGACGGCGCCGAGGTAGAAGGTGGCGCCGAGGTCGAAGGTGGCGCCGAGATCGAAGGTGGCGCCGAAGTCGAAGGGGGCGCCGCGGTCGAAGAAGACGTCAAGGACGAGGGGATAGAGGCGGCCGGAGGGCGGCGGCGACCGGGGCGCAGCGGCGGCGACGTCGGAGAAGCTGGCGACGGCGGAGGCGGCCGGGGCGCGGCGGTGGCGGCCGGAGGGCGGCGGCGACCGGGGCGCAGCGGCGACGCGTCGGAGAAAAAAAGATTACGATGGCGGCAAGATCTAAAACCGCTGACAAAAAAGAGTTTATTAGAAGGAGCTAGTCAACTACCGATCAGATCCAATGGATGCTAGCAGATCCGATCCAATCAATGATAGCAGAAACCACACGTGCGAGAAGAACCACACGAGCACAGAACCAGAAGCAGCGACCAGAGCAATCGAAGTGTACAACGTCAGCAGCAGCCAGGAGAGCCGCGCTGGACACGTACGGAAGGGATACATTAGAACGGGAGAGGCAGCAGGCCAGCCGGAAAACAGCTGCAGCAGCGCACTAGCAACAGATCGGAAAGAAAAGAATACGATCTAGATTGTATCGGCGGCGGAAGAGGGTAGAGGTGGATCGGGGGCAGGACAAGTTGCGCGCCCGGAAAAGAAAAGGCTAAAACTAAGCTCTGATACCATGTTAGGAATATGCAACTTGTATTATCAGGTGGTCAAAGGCCACAATATATAGTACATCTGACTTGGTGAACACGAAAGTAAATCTAGTCTAATACAGACTCCTAGACCAATACTAATACTCCTTAACATTCCCCATATTGCAATTGCTGATTACCAGGCGAAAAATATACCTTCTTTTCAATCGGTGCTAGCTGAACTCTCTCACGTATATCCTCATTCCGGACCCGGTACTTTCTTGTATGGCCACATATCCATCTCAACATGCGCATCTATACTACACCCAACTGTTGGATATGTCGCCTCTTGGTTGGCCAACATTCTGCGCCATACAACATTGCAGGTCGGATCGCCGTCCTATAGAACCCGCCTTTTAGCTTTTGTGGCACCCTGATGCTAGAAGCTTGGCGCCACTTCATCCCACCAGTTTTGATTCGACGACTCACACCTTCATCGATATCACCACCCTTCTGGAGCATAGACCACAAATATCGAAAGGTGCCTTTCTCATGTACCACCTGCCCATTAAGGCTAATCCACATTTACTCGGTGCACATGAATAAATAAACGATTTACTGATCTTCTGCAGCATCCAATAGATGTATTAGGTCAAGTATAGGTACACAGCTAGAATTGGGTATGCACATGCTGCTACTAGAACACATGCAAGGTTTCTCTGAACTAGCAAGGTTTCAGTTTCTCACCCATGTCAGCATCTCAGCATGTGGGCGGAGGCCACTCGGGCACCCACCCTCCGCCGTTGGTTCCAGGGCAAAGGAGCCCTAGCTCCGACGCCGCTGACTACTGTAGAAACTCGCCGGCGGAGTCGCCGGACTTGGTGGTGGAACGGAAGCTGCTTCGGGGCGGCTCGCTGTTCCCCTGCGGTGGAGGTTTGCCACACTAGTAGGAAGTAGACGGGCAGCGCGGATCTAGGCCGTTCAGATTTCAATCGAACGGTCCGCGCAGACCTGCCGCGCCTTCTCAGTCTCAGCCTAGCAGGGTTCTGCGCCGACGACA
Source organism: Poa annua (assembly GCA_026929855.1). NCBI lineage: Eukaryota > Viridiplantae > Streptophyta > Magnoliopsida > Poales > Poaceae > Poa > Poa annua. Next base: position 10,761,091 of record CM049428.1, read on the forward strand.
AGGCGTCATGTCCGAGACGGAACCGGCGGCGGCGGCGGCGAAGGCGGCATCGACGGAGCGGAAGCCCCGGAGGCTGCGGGGGCACAAGAAGGGCGCCGTCACCTGCTGCATCGCTTCCTCCGCCCGCCCCGGCGTCGTCGCGTCCTCCGGCGAGGTACGCTCCTCTACTCGCGCTGGTCTTTCTTCCCAAGAAAAAGGTTAGGCACACGCTGTTCCATGGATTCGCCTTCGTCTTCAGACTATTTGCGAGCGCGTTGCGCCTAGTTCCTGTTGAGGCAGGCAGCATGGTGTATCTCGCTGAGGATATAATCTCATGTTGCTTGGTCCTTCTGATGTTTCTATTTCTATCCTCATGTTCTAAACTTCTACTGATAGCTTATTCTATCACCTTAGGATGGACGTCTTTGCTGGTTTGATCTGCGCACCAAAGATGTTCTTCTGACCATTGAGGCAACCGATAAACCCATTTCATCCATCTGTTTTAAAGCAGGTCAGTAATGCCCTCCAAACATCTCAAGAATTGCATCACGTTTTTGGATGACATGCAAATATATCATATTTTTTAATGTCCTTTGTTTTCCGCTTTCATAGGAAATGAAGATTTTGTGTTTGTATCTGCTGGAAATGAAATTTTGTCCTTTGATGTTCGTATGGTAAGTTGAGCAGCCAATTCAGATTTCCATTTTTATTCTTAGTTTAAAGATGTATGTTCCAAATTACTATTATGCCACTTGTGTTAGTTCCTGTTGGTAATATGAGTACAATGATTTTCTTACAGGGCTCTCAATCAAAGCCACTTGAGACATATAACTACAATAGAGATGAAATCAACCAGGTGTTGTGCTTTTTGCAATGAAATTCCATATGGTCCTTCCTACAGTGTGCAGTAATGCTGTGGCAGATATGACATTATGATTTTTCTCTTGTAAATGCATCTTAGGCCTGATTCGAACATTTAACTGAAACAACAACACCGAATCTAAGTATTCTACATTTTATGCAGATTGCTATCAGCTCTAAAGGCTTTCTTGCTGCTGCAGATGACAGTGGGGATGTTAAGGTATAGAAGATATTTTCGACATAATAGAATTATGTCATTCTAAGTTCAGGCTTACTGGTTTTATACACATAGTTCTTCTTGCTTAGGAACCAAAACTTGTTGAGGCATATATTTTGAATTGCAAGAGAATTGTTGGATAACTTAAGATCTAGGCCTGTAGGGTGCCCTAGAATCATCACGCTGAAGAAACTTGTATGCAATAAACCTCTACTTATTTGGCATGGCAACTCGTTAATTATTCCACTTTTGAGAAGCTCTACTATTCCTTTCACAGATTATCAACACCAGTCAAAAATGCTTGTACAAAAGATTGAGGGAAGCGCACACAAGTGTATCCTTATGTGGTCTGGATGCTTTCATACATTTTCATCAAATGGCAGTGTTTACTCTCTGTTTTGTGTATTATTAATCCCCAGTTTTATGTTTACATTCCCTCTAAAACCTGTATATGAAAATTGTGCCTTAGCAATCTTTCGACAGATTTGCAGTACTGTACAATTCATTCCTTGGAGACCTTGGACAGGTTCTTGCCGTTGTTTCCTGTTATTTTTGTTTGACACTCTGATTTGCTCCTGCTTCTTCGATATTCTCTCAGCTAATAAGAGAGGAAACAGTATCAATATGTCTTGGGTCTGTTTTCTAAATGTGTATTATCGTCTTCATTTGGCAGTAATTACCGGTGGCCTCGACTCAAAGCTTGCTGCATGGGATTTCTCGAAAGGGCGAACACTGTTTTCTATTGATTATGGTACCTAATTGTACTATTGAAATCTAGTACGTAGCTTACATTGCTTGCACTTGTCCAGATCAGTGATACTCATGGTTTGCCCTGATAACGATGCTCCTAACAGTTCCTAGTAAAACTCATATAACTTGCTTTAGGCATGTTAAAATGCAGTTCTTATTTGGTTATTAGAAACAAGGGTCACATTACAGGAAAATATCTGTTGATTCGTTAAGAAGTTAAGTTATTTTCAATTCGCTGTTCTCCAATGTGGATTTGTAAATGCACTTCTGTTGAATGCCAGGATCACCTGACTTGCAAAATGGCAGCTCTTCGGGTAGTGCAGGGCAGTGTTTCAACCCTGCTTTCGTTCACTCAGTTGCAGTTTCTGAAGAGGGAATTGTAGGAGGGCTGTACAAAGTTTGTGCTGTTGCAAGGGGGGACGGTGCTGTTGACGTAGTTGATCTAGAATATGAACTGGCCCCTGCAAAATCAAAAGGTCCTTCTCGGGCAGGGCGTTCGACCATGAGCTCAAACGGAAACGATCCTGGGGGTGGAGACAGTAACCGAAGTCAAGGGAAAAGAATCCATATTGATTACACAATGGGTGGACATACTGCAGCAGTGTCCTGTGTGTAAGTTCCTTCATGCTGTTTCTGTGTTCCTTAAATATGCAACTATTTCACTAATTAGCTGCTTAACAGGGCATTTTCAGCGTTTGGTGAGAAGGGAAAGTTCCTTGTTTCGGGTGGTAATGACGCATCGGTGAAACTATGGGATTGGTCCAAAGGATTTTCTTCTGAAACAAACTGCAATAGTGAACTGATGTTGGATATTGATGTGAAGAAAAAGGTTCTAGCTAGACCTTCAGTTTGTTTCAATTATTTTGTTTTGCTAGATACATAGATATAGTATGCTTCGCTAGTTATTATGCAGTTGGAATTTTTAGGTATATTTGATAGTACTGACTTCATATGCATATCTTGGCAGGTAAATTGGTTGTGTACTGCTCCAACTGATTCGGAAAACCTGATTGTGTGTGACACATCCAAGGTGGTCAAAGTATATAGCTTCCCATAGATGGAGAAATGGGTGTTATCGTTTTGCCAGAACTTTACTATGCGAGTGACACAATATGTTACCCGGTCATCAGTGCCATTTTGGTAGCCCTGACTCATGTCTCTTCATGGCGATCCAAGCCAGCTGCAGATAGACCTGCGACATGACAGCTCAAATTAGGGGCCTTGGATGCTCTGCTGAAACTATTGTTTCCTATTGAGACAAAATGCTAAATTTGTGTGCTCCCATATGCTGCTAGGATAGATATGTATATCTTTGTTGTATGGTATTACAAATTCATGATTTCGGAATGCAGTGATCAGGAATTTTCACTGAATATTGTGAAATGTGCCCAAGTCTTTTATTTTTCTTCTATTTCTATAGAATTATAACATTTGTTTCTTACAAAGCCATTTTCCTTAACGTTTGTTGATATGATGGCACACTCTTCATCCTGTACACGTGAAAAGTCATTTTGGCTACCAAGCTCACTTTATTTTAATATTTTAAAAACATATTTTTAAGCTTTTATTGTAGAAAAAAACTGAATGTAGTCAATGAAAAAAAATAGATGCTGCTATTTCTATCAACACATGGCCAGACGGTTCATTAATTACTGTTACATGGCAGACGTTTTCTCACCAGTAACCTCTACAAGAACACCTGCCTTGTTCAAAATGGTGAAACCGATTTGAATCCCTCAGTATGATCTCCCTGCTGCACATCTTGGATATAAACTTGGCAGACTCGTGGCAGTGAGTGCAAACTCTTGAGCTCTTTGTCACACGTATCGGCCGCCCTTCTGACAAATTCAGCACGCCGAATGCGATCGCAAGCTTCGAGCTGTGCCCACATAGTGCCTTGTCATGTACTGCATCGTCGGCGCCCATCAGAGCATACTTTTTCTTTGGATCATGGCCTTCTTCCTGCATTCTTCTGGTAACTTCATCGAGGAACTCTGCGATCCTTGCCCCCTGTGGATGATTCCGGTTGTCCGGGACAAAGACCTGAACCTTGCCCCTGGCCTCAATCCAACTGCAGCCAGTTTTCTCCCTGAGTCCTCGGCCGCCAATCTTGCTCCTGATCTTCCTTACAGCCTCCCATTTCTCAGCTTCAGCATATATGTTGGCAAGAAGAACATAGTATCCCGTGTTTTCAGGTTCCAGCTCAAAGACCCTTTCTGCAACCTCCTCTGCAAGCTTGATGTCCCTGTGAATTCTACATCCACGCAGCAATGAAACCCATATGCTTGAATCTGGCTCGATTGGCATCGAGTCAATGAACTCATAAGCTTCGTTAAGATTTCTGGTGTTGATTAGTAGGTCAACCATGCAGTTGTAATGCTTCAGTCTGGGCTCGATTTTGTGTTCATGACGCATTGCATCGAAGAATCTCCATCCCTCGTCTCTCAGACCTGAATGGCTGCAAGCGTACAGTATTGCGCTGAAAGAGGCTGCATCTGGCTCAATGCCACTCGCCCTCATCTGCTCAAAGAGCGTAATGGCTTCCCTGCCAAGGCCGTGCATGCCATATCCAGCTACCATGATGGTCCATGAGATGAGATTCTTGTTGCTCAACCTGTCAAACAACCGCCTAGCTAGCAGTAATGCACCGCATTTCACATACATGTCCATGAGGGCGTTTGCTACGAAATCGTCTTCCAAGTACCTTCTTCGTAAGGCATAGGCGTGCATCTCTCTGCCTCGCTCCAGGGATGAAAGGCTTGCCGCGGCAGGAAGGATGCAGGTCATGGTCACCTCATTAGGTCTGAACTGGAGCAGCATTTCAGTGAACAAACTGAATGCTTCATTGGCAAGATTATTCCTGGAGTAACCTCCTATCAGTGTATTCCATGATATCATATCCTTGCCCAGCATACCGTCAAAAATCAACCTTGCTTCTTCCATATTTCCACATTTCGCGTACATTTCCATCAGCGCATTGGTAACAGGAAGAACTTTCTCCATTCCATTTCTGATTGCATATCCATGGACAGATTTGCCATGTTTCTGCGATTCAGTGCCAGCAAAAGCATGAAGAGCAATTGTGATTGCAAAGGTATCTGGTCTGATACCTTCTAATCCCATTTCTTGAAACAACCCAGCCACTTTGTCAAAAAGACCAGCCCTGATATAACTCGTGATTATTGCTGTCCACGAAACAACAGTTTTATGATTCATGTTCCTGAATATCTTATTGGTGCTACGCCAATCTGAGAAATTTGAATACATATCAAGAAGAACATTAGCAAGAGATGTCTCACGGATTAAGCCAGTTTTCACAGAATACCCATGAACTACTCTCCCTAGAAACCGATGGCGCAACTGTGCACAAGCAGGCAAAACACTTAATAATGTGGCTGAGTCCACCTCCTGTCCTTCTAACCACATTCTTACAAACAGCTTAATAGATTTGTCGTGTAATCCACTGAAAGTGCAGCCACTAATGATAGAGTTCCAAGAAATGACATCTCGATGAGGCATTCCATCAAACACCAAGATTGCATCCTCGGTCTTGTTGGATTTCATATAGAACGATATCAGCGCATTGCAAACTGCACACTGTGCCCCAAAACCCAACTTCACAAGGTACCCATGAACCACCAGGCCATCCCTACCACCATATAAACTAGTGACACACTTTATGAGGCACGAAAAGGTGTGTTCATCTGGGGTAATTCCATTGTTATGCATTTTTTCAAAAACAAATAAGCTTTCTTGAAATTCACCGATCTTTGCATATCCACCCATCAGTAGATTCCACAAATGTATGTTGCTTTTTGATGACATGGCATCAAACACCTTTTGCGCATAGCCCAATTCACCGCATTTCACATACATGAATACCAATTTGGATCCCAGATCTTCATCGACTCCTCTCTCCAAAGATTCGAGCTCCCAGAGTAATCCTGTTTTCACAGAGTATCCATGAATCACTCTTCCAACAAGCTCGTAGCCTAATTCAGCACAAGCAGGCAAAACACTAAGCATCGACACTGAATCAATCTCCACGCCTTCGAACCACATTTCACTAAAATGCTCAACAGCCCTATTATGCCATCCATTTGAAAAGCATCCACTGATCACAGAGTTCCAAGAAATAGCATCCCGCTGAGGCATTCCTTCGAACACCCGCAGAGCATCCTCGTTACAGCCGCACCTAGAGTACAAAGCCATCAATGCATTCCCAACTGCACATTGCGATCCTAAACCCAACTTCTCAAGGTACCCATGAACTACCTCACCATCCTTGACACTGCCCAAACCAGCAATGCATTTCAAGACACACGAAATGGTGTACGCATCCGGTTGAACCCCACAGCTGTGCATCTTCCTAAACAGCGATACTCCTTCTCGTAAATCACCAGCCTTCACATAGCCGCTCATCAGAGCAGTCCAAACGCGAACATCGCTTACCCGAGACATTTCGTCGAACACCATTCTTGCACTGCCCAAGTCCCCGCATTTCAGATACATCAGCACCAACTTCTGTCCGAGAACACTGTCCATACCATCTCCTCCAAGGCCAGACGCACGAACCAGGAAATGGGCCCTCTTCCCACCCTCCAACGATCTCACCTCCGAGCAGAGCTGGAGGACGGCGCCGTAGCTCCGGTCGTCAACTCCGTCCGAGCCGAGTACCCTCAAAGCCTCCGTCAACTCACCCGACCGACACAGCCTCTGAATCTGCAGGTTGACGTCGGATCTGGGGACCCAGTTTGGCGATTTCTGGGCGTCCCTCCCAGAAGCGGCTGCCGCCAGGACTTGGCCGGACGGCGCGAGGACGCTGCACCTAACCCTCGCTCTCTGGGTGGTGCTCCCGGGAGGTGGCCACGGCGGCGGGGCTCGGAGGTGGCTGGAAATGGAGGCGGCTGGAGGCGTCGCCATGGGAGCCGGTGGCGGAGGAGTTCAAATTTTTGCCGCGAAATCAAGCGGTGGCGGCGTAGCTTGGTCTTGCTGATTGCAGCTCGTGGATAGCTTTCTGGATTACATTGGCTCTTTCGCCATATGCTCCCTAACATTTCCTAAACTAATTACAGAAGGACACAAAGCTAGTATCGCACCTGTGGTCCGTTCTATTCTTTGGTGCTAAAAATGTTGATTTGTAACGAGGGTGTTTATGAAAAAGTTTCAAGGCATGTATCGAATCACTATCTGCATGTGGCTGAGAAAGAGGATAGAGCACTGTCACTCACTCCATTAGAGGACAGCAAGCAGGTCAGCTTCTCTTCTTCGGTAGAGGAAGAAGAGGGAAGAAATGGGAGGAATTCTCATGCAGCACCACCAAATCTCTCCCAATCCTCTGCGAAAAGTCGGCTTCCCCGGATCATTTGCTCTCCAAAGAGGTGATTGCGAAACATCTTAGTTACTCCCCTTCCGATAGAGAACATTTTCATTAAGGGATTAGTATGTTTGAGCTCCTTCCTTGTGTTCATCGTTTCATAGCCTCGTTTTTTGCCCATGCCGAGCTTCATTTGTTGTAGTCGTCGCTGAACTTGGTTCATTAAGGAATTCTCATGCAGCACCACCAAATCAGACAAAACTTAAGGCACTTTTTTTTGTTGAAGTCGTCGCTGAACTTGGTTGCATCTGCAGATATCGTTCTCCTTCGTGCTCCACGGCGAGGTTCCCTCCAGTGCTCATCTTCCTTGTCCGTCAGATCAGAAGCCAATGGGTCTCTACCACCTGGAATGGTGGTCAAGAAGCGCAGCAAAGAAGAGCTCATCGATTTCTTCAGGGGCATCCAGGCCGCCATTGCCAGGGACTCGCCCAAGGCGTCCAGGAGGACTACGAGGAAGCCATCGCCCGCTGACCTGTTCGAAGACGCCGGCGAGCAATCATACGGTAACTGTAAAAACACTCAGCTAAAGTAAAACATGGCAAGATTTGAGCACATTTTGTTAGTACTTTTTTTTAAATCTAGAACGACATCTGCTTGTCGTGACAATGAAGGCGTAGTGGCTTGTGTTTTCAGAGGAAGTGCGCCGAGACGGGCAGCCAAATCTGGAGGACATGAAGGTGGCTGAGCTGAGGGAGCTGGCGAGGGCGAGGGGGATGAAGGGTTACTCCAAGCTGAAGAAGGCTGAGCTGATTGACCGTTTGAAGGGGGGTTTGGTATCATAGTTTGGTCTTGTTGTCCGAGCCCAAGAACAGGCAGACGTCACTGACTATTTGGCCGTGCTGTACTGACCAGATTGGCCTAGTTAGAATCGATATCTTTAGCGCATGTTTGTCTGCTGTCTGGTCTTCTGTTTTCTGCACACTTTGGTTATATATCTGCAATCGACACCGTGAGGCCTTACTGGTCAGTTCAATTGCATAAGCTCCTCGACTCAATCAGGACATGTTGATAAGATGGTTTTATCTTAAACCTGACACATAAGAGCATGTACAATGGTTGATAAGATAGTCTTACCACCACGTAATCAAGATATGATGAAAAACATGATGTACAACGGGTTCTTCCTTAGTCATATCTTTGCTACCAAATCTACCTAAATTTCTGGTGAGACAATTGTTGATCGCTTAGCTAAGATAAGACAAAGCTCCTTTTCTCATTTCTCTCTCCTTAAATTCAGCATTTATCGTATGTGGCATTGCTAAGATAAGACCATTGTACATGTCCTTATTAAGATATGAGGAAAAAATATGATGTATTCTTTAGTCATATCTTTGCTATCAAATATTGCTAAAAAGTAAGACAATTGTTGCTAAGAGATGATCTCTTATCTAAAATAAGAGAAAATTATTTTCTCATTTCTCTCGTCCAACTGGGTAATTATCCTATGTGGTTAGGGATGTAAATGGATAGAATACTTTCTGCACCGAATCTGCCGCCTAATCCGTTTCAAAGAATTCATATCCGGTTTTAAAGAAGGAAAAAGCTATTCTCCAACTGACTGACCCAACAGTCGGTTTGCTCGTGCGCGAAACGCTGCGTTGACCCAGACGCCGCTCGATCCCCACGCGTGGCCTTCTCTTCTTCCAGCTTCAAACACAACCAGGCGACTCCATCTTGAGCATCCTCCTTCCGTCATGGGTAACACCCCCGGCCGTGTCGCCGCCGCCGCCCAACCTCCCCCGTCGTCCTCCATGACACACTGGCTCGGCCCGCGCGTGTCGTCCAACCTCGATGACGCCGGCAGGCGGCAAGGATGCGGTGTTGGCCGCCGCGGCGGGAGGAGGAGGGGCGAGGAAGGCACGGACTTCGATTTCTTCCTCGCCGACTGCTCCACGGCCTTCACCATGCTGCCCGTGAAGGGGTTACGATGCAGAAAACAATAATTTTCTAGCGAACGAAACCCTAACTAGCCAGGATCTATCTATCTAGTACATGCGATAACGGTGGCGGAACGGGTTACATTACCTCCATGTAGACCGATAGCGGGGATTACGCTCCCGCACAAGCGTTGACGATGAAGTCGTACGTAGCCGACCTCGAGGTCGCGGAGAACTTGCCGCGATGTCGGAGTCGATGACGTCGGGGTGTCGACGATGATCTGCGTCGACGGGCGTCGGGCGGAAGAAGGCAGAGCGCCAGCACCAGGGCTGGTGCGCCGGCAGCAGAGGGGGGAGGCGCGGCGGCTGCAGGGGGCGAGACGACGTCGCCCAAGCTCCTCAATAGAGTAGCCTCCGAGCACTCGTAAACATACGGAGCCTAGCGACAACTCCCGGTCATTCAGATCCAGCTGAAATCGCAGGAGTAGATCTTATCTGGAATCCCGCAGAGCAACGGCGCTCTGCGGTATGGCTTAGGTGGAGAGAGACCCCCTTCCTCAGCTCGGCGCGGCTCCGACTTGGGAACCACGAGATCGAGAGAGAAACTGGGAATTAATTGAATTTCCTATGAATTAAAACAATTAATATGCCTTGCTATATAAAGGGGGAAGGGGGTGTGCCAACCCCCTTGGCTCCCCCATGTGGGACTAAAGGAGGAGAGGGGAGGGGGGGTTCGGCCGAACCCCCCATGGGCCCTCCAACTCCTAGTCCGAGTTGGACTAGGAGGCCCAGCCTTCCCCTTCCTTGTGGGGTGCGGTTTCCCCCTCGTGGGCCCTCTTAGGGCCCATTTAGGTGGGAGCCCCCCTTTTTCCTTTATTTAATTAATATTAAATTAATAAAAAAATCCCATTAATTCATAATTAATATATTTATATATAATTCAATATCCCATGACTCCGAAACTATTTCGGAACCACCCGAACAACTTTCGGACATTCTCGGAACCATTCCATAGCTCACCGGAACTCCTTCCGGACCACCGGAACCCTTTCCGGATCAATTTTCTCTCTCCAATAAAAACCAACAAAATTCCAGAACCTATCTCCTAGCGTCGCTAAGACCTTAAGTTTGTTACGCTACGGTTCGGGAATACTCCAGACATGGTTGAGACACTCCGCTCACCAATGATCGTCAGGGATACCTGGAAATATATGACGACCCCTGTGCATTCCACGAATATCGTCGTTGAACCATAAGTATGATATTTATTCCCTTTGTCTCTGCGATACTACCTTGTCCGAGATATGATCGTAGACACACCGATGCCTTTGCTGTATCTCGTTACCGACGAAGGTTATTAACTCGTCTGCGATATTACATATCCATGACCTAGTCATAAGCTGCGCAGCTATATAAATGTAATATCACCGAGTGGGCCCAGAGTATCTTTCCATTACACGAATGAACAAATCCCGCTCTTGATCCTTACGTCTTGATGCTCTTTCGGAATACCCAAGATGGACACCGTTATTGTCATGCTATATAAGACACAACGTTTGATGCTCTCAAAGCACTCCTACGAAGCAACAATAAGTACGGTCTCACGGTCTAAGGAATAAGCTATCATACTCTTATCTATTGCAAATGACAAACATCGTAATACGATCTTATTGCAATACTTTGCGTATGTCCACCACCTTATTCAACTAACAAGATGACCCCATTGTCAACCGACGTCATTGTCCTTGATCGGGAATCTCGATCAACTGTTGCCCAATGGACTAGCTCATATAGAGGCTTGCTAGGGACCTGGTTGTCTATGTATCACACGTGTATTAATAATTCCGATTAATACAGTTATAGCATAATACACAAACCTACTATAAACTCATGAGATAACACAATAAATACTACTTATTTATTTGCCTCTAGGGCATATCTCCTTCAGTCTCCCACTTGCACTAGAGTACAAATAAACTAGCTGCATTTTACTTTATCAGAATCCCTTATCAAATAAGAATCATTTGATAATGCTTGCTCGTGGAAAAGTGTTACTGCACAATCCATGATTGTACATGCTTTTGCGATTCACTGGCATCAACTTGCTTGACATCACCATGTTGTCTAACAACATATATGCAAATACCGTAACTAAGTGAGACTTCTGCTTCCCAGCGCTTACTCTGATTATACTAACCAGATAACTGCCCTGAAAAACACACTCAGCCATGCAGAGCCCCTTGTAACAATTACAAACTCGCGATATCTACATACTTTCACACCAATGTAGAAAACTTGACATTCAAATGGCAATCCCTTAACTAACGCACTTCTACTTCCAGTAAATTCCAAATTTACTTTCATAACTGTTCTTTATTCTAAGAACATCGGTTATATTTCATCGAGCAGATAATATGGTTTCTGTATGATGTCTAATATTACATAATAGACCCACATGTCATACAACCATTACCTTCATGCATCATTACTCTTAATGACCAATTGGATTCCAAAGGACCATCCTTTTGATTCTATTCTGACTCCTCAGATATAATCCAACACAGCTCGACTAACTATTTAAAATTCCCGTTCTATTTCAAAATAGACACTAACTTTTAAATAGTTTTACAATTTCATCCTATTCTATTGGTACAGTTTCACAATGTGTTAACTACACAAGATGAATTCGACTCAAACTCAAATTATGTCTCCGCATATTTGATAACACGAGCTCCCACTCAAAACATGTTATCCACATGTTTGAGTTCCCAAGCTCCCACTCAAAAATATGTTCTTCACATATTTCTCCTGAGTGAACTAACTATGACTCCCACTTAAATCGACATCTTGGTTAAACCAAAATCATTGATCTACTATCAATTCGAATTTAATACAAACTACAGTATTACATTAATACAAATCCCTCAGACTTCAAGCATGTCTACATAAATGTAGTCAACAAATTTGATCTTGTCCAAGACACATTTCTCGACAAGACATGCTCCCGCGTCTTTCTTATAGTCACATTTTCATATAACACTTTATATGACGATTAAACAATCTTATTCCTCTAATAAGAATTGCAGCAACAATTACTCTCTTAATCCTTTTAAACGTAACTTGGATTTCCAGGCTGAAGAGCCTTTGTTCGTATTCCGATACTTTCTCAACTTTCTTTGTATTCATAAAATGCACCTTGATCTGTCAACAAGATCTGAAATACTTAATACAGTGCTGTGACCCGACAACAATATTAAATATAACAGCACTTTATTCAGAAGTTTCTTTCATGAAAATATTATGATTTTTATGAAGAGGATTGCAAGCAGAAAACAATTTTCTAGTCTCCCTCACTCTTAATCACTAAACTTTCAGCAGCAGACATATACTCTTTGGAACATCTTCCAACATAAGTCTGACACTTTATTCCAAACTTCTAATTTCAATCCATAAACCATAATTCGAAAAGTCTTCTTTTCTCGGAATTACACAGACAACAAACTGAACTTTGTTTATATTTGGTTTTGGAATACACTCTCATCCAATGCGAGCAATCTACAAAGAACCACTCATGTATATTCCGAATTATCGCATAATCATATACATGTCGACACTACTGTCGATCCTACGAATTCTCGTTGAGAAAAATATCTGTTTTCTAAAGTGGACATCGACTATAATGTTTCGAACGTATTAGGAGATTCTAAGACTGATTCTGACAGGCCACACTTTATTTAAAATAGAGCATGATTATAATTCCCCACATATCACTATATATGACATTATAATTATGTGAAGCAAATCACCACCAGCCTTTTGTGTTGAAAGCATAATTCAAAAATACTGTCCTTTGATCGAATTTCGTGAATACAACTTTCACTAATCTTTCTTCTGAAAAACCCCATTTGATCTATTATCAAATTAATCTCAGCCTCCATAATTTATCGGGCAAATACTCCTATTTACCAAAGTCATGGAGTAATTCGGATCAAGCAATAAACACCATTAATTAATCATTAAAAATGACACTCAATTAATTTCCGCCAGTATTGTAGCTTCAATACTTGATTTCAAGCTTAATCAACTCAGCACTCGAAATACTTAAATGGACCAAAACATCCATTACTTATTTCCTTGCTTTTATGACTAAACTCGACGGTGTTTGTTCTAGTAATAGAACTCTTATTCATAGGACACGCTATTTTATCATTTCTACAATTATGAATTCTTATCATACAATCAATGTAACTGAGATGTGGAAACTTTATTCATAAGATAAAACAACAGACTTGTTCCATAACATAAAACAACTGAACTTGTCTTATTACATGAATAACTTTGTCTTGCAACAATCAAGACACACCCACTCGCTCACTATTACAAAAGATCGTATCAAAAACTATTAATGATAACTATGATAACTTGAGGACGTGAACACCAAAAGGCCATCAACTCCTTGACTACCAGCTTTAGCGCCAGGTCACATCAAACTGCGCCGCATATACGTGATAATCAGGACCTGTTTCACAAACATAGCAATTATCAAAAAATTCATCATATTCCATGGGCGAATTCATAATTCTGCATATATCAAATATATACCTGTAGCATCGAAGATCTCTCCTTGGATGGAATCAACCTTCAGGGACTGGAACTCACGTATGAATACGTAGAAGTTCATATCGTCGGCTTTCAAAATGTACTTACGTACATGCTTCTCATAGCTAGGAGGTAGAGATATCAGGGCAGTCCGAATGGCACAGGAATCTGCCATCCAGTAATCGAAGACCATCGTCAGCTGGAAGTAGATGTCATACAATCTTTTCAAATGTGTCTTCAGACAGGTATGCTCCTCCATGTGAACGGTCTGGAACATTCTAAGCTGCCTGAATTGCTCACGCTTTAATTCATCCCCGAAGTGCGTCTTTATCGCATCCATCATGACGCTTGGCTCCTTGCGTCGAAACAACTCTTTCAACTCGGGTGCCAGGCATACGGTCATGGTGATCTCCACTTCAATGAATATGTCTCGACGCCTACGGAAATCATCTTCCTCCTCCTCGCTAGCAGAATCTCCTGGTCCTTCTCCTAACGGTTCATTGAGAACATATAGAATGTTGTTGTGTTCGAGAATGTTTCTAAAACCCATGTACCATCTGATGAAGTTGGACCCGTCGGCTTCTAATGTAGCATCCGGGCTCTTGAGGAAGTAACCAAAGTATAGTTGCGTAGTCTACAGATGTGATCGCAAAAGAGGTAAGGTTAAGTTTATAATATGTAGGTGAGTTTTAGTCCTATAATCTCATTATCAAAAAACACACCACACCAAGATTATTATCCCTAAAATAATAGTGGCGACGACACGACCCCCATCCACTACACCACCCCCGATCATCACGGCCGGCAGCACAGCTTCAAAGGTGGACATAAAATGTCGATCATAACAACTCTATGACTCGTGCTCGATCTTTCGATCTTCCCGTGTTCTGAGGCCATACCTCTGAGTATGCTAGTCTCGCCAATCAAACCTCGAAGACCCTGCGCGTGCAACATGGCTTACACCCACTGTATGCGAACGACAAGATGTGTGACACCCGATCATCACGGCCTGCCTCATAACGTAGAACTTTCTTGGTGGTGCGCAACGAGGGAGAACACAATTTTGGTATTTGTTAGGGATCATCCTATTTATGATGCTACCGTTGTATATCTAGCATATAAGCAATCAATAGGATGCACACACAACAGCACACAATAATGATGCAATGAAGTGCGATGTGACATGGTCGATGCGCCTGGACCTTCATGGCGCCATGTGCCTGGCCCCCGGCGCCCCGGCATGACTCCGAGTCTACAGAGCCCTCCATTGCCTCTGACAGTACGAGTAATATCAAAACTTACCGTAACCATGTCACATAAAATAACGCCTCTGCAAAACAAAGTTAGACGCCTCTAGCTTTATTTAGTTTTGCAAGTTTTACGTGGCAAATAGGCTTATTCGTAAGAGAATCGCTTCCCTACCTACGAACTTTGTACCACAACGTCAATCGTATAATTGCATGTTTAAGCATCCCTTTCGGGCCCTCCATTGAAAATGCTTTGCCGTCTAGAGAGAGAGAAACAGACACCCGCCAGCCACAGATACGGTGCAAGTCGTATGTCAGTAGTGGAACCAGTCTCGCGTAAGCGTACGCGTAAAGTCGGTCCGGGCCGCTTCATCAACTCAATACCGAAAGCATCGCAAGTGCACGCTAGAGGGTAGCAAATATAAGAAAAACACCCTCATTGAACATGAGTTCTAACCGTACCAGCAATACTACGCATAGATCGGCTCTGATACCACTGAAGGGGTTACGGTGCAGAAAACAATAATTTTCTAGCGAACGAAACCCTAACTAGCCAGGATCTATCTATCTAGTACATGCGATAACGGTGGCGGAACGGGTTACATTACCTCCATGTAGACCGATAGCGGGGATTACGCTCCCGCACAAGCGTTGACGATGAAGTCGTACGTAGCCGACCTCGAGGTCGTGAAGAACTTGTCGCGATGTCGGAGTCGATGACGCCGGGGTGTCGACGATGATCTGCGTCGACGGGCATCGGGCGGAAGAAGGCAGAGCGCCAGCACCAGGGCCTTACTGGTCAGTTCAATTGCATAAGCTCCTCGACTCAATCAGGACATGTTGATAAGATGGTTTTATCTTAAACCTGACACATAAGAGCATGTACAATGGTTGATAAGATAGTCTTACCACCACGTAATCAAGATATGATGAAAAACATGATGTACAACGGGTTATTCCTTAGTCATATCTTTGCTACCAAATCTACCTAAATTTCTGGTGAGACAATTGTTGATCGCTTAGCTAAGATAAGACAAAGCTCCTTTTCTCATTTCTCTCTCCTTAAATTCAGCATTTATCGTATGTGGCATTGCTAAGATAAGACCATTGTACATGTCCTTATTAAGATATGAGGAAAAAATATGATGTATTCTTTAGTCATATCTTTGCTATCAAATATTGCTAAAAAGTAAGACAATTGTTGCTAAGAGATGATCTCTTATCTAAAATAAGAGAAAATTATTTTCTCATTTCTCTCGTCCAACTGGGTAATTATCCTATGTGGTTAGGGATGTAAATGGATAGAATACTTTCTGCACCGAATCTGCCGCCTAATCCGTTTCAAAGAATTCATATCCGGTTTTAAAGAAGGAAAAAGCTATTCTCCAACTGACTGACCCAACAGTCGGTTTGCTCGTGCGCGAAACGCTGCGTTGACCCAGACGCCGCTCGATCCCCACGCGTGGCCTTCTCTTCTTCCAGCTTCAAACACAACCAGGCGACTCCATCTTGAGCATCCTCCTTCCGTCATGGGTAACACCCCCGGCCGTGTCGCCGCCGCCGCCCAACCTCCCCCGTCGTCCTCCATGACACACTGGCTCGGCCCGCGCGTGTCGTCCAACCTCGATGACGCCGGCAGGCGGCAAGGATGCGGTGTTGGCCGCCGCGGCGGGAGGAGGAGGGGCGAGGAAGGCACGGACTTCGATTTCTTCCTCGCCGACTGCTCCACGGCCTTCACCATGCTGCCCGTGAAGGGGTTACGATGCAGAAAACAATAATTTTCTAGCGAACGAAACCCTAACTAGCCAGGATCTATCTATCTAGTACATGCGATAACGGTGGCGGAACGGGTTACATTACCTCCATGTAGACCGATAGCGGGGATTACGCTCCCGCACAAGCGTTGACGATGAAGTCGTACGTAGCCGACCTCGAGGTCGCGGAGAACTTGCCGCGATGTCGGAGTCGATGACGCCGGGGTGTCGACGATGATCTGCGTCGACGGGCGTCGGGCGGAAGAAGGCAGAGCGCCAGCACCAGGGCTGGTGCGTCGGCAGCAGAGGGGGGAGGCGCGGCGGCTGCAGGGGGCGAGACGACGTCGCCCAAGCTCCTCAATAGAGTAGCCTCCGAGCACTCGTAAACATACGGAGTCTAGCGACAACTCCCGGTCATTCAGATCCAGCTGAAATCGCAGGAGTAGATCTTATCTGGAATCCCGCAGAGCAACGGCGCTCTGCGGTATGGCTTAGGTGGAGAGAGAGACCCTTCCTCAGCTCGGCGCGGCTCCGACTTGGGAACCACGAGATCGAGAGAGAAACTGGGAATTAATTGAATTTCCTATGAATTAAAACAATTAATATGCCTTGCTATATAAAGGGGGAAGGGGGTGTGCCAACCCCCTTGGCTCCCCCATGTGGGACTAAAGGAGGAGAGGGGAGGGGGGGTTCGGCCGAACCCCCCATGGGCCCTCCAACTCCTAGTCCGAGTTGGACTAGGAGGCCCAGCCTTCCCCTTCCTTGTGGGGTGCGGTTTCCCCCTCATGGGCCCTCTTAGGGCCCATTTAGGTGGGAGCCCCCCTTTTTCCTTTATTTAATTAATATTAAATTAATATAAAAATCCCATTAATTCATAATTAATATATTTATATATAATTCAATATCCCATGACTCCGAAACTATTTCGGAACCACCCGAACAACTTTCGGACATTCTCGGAACCATTCCATAGCTCACCGGAACTCCTTCCGGACCACCGGAACCCTTTCCGGATCAATTTTCTCTCTCCAATAAAAACCAACAAAATTCCAGAACCTATCTCCTAGCGTCGCTAAGACCTTAAGTTTGTTACGCTACGGTTCGGGAATACTCCAGACATGGTTGAGACACTCCGCTCACCAATGATCGTCAGGGATACCTGGAAATATATGACGACCCCTGTGCATTCCACGAATATCGTCGTTGAACCATAAGTATGATATTTATTCCCTTTGTCTCTGCGATACTACCTTGTCCGAGATATGATCGTAGACACACCGATGCCTTTGCTGTATCTCGTTACCGACGAAGGTTATTAACTCGTCTGCGATATTACATATCCATGACCTAGTCATAAGCTGCGCAGCTATATAAATGTAATATCACCGAGTGGGCCCAGAGTATCTTTCCATTACACGAATGAACAAATCCCGCTCTTGATCCTTACGTCTTGATGCTCTTTCGGAATACCCAAGATGGACACTGTTATTGTCATGCTATATAAGACACAACGTTTGATGCTCTCAAAGCACTCCTACGAAGCAACAATAAGTACGGTCTCACGGTCTAAGGAATAAGCTATCATACTCTTATCTATTGCAAATGACAAACATCGTAATACGATCTTATTGCAATACTTTGCGTATGTCCACCACCTTATTCAACTAACAAGATGACCCCATTGTCAACCGACGTCATTGTCCTTGATCGGGAATCTCGATCAACTGTTGCCCAATGGACTAGCTCATATAGAGGCTTGCTAGGGACCTGGTTGTCTATGTATCACACGTGTATTAATAATTCCGATTAATACAGTTATAGCATAATACACAAACCTACTATAAACTCATGAGATAACACAATAAATACTACTTATTTATTTGCCTCTAGGGCATATCTCCTTCAGCCCGCCGACAAGCTCTTCTCCGGAGGCTATCCCCACGATATCCTCCACCGCGGCTGCCTCCGGATCACCTCCGGATCACCTCCGTCACGGATCCGGCCTCTACCACTCGCCTGTGAGCAGTCCTAGCTTGCTTCTGGCCAAGTCAGCCGAGATCCTCCATGATTTGTGTCTAGTGAGCTCGAAAATCGATCATGGTGGTATCTCCATGGTAGAAGCTCGATGCCACTGAAAATCGAGGTATGTAAATGTTGCATACGTTTTGTGTGTTTGCTACATGTGCGATTCGTTTTTGTGTGTAAGCAGTGATAAATTACTACACTGACTTCTAGTGTACAACTGATTTTCAGTGTACATTCTCAAGTTTTGCTACATCCACAACTAAATTGGGATTTGTTGGATATGTTTTTGGTTTTTGCTACATGACCGTGTTTAAATTGCTACACTATTATTTGCTACATGATCGGGAAATTTTATACATCTGAAATTTTTGCTACACACGGTGCTACATGCGACGCAAAAAATGTTGTGTTTGACTTCTTCTTGCTACATTTATCGATGCAATATTTTTTGTTTTTTCTTTGCTACATAGCGATGTTACATACACATACACAAAATACTACGTGCGAAACGTTTTTGTTACATAGATCGGACGCGTGGGATCGATTCACTTAAGTTTTTTTTTTTGAAAGGAAAGCGGTGGGGAAGCCCCCACAGCGAGTTTTTTTTTAAATAATAAGAACCCAAATTCACTTAAGTGGATCGGACGGTGCGGAGGACGACTGTAGCCAGGCCTGGCTACAGCCGACTGACGCCTAGCGTTTGCCAATAAAGAATCCGACGAAAAAGAATATCCAAATCCGAACTGATATGGTATGTTAAAACATCTGAATATGGATTATTCAAAAATTTATTAGGACTATCCGACAGTTATTATTCGAATAATTTGGTTTTACACCGAATGTCTAAACTAATAGAGGATAATTTATAGTTAGTGAGGTGTGAAGTTCATCTGTTGAATAACAACTCACTTACATGGTAATTGTATAGACAATTGAGTATAACTTTGTTATGGTATTAGGTTGTTGAGCAATTGTTTTTTACTATGTGGGTTGACAATGTATATATGCATGTACCGGACCGATTAATTTATTTCCATCCAGAATTCCCTCCATTTTCGTTCCGAATCCATGACCATATATATTCGTAACCGAATCTGCAACCGTTCATCTGGATCCGAAGAAAAATATGGTAGAGGCAATTTTCGATTCATTTACATCCCTAAGAAAGACCATTGTACATGTCTTTAGGTCTGTTTGGTACATGAGTAATTGTGAGGACTAGCCGGGATAATACCAACCGAAGTCTGAATCCCTGGATGTCCGTAAATAATTGTTTGGTAAAAGAGTTTTGATCTGTGTTTATCACCGACTTTCCCCAGATCAAACCTGAGACAAAGATGAAATTTTATGTATCGCTGAACCACGACCCAACCTCCCGTTTTCCCGTGCGGACACGAAACACACGAGGCCGCCGCCACGATCGCCTTCGTCGGAGTTGTCGCATGTCTCATGTCTGGCCCGTCGGTATGCTCTCCCACTCCCCCTTCTCCAGCGCCTATGTTCCCGTACCCGTAGTGCCGCCCTGGCAGACTCCACTCATAGGTACGCCATTAAAACTGTCTGCAGAAAGTGTTAACCCACGAGGTAGTACTCTCTCCTATTCGTAAAAAGTTTTGGTCATCTTTATCTTTATGGGAAAAAGTTTAGCTCACCTAGTACGCATCACTGGCCCAGCGGCCAGCCCATTAGCCTTCTTCTTTTCTCCTTTGCTTGACGACCCAGACCAGAGCCCATATGAGAGGAGAAAGAACAGAGGTGCCGGTTCCATGGCGACCTCCTCTGCTCCACGCTAGGTCGTCCTCCGCACTCCTCGTCGATTGCCCTCCTCCACCCCGTTTCTGGTCGCAATCTTCTGAAGGAGATATGCCCTAGAGGCAATTAATAAAGTGTATTCTTTATCATATCTCGTTTGTTCATAATAGATTTTTGTGTCATGCTAGAACTGTATTAAGCGGAAACATTAATGCGGGTGTGATACGTAAACAACCAGGTCCCTAGTAGCCTCTACTAAGACTAGTTTCGTTGCGCGATTGATGATCGAGGTTTCCCGGTCATGGGGCATAGCGCCGGTCGGCAATGAGAGTCATATCGCTAGAGAACGATGTGATGGACATACCCAGATTTGGAGAACGTAGTCGTTACGCCTTTGACCGTGAGATCAACTCTTATTGTTATTCCCGGAAGATACTTTGATTGCACCAAACGTCGTATCTTATTTAGTATGACAATAACGGTGATACTTTTGGGTATCGGAAAGGAGTAGTTGAGACGAGGGGTCAAGAGCGGGATTTGCCAGTCCGCATAGTAGGATAGATACTCTCGGGCCCACTCGGTGAGATCATGTCTAATGAGCTTGCAAGCATGTGACTAGGTCACGGAGACATGTGATCATGAACGAGTAGAAGATAGCGTCGTCGGTAACGAGGTCGGGATTAGGTATGGAGATATCTATGGAACGACGCTCGGACGTGCTAAGTATATCGCTATGGCAAAAAGTCTAAGACTTTACGTTCAGGTTTGATAGATGAAAGTCATTCGTTATATCTCAGGGATTAATTCATGGGGTCCAGGCCTACGAGTTAGTTGTTGATCATTGAGGAGTCTTGATCATACCTGATATTATATCGAACCGCTAGGTAACACACTTAAGGGGTTTCGACAAGACAACCGGAAAGGAAGGAGATCACCGGGAGCGTCTGAAAGAACATTTCTTAATCCCTAATGTTTTGTGTGTTAGTTAACAATACCAATGATACTAATCCTATTGCTAAGTATTTCAGTTTGGGTGAAACTCATATCACAAATCCTAAAGCCAAATTGAAGAGAAAAAGAGTTTCTGGAATTCTTCCCAGACCCGGATATTCTGGTTCACCAACCCGGATATTC
Organism: Poa annua; assembly: GCA_026929855.1. Classification (NCBI taxonomy): domain Eukaryota; kingdom Viridiplantae; phylum Streptophyta; class Magnoliopsida; order Poales; family Poaceae; genus Poa; species Poa annua. The sequence continues at coordinate 10,782,663 of CM049428.1, forward strand.
CGGGTCATCCCCAGAAAATTGGCTAAGTCAAGTTCAGAAGTTGTACTGACTTCAATCGGAAAATCAGCTCGGAAATTTCAAGGACCCGGATATTCCGGTTCACCAACCCGGATATTCCGAGTCAACCTCAAGAAAATTGGCTAAGTCAAGATTCAGAAGTGGTACTGACTCCAATCGGAAAATCAGCTCGGAAATTTCAAGGACTCGGATATTCCGGTTCACCAACCTGGATATTCCGAGTCAACCTCAAGAAAATTGGCAAAATCAAGATTCAGAAGTGGCACTGACTCCAATCGGAAATTCAGCTCGGAAATTTTAAGGACTCGGATATTCCGAGTCAACCTCAGAAAATCGACTAAGTCAAGTTCAGAATTGGTTCTGATCTCAACCGGAAATTCAGCTCGGATATTTTCAAAGACCCGGATATTCCGGGGCACCGGAATTTCCGGTGGTACTTATACCGGAATTTCCGGGTGACCAAGACAGCCAACGGCCAGATTTTGAGGGGGAGTATAAATACCCCCTCACTCACTCAAGAACAGTGAGCTCTCAGATTTTCTCTCTCCTACTATTCTTGAAAGCTCAAATCATCAAGATCTCCCAATCCCCCCACCCAAATTCATAGATCTTTGGAGGATTGGAGGAGAAGGCCCGGATCTACATCCTCACCGAAGGGATTTGCATTTCTCCCCCATTCACTTGGGGATTTCGTGGCTAGGGTTTCCGATGGGAAAACCTAGTTCACCATTGTTGTACTCTTGGTGTTACCTTGACCTTTTGTGGTCCTTGACCTTTTGTGGTCTTCTTGGGAGCCCCCAATTCAGTTGTGGGTGTGTGCCTCAAGCGTTTGTAAGGGATTCGATCTCCGCCCTAAAAGGGGATCAATAGTGGAAGGTGGACTCGAAACCTTTGTGGTTGAGTTCATCGGAGAAGAAGGTGAGCCTTTGTGGCGTTGCGGCTAACCTGTTGTGGTAGCGCACACCTCTCCAAACGAGACATACACCCTTGGGTGGAACTCGGGATTACATCTTCGTCTCCGCGTGCTTCACTTGGTTCCCTTTACCCTTTGCTCCCTTACTTACTTATCGTGTTATTGCTTAGATTCTCATTTAGGTAAATTCACCGTAGTTGCATATCTAGAGAATTTACCTTTGTGTTGAGCCTAAATTTGAAAAGACCTAAAATTTGTAATAGCACATATTCACCCCCCCCCTCTAGGTGCCGGATTCCCGTTCAATTGGTATCAGAGCCAGGTTCACTTTTAAGGGCTTAACCGCCTAAGTGCAACGATGACGGAATCCGATGCCGAGAGGGCCGCCTGTGAAAAATTAGAGGCGGAGAAGGAGGCGTTAGCCAAAGGGGCAACCATGGCCGATCTTATTGATATGAGATCGTCCTTGGAGGCCCAACTCCTCAAGATGAATGAGATGCTCATGGCACTCTTGAAGTCTAAGGAGCCCGAGGCTACTTCTCCCTCTCCTCCTCCTAAGGAACATGCGGGGAACTCTAAGGAGTCATCTTCGGATGGGTCCAAAGATGTTACCTCAAGTGTTCCCGGGATGGCGGAAAAGTATGAACCACCTAGCTCCTCTAACACCCCCAAAGGAGAGGAATTTCATAATGTCAACCATAATTACTCTCCTAACCCTCCTATCCCTCACCCTCATGTAAACTTTAGAAGTGATCCTCCTAAGCTTAAACCTACTCATTTCTCTCAATGGGTATTTCTAATGAAGTCTCATCTATGTAGTGCCTCCATTGAGCTTTGGCGCATCATTGAAGAAGGATACAAGCCCCATGATCCAACCAACTTGACAAGAAGAGAGGTGGTTGATATCCAACTCAACGCCACCGCTCTTCATCAACTCCAAATGGCCGTTGGAGAGAAGGACATGGCGCTCATTCAACAATTCTCCACCGCCAAGGAAGTTTGGAATGCTCTTTCCGACATCTTCGTTGGGAATGAGAGCATGAAGAAGAACCGATATGATGCCTTATGCAATGAGGTGGAAGGGTTCTACAAGTTGGATGGAGAAAGCCACGAGGACATGTACCGGAGGTTGGTGTTGGTTGCCAACTCCTTCAAGAACCTCGGGGCGGAGTACATTAATGATGCTTGGATCAAGAGGAAGTATGTGACCGCTCTCATGCCCTTTGAGGACACGGATTTGAAGACACTCCAAGGGAGACATGACTTTGCAAAGATGACATCCAATGAAGTTATGCAAGAGATGACCGCATACAAGGTGGCCTCCAAGATTGCACAAGATGCAAGAGCTAGAGCCATAGGGATGCACAAGCATGCCTCAATTGCGTTGAAGGCCACCGTCGAAGAGGAGGATGAAGAGGAGTGTGATGATCAAGTCGAGCTATCTAGTGAAGCTCTCTCAAGCACTCTCACTCAACACATGGGTCTTGCGGCAAGAACCTTTTGGAAGAACCCCGGAAGGGCCAAAGCAAGGATTGACAAGAAGTTTCCCCCCAACGGAGGAAAGCCATTCAACAAAGTGAGACTTTGCTATAACTGCGATGACAAGAGCCACTTTGTTGCCGATTGCCCATGGGAGAGAAGAGAGGATCATGGTGGGAGGCTCGTGGCCAAGACGAAGGGCAAGGGTCCCATGCCCATGAAGAAGCCTTTCTTCAAGAAGAACCAAAAGATTGTCTTGGTGACTCAAGAGCAATATCCCACCGATGATGAAGATAGTGACAAGGAGGATACTCCAACGCAAGTGGCCGCACTAGCCATGTCTTCCACAACTCCATCACTCTTCTCCTCACCAAACGAGAGCCTCATCATCAAGAATGGAAGATGTCTTATGGCAAAGACATCCGAGGTACAACTAACCCCCAACTCCATATCACATGACATTGATGATTCTATGAGCCTAGAAGTCAAGGAAGAAATCATTGCTTTTGATAAATTCATGACTAACTTGCAAGGAGAAGGAAAGAAACACTTTGGCTCAATCATGAGTCGTATAGGTGAGCTTGAGGATGAGCTTGAACTAAAAGGTGAGATTGAGAGAGAGGATGCACACGCTAAGGTGTCTCTCCAATCCTCTCTCGAAGATGAACAAGAAGCTCATGCTCTCCTCGAGGAGCAACTTGCTAAGATCACTAAGGATCGTGATCTCTACTTTGCTAAATGTAAAATTGTGCAAAATGAAAAGTCCGAGCTTGTAGTTTCTCATGCTAGACTTTGCGAAGACTTCGAGTCACTTGACAATGCTCACAAAGTGTTGACAAGTGATCACGAACGTCTTCTCAAGTCTCGTGATCAACTCCAATCTCGGATATCTACTCTTGAGAAACCTAGCACCTCTACTCCTTTGAATGCTAATGCAAATGTTGTGAAGGGTGTTGCTAGGGTTTTGTTTGTTCCTTCTATGGCAACCAAGACCAAGACATCTCTTGATAAAGGTAAGGGGACACTCACTACTCCTCTTCATGAGCGAGTGCCCCATAAGGGCAAGGAAGGTCTAGGCTATGTTGCTAAGGAGAAGAAGGAGATCAAGAAGAAGACTAAGTCCGCACAAGCCAAGAAGGTTGACATTGCGAGTGGAAATGCCACAAGGGGCACTCCCACTCGTAATGACTTTGCGGGCATAGCTAACCCCAACTATGCTTTATATGTTGATTATTATGGGGATGTCTATGCTAGATACATTGGTCCTTTTGATGGTTACATTGAATATGCTATTTGGGTACCAAAGACCCTTGTTGCTAACCAAAAGGCACCCATTGCAAAATGGGTACCTAAATCCAATAATTGATTGTGTGTAGGGCCTTGCTTCCGGAGGATCGAAATGGATAATTGATAGTGGGTGCACTAGTCATATGACCGGAAGCAAGGATATTGTAACGGAGTTGAAGCCCAATGATGATCAAATGACCGTTACATATGGTGATAATTCTAAGTCTAAGGTAATAGGGCTCGGCAAGGTGGTAGTGGCACCGGACATCACACTTGTGAATGTCTTGCTTGTCGAGTCCCTAGGTTTCAACTTGATCTCCGTCCATTCCTTAACTTGTTTGGGTTATACCGTTTTCTTCGAAAAGGAAATGGTCATTCTCTTGCGGAGCAAGTCTCTCAATGTGTCTTTCGTTGGGTACATTGAGAATGGGCTCTATGTGGTTGACTTCTCCGGAGTCACCACTTCCCATACAATGTGCTTATTCGCAAAGGCGGACTTGGGTTGGCTATGGCATCGCCGACTAGCCCATGTCAACATGAGGACTTTGCAAAGTCTCCACAAGGGTGGCCATATCCTAGGACTAAAAGACCATGTTTCTTTCTCGAAGGATCGAATGTGTAGGGCGTGTGTTGAAGGAAAAATGCATGACATCTACCATCCAAGCAAGACCATCATTTCGTCAAAGAGGGTTTTGGAGCTTCTCCATGTTGACCTCTTTGGTCCCATTCCGGAAGCTAGTCTTGGTAGCAAGAAATATTGCTTGGTGATTGTTGATGACTATTCAAGATACACATGGGTTTTCTTCTTCAAGACGAAGATGGAGACTCAACAAACTATCATCGACTTCTCCAATGAAGCTCAACGTCAACACAATGTCCCTATCTTGGTGATACGAAGTGACAATGGGTCCGAGTTCAAGAACTACACCTTAAACAAGTTCCTTAGTGAAGAAGGGATTCGTCATCAGTATTCCGCTGCTTATACTCCCCAACAAAATGGTGTAGCCGAAAGGAAGAACCGCACACTTATTGAGATGGCAAGGTCGATGATGGCGGAGTTCAAGTCCCCTCACAACTTTTGGGCCGAAGCCGTCAACACCGCTTGCCATTCATCCAACCGGCTCTTCTTTCGCAAAGGACTCATGAAGACACCTTATGAAATGCTCACCGGGAACAAGCCCAATATCTCCTACTTCTGAGTATTTGGTTGTAAGTGTTTTTATCTCATCAAAGGTGTTCGTTTGGGCAAGTTTGATTCTAAGTCTCTTGAAGGGACATTTGTGGGCTACGGATCCGAATCTCACACTTATAGAGTCTATGATAGGGCCTCGCGCATAATCATAGAAACTTGTAGTGTGGTATTCGAGGAGAATGACGGCTCCCTCGTGGAGCAAAGTGGTGTTTCCGATGTAGGTGATGATGAACCTCAAGATGCTATCCGAAGAATGGGGTTGGGAGTCCACCGCCCCGTTGAACTCTATTATGAGGTTGATCAACAAGGACCAAGTTCTTCACAAGTGGTGACCACCCCAACCCAAGGAACACCCATCGACAACACCGTGCCCAATGCACCCTGCCAAGAAGAAGAACAAGATTCTACAGTTGCTCCTGGAATTTCCGGAGGACCGGAATATCCGGGTCAAGATGGACTCGGAAATTCCGGTGGTCCGGAATTTCCGGTTCCTGAACCCGGAATATCCGGTCCTGCTGACATTCCCGGTGGCAGTTCGCAAGGCCAAGATCAACCCTCTCCCTCACCAACGGACACCACTCCAATGGTTGATCAAGGCCATCAAATCAGTCAAGGCGGAGACATGAATGATCAAGATGATCAAGCGATTCCTCCCACCACTCGGAGGGAAATCGAGATCCGCCGCTTGAATAGGGTTGGCACCTCACAAGAATTAAGAGCTCTATCTCTTGACAAGGTGCTTGGTGATGTGAGAAGCAAGGTCTCTACCCGAAGACAACTCGCAAGCTTTAGTGAACATCAAGCTCACATCTCCATGGTGGAACCCAAGAAGGTCTTTGAAGATCTTGAAGATAAAGATTGGCTTGATGCCATGCATGAAGAGCTCAACAACTTCGAGCGCAACAAAGTGTGGAAGTTGGTGGAAAGACCCAAAGATTGCCGCAATGTTATCGGCACCAAGTGGATATTCAAGAACAAGCAAGATGAACATGGCATGGTGATAAGGAACAAGGCAAGATTGGTGGCTCAAGGTTACTCACAAATTGAAGGCATTGACTTTGGAGAAACCTACGCGCCCGTGGCTCGACTTGAGTCAATCTGTATTCTTCTTGCCTATGCCTCTCACCATAACTTTAAGTTGCAACAAATGGATGTTAAATCCGCTTTTCTAAATGGTCCACTAAATGAACTTGTTTATGTTAAGCAACCACCGGGGTTCGAGGACCTCAAGTATCCGAACCATGTCTACAAGTTGGATAAGGCACTCTATGGCCTTAAACAAGCCCCATGAGCGTGGTACGAGCACCTTAGAGAACTACTTGTAGATCGTGGATTCCAAGTTGGGGAAATCGACCCCACACTTTTCACTAAGAAAGTTAATGGGGAGCTTTTCATTTGTCAATTATATGTGGATGACATTATATTTGGATCGACTAACAAAGCATTTAACGAAGAATTCTCTAAGCTTATGACTGACAGGTTTGAGATGTCTATGATGGGCGAGATGAAGTTCTTCCTCGGATTTGAGATCAAACAATTGAGGGAAGGAACGTTCATCAACCAAGCAAAGTACATTCAAGACATGCTCAAGAAGTACGAGTTGCTTGATCTCAAGGGTGCCTCTACTCCAATGCAAACCAAATGCCACCTTGAGCTCAACCCGAAGGGTAAGGATGTGGATCAAAAGGTATACCGCTCCATGATTGGATCTCTCCTCTACCTTTGTGCATCTAGACCGGATATAGTGCTAGTCGTAGGAGTGTGTGCAAGATATCAAGCGGCTCCTAAAGAAAGCCATGATGTGGCGGTCAAGAGAATCTTTCGATATTTGGCTTATACCCCAACTTATGGATTGTGGTATCCCAAGGATGCAAATTTCTCATTATGTGGATTCACGGATTCCGATTGGGCGGGAGATCATGATGATAGGAAGTCAACCTCCGGTGCTTGTCAATTTATTGGGAGGTCCTTGGTGAGTTGGTCTTCTAAGAAGCAAAATTGCATATCTCTCTCCACCGCCGAAGCCGAATATGTTGCAGCCGCTAGTTGTTGCACTCAGTTGCTATGGATGAGGCAAACTTTAAAGGAGTACGATGTCGATTGCGACAAAGTGCCTCTTTTATGTGACAACGAAAGTGCCATCAAGATTGCCTACAACCCGGTGCAACATTCAAGAACCAAGCATATTGAGATCCGCCATCATTTCATAAGAGATCATGTGGCCCGTGGAGACATTGACTTATCATATGTGGGCACAAGGGATCAATTGGCGGATATCTTCACGAAGCCCCTTGAGGAAGGAAGGTTTTGCTTTTTGAGGAATGAGCTTAATATCATTGATTCGAGGTCCTTGACTTAATCGCTTGCACACTCACCTAGGGCGTAATTGCATCTTATCTAGTTTAGATGTAGGCATGGAAATAGGGGGAGTGCGGTCCTAATACATTGGACCATCCCTCCCCCCATTATGCCGATAGCAAGTGTTCTTTTATCTCTATATTCATTCTTGTGACTAATGAGCTAAAACGACGAGTATTGGTTATGTACCCAAGATACATCTTCGCGGTAACATGCCATACACTCCTACATGGTGGCCTCGGCCACCGACCTCTTCTCCTTGAAGAGTTGATGTTATTTGGAGCTTTATGTTGCTATTTGCTCTTCTTTTCATGCATGTGGGAAACCTACTCAACTTGGCTCTTTTGGTTCGATTTGGTTGTTGTGAGTTGAGTATGGTGTACCAATATCATTTTGGAAATCTATCCCAAGCCTACTTTCCCCTGAAAACATTTCTCTCTATTGCACACAAGTCATCCTTTTGAAAACTGGGATTTTGGTTCAGCAGGTCGGAATATCCGGTTCATTTTGAACCGGAATATCCGGTGACTCGGAATATCCGGTATAACTTATACCGGAATATCCGGTCTGGCAGTTTGTCCAGAAATATAAGGGCAGGCTCGGGGTGAATGGCTCATTACTGCCTTTCTTCCACCCCCGACCTCCCTCTCCTCCAGCCGCCGCCCCTGCTGTTCCCAAGCCCCTCCGGAGCACTCCGTCCGCCGGGGAACCTCTTTCTCGGCCGGATCTGCTCCTCCTCCGCCCCGGGAACTCACTCCTCCAAGCAATGGCCTCAATGGATGAGGGTAACTTCACTTTTCTTCTTCCTTATGTGCTTGCACTTGGATCTTGATGTGGAGTTATTTGTTTCAATGTTGCTTGGTAGAGATTGTTCCTAGGACTATTCCCTGCCTTCTACATACATTAGTTTTGCATTACATTGGATCGATCTAGTTTTAGACCGAGTCAAATCTCATATCTGCAGTTTCTGTCTGACTCAGAATATCCGGTCCAGATTGACTCGGAATTTCCGGTCCCCCGGAATTTCCGGTCATGTCTGACCCGGATATTCCGAGCCAAACACTGCAGTTTTTAAGATTAACTCATGTTTAACTACACATGATTCATCGAATGCCTATCTAATGTGTGTATTACCTCCTGACTTGTGTGCACTTACCTTATGCTGCCATCTATGATCAAATTCACAGGTTCAGGTGGAAGTCCGTCCGCAGGGGGTTCAAGGCACACTGGTAGAGCACCTGTCTCCAAGCAATCAGTCAACAAAGGAAAGGGCCTTCCACCTCAGAGGAAGAAAGTTGTTGCCAGCAAGCCCTCATCTAAGAAGAGAAAGAATGCTCCTAGTCCCCAACGTCCGAATTATTCCAAGATGCATTCTGTTGATTACTCTCAGCTGAGGCAGGGGGACTGGTACCTCAGCGCAAGAGACACCTCTCTCGATGATCGCAGTTTTTGGTGCCAAGCACAAGAGCATATATTTGTGGATCTATCTCTCTCTCTGTCGAAGCCAATTCGACCCATGCACCCGTTTGACTTTGCTTCCCTACAGAAGAAAACTGCTTTTTCAGAGGCCATCCACATTGTGAAGACCATGGGCTTGGAGAGGTTGGCGCTCATCCGTTGTGCCTACAACGCGCAGCTTGTTATGTGGGAGCCACCCCTGGATTCACTCGTAACTTGCTGCCTTTGTATGATGTTCTTGTGCGCATCCTGCGCGAGAACATTGCACCGAGTGGTGGCAACAATGACAACGTGGTCACCCCTCTCTGCAACCTGCTCCTTCACGCCAACCGCATTGTGGAGGACTCGGGTTCTGATACTGACTGGAGAGTAGATGTGATGGATTATATCTACAATGAGATGTATGAGGCTATGACCACCAGGGTCTCCATTCCTTATGCTCCGTACATTATGAAGCTTCTCCTGTTTAAGTTCCCTAACCTCAACGTCAGCAGCAATGATTTGGTGTCACATGACTTCAAGAACCTCTATGTGAAGAAGACTGTGGTCAAGCCCCCTCCTAGGCCTTCTACTACATCCGCTCCAGGTGGATCTTTCATGGGTGATGCTAGGAGGGCTGCTGCTACCTCTACTCATGTTCCCACCACTCATGCGCATGTCAAGAAGCTGAACTGGTTCCAGCGCAACATCCTTTGCATGAATGTGGACATCCGCAAGGAGCAATACAATGCCTACAAGGATCGCTGTCAGCAGGACTACAAGCAAGACTTGATCCTTCACCATGCTTCTGGCTCTCCTGCTCCTGCTGATCTGTCTGAGCCCCTGTCCTTTGCTCAGTGGAACCAGGGTTCCTTGGCTCCATGGACACTGATTGACCAGGACCTTGGTGGCAGCTCGTACACCACAAGCTATGACTATGATGAGGAGGATGAAGATGAGGATGAGGAGGCAGCGTCTGAGGAGTATGAGGACGATGATGATGATGAGGAGGCTGATGCTGATGATGATGAGGAGGAGGACCCCTCGGACTGAAGACTTCCATGGGACGTAGCATCGCTCTTCTTCCTTTTTGGCGTTTCGATGCCAAAGGGGGAGAAGTTGCTCTATTAGGACTTCTTCGGGGATTTGCAAGGGTCGGGCACAAGCTTATGCGTTTATCATTTATTTGCGCTTGTGTCCATTTATCGTGTTTTTTAGTTACTTGTGAAACTCTCTTTTTGTCATTTGTGATATCTTTGTATTGAGACAATGGTTGATGCTATCATTATATTATGCTTGAGACTTCGAATTGATTGTGTTGGTATTCTCTTCATATTCTATATGCACAAGGTATGAAAATCTATCTAGTCTCAAGTGCTTCCATAATCTTACTTTTTGTCTCGTTTCTCCTTTGTGATATCTTGTGGTTGTTGTTATAAAATTACTCCTATCCTTTGTTATTTTGTGCTGCATACTTGCATTTATTTAGGGGGAGCCATTTTCTGCCAAAAACATGTTATTGCTGTTTGTTTCTATCCAAATCTTGGTATTGTCATCTAACACCAAAAAGGGGGAGATTGAAAGAACATTTCTTAATCCCTAATGTTTTGTGTGTTAGTTAACAATACCAATGATACTAATCCTATTGCTAAGTATTTCAGTTTGGGTGAAACTCATATCACAAATCCTAAAGCCAAATTGAAGAGAAAAAGAGTTTCTGGAATTCTTCCCAGACCCGGATATTCCGGTTCACCAACCCGGATATTCCGGGTCATCCCCAGAAAATTGGCTAAGTCAAGTTCAGAAGTTCTACTGACTTCAATCGGAAAATCAGCTCGGAAATTTCAAGGACCCGGATATTCCGGTTCACCAACCCGGATATTCAGAGTCAACCTCAAGAAAATTGGCTAAGTCAAGATTCAGAAGTGGTACTGACTCCAATCGGAAAATCAGCTCGGAAATTTCAAGGACTCGGATATTCCGGTTCACCAACCCGGATATTCCGAGTCAACCTCAAGAAAATTGGCAAAGTCAAGATTCAGAAGTGGCACTGAATCCAATCGGAAATTCAGCTCGGAAATTTCAAGGACTCGGATATTCCGAGTCAACCTCAGAAAATCGACTAAGTCAAGTTCAGAATTGGTTCTGATCTCAACCGGAAATTCAGCTCGGATATTTTCAAAGACCCGGATATTCCGGGGCACCGGAATTTCCGGTGGTACTTATACCGGAATTTCCGGGTGACCAAGACAGCCAACGGCCAGATTTTGAGGGGGAGTATAAATACCCCCTCACTCACTCAAGAACAGTGAGCTCTCAGATTTTCTCTCTCCTACTATTCTTGAAAGCTCAAATCATCAAGATCTCCCAATCCCCCCACCCAAATTCATAGATCTTTGGAGGATTGGAGGAGAAGGCCCGGATCTACATCCTCACCGAAGGGATTTGCATTTCTCCCCCATTCACTTGGGGATTTCGTGGCTAGGGTTTCCGGTGGGAAAACCTAGTTCACCATTGTTGTACTCTTGGTGTTACCTTGACCTTTTGTGGTCCTTGACCTTTTGTGGTCTTCTTGGGAGCCCCCAATTCAGTTGTGGGTGTGTGCCTCAAGCGTTTGTAAGGGATTCGATCTCCGCCCTAAAAGGGGATCAATAGTGGAAGGTGGACTCGAAACCTTTGTGGTTGAGTTCATCGGAGAAGAAGGTGAGCCTTTGTGGCGTTGCGGCTAACCTGTTGTGGTAGCGCACACCTCTCCAAACGAGACGTACACCCTTGGGTGGAACTCGGGATTACATCTTCGTCTCCGCGTGCTTCACTTGGTTCCCTTTACCCTTTGCTCCCTTACTTACTTATCGTGTTATTGCTTAGATTCTCATTTAGGTAAATTCACCGTAGTTGCATATCTAGAGAATTTACCTTTGTGTTGAGCCTAAATTTGAAAAGTCCTAAAATTTGTAATAGCACCTATTCACCCCCCCCCCTCTAGGTGCCGGATTCCCGTTCAGCATCCCGGGAGGGGTCCGATGGAGATCGGGCAGCGCCGAAAGAGTTTTCGGAGCTAGGAAAAATTATATATATTATGTTTGATATTAATTAGTGTTATTAATATGCAAATATGATTTTATATATTTATTTTCGAATTTATTTAGGCAGATTTCACTAAATGGGCCTTCCGGACGAAAGAAGGCCCAAGAGGGGGGGGGGGGGGGGAACCCCCTTGAGAATTCGATGGGGGCATGGAGGCCGGCCTAGGTGGGCCAGATGGGGCCCACCAGGGGGCCGGCGCACCCTCCTTTGCCGAACCAGGCTGTGGGATAGTCCCACATTGCCTGGCTGGCAAGGTAGGCCCCCCCTGGGAGCCTATATAAGAAGGGGCACACCCAGCCTTTTAATTCACCAATTAATTCCTGATTTCTCTCTTGATCTCGTGGTTCCCAAGTTGGAGCCGCGCCGAGCAGAGCAAGGGAATCTCCTCCACCATAGCCCGCTGCCGCGCTGCTGGTGTTCCGGTCCAAGTCTTCCGCTGCTCGTCCTGGGCTGGAGCTTCGGAGGCCGTCGTCTCCACCGTACGTGTGCGACTCCCTGCGAGGTGCTGCGCTAGCGGTACTCGGAGGCCTGCTTCCTCTACACGACCTTGAGGTCGGCTTCGTCGGTCTTCATCGACAACGTTTGTGCGAGAACGTAACCCCCGCTTTCGGTCTACAAGGGTACGTATTCCGATCTCCGTTCGTACTACTATATCTGCATAGAATAGATCTTGGCATGCTTTTAGGATATCGTCGGTAGGAATTTTTTTGTTTTCTGCACACGATCCCCTTCATCTTCTTCTGCTGCTCAATTCGCCCCCAAATTGGCCCATTCCCCTCGCCCAGACGCCCAATCGTCGCTCCCATCCCCTTCACTGCTCGCGTCTGCAGCTCGTCCCGATGCGGCGACGCACGGCACCGCGGCGGCGCCCCCACTCCCAACTTCTGCTCGCGAAGGCGGAGGTGCAGCACGCAGAACCGGCAGACGGGCCTCCAGGGAGAGTTCGGACCAAGAATCCTTGGTATACTATGACTGATCGCTTGCTATACTATGTCTACAAACCGAGAACTATCCTCTATAGGAGGCCCAACTAGCTGATTCCCCAAATTGACGTCTAGCCGGAAACTATACGGAGCCGCGGAGGCCACGCTAAATATCCAGTCCGCAGCCCGCAAACGGTATTCTTGCGAGTTTCGATCTGTGCGCTCAGCCTTTCCGCCTTCCTCGAGTCTGCTCGTCCGGTTTTCCTTGACTCCCTGGCTCCACGACCAGGATCGTTGGTTGCCTTCGCCGCCGATCGCCACTACTCATCGGGTCCTCCCTGCTAGCTTCTGCCTTTCACAACCGCTCCAATCAAAAGGACTTGAGGTGATGTGGAAATTCACTCCAGTTGTGTGTTTTGTATTCTATACATTACACAACTATTACCACATGATCACATTTTCACTTATGCACAACAAAAGCTGTACTAACTTATTGACTGTGTTAATGCTTTGACTCATGTTCTTGCAACTATGTATGAAATCATCGTTTCTCTGTGGGAGTTCGGTGCCCATTTGGTGGCTCAGTTTGTTTTCTATGTCATGACCTCTCTGAAGCAAGCAGTTACTAAAACCCCACATCATACTCGGTTGGTGATGACCACACACCCTGGCCTTTGGGGGATGGACCTCTACAAGAGTAAGGTCCACGAATTCTTAGAAAGTAAGTTATCGCATGATTCCATCTTGGGATTCCATCTTGCGGCATACCATCCTAGAGCTGCATATGTCCTCAAGCAGATGATTCGTGCTGCTAGGGACGATGGTGATATCCACCTGACACGCCCGCCATGGCCGTACGGTCCAAACGATGCGCCCAAGCCTCCCATGATGCCCTTTGAGCGACGCGTATCACATGTCCTTATCCTGGTCGTTACAAAACGAGCGGGGCAACAGAACGATGCCGACCTCCCGTGTGACCCGTGCATGCAGCATGCATGCCCCGAGAAAGAAGACAATTTACCTATGGTAAGTTCAGACTTGAGAGGATATTGGTGGATTGCTACTGTTTTTAGTGGAGGGACTTTGGTGCAAGAAAATACACTCTTGATTCTTGAGACAGGTCAAGACAGTGCGAGACCATCAAATACGTAGCGCCATGATCACTAGTGATTGTAGAAGAGCTACTAAGTCGTATTTAATGACCAGAAAATGGTATTCTCAAAGTAAGGAGACTGAAGTGAACTTCATCGACAAGACTGACAACTGAGGGACGTTTCACTTACTTTTCAGCCCTGAGTGTCTAAGCCTATAAATGTGGTAATGAAAATACTACCAATTCTCCGTCGTAGTCTAGGTGGTTAGGATACTCGGCTCTCACCCGAGAGACCCGGGTTCAAGTCCCGGCGAGGGAATTTTTAATTTTGTCTATTAAAGCCAAATTTATCCTCAAATTACTAAACCACCCTCCATTCGACGCTAACCAGCGGGGGGCACGCCGGTAACTGCACGCATATAAGCACCTCCGCCCTAGGGTTTCCGTCTCGTCCTACAAAGACTCCTCCCGCCGCCGCCGCCCCACACGACGCTCTAAACCCCTCCATCCTCCCCCCTTCGCGTGCGCCGCCGCCGCCACCCCCAGATCCGGCAGCCATGGTGAGTGCTCGTCGCCCAGAAGTGCAACTCCTTTCGCTCCGCCTTGTCCGTTGTCCCCGAATCCGGAATCCCGCAGTTCTGACGATGTGGTTTTTGTTCGTGTTTCGTTCTGGCAGTCGACGGAGAAGAAGCTGGCGAACCCCATGCGGGACATCAAGGTGCAGAAGCTCGTCCTCAACATCTCCGTCGGTGAGAGCGGAGATCGCCTCACCCGCGCGTCCAAGGTATAACTATGCCCGTCTATGCATCCTCTTCCTCTCCTCGTTGATGCGCTTGCTTGTGCTGGATTCAGATTAGTTTCGCCTAGATATTTTAGTATGGTTGCTGTAAGCTTTTGCGAGGCTGTTATCAGGAGCGAGTGCTGTACTTCGCTTATATTAGCAATCTAGCTCGTTAGTTTTTTGGAATTGTAAGACATCAATGATCTAGCCCTGCTCGGCAACTGCCATTTTCTATCTTTGGTGGAGTGCCTCTTTTGTTGTATGCCAGTAGGATATGCGTCAGCTTGCTGTTCTAATGCTGCTACCTTGTAACCACTATTGTTTGGGTGTGGTCAGTCATGCGTGCTCCATTTCCGATAGTTGTAGATTAAACTTAATTTGCTCAATCTGAGTGGCACCATAGGCACTCCCCCCTATGGTATTTCTGTTCAAAATAAATAAATATAAGAGTGTCACGAAGCAGTAATTTCTCTTAATTTGTCATGTCAGGGAAATGTACCTTAATTGAAAATCATTGATGTTAACTGCATTGTTTTCATTTGTTTCTTAGGTGCTGGAGCAGCTCAGCGGCCAGTCACCGGTGTTCTCCAAGGGTAAGTTCCTTAACTCCAGCCTATTTGTGTTGGCAATGGCCAATGTGGTCTATGTTGTTGGTGCTCATAGGGATGATATATTGCTATGGCAGCAAGGTACACTGTGAGGTCTTTCGGTATCCGCCGTAATGAGAAGATTGCGTGCTACGTGACGGTGAGGGGCGATAAGGCGATGCAGCTGCTGGAGAGTGGCCTGAAGGTGAAGGAGTATGAGCTGCTCAGGAGGAACTTCAGCGACACTGGATGCTTTGGGTTCGGTATCCAGGAGCACATTGATCTGGGCATGAAGTAAGTTTATCTGACGCCAGCACTCTTGGTGTCTGGTGCAGTTCTTACTGATTTGTTTCTTATTAAGATAATGTTTCCTTGTTAAGTAGATGAAAATGCAGGTTGCTCTAACTTCATCTTGGCATTCATTAGATCAGCTTTAGCAACTGTTTGGGCATGAACAGTCAAAGAGTGGTAATTAGCTGTAGGTTTAACAAATGTTAAAAAAATGTGAATAAATATGGGTAACTGAAACAGTAGTAATAGGCTTACATTATGCAGCTACTTGGTATAATTAGATCCACTGTAACTTATTACACAGTTAAAATGGAACCCTGGTGGATAAGTAATATTGTTCCGTTTGAATCTCTAACACCAGTGCATATGACATGATAAGATTTGTGGTCTGAATATGCATTGTGTTGCCGCTGCTAGTTCCTTCTCTATGGATGTGGGCTACTAAGTAGCTGAAGAACATGGTTCATTTTTTGTCTGATTGTACACTTTCATTTTTCTTGTCTAACTGCGCCTAATCATTGCTTGTTTGGTTTTCACATTTGTGTAATGAACCAGTAAGTAACCTCTGTTTCTTTATTAGGTACGACCCTTCCACTGGTATCTATGGTATGGACTTCTACGTCGTTCTGGAGCGTGCTGGATACCGTATTTCTCGCCGCCGCAGGTGCAAGGCCCGCATTGGCATCCACCAGAGGGTCACCAAGGAGGACGCCATGAAGTGGTTCCAGGTCAAGTATGAGGGTGTCATCCTCAACAAGTCCCATGCGAGTTAAGAGATGAATGAGTCTCTCATTAGACCCCGAGTTAAACTAAGTTCACCTGGTTGCTGGATATGTATGTTTCTTAGAAACCGAATGCTTTGTCAGTTTTTGCCTGTACTGAAGTTGGATGATTTTGGTTTGTCTGCACTTTCGTCTAAGAGGTTTACTTATGACTATCCTCTTTCAACAATAGATATGTTTGGCATATGAGATAATCTCTTCTGTTTGGTCACTCCGCTATCTTCTCCAGATTCCTGGTTCCTTTCTCCGAATATCTGTTGAGAAATGGTTCTAAGGTTCTAAGAGCATCCCTAGCCGTGCCCTTTTAAGGGCAAACCCTTAAAAATAACTTTTTTTTACGGATTTGGATGATAAAACGCAGACTAGCAGAGTCCTTAAAACCGTAAAACAAATTAAGGGTTGACCCTTATTTTCTCCTTCTAACCTTTACAAAACCGTAAAACAAATTAAGGGTTGACCCTTATTTTCTCCTTCTAACCTTTACAACTGAGTGTTGGAGGGGAAGATTTGCCTCAACCCCTACTCGGCCGACGTGGACACGCTGATGAAGTTGCTTCCTCCTCACCGCGCGCGTCCGCGATTTGTCCGCCGCCGCTGTGCCCTGTCGCCTCCGATCGCCCCCACCGCCCCTCCACTTGCCTCGGCCACTCCTCCCCGACCCGACCTCGTCACCGCCGGATCCAGATCGCGCGAGCTCCCCTGTGCCGCCCCACACCCGCGCCAGTCCGCCTGCTGCCGCCGCGATTGGCTCACACCCGAGCTCCCCTGACCTTGCCTCGGCCACCCCACCGTATTCCGAGCTCGCCACCGCTCCCCGCGCCTGTGCCTCCCCATCGCCGAGCCGCCTCGGCCTTCCTCCGTGTCGCCAACGCCACCCAAGCGTCATCCCGCCCCCGGCCTCGCGCGAGCTCCACCCGACCCGCCTCATGCGCCGCCAGCTGTCGCCGCCACGCCGCCCGCTTGCCACGCCTCGAGCACGTCGGGGTCGCCTCGCCGCCCGATGCCCTCTATTTCCAACCCATCATGCCGTGCGCGCTCACGTTTTTTTTCCTTTTCCTGTTTTAAGGGTTGGATTTGAGGGTACTGATCTACGCCATATATTTTCAACCTTTAAAACTGCCATCTCTCGACCCTTATTCCAATTTTAAGGGTTGACCTTTTAAGGACTCTGCTAGTGATGCTCTAACCGTTCTAGTTGATCAGATGGAACCTGTATTTTCATTTGTGCAGTGAAAGAAATCACAAATTAGAAATTAGGTGATGCTGTGAATACTACTCTTTGGATGTTTGTACATTGCAAGCGTCAATACACGAGTTTGTAAGTTTCTCTATAATTTCTTGAATCGTCATAAATCGTAAGCTGGATTTGTCGTGCCGTCGCCTAGAAGTCATGCCGGCAGATGCATCATGACTCATTTAGCTAGTCGTCGCAGACTAGTCACTGGTGGGAGCGAACCAAATTGATGGGAAACTTCATCCACAAATAAATCATCACTAACTATACAAATTGCTAAGAGCATCACTAGCAGTGGCCTTAAACTGGTCAAATACTCAAATTAACTGTTTTTTATACCTGAATTAACTGTTTTTTAGGACTGAGGTCGAAAATTGACGTGAAACAAGAGCCTTTAAACTCGTAAACCCTTAAAAAAAATTGAAGACCCAACCCTCATTTCTCATTTCAAGCTGCACAAACACAGGTTGAGAGGTAAAACTGAATGATCCTTCATTTTCGATCAACGCACGGGGTGGGAGGGGAAAATCCCCAACTGCCTACTCTCGTGTTGCCTTCCCCGACCGCCGCCGCCATCGCTGGCCGTGATTCCGGCCGCCCTCCGCCTCCCCTTGGCACGTGAGAGCTCGCCGCAGCTGCGCCATGCTCCCTGCCGCTCCCCGCCACCTCCGGCCCCGTGCATTCAGTGCTGCGTCGACAATTTTGAGCCTTCACGTTTTCTTGACCCTCAAACTGGTCTTGAGGGCACCAGTGATGCTCTAAACTCGTCGGTCACTGGTCGGGTACAACAAAGTTGCTCGAGTAAGGAAAAAGTCCAATTTAAACCTTAAACTCGTAGAGGTCTGGCGAAATGAACCTTGAAGTCGAAATCCCGGTCGTTTGAATCCTAAACTTAGCAATCCCGGTCTAAAATGAACCTTGAACGTGTTTTTCGGAAAAGAAAAATAAATTATAAAATGATGACAGTCACTGATAAAATTGGCCCACATGTCAGATTCGTTTTCATCCCCAATCATATTCCTGACCAAAGCATTGAGCTAGCTTCATACTCAATCGATTGATTAGGTTCGTACGCGGTACGCAGCAGCAGCGGGCACAGACAGCAGCGCACGCACACAGCGCGCACGCAGGGCAGCACTTCACGCATGCAGCTCACGCAGCGCGCCCGACAGCAGCGTTCGGCAGCAGCTCACGCCCGGTGGCGGCCGGCATGGGGCTGAGACTTGCTGTATCTGCTAGCCAAAGCATACGTCTACTTAACAGCATGGCCTTGAAGGACATGCGGGGCCTGCTCCAGACCTGTCGAATCGTCTGGTCTACACCGCTTCGGCGCTTCCTCGCCCCCCCCCCCCCCACCCCCCACCCCCCCCCCCCCCCCCCCCCCACCACCCTGCCCTGTGCCGAGCATTGTCATTGAAAAAGAAATTGGGGGAAGAAGATAGATATGACACCTGGGTCCCACTGTCATTGAGAGTAACCTGTTATCCCGGTCGGGATGCCCTTTTCCCGGGGTGCCAAACAGGTCCAAGGTTCAGTTTAAACCGGGATTGCTAAGTTCAGGATTTAAACGACTGGGATTTTGACATTGGGGTTCATTTCGCCGGCCAGCCAAAGCTGACCCGGAACGGAATCCCCAAATGGGCACTGGAAGTATGTGCACCGTGGAGCGGCGCGGCCGCGTCCACCTCATCACCATCACCGGCGCCGGCGAGCACCGCCTGGGCCCGGCCCTCATCTCCGCCCTCCGCACCGCCGTGGCCGCCGTCCGCGCCTCCCCAGGCGACGGCGCCGGCGCCCTGGTCCTGGCCGCCGAGGGCAAGTACTTCTCCAACGGCTTCGACCAGGCCTGGGCGCGCACGGTCCCGCGCCACCTCCACGCCTCCATGAGCGAGGCCTTCCGGGGCCTCGTGGCCGACCTGCTCGCGCTGCCCATGCCCACGGTCGCCGCCGTCACGGGCCACGCCGCCGCCGCCGGGTGCGCGCTGGCCCTGGCCCACGACTCCGTCGTCATGCGCGCCTCCCGCGGGTTCCTGTACATGAGCGAGGTGGACGCCGGCATCACCATCGTCGACTACTTCGGGGAGCTGCTCCGGCAGAAGGTCCCCGACGCCGCCACCAGGCGGGACATGCTGCTCGCGGGGAGCAAGATGACGGCCGCGGAGGCGGTGCGGCGGGGCGTGGTGGACGCGGCCGCGGACGGCGGCGTCGACGACGTGGTGGCCGCGGCCGTCGCGGCCGCAGAGGGGCTCGCGGCGAGGGGGTGGGATGGGGAGGTCCTCGCCGAGATCAGGAAGGCGATGTGGCCCGTCGTGTGGGGGAAAGTCAAGGACTTCGGCGCCGAGGCGGCGGCCGCGCGGCCCCGGCTGTAGGCTAGCTCCTCCGCTCTAGGTAGGTACAGTCGAGCTCGAGCGAGCTCTGCAATTGCTCTGAATAAAGCATGCCGTAGACTTAGCATTCTTCAATTGGGATTGCTCTGAGAGAGTTTACAGAGAAGACACTGGCCAAGGAAGATCACACTGGAGATTTCAGAATTGTGATCAGAATTCTGAAACTCGCGTCTGGTTTTCATTTCATGTTGGCTTCATTCGTTTCTCTGATGGAAGCACCTCCTAGCTTCTGAAGCATATGAACTGCTTAATGAAAGTGAACTGTGGTCTATGATGGACTGTTCATTGCTTTAGAGCAACTCCAGCATATCCCAACGAGAAATTTTGTACTTTCCACCACCAATCCATGGGGTTGCGCACACGAAATGATGGTCTAATCTGTTGCAGTTTTCACTATTTGGTCGTGTAATCAACTATTTAATCATGTTGACAGCTAAACCGGCAACTTGCCCCATGCTAAAATTAATGTGCAGATATCTAAAAAAAAGTTTATTATTCATCTACAAAGTATGAAAAATGTTCTGTAGAATATAATAGACTTTGTTCTATATGTAGCATAAATTAACTTTAGTTTAAAACATTGTATGCGTATATTTCAAAACAAATAGTACTCGTGACATGCAAAATAAATCATAGGAAAATAAATAAATCAATCAAATAACAATGAACTCATAATTGATTTTTTGATGTCTCACGAATATTTGAATGTTGTGCATCCACACAAAAGCTCATGATTTTTCTACATTTTAAAGATTTTTTCAAAGGTTTGACACCTATCAAACAGTTTTCCTTCTGCCTCCTTTTGGACATCAATTGAAGCATGACTTGTGGGGTTTAGCTCTCATAATTAAACTGCAATGGATTAGACCATCATGGTGGAAACTACAAAAAATCTTTTTTAACTAGTGGTTACTACAATGTGTGACGTAGAAGATGGTGGAAGTTGCAATTTACTTAATATCCCCCGCATGCACTCCCCATAATTTTTCCGGACAAGTGATATTGAGAGCGTCGGCACATGTTGCCACCGTAAGGATGCCTCAGTGCATCGACGCTCCAAATTGACTTATTTTTTGAAAAATCAAACAATACTAAATCATTCTACTTTGATAGATTTTATTCAAACTAGATTTTTTTACGAAATTTAACTAAACCTAACTCTAAACCAAGCCTAACAACCGCAGTAGAATCGGTCCAGTCGAACGTGTTGACCGGTGTCCATGTCAAAGCGGCCCTCCTCTGGTGCCTCCTTCTTCACCTCGGCCTCCTCGCAGTCACCTCCAGGAAGTGGCACGTCATCCTTATCTTTACGGATTTTCAATTTGAGCTAAGAAATTGAATTTTTTTTACACGTAAAAAAGATCGATTTCCATTCAAAGAACGGAACCACCACCAGCAGCAGCGTAAGTTCGCTCAACCCAAAATTTTCACACCATAAACGGGCAGAGAACAGAGGCTCGACGCAGCGAGCAAAGTTGCAGGGGACAATTTTTAGAACGCTTGCGGAAAGAAACAACAGAAACCACCAGAGACGGAAGCAGAGGCTACAACTAGAAAAGATAACGACACGAAGGTAACCACCTCCGTCTTGAACCAGCAACCAATCTAGTTGTTTGATGCTCCAGAGCCAGCAACACCGTCTCCCAGCTGTAACAGAGAGGGTCAGAGGGAGGTCCATTTGAGGGTCTTGCCGTAGCCAGATTCAGCAACATATCAACTCCTTTGCAGAGGTCCTCCTGATCCCTAGCATTATGAGCACCTGCCCAGTATTTAACAAAAGCACACAAGGAGCAAATTAGACTATTGGGGTTAGCAATCAACTTCCCCTCAAAACAAGCTTCATTCCGGCTTCTCCAAATAGCCCAACAAACAGCAGCAATGAGAGTAATTTGCACGTTTCTACTAACAGGCAGGAATTGTGGAACCCACCAGAAAAATTGGGAGAAGGAGCCAGGGCGTGTGGGAGCACCCACAGCACGAGCAATAATAGACCGAACATATTTAGCAGCAGAGCAAGTAAAGAAGAGGTGATGGATGGTCTCTTCCTGGTTACAGAACTGGCAGGCAGTAGGGCCTGCCCAGTTTCTTTTAAACAGGTTATCTTTTATAGCTATTGCATTGTGTCAAATGAGCCACATCTAAATCTTAATTTTCAGGGGAATTTTCGCTTTCCACAAGTGTGAAGATCTGTCAATTCCAGTGTTGCTGAGATTATGATACATGGACTTTACACTAAACTGCTCATTTTTTGTCCATTTCCAAACTGGTTTGTCTCTGTCATTGTTCAAAGCAACTCCCTGAATTTGTCTATACTGATCTGTCATTCTTGGGTTTGCAAATGTTTCTCCACTTCACCCAATGAATCTTCTTTTTCCAATGCCCTTAACCTAGAAAAAGGACCTCATCTGCCTCTCCATCCCCTGGATGTTGGATTTGTGAAGCAGTCTAAAAAAAAGAATAAGAAATTAAAATGAAACCGTCTCAAAGAAAACAATCTATTGGGAGGGCCTATTAGCACCGCGAGTGGAGAGCGGCACCCCCAATAACCCACGACGCCCGTCCGGCGCAAGCTAATGGACTGGTTTTGTGCGCTGAGTGGAGAACTGGAGATGCTCTAAACTCATCACCACACTGCCGCCGATTTAGTTCGTCATGTAAGTTGCAATGTTTCCGGCCTGCTCAAGCCTAGCTCTGGCCTAAAGGGTAGCTCTCGAGCTAAAGGCATGCCGTAGACTGTGAATTTTACAGTTCGTACGAACGGGGATAATCGGTTTGGTATGGGATTGCTCGTAGAGACCATTTAAGGAAGATCACACTGGTGATTTGTGATCTCCGTTAATTTGGCTTCCTTCTTTTTTCTTTTTTTTTTGAAACGAGGCAAAAACTTTGCCTTTTATATTGATCTAGGAGAAGCAAACATGACACGGCCGAGGCCAAAAAGAAAAAAGACATACAAAGCAGGGCGTACTAGGCGAAGGATCTCATCCTACACCGTCTAATCTCTCAGAAAGATATATCGTCATATCTTCAAATGCTACAAACGCGACGTAATTAGAGGGGCGGGAAGCCGGTCAGGCCACGTCCAACGCCGTCGGTGGCGGAAGATCGCATCCCCCTAGACTAGCAAGGCCAATCAAAGCTTCATCCGCTGCCGTTATGGACGGCAGGTTCACCTTGAGGAGGGTCCTCAACCCGTTGACTTGCAAAAGAGAGAATGGAGTCTTCTTGCAAGAGTTCGTGAATTCTTTCATAGCCTCCACCAGGGGCATATGTCCAAAGTCGAGCCCCAGTTTCGTGTGGAGGACACGTTGCGCTTTGCCGACCGCTGGGAGTTGAGGCTTTGCCGCGAGCCTGCTGCTACGACGCTCGGGGTTGGGCGGGGCCACATGAGCACGTGACACCGTCGGAGTAGGCGTTGGCAGCAGCGGCACAGCCGGCGATACCGGATGAGGGAGCGTCATCAGCCTCCACGTCGTCGTCAAAGCCGTTTGCGATGAGCTGGAGCTCCCTCCTCGCCAAGTCGTCATCATCGTCAAGGCTGTGTTTGTGCGCCACCTTCTCGCCGTCCAGCAGCAACTCGAGCTGAACCGACTCGACGAGGCCTGGCAAAAGCTGCTCCATCTTCCCGTCAACAACCTCATCCTCGTCATCGTCACTAGCAAATCCCCCGTCGCACAACGCGCCAATACCATCCAGCTCATAGCTACCCGCGTGCGATGGACAAGGTGACGTGATCTCGTGGCAGGGCATATGCCCATCATTCAGCTTCATCTCCGGCAGCAAGCGCACCGCTTCGTCAGCATGCACAACCTCGACGCCGCACACAGAAGGCGAGGGGGACGGGAGGCCGGTCAGCAATGGAGAGCACGCTAAAGATGGACCGAAGACATGGCGCGATGGGACCTCCCCTGTCGTAGCCGGCGACACCAGCTAATGCACGTCCAGCCCTAGGCCAACCCTCTCATTCTCCTCTGAGAGAGCCTCGTCCACGGTCACCATGTAGCATCTCTCTCTGGCCATTGTCGGGCGAGCCATGAGCACGTCCACAAATGGTGGAGGGAGCACGAGCGGGTTGGAGGGCAGCGGCGGGAAAATCATAGGTTCGGCCTCACTTGCGAAGGGAGTCGCGGCAACAAGAGCCCACGACAGGGCCCCAGGGGCAGTTGGGGAGGAGGCCGGCCGACGTGGAGGAAGACAAGCATTGGAGGGCTTGGCAGTCTTCTTGGCGAGCCGTATTGGGCAGTCTCTTTCTCGGTGGCCAGAGAGGTTGCAGGTGAGGCACCTAATTTTGTCGCGGCAGCCAGAAGAGCGGTGGTGACGAATTGGAGCGAGACAACGAGAGCAGAGCCCCTTCGTGCACCTTTTGAAGCGGAGAGCGGCCGCTTCATCTCGCGCGGGGCGTGGCATGGGAAGGATGCGACGAGCGCGGCGCGAGGTAACTAGCTCCCATCCCGGCTCCAAAGAGGCGTCCCTCGAGCCACCCGTCGTCGTAGAGGCTGAGGCACCCGTCGGCGAAGATGGAGGGTACATGCCACGAGACGCAACACGAAGGCGTGGTGCAGGGGAAGGCGGCTCTGTCCGAAGGCGAGGAGCAGGGATGTCAAAACGGACGGAGCGACAGACACGTGGAGGTGCATGGTAAGTGAAAAACGGCGCGGTGCGCAGTATGCCAGCCAGGGCAGCCTTAATCGTCGATGACATTGGGCAGCCCGCGCGACGGAAGGCGTCGCGGTCCGTTGGGGGAGGTGCGTCGAGGTCAAAGTCGAGGGAGCCCTCAATGATGCTCCGCAGGCGAGTCAATTTTGCCCTACTGCACGCCGGCGGTGAGGAGATTGCCTTGCAGCTAGACGTCGACGACGCTACCATAGCAGGCTCGAGCAGGTGCATCGGGACGGAGCCAAGCGCAGGGAGTGGTATCCGCGAGCCAGACAGAGCGGACGGAGATCCGGGCTGCTGACCATCGGGGAGCAATGGAGGCGACTTGGCACCGAGCAGGCGCCGGTCACGGGAACCACCCAGGGGGAAGACGGCCGGCGCAGGTCCAGGCCGGAGGCTGGCAGAGGAGGTGTTGCGGCCGGCCGGCGACGGAGATGAGGCCGTAGCAGGCGGCAAGGGGCGTGAGGGCCTTCCCCTTACAACGGGGACGAAGCCGAGGGGAAGTCCGGAGGGCGGACAGGGCATCCGGAGAGCTCCGACGACGAGGGAGCCCAGGCACGCCGGCGGCATGGCTACATGCGGAGGAGCGGCAGGTGTTGCGCCAGAACTCGATCTGGACGTGAAACGCTCGTACGCAAGAAACGCCGGGCAAAAATCAGTCGGGAAGGTTGCAGGAGGTGGAGGGGGCTGGCTCGGGTTGTTGGCCTGACCGGCGGAGCACTTGGATGGCGCCGGCGACCACGGCGGCGGGCCGCGTGGACGGTCGCCGCGACGCCCGCGAGAAGAGCTGACGGCCATGACCTGCCCTTCTTTTCCAGTGGGAGGGAGGAAGGTGCAGCTAGGCTGCCGGATCTGGTAGCAGGGGGTGCTGGGGATGTCGGGGCAGGTAGATCCGGCCGACGGCCGCCGGGCGCTCACGCGGGGAGGGCGCGGTCACGCGAGCTCATTCCTGCTTTTCTCCTGCCGACTTGCCGGGCGGCGCCGTGGAGGAACGGTGAGCCACCCTTCCTCAACGCGGGGACGCCCCGTCGAGTGGTTGGAGGGCGGCACGACAACGATGGAGCGGAGTGAAGGACGGCCACGCGACGAGGAGGACGAGGTGGAATCAACACGTCGTCCCTCGGCGGAGGGGCTGTAGCGGTGCGTCGGCGAACGGCTCAACCGGCAGCGGCGTGCCGGCCGACCCAAGCGTGGCGCCGGTGCGAGGTGGGGCGCCGTCGGGGGAGCGTGAGGGCGAAGCCGGAGGCGTCAGAGTCTGGGCGCCTTGGGGGAGCACGTCGTTGGCGTCAAAGGAGCTTGAGGGCGACAGCCGGCTCGAGCATGGCGCCGGAGGCGAGGCGTCACATAGGCGTGAGGACGATGGCCGGCGAGGTGGCGAAGCAGACGGCAGGGGCGACAAAGTCCGGTCCGGGGAGGCGAGGACGGAGGCGGCATGGCGCATGGCCTTCCCAAGCAGAGGCGTGTGCAACGACCAAGCAGCAGCGCCGGGCGGCCGCGGTAGCCCGGTGTCGGAGGAGTCAACGGCGCGGTCGATCTAGATCTTGAGCGTACAGAGCCGCTGCTAAGGCGAGCAGGCCTAAAGCCTGGTGGGAGTGTAGCGGGAGGAGGTGGGGGCTGGGCTGGCTGGCTGGCGAGAGGAGTGGCTGGGGCAGGGAGCTTGGCGGCCGGAGACGACGGAATCGGGGCGCCGCGCGGGCGGCCGCCGCGCGGGTCGCGAGAGCTCCGAACGGTCATGTGCGTATAATAGGGCCTTAATGTTAGCAAGGAGAATTCATTTTCCTGACCCGAAACACCCAACTCGTGTTCTATGTGTGTACAAATTGCCCTGAATTTACCCTGAATATTGTGTGTCTTCTGAACGTATTCCAGTACGTAGACACCACGCTATCAGTGCACAAATTGCCCTGAATCCGTTGGACTCGGGAACATGATTAATTACGCGCAATTCGACTCCGACTCCAGTTCGTACACGGACATCGGGCGCCACTGGCTGTATATGTTTGGATCTTCTTGGAGCAGCATTGCATCCACCGATCTCGCTACCATCTCGCCGGCACTCACACAACCATGGACGTCGTCGCCGTGGCGTCCGCCAACTGCCGCTGCAGCCGCGTCGTCTACGTCGGCAACATCGCCTTCAACGCCACCGAGGAGGAGGCCCGCGGCGCCTGCGAGCTCATCGGCCCCGTCCTCTCCATGCGCCTCGCCGCCGACGGCGCCACCGGCAAGCGCAAGGGCTACGCCTTCGTCGAGTACGCCGACGACGCGACGGCGCAGAGCGCCTGCCGCAACCTGCACGGCCACCTCCTCCGCGGCCGCCCGCTGCGGGTCGGCCTCGCGGACAGCGACAGGGCGCGCAGGCGCAAGGCCGGCGACCACGAGCCGGTCGGGCTGGAGGACGCCATCCACGCCGCGTCCCTCGTCTCCGGGCGCCCGCCCGCCGCCTCCATCACGCGGCTGCTGGCCACCGCCAGCAGGCACCATCTGCGGGAGACGATGGCAACGTTCCAGAGCATGGGTACCGAGGCCTGCAATGCTCTCAAGGAGCAGGTCACCGGGCTGGCGGAAGCGATGGAGCAGGTGCAGCACCTGCTCGACATGGCGGCCCCGGATGACGCCGCCGAGGAGGCCAGGAGGAAGAAGCGGGCAAGCGCCGGCGCCCCGGTGGCTGACCAACAAGAGTCCGATCAGCGCGCCAAGCAAAGGAAGGTGGAAGATGGCGGGAAGGCTGCGGTCCGCGGAATAGTTCCCTGGTTCTGACGATCCTGATGAGGAACCGAACAAGCAAGTGCATGATCTTCATCGAGGAATCTCTGTAGTTGCCCTGCTTCCTGTTCTTTTTCTTCTTCCTACTACTGTAGTTCTTGAGCTTGATAAATTAGGCACATTTGTACTGCTGTATATCTCTCATACTATTTGAAATGGAGAATTCTCGATGTGCAACTTCTCCTTTTCTGTTACTTCTTTGTTATTACTCTGCCGTCAGATAATACATGCACCATTCAGAGCCTAGAGGAAGTTGAGACCGAAATTTCCTGAGTGAATCGCATCCTTCATACGGTACGATGTTGTCTGTCGAAGTTCAACAGTTTACTAGCTCAAAGCCCGTTCGACTGCTACAGAAAACCACCTAAAATGGCGGCCACGGGCATATGGATGTGAATAAGGAGATGCGGCATGAGGCCGGTGATCAAGGAAGACAGCAAGAGGAAGGGGTCTTTCGTCGTCTTAGATTAGTGACTAAAACTGTTCTTGGGGGCAAGATTACATGTCAAGCAGCACTATCTTACTTAAGCGAATTAACAGTGACTCTTTTATCACCACACTCCCTTTCCTATCATGGCGGGTTAACACAACAGAAAAATTATTCCACAGTAAATCAATACGCACTATCTAGTTACAATCACCAAAATAACTCCCGGAGCATCGACATCAAAATAACTCACCCACGAGCCACGAATACTGCATCTTGAATAGTAACCCAAGGCAGAGCCGAAGATACTCTTGCTCAGGTAAATGCATCAGGTCCATGTCAGAGTCGGTATCCTTAACCTGTCTGGTTGCCATAGCACAAGCGAGGTCCGAGATGAAGGATGAGGTGCATCCAAGAGCTGGGACCCTGCCCAGTTCTCAATGCCCGACTCTAGAGCCAACTTCCTGTACTCCATGTCGATTTCTTCCACTGTCTCAATATGCTCACTAATCAAGCTGAATTTAATTTTAGTAAATGATGCAAGTGATAGTCGAAAGGGAGGCATGGAATGAACAAAAAGGTATGTCAATTGAACGACAATAATGTGCTGTAGAAGAGTATTACTTGAAGATGCAGCCTCAAGACAGATATCAAGAGATCCTAAATATATACCAGACACTCATTATTTTGTTGTGTGAAATGTAAGGCATATTTTGACTCGTCAAAACAAGGTTTTGACAAACAATACCTCGATTATTATGTGGTTTATGTGATACAAAATCACTATCATAAGTATTTATTTAAATATGAATACAGCAACATCAATCTTATGTGACCAAAACACCAATCGTAAGCACATATGTAACTAACAATTTTGGTGGGAGCATGGCCACTGAACCTAAGATTGACCAGTTTGTGCAAGTGACACCAATGCAGAGAACACACAGGTACCTGCTAAAAAAGTCGAGGTAAACAAAGATAAAATGGAGCTGGCCAGCGAGATTGATGGTGATATTAAACTAGGAAATATTTCCATAGAAACTAATATATGAACTGAAAGCGCTTCAGGGTTGAACATAAAGCCAAATAACCAGAAAGAGACCAAGGTATATCAAACACCATTCTTGGGGATAATACTGAACAACCGGTATAGTATATGGTAAACTTGATCATTACCTTACTGGGAAAATATTTACCCCCTTCTGACCAAGTTCCACTCAAACTTCATCAGTATAAGGCTTCAGCCATTGAACTGGTCCCACAAGAGTCTGCCATTTTAGTGGAAAGTTTAATACAGGAGTATTCAGTACAAAAGAGTGAAATAACACAACAAGTGAATGATGTCTTCTTTCTAGTTTCCAAATATAGAGGCTCTAAACAGTGGTTAACAAAGTTGAGAGTTATATTATTCGTACCAACTCAGGCATAAGTTTCCTACATGGTTGTTCAATAATTAGGAGCTTTTCACATATAAATTAAATCGTACTCGACATGAAATGTAAATTGATAGCGAAAATAATTAACTCATGCGGACCACAACAAATTGACAAACAACCAATAAAGGATCACATGCTCATGGCTGTCATACATGGGCAACAATTAAAAATGAAGATCGCTCACCATAATGCGTTGATAGCACAATTGGAATATGTTTTTTTGGAATGCGCTAGAATTTGAGTATGACACGAAAATTAGCTGCTGACCATCAATGATTTTATCATTAATACATAGTTCATGATTTTGGAAGTCCCGTGATCCCATATCATTTAGCGCCCAAAAATCACCAGAAAAATGGGACAAAGGACCTCTTTCTATTTAATGCTTTCCTGCAAATAGGCTTTTATGCATCTATAAAAAGGACAGGACCATGCGTCCATATGCCCTTGTAGCAAAAAACAGAGTCAGCCACCCGACCCCCCCCCCCTTTCAAAAGCGTCTATCTCCTGCACGCCAACCCTCATCCAGATCGATCTGGTCTACCCTTCGCCACAGTTTCAAAAGTTTGATATATGCTCAATTCTACCCTCTACTCATTAGGTTTGCACTGTTGGAAAAATAGTTTACTTCTTTACTTTAATTTTCTATCATAAAAGGTCTTTGTATGATCCATCGTTGTTGTAGGATGGCTGATCCGTTTGCCCTCCAAAACGGCGCTCCCTAACAGGTAAATAATGAGTAAAGATTAAACTTGCATCTTCCCACGGATTATCATACGGATATAGATGTATTAATCTTTACTATTATTTTTAGGTGTGGCCGGCGTCGTAATGTTTGTCGGCCCGTATGATACTGATTTCTCTGCCCCTAGCGGCGTGAGAGGAGTGGTCATAGCGCTTCAGGGTTGAACATAAACCCAAATAACCAGAATGAGACCAAAGTATATCAAACACCATTCTTGGGGATAATACTGAACAACCAATATAGTATATGGTAAACTTGATCATTACCTTACTGGGAAAATATTTACCCCCTTCTGACCACGTTCCACTCAAACTATATTAGTATAAGGCTTCAGCCATTGAATTGGTCCCACAAGACTCGGCCATGTTAGCGGAAAGTTTAATACGGGAGTACTCAGTACAAAAGAGTGAAATAACACAACAAGTGTATGATTCTTCTCTCTAGTTTCCAAATATAGAGGCTCTAGTTTTTAAGGTCATGAAAATTTTGCATATAACAGAATTGGTTTCTTCTTTTTTGTTTCTTTCTTGTACAACACTTTTTTTTGACAATTGATCCCTATCTTCTCCAAACAGCACGGGGATCATCGATTTCAATAATAGTTGGGCTTTCACCAAGGACCTTTTTTATTGTGTTAAACAAAGGGGTGAATTGTCAAATAGTATCATGGAAGTCGGCATTGAGTATCTCCAATTGACAAACAGGGTTGAAGGCAAGATGATAATGCCATATCTTATCTCAAAATACTTATTGGATAATGAGTTGCAGAATTCCCTTGTGGTTGCTTGTTTCAAAAGAACCCCGCATCAGTCACTTAGTGTTATGAAGAGAGTAAGTTAGCTTGCTGGTTACCATATTTAGCACAGCAACCTATGGTTTTGATTGTATATAGTTACCATGTTCTTCTGTTATTTTGTTTAATTTTCTTCCCCTGCCTTTTTGACAGATCCATTTCCCTGTGTTGCATGAGATCGTGAGAGGGCAGGCATGGGGCAACCATTGGTACAGCCTTTGCTTGAACATTGATGCTAGAAGGTTTGAAGCCCTTGACTCACTTCATCGTAAAGGCAATGTGGGGCTCGAAGGCCATACAATCCGGCACACACCACCATGAAGGTCTTGGTTCTCGTCACTACAGGACGTGCTTGTGCAGCTGCGTCGTGCGTCACCGAGCTCTTCTTCCAGTCGATGGAGAAGCTCGCGGCGGTGGCCTAGCAAAGCAGGTGAGTGGCCGGACCTCCGTCGGAATTGGGAAAATTTTGGAAGGCGTCCGGGGCCTCGCGACGACCCATGATTTCTTGCACAGTTATAAGAAAGCTCAACTATTGGACTATAGCCATATAACTTACCTGACATTGTATTAAGTCCATGTTCATAGATTTGATCACAGTAATTGCATGCCGAACTTTGCATATTTGAGCAATCCTTAAGGTTCAATCAATTATCAGTCATATCAGAGCAAGAGATGTCAACAAATAGCAAAGATTGCCCTTGAGAAGCAACTACTTCAATCCAAGCATGCTTCACCCTAGGATTCTATTCCAGGCAAATATCATGATACCGAACAGTATAGAATGTCAATTGGTGCTCATATTGGCTAACTCATCCTAGAGCGATGGGAACTTTCTTGTCTTGTCTTTTCTGGTCAGCTCACCAAGGAAACTGCTAGCTAGGTTTGCATCTTATACCTTGAGAAAAACGTCTCGTCGGACATGGAACACGTTAGTGATTTCAACTGGCAAAATGAGTTTCGTTATGGGGGTAGAGACTTTCAGCACCTACAGTACAAATTTGACCGTACTTCCTACTGATAACCTCATAAATATTCTACAAGCTTGATAAGAATTGAGTTATAGATTTCTGAGTAAGCCTTGATATACCTTGGTCTCTTTCTGGTTATTTGGCTTTATGTTCAACCCTGAAGCGCTTTCAGTTCATATATTAGTTTCTATGTAAATATTTCCTAGAAATGAATTGTCATGCAAAATTCATTTCGGCAGCCAGTAGTTCATTGCCAAATTTGTAAGCGATTTGTCCAAAAATGCGAAGAAAAATGATGTTGTGGCCATTATCTACTATGGCCACTTCTATCACGCTGCTAGGGGCAGAGAAATCAGCATCATACGGGCCGACAAACATTACGACGCCGGCCACACCTAAAAATAATAGTAAATATTAATACATCTATATCCGTATGATAATCCGTGGGAAAATGCAAGTTTAATCTTTACTCATTATTTACCTGTTAGGTAACCGTTTGGGAGGGCAAACGGATCAACCATCCTAGAACAACGATGGATCGTACAGAGACCTTTTATGAAAGAAAATTAAAGTAAAGAAGTAAACTATTTTTCCAACGGTGCATATCTAATGAGTAGAGGGTAGAATTGAGCACGTATCAAACGTTTGAAACTGTGGCGAAGGGTAGACCAGATCGATCTGGATGAGGGTTCGCGTGGGGGAGATAGACGTTTTTGAAAGCAGCGGGGTGGGGATCGGGTGGCTGACTCTGTTTTTTGCTACAAGGGAATGGACGCATGGTCCTTTGTCTTTTTTTTAGATGCACAAAATGCTACTTGCGGGAAAGCATTTAATAGAAAAGATTAGGTTCTTTGTCCCATTTTTTCTGCTGATTTTTGGGCGCTAAACGATATGGGATCACGGGACTTCCAAAATCATGAACTATGTATTAATGATAAAATCATTGATGGTCAGCAGGTAATTTTCGTGACATACTCAAATTCTGGCGCATGCCAAAAAAACAAATATTCCAATCGTGCTATCAGCGCATTATGGTGAGCGATCATCATTTTTAATTGTTCCCCATGTATGGCACCATGAGCATGTGCTCTTTTATTGGTTGTTTGTCAACTTGTTGTGGTCTGCATGAGTTAATTATTTTCGCTATCAATTTACACTTCATGTCGAGTACAATTTAATTTATATGTGGAAGCTCGTAATTATTGAACAACCATGTAGGAAACATATGCCTGAGTTGGTAGGAAACATTTCACTAGGATTTCCTAAGAAATCCTTTATTAACTCTAAATAGTGGTAAACAAGATAGGTGTCGATTTGTCAATTTTACCGTACCTGGTAAGGCCACAGTATAATCGCTCAATGTTCCTCTGGATTTCAATTCGCCCATGATCAAAGCAATGCATTCCTCCATCTGATCTCTGTATGGATATCCAGCATCCTTAAAAAAAGTAAGTCTATAAGTGGTACTCCATGTGCACTGAAGAATATCATAACATGTGAATTATGAAAGATAATGTCAAAACAAAATTGCAGTCTATTTGTCATCTATTCAATAAAAAATAGTACTCCATGTGTTGCATTTACAAAATAGATAGCATAAAATATACCATGGGCATCTTTTATGAGAAATCTACTAATATAGTTTTCATGGCTCAGTCACAGAAATACTATTTGCAGTTACTACCCATGAAATCTAGCTAAATAACGGGACATATTGCAGAATGGCATCTACTAAGAATGTTACAGTGAGCACAATCTGTAGTGAAATCTCATAGTTTTTTACTCATTTTGTCTCACTTAATTGAATTAGAATTAGTACTGGCACAGTGCTAACGTCATGCACTATACGATCCTCCCAAAAATGGGCTACTAATTATGCTGAGATTTTAGATGCAGACACATCACATGATTTAATTACTTATTTCTTCCCAGACTCCAGAGAAAGGTGCCTGTAATGCAAAAAAATCCAAAACCACAGGCCCAAGTAAAACTTTATACTAAAGAATATACACCACATCGAATGGCTATGCTGCAAGTTCGCAAGTATTCATACAGATCAAGAACTACCCAAAATATGTGAATTTAAGAGAAAGTCTGAAGCAAAACAAGGAAAGGAAATGTGAAAACCTCTTCAGGATTTGAAAAAACTGATAACTCTTTCTCAATGAAGTCACCCATTGGTTTCACATGGCCCTCCTGCTGGTACCATGATTCAATAATGGAAATTGGCAGAACAGAAAAATATTTATCTTCCCTTCACGGATGGTGCCGTATTAGAATTTCAGGTTCTACATAATCTGAAAGATGAGATTTCCTAAGATAAAGCAATTGCATACTTGACAATGTTTTGGAGAACGTGGATACTTGACCTGCTAGTTGATATGGTCATATGGAGTACTGGGGGTATAGTCGCAGAACGACAAGCTTTGTAACCTTATCCTTCTTAATCTATCATCAATCAGAATAGTAAAAAACCAGTAAGTGGGCACTTAAAACTTAAAAGCATGGATTCGATTAGATAAAACAAAAGTACAAAAGGATTATCCTTTACATGAATGCTGCCAAGCGTATGACCAAATTCATAGTTAAATTAAAGAAAGTAAAATACAGTCATATATAATAAAATAATAAAAATGTGGCTACAGTGAGATTTCAAAACTAGAATAATGTTATGAATTAATTACCATGGATGAATAAAAAAACAAGAAACTTTAAAGGATTTAAAGGCACTTTAACCT
Source organism: Poa annua (assembly GCA_026929855.1). NCBI lineage: Eukaryota > Viridiplantae > Streptophyta > Magnoliopsida > Poales > Poaceae > Poa > Poa annua. The sequence goes on from CM049428.1 coordinate 10,817,041, forward strand.
GAGTAATGGCTTCTTCGCAATTGCACTTTAAAAAACAAGAAATTTTTTCTCTTTTGGTGAAATCTTCAAAGCATTGCCTGAAATTCAAAGTCGATTCAATTTAGATGTGCTAAATCCCTTTGAATGTAACACTGAAATGAGATGTAACTGTGATGGAAGTTTCATAGTTTAATGAGTTTATGACAAAGCTGTTAAGTCGCAACTATAGAGTAGGTAAACACAAAAAATTCAGAGTGTGGTTACACTGGTGAACTTTTACCTGCTCGTCGGTAATTCTCCGCAGAGGTGATCCACCACCAACATAAGCTCTTTACTCCAACCTTATGTGATTACTTTTACCTGCTCATCGGTAATTCTCCGCAGAGGTGATCCACCACCAACACTGCTGAACATTATTGAGGGTCTCTGACCCACCAAGATTCAATAAGGGTACTCCAACCTTATGTGATTACTTTTGCCCTTCTTCGTATGGTTGTTGATGATTATCCATTGGTAGACCTTCTCTAAAAAAAGATAATATCAGCTTATTTTTCGTTATCACCTCACTAAGCATCCCACGATGTAGGTGCCAAGATATAAAAATGGCAAATATTTTGTCTTGTTTCATCGAAATATATACTCTACTCTGACCTGCTAAACCAGCCGAGACGACAGCATCTGGGTGCTTGACGGAGAGAGAGAGGCAGAGGCTGGATCACCCAAATTGGACACGGAAGCATGTGCACAGTGGAGAAGCGCGGCCGCGTCCACCTCATAACCCTCACCGGCGCCGGCGAGCACCGCCTGGGCCCGGCCCTCATCTCCGCCCTCCGGTCCGCCGTGGCCTCCGTCCGCGCCTCCCCCGGCGCAGGCGCACTCGTCCTGGCCGCCGAGGGCAAGTACTTCTCCAACGGCTTCGACCAAGCCTGGGCGCGCACGGTCCCGCTCCACCTCCACGCCTCCATGAGAGGCGCCTTCCGCGGCCTGGTCGCCGACCTCCTGGCGCTGCCCATGCCCACGGTCGCCGCGGTCACGGGCCACGCAGCCGCCGCCGGCTGCGTGCTGGCGCTCGCGCACGACGCCGTCGTCATGCGCGCCTCCCGCGGGTTCCTCTACATGAGCGAGGTCGACGGCGGCCTCATGTTCGCCGACTACTTCGGGGAGCTGCTCCGGCAGAAGGTCCCCGACGCCGCCGCCAGGCGGGACATGGTCCTCAGAGGAGACAAGATGACGGCGGCGGAAGGGGTGCGGCGGGGCGTGGTGGACGCGGCCGTGGACGGCGGCGTAGACGACGTGGTTGCCGCGGCCGTTGCGGCGGCCGAGGTGCTGGCGGCGAGGGGCTGGGACGGGGAGGTCGTGGCCGAGATCAGGAAGGCGATGTGGCCCGCCGTGTGGGGCAAGGTCAGGGACTTCGGCGGCGATGCGGCGGCGGCGCGGCCGCGGCTATAGTAAGGATTGCTCTGAATCAGATCACGGTGGAATCTGAAGATTGACTGTAAACCAAAAGTTTCGAATTCCATTCATATTTAGGAACAGAATAACCGAGTGGAATCTGGCAAAAGAACGTCACACTGTTGACCTTCTTTGTTTCTACAACTACAAAGCTGATTGCTGATAGATTGATTTTTAAATAAAGAGTATTTATTAATATCACGATGATACTGATGATTGCTGATAGATTGATGGACTTGTGAAGCATGAACAGCTTGCTTATCGTTGCTCTAGGTTGCTGTATTCCCTCTCCATCTGTAGTGAACATTGAAGCATAGTTCTCCTGTCAAGCTGCATCCCTATCACTATCGGCATCAAGCTTTCGTAATGGCGCCAGCTTCAAGCTCGTCATTTCTAGCAGCGAACTTGGCTGACAGAATGTACAGGATGGTCTGAAGGAGAGATGATGATCGGCAGGCTGCGACCGAGATCAGGAATGCAAGATGCAATTATAGTGGTTAAGCGGCCTATACTCGAGATGTGAGATACCAAAATTCACTAATTTGGAAGACTGCGTATCCTGTCCTCTTGCATCCGTGTGTCTCAATCAGCATCTAGTTTTGCCTAATACACTTCCACCACCCACAATCATCGAACAACGTCTTAAGAGAATCTCCTGCACCACCCAAATTCATATCCGGTAGCCCAATTCTATTTAGCTAACATGTGTCTGTCACAATGGAGGTGCTGCCGTTAGGGCGCCCGACAAACAAGAACTAATAAAAATAAATAAGCGAATGTAAACCAAAATATTCAAATTTCATTCATATGTTAAAGATATACTCCATGTCTCCCTCTGTTTCTGAATTTAAGGACTAAAGTTTTTTGGCACGGAAATTAGCGCAAGGCTGAGAGGAGAAAAAATATGACTTTCTATTTGAGTAAACGTTAGGCAGAGACATATCCCTTCTAAGAGCATCTCCAGTGGATGGTGTATATGGAGGTGGATGGTAAATATACACGATATGAGCTCAAAAACCCTCTCCAGTGGATCGTGTATGCGAGCGTGTATCCATCCACGCCCCCACCCACGACGCTACGAGGCGTGGAAGTAAACACGCCCACGCCACGCTCGTGGCTGGCGAAAAGGAGCGCTTCCTTCGCTTCCTCTCCCGCGGCCGCCTGGAGGAAGGATCGGAGCCGCTCGCCCCCAGTCGCCGTCGCGTTTCTTCTCCGCGCCGTCCAAGGTAAACAACGTTTCTTCTCCGGCCGAGCTCACGAGCGGGAGGGCGGGGACGGCGGCGGCGCGCGCCCTGCAGATACATCTGGCGGCGGCGGCGGCCGAGCTCACGAGCGGGAGGGCGGCGGCGCACGCCCTGCAGCTACATCTGGCGGCGGCCGAGCTCACGAGCGGGAGGGCGGTGGCGGCGGCGCGCGCCCTGCAGTACATCTGGCGGCGGCGGCCGACTCGATGGGGAGAGGTGCTCGATGGGGAAGGTGGTTTGGGCCACGGCCGGCCGGAGAGAGAGGGAGATGGGGGAGGTGCTCTGGCTGTAGAGAGGGAGATGGGGGAGGTGCTCTGCACGGAGAGAGAGAGAGAGAGAGAGAGAGAGAGAGAGAGAGAGGGAGGGAGGGAGATGGGGACGATGCTCTGGCCGGCCGGAGAGAGAGGGAGTGCGCCTGGCATTGCTCTTTGAGACCTTGCTGTAGTGCTTCAGTACTGGAACATCACCGATTTGCTAATCTCTAGTTCGTGTGTATCAGAAGAATGTGAGTTGTATTAGACAGAGACTACTAATATCCAGTTCGTGTGTGATTTGCTCCAGGGAGGAAGGCAACATTTCTCTGGGATGGTGCTCTGATTTGGCTAGCATTTAGTTGTCTGATGCTCTTGTTGAGAATGTAGATTAAAATTCTACTATTATTTTGTAGATGGAAATTTGCCTTTATAAATTTGATGCCAAATTGTGGTCTAAATTAGGTGTGCTTTGTGTTTTGCTTGCAGATTTTTCTATCGTCTCTCACGCAACACAATGACCACATCCACTTGGGACATGAGTTCTTCGTCATCTTCATCTGGTGACGATGAACTCATACTTGTAGCATTTGCCGAGCGTGAGGAGGAAGAGAGAAAGAACGCTCGACGCCATGGTGGTTCTAAACATGGACGCCAGTCAATCGATCGAGTTTGTAATCCATTTTTTTCATCTAGTTTTAATTTATGCAATGAGTGATGTAATCAATGTCTTTGTAATGCAGCTATCAATAACAAATATTTATGCAATGAGCAATGTAATCCGTTTGAAAATATAGTCGTGGAAATATACACGTCCTAATTTACACGTTCCACTGAAAAACTAGAAGGTGTATAATTTACCAAGGTGTATATGGATGTGTATATGAAGATATACACGTCCAAATTTACACGTTCCACTGGAGATGATCTAATATCTCTCCCGATAGAGATCCATTATTTCAGATATTTCCTCTTATTGTTGTACGTGTGGAGCCATCAAAAACATCAATAAACCATATATTGTGAAACTGTTACCAAAAAACTATAAGCCTTAAATTCAAGAACGGAGAGAGTATTACAGAACATCGAATGCAACTTTGATCGGCTGCCTCCTCTGCTTAACCCTAGCCCTACCCCTCGTTCTCTAGCTCGTCCCATTCGACACCACCGTCGTTTTTTAGGAGCACGATAGTGGAGGATGATGTGACACGACTGATGGACGTGTCGCCAAGGAGGCCATCATCTGCGCGGATTTCACGATTATCGCCATGAGCCGAGCGAGTCGTTCTCGTGTGTGCTCGCCGAATCAGCGATCGCCGCTAGTAAGCCGGTGCAGTCCCCATCGTGCTCATTCCATGGCGGGGACGGCACAAGTTAGTCCGCCGGAATCACCTCTAGTGAGAAGTGGCTCCACCTAAACATGCCGCTACGACTCACGGCGATGTTGGGATAGCTCGGAGTCGCCGAGGACCGGGCCACCTCGTAGGGCGTTGTGGATGACGATGTCGTGACCTCAACCTTGCGCCGATGGCGACAGCTCCTGCTTCACCGTCGTGCTTGTGGGGCGGTAGATGATGTCAACCAGCTGCACCGGCGAGTGATGAAGCGGCGAATCGGCTCCTGCATCATGCACATCACCACGATTCATTCTTGCTCGCTACGTGTCAATGGCGAGCGGGTTCCGCCTGTCGGAGGGCATGTCCAGCACCCCTAACAGGCCCCCCAAGTTTAGAGTGTCTTTTGGAGCTACCAAATAATTTCAGGCCAGGGCGAACGCTTCTTTTCGGTCCAGACCCCCGAATGGCCCTTTGTTGCCGGTGGAGATGCTCTTATGCCTGATCACGCTCGCAATAAGATACCAAGGCAGGTAGGAATGCCTGCGAGATATGGAAGTTCACTGCTACGGGAGCCTGTCAGTAACCACAGCATTTGCTTCCAAATTTGAACTGCCTCAAAACGTCAGTACCTACTCACCATCACTACCGAAACGATGAACAATTCAACAAATACCACAAGGAACAAGAAGAACAGTCATTCAAGCAGTTGGGCGACGACATTTTTACATCAGGGAGAACCGACAAAACAGGGAGCAGCTATACTGCCGCATGACAGTACTACTACTAAGCATTACAAAAATGGCAAGAAAGAAACAGGTCACAGCCCTAGCATTAACATGTCTCCACCTCCTACATCATTGCCTTACCCACCAATAAGTAGCAGTAATAACTCAACCAACATGTGCTGCCAAGTACTTAAACACTGGCAGCAGCAACGAACACATCTTCACAGTTAGATAATTTACATAGTCGTAGTTCTTTCTCTTGCGCTGAACCGGTCTCTCCCCAGGCTTTCGGGGAGTGGCTCAAGATGGATGATTCATAAGACGGACGGACAATCAAAAAAACGAGCAGCCTGGCGCACCATTCTAGCTCCCAGCATGCGCGAAGTTGAGGCTATTTTGCCGTCGAACGTGTTCCGGAATCAGCCTGCTGATGAGGTCTGGAGAGGCATTCGCTAGCTGCACACCAGAAATGGGCATTCATTAGCACAGCGCATCAAAAGCCCAAGAGGGATCTTTCCAGGCTAGCAAACTCATGGCAAGGCCTTCCAAATTATTGAACTTGAATGAGGCATGTGACCATGTGCCTGAAACTAACTAAATTTTCTCCTACAAATCTTAAATGGTTGCTATCCAAACAGTGTCTCTTTTACTTACTTCAGGCTTGAAGTTGAATAGAGGGGGGAACGGGCGCCCATTCGGCAAGCGAGCATTCGGCTCACGTAGCTCATCAAAGAACGAATGTGCACATGCATCAAGCTGCATACAATAAAGCAAACACATCAGGACATTTTGAACTCTGTAGCAGATTGCAACTTTGAAGATTATGTTGTTTTCCAGCTATAGTAACAGTATTAACAGAGACCCTTTTTTAGCTGGATCACTATTTGTAGTCAAGCACATGTGACTACACAGTGTGCCGCTCTCTATCGGCCAACAGCCCAACAGTATCTATGCAGGACCAGAAGCTAATTGACAATTAAGAGCTCAACATTCATGAACCTACTTCAAGAAAAATCCTACTTCCACAAAGGTCACCTGTTTCAATTGGTAAGGATGGATGACCTATATTCTTTTGTTTCTAGCAGAAAGATAAACGAACATAATGCGGCATTTGGAATGGATGCTAGGAGCCAATCCCACGTAGACAAAGAAGAAATGTGTGGAACGAAATAACCTTAGCTTGGTACTACACCCAATCTACTACCCAGCCACTGGGTGCAATCAACAGCTTAGAGAACAATCCAAAAGAAGACAAGAACAAAAAAACTCACAGCAGTGCAGCGTAGACTTGGTGAGTATTGGAGAAGACGGGAAGCGAGATCTATAGCTTCAGCGGGCATTCTCTTATGGAAAATCTAAGGAAGAAAAAGCAGAGAGATTAGTTGAGCTGCTGACACATTTTAAATCCACAATGTACAGATGATTAAGAAGATGGTAATCAAATAATCAACTGAGCGGCAGATACATTTTATTCGCAATTAATAAATTATTTAGATGCTGGTAATCAAATGCCTACAAGATGTGGACTCTACCATGCAAGTATAATGTCAAGGAAGATCCATCATAAGATTTAACATGTGTTTACCTTGTGCCAAGGATGAGCCTTTATCTGAGGAAATCTGAACTCAGTATAGTTGGGGTTCATGCATCGAATTTCCTCACGGGTTGGTGTACCAAGAACCTGCAATAAATATCACATGAGCTTTACAAAACATATGAAGCAGAAAAATACAACATGACATGTCGAATATTTTGCATTACCTTGATTATCTCCACTAGCTGATCAACTGCAGTCTCTCCTGGAAACAGAGGCTGACAAATACATAAAATATGCAAGATTATTAGACACCACAGGGACAATAACGTCTAATCAATATACCTGAAAAGGGGCAAAATTCCTTAGAGAAGGTAACCAACCTGACCAAGAAGCAACTCTGCAAGAACACATCCAGCTGACCATATATCTATTGAACTTGTATATTCAGTTGCACCAAATATGAGCTCAGGAGCACGATAGTAGCGAGAGCATATGTATGATATATTGGGTTCACCAGGTACCTGATACAAGAAAAAGGAGATGGTCAATACATTGAGTTGAAATCAAATAGTGGAAAGAACAAACTGAAGAAAAAAGGTGATGCAAGTTTAGGATTATGTGCAACCAAGGCAGGCTTTGTAACCATGCAGCAAGACTATAAATATACAGATACAGAATTTAATGAACATATTTTGGAAGAAAAAAAGATTCAAGTAGACAGGGAGACACCATTTATCCAAGTTCAATCATAAAAATGGAAAATCTGAGAATTCACTGTTAGTTTGGGAAAATTATCACATTTCGCAGCTCTATTTAGCCGACTTCAAGATGTGATTTCAAAGCTCAGGATAGACTCTAAAAAAGTTTCAGTATCTTGCAAATTATCATGGCAATATAGCATATTAATGTTGACAAGTGAAAAAAAATGGGATAGACACATGCTGTGTAAACACTATGACCAGTCAGTCCCTAGGAAGTCAAGAAAATAAAACTACTAATTCTTAAGAGGCGAGGGGGGGAATCAACATACCAGAACTTTTGCACTTCCAAAGTCACAGATTTTGACTTGGTGGGTAAGAGGATCAACCTGTATTGGCAAGAGTAGAGACCAAATCAGAACCAACCAACTATTAAATCTTAGAAACAATGAAATGGTGTTCACACAACACATACCAAAACATTTTGTGGTTTCACATCCCTGTGGCAAACTCCTGGAACGGTATGAATATAAGCTAGCCCTCTAAACAGCTGCAGACATGGCAAAAGAAACCTCAGCAAAGCAATAAGGAAGTTATAGGCAGCCAGACAAGTGTTCAATATGATGGTCCACATACCTGATACATGTAAAGCTTGACATAGATAAGCGGCATCCGTTGGTTGGCATTGCTGTAGTGCTTGAGCACTCGGTACAGAGTCTCGGGGACATACTCCATGACAAGGTTAAGGAACAGCTCATCCCTGCTCGTGGTCGAGAAGAAGCAGTGCTTGAGAGAGACGACATTGGGGTGGTCCATGGAGCGCATGAGCTGCAGCTCACGGTTCTTGTAACGCCGGTCCTGCAGAACCTTCTTGATGGCCACGGTCTCTCCAGTCTCCAAGCACTTAGCCTGCATGTGCGAAAGCAGTTTGATTCGATAAGCATTGCATCAACCAAGTGTCAACACCACAAAAGGCATAAGCAAACCCAGAAGGCTGAGCGCCGTACCTGGAAGACGATCCCAAATGAGCCAGTTCCTACCACTCGCTCAGCCATGTAGCTGATTGTCTGCAATCATGATTGAAGCAACAAATGAGTACCCAGAGTGAAAGATGAGACCATGTGCACTACCTAACTCAGATTATATATTCTGACACAAGAGTTGCAACATGTCAATTATTTCCACAACCAACCAGAATCAGAACCAGAAAAACACAAGCAGTTCCACTATGTAGTTTAGGCATAATACGGACAGCAAGCAGCGTTTATTGAGCTAAAGCAACAAGCTTAGCTGCGGCCTGCCAGATCGATTGTAAATCACGTACAGAAGACACACTTTGCGGTCAACGAGAACCACAAAATTAGCTTCAGCACAGTGATTTCCTGGAAGAAGAATCAACACCAGAGGACACCAGAATCCATAACGAACGCCTCTAGTAGGAGCTAGACGCTTGCGGAGAACACGAATCTCTCGGCAGAGCAAGGAAAAAATGCCACTACCACTAGAGCAAAAAGGGAACCCACGGCACGCAGAGCAGACACATTTCGCCACACGCCAGCGCGCGCGAGAGAAGAACACGAAACCGGGACCACACACAAACACACACGAGCCGCTCACCCGCTTGGGCTCGCCGTTCTTCCCGCCGATGGTGGTGGAGATGATGTGGCCGGTGACGGGGTCGCCGCCGTCCTCCCTCTTCTGCAGCTCCACAGAAAAGAAGAAAAAACCAGCATTAGCCAAACAGAAGCGGCGAGACGAGCGGATCGGCTCAGATCCGGCGCAGGCGCCAGATCTGGTGAAGAAAAAAACCGCGGCTTTACCTTGTCGACCGCCGCGTGGGCGGCGGCGACGGCGGTGGGCGGAGCGTCCAGCTCCATGGGCTCCGGCGCCTGCGGCGCCTCCATGGTGAGGTGGGATGGGGTGGCGGGGACCGGGGCTGGCGAAGGAAGGGAGGAGAGCTGGCGGCTAGCGCGCGGCGCGGAGGAGAAGGCGTGTGGAGCTGCTGCGGCTGCTGCTGCTGTGAAGCTTGTGCTTTGGTGTTGGGGATTGGGATGGTGGCGCGGTGCTTTTGACCGGTCTCTCGCTGCTTTGGACAGACAGACAGATTTTTAGACGGAGATTAAAGTGGTTAGCGTTAGTGGAAGGTCAAGGTGGGATGGGGAATCAACCTCCTACTGGCTAGTGGCTACACTCAAACGGTCGCCATGTGGTGTTGCCACCAGCACATCTAATTTCCTTTTCATTTTTTAGAATCTTATTATTAAGATATTTTTTGTGCTATTTTGCTGTGATCTTTTATTTTTCTATAAATATATATAGTCCCTCTCTCTTTATCACTGAGAAGAAAAGTGCATATATGAAGACGGTTGTTGATGCCGGCATTACTAGCCACTTATAAGTTTGTATATAATAAAAGGAATAAATTGTCCTGATCTCGAAGTTATGGTAGGATAGATAAAGATACAATGTAATAGTTGTCGCGTCGTATTATTGGCAACACGGTCGTTTAAAGTTCATCTATAACTGAAATGGAATTTATGATCATATCAGGTTGTAAGTAGTGGCTAAATAAAGTGCGTGACTGTTATTGGCAAGTTTTAGTGTATTAATTTCTAGTAGCACATTGTAATGTATTCAAGTAGATGTCGTTTATCATCTTATTAATAATTTAAGATAGGCTTAATATCTAACAAAACATATGTCAATAATACTACTTTATTTGGAAGTTTGTACTTTTTATTATAAATGGATATAATTATCTCCATCTCGTAGTTGGTATAGGCAAAATATACGCATATGGTGATGCTATATCTAACATTGTTTGGATTTTTTATTGAAGTGGTCATTTAATTGTATGTTACAGTTGGACATGATTTATTACTTTCTTGACGATAACATATGTCGGATAAACACCGAGTGAAACAAATGTGACGGGTTGCTATTATTGGCGGTAGTTTCTTTTTACTTTGAAGGAAGCGTTTAATTTTCTGTTAACCGGATATTATTCATCTACATATTGAAGCTTAAGGGCATCAAGATAAATCCACCAAAACTCGGTCATCATGTCAATGTTACTAGCAACGTTTAAATTATGTTATATTCTAAATTGTTGTCTTGGTGTTAGATAGCCAGCAATTTTCATCCCCTACTGTGGGCTAGATCAACTCGCTGGAAATGGTTGTCGTGCTTGTATTACTAAGATCGTGTTTCATTTTGTTCCCATTTGTTTAGTGTTAGAGGGTGCCAACTGCAATTATCACCGCTTACAAATTCATCATTTCGATGTTACTACCAACACTATTTTTTATTTCTCCTACAAAATAATTAATATAGAGAGGTTTACAATTAATTTTTTCTTAGAGTATCAGCTGAAATAAAACAGGCAGACCGGTTTTGCCTTATCTATGTAGGGGCATGTTTATAACCCTATGTTGATTCGGATTACACTATGTTTGGAAGTTGAAAACTTATAGGTTACTAAGATAAACATTCCGTAAGAAGTGAGCCTAGCTCACTTAGTTAGGGAAGTGGATGTACAACTCAGCCACTCAGGTTCAAGTACTCATGGATGTATATTTGGGTTCTTATTATTTAAAAATAAAAACCCCGCTGTAGGGGCTTCCCCTACCGCATTTCTTTCAAAAAAATAGATAAACATTCAGTGGTTGAGGCATCATTTTTCTATGGGAATTAATGATTTTGCTCTTATCCCCTCTAGGTAATGGTCATTTGTGTGTATACCACTTTGGACAAGTTGTAATGTGTTTATTTACCGGTAAGTGTGCTAACCGGTTAATATAGGTGTGACATTGTATTTGATTCATCTCCGTCTCAAAACAAAGGTTGGCTAGATGAAACCACTAGTAATGTTTAATCTCTTTCTAATTTGTAAGTTCTTAGTTCAATCATAAGAAAATGACCTTCTATGTAGGTGTTCCCGTAAGTGCGAAGGTGCGCGGGGAGAAGGTAAAACACATAGCATTTTCCTTGTGAAGTGGACTAGACGTCTGGTGAGTGAATTTGGCCAATTTGGCGACAAACTGCGTGAGGAAAAAGATGTATTTATGGATGAAGAGATGCAACACCGCCATTACCATTGATGGGAGTGCGGAAGGAAGCAGACATAAAAAGAGATCGATGAGAGTAGTTGGATGGTTTGGATGAAAAGTTTAGAATACATTGGTGGCTAGGGTTTCATAACATGCCTTATTTGTTCAAATATGTTGCACCTAAAGAGAGTACCCACATACATGAATAATCTCCTCCAGTTTCACGCATGTGTTGCTTATCTTCCTCTAGGCATGTCTTGCTTATCTTCCTACTCCTCTCATGCACTTTTGCATTAAACTCTTGCAATTTTTGCTCGTCATTTCTTAATTCTCCATCTAGCAAAATCTCTCAGGAATCCAGCATCTCTTAGTTAAAGTGTTCATACGGAACTCCTAGGCAACTCCTATGTGAGTTAGCATTCGTCAAGGGCAGAAAATGCAATCTACGCCTAGCTACCCTTTTACATTGGTTTTATCTTAATTAAAGCCTATCAAAAACAATCATAATTTGTTTGCATACTAGCAGTGTTTAATTTTCATTTCTAGTGTACCTAAAGAAGTTCCATTTTACTTGAGATGGATGAAATTAATCTCCTTCTTGAAGTATTTTCTTAAATGATATGTGCGAATCAACCTTGCTTCATATTGGTTGGGTTCATGTTTATAGTCGTATGTCAATGATAAAATTACGTTCGGAAGTTGCAAAGTATAAAATAGTAAGATAAATAAGGTATGGTTGATATTATTTCACCCCTATCCTCTTTAGAAAATAGATGTTATGCCACCATGACTTTCGATGTGATTTTTACCGATAAGTGTGTTAATTGGTTATTACACGTGTGATGCAAGTTAGATAAGTATAACAATATCACCTCAAATATGAAATCATAAAAAGAAATGATCCACAAGAATGATGACTATACCATTTCAAATTCTCCTAGACACTGATACTATCTATCAGTCGTCTAAAATTAACGTGGGCTAGTTGAATTCGACGAAATGAGCATGCTGTTAGTAATAGAATGGATGTTTAACATCATTCAAGCGGTGATGAACACAAAATAATCTTGTCTTACTAGTAATGCCATGTATTGGCCATAATTTATATCAAGCCACTGGTTATTAGGAATTTTTTACCTGAATTTCTATTAGAATTAGATTAAATATTCTTTTCTACATTGCAAAAAAATGGTTGATGTTTATTATAAGAGGATACAATTATTCTCCATTTTGAAGTATTGGCTGAAAATGGGCCGTGAAAAGCTGTCACTTCCTCTTTGTCGGGTGATGTTTGTAATCCTATATTGGTTTTAGTTACAGTAGGTTTGAAAGTTGAAATTTTGTATTCTTGTAACCTAAAAAAATCTATGGATTCAACATAATTATTAGAAAATACGCCCATAGTTACCCCCTCTAAGAGATGGTCGATATGGATATACCACCTTGGATGAGTTGCTAGTGACGTTTATAACTATGACAACCAAACTGTAAATGCTTGATGCCAAGATGAGTATAATGTGTGTATTTCTTTTCACGGCTTGTTTGTAAGTGGCTACATTGTGTAAGAAATATTCTACCATTGAATTATGTTGTTTGTTTAGTCTTCTTTGTTGGGGATGTTGGACTTAAATACTTTGTCGATAAAAAGAATATGTGATGAATCTATAGGTAGTTCTCCAGTACGTTCTAGGAGGTATCTTTGGATTTTAGGAACATCGTAAGATATTTATAAGATTTTAATCCTTAAGATTTTCTTGTATTTTTCGGACAGTTTTTATGTTGCTAAACGTGCGTACCGCACATGCCACATCAACACAATTCTCGTACGGTGGGTATGCCTCCGTTCGGGATTTTCCTTCAAGGTTGCCTTTGCATCAAAGAATTGTGTATCTCAAGTTCTTCACTTCCTATGAAACCCATTCATATTTCCCACATTCCATAGGGATCTTAGCGTGAATTTGAACTTTTTTTCTTTTTCTCTGGAGAAGTCCAGTGCTCTTTCGTCCTATCTCTCCACTCTCTTTAATACTGCAACAAAATCTGTTTATTTGTAATGCACCATGAAAAGACGCATGTTACAGAATTTACGTGTTCTTAAATACTACTCCTTCCGCATGTACGTAGATACTAAAATTTGTGTATATATATAAATTTATATGAGACATCTTTTATGTACGAAGGAGTAGTTAGTATATACGCCCATTGTAAATTATGTTATTTCAAACTTAACCGCGGCCGGCGTGGCAAGGCTGGCGGGCGGGATATGCGGAGCGATCGGCCGGTGGACTGGACTGGAGCGCGGCGCGCGGCGCTGTCGAATCCTCCGACAGCCCGGCCCTCCCCGCCATTTCTTTAACCCAAGCTAAGCTAGCCCCGGTCGTCCGGTTATCATTAGCGCTAGCCCAGCGGCCAATAATTTAGCGGGCGGGCGTCGTCGGCGTCGGCGTCGGCACATGCTCGTCGTCCTGATCGATCCACCCTGTGCTGTGCGCAGTGATACATCATGAGTGAGTAGCGCGGAACGGGCACGGCACGGCAACGCCACCGGCAGTCCGGCGCCGACGACCGTTGCTCTCTCTCGGCTCGTCCCGTCTCCGTTCCAGATTTCCAGTCCAGTGAGTCGTCTCCCATCAGGATTCAGAGGCCTGCTGCTGCGTGCGCTGGATGTACTGGTGCAGCTGCATGGAAGCCAACGCACGCCACGCTTTGACCGCCGAAAATCCCCATGCTGGTTTTGATTTATCACACTACACTACTCTGTCCGTGTCCCGCAGCTAGCTAAGCTAGCTTTCGGCCGCGCTGTTAATCCCGCCGGGAACTTGGACCTTTCGGAAAACCCGGAGGAGCAGCTACCACTGCTGCCGCGGCGCATGGTAGACCTCGCAGCTCCTGCCTGCTGCCGGAGTAGGTTTTGACCGCGTTCAATTCAAACAAACGCGCCTGCCTGCCTGCAGCGTCCTGTTCTGTCGCTCTCTCTGGTTCGGTAAACCTGCCTGCCGCTTGCATTGCATCGCAGCTCGCTACAGCCTACAGGCTACAGCTAGCTGCTGCCTGCAAAATCTACTCCCGGATATACTAGATCTGAACGCACGCAACGACCCAACCCTGGCTGCTGATGTTACCGCTCGCTGGGTCGACTGCTTGACTTGACCAGGAGCAGAGCTTGCCGCCATGCCTGCTTCCTTGCCGACCTTGACGAAATCCCCTCTCGTATTACCTCAGCAGTGAAGGCGAGCCGGGAGTACATTTTCTCTGAGGGAGTTCACATTACATAGAACCAGGATCCTAAGAAATTTCATCGAACCTCACTCACTCAGAGTGTTCAGTTCGTGGCGCATCTGTTTCTTCCATACGAACAGCGGAAGAAATCTCGCACCAAATACTATCTATTTCCAGATCACTGCTAACCTGCAACGGCCGGCCGCGCCGATCCTCTATTCAGCCGAATGATTGCAGGCTCATGTTCATCCTCTTCCGTTCATTATTCTTCTCGCTGCAAATAGGATAGATTAACGTGTTGATTCGGGAGCAAGGTTTGATTAACGTGCTGGCAGCCATTATCGGCGAACAGGAACACAGGGACATGTGGTGGGACAGGGATGCCCTCGAGACGCGACTACGGGACAGCGGATGTCACATCCAACATTGACCCGAATAGGGGCCTCAATCATGATGTGTCCATCCCGCTCGCTTTGTCTCGCCCATATCGCCCTCCAAATCCAAATCCAAATCCAAATCCAAAAACCAAAATAAAACCAGCGACGTAGCTGGGATCTTGCTTGCTGACTGGGTACGTTTATACTAGTAGTTAGTACAATCGTGAAGTAGATATTGACTGACATGCTTCGGGACAAAGAGAGCAGTATTTTCAAACGAATAGATTTGCTGAATTTCGGCTCCTGAAATTTCTTGGAGTCGCGGCCAGGCCACCTGATGCCAGTTGGTGTTGACCGGTGTGCTCTGATACAAAAGGAGAGTATTTAGAAAGAACAGGCTTGCATATTCGGGTACCTGAAATTTCCTTGTTCAAGACAAAAGAAAAGCTACCTGACATTTCGGTAAGTCTCAGTAAGTTGTATGCAGTGCGGTGAAAATAACATTTAGCCTAGAATTACAAGTGTACATGCAGTGCGGTGAAAATAAAGTGTTGACATTTTTTTGTCACACTAAATTTGTTTTCACCTTGGACTATAGCGTGCTCCCTCCATTACTGAATGTAAGGCATAAGGCGTATAATTTTCTACACGATAGGTATTGGGCATATGGTGAACTCATTTATTTATGAAACAATTCAGAAGAGAGGAGAACCTTAGAGCCATCTATTGAAAGCATTCCGTCAAATCTCTTCTTTCGTGATTGGAACACATTTTAGGATGGATAAATTGTTCTTAAGTTGCAATAAATCCTATATTTTGCAAAAAAAAAATAAAAAATTATAAGCCTTACATGATACATACAAGAAACGGAGGGAGTACTATTTTGTAAAGGAATTATGTTATTTTTAATACAAAACTTCACTATACATGTGCAATATATATTAGGATGGGCACAGAAAAGAATAGACTGTTTCATTTTTTACGAAAAGATAAGAGGCTGTTTTTTAAACAAGAGAAGAGTCTGTTAATCCAACGAGAAAGGTTGGAAGAAACAACGAATGAGTACTTTTAAAATAATATTTTTTAATAAGAATTTTGGACAGTAGCATATGTGTATGTGGAATTTGAAAAGTAGCGCGCCGTATGAAACAGAAAGAAATCACATCCGGCCTTTGTCGTGCCGAAAGGTGTCAGGCTAGCCGACTTTCGGCCTGGGCCGAAAGCCGCTTTCAGCCTGGGTTGAGCCGAAAGCGGCCAGATCCTGCCGACAGGAGCTGCTATGATCCCGCGCACATGCAAAATAGACGGTGACTATTCCTACAATTTTAATTTTGTAAACATAATTTGCTTAATCGTGTCTCAGTTCGGGATGAAATATATTTGTATCGATGAGTAGGTTCCATTCCATTGATCGGTTTCAAGTTTGATCGTTCTAACTTCTTAATTTTGATTCACAATTCGTATAATTATTCGACAAATTCGTCAAACTCGGTTCACCGTTTGAAATTTCCTTTTGCGAATACAAATATCTCACCTTTCTACGCAACTTTTACGTTTCAACTTTCTTTTTTGGACAAACATATTTATTTATTCTCTCAAATACATATTTTTTCTATAGATGCTACCGAAAAATAAATACGCCTGTCAAAACAAAAAAGTTACAACGTAATAGTTGTTGATAAGGGTGAGGTAGATGTACTCGTGAAAGGAAAATTCAAACAGTCAAATAAGTGCGATGAATTTGACAAAATTCATCAAATAATTATATAAATTGTGTTTCAAAATTTAAAAGTTAGAAGCAACCAAACTCGAAACCCATCATGAAAATAGTATCTACTCATTAATACGCATATATTTCATACATATTTCATCTCAATCTAAGACACAATTAACCAAATTTTGTATTAATCAAATGAAATTAGAAGGAAAATGTACTGCTTGTGCATCATTGTACAGATGGTGCCGGTTTCGGCTTGGTCATGGAGGAAAGGCTGGTTTCGCCCAGCATCCTGGGCAGCTCTCGTAGACTTTTGGCTCGGACAGAACCGATACCCATGTTTTGGCTCAGGCGGGACCGACACAGCGTTAATCTTTAAATTTCCCTGGCACACGCATGTTACCGTCCGAAAAACTCATGTAAAAAGATATTATTAAAAAATATCTCAACAACGAATGCTCTCGGCCTGTTACATAGGCAACGTGGGATTTTAATCCTTTATTAATCAAAAGCAAAGTAGACTACTAGCCCAAGTTCACACTACTGGGCCGGGCTGGATGAATCATGAATTATGAACTTTGAGTAGAGTAAGCTTGTCACGGACTCACTCTCACGAGTCACCTTTAAAAAAAAACACAGTACAGATGCAGACGCTTATAAATATTCACGTATAGATATCACTATGAGCGCACACACGCAAATCCTATCCGTATGAGCACCTCCGAGAGACTGGTACGATATATTTTGAGGTTGACGAAGTCACCACGACGTCTCGCTGTTGACGGGCACGTCACCACCACACCACTGAAAGCATAACACCGATTAAATCCTGAAAAATCCAAAAAATGTGAGCATCCATGTCAAGTCTGGAACTTGAACCTGAGTGGGTTGGTTTCACCACAAGAAACCAAACCAGTTAAGTTAGGCTCACTCACGAGTCACCATTTCTTCTTGGTTCTCCCTCCACCACTTCTTCTTTTTTTCATTCAAAAAGAAAAGGTGCTCATGTCTTCACAATTAAATGGGGCAATTTATATCAGTTAAATGGGCCAATATACAAGTAAAAAAGGAACCATCTCGCTGGATTATGCAAGTCAATACCAATACAAATACATATCAATTTGGTACTTTAACTCATCATCTCCAGGAAAGTTATGGCAATACGCATCAAGGGTGCACAAAGCTAATGTGTGGCAACACATTAGGGCGACATGCCCAGACCTGCCTCATCCATCTACTCCCTCGCAGTCCCATATCTCCATTTGTCCCTTGGTTTCATTAAACTTAACCAATAATAAACAAGTACAAAAAACTAATAATGACCAATACCAAAACTTTCCCTTCCCTGATTGTTGGGACTGAACCACACCCCATAGACGAAACGTTCTATTGTTGGGGAGTCGGTCAGAAGCACACTATACCACTAAGTATTGCTTAGCTCCACTTGTCTGGTTTTAGGAATCCCCGAGAGTCTTGTTGCATCACGACATGTCAGGTCGGCTGGAGCTTCTAGAACAGGTCGTCGATACCATCATAGTGGTATTTTGTGGGCTGGAAATAGTGCAAAAGCCCTACAAGAGGTATGTAGGCCTTGTGCTACTTATATCCGACAATCGGTAACACCGGCCGCTCCGGATGTTCCGGTTGCTCTGGCTCGGGCACTTACCGACGAGGCGGGTCCCTGGTTCCCCGATACCATCGTTATTGGCAGTAGGCCTTGGGCCCTTATCCCGAGCAGTGTTCCAATTTGTCGTCGGTGTGGCAACACATTCCGAACAGATGAGTACCCATCAGACTCGTTCCCATGCCAAGAAGGCCTTCGAGCTCGCCGCCGCCGCCTCCAATCTCGCCTCCGAGTTCGCCGTGGCCGCATCCGAGCTCGCAGTCGCCGACCCCTCCGACACAGGTACGGTTCCACACCTTTTTTCCCCGGATCGAACCAGAGAAGAGAGAGGGCCGCCGCATCCGAGCTCGCCGTCGCCGCACCCTCCAAGCTCGCCTCCAAGGTCGCCGCCGCCGCATCCGAGCTCGTCAGCTTGGAGAAGAGGAGAGGTGTAGGAATGGGGGAGCGGGTCTAGGGAGAAGGATTCAGACTGGAGGAGGTCTCGGGCAAAAGCTTCAGGCGGAGGAGGAGGAATGGATGGGGAGGAGGAGTACGCCGTTGGGGATTGGGCAGGCGTCGGTATCACGCCCAACAAATGAGTGGTCGTGGATGGTGGAAACTGGAAAGGGGAAGGGATGCTGGTGGGTGCGCGGACGCCGGCGGGCTGGTTGCAGGGTTGCCGGCGAGGATTGAGAGAGCTCTCGATCTGAAAATGGAGAGCGACTTTTGGGAATTTTTTGACTCACGTATGAGGCTTTTTGCTCTGTTTTTTCAATCTCTCGGGAGAAGCATTGAGGTTGGAGAAGGTCTGGGTAGAGTTTGAATCTAATGTGGGTCTGTCTCCTCGATCATGAATAGTATACTTCGGTGGATTTTCTTGTCTCGATCCTTCCTTTTCTTTGGTCAATAAAGACTATAAATGTACGTGAATATAGATATGTGGGATTCTTCGCCTCATAGGATTAGGTAAGTGTAGGAATAGGAAAATTCTAGGATTGGTATGGTATGTCTAGTTGAATTCTAGCCCATGTTATTTTCTTATGATCTTTGTACTACAAGAGTCTTATAGGATTTTTTCCTATGTGATATGATCCTATGAATCAAATGATGTCAAAGAGAAAACCAATCCTTTGAAAATCCTCTGAATCAAATGAGCCCTGAATATTTTGTAGTACTTTCATTACGGGAAGGAAGCCTTCGCGAAGGTCTCTTTTACCCCGCGTTCTCTCAGCCCGCCACAAGGCCTATATATAGGATTGTACAAACTACACACAACGCTCTATACAAATAAAAACATAGGTAGTACAACTACACAAACGTATAACTACACAAATCATGTTGTACAAATTATGTCGTACAACTACACAGATCAGTTTGTACAAATTAGGTAGAACATACAACTACACATATCAGGTTGTACATATCAGGTCGTACAACTATACAAATCAGGTTGTACAGAACATGGTTGAACGTACAATTACGCAGATAAGTTTACGTACAACTAAACTCAGTTTCAGTTGGACGTACGACTACACATATTAGTTACATATTAGGTTGTATGAACTATACACAATCTGAAGTATAAAAAAAAATTCGTCGAAACCTATCAACATGAGATCTAGTTTTGAAGATATCGACGCGAGGAGTTCAAAATTCAAAAGTGAAAACGGTTCGTAATTCGGATAAACATTCGGATAAACGGTTGTTAAGATATTGCATTTAAAAAAAGAATCTCTAAATAAATGCAGTACAACCCTATGTGCACCAATAGGAAGCCGCCACTTGTCACGCGTGGAGAAAAGGAGGGGAGTGAAACGAACAAAATTGCAACGCGTGTCACTAGTAGAGCATACGGGAAGAGACCTTCGCGAAGGAAAGCCTTTTTCTAAGTATTTTGTGTTGCTCTTGTTTAGAATTGGATACGTAGTGGTACTGCTATTTTTTACAAGTATTGCTCCTGGTTATTACTGGTTATGTCCTTGAATCAAGAATGAATATTACTAATTATTTTTGTGACCAAAGTTGTGAACCTAATGTGGATACTTATGTTTGAAATTTGAAAATATAGCAATTTGAAATTTGAAATATAGCCGTTGTAAATATACATTTCCTAATTTACACGTTCCGCTGAAAAAACATGAGGTGTAAAATTTAAGAAGGTGTATATGAAAATATATATGTCCAAATTTACCCCTTCCACTGGAGATGCTCTTAGTCTGGTACGTGGAAACCACGTCGGTCTCCTGCTGCTTTGATTCGAGCAAAAGCTGCTTGTTTGCGAAGCCCGCTCCTTGGCGGGGATCGCCTGATCATGCTGGCTGATCATGCTGGCTGAGAGCCATGCGGACGTTTTCGATCTCATGAGCTCTTGATCGACGTTGGCAGGATGTCCTCGGGAGTTGGGAAGACCAGCCACGAGCACGCCGACGTCCCTTGTCTCATTAGAGACTGAGTCCGCTTTGTACTCGTTGTCAGAGTCGATCCCGACCACGTCATCAATGAGGGGGTAGATCAAATTTGCATAGTCGCGCGAGTTTGCGCTTTTGTCTGTGTCGGCCAGCCCATCGAGATTCTGGGTAATGTCGGTCGACCCGGTGCTCTCGTTGGCACGGTATTGACGTAGACTGAAGATGTTGATGGATCCGATGGTGATAAGTAGCTCGTGATCCATAGGATCGCTAGTACTACGGTTAGCTGGCCCACTTCATCTATGCTCCGAGGCCCCGTACGCTTGCTCGGACTAAGATCCCGTGTCCCGCTCAAGGCAGGGCACGTTGTGCCCCGAGGCCTCACATTCAGCATCCGCTCCCTATCCAACAGTCATATCAGGTCCAAAATTACATCTCAAAATTAAAACTTCTCAGAAAAAATCAATTTTTTCCACGAGTTCTATATGTTCCGTTGTGTGCTCATATTTTGTTAGGGTTTATTTAGATAAATGGTTTACCATTGACTAAATTTTATGTGTTTTCAACTTAAAAAACTATTAAATCATAAACTGGTGATCCAAAAAAAATCTACAATTTACCACAATACACAACGTGACATATAGAACTCGTGGGAAGTTTTTCAATTTTTTCGGAGAAGTTTTAATTTTGAAATCTAAATTTGGACCTGCTCTGACCGTCGGATGGGGAGAGGATGGTGGATGTGAGGCCTCAGGGCACATCATGCCCTGCCTTGAGCGGGGCACGGGATCTCAGTCCATCTTGCTCATGGTAGTAGGTCCATCTTGTGGTCTCCAACGTGTTTGGTCCTTCGTGGACCTACCCAGTTGTCATGTCTATAACATGTATCAATCCTTCAATTAAACTAGAGTAGATAATCTTATAATTATCTTATATACATATGGAATCAAAACACAATTTTAATCGCTGATAGGAACTATAATTAGACATGATTTTAGTTTTAGGGCAGGTTTAGACTACAACAAAGTTTGAGGGACCAAGGTTACACTTTTGCATAACTTGAGGGACCTAAGTGCACTTAAACCTTCTGTACCCCCTAAACTCCCACTTCCTTGCATGCCACAACTCTCCCACACCAAAAAGGAATCACAACCCTCCTTAGAGTTCTGTCCACGCCCAAACTCCGACGGGCAGCCGCCGACTCCGTTGCCGACAAATCTTGCTTGCCTGGCCTGAACCTCTCCCGTCCAGCCAGTGTCGGCATTCCGTCCCGGCCTGCCCACCCCCGACCGATGCGTGGACCCCGGCCACCTCACCTCCGATTGGCGCGCTGCCACGCCGATTGTCCGCGACGCCGCGCCGATTTTCCGCGCCGCGGCCAGGTAATCATCTCGAACCTCTCTTCTTCATCCTCTCCCCTCCTCCTCCCAGTCTCCTCTTACTCATCCCATGTGCTAATGTCAGTTGTTCTTATCAGGATCGTGAAAAGAAAGCATTTGCGTGAGCTGTTCGTGTCCAAGGACGAGCGCATAATTTGTGATAGTCTGAAGGGTTTTATTTGCAAGAATCTGCAAAGAAGGAGAAGAACTTGGTATGTTAAAGTACCTGGTTCAGAATCTACCTCGTCCATGCTGCTGTATGTAGACTATGTACCAAAGATCAAAGATCGTGTTGATGTTCTGGTGATGATTTTCAAGAGTTGTTGGAGTTTCAATGGTGATTTAGTCATGAGTGACTTGTATGTAACACCCTTGGGCAGTATAAAATCAATAGGAAAAAGATGAAGCTTCTTGAATCAGCAAATTCTAAGAATAAAAGAAATGATGCGTATGTCGTTGCTCGTATTGTGAGGAAATCGATCTTTCACCGTGAGGCCCTTCCTAATGATATGAATCACTTTCTAGCTGTGTTGACAAACTTCAATGGCAAGTTCAAGAAGTTGATTCATCACCCTATACTTAAACAAGAAGTTCTCAAGCTTTGGCAGTTTGAAACTCTGTTTATGAGATCTCTGCAGATTCTTCAATTAGATAAAAGAAAAGCATACCAGAATCATGGAGAAGCTGCCATATTATGAAGTGGAAGAACAACATGAACTAATTGTTGTTGATCAAGGGCATATGCTTGAAGAGCAAATAGCTCTACTTGTTGAAGTCCCTCAACTCAAACGGGAAAAGACTCACCACTACATTTCAAGAGGTTCAAGCTCAAGTCGCTGCATTTCAAGTCCACACAGCTCAAGGTACTAAACCACAAATGTCCCTAGACTATATTGTCGCGCCGGACCTTGCTAATAAGACTGTGAGAGCTACAACTGATGATGTTTATACTAAACTTTCATACCTTTTATGACTAAATTTTATCATACTTCAATCTTAATGAGCACAATGTTTTATCTATTAGTTGACATAGTTATCCACATTTGGATGCCACGGATATTAATTATAGTCTTTGTTATCCAATGTAATGCATCACTCAAAATTCTGCAATTTTATAAATTTAAACAATATGTTGTTAGAAAAAGTTATCCATGATTCTTTTATTATTATTTCATAACTGATACATTGTATATCTATTCCTTTGGTTTGGTGTGTGTACATATGTGCATGTGTGTTTTTATACTATAGATCTTTAACATCATATAGAGATATCTAAAGGGCACAATCTAATACATATCTTAATAGTGGTTTCTAGTGTATGAATATTTAAGAATATTAGTATACACTTTTGAGTATCACTTTGACCGTCGATAAATATGTCTTGCAAGTTATGCTTGGAAATAAAATGAAAATATATGTGTGCTCAGTACTTGACATTAAATGGTATTGATCATACTAATCATCGAATCTTCTATATCTAAATAGCAAAGACCCACTAAAAGGATTTCTCTTAACATGCAAGCTATACACATCAGCACTCATATAATTGGTCCATGTCATCAAGTTATCTTCCGTTTCTCTCGGTTGAACCCATCGTAGCATGCAGTGCAGGTCACTTTTCCGTCCGTTTGGTAGAACGTCTCCCGGTCCCACATGCAGCCACTACTCCTCCATCTTCATTGATCCTCCTGAGGTAGTCACTTTTTATCGATAAATTTGGCCACCATTAATTAGTCCACCCTGATTCGCCTCCCACTACTAGACAAACATTTAAACTCTAGTGATTAAGATCCCGCACTAAGACTAGTCATAGTGGGGAGTATCATAGAGTGATATCATGTTTATGATACTAGTCTATGTTACTATCTCAATAGTGGGGAGTATCATAGTAGTAGTATCATATAGTCATGCATTTATTAGGCTATAGACTCATCTTGTCTCGAAAACCGTAAGTTACGGTATCTACCTATGATACCACCATCATCTCTCTCTTTATTAAATACTTGCCACATCACTATTTTTGCCTACGTGGCACTTATGTTACTACATATGTTACTCCCACTATGACTAGTCTAATCCGCTTCCTCTTCCGACGCTTCCAACTGCATCAATCACCAATTAATCCGTTTTTTACTGCTCGGTTCTTCCTCCCTTTTTAAGCCCCTCCATCATCTTGAGTCCTTGAACTCCGCTGCCTCTATGAACTATATTTGAAAATTTTATGCTGCTATAGGGCCATCATGCCATGATTACAGACCCAACGATTCCCCTTCGAGCTGGTAGCAGCCACCATGGAGAACATGCTAAATCGATATGGAAACCACTGCTAGCACGCTTGCGGCACTGGCTTTCCTTGGTAAGACCAGTCGTTCCCTTTAGCACAAGTTTCTATATTTGATTTTTCCATTTTCTCATTCTCACATGATTTGTTTTGTAGGATGGCACAAAGTGTGCCCGCCAAAAATCTTCCGCATGTTGTTTCCGAAAGAACACGCCTGATCTCCCAAGCGGTCCAAGTACCCAACTTCTGATGGGGCACCATGCATGGAGGCGCTCAAATGGTGTCTTTCTGTCTGCTAAATGGTTTATTGGACCTCTGAAGTGTTTTGGGTTCACGTCATTTGTGAATCAAATAATCTGAATCTCAGTACATGCTGTATTCATGGTCTCTTATATTTTTCCGCGTTCTCTGCTCCTTCAAGCAACCACTTTGATTAACCTTCAGACTTATTATTTGTACTGGAAAATGAAACTGTGTTATATGAGAATTTTTGCGGGTAAATGAGACTAATAATCAGCTGATACAAACCTTTTGAGCTGAAGAAAATGCAGTTGATTGAAAAACCACAGGTCCTATTAAGATCGAGCATCATATGTTCACATGAGGTATGCATGTTGACCTGTACAACTCACGCTCACACCTGGCATCTTTGTTCATTTTCTTTACCGCTCCAGGCAAATTTCAAAGGTAACTAATTTGTCATCTGTTATCATAGCAGAATATCATATTGTGGTCTTTAGTTCTTTCTTCACAAGGTTTGACACTCATGGCTGCTACCACAAGAGTACAACTGTACAAGACCCTCAGAATACATGTTTCACGTACTAGCAACAAGTTGATTAATCATCAGTGGAAATTGTGGGCATATATTCATTCGTTTTATTGTATTTACAAGCTTGAGTCACATGTCATAAGATTGTATTTAAAGTGACCACATGGCCTACCATGATCTATAATACGTACTGTTTTCTTACTCTGGAAGTACTAAAATTGTACACCATATATACCATGTTTCTGTTAACCCCGACCGCAGCAACGCGCGGGGTACCATCTAGTATATCTAGTTTGTGTATCGTCTGTTTGTCTAATATGCATACCAATTTTTCAAATTAAAAGAACTATCAAATTAATCTTGCAGAGCCAGGGGAGACTCTTTGGGGCTATTGTCATAAAACTTTATGTCTTGCTCATATGGGGAAATCTAACCTACATGTGCTAGAGAATTTGAGTGATGATGACACCAATTCAATACAACCATTTACGGTTTGTTGGAAAAATCAAAGCTTTGAGTTTGTATTTAAAACACATCTTATGACTAGGATTCGTGGAAAGAATAATGATCTATCATCATGCTTGCGAAAGAAAATTTAAAACTACGTGTGCATTGTCTCACAAGAAAATTGAGTAACTAATAACCGTTGGTTTAACTAAGCTTTTTGAAGATGTGGAGGATTGTTGACTTGTGCTAATTATGGAAAATACAATACCAGCTAAAGGCTGTTCCAAGGGTTGTGATCATGTAAAAAAATAGCACGCTATTTCTTATCTAATATCACGTTATAGTATATCTGAAAGGTCCACGCTGAATTTTACTTTTTTTGCGCGCTACAAAGCTATTCACGAAATAGCACGCTATATCACGCTAAACCATCATAACTTTAGCACGCTGTCAGCGCAAAGCACCGAGCTATCCACGTTAAGAAGAAGCCAAAAATTATTTTCTGTTTGTGTTGATGATGAACTGCAATCTATAGGCCCCTCTTCTAAATTGAAAGGTGTCGTCAAATGTGGATGATTCTGAATAAACAATTTATGTTATGTGGTTGGCCCATGATATGTTGATTATAAGTTTCTAAAGAACTAGAGAATGTTTTTCGGACTTGGTTATGCATATATTGTTCTAGCATTTCTAGACTATATTCTTTAATCTTCTTTAAAAAATATCTATACATATGGTATTTTTTATGAACACTATACTAAAATATAGCACGCTATTAGCATGCTATAGCTTCTGGAGGAGGACGTCACTATTTCTCATAACACGCTATTTTTTGTTGTTGTGATAGCATGCTAGCAAGTTATTATGACATTTCTATCTAAATATTCAATGTGGTGCTTGATTAGTTTAGTTGAATAATAGCTTTGCTGAAAGGTCTTTTCTCTGAACTTTTTTTCTGGAATTATTTGACATTTTGAAAAAAAGGAATGCTTTACAGAACGGGTGCATTTGCACCCATGACCTGAAACGCTGTGTCTATATTTAGTCCTACTATTTTCTTATTTTTGTTGTTGTCTTTGTGGTTTCTGGTTCTTCTCCTATGATCGATGAGGAAATGATATATATGCTAAGATGAGAACAAAGCTTTGTTGCTTAGGTACCAAAAATGTGTCTTATTATGTGATTATGCCGCCATACTTAATTTTTTTGTGTTTTTTATTGTCATCTGGTTAAACATTGAACTTATGTTTAAGATCTCCAATCTTCATCTACTCTCTCCGTCCCAAAATAAGTGTCTCAAGTCTCTCAAAAAAGAGATGTATCTAGACATTTTAAGAGATTTGAGACACTTATTTTGGAACGGATGGAGTATGCATTTTTAGTGCTCTTTTGGTAATATGTTATGCTCTTGGCCTGGAGTTAAAAGGTAATTTCTGAAATAAATTCAGATCAATGCTGATTTGAAATTGGATGGACTGGTTCCACCTCAAGAATCCTACGCTCTGCTTGCCGAATGGACAATGTTTCCGTGGGTAGAACTTGATGATACAGTGCTATTTGTGCAAAATCTTTCTCCATTTTTGTGTCTAGAACAGTAGTAGAACTTGATGGTAAGCAATTCAGCGTGCGGGCAATGACCAAGGAGAAACCACTTGATGCCGGTGCATGGACCATCGACGATCATCTCCCGTAACCTTGAAGGCATGCCAAAGATTGAGACCAGTACTCTTACGGACGGGCTACTGCCTACTGGTAATTATGCCGGGCAAGCTTGGTAGTTACGCAGCGTGAATACGTACGGGTGAAATGGACGGATTTAGCTCTCCAGGCCGTACCCTCCAAAGAGAAGGCAACAGCTAACAGGCTGATCTCTCTTCTTGGTGAATGGCGATCACTGCCGGTCATTTGTCTGAGCATGTCACAACTTGCACGCACTGAGTACTGACTGATTGATGCTCGCTGTTGGTTGGTGCCATGCATGCGCGGACGCGACACTACTCCGGTGGCCGGCATTGGCTTCTGTCCCTGGTAGACTCTGGCCATGGTGTTCGGCTCTGTGCGCCCGGCATGCCCAGCAGAGCTCGTGTCTCGGCCTCCATGGGCGCCCGGGCTGGCGCTAGCGTCCAGGGCTCGATCGCAGTACGTCTCCCCGGTGGCAATCTCACTACTTGTCACTTGTCACCTTGCGAAGAACAGTGACAAGATCCCATCCTGCCTATCGCGGCTGGCTGTCCCTGATCCATTCCGATCTAAGCAGTAGACGCTTCCGCGGTTTAGTGTAATACTACGGATAATCTACGCTTTACGGCGCCGCACGCCACGCTTTGATAGTTTCCATTTTCCAAACCAGCCAAGATATATCGTGCGCGCATGGCGTGGGCAGAGCAGAGCACCGACTAGCTTGAGTATTTAAACACTTCACTCGCTCTGAGAGTGTCTGAAGTGATGGGGATGTCGTCTCTCCTGGCGCGCGTGGTCGTGGCTGTCCTCGCGGCTACGGCGACGGTCATCGTCGTCGTCGACGGGCAGCTGTCGTCGACGTTCTACGACGCGACGTGTCCGGCGCTGCCGTCCATCGTGCGCCGCGGCATGGCGCAGGCCGTGCAGAAGGAGGCGCGCATGGGCGCGTCCATCCTCCGCCTCTTCTTCCACGACTGCTTCGTCAATGTACGCTTCTGATTTCATCGGACACGAACCAACGCACGTCCTGGGCACGGCGAGTTCATCGTGCGTGTTTGTGTGCGCAGGGGTGCGACGCCTCCATCTTGCTGGACGACACGGCCAGCTTCACGGGCGAGAAGAACGCCGGGCCCAACGCCAGCTCGCTGCGCGGCTACGAGGTCATCGACGCCATCAAGACGCAGGTCGAGGCTTCCTGCAAGGCCACCGTCTCCTGCGCCGACATCGTCGCGCTCGCCGCTCGGGACGCCGTTTCCCTGGTCGGTGCCCATCTCTCTCTGTCTCTCTCTTATGCCGTTATGCGCATTAGCTTGGTGGCATTGACTAACGGCAGTGGCGTGCGTGCAGCTCGGGGGCCCGAGCTGGGCGGTGCAGCTGGGCCGGCGAGACGGGCTGTCGGCGAACCAGAACGCGGCGAACGCCAACCTGCCGCCGCCGGACACGACCCTCACCGACCTCCTCACCAGGTTCAGCGCCAAGGGCCTGGACGCGCGGGACCTCACCGCGCTCTCCGGCGCGCACACCGTGGGCTGGGCTCGGTGCACCACCTTCCGCAAGCACATCTACAACGACACCGGCGCCAGCGCCGTGGACAGCACTTTCGCCACGCAGGTCCGAGGAAAGGCCTGCCCCTCCGCCGGCGGCGACAGCAACCTTGCGCCGCTCGAGCTGCGCGCGCCCGCTGCATTCGACAACGGGTACTTCCAGGACCTCGTCGCCCGTCGCGTGCTCCTGCGGTCCGACCAAGAGCTCTATGGGAGCGGCGCCGGAAACGGCACCACGGACGCGCTCGTGCGCGCCTACGCCGCCAACGCGTCGCTCTTCGCGGCAGACTTCGCCGCCGCCATGGTGAGGCTGGGTAGGCTGGCGCTCATCGGGAATAGCGGCGAGGTCCGGCTCAACTGCCGGCGAGTGAACTCATGACTCATGAGTCGAATCAATCAATCATCAAATGATGGAATTTAGATGTACGATTCACAACAAACATAAGTACACTGTAAATGTTCTTTGTTCACAGAGAACAAAATTCAGAAATATTGTTCTTGCACTCGACTTACTCCGTTTGGATTCATGGCAGGGCGAGGTTTTAGTTCTGTAGGATGACGAGATTTATCCATTTGACGTGCTGACAGACGATTGAGATCGCGAGAGGGAATCTTCCAAGCCAATGGAACACAACACTGAGAATGCGCCGTTTGCTTCCAAGAGGACAGTGGCTCATCTCATGAGTCATGGCTGATTGTCAGAAATGCATGTTAGGTTATCAGTGTGTCATAATCAGTGAGCTATTTGTCACATGACTACGAAGGAAAAGAAATTTTGCACGAATCATGAGGGGGTAGTTGTTCATCATTGTCCATATTGTACCTGCAAGGATTTATCCTTTGCAATGTGGAGATTTCACTAGTGTTACTAATTTCCAATTATCAATCTCTTTGCAGCAATGGTGAATTCAGTATCGTGATGTAGAAGGTTGTCACTAAAGAATATCCAAACCCCGGTGACAATGGCTTTCACATGAAGATTGAAATTTATGGTTTTATGTCCATGTCTCTTCATGTATGTAGTTACGGAAAATTATTATCCTTTTTATAGCATCCTGTGTGAATCCTGTAAGTCACAATTCTACCTCTTGAACCTAATGTTCTTATGTTGCTACCTAATTGTGGAGAATCAAGTAGCCCAAGTACTCTGTGGTTTTTTATACTACAAGTTGTGTAATCATCTGGAACTTGTTTTAATGTTGAAGAGAGGAAAGTACTATCATGGGCTGTAAGTTTATTCCCGGTTCATGTCAGACTCAAAACCGTGCTTTTGATCTATAATTTGGACTTGTTTTGATCCTGAGGAGAAGCAGCCTTTTTTTTCTTGGACCGTTGAAATTTTATTTTCGTCACACACTTTCTGTTTTTGTAGGAAGTAACAACCCATTATTTAGGAGAAGCCCCCAGGAGGGGTCATGGTCCAAAAACGCGCGGCTCACGGGCAAAGTCTGGGAGGTCCTAGTTGCCGCGGTACCCATGCACTTCTTCGTTGCGCTCAATGGGCCGACCCATTAAGAATTTTCGAATATTTTTTCAATTTTGAAATATTTTTTTAGTTATGAACATTTTTAAAAACTGAACATTTTTTAAATTTAAAACAATTTATAAGTTTGATTTTTTTTGAAAACTGAACATTTTGTTCTGAAAAAAAATCTAATTGAACATTTTAAAATTTTGAACATTTAATTTGTTTAAAAGTTGAAGTTTATTCAAAATATAAAGACATTACTAAAATTTGAAAGAATATTTTAAAAAACTTAATAATTTTAGTTTTGAACATTTCAAATTTAAGAAAGTTGAATTTTTTGAAAAATTAAAAAACATTACTAATTTCTGAAAAACATTTTCAAATTTTTTACTATTGAACAAATTTATTATTTAAACATTTTAAATTTTGAACATGTTTAAAGATATCCACATAAAACAGAAAATAAAAATGAAAAATAAGAAACTAAGAAGAAAAAAAAGAAACAACCAAAAAAGAGACGAAAAAGCAATCAGGAAAGAAAAACAAAACTTTATTATGTTGGCCTGTTTCGCCCGGGGGGTGCGCGAAGGCGTACTATCTCCACAGTACACGGAGATTAGGAATTCACGCAAAGTCTTGCGTTGACTGCCGCACAAGAGTTGTCTTGTGCGGCGCCACCACGTAGTCTTGTCCATAAAAATATACATATATTAAAACATGTTTAGATATATACATGTGAATATAAATATTATAAATATGAATAACGATATTTATATATATTATAAAACGGAGCAAGTATTTTATTAGCCCATTCGGCTAACTCATGAAGTACATGGCTAACATATAATCTCAGGCTACTTCCAGATACACGTGACCCTCTAAAAAAAAGCTGACTAAAAAGATCGGATTTGCTAAATATCCGTCGAATGAGATTTAGCTTATGTTTCTCACATCACCCGTCCTGCATTTTGCTCCTTGCGCCGTGGAGATTCGTGTTTTGTCCGGCACGTATAACGCTATATTTTCTATTTGAAATTTTATTTCATAGCTTTGTATTTTTTTCCCACAAATTTAGACGAGTTGCATGTGCAACTTATTCACACAGAGTTGCACATGTAATTAATTTTTTCCCGCGACAGTTGCATGACAACTCCCCATTACACTATCTGATTTTATCTTGCTGGTCCATAAACGAGTTGCATGTGCAACTTACTCACACGATGTTGCACATGTAATTGATCCGTTGTTTTTTTGCAATTTAGACCATAGTTAGTTGCATATGCAACTAAATATTTTTGTGTGTGTTGAGATGTTGGGATGGGGAGTGCAACTTACCCACTCCCTAGTTGCACATGCAATTTAATTTGTCTCCCCTTATTGATTTTGGCGACAGCTGCAAGGCGGAGGTGGTGTGGCGAAAGATAGGGAAATCAACACAATGCAGGGTGTGCGGATGCGGCTTCACGTAAATTCGTGCACGGCGAACTGCCCACGCAACCAACCATGGCTGGTTGTAACATGAGAAATCAACACGAATGGGGTTTTACCAAGGTGCAACCACCGTTAGGCGGGCCCAACACAAGAATCGCTGCTGGACGCTAACAAATTCTTGTGGGACGAACTCTGGCCGCGGGAAAGGCTACACTTAATTATCCTCACAAACATTAATCTGAAAATAAACAAATCAAATCGGCTCCAAGAATTCGATGAAGAACTTCATAGTCGTCCCCAGCAAGTATAGGAGATGTATACCTCTCGTCGTCGCGACCCGCAACCTGGAATCCTCGCAACTATGGTCTTTGGCTCTTGGCAGGAGATATTCATTTGCCAGAGTGGCAAATAGTTCATTACGGTCCAGGTGTGGGTGTCTTAACATGCGTGTGCGCCAACCACAACTAGTGATGTACATCTTGTAACCAAACATTTATCTATTTAAAAAAAAAGATGCGCCCGTATCCACCAAACCGGACAGAACATATAGCAATGCAACGTTAGGCCAAATAAGCGGGCAAATGCAAGATATGATAAATATCTATTTGTCCTATCACTACGGGAGTGACAGCTCAGCCCGACGGCAATTATAACGCCGACGACCAAATGTCGGGTTGTCGGCGTCACAACATAACACCGACGGCTCGAGAAATACCGTCGGTCTCAAAGTGCCGTCGGCGTCCTAGTGATGAGCCCGACGGTAAAGTGCCGTCAGCGTCACATCAATGAGCCCGACGGCCACCGTCGGCGTCAAAACACCGTCAGACTATTGCCCCCGCGTGGACGTCTGGGCGCAACGATCTGACGGCGCCGTAACCACCCACTCTGACGCCAACGACAATACCGTCATGCTCAATACACTATTTTCTATTTTTTCTTAAAATATTAGATTACATTCAAAAATATTATTTGTAGGGGTACTAAATCACAATAAATAACATAAAAACTAATTTATACAAATATTATGATCAAATGTGGCCATAATATAAGGACACATATGCGGGTATCTCCGGTATTTTGTTGTGGCGGGGTTCCGGAACTTAGAGGTGAAAACCCCCGTTTCGGGTGTCGGGCATGAAATCGTGCGACGGAACACATTAAATTTTGGTTTTTGATGATCCAATAAACCAGCCTAACACAACCAAGCAAAAAAAATCCATGTATCTACCCCCTCTCGGCGCCGTTTAGAGGGGTAGATCGACAGGTCAGACTTTTCTCCAACGGGAGTAGGATTTCGCCGTAGAGGGGGTCCGGAACGTCAAGACCCCATCTAAACTATGTATATTAGTGTGTTGGTAGTTTGTGGGAACCAATATACATTTCCAAGGTGCGACCCGCTTCACTGACCCCTCTAACTCCGTACTAAGTTCTTGCACTTAGAGGTGAAAACCCCCGTTTCGGGTGTTAGGCATGGAATCGTGCGATGAAACACATGAAATGTTGGTTTTTATGGTCCAACATACCAACCTAACATAACCAAGAAAAAAATTCATGCGTCTACCCCCTCCCGGTGCCGTTTAGAGGGGTAGATCGACAATCAGACTTTTCTCCAGCGGGGGTAGGGTTTCGCTTTAGAGGGGGTCCGGAGCGTCAAGACCCCATCAAAACTTGCACAGACCCCAAAAATATGTATACTAGTGTGTTGGTAGTTTGTGGGAACAAAGATACATCTCTGAGGTGCGACCCGCTTCACTGACCCCTCTTACTCCGTAGTAAGTTCTTGCACTTAGAGGTGAAAACCCTCGTTTCGGGTGTCGGGCATGAAATCGTGCGACGTAACACATAATTTATTTGTTTTTTATGGTCCAATATACCAACCTAACACAACCAAGCAAAAAAATTCATTCGTCTACCTCCTCCCGGCGCCGTTTAGAGGGATAGATCCACAGGTCAAACTTTTCTCCAACGGGAGTAGGGTTTCGCCGTAGAGGGGGTTGAAAGGACAATGATGTCGCCTAGAGGGGGGGGGGGGGGTGAATAGGCGGTTTAAAACTTTTCCGTTTTAGGCTTGATAATTGCGGAATAAAACTAGGTGTTTAAATTAACAAGCCGACAACCTAAATTAACTAGGCTCACCTATGTGCACCAACAACTAATGCTAAGCAAGATAAACAACAAGGTGATAGCAATAGAATACTTCAAGTACGAAGGCTATCACAAGGTAAAGTGCATAAGTAAAAGCTCGAGTATAGAAACAACCGAGGCACGTGGAGACGAGGATGTATTCCCGAGTTCCTCCTTGTTAAGGGAGTACGTCTCGTTGGAGAGGTGTGAACCGACACAACGGTTTCACCTTCTTCTCCGGTGAACCGCACCACAAAGGCTTGGTTCACCTTCCACTATCGGAATTCCTTCGAGGCGGAATCCGGAGCCTTTCAACAACAATCCGGGGCACAACCCACAATGGGATTGGGGGCTCCCGAACGGCCTCCAACAATAATCCGGGCCACAACCCACAATGGGATTGGGGGCTCCCGAACGGCTTCAAGTGACCACACAAGGGTCCAACCACCACAAAGGCGTGTAGGGTCCAAGGACCCAAGAGTAACAAGCTCACAAACTTTCAACTTCCACGAATCCTCGTGGAGAGCACACCGATGCACCAAATGCAAAAGGCAAGAGCACAAGTGCTCAAAATCCTTCACTCTCAAATTCCAACAAAGCAACAAATGCTTATGGGGGAATAAGAGAGGAAGAACAAAGAGGAGATGCACCAAGAACTCCAAGATCAATATCTACAAGGTTTCCCTCACTTAGAGGAGAAATCGACCGGTGAAAACGTAGATCAAGATCACCTCTCACTTTCCCTCAAATATTAGCAAGAACCATGAGAGGGATGGAGAGGAAGAGCAAGCTTTCCAAAGGGCAACAATGGAGGTGAGAGAGGAGAAAGACTTGTTAGAAGTTTAGAAAACCATTGGGGAAGAAGGCCCCTTAAATAGCTCAACCCAAAATCCAGCCGTTGGATGCAGATTCGCGCCGTAGCGGAACTACCGCTGGCCCTAGCGGTACTACCGCCCCCCCTAGGGAGTTAGGTCATCAAAACGGGCTGAAAACAGGCTTCCGTAGCGGTACTACCGCCCCGGGCAGCGGTACTACCGCCCCGGCGGACTACCGCTCCCGGTACCGCCGAAAACGTCTCTCTGTTAGCTCCGACGGTACCTCGGGCGGTACCGCGGCGGTACTACCGCCACAGCAAAAAACAACATAAACTGATAAACGAAAACGTCAATATCTTTTCCATCCAGACTCCGTTTTCGATGATTTTTGGCTCGCTGGAATCGTTCAAACGAGCTCTACTTGAATGTGCATAGAAACATCACAATCCATCATGTGAGGATAAAACCAAATGGGGAAAGGTTGAACTTTCCTAAACAATGCAAACCAGTAAAAACTCCTTCATAAAAAACGCAACAAGATATTCATACGACATCTGTTTTTGATGCACTAGAGCTTAGTATGGAGATAAACCAAGCTCTAAATCCTCACATGGATAAAAGGCAACAAGTTTTCCAAAGTAAAACCATTTTCGAAGGACTTGGTCTTGTCATGAAGATCACGACAAGCACCAAAACTCAACACGGAGAAAAACCAAATAAGAACTTATAAAGATGATATGCCAAGCATGCAAAGGTTTGAGCTCTCCACAAAGATACGATCAAGTTACTCACTCAAGAGCCCCTCTTGATAGTACGCCTATCTATCCTATAGCCCTATCAAGATCATACCTTTTCCATGAGCATTCCAGTTGAGCTAGATGATGACGATCTTGACTCTCTCAGGTTGAAACACCTTTCTTGTTTGTGCTTGCTAGCACATGCTTGATGAAGACTTCTCCCAATACTCCCCATACTCAATTATGGGAGGGCCTCGTTAAGCTTCGTCTTCATGTCTCCTTTGCAAGCTTCAATCAAAAGATATCTTCCGAGATGCATCATATTGAGCTTGCACTTCATCTTCTTCTTTTGATATGTATGATGGCTTGGGGTTAAACATGATTGTTCACTCAATCTTCTATTCCAAGCCATACTTGCAATGAGCTCAACTCTACACATGACCATTCTTCATATAAACCGTTTGAATAGAGCATTGGTCATTAAGTCTCTTGAAGAGTCCAACACATGAACTCCTATAATTTCCCATGGACAAGATCTATAAGAATATCTCAATTTAAACATTAGTCCATAAGGATTGTCATTAATTACCAAAACCACGCATGGGGGCAACCATGCACTTTCAATCCCCCCCCCCCCCCCCCATTTTGGTAATTGATGCCAATCCCTTTTGCGAGTGTTTATATAATGAATTTAAGCAACCATGCAACACAAAGAGCAAGGATGCAAGAGAACCGCAAGAGAACAAACCCATATTCCCTTAAACCCTCTAAATTTCTCCCCCATTGGCATCGATTGCCGAAATGGGAAGAAAAACTTAGAAGGCAAATATAGTGAGAGCTCCCCCATAATGTGTGCATTTCTCATAATATGAGTGAAATCAAATGCACATATCCAATGACGAATAGATGGAGGGAGATCAAACTATATAGAGGATCCAAAGATTGCAAAAGAATATCAAATAGAAAGATAGTTCAATGAAATAAGCAAGCAATCAGAAGGATCCGAAAAGTGTTCTAAATATCAGGAGGGAACTCCCCAAGGTACGTGCACAAATAGGATTTGTATTTCAATATAGTGTGCACAACATGGAATCCTCACTCCCTCCTAGATAAATTCGAACACAAGCTCATGTAAGATAACGTAAATGATAAAGGAGGCAAAACAACTTTCACCTAATAAAATGTTTTGCAACAAGAGCAAGGAGCGGTAAATCATGTAATGGGTGTGAGATAAAAAGACATTATAGTAGACTAATACAAGGATGATAGCATCAACATAGTCTTTCAAGAAGAGTTGCACATAGTGCATATCATGTCTTTCCCATACCCACACACCAAAAGAGGTATAGCAAATAGCTCCACAAGCTTAGTAAAATGCACCAAGAATAACACATGGAAAATAAAGCTTGAGCCTTTTAGAAACCACCAAGGAGTCAAAAGCAATAAGAGGTGGTAACTAAAGATTTGGAATATCAATTGAAGATGTACTATTCTCACGTGTATAAGTTTATAAGTAGACACTAATCACTAAGATATGGGTCTACAAATAAAAATGTACACACAAGATAGATACACGGGTAAAGATTATGATATCCAGGAGGAAGTCATAAATACACCAATAAGATCTTTGCTTAAAAGCATAGCACAAATCCCAATTATATCTTAACGGAATATAAGTGAACTTCCAACACATACTCATCATAGCATCAATAATTATCCACAAGGGATAAAGGTTAACAAATGGATGCTCCGAGTAAGATAACAAGTAACACAAAACACATGATTTTGAAAATTCATCAATGTTGCACCTGAGAGAATTTAAGTAGAAAGTGCTAGATTGACATAATTGGGATCGATGAATCATAGAAATGAATGTATAGTCCCTTTATATGTAATCATCCCGGCTTATTCATATTGGCAATAGAGACGTTTTGCAAGAACCAAATTAATCGCAACAAAAAGATTCATGCCAAGATACAACCTACACAAGGTTGAAAGTTTAGAAACGTAAGCATGAGGTAGGTACTTGTTACCAAGATAGCATCGGTGATGTAGAAGATAAGAGTTAACGATCATCCAAACTTGGCTCCAATGAATACATGGTGACACCACCTTCCTTGTAAATGAGACAAGCTTCCAATGCATCTCCACATGTATCTAAAACAAATTCAAATACAAAATGGTACC
The DNA here is from genome assembly GCA_026929855.1 of Poa annua. NCBI lineage: Eukaryota > Viridiplantae > Streptophyta > Magnoliopsida > Poales > Poaceae > Poa > Poa annua. The sequence continues at coordinate 10,854,502 of CM049428.1, forward strand.
CAAACTCATTGGCTCCAAAGTAGTTAGAGCAACTACAATACATAGGACAAACTCCACATAAATATGTGCATATTGATATGAAATTGAATTTCATGCACATCTTAGCCATTTATGATTTGATAGAGTTTATCCTATATATTGGATCAACGAAAGTACGCATGCCATAAGGTATACATATAGTAAGTATGCATGCACAAGACTTTCAAGAACCAAACGAGATATAATTTGGACAAAACACCAATTAAACCAAGAAAGCACACACAAGTGTGACAAGAAAAAGAATTGTCTATATTATATCAAGGACCCAAATCAACACATGATTGAAGAAACCACTTTGAAAAGATACCAAATTAAAGCAATAAACCAATTGAAGAAAAATATCATCAAGGAATAAACCAAACCCTCTACACTTTTCATGATGGCACAAGGTACCAAGACGAAAAATGTTTGTCTTCCAATGAGACATGTCATCGGGATCAAATATCAACCGAAGACAACTAATGTTCAAAAAGCATATAGGATTGCTCCCCCACGATGTGTGCATTATTTATGATTTTGCATTTGAATACACAATGCACACAAATGAGATCATCACTCTCCATATATATTATTCAAACACTAGTCATGTTCAAGAAAGGCAAGAAATTGCAATACCAAATTAAAGAACGGTGTTTTACTCAAATTAGGATAGCTTCCCAAAGAATAGTGCATTATCAAGAAGTATGACTTTTGAATGTCAATGCAAAAGAATTGGTTCATTGCTTTTCCCAACTCAAGAAAGCACTAAATAAATTTTAAGTAGAGCAATAAAGGATCCAAAAGATACAATGAAGATAAATGAGAGTTAGATCAAAACAAATCCTTGGCAATCAAATAAACAAATTCAAAGCAAGAGCCAAAGCGAATATGATCAGTATATTTACCACAAAAAGATTATCACTTGTCAAGACAAGTAATGTATGGAGATATTTCTCGGGGGTGGATTGCAAAGATATATTCAATATCATATTCACAAAACATAAGCATATGGCAAATTATAGGAATTAAAAGCCATACTTAGATAGATAGATATTCTTGATAGCTTTACAAATCATGCGAAGGTGCAAAGCAACTCCAAGGAGTAGCTTAAAACAATTGGCTTCCCAAAAGATACATGAGAACATATTTGGGAAAGCCATACCAAGAACATCCTCCACAAAGAAGACCCAAAAGAGTGAGAGACAAAAAACATTTAAGTAAATGGAAACTTGTTTGAGCAACATGCCACATAGGAACAAGATAACTATCAATATCAATTCTAGGTGGCAAAACCTCATATGTTCACATTTTCTAGGCTTGTAATATGCACATAGCTTATTACTTCCCCATAATGTGATAATCCATTTATTTAAAGCAAGAGGCAAACAAAACCAACTCGAAAAATTAATGGACGTTATAGAAATTGAATTTCTCATGAGAATGACATACCACATAGATAGTAGATAATATAAATATATCAACACTAAGTTGTATTTCTCATGAATACACAATTTTAGGATTGTGAAGTGCACGAAGAATATCACTCCCCCAAAATATGATAGTCCGTTAATCTCTCAAAGAGAGCCAACAAGATAAGATATCAAATAAAAACAATAAGGCTCAAAACTAGTAAATGGTGTGCAAACCAACATACACATACTTGATTTCTCAAGATAAGTAAGTAGAGAGCACAACACATACAAACACTAGCAAGGTATAAAACCAAACACATGCAAGGGTGCAAGCAACTTTCAATGTATATATGATTTAAATAAAAGTTACCGCAAGGAGGAACATTGGATATGAGATAGAACAATATGATCCATATGACTTGACTTGAGAGAATATAATTGATGAAGATCCCTTAATTCTTCATAATGTAGCCAAGTCTCCAATGCCTCCAACAACACCTATTGATCAAGTTTTAACTTGTTGGTCCCAAACCAAGTTGCGTCCTAAGAGGTTAGTCACAATAGGTTTGGCAACCCAAATGGTTCTTTTCTTGACACCACTTTGAGTACCAACATATTTGGCAAACACATTGCCAACATTATCCTTCCGAAGAGAATAAACATCATTAATTATAATGGGGTTGGATAAGGTACCATTTGTGCATGAAGAAGCAAGGTGACCCTTCTCACGACATAGGTAGCAACATCTACTTCCTCCTCTCTTCTTAGTTGGAGTCTTGACTTGAGGAGGGGTAGCTTGATTCTTCTTAGGAAGAGACCGTTCTTCAACTTGAGGAGCTTGAGTTTGAACTTGAGGTTTCTTCCCTTGTTGCTTCTCACTAAGAGCCTTCTTCTTCAAAGGGCAAGACCTAACATGGTGCCCTTCAACTTTGCACTTGAAGCAAACAATCTTGGCCGAATCTTTGACTTGTTCTTGGCCCTTTTTCTTCTTGATGATCTTGGACTTGTTCTTGTTATTGGAGTTGAATCCAAGTCAACTCTTGTCATTGGGGCGTCTTTGAACACTCAACATATTGTCAAGTGTGGACTTCCCAACATGACGCTTTTCCAAGTCTTTATTCAAAGAAGTGACTTGGGCCTTGAGCTCTTTTAATTCCTCTACATGGTTAGTATCAACACAAATGCTAGAGGAAGTAGAAACTTCATTGTTAGAGCAACAAGGTATGGAAAGTGATTCATCACAAGATGTAGCAACATTATGAGTGGATGAATCACAAGGACTAGCACAAGATGATATAGCATTAAGAGAAGACGTTGTGTCATTGTCCACATGAGGCTTACAAGATGTTACCTTTGACATAATCACCTCATTAGCTAACTTTAGCTTAGCATGGGATGCTCGAAGATCGTCATTAGAGCTAGAGAGCCTTTCATGAGTTTCTTCGAATTTCCCATACTTGCTAGATAGCAACTCAAGTTGAGCCCTTAGCTCAACATTTTCCTTCAAAATAGATGCTTCACGAGAAGTGGAGTTAGTAGCACAAGCATCATTAACATTAGAAATGGAAGGAGACAATTTGGAAAGCTTATCATTGTTAGATAGTTGAGTTTGGAGTTGATCATGAGACATGATAAGGAGAGAGTGTTCACTTTCTAAAGTTTTGTGAGCTTTCTCAAGTCTCTCTATGTCCTCACTTAGTCTAGCATTGCCAACATCAAATTCAACTTTTTCCTTTTTAAGCACTTTATATTTAGCAATAACATGATCTCTTTCCTTAATGATTTTAGCAATAATAAGATCATTAGACTTATCAAGGGATTCAAGTTTGTCTTCAAGAGAAACCCTAAGCTCTTCTTCCTCTTCAATAGAAGCTTTCAAAGAAGCTATGGTGATAGAGTCAGCTCTCTCAATTTGACATTTCTCATCAAATTGACTTTCCAAATCCTCAATGAATTCCCTACTCTTAGTAACATAATCAATGATTTCACAAAGAGGAGGGATAGCTTTACTACATTTGGGGAGAGCACCAAGTACCATCTCACCCATCTTGGTTAAGGATTCAAAGTCAAAACCTTCTTCATGAGAATCCTCATCCACATCATCACAATTTGGATTCGAGGTGGGAGATACCTCGGAATCCTTAGCCATAAGGCAAACATGATTAATGGGTGAGGAGGATGAAGAAATACTTGAAGATCCATTGAGGTCCATGTCTTGTTCCAACAAGTGTTGGGATTCCTCTATATTGTTAGTCATGCAAATACTAGAGGATATGGAAGAGTAATTTTCATCACAATAAGACATAGAGAGCATATCATCATTTTATTTAGTTAAGCAACTTTTACTTGATATGCAAGGACAATCAACTCTAGCATGTATGACATTTGGAGTGCTAGAAGATTTTAAGTCCAAAGATAGAAGATTGCAATGTGATAGAGAAGAGGTATAATCAATAGTAAGTTCACCATCACCAATGCAATTTCTATCGCCACTCACCATATCGTTACCGTTTTCGATGATTTTTGACTCGTTGGAATCGTTACAACGAGCTCTACTTGAATGTGCATAGAAACATCACAGTCCATCATGTGAGGATAAAAACCAAATGGGGAAAGGTTGAACTTTCCTAAACAATGCAAACTAGTAAAAACTCCTTCATAAAAAACGTAACAAGATATTCATACGAAATATGTTTTGATGAACTAGAGCTTAGTATGGAGATAAACTAAGCTCTAAATCCTCACATGGATAAAAGGCAACAAAAAGTAAAACCATTTTCGAAGGACTTGGTCTTGTCATGAAGATCACGACAAGCACCAAAACTCAACATGGAGAAAAATCAAATAAGAACCAAGAAAGATGATATGCCAAGCATGCAAAGGTTTGAGCTCTCCACAAAGATGTGATCAAGTTACTCACTCGAGAGCCCCTCTTGATAGTACGCCTATCTATCCTATAGCCCTATCAAGATCATACCTTTGCCATGAGCATTCCACTTGAGCTAGATGATGACGATCTTGACTCTCTCAGGTTGAAACACCTTTCTTGTTTGTGCTTGCTAGCACATGCTTGATGAAGACTTCTCCAAATGCTCTCCCATACTCCATTATGGGAGGGTCTCGCTAAGCTTCGTCTTCATGTCTCCTTTGCAAGTTTTAATCAAAAGATATCTTCCGAGATGCATCATATTGAGCTTGCACTTCATCTTCTTCTCTTGATATGTATGATTGCTTGGGGTTAAACATGATTGTTCACTCAATTTTCTATTCCAAGTCATACTTGCAATGAGCTCAACTCTACACATGACCATTCTTCATATAAACCCTTTGAATAGAGCATTGGTCATTAAGTCTCTTGAAGAGTCCAACACATAAACTCCTATAATTTCCCATGGAAAAGATCTATAGGAATATCTCAATGTAAACATTAGTCCATAAGGATTGTATTAATTACCAAAACCACGCATGGGGGCAACCATGCACTATCAGGGGTCCGGAGCGTCAAAACCCCATCAAAACTTGCATAGACCCCTAAAATATGTATACTAGTGTGTTGGTAGTTTGTGGGAACCAAGATACATCTCCAAGGTGCGACCCGCTTCACTGACCCCTCTTACTCCGTAGTAAGTTCTTGCACTTAGAGGTGAAAACCCCCGTTTTGGATGTCGTGCATGGAATCGTGCGACAGAACACATGAAATGTTTGTTTTTTATGGTCCAATATACCAACCTAACACACCCAAGCAAAAAAGTTCATGCGTCTACCCCCTCTCGGCGCCGTTTAGAGGGGTAGATCGACATGTCAAACTTTTCTCCAGCGGGAGTAGGGTTTCGCCATAGAGGGATCCGCAAATACGAGATATGATAAATATCTATTTGTACCTATATATGATGCCGGTCAAACAAACAATTAGACAAACTACACCAAGAAAACTGCCTAACGAAATCAAAATAAACTGCATGCTTACATCTCTCCTATCTAAAAAGAACGAAACAGAACGTTTCGTTCTGTATCCTGCCACGCAGTGGTCTGCTTCGTCCGCTCCCGCTCGTGAATAAATTTCCCTTACTTCCACCGCCGCATACGAGGTGATCCTCGCTTCCTGACGAACCTCACTACTCAGCACCCAACTTCCTCCATGCCACCACCCCATCTCTCTCTCTCTCTCATTCGCTGCCACAGGGCTGGCGGATTCCACCCATCGGTGAGGGAATCCGGGAGGGGAGAGGAGGAGGATGGAAGTCCTAGAAAAACATCATGTCTGATGTAGAAATTAAATGTTAAAAGACAAAGAAAGCATCTGTCGAACTCACATATACTGGAACACGCATTATATCCTGCCTGTATCTTTAAAAGAGTACGAGGAATCAAAGGCACAAAGACTAGCCAGTGAGATAGCCATGTCCATAACTTATAGCTGTTCGTTTGTAAATCTCTTCAAAAGTTTTTTCTGTTAATTAGAAGCAACTGAGCCTTAAACTATTTTATTTCGAGATCAACAAACTACCAAAGCAGTGCACTGTACAACGTCTTCATTCCAACTGGAGGTCAAAACAAAGTCTTAAAGCAGCTTCTCAGTTTGAAAGTACTACGGCTGAAATAGTTTAAGGAAAAGAATAAGTTTCTGAATAGCAACAGAGTGGAGGCTCATGAAAACCAACACTAGCTTGATTTAAGAAAAGGGATAGAACAAAGCTTGATAGTATTGCTATTTGTGTTTCCTCATGCTTATAATCCACACTTCTCAACAGGTTGCTGATGCTTCTCTCATACTGCTAACTGTGTTCAACTTGTTTATGTACCTTCTTCAGGTGGAGCTCTCGCCATCGACCTGCGCATACGATGTCCTCTTCATTCAGGTATTTACAGTGTGCCTTGTGGATTATTTCTGCAATGGAAACAGTGGACTATTTAGAGTGTGCCAAAACATGTAAATCATTCCATGTTCATGTTCATGAGTATGTGGCATGTGGGAAGCATATTAGATATCCACTTGTCAATTTTTTTAGAAGATATATGTGAATATCAGGCAGGGTGGGTGAGGGAGTAGTCAATAGAGCATCAGATAACCCGGCCTTTTTTGTAGCTTTTAGATGTATATTTGAACATCATTTTCTAAAAAATGATTCAGGGACCAAGGAGCCAAGAAGAATTCAGAGACAACTTTCTTGTAGAAAATAATATTATCCACCGAGGTTTTATTTTAGTCGGTGAGAAAACCCACGGTCAGAGTGAACAACTTGTTCCAGGCAGGGTTCAGCATTTTCATAAACTCGCAACCAAATGAAATTTATGATTGATATAATTAAACATCTGGACATAATCGGTAAACCAGTAGATCTGGTTAATTGTGAGAAGGTGCTACAATCTTGACAAAAAAATAAATTGCAACAAAGGGGTGCTACAATCGGACAAAAATACATTTGTGAGTAGGTGCTACAATCCTTTATGATCGATTGATACAAAGGAGTTGCTGCAGCTGCCGGCAAGAAGGAGCAGAGCAGGGCAGGATCCCCATACGAGCCTGGAGCTGCAACGGTGATCGATTGATCAAAAGTACCAGCCAATTACTGATCGATGGGCAACAATTAGCCAGCCAATTACTGGAGCACGATTTCCACCGGCCTAGAGCAAGAGAGGGAGCAGCCAGGCGGTGGCGAACCTGGAGCTGGACTGCTGGAGGCCTACCTGAATCACATAAACCTGTCGCTGTATTGGAGGCGCACTTGGCCAGAAAAACTGAGACCAGGAACACCTCAGAAAGCAGGTTTCTTACTCTCTTTTTGTATGTAGTAATCAAGGATAAAAATACTATCCCTTGAACTTTGCTGGCCTGGTATTGCACACTGGAAAAATGATGCATTGTCTATATATCGCCAGCACCCCAGAAAGACGGGAGGGGGAATATTCAGATGCACGATAGGTGTATATTATCTCTTTATCTAAAAAAAAGGTGTATATTATCTCATATACGATTATATTTTCATGAGCCAAAAATCGTAAACATTCCTTGCGAAAAAAGCATGGTATGATAGTATTACAGTTTTGATAAGAACAATTGACAGTGAAACTTGATTGTACAAGAAGATAAGTGCTCCGGTGCTTTATGGAAAAAAAAAACTTTTCAGACATCACAGGAGCACTTCTCGTACATGAGTTCTAAAGTTACATGTTTGATACCATTATCACAAACTGTTAAAAATATTATACCAATTGCATCTCGCAGGCAATTTACTAGTACAATACATATATAAAGTTGTCCATGATAACTGTTTATTTAACATCCAGAACAACATGGGATTTTGACAACGGTTTATTTCACATCCAGAACGCCACAGGATAATTGAGGAGTAACATACTAGCTTCACCAGGCACCTTGAAGTATCGAACCCGGCGGCTGTGACTAGTCTCCAGGTCTCCATTTTCGTCATATTTCACAGAAAACGTAGTCACTCGAAACAGATAGCGAGATTGCAGAGGTCCCTCTTCCCTGTAGTTGTAAATCCTCCGAACAAGATGCTTATCATCGATGCAGACGCACTGTACAAGGCAGAAGTCGCTACTCTGTCCCATGTGGATGAGGGTGGCACCGACGTGCCTCTCAGCCGGACTCTGACTGAACAAGGTCTCTTTGCTGACCTTCCGGGCAGGGCATTGCCCACGGCTGGGGCCGGCGGTGTGAGCAATCACATCACAAGAGCAGAGGTGGCCAATGGCGTCCGGGTAGGTGGACAGCCCAACCCAGGCGTCCAGCTTGGTGACGAAGTGCCCGCAGCCGTCAAAGGGCAGCATCCACTCACCAAGTGGTTCCCAGATCCCCTTCTCCGTGTCTTCCACCATGTGAAAGCTGAAGGTCGCCTCGTTAGTGAACAATCCAATGCTGACTAAGATGGTTTGTCCATCAGGGTGCACCACGTAGGAGGTCACACAGGTGGAGTGGAAGGGCGGATCGGAGAGCTTACACCACGACTTGGCGCACCACCTGCCAGATCGATCTTCGGGCGGCGGCAGGTTGAGCAGCTGGAAGGATCCGGATAGAGCAAAGAGCCTGTTGCCAACGGGAATGTAGAGGGGGGAGCTCTGATCCTCCTTCGGACGAGGGCAGAAGACCATGGCCCGGCTACGGACGTCCAAGGAAGTGATGAGGCGCTTATGCACAAGAGGGTAGGTGTCTGCCTCGTCCTCGTCTTCTGTAGGATGCATGGCCATGACCTTGGTGCCAAAGGCCGCTGCGAAGTACATTGGCAAACCACGCTGTGCATTGATGCAGAAGATGGGAGATGGAAGGCGCTGCTCGCCAACGGAGGCAGTGGAGCCTTTACCTGGGACGCCAGCTGCTATCAACTGACCAGAGTCGTCGCAATCAAAGTCGGATGACAAATCAACCTTGCGGATACTGTATCCCAAGGACCAGTCATCCAGGATCAGATAAAGGTGCCGCCTTGGAGGCTTTGCCGTACGGCAGCCGCCACGCCCATCGGACCTCCGCTTCGGCATCCTTGTGTCTCTCTTTTCAGGACAGAGCCTACGGACAATTCGAATTGGATATAACGTTGTAAGCAAATAATCGATGAGCCCCAAATCCTACTCCTACTGGAACTCGACTAACCAAACCCTAACATCTAGATCTGAATCGAAGCAACGGAGAGAGAGAGAGAGAGATCACCTCAAATCCGAACTGGTCCGCCAGGAACAACAAACTGGTTTCGTACTGTGTCAGGCGAAGGAGAAAGGACCGAGGGGGTGGGAGGGGGTGGTTGCGTTGAGCAAGATTGAGGAGGCGGAGGCAGAGCGACGGGATCGAGATGAGGGAGTTGTTGGACATAAAGACGCCCCAAGAAACCCTAGGGGACTAGATGGGCTGCCCGATGGGCCTTTAAAAATGGGAACGTAGCCATTTCTAATTGAAAAAAATATAGAAATCACCCTCAAATCCACCTGATTGGGCACATCTCACCCCGAACTACAATTTGGCACAATTTTCACCCCTAAATCCACAAAATCGGATTAATAACCCCCTTGAGTGGTTTTCAGACACATTTAGAGCGGTTTAGTGACATACTTCCCGATTCGCACCGTTGGGAACAAGCCCACCTTCCGGGGCTTTCTACAGCACACCCTGGCGTCGAGAAGGGGCAACACAATGTGATGGACGTCGAGGCCAACACCACGGCCCGCTGATCAACACATTGCATGGCATTGATTGCGTTTTCGTTTAGTGAGCCGTGTGGTGCTTGTCAGTGAGCACGAGGTGCAAACGAGGTGGACGTGCAAGATTGACTATGAGGTAGTGGCCTATGCCCCTCTTCCCAAACGGCAGCGGGCATGCCGTGTTCCATCGCTCCACCTTGGGCTCCACGTCGGCGATGTCAACGTGTGATACGTGCCAAACGTATCTATAATTTTTGATGTTCCAATGCATTATTCATATCAATTGCCACATGTTTTATATGCACTTTATATCATATTATGACATTTATTCGCTAACCTACTAATAGTTGCCAAAGTGCACAATATTCTTGTTTTACACTTTATTGTGTAGGAATAATCTGTTGGGGTTTCGCAGTAGATAACAAAAATTTATGCAGCTAGCACGTCCCTTTTGCCCGGATCTATCTATATAGTAATGCGGTAACGGAAAGCAACACAGAACATACCCTCGTAGACCGGACGTGGGATAACGTTTCCGCACAAATATGGATGATGTAGACGTACGTAGCCGACCTCAAGGTCACGATGATCTTGACGAAGCTCGAAGGGACGCCTCCCTTAGATGCAGCGCGTAGCCGACCCGAGAGTCTTGATAAGCCACACATGAACCCGAAGATCTTGTGAAGCCACACACGAGTCCGGATGTGAGTCCGAGGGCCGAAAGTACAGCCCCTCTGAGGGAGTCGCACACATACGGTGTACAACGACAATTCCCGATTCCTCCGATTCAGCAGAGTTGCGGAAGTAGATGTTATGTATCTTATCTAGCAGCACAACGACGTGCGTATGGTGGAGAACTCCCCAAACCAAACCACTCCCAAGGTCACGTCCACACATACGGAGGAACACCATTTGGGGAGAGGAGAGGAGAGGAGAGAAAGAGAGGAGAGCTCACTAGGGTTATGCGGTAAGTTGACAGCAATACCGTGATCCACTTGGGTTTTTAACTTACTTTGTTGCCTCACTAGGGATAAAGGGAATACCATGCTAAAGGGAATACCATGCTACTGGGGATGTGGGTGACATTGCTACATTCTCCATGACTAGATCTAGCATGTTCTTATTTTAACTTCATGTCATAAAACTTAATGCTATACTCTGTTCTATCTTAATTATTGCGGTGCTATGATTTAGTTCGCATCCTGGTGGAGTATAAGAGAGGTTAATAACCAAAATATCTCTATGTTAGGATGTGATGACCATATTATTAATAACTTGTATGTTGCAATCTCATATGTCAATTCCTATGTTACATTATCTACCACTTTATAAAATAGAGAGTGCATTTGTGAAACGATGACCCCAGTCCATTTTTAATCATAAGAAACACATTTCCAACACTTTATAAGCACTTTACATTTTCTGTCATTTAAAAATCCGAAAATACAAAAACACTTTTACATCTTGCAACCACAATACATAACACAAAAACATCATCCATTATCATTTATAACATCCTTGCATATTTATTTATCATCATTACATATTTATTTCTTGTTTGCATTTGTTATTTTCATATCTTTTACTCAAACCTTGTGCTTGACAACCAATTGGTGAGATTGAGGGCACAAAACAATTTACTTTGTTTTGCAGGTCTCATAAAGAATGATAAGAATACAACAACTTTTTGTTTTTTTCTCCGAGAGTTCGATATAAATCCTCGAGTCACCCTCGTGGGGAAAATAGTCTTTCCCTTACTATACACTCTGCACTTGAAGTGTCAACCTAACTCATATATTTTTTCCTTTTGACGCAGGTAACTACATCTACGGGTATGGGTATCAATTGTTCAAAAATTGGTCTTCCGTGTGAAGATATCTACGCTTGTTACACTCGAGGCATTCTCCTCTGATCTCGACAACCCGAGGATACATAGGCTCCATCTAAACGCAGCCGACAAATTCTGCATCTAATCACAATCGACAAATTCTGCATCCAAGCGAAGTCGACATATCTGATTTCCCAAATGCGTCAACCACAGATACACATCTGGATGCCGTGTCAACGATGTGAAGGTAAGGCTCGCGGATCCGTTCTGTTGGGGCTGGTACCGCCATTGACTACGCTCTTCCAGATATATACCGCACCTATGGTGTGATGAAAAATCCTGACGAACACGTTGGGCACCTAACTATTAAACTGGAATTCGACACGGTATGACCTCAGCGGCCGAGTTGAACTACGACAGGCTGAACTCGAGCTTAAAATAAGATAGCTTTATCTTGCTTTAAATAATTAAGCGGTCCCGATTCGTCGAGTGCATCAGCTAATCCGCGCATTCCCACGCCACATAAAAATGTTAAGCTATCACCGTCGCCTAATGTTTTTGTCTACTAGTCGCCGTACTAAATGGAGCTGTGCCAACATATGTTGTAGCACAACATGCCGCCGTGTGGGCTAAGCTAACACTATTAGAACCACTGATTTCTTTTTGACAACCTAAAATTTGAATTTGTTTGTACCTGTATGAAGATTTGAACTATGTAAAATTACAAGCAATCTCTACTATATTAAAGTGAAAGTGGTGGTGAGTCGTCCGTCGCGCAGCTACCCCTCCCGACTATCGCTACCAGGAAAAAATATCCCGTAACCCTTCGTCCCGAACTCCCCCCACGACCCTCACGGCCTCATTCGACCAAAAGAACCCCACGATCCCCACCACAGCCGCCGCCCTCCCCCACCTCCCCCACGTCTCCCCCACGTCGCCAGTCGCCACCCCTTTCCTTAGGGCATGTACATTGCAGAGGTGCTTGCCCAGACGCTTCAGTATTAAAAAATAATGATTTAATTAGCAGCGTATGTATAAGAGTCCATGTCTCCAACGCTAACAGCGCGACAGGCGCTAACTAACCCTTTTTCTCTGCCTGGATACAGCATCCAATTGCTAGGTGTGTGTGTGTGGGGGGGGGACGTGAAGCGCCTGGCGCCAAGTTTTGCGCCGACGCTAGTCCCAATCCCAGAGTTGAACGGGATTTTTACATAACTACCGGGATTTCCGTCCTAGCGCCCATTGTTAGCGCCCCCAATGTACATGCTCTTAGGCTGCTACTGTTAGTCCTCAGGTCTCCGGCGCCGCCGCAGCCTCAGTCGCCGTCTTGACCAAATCGGCGGGCAGAGGGGTTGGGGAAACACGGCCGGAATCTCTCGACGCGCATTCGACATCGCCATCCACTAGGAGGATCGCAACCGGGAAGCTCCAAATTGCTCGACCCACTGCCCGCCTCCACCATGTAGCGACGACGGCCGTCTCGCTCCTCTCCTCCGTCACGGTGAGTCCTCCCCTTTCTGTCTATCCCACAGTGAGCAACGCCAATCTCCTCATTGATGCTCTCAAACTTCTCCCCTGCTACTGCTAGCATCGCTTTTCCCCCTCCCATGCTTTGCTCATGAATCAATTTGATGTGCGGCCGAAGCTGGGTGAAACGAATCAGACATATTCTAAAGGCTGTGTATAGAACTACTGTAGCTCTGAATGCAGATAGCAACGGACAACAAGGAGGCAATGTTGAGAAGCATGCTTGCAGAACTCGAGGAGAAGGGCTCCGAGCTATATGCCTCCTTCCTCGAAGGGAAGGTAAGTAAAGTATGCTATGATTGTGAATTCAAATCCTTGAGACAAAGTAAGCTGTATTACTTGGACTATATGATAGCTTAGTTACATCAGCATGTCTGCAGGGTGGTTTACAAATTCTCTTGAAATGTTTTAAGGATAAGGGCAATGACAGACTTTGGGTAGAGCTTGCTTCTTCTCTTGATACTATTGCTGAATTGGAGCTGTTGCAGGTAAGTGTTGTAAGCTAACTTACAATCCATTCGGTTCGAAATACTTAGAGCACGCTAATTCTTCTACAGTAAAGATTGGTTACTTATATGCTTATATTTTCTCTTACCAAAACAGTATTTACATTATCCAAGGTGAATTTCTGTTGACGGTATCCTAATGCATTTCCTGTCATTTCTAGGACCGGTTTATATTTCTAAACTTTTTTTCGCGTTTCATTTCATAATCTTCACATGCTCTCGGCCTTGCAATTATTGTGAGGGTGGAACAACTGTAGATCGATCCTATAATTATTGCGATAGTGGTGGTGATGAGCTGAGAGCCTGATGGCGTCGGCGGCTCATGTATTATGTACTACTTCAGAAGTAGGTAACTTCTCTTGATCAGATAGGAAAACAAACACGTGAGGCCTTGTCACGATAGGATAAAAACTTCTCGCGTATTGCATGCATGGCATCATCCCTCTCAAGCGTTATTGTTTTTGCATGCCTATCATGAAGTCTGTTTAGCATGCTCAGATGGGCTGAGCATTCTCCTTCAGCTGGATCGAATTGCTTGGTCTGACTTTCCCCCAAAAAATAAATTTGAATTTACTTTGTAACAAATTTTCTCGGTACAGTTTATATGCAAATCTAAAGAGTGTGCTCATGGACATGTATAGAACAGTTTCTTTGTTATAGAGCGTAAATATGATTCTTCATACTCTTTGTCGGAGGCAAGTTCTTTCCTCTTCAAAATGCTAGAAGTGCAAGCGCACTCAGTGACTTTAGTTCAGCCTGCAGGATAACGTTTTTCCATATTATTTCTACACAAACGTAACTTCGTATATTAATTGGCTGGACGGACCCTAACAGATGATTTATATTGCTGTAATGTATTTTACGTCAAGTGGTTGAGATCAAGGCTTTTAACAAGTTTGACAAGGCATGGAGGTGGTGGCACTTGAGGACGCAGCAACCGGCAGATTGTTCCCCCCGGCGAGAAAGGGACGCAGGTAGCAACGGCCGGCTGTGAGGAGCCGTTGTGTACCTTGATCCTCGACTCTTCCCTTGCAGGAGACGTGCCTGCAGCAGGGTACGAGACATCTCGACCCAACGGCGACGCGACATCTCAACCGGACGGTACTTGTGATCCTTACATATTTTTTTTCTTCTGGATGCATAAAGTATTGCCATTCCGATTTGTTTTCCTTACATTTTTTTCTCTCTATCTGATATGGACTGTGCATGGCAGTAGCTACTACTCCAACGCCCAATGCGATTTGTATATATACATGTAAAAGGATGACCAATTTTTCACACATGTACTAAGCTGTACCATGTGTTACTATGTTGCTGTATTTGCCAGCAAATCTTCAACACTTTACATGCATCAGGATTCAAGTTAACAACAAATTAACAGCAAATATCATGGTTTCCCTTTCCCGTCTTGATTGCTCTTACTAAATTAGAGTGTCTATAGAAATAAGCCAAAATTACAGAAAAATATTTTTATGAAATTTATTGTTTGTTCACATGTGCGTAAAGAAGAAGAAACTCGAACCGACGGTGCACCTTAGTCGGCCAGAATTTGCCGAGCTCCCATATTGGGGCCCATCCGGCAGCCCATTTGGTCCCCTAGGGCTTCCTTAAGGCGTCGTTATATCCAACAATTCCCTCATATCGATCCCCGTCGCTCTGCCTCCGCCTCCTCAATCTTTGTCAACGCAACCACCCCCTCCCACCCCCCGCCGCCCTCTCTCTTCGTCGCCTTCGCCCGACAGTCGATTACGAAGCCCAGTTTGTTGTTCCTGACACCATCTTCGGCTTTGAGGTGATCTCTCTCTCTCTCTCTATCTATCTCCGTTGCTTCGATTCAGATCTAGATCTTAGGGTTTGCTTAGTTGAGTTGCAGTAGGAGTAAGATCGGGGCTCATCGATAATATGTCGAATTCGAATTGTCCGTAGGCTCTGTGCTGAGAAGGGAGAACAAGGATGCCGAAGAGGAGGTCCGATGGGCGTGGCGGCTGCCGGACGGCAAAGCCTCCAAGGCGGCACCTTTATCTGGTCCTAGATGACTGGTCCTTGGGATACAGCATCCGCAAGGTTGATGTGTCATCCGACTTCGATTGCGATGACTCAGGTCAGTTGATAGCAGCTGACGTCCCAGGCAAAGGTTCCACCTGCAAGCAGCGCTTGCCGTCAGCTATCTTCCGCTTCGAGGCACAGCGTGGGTTGCCCATGTACTTCACTGCGGCCTTCGGCACCAAACTCATCGCTATGCATCCCATTGCCCCCTTGGTAGATGGTACGCGTCCTTTGGTGCCCAGGCGAAGCGTTCCTGTTTTTGACGTCCGCATGCGGAGCGTCATCTTTGGGCCTCGCCAAATCCCAAATCCGGTCGACCCTATCTACATTCCGCTGGGTGGCAAGCTCTTCGTTTTGTCCACCGGCTCATTTGACCTGCTCTACCCACCGCCAGGTGAATCAGGGATCCAGGGATGGGTATGGTCGTGGCACGAGCTCCCTGAGCCACCCTTTAGGCGTAAGTATGTCACCTCCTACACCGTTCACCCTGATGGACGAACCATCTTCATCAGCATCAACAAGCGTGGCTCACACCTCACCTTCACCTTTGACACGTCCATGTTGAATGGTAAGTGGAAGTGCCATGGGAACTGGATGCTGCCGTTCTCTGGCTGTGCTCACTTTGACTGTGTGCTGGACGCGTGGGTTGGGCTTTCGGGAGAACCTGGCACCATTGGCCAATTCTGCTCTTGCGATGTGGTGTCTACAAACTTTGACGCCAGTGATGGGCAGTGTCCAACTGTGAAGCTCTGCAAGGAGAAGCTGTTTAGCGAATATCCTGTCTTGAGGCCCGTAGGTGCTACCTTACTCTACATGGGGAGCCGAAGTGAATTCTGCCTCGTTGAGTTCGTCTCTGTCGGTGAGATGAATGATGGCTCTGTCGGTGAGATGAATGATGTCAAGGTTGGAACTGGAAGTGGCTGTTTACTTCGTTTAACGACTTTTTTTCTGATATATGACAAGAATGGAAATTTGACCACTGGCAAACAAGGTCTTGTTCGGTACTATGGCGTGCCTGGAGCTGTTTCTGAGCCAATCCGCAAATGTCCTGTTGCGTTCGTGATGTGATAAAATTTGGCTGATGTTGTTATGGGTGTAATAGCATTGATGTAAACCAGCATGTATATTTGCTGCTCGTCTGTATACTTAATTATGTCTTACATATATGTGTAACAAACAATGTTTGAGTTCGCCAAAAAAAAAAAACTGATTTCTGCTAAAAAAAACAGCCAGCTGTTTTCTACGTGCACGCACGTTTTTTCTGGACATTCATTTGTTTTTCTTTAAGAATTGCCATTGAGAGTCAGGCCACCTGCGCGGTTTGGTTGTTCAGGTTTTGTATCCAAGCCTGTGGATTGTTCGTGTTTTGGATCCGAGCCTGAGGATTTTTGGGACCTGTCATTTTCTTTTTCTATTGGGTCAAGGGAGAAACAGGGTCAAGTAGACACAGAGCGGTGTGCCGTAGTTCAGACAGAAGTTGAGAGCGTCCATAACTTTAAGATCAGTGCAAGTCAACTGTCAGCCCCGGGCACCATTTGTTCTTAGCGTCCCCAAAATCAGGATCACAGGATGCCTACGTGTTTTAGCATAAATTTCTCCCAAACACGAGCGGATCCCGCTCTCTCCGTCCTCCTCATCCTCGCCTTAGATCCGGATCCTCTCCTACCGGCGACGACGAATCCTAGCTAGCTCGGACTACCCCGAACGGTGAGGCCACCGCTGGCGCGCGAGGGCAGCGGAGCATGCAAAGCGAGCGCATCGGCTCGGAGGCCCCTCGGGGCTGCCGCCGGTGCGGATCGCGTTCACGTCGGTGCGGGCCTAGGGACAGCTGCGGGGCCCGGACCCTCGGCGCGGGATCTTTGCCGCCGTCGATGGATTCTTGGTTGCATTTCGTTTTCGACTCAGTGCGTTCCTCATCTCCGTCTCACCTCTCTCCTGACTCCTCTGTCTCCATATGTGTTTCAGCCCGCAGCTCTCCAAACCCTCAGCTCTCGTCGCCGACTCGCGGACCTAGCATCTAGGTGTTGGCCCCCTCAGTATCTCCGCCGCTACGGTGCCGCCAGCCCCCTGCCGTCCCATTGCCTTAGATTTGGCTGGATTAACATTTCGTTTTTATGATTTCTTTCGCACCTCATAGAGATTCGCGAATTTCGAGAAAAGAACGAAATTTCGAAGAAATATTTTGAAAATTTCGCACCAGCCCCCTGCCGTCCCATTGCCTTAGATTTGGCTGGATTAACATTTCGTTTTTATGATTTCTTTCGCACCTCATAGAGATTCGCGAATTTCGAGAAAAGAACGAAATTTCGAAGAAATATTTTGAAAATTTCGCACCAGCCCCCTGCCGTCCCATTGCCTTAGATTTGGCTGGATTAACATTTCGTTTTTATGATTTCTTTCGCACCTCATAGAGATTCGCGAATTTCGAGAAAAGAACGAAATTTCGAAGAAATATTTTGAAAATTTCGCACCAGCCCCCTGCCGTCCCATTGCCTTAGATTTGGCTGGATTAACATTTCGTTTTTATGATTTCTTTCGCACCTCATAGAGATTCGCGAATTTCGAGAAAAGAACGAAATTTCGAAGAAATATTTTGAAAATTTCGGTCAGATTTATAGTCTCAGGTTCAGATTTATTTCAAAAAATAAAACAAAAACAGGTGGAATCGAACACAGAACCGCACAGTTCACTAAACATGCCTTCAACCACTAGAGTGGGTGGACGAATATGTTACCACAATGATCTAATTCTTCTTGTAGTGTATCACATTGGATTTATTCAAATTTAGACGAAAATTTCATCCGATATTAAATTTTCTCGTCCCTTAGAGAGAATTGATGATTTCGCGAATTTCGGTCGAAATTTCGACGAAATTTTGAACACTGGGCGTGGGCTGGGAACCATGCGGTGTTTCTGTGAGGAGGCGTCGTCCGTGCCCGATGTTTGCTTGGTCGACGTCTGGTCTGAGGAGCTCCTGCGCTTGATCAATGGATGCAAGCATGCATGTGTGGAGTATGTATGGTTGGACATTCTGGAGAACGTTTTGCTTTGTGTCGGGCTTGATAACGAAGCAAATGAAAAAAATGAGCCGTCTTCTTTTATGCCACATCTGTACACAGTTTGCTGCTATGAGGGGCGATGATGTTGACGGCTGAACTAAGCATGTCTTTGAGCAATCAAGACAGCTTTGGCCAGTGGTTGCCAAATTAGAGCCCACCCTTATCTCTCTTACAGCATGTTCGATTCTTTGGTAATGTTGGTTGTTCTGCGCGTTGGGTGATAACCAGGCCAGTGTTTCTACATATTGTGTTGAGTAGACTATGCAGCAATAGATTTAAGGGTTGGGCTTGATATATATGAAGCAAATGAAAAACTGAGCCCTCTTTTTTTTACGCTACATCTGTATCCAGTTTCTCTAGCGTGCACTGTTTTTCCCCCTCTATTTTTCTCTATTGGGTTGATGTGGAGTGAGGATACATTTGTACTTTGATTGGTGTTTTCTGTTGCCGATGAACCAACTGCCCTAGTTTGATTGGATTGCTTTTAGTTGGCATCGTTTTTGCCTCTGGAATGAAGCTATGGAATCCTTTTAAGGCTGTACGTCGCATTGAGATGGGGATTATGATAATCCAGCTTTTTTTAACCAGCTTTTGTCTACTTTTCTATTTGGCTACCCAATTTTTTTCTGCTCTCGTGGCTAAGCAATTCAACAACCACAACCTGACATCCATCATGTAAATCTCACACCCCCACTCTCTAATATCCACTGTAAATTCATCCAGGTACATTTTTATAATTTCCAGCTGTATCAAGTGTCATTATCAGTTTTTGGACAATGGCGCCATCTATATATATTACCATGTTTTTTGGGAGTCATAAGCTGTTTTAGTGCAAACATAGAACACCATTATCTGAATGTATTCCACTTTCTTTTCAATAATGTTCACAGGAAGCCATCAACTCTTTCAAGGAATACATGTTGTATGAAATGATGTCACTAGAGGGTAACAAAGGGAAGCTCCCATTCATCATCGTCCACACAACTGAAGACTAGATGATCCCCTCAGACATTTTGTTGTATGAAGAAACCCCAGAAGTTGTTTTTGTCAGCACCACCTTTACACATCCGGGGATCGCTCGCTTTGTGTTTTAGTGAGATCGAAATACTCTCTCTCTTTACGTCAAGCACTGCCAGTATGTACCGCTACGACATGTTTCTGCCCAAGTGGCTTTTTGAAACGAGTTTCCAGATAAAACGTTTTCAGAATCTGGACAAATGCGTAAGAGTTTTTTGGAGTCTGATTCAGCACATGCCTAGCAAAGTGTAACCAAAATCAAAACCCCAGTACATGTTTTTCAGTGAAAAGTACCCAATTTCATGCCAAGAGACCATGTAAGGGTTGTACGACCCATCTATATGATAAAAAGACTCACAAGCCTAAGATTCCTTCCTTCCCTATCATTAATTAAGGACTGGCTTGCTTCGAGAGAAAGGAAATCATAATTCCATAGTCGTCTTCCTCACGAGCTGGAACAACTAAAGGTGTAGGTTGGAAACATACTTTTTTTCCGTTGGATTTCTTTTAGATGGATTTCATTGCGCATTTATTATTTTTAGTGGATGGTGCGTGGTCTCTTTATGCGAAATCGCTTGTCTACTTACTTGATGGACATCAATCGCATACATTAGAATCTGCTTCGACCACATACTTATAATCAGCTTTCACCGTTGGATTGTGCTCCAGAGAATGGAATAGTAACACGCGCTCCCGGGAGGCGGCATTAGTTTATGGTTCGAAAGTGTGTTTCCATGGTTGCACTTATTAGTTACCGCGCGCCCACAACAATGTGAAACTGGCTTTTGCGTCCAGTTTAACATTTTCGAAACATTTGAATTGGACAAGGAACAGAGTAGCTCTGCTGCAGTGCCTTTTTACTCGGCTCCCGGGTCGTCTGTTTTGATTGCAAACCATAACTGAATGGAAGTACAAGTCTTTCAACGAATGAACCATAACTCTTTCCAACGAATCAACCACTCAGGGTGTATGAACACCAAAGGTACATGAAGAAAAACGTGAAACAAAATGGTCAAAACCCTCAAGGCATATACAAACAACCTTTCTAACGAACTAACCATTTAATGAATGGAAGTACAAGCCTTTCACAACGAATCAAAACATAACAAAATGGGCACAACCCTGGAGGCCTTTTGTTGACTTACCACAAACAGGTAGCCAGCAGGCCAAAATTTACAAAACGCACCAGGGTGCACGGATTAACAACATTTTTGTCTTTTTACAGAACACATAAACTAGTACGACTAGCACATGATTAAGCATACGGCAGGGAGATACAACTGCTAGTTCCCATCACACAATTCACTGAGCAGCGCGTGGCAGGAATCAGGTAGATCGCCGCCATTCCCTGGCATTATGAGCATCTTATGAAGCATCACACCCCTCACCCTCACAACGTAGTTGTCATCCTGCATGAACAATTGCCAATTACTGATAAAGGACGACAGAACGTGGGATCTCCATATGCGAGGGGCACCTGGGAACATGTCCTATCTTACCATCCTGCAGTTGGCTACATTGTATCCAAGATGGTCACCAACGAACATGTCCCTAAACCTCGGGCTCAACCAATCGTCTCCACCAAAAACAGCAGACTGTACCAGTTCCACATCTCAAATAAGTAAAAGCAAATGATGGTGCAGCAAAACAAGAAACACAAACCAGAACAAGTGGATAGGAAACTTGCACTCACCGCAAACGACGCAGGCATGTTGTCCGTCAGCCCACCTACCCTGTACATCAGCCTGTCAAGTGTCGTAAACAACATGCACAATACATCCACCAGAAGCACAGAGAACCTCCCCTCCTTGAAGTTAAAAACAAGCTACCGGAGACTAAGCAGCAGAACAAGGCATTTACTTTTTGAAGATGTAGCATACAAGCATGAGAACACACTTTTAATCATGAAAGCTTACAGTACATCATTACATGGCTCAAGAACAGAGCGAGAAACGGAAGTGTCTAGCTGCACAAAATAAGAGTAAGATGGTCTACACCGATAAAATATATATGAAGAAACCGAAGATTGCCGATGGAGCCAAACAACGAGCGATCATCCACATATCTACTGTCGGTTAAGATACGCTAGCAATGAAATAAGAGTGAAGTCAACTCACCACTGGACCATTATCCCGTCCATTGGCAACAACATAATCAAAGCAACGAAGCGCCTGATGCAAATTAACAGCCAGTCGATGGGAAAAATGAGGAACAGGGGCATCAATCCCCACCGCCATCTGCAGATTCAACACCTGCATCAACACAAACGACTCATTGCAAGCAGCACTCTGAGGATTTCACCTTGAACAGAATATGGGCTATGCCAATGCTCTCCTTGGCGATGCACTTTCCGCCGGACAGGAACAGCATGTCGGCTGCAGAGAAGCCCAACGCCGGAGGAGTCAACCACACGCACAGAGAAGCACGGTGAACTCCAGAAGCAATCGATGGCCTCGCCACAAGACTCCACCGACACATTCCCCCCTCCACCGAAACTTGGTGGTAGCAGCCATTGAATCTCCACGAAATCAGCTCCACCAAGAGGGGAAACGGCAGATCCGGATGAGAATCATCAGATCTGAGACCATGGGAACCTCCCCCCAACCTCCAGACCAGCCACCATGACCAGCAGAAGGACAGGAAGAAGAGGAGCCATGAAGCCCCGATCTGGTTTATTTGGATACAGAAAGTTAGAGGCTAAACTACCTATACACAGCCGGACCTCCCTCCCACTCACCACCGGCCACCTTGGCCGCCGGTGACAAGGGGCAGAGAGGCCGGAGCGGGAGAAGAAGGTGGGGGACTTGGGGGCATAGGTTATCCGTGTTACGCAACCTCTGCCGGCTGGCCGGTCCCGAGGGTGTGTAGCGTAGAGGAAGTAGTCGAAGTAGTCGAAGACGCGAGGCACACACACGAACAGAAAGTAAATTGACACAGGGTATGAGCAAAGTCTCTTTTCTATTATCTCTGGAACTGGTGAATAGTATGTACAATGCTTTGCTTTATATAGAGGGGAGAAGATAGAAGGATAGACCCACTTAACGATCAAAGTGGAGGGATTGACTTGGCCTAACGTGGACTTAGGAGAGTCCACCTCATGGGCTTTCTCCACCCACGACCGGCCCAAGTTTCCCAACACTCCCCCTTGGGTTTATCCGTATATTCATGACTCAAAACTCCGAAAAACCCAGTGGGAAAAATATGGAGAAAAGTACATGGTATACCATTATGTCGCACGAATTGCCTCATTAAAAACCTTATGTGAGAAACTTCATAAAAACTCACTAAAGGGAAAAAGAGTACAACTCACTTAACATTTAAGTTAAGTACTCAATCATCGGGATCGAGATTTCAGCGATGAGTTTGTGAAGATTCTCCCCCTGAACCTTGCATCTCCCTAAGTCTCATCATACCCATTCCACGGACACATCTCTCGAAAGAAGATGCCGGTAATGACTTAGTGAACAAATCAGCAAGATTTTCACACGACTTAGTATGCAAGATTCTTACTTCGTTCATCTTTTGCAATTCATGTGCATAGAAAAACTTAGGGTCGATATGCTTTGTGAGGTTGCTCTTCACATAACCCGTCTGGACTTGTGCAACACATGCAGCATTATCTTCATAGATAATAGTTGGGGTTTGGACGGTGTTCAGCCCACATGTCAGCTGGATGTGGCCGATCATCCGTCGAAGCCATACACACTCTCGTGATGCTTCATATAATGCTATGATTTCCGAGTGGTTCGTCGAAGTCGTTACTAAAGTTTGCTTAGACGATTTCCAGGAAACTGCGGTTCCACCACATAGGAAAACATATCCAGTTTGTGACTTAGCAGTATGCGGGTCTGACATGTACCCAGCATCAGCATATCCCACAAGTGAAAGGTCTTGGTTCCTTCGGTAAAACAAGCCAAGATCTTTGGTACCTTGGAGATACCGGAAGATGTCCTTAATGCCTTTCCAATGTCTATTGGTAGGCTCGGAACTGTACCTAGCAAGTAAATTGACGGCGAACGCAATGTCCGGTCGTGTACAATTTGCGAGGTACATGAGTGCGCCAATTGCACTCAGGTAAGGAAAATCTGGTCCCAGAATTTCCTCCCCCTCTTCCTTAGGCCGGAACGGGTCCTTGTCCCGTTGTAAAGATCTCCCTATCATCGGGGTCTTAGAAGCATAAGCCTTATCAAATCCAAATCTTTCCAACACCTTCTGGGTGTATGCTGATTGGTGCATTAAGATCCCAGCAGGGGAATGCTCAAGTTGTAGACCTAGACAGAACTTAGTTTTGCCTAAGTCTTTCATCTCGAATTCCGACATCAGGTAGGAACTCGCTTCCTCAATATCCTTAGGTGTACCGATTATATTCAAATCGTCCACGTACACCGATATAATACAGAAACCATCTTGTGATCTCCGTATAAAAACGCATGGGCAAGATTCATTGCTCGTGTAGCCCTTCTGATGAAGGAAATCGCTTAAACGATTATACCACATCCTACCAGACTGTTTAAGTCCATACAGTGACTTCTTAAGTTGAACACTGTATAAACTTATATTTGCTCTATCCTGGTTCGGAACAGGGATACCTTCGGGTACCTTCATGTATATGTTCGAATCCAAGTTACCATATAGGTAAGCGGTGACAACATCCATAAGTTTCATTTTCAAGTCCAGGTTTACTGCCATTGAGATCAAGTATCTAAAGGTAATTCCATCCATGACATGTGAGTAAGTTTCCTCAAAGTCGACACCTGGTCGCTGAGAGAAACCTTGAGCAACGAGCCTTGCTTTGTACCGTACTACCTCGTTATTTTCGTTTCTCTTTCGAACAAAAACCCACTTATGGCCAACGGGGCGAATGTGGGAAGGAGTTAGACAAACAGGTCCAAACACCTCTCTTTTGTTCAGAGATACTAACTCAGCAGTAATTGCCTTCTGCCAATCTTTCCAATCCGACCTCTTCTTACATTCAGCGAGCGTGTTAGGCTCGGGGTCAGGATCTATGATTGAGGCAATTTTAGTGGCAAAGTATATGTCGATATTTTCCATGGCTCTATTTATTGACTCACCCGAATTAACATAGTTAATGGCCATTTCGTCATGGGGTGCATCAGGCACATTTCCTTCCTCCACCGGATTTCCCAATCCAGGAGCAAGGTCCTTTAGCTTTCCCGCTCCAATGTGTGCGCACACATCTTTGCTGGGTATTTCCGATATAGGAAAATTCAAGTCCGGAATTTCGTGCACTGAAAGTTCCGTACTTGTGCCAGGTCTCGACTGGCTCCCCACTTGAGGGGTAGGCTGCGATAAATCTCTCTTGTCCTTTTTCTTCGGGCGTCCCCGAGTACTTGGGATTTGAGAAACCGGATTCCTCGTCCTTTTAGGCCTAAGGGCGGGAGCGGGTGTACCATTATTTTTCTTTGGTATTTCAGCCCTTTCCGGTGCATTGCGCGCATGCACATGCGACTTTGTCACAGTCTTTAGGTCACTAAAATGATCAGGCAGTTGATTCGCTAAATACTGCAAATCTATTATCTTTTGGACTTCTTTATTAGACTCAGCAGTGCGCGGGTCATTTGCGTGGATCCCCGTGGCGTGCCACGTAATTTCTCGACTTTTATCATCAAGGAGTTGATTATCTCCCCCTAAAGTCGGGAAGAGATCCTCGTCAAAAATGCAATCAGCGAAACGGGCCGTATGACAGTCACCTGTCGCGGGGTCCAGGAACCTGATTATGGACACAGTCTCATAACCAACGTATATCCCCAACTTACGGAGCGGTCCCATCGCTGATCGCTGAGGGGGTGGTATAGGTACATATACCTGGCAACCGAACCTACGAAGGTGGGAAACTTTCGGTGCCGACCCTTGCGCAAGCTGCATAGGAGAGTGGATGTTGTAGGCCGATGGTCGAAAATTGATGAGATTGGCCGCGTGTAACACTGCGTGGCCCCAACATGTAGTTGGTAAATTACAACCCTGAAGGAGCGGTTTGGCAATGAATTTAATTCTTTTAATCAATGCCTCCGCAAGTCCATTTTGTGTGTGGACGTGCGGTACAGAGTGCTCAACTTTGATTCCCATTGCCATGCAATAATCATCAAACGCCTTTGAAGTGAATTCACCGGCGTTGTCCATTCGAATAGACTTTATACGATAATCAGGGAATTTATTCCTCATTTGTATGATCTGTGAGATCAATTTTGCAAAAGCATGGTTCCTTGTTGACAGCAGGCAAACATTGGACCATTTAGAGGAAGCATCGATGAGCACCATAAAGTACCTAAACGGTCCCGAGAGGGGCTGGATAGGACCGCATATGTCCCCTTGGATACGCTCCAAGAACGCGGGGATTTCATCCTTCACCTTTAGGGGCGATGGTCTAATGATTAATTTCCCCGTAGCGCATGCGGGACACACGAAATCATCTGGATTTGGGAAATTTTTCACATTGACAGTATGACCATTCGAGTTGTTAATTATATTTCTCATCATTCTAAGACCGGGATGGCCTAACCTATCATGCCAGAGGCTGAAAAGTTCAGAGCTTCTAAAAACAGTTTTAAGGGTAGTGTACATGGGTGGTGCTACTATCTTGGTGTAGTACAACCCTGTAGCAAATGAAGGAAGCCTTTCGACAACATGTTTACCATTTTCATCGTGCTTTGTGATGATTAGGTACTCCTTACCCGTGTCATCATCATAGGTCTCAACATGGAAACCATTCACACGAATATCTTTAAAACTTAAGAGAGTACGAGTCGATTCCGGATACAACAATGCATCGTTAATGATCAATGTTGTTCCCATGGGGAGTACAATAGTGGCTCGTCCGGAGCCAACTATATGAGGACCGCATCCGGCGATCGTCGTAATATTCCCCTCAATCTTAGTGATGGACTCAAAATACTTTGTTTCTCTCAAGATGGTATTAGTGGTGCCGCTATCGGCAAGGCATGTTTCCTCCATTCGGGCGCCACACGTGTTCTAAAATATAGCGTCTAATTAATAAAATGAAGCGAGGAAGATGCTACATTAACAAATGAACGCTCAAATATTTCAGAACATAACATGAACATCTCTATTAAATAATGGAATAAATGAATGAGAACAAAGTCATCCAATCGCCGATAAATAAATAAATGTTGGTGAAACAAATATTATTGCTCTCATAGAGCTTACAACCAAATCGAAATAATTGTATCAATTTATTGCCATAAAGGAATCATAAATAAATGAAGAGAATCTAGGTGGATTCAACAAAGTATCCATTCACTTCAGCCGCAATCTCGAGCTGGCTGATCTTCTCTTCATTAGCGATCATCACCGCGGCAGAGTCGATGTCCAAATGTGGCGTTGGAGGGTGCACGGTGTGCTCAACCTCCATGGACACGGTGGCGTTCGTGGGAACCGCCACAGGTGCCTCCACAAGCGCCTCACTCTGTGTCACAATGGGTGCAACAGTGGGCGTTGGGATCATCACGGGCGCCGCAGCGGGCGCCGGTGGTGCCACCACCTGGACAAGGTGCGTCTCGCGCGCCTTCTTGGCCTTGTACGCGTCCACGACGTGTTTTGGGGCCCGACACTGCCTGGAGAAATGAGTCTTGGAGCCGCAACGGAAGCAATCCTGGGGCCTTGCCTCCCCCACACCCGCCTTTTGGTGCTTGGCCGGGTGGGGAGGTTTAGGTCCCTTCTTGCCATTCTTGCCACGCTTCTTAAACTTTGGCTGGCGCACCTTATATGCGCCTGCATAAGTTTCCTGACTTGGACCCCCTCCGAAAGGCTGCGAGTTGAAGTTCTTTTTGAGAACCTCATCCTGCGCCTCAGCCACCTGGAGAGCGTCGATAAGCATAGCGTACTGTGTGAACTTCTCCTGGCGGTAGTTCCGCGCACTCTGGAGAGCTGATGGATGGAACGTGGAGAGAGTTTTCTCAATCTTCTGACTATCCGTGGTAGTGACACCACAGCACTGAAGAGAGGTAGTAATCTTGTGTAACTTTGAGTTATAATCTCCCACCGTCTTGAAGTCCGCAAACCTCAGACGCATCCATTCCGCCTCCGCCTGTGGCTGAATGGTGTACTTCAGCCTAGCGAACCGTGCCTCAAGGGCGGTCCACAGGGTTGAAGCACTCCGTTCAGCCATGTACTCCTGTTTCAAGGTAGTACACAGATGATGGCGGAGGAAGTGCAGTACTTGGGCGTTTTCCGCCGGAGTGGTGGCGCTGGGGGCCATCCGGGTCCCCTCGTCCAGCACTCCCTTAAGCTTGCGGCCCTCAAGGACGAGTCCAACGTCCGAGGCCCAAGTCAGGTAGTTCATCCCGTTCTGGGCCAACTCCTCGAATTCCCGGTTCATGATTCCGGCCATCTGCGATTTATGCAAAAACACATCAGATTACAGCAGGTAATCGATTGCATAAAGCGATGTTGATACAAAAATTTCAATAAGACGGGCGTTCCAAAATTTAAAAGAACATGCTAAAAATGCTCTACTAAGTATTAAAAATAATAATTACTGTAGTAAAACATGATATAAAAAGCATGTACATAGAGATATTATGCTAAGCGCATTCTAAACGTGAAATTTGGTCCTAAAAATGACTTTCCGTAATTTTTAATGCCCAAATATACAATTATTCAGCAGGAATAAATTATATAATAAACTGGAAAAATACAGTTAAATTGCACGCGCCCACTATATTCCAGCCCAGTCCGTATTGGCAGCAGGCCGAAAACGGGTTGAAAACCAGGCCAAAAGCCCATGAAACGTCAGCCACCAGCGCCTTTTTTTTTTCTCGGCCCGTCTTCGTGCCCCAGTGGGCCGGCCCATCGCATGTCGCGCGCTAGGGTTCCCAGCAGGGCGCGGCTGCGGGCGACGCGGCGGCGCGGCGGGTGGGGCGCGGGTGGCTGGCGGCGCGGCGGGTGGAGCGCGGGCGGCCGGGGGCGCCGGTGGCTGGCGCGGCAGAGCGCGGGCGCCGGCTGGCGGAGCGCGGGCGACCGGGGGCGCTGGCGGCTGGCGCGGCAGAGCGCGGGCGCCGGCTGGCGGAGCGCGGGCGCCGGCGGTGCGGCGCGGCTCGGCAGAGCGCGGCCAGCGGCCAGCAGCGCGGCTCGGCAGAGCGCGGCCAGCAGGGCGCGGCTCGGCAGAGCGCGGCCAGCAGGGCCAGAGCGCGGCCAGCAGGGCTCGGCAGAGCGCGGCCAGCAGCAGCGCGGCCAGCGGCGCGGCGGCGGCGCGGCAGCTCGGCCAGCAGGGCGGCGGCGGCGCGGCCAGCAGGGCGGCGGCGGCTGCTCGGCGGCGGCGATGAACACCACGGAAGTCAAATCTTCATCGCGTTCATCCGGAACGTCGACGGCGCAACGCACAGCAGGTGCGTCACGGCGGTACCGCGGACATCTGGGCCGCGTCTGTACCGACTCCCTACAGTATCGTCAACAAATCCCCCGTGAATCCGAGAGAATCGACATTGGTCGGCGACGTGTTCGTCAGCTCATCACTCGGGAGAGAAATCGACACCGTAGGTATCAACTAAAAAATACGATAGACGCAAAAACGGAAAGGAAATTTCGATACGGATCCATTTTTGTGATCAGATTGATGTTATACCTTCGCGATCGATGCAGGGAGCCTGCTTGAGGTAGGCTCGACGGAGGCTCGACGGAGAGTCGGTGCTGATAACGTGTTACGCAACCTCTGCCGGCTGGCCGGTCCCGAGGGTGTGTAGCGTAGAGGAAGTAGTCGAAGTAGTCGAAGACGCGAGGCACACACACGAACAGAAAGTAAATTGACACAGGGTATGAGCAAAGTCTCTTTTCTATTATCTCTGGAACTGGTGAATAGTACGTACAATGCTTTGCTTTATATAGAGGGGAGAAGATAGAAGGATAGACCCACTTAACGATCAAAGTGGAGGGATTGACTTGGCCTAACGTGGACTTAGGAGAGTCCACCTCATGGGCTTTCTCCACCCACGACCGGCCCAAGTTTCCCAACACTCCCCCTTGGGTTTATCCGTATATTCATGACTCAAAACTCCGAAAAACCCAGTGGGAAAAATATGGAGAAAAGTACATGGTATACCATTATGTCGCACGAATTGCCTCATTAAAAACCTTATGTGAGAAACTTCATAAAAACTCACTAAAGGGAAAAAGAGTACAACTCACTTAACATTTAAGTTAAGTACTCAATCATCGGGATCGAGATTTCAGCGATGAGTTTGTGAAGATTCTCCCCCTGAACCTTGCATCTCCCTAAGTCTCATCATACCCATTCCACGGACACATCTCTCGAAAGAAGATGCCGGTAATGACTTAGTGAACAAATCAGCAAGATTTTCACACGACTTAGTATGCAAGATTCTTACTTCGTTCATCTTTTGCAATTCATGTGCATAGAAAAACTTAGGGTCGATATGCTTTGTGAGGTTGCTCTTCACATAACCCGTCTGGACTTGTGCAACACATGCAGCATTATCTTCATAGATAATAGTTGGGGTTTGGACGGTGTTCAGCCCACATGTCAGCTGGATGTGGCCGATCATCCGTCGAAGCCATAAACACTCTCGTGATGCTTCATATAATGCTATGATTTCCGAGTGGTTCGTCGAAGTCGTTACTAAAGTTTGCTTAGACGATTTCCAGGAAACTGCGGTTCCACCACATAGGAAAACATATCCAGTTTGTGACTTAGCAGTATGCGGGTCTGACATGTACCCAGCATCAGCATATCCCACAAGTGAAAGGTCTTGGTTCCTTCGGTAAAACAAGCCAAGATCTTTGGTACCTTGGAGATACCGGAAGATGTCCTTAATGCCTTTCCAATGTCTATTGGTAGGCTCGGAACTGTACCTAGCAAGTAAATTGACGGCGAACGCAATGTCCGGTCGTGTACAATTTGCGAGGTACATGAGTGCGCCAATTGCACTCAGGTAAGGAAAATCTGGTCCCAGAATTTCCTCCCCCTCTTCCTTAGGTCGTGTACAATGGAGGATGATGTCATGCGGTGTTCGTCATCAAGGTTAAGAAGTGCAAGACCAAGAGAAGCATTTCAGAGATATCTTATGCTTGTAGCTTGGAGGTCGAAATGAAGACATGAAAACGAAGCTAATGGAGCTTGGAGATGTAGGAGATATGCCCTAGAGGCAATTAATAGCAATTAATAAAGAGTTTATTTGTCATATCTCATTTGTTCATAATACGTTTTTGTGTCATGCTATAACTGTATTAAGCGGAAACATTAATACACGTGTGATACGTAAAACAACCAGGTCCCCAGTAGCCTCTATTTGACTGGTTCATTGTGCAATCGATGATCGAGGTTTCCCGATCATGTGACATGGCATCTATTTGACAATGAAGTCATGTCGTCGGTAGAACGATGTGATGGACATACCCAATATTTGTAGGACGTAGTCATGACGCCTTCGACCGTGAGATCTACTCTTATTGCTATTCCTGGAAGACATTTTGATTGCATCAAACGTCATATCTTACATAGTGTGACAATAAAGGTGTCCCTCTCGGGTGTCGGAAAGGAGTATGTTGAGACGGGGGATCAAGAGCGGGATTTGCCAGTCCCATAGCAGGATAGATACTCTAGGGCCCACTCGGTGAGATTATGTCAAACGAGCTTGCAAGCGTGTGACTAGGTCACCAAGACATAATATCATGGACGAGTAGAAGTTAGCAGTGTCGGTAACGAGATCAAGCTAGGTATGGAGATATCTATGAACGAGTCTCGGACACGCTAAGTATCGCATGCCAAAAGGTTTAAGACTCAGACGTCTAGGTTCGATCGGTAAAGTATTCGTTATCTCGCAGGGATTAATTCTGGGTATCCAAGGTCCACGAATTAGTCATTGATCGGAGAGAAGTCTCGATCATGTCTGGTGAGATAATCGAACCGCTAGGGTAACACACTTAAGGGGAGTCGACATTTTACCGGAAGAGAAAAATAGGAAAAGAGAGCACCGGGAACGTCCCGGGAAAGTTCCGCTGGAGATCGTGCAGCGACGAAATAGTTTTCGGAGCCGAAATAAATTATGTAATATGTATTTAATATTAATTAGTGTAATTAATA
The DNA here is from genome assembly GCA_026929855.1 of Poa annua. Classification (NCBI taxonomy): domain Eukaryota; kingdom Viridiplantae; phylum Streptophyta; class Magnoliopsida; order Poales; family Poaceae; genus Poa; species Poa annua. Next base: position 10,886,142 of record CM049428.1, read on the forward strand.
ATTAAATATATTTTATTTTAATTTTTCCTGAATTTTTAAAGGCAAATATCCCTAAATGGGCCTTCTTTGGCAAAGAGGCCCATGAGGGGGGGAGGAGTCCCCCCAAGTGGAGGGGGCTTGGTTCGGTCGGCCTAGGTGGGCCACATGGGGCCCACCCATGGCCGGCGCACCAACCATGGCCGGCTGGGGTGTGGGATTAGTCCCACACCGCCAGCCTGGCAAGTTGGGCAGCCCCCTGGCCTCCTATATATAGAGGGGTACCCCTGGCCTTTGAAGACACACCAATTCCTCTCTCTCTCTCTCCTTGGATCCCGTGACTCCCCAGTTTGGAGTTGCACCAAGGATAAGTTTTCTCCACCATACGCACGCCGCCGCGCTGCTGGTCTCCCGGTCCCAGTCTTCCGCTGCTTCGTCTTTGGATCGGAGCCCGGAGTTCGTCGGCTTCACCGTACGTGTGTAACGCCCTGCGAGGCACCACGCTAGTGGTGCTAGAGGTCTGCTTCCTCTACACGGCATCGAAGTCTTCATCGGCTTCATCGACAACGCTTGTGCGGGAGCGTAATCCCCGCTTTTCGGTCTACAAGAGGTATGTGCACCGAACCCCTTCGTACTACTATATCTGCATAGTATAGATTCTGGCTAGTTTAAGGTTATCGCTGTTAGGAATTTTTTTGTTTTCTGCCTGCGATCCCCTTCAGTGGTATCAGAGCCGATCTATGCATAGATATAGCTGTGCGCTAGCTGCACCCGTGTTTATCACGGGGACATCGTTCTTATTATTTGCTACCCTCTCGCGTGCACTTGCACTACCAGCAGCATCGAGTTGATGAAGCGGCCCGGACCGACCTTACGCGTACGCTTACGCGAGACTGGTTCCACAACTGACATACGGCTGGTTCCGTATATGTGGCTGGCGGGTGTCTGTCTCTCTCTGTTTAGTTGGCTTTGCATTTTCAATGGAGGGCCCGAAAGGGATGAATAAATATGCAATTATTTGATCGTTGTTGTGGTCATAGGTTCGTAGGTATGAAGCGGTTCTATTTACGACCGCCCCAAGCCACGTAAAATATGTAAAAGATAAAATAGAGGCGTCTAACTTTATTTTGCAGGGGCTATGTGATATGGTCAAGGTAAGTTTATTAAATTGTTTATGAACTGTTGGCGCGAAGGAGACCATCGGCGCAAGGACCATATCACGTCGCATTACATCTGATGTTTTGAGTGCATCTTATATTGTGTGTATATATATAGTATATATTAGTTACACGGCGGTAGTTATATAAGATGATCCCTCCAAAATACCATTTGTGTTCTTCCTTCGACGTGCACCACCAAGAAAGTTCTACGTTATGAGGCAGGCCGTGACGATCGGGTGTCAGACATATCGTCGTTCGCATAAAGTGGGTATAAGCCATGTTGCACAAGCATTTACGTTAGAGGTTATTATGGCGAGCCTAGCATGTACAGACATGGCCTCGGAACAAGGTGACCGAAAGGTCGAGCATGAGTCACAAAGTTGTTGTGATTGACATTTCGATGTCTACCTTTGAAGTTGTGTTGCCGGCTCTGATGATGAGGGGTTGCACAATGGATCAGGGTCGTGTAATCACTAAAGCGATGAGAGGGATATTCGTTTTGAGTGGGAGTTCTTATAGTTATTTTCAAAAATACTTGAACTCAAAATTTTATGAACAAAGTCTTATGTTTTGCAAATTCCATTGTAGATGTCTCGCCCCTCCTTTAACCTAGGCCTGTTCCTTGAGAAAGAGAAGCTTAAGACCAATGGGTCAAACTTCATGACCTGGTTCCGCAACCTGAGGATCCTCCTCACTCCCCACAGGGTGGCTTACGTGATTGAAGCCCCCCTGGGTGACCCTCCAGCAGATAATGCCTCCGACGATGAGAAGAAGGTCTTTCAGACCAAGTCAGACGATTCCTCCTTTGTCCAGAGTGGCATGCTCTATGCCATGGAAGCCGACCTGCAGAAGCGTTTTGACAAGATGAGTGCCTTCGAGATAATTTCTGATCTCAAGGCTGTCTTTGCGCCGCAGGCTAAGGCTGAGAGATATGAAGCTTCTGAGCTTTTCTTCTCAGCCAAGATGGAAGAGCACAGCAGTGTGAGCGAGCACGTGGTCAAAATGTCTGGCTACGCTCAACGCGTGAATGCTCTGGAATGCAAGATTCCTGATGAGCTGGCGATTGATAGGGTGCTGCAATCGTTGCCTCCTAGCTACAAAGGCTTCGTCATGAACTATAACATGCAGGGCATGGCTAAGTCCCTGGGTGAGGTGTTCGTGATGCTCAAGACTGCTGAGGTGGAAATCAAGAAGGAGCACACGCTGTTGATGGTCAACAAGACCGTCGATTTTAAGAAATCTGGCGGCAAGGGCAGGAGAAACTGGAGGTCTAAGAAGGATGGCAAGCACGTTGCCAAGCCTAAGACTAACAAACCTGGTCCCAAAGCTGGCGTGGAATGCTTCTACTGCAAGGGAGATGGTCACTGGAAGCGCAACTGCCCCAAGTATCTGGAAGATAAGAAGGCCGACAAGATTGTCGGAAAAGAGAAAGGTATATTTGATATACATGTTATTGATGTGTACCTTACCTGCGCCCGTAGCAACACCTGGGTATTTGATACTGGTTCTGTTGCTCATATTTGTAACTCTCAGAAGGAGTTGCGGAATAAGCGGCGCCTGGCAAAGGACGAGGTGACGATGCGCGTCGGCAACGGATCAAGAGTTGACGTGGTGGCTGTCGGCACACTCCCTCTACATCTACCATCGGGATTAGTTTTGGTTCTGAATAAGTGTTATTTTGTACCGACCTTGAGTGTAAACATTATCAGTGGGTCTTGCTTGTTGCAAGACGGATATTCGTTCAAATCAGTATCAAGTGGTTGTGCTATTTCAATGAATAATATCTTTTATGTTAATGCTCCCGAGAGTAATGGTTTATTCTTGTTGAATCTCGATCGTAGTACTCAGATCCATATCATAGATGCCAAGAGGATTAAACTTAGTAGCGATACCGCCATGTATATATGGCATTGCCGTCTCGGTCATATTGGTATAAAGCGCATGAAGAAACTCCATGGCGACGGACTTCTGGACTCGTTGGATTTTGGATCTCTCGACACATGCGAACCATGCCTCATGGGCAAGATGACCAAGACACCGTTCAATGGTTTCATGGAACGGGCGTCGGACCTATTGGGAGTCATACATACAGATGTGTGTGGACCAATGAGCGTGTCGACACGCAATGGTTATCGTTATTTTGTCACCTTCGCCGATGACTTGAGTAGATATGGGTATATCTATTTGATGAAACACAAGTCTGAAACATTTGAAAAGTTCAAAGAATTTCAAAGTGAAGTTGAAAATCAACTCAACAAGAAAATCAAGCACCTTCGATCCGATCGTGGTGGCGAATATTTGAGTTTGCCACACATCTGAAAGCCTGTGGCATCGTGCCGCAGCTTACGCCAGCTGGAACGCCGCAACGCAACGGTGTGTCCGAGCGACGTAATCGTACCCTATTAGATAGCGTCCGATCTATGATGTCTCTTACCGACTTGCCCGTATCTTTTTGGGGGTATGCGTTAGAAACAACCGCATTCATTTTAAATAGGGCTCCGTCCAAATCCGTAGCAACGACACCGTATGAGATATGGCATGGCGAGAAACCTAAGTTGTCGTTCCTGAAGGTCTGGGGTTGTGAGGCGTATGTTAAGAAACTACAGCCCGACAAACTCGAACCGAAATCGGAGAAAGTCGTCTTTGTAGGGTATCCGCGGGAAACCATAGGATACACCTTCTACAACCAAGCTGAGGGCAAAACGTTTGTCGCGAAGAACGGTACCTTTCTGGAGAAAGAGTTTCTCGCCAAAGGAGTAAGTGGGAGGAAAATAGACCTCGACGAGATCGTTGATCCTGAACTCAAAATTCCGAGTGGCGCAACGGAAGCTGTTCCGGAAACGTCCTCCACAGATGGAGTAGGAGAAGATGTCGAGGGTGCTATTCTACCTCGTAGGTCAGGGAGATCTCGGATCGCCCGTGAATGGTATGGCAACATGGTTTGCACCGTCATGTTGATTGAACAAGACAAACCTACGAACTACAAAGAGGCTATGGCTAGTCATGAGTCTGAGAAATGGCTTGAAGCCATGAAATCCGAAATAGGATCCATGTATGATAACAAAGTATGGACTTTGATGGAGATTCCCGAAGGGCGCAAGGCCGTCGAGAATAAATGGATCTTTAAGAAGAAGACAGATGCTGACGGTAATGTGACCATCTATAAAGCTCGGCTTGTTGCAAAGGGTTTCCGACAAGTTCATGGGATTGACTACGATGAAACGTTTTCACCGGTAGCGATGCTAAAGTCTATTCGGATTTTGCTAGCACTTGCCGCATGTTATGACTATGAGATATGGCAAATGGATGTCAAAACAGCCTTCCTAAATGGTAACATTGAGGAAGAGTTGTATATGGTACAACCTGAAGGTTTTGTCGATCCAGAAAATGCTAGCAAGGTATGCAAGCTTCAGCGTTCCATTTATGGACTGAAGCAAGCATCTTGGAGCTGGAATCTTCGCTTTGATGAGGTAATCAAAGATTTTGGATTTGTCCAAAATAGCGAAGAGACCTGCATTTACAAGAAAATGAGTGGGAGCTCAGTTGTGTTCCTAGTAATATATGTGGATGATATACTACTAATAGGGGATAATGTGGAACTTCTGAATAGCGTTAAGAAATATTTAAACAGTAAAATTTCAATGAAGGACTTAGGAGAAGCTGCATATGTTCTAGGCATTAAAATCTATCGTGATAGATCAAGACGTCTATTAGCGTTAAGTCAGAGTACTTATATTGACAAGATACTGAAACGGTTCGGTATGGAGACGGCAAAGAAGGGTTTTCTGCCGGTTGTCAAGAATAAGATATTGAGCAAGGCTCAGTGTCCGGTGACGGAACATGATAAAGCCGAGATGGCTAAACATCCTTATGCTTCAGCCATAGGATCGATCATGTATGCCATGTTAAGTACTCGACCTGATGTAGCATTGGCTCTTAGTTTGACGAGCCGGTTCCAAAGTAATCCTGGAAAGGATCATTGGGTAGCTGTTAAAAGCATTCTTAAGAATCTCAAGCATACAAAGGAAATGTTCCTTGTGTATGGGGACTGTGAGGAAGAACTTGGCGTAACAGGTTACGTTGATGTAAGTTTCTGCTCAGACCCAGATGACTCTAAGTCACAAACAGGATATGTTTTCAAGGTGAACGGAGGCGCTGTATGCTGGAGAAGTGGGAAGCAACCCATCGTGGCCCAATCTACAATGGAATCGGAGTACATTGCTTCTTCTGAAGCCGCGAATGAAGCTGTGTGGCTGAGGAAGTTCATCATCGAGCTTGGAGTGTTCCCTAGCGCGCAAGACCCCGTGACCCTCTACTGCGACAATACGGGTGCCATTGCTAACGCGAAGGAACTAAGGTCTCACTCGACTGCCAAACACATACTCCGACGCTTCCATGTGATACGACAGTACGTACAAGGAGGTGAAGTGAAGATTTGCAAAATACATACGGATCTGAATGTGGCAGATCCTTTGACGAAGCCTCTCCTGCTTGACAAGTACGTGAAACACCAAGATGCTATGGGTGTCCGGCTTTTACCAAGTTGTAAACTAGATTAAGTTGTACTCTAGTGCAAGTGGGAGACTGTAGGAGATATGCCCTAGAGGCAATTAATAAAGAGTTTATTTGTCATATCTCATTTGTTCATAATACGTTTTTGTGTCATGCTATAACTGTATTAAGCGGAAACATTAATACACGTGTGATACGTAAAACAATCAGGTCCCCAGTAGCCTCTATTTGACTGGTTCATTGTGCAATCGATGATCGAGGTTTCCCGATCATGTGACATGGCGTCTATTTGACAATGAAGTCATGTCGTTGGTAGAACGATGTGATGGACATACCCAATATTTGTAGGACGTAGTCATGACGCCTTCGACCGTGAGATCTACTCTTATTGCTATTCCTGGAAGACACTTTGATTGCATCAAACGTCATATCTTACATAGTGTGACAATAAAGGTGTCCCTCTCGGGTGTCGGAAAGGAGTATGTTGAGACGGGGGATCAAGAGCGGGATTTGCCAGTCCCATAGCAGGATAGATACTCTAGGGCCCACTCGGTGAGATTATGTCAAACGAGCTTGCAAGCGTGTGACTAGGTCACCAAGACATAATATCATGGACGAGTAGAAGTTAGCAGTGTCGGTAACGAGATCAAGCTAGGTATGGAGATATCTAGAAGTTAGCAGTGTCGGTAACGATCCCGTGACTCCCCAGTTTGGAGTTGCGCCAAGGATAAGTTTTCTCCACCATACGCACGCCGCCGCGCTGCTGGTCTCCCGGTCCCAGTCTTCCGCTGCTTCGTCTTTGGATCGGAGCCCAGAGTTTGTCGGCTTCACCGTACGTGTGTAACGCCCAGCGAGGCACCACGCTAGTGGTGCTAGAGGTCTGCTTCCTCTACACGGCATCGAAGTCTTCGTCGGTTTCATCGACAACGCTTGTGCGGGAGCGTAATCCCCGCTTTTCGGTCTACAAGAGGTATGTGCACCGAACCCCTTCTTACTACTATATCTGCATAGTATAGATTCTGGCTAGTTTAAGGATATCGCTGTTAGGATTTTTTTTGTTTTCTGCCTGCGATCCCCTTCAGGAGATTGACATGAAGACGAAGCTAAGCGAGGCTCTCCCATAATGGCGTATGGGGGAGTATTTGGAGAAGTCTTCATCAAGCATGTGCTAGCAAGTGCAATCAAGAAAGGTGGTCCACTTGGAGAGATCAAGATCGTTATCATCTAGCTCAAGTGGAATGATCAAGACAAAGGTATGATCTTGATAGGTCTATAGAATACATAGGCGTACTATCAAGAGGGGCTCTCGAGCGAGTGACTTGATCGCATATTTGTGGAGAGCTCAAACATTTGCATACTTGGCATATCGTCTTTCTTGTTTCTTATTTGGCTTTTCTCGTTGTGAGGTTTCAGAGCTTGTTGTGATCTTCATAACAAGCTCAAGTTCATCAAAAAACAAAGTCCGTATGAAAATCTTCTTGGTTTTTTATGTTGGAGGTTTTACCGGTTGTTCCTATTTTGTGAGGTTTCATGTTTCCCCATTTAGTTTTAACCTCCCATCTTGGACTATGATGTTACTCTGCATTATCTTGTAGAGTTCTTCGTTGTGATTCCAACGAGCCAAAAATCATCGAAAACGGAGTTCGGATGGTCAAGATATTGTCGTTTTTGTGTTGGTATTTCTGCAGTTTTCGGGAGTTCGGAAATTTCCGACCCGGGGTCGGAAATTACCGAATTGCGCGGATTTCAGTACTGTTTTCGCCCAGAAAACTTTGGAGATCTTTCCGGAAATCTCCGGGGGTCGGAATAGGTCGGAAATCTCCGATCTAAGCTGCTATAACGGCTAGAATTGTGGGAGGGGTATAAATACCCCTCCCCTTTTTCTTACTTGGACAAGCATGACTTTCCACTATCTCTTCCACCATTGTTGACCTTGGAAAGCTTGCCCCCTCTCAATTCCTCCCATTATTCTTACATATCTTTGAGGGAAAAGTGAGAGGAGATCTAGATCTACAATTCCACCAATCCATCTCTCCTCTAAGTGAGGGGAACATAGTGGATCTAGATCTTGGAGTTCCTTTGTGGTTCTCCTTCTTTGTTTTTCCTCTCTTCTCCCTCATAAGCATTGGTTGCTTTTGGTGTGATTTGGGAGTGAAGGATTTGACTCCTTTGTAGTTTCTTTGCTCTTCCTCTCTTATTCCCCCATAAGCATTTGTTGCTTTGTTGGAATTTGAGAGTGAAGTTATTGAGCACTTTGTGTGCTCTTTCCATTGCATCTTGCATCAGTTTGAGCCCTCCACGAGGATTCGTGGTGGTGAAATTCGAGAGCTTGTTACTCTTGGGTCATTGGACCCTATACGCCTTAGTGGCCGCCTTTGTGGCGTAGACCTTTTGTGGTCGGTTAGGACCTTTTGTGGTCAAGGCTTTTGTGGCTAGTTGGAACCTTTGTGATCAAGTTGGACCTGTTGTGGTCAAGACCTTGTGTGGTCATTTGGGAGCCCCCAATTCGGTTGTGGGTGTGTGCCCCAAGGTTGTTCTCCGCCCCAAAGGAGTTCATAGTGGAAGGTGAACCCGGACCTTTGTGGTCGAGTTCATCGGAGAATAAGGTGAGGCCTTTGTGGCGTTGAGTCGGACCTGTGGTGGTCACTCACACCTCTCCAACAAGACGTACTCCCCTAAGAAGGAGGAACTCGGGAATACATCCTCATCTCCACGTGCCTCGGTTATCTCTATACCCGAGCTCTTTACTTATGCACTTTACATTGTGATAGCCTTCGTGCTTGGAGTCATTTACATTGTGATAGCCTTCGTGCTTGAAGTCATTTACCTTGTTATCACTTTGTTGCTTGTCTTGCTTAGCATAAGTTGTTGGTGCACATAGGTTCACCTAGTATATTTAGGTTGTGTTCTTGATAAGTTAAACACTAAGTTTTTATTCCGCATTTATCAACCCTAAATTGTAAAAAATGTACCTCGCCTATTCACCCCCCCTCTAGGCGACGTCTTTCCTTTCAATCTCAACCGCCTCCGTGTCCCCGTGCCTCCAGTGCCACGCTCCGGCCGTGAGCGCACAAAGGAGATCCTCCGCCGCCGGGCCCTGCTGCCCCCCGATCTCCTCCACGACCCGACGTACGCCATGTACTCGGAGCTCTGGGACCGGTGGTTCGAGCTCGAGCACAACCACCGGCGTCGGCTCGCGTTCGCGGCGAGCTGGAGGAGCTCGGGCGCTGGCCCGATCTGGCGGCTGCGCTCTGTGCGTCCGCCGAGGCTGCGGCCGAGCAGGCGCGCCTGGACGAGGAGCGCGCGCTGGCAGGTGCCCTGGTCACCGTGGCCAGAGCACGACGAGGGCCAGGCGTACGTGCCCCCACCGGCATGCCCACAGGACCTCGTGGCACCAGCCACGCCTCCACCCGCGGCGCCACCGGCGTGGCTCTACGCCGCGCCTCCATACATCATCCTCGACCCCTCCGACGACGAGGATGAGTAGGACTCCGACGCAACGCCAATTGGCCGGAGCCGCTGACGTGGGGCTACCTTACGGGTGGCCCACGATGAGGCTACCTGGGCCGCGCCAAGGATGGAAAGGCCCGCAGAAGGCCCACTCGGGGGATCTCGTATCCTAGTCCAACTCGGTTAGGGCTTAAAACCTACCGTATCTGTACCAACAACCCGAGACCTGGCTACCTATAAAGCCAGGAGGGTTGCCCGTCCTAGAGGACAACGCACGCTCGGAGCCACCAAACCCTAGCGAGATCACAATCTCGCCATTGTAATCGTTACTCGCATCAATAACCAGACAAGCAGGAGTAGGGTGTTATCCTCCGGGAGCCTGAACCTGGGTAAACCTCGCTTGTCAGCCGTCGTGATCACCTTGCACTCTCCTATCTCCCCATCAATCAACCTGGGGTGTACAACCCTGGGACTTGCCGAGTTAGAGCCTCGTCAATTGGCGCCGTCTGTGGGAAGTCAAACAAGTGCTAGGATCATGGTCACGCTGGCTCCATCCGCAATGAAGATCGGCGCACCCGCCATCAGGGAGTCGATCCGATTCGGCTCCTTCGAGTACGTCATCCACTCGAAAGCTCATCAATCGGTGTACGCTGATCTGGACAAAGGTATACACATCACCTTCGGCTCCATATTCTGTTGCATCGATAGTCGTGGCATACTCAGGTCTACGACTACGGCGTTACGCGCGGCGGCATCATCAAAATCGCCGACCACCGCGCCCGCTGGACCCGCGAAGATCGCACCTGCCGCACCCGCGGAGACCGCGCCCGCTGGACCCGCGAAGATCGCATCTGCCGCACCCGCGGAGACCGCGCCCGCTGGACCCGCGAAGATCGCATCTGCCGCACCCGCGGAGACCGCGCCCGCTGGACCCGCGAAGATCGCATCTGCCGCACCCGCGGAGACCGCGCCCGCTGGACCCGCGAAGATCGCATCTGCCGCACCCGCGGAGATCGCGATCGCCGGACCCGCGAAGATCGCATCTGCCGCACCCGCAAGGTGTGCGCCAGCGATACCCGCAAAGAGGACATCTACGTTGACAGTCTCGACAACGACCACGCAAATCGAGTCTACAACCCCGACCTCGATCGCGCGGTCAATCATGTCAAGACCCACCTCCACCGTCGCGCCCGCACGTACGACCGGGGGCCCGCGTCCGACATCAACGTCACGCGCGCCCTCATCTTCCTGGAAGTCCCAGGTCTACCCCAAGCCACTCGCACTCGCCCCGTCGAGTGCGGGCACATGGACAATCGCGAAGAGACGCGACAGCGGGTGCGCCGCGCGCCACGTTGCAGCAATTTTCGACCCCGAGCAAGAAGCGGGTGACATAAGTAGCAGCGGCAGCACCAACTCTCCAATGCATGCCTACCCCAGGCAGGTCTTCATGGCTGGCACAGCGCCGCATGACGACGACGACGAACCCGCATACCCACTGGAGGTGGACATGCCAGACCAGACGAAACTCGTCATCACGCGCGATATGGCGATCCAAGCAATGAAGCATGTGGACGAGGGCACGTTCCCGCCACCCAACGCATCTAGAGACGATCACCTGGCGGTCCAGTACTTGCTACGCAAGGAAGGCGAACGAATTCGCGTCGAAAAGGCCGAACTTCTCAGGCGCAAAAGGGACGCGGCTGCGTCGAGTGCCAGGCGAGCTGCTCTCTCCTTCACATCCTCCACAGAGGTGACTCAGGGAGCACGGCGAACCAGAGCCCGTGTCCCCCACATGGGAGAAGCTGATCGGACAAGGCTCACCCGCAACCTCGACTCTTCCTTCGTCACCGAAGATGAAAACGGGATACCCGTCGCAAAAACAGCAAACGCCGCCTTAATAGCAGTCGAGACGTACCTTCGGCTCACGCAGCCACCGGAGGGTGACACGCGCTCCCTCCTCCACAAGCAACAAATTGCCTCCATAAGGGCAATCGAAGAAGCTCTAGCGGCCAAGGGGCCAGGTAATCAAGCTCACGAACCAACGACGTCGGGCATCCCGGCGGCACAGCAACAGCCAATCAAGGACCTACGCGACGTCCTGACGCAGAAGACGGTGGACCGCAGTCGCAAGGAACGTTCGGCTAGCGCGGCACACACAAACGACCACGCCGATCGCGACTTCGAGCCGTGCGGCGCAGCGTGTTTCTCCTTCAACATCCGCGACACCCGCATGCCTAAAGGCTTTAAGTTGACGGCCGGCACACCAAAGTACGACGGAAAGCAAGACCCGAAGCTATGGCTTGAGGACTACCTTATTGCTTGCACCTGCCAAGGTGGAACATCAACCACAGCAATGCAGTACATCCAGCTCATGCTGACAGACTCTGCACGCGGGTGGCTCACAAGCCAACCCAAAGATTCCTTTCGAACGTGGGAAGAATTCCAAGACAACTTCATCAAAAGTTTCTCGGGAACATTCGCCAGACCAACGACCTACATCGAGTTGCAGGCCTGCAAGCAAGGGAAAGACGAGTCGCTCCGATCTTACATCCAAAGGTGGACACTCCTCCGCAACACCATGGAACCCGTATCAGAGGACAGGGTGATGGACGCCTTCATGCATGGCGTTGCTCGCCGCGACCTCCGGGAGGAATTTGGTAGGCTCCAGCCGAAGACCACAATAGAGTTAATGAAGACAGCCAACCAATGGGCTGAAGGGGAGGACTACGTCCGCGAAACTTCTCCCAAAAAGGAAGGCGAAACAAGCAACTGGCGCGAGTCGCGTCAGAAGAGGAAGGCACGTTACACGCACGACTCAATCGAGTTAGTAGCGGCGGGTTATGAAACCCCCCGCGAGGTCAAGCGTGAGGGCAGCAGACAGCACGAGCAAAGTCGACAGCCAAGCTCAAGTCAGTACAACCGTGGCAGCAGCAGCATCGACCACAGCGATGGAGGGCAGAAGCGCGAGTGGAAGCGCCCGTTAACCCCGGCAGAGGAACTGATGCAACCCTGTAAACATCACTCGTTCCGCAACCCGGTAACAGGAAAGTGGGGTTCAAACCACCTGTTGAAAGATTGCCGCAAAGCAAGGAAGATCTACCATGCCATGCAGCAAATAATCGCCCCAGTGCAGGCCATACGGGCGGCACCACAGCTAGCCATCCAAGCGGCACCCGCAAACAACAATCAACTGCAGGCGGCAGGAGCGTTTCCCCAGCCGCAGCAGCAGCAACAAAGTACGCCAGCAGCAGCCGACGCGTACCCAGCCGCACGGGGACAGTTGAACATGATACAGAAGGGACCCCCGTCGAACAGGAGGCGGAAAATCATCACACGCCAAGTACTTCAAGCCATCAACAGCCCGCGCGCGGTACCAGACTACCTGCGCGGGTCGGAGACACCAATCACATTTTCCAGGGCAGATCACCCAGCGGAGGTAGTCCGACCAGGGCACGCCGCACTCGTGATTGAGGCTTTGATCGGCGACTACAGCCTGAAGAAGGTGTTCCTAGACGGGGGCAGCGGCATCAACATCATATTCGCCGACACCCTCAGACGAATGAACAGATCGACAGAAAAATTGCCGGAGTCGGAGACCACCTTCCATGGCATAGTACCAGGGCAGCCAATCACACCCATGGGAACTATCACACTCGACGTCATCCTCGGAACACCCGAGCACTTCCGAAAGGAGTCGATAGACTTTGAGGTCGTCGACTGGAAGTCACAATACCACGCCATCCTCGGACGCCCAAGCTTTGCCAGGTTCATGGCAGTACCCCACTACGCCTACCTGATGATAAAGTTACCCGGGCCAAAAGGAGTGATCACCGTCCGCGGCGACTTTGGGCTCTCCAACAGCTGCGACCGCGAGTTTGCCAAGATCTCCGAGTCCTTCGGCGTCGAAGAGCGGTTCAAAGCCATATCAGCCGACAACGACAAGACCATCTTCCCGGCTCGCAAGAAGCCTGCCAAAGACGCAGCGTTCAACACGAGCGACGACACCGCCACCCACCAAGTCCATCCGAATGACAGCGGAAAGACAGTCAAGGTCTCATCAAGCCTGACACCCGCGTAGGAAAGCACGCTCGTCGAGTTCCTACGTGAGAACTGGAAAATCTTCGCATGGCAACCTTCTGACATGCCGGGGATACCCAGGGAACTCGCCGAGCACTCTCTGAAAGTCCACGTGGACGCGAGGCCAGTCAAGCAATCCATGCGACGCTTCTCAGGACCCAAACGAGACGCTATCACCATGGAAGTCGACAGATTATTGCACGCCAAGTTCATCCGAGAAATCAAAGACTCGGACTGGGTCGCTAACCCGGTCCTTGTTGAGAAAAAGAAGACGAAGAAACTACGCATGTGCGTGGACTTCACCGCAGTCAACAAATGCTGCCCCAAAGACCACTTCCCGCTCCCGCGGATAGACCAGATCATCGACTCGACTGCAGGTTGCGAACGCCTATCTTTTCTGGACGCCTACTCAGGTTACCAGCAGATCAGGCTGAAGGTCGAGGACGAAGAGAAGACAGCTTTCATCACACCCGACGGCGTTTTCTGCTACCAGACGATGCCGTTCGGGTTAAAGAACGCAGGTGCCACGTACCAGCGGACAATGCAAGCATGCCTCAAGGGGCTAATCGGGCAGATTGTCCAAGTCTACGTCGACGATATCGTCGTCACTACCCGGAAGGAAGATACCCTAGTCGACGATCTACGCAAGGTCTTCGCCGCACTGGACGTGTACCAGATCAAACTCAATCCAGAGAAGTGCGTATTCGGCGTGCCAGCCGGAGAGCTACTAGGGTACCTTGTATCCGCAAGAGGAATCGAAGCAAATCCCGAGAAGGTGCAGAACATACTCACAATGCCAGCACCGACGAAGCTCAGGGAGGTGCAACGATTAGCCGGCCGAGTCGCAGCTCTCAGCCGGTTCGTTAGTAAGTTGGGAGAAAAGGCCTTGCCCTTCTACCAACTGATGAAGAAGTCAGACAAGTTCGAGTGGACGCAAGAAGCGCAAGACGCATTCGACCATCTCAAGAAGACACTGACAACCTCTCCGGTCCTCGTGGCACCACTGGAAAACGAGCCGCTCTACCTGTACGTCTCAGCAACAAACAGGGTGGTGAGCACGGTGCTCGTAGTCGAACGCGAAGAAGAAGGGCACAGCCACCCAGTGCAAAGGCCCGTATACTACCTTAGCGAGGTGCTCACCTTGTCCAAGCAGAATTACCCGCATTACCAGAAGCTGGCGTACGGAGTCTTCATGACCTCCAGAAAGGTCGTCCACTACTTCTCTGAGCACCCGATCACGGTGGTAAGCTCCTCCGGACTAGCAGACATCCTCACAAATCAGCGCGCGACAGGACGAGTCGCCAAGTGGGTTGTCGAACTAGGACCATGGGGGCTGAAGTATGCTCACCCGAAGTCTATCAAGGCCCAAGTTCTCCCGGAGTTCACTACCGAGTGGATAGAAGCCCAGCTACCAAATGTCCCCGACCTGTCCAACACATGGACAATGTACTTTGATGGCTCGAAGAAATTCAAGTCAGCCGGGGCAGGAGTCGTACTCATCTCCCCCAAAGGCGACAAGCTCAAGTATGTCTTGCAGATGGGCTTCCCGAAGCCATCCAACAACGAAGCCGAATACGAGGCCCTGATCCACGGCATGCGGATGGCCAAGAACTGCGGCGCCACGCACCTCATGATCTACGGCGACTCCTACCTGGTGGTACAGCAAACCATGAAGTCCTGCGACGCCATCGCGGACAACATGATAGCCTACAGAGACCTCTACAATCAGATGGAAGGAAACTTCGACGGCTGCGAACTACGCCACACATTTTCCACTCCGACGACGCCGGCGCCGCCCTTCCCCGATCTAGAGCCGTAGTGTAGGCTCTTTTTTTTGTTATCTTTCTGTCTCACTGGCCACTGGGCCCTATCGAACTAAGTAAATGTAATATAATATATTTAATTTCTGATGTACTCTTTTTTTTGCGCTGGACCGTTGAGCCACTTCCTCACCAAAGCGGACAGAGACCCAAAATTGATCCGCGGACAACAAAGCGGACAGAATCTGTCCGCTTTGGCTGCGGAGTACCGTTGGAGGGGTCTAGGTACGTGTAGTACTACTTACGTTGTTTCTACGCCATAGCAGCTTCTCTGGCCATCCACCGGTCGGATCTTCCGCGATGAACGTTCGCCAAACGCTACCCAACAAAGAAAATGAACAAATTAGTCATAAATTTTTTGATATCAGAAAATGAACAAAAAAGGCGATAAGAAATGAAATTACTTTGTCACCAAATCAAAACATGACTTGTATTGTTTGGGGCATCTCCTTAACGAGTCAAGGACAAGAATTTCTCCTTCCCGCAATTTAATGACGAGAAGAATGAAGTGGTACCTGCGCACGTTTA
Organism: Poa annua; assembly: GCA_026929855.1. Taxonomy (NCBI): domain Eukaryota; kingdom Viridiplantae; phylum Streptophyta; class Magnoliopsida; order Poales; family Poaceae; genus Poa; species Poa annua. The sequence goes on from CM049428.1 coordinate 10,901,665, forward strand.
TAAATAGTCATGCATAACTCATTAGTTAAACATAACATCGGGTGAGAAAAATAGAAAGTGTAATAAATAGTAACACTCACTTGAAGTTGTAAGGCCATAATATATATGTTTTGTCAGCTGGTCGCTTGAAAAACATTAGCAAATTTGCCGGTGTATCCTTGTTAAGTTTTGGATCTTCTATGGTCTTTTCATGCATTATATCGGGGTCAATGAATCCAATGTGCTTGATTTTATTCTTTTTGCATTCGAGCATCTTCATTCTGCATAATACAGCACCCAAAATATTATAGTGAGGATAATCATAGACAATGAACGAGCTGAGCTAAAGACTTAAATTACAGAAATAGATCACATACAAACAATAGGAACTGATGACAGATTTGTCGAGGGCCCGAAGATTGTATAAGTGAAAAAGTTCGCTGAAGTCAATGATAATAGCGTACTCTTGGAAATAGTGCTCTTTCCTAACTGCCAACATGAGAGTGAAGTACCCGTCCTTTGCGGCATTCTTGTACCAGTCATGCAACTTACGCATTTTTGTTGGTAAGTCGCCCTCGAATAAATTTTCCCCGTGAACATAAGTAGCAACAACATCAGCGACGGGGAAATCAGCTCCCGAATATACCAGCTCCTGCACATTGATGCTTTTTAGAACATTATCGCCAAACACCTTGAGCGGGGGGACCGATTGTGCCTCTTGATCTCCGAGCTGGGCAACTTGTTTCCCTTTTTCCGATCGAGTTTCCATCTCTTCTTCATATGACTTATCAATTGAACGAGCATAGTCTGTTGGCGGCGGCGGTGGAGGGTTATATAGGTTATCAAGGCAATGCCAAATTTTCTCCTTAGGAATTCCGGCAGTAAATTTTGGAGGAGGCAATTGCTTCGCTCTCGCTTTCTCTTTCACGCCAGCAAGCCACGCATCCGTATTTTCTTTGCAGACGATACTGTTTTCCTCGACGGTTCTGTCCCAAGGTAACTTTGGAGGAGGCGGCGGTGTTTTCTGCTTTCTAGGTTTCTTCCTAATAGGAGAACCGGACTGGCGCTTCCTCGAGAGCAACTTACTGGGCGGTGAAGACTGAGATGGCCTCGCGCTGGGCTCCCTCTCGGGGAGGTGTGGGCTTTGCTGATGAGGTGGAGATGGACTCGAGCTGGGGTCCCTCTCGGGGAGGTGTGGGCTTTGCTGATGAGGTGGACTTGGCAAGGGGTCTGGAAAGACGATGCATTTCTTGTTCCACAGGGCGAAGCCACGCCTGACGTCTGCCAATGTCTTCTCCTCGTCACCTCCAGGAATCTCAAGGTCCAAGGTTTCAAATCCCGGCATAATTTTGTCCACCCCGACACGAGCATAGCCAGCTGGAATTTCACTACAATGGTAGAGTTCTCCAGGTTCAATTACTAAAACAACGCCCACCGCCACCTTCAAAGTTATGTTTCTCATTGATATATGTAGCTCACAACTTGTCGGCTCTGTGATGTCATCCACGGGGTAGGGACCATCGTCTTGATGCGTGGAACCCACGCTGCTTCTACGCTGAGATGGGGCGGCATCGGCGGCTGCTTGATGCTCTACTTGTAGCGGCTCTTGAGGTTCCCTTCTTTGCTCTTTCAATGCTTTCAGTTCCTCCCGTGTCTCCTTCACCGCACGTTCCAATTCTGATAACCGGTCGGCCCCCTTCTTCTTACTTCTACTACGGCTTCTATAAGTGTCAGCGCAATCCGGCCACGCACTCTTAAACGTAGTACCGCCGGGATAGCCTCGAGCTCGTCCAACATGTTCAGGATTCCCCAGGGCCCGTGTCAGCTCGTCATCCTCTCTATTGGGTATGAAAGTACCATTGCAAACATCTCTTATTGCATCTACAAGCTTCTTTGTGACTATTATGATTTTGTCCTTCCATTTTCCTCATGCAACAATCTTTCCTGTCACTGGGTCCAACCCTGCCCCATGCGCAAACAACCAGAATTTTGACCTCTCGGGCCAGTCAAGTGTCTGTGGACGGACCCCTGATAGAAGCCGTTTTTCTTCAAAGGATAACCACTTAGGAATGGCGCTCTTGTAGCCACCTGTCCCCAATTTATGGTGGTATTCCTTCTGTTTAGCATTCAACTTATTTTTCTCCGATCGGGTCACAGCCGTAGTTGATTTCCTATACGCCTTAAACGCCTCCCAGTCAGGTTCTAACTTTTTTAGTGCTCCACTGAAATCTGGATCTTCTTTTGTTTCTTCATACTGATTCCATAACTTTTTCTTCCAGTTCCGGAATTGTTCCGCCATCTTCTTAAGAGTCCACTTCTTGAGGTTGTCGCTCTTGACTTTAGAGAGATTTGGCGGGAGGTTGAAATGTGTCAAGAGCGTGTTACAGACCAAATCGTTAAGAACGTCGTGGACATAACATGGGTCCTCCTTATCTGCGGCCATCGGCTTATTCCATTCACGTATGCTGATCGGGATCATGTCCCTAACAATAACTCCAGCTTGACTTATAAATTTGTTGCGGTTCTGTTTTGGTTCGAGCAGTTCGCCAAATCAGCAATTTCCTCAATCGGTAACTTTGGATGCTCGCTCTTCATTCTTTTTGCCATGCCTCGAGGAGTGCCTCGAGGAGCACATGCTGGTTTTTTGGCTGATTTGCTCGATCCGGAGGGCTAAAATAAAAGTGAGTCTTTAATAAGTGCAATACAAAATCAAGTAATGCATCTAGTGATCAACAACATATCGCCCTATTATATACACATATACACCTCTCTGACGGAGTTTGTTATGATCACATCTGCTGACTCCATTCCATCACCATAGTCGTTCAAAAATTGTGAGAAATCATCATCGACATCTTCTCCATCTCGGGCCTCGTTATAAATGATCTGTTGAAGTAGGTCTTCTCTCTCCTCGTCTCGTTGAAGTGGGTCTTCTCTCTGCTCGTCTCGCAAGTGCTCCATAGCTCAAATGTACCTGCAATCAATAAAATTGGCATATGTCAAATTTGCAATCAAGTTTAGATTTTAGAGAATGTGTTAGCAAGGTAAATAACACTAACATGATTTAGTATTTTGTGTTCAAGTCTCGTTCACACATTCACATACGGAGCAAGCACATACGGAACAATAGCCAAGAACAATTTGCACATACGGAGCAAGCTCGGCAGCGGTGGTTTCGCTGAACCTTAGTTTGAACTTTAAAAAGATGTATCTTTTGCTGAGTAGTGTTCCAATTAAACTCTCTTCGTTTAGTCACATTCTTTTAGATATTATATTGATGCTACAAATTCCATGAATATGTTTTTAATAACCTAGAAAATAGATTTCCTTTTATTAAACCAAGAAATCCAAAAATACATATGTGTCAACAAAAAAATGTACATTGACATAACCATATCACATATACATGTGTAATATCATTAAAAATTACAATTATAATCCTAGCCACATGATGAGGCCGTTCGTGAGCAGCTCAAAGCAAACAGAGCATTCAAGTTTAGATTTATTCACCTAAAAACGGAACAAAGGGCTAACCAGCCAAGAACAATTTGCACATACGGAACAATTTGTACAACAATCTATTCAAATAATTTAAAAACCTAAACCTAAACAGTACAATTATAATTCTAAAAAACATTACCTAAACACCTAAACCTAAACAGTACCTAAACACTTCGTAAATCAACATAATGGGTTATTTAATCATCCTAGATAAACATGGTTAAAAGTTGTTTAAACGTGCATGAATTTGACATGAATAGATAGGATTTGTCACTGTGACTGTAATTACAGAACAAAAGATATGAAATTCAGCATGATGTCACTGTGACGTCGGAAATGGATTTGGGCTTATGCGCAGCGCACGGAATCGCTGATTCCAGGGCAGAGAGGGGGCGAGAATGGGCGCGTGGGGTGCGCACGGCCTTGCGGTACTACCCCGTGGCGGCGGCGCCCATTACGGGTCGCCGGAGCAAGCTCGGCGGCGATGGTTGCGGCGGTTCACGACGACCTGCGCGGAGAGGCTAACGAAGAGGTCCAAAAGAACCGTAGGCTCACCGGGAACACGCGGGTGAAGTCGAGGGAGGGTGGTGAGGCCGGAAGGCGACCGGAGCAAGCGCGGCAAGCGGCGACCAAAGCAGCAGCTGGAGGTCGAGGTCCTCGAAGCTGGATATCGAGGTAGAGGGGCGGCGGCCTCGTGGCGGCGTGCTTCGTGCTGGCGGCGTGGCCTCGTGGTGACGGCGCGGCGATGAGGAGCGATGGAGACGGCCGAAATCGTGCTCGCCGGCGGCGGACAACCTAGGGTTTCTGCGAATGGAGAACCGGTGGTAGGTTAGAGTTTAAATCGGACGGGGGAAGAGATGGCGGCGGAGCTCCGTACCGGAATCGACGAGCGGCAGACAGCGAGGGGCGTCGCGGAGAGGAACGGTGGCGGCAGAGAGGAACGGTGGTGGCGGCGGCGGTTTCGCGGGAGCAGAGCTTTGTCGATTTGGGGAAGAACGCGAAAAATTTGGCCACGACGAGACAAAACGCCGCGAAAAGGACCTTTAGTCCCGGTTCCAGCCACGAACCGGGACTAAAGACTCTCTAGTCCCGGTTGGTAACACCAACCGGGACTAAATGTCTGTCTGGGCCGCGAAAAAACGCGCGCGAAGCCCAGCGGCCCTTTAGTCTCGGTTGGTGTTATCAACCGGGACTATAAGTGTTTTTTTCCTTTTTTCTATTTTCTAGTTTCTTTTTTCTTTTGACTGGTTTTTGTTTCTATTTTCTTTTATATACTTTTTGAATTGTTTTGAATTGTTTTCTTTTGACTGGTTTTTGTTTCTAATTTTGTTTCTGTTTTTCTTTTATATACTTTTTGAATTGTTTGAATTGTTTTGAATTGATTTATTTTGACTGGTTTTTGTTTCTGTTTTTCTTTTATATACTTTTTGAATTGTTTTGAGTTGATTTATTTTGACTGGTTTTTGTTTCTATTTTTGTTTCTGTTTTTCTTTTATATACTTTTTGAATTGTTTTGAGTTGATTTATTTTGACTGGTTTTTGTTTCTATTTTTGTTTCTGTTTTTCTTTTATATACTTTTTGAATTGTTTGAATTGTTTTGAACTACAACTGTTTGATAGTTTGTTCTGAATTTTTTGAAAAAATCATTTTGAGGTACACAACTAGTGGTTATATCACAGAAACACTGATAATTCTAGAAACTATTACCTCTTTCTACGAATAGTCATCGCGACCGTTTTGATCGTTTTTACGAAAAAATGAAATAAATTGATAAACATCTCAAAAAATGAAATCTTTTGGCATGGGCTCCTTATATGTGTACTACTTGCTATGAAAAATGATAAACTTGATTTTTGACAAAAATGTGCAAAAAAAGTCTTCACTAAAAGGTCTATCATGTATGAACATCTAAAAGTTTCAAGACAAATGCGGCATAGTTTGTGATAAATATCTCATATCTCACAAATAGATGTATCTTGGTATAAGAAACAACCTTGCCAAAGGAAATCTTAAAATTATCTTCATAAGTATTATTTTCCATTTTTTAAGTGCAAAAAATGACTTTTTTTGTTAACAAAGTACCAAAAATTTGATGCAAAATGGGACCCATTTAATTTTCATGTAAACTAGTACACATATGATGGATAATCCCCAAGTATTAGGTTTTTCCTTGATTTCTAACTAATTTCCCCTAGTTAAATGAGTTTATGTTGATTTATCGAAAGTAATTCGAATTTGAACTACAACTATTTGATAGATTGTTCTGAACTTTTTGAAAAAATCATTTTGAGGTACACAACTAGTGGTTATATCACAGAAACACTAATAATTCTAGAAAATATTACCTCTTTCGACGAATAGTCATCGCGACCGTTTTGATCGTTTTTACGAAAAAATAAAATAAATTGATAAACATCTCAAAAAATGAAATCCTTTGGCATGGGGTCCGTAAATGTGTACTAGTTGCTATGAAAAATGATAAACTTGATTTTGGACAAAATGTGCAAAAAAAGTTTTCACAAAAAGGTCTATCATGTATGAACATCTAGAAGTTTCAACACAAATGACCAAGTTATGGTCATTTCCACGGCATAGTTTGTGATAAATATCTCATATCCCACAAATAGATGTATCTTGGTATAAGAAACAACCTTGCCAAAGGAAATCATAAAATTATCTTCATAAGTATTATTTTCCATTTTTTAAGTGCAAAAAATTACTTTTTTTGTGAACAAAGTACCAAACATATGATGCAAAATGGGACCCATTTAATTTTCATGGAAACTAGTACACATATGATGGATAATCCCCAAGTATTAGGTTTTTCCTTGATTTCTAACTAATTTCCCCTAGTTAAATGAGTTTATGTTGATTTATCGAAAGTAATTCAAATTTGAACTACAACTGTTTGATAGTTTGTTCTGAATTTTTTGAAAAAATCATTTTGAGGTACAAAACTAGTGGTTATATCACAGAAACACTGATAATTCTAGAAACTATTACCTCTTTCTACGAATAGTCATCGCGACCGTTTTGATTGTTTTTACGAAAAAATGAAATAAATTGATAAACATCTAAAAAAATGAAATCCATTGGCATGGGCTCCTTATATGTGTACTACTTGCTATGAAAAATGATAAACTTGATTTTTGACAAAAATGTGCAAAAAAAGTCTTCACAAAAAGGTCTATCATATATGAACATCTGGAAGTTTCAAGACAAATGACCAAGTTATGGTCATTTCCACGGCATAGTTTGTGATAAATATCTCATATCCCGCAAATAGATGTATCATGGTATAAGAAACAACCTTGCCAAAGGAAATCTTAAAATTATTTTCATAAGTATTATTTTTCATTTTTTAAGTGCAAAAAATGACTTTTTTTGTGAACAAAGTACAACAAATATGATGAAAAGTGGGACCCATTTAATTTTCATGGAAACTAGTACACATATGATGGATAATCCCCAAGTATTAGGTTTTTCCTTGATTTATAACTAATTTCCCCTAGTTAAATGAGTTTATGTTGATTTATCGAAAGTAATTCAAATTTGAACTACAACTGTTTGATAGTTTGTTCTGAATTTTTTGGAAAAATCATTTTGAGGTACACAACTAGTAGTTATATCACAGAATCACTGATAATTCTAGAATATATTACCTCTTTCGACGCATAGACATCGCGACCGTTTTGATCGCTTTTACGAAAAAATGAAATAAATTGAGAAACATCTCAAAAAATGAAATCCTTTGGCATGGGATCCTTATATGTGTACTAGTTGCTATGAAAAATGATAAATCTGATTTTTGGCAAAATGTGCAAAAAAAGTCTTCACAAATAGGTCTATCATATATGAACATCTAAAAGTTTCAACACAAATGACCAAGTTATGGTCATTTCCACGGCATAGTTTGTGATAAATATCTCATATCCCACAAATAGATGTATCTTGGTATAAGAAACAACCTTGCCAAAGGAAATCTTAAAATTATTTTCATAAGTATTATTTTCCATTTTTTAAGTGCAAAAAATGACTTTTTTTGTGAACAAAGTACCAAAAATATGATGCAAAATGGGACCCATTTAATTTTCATGGAAACCAGTACACATATGATGGATAATCCCCAAGTATTAGGTCTGTCTTGTCCTCCACTCCCACGATTACTCTTTTCCCTGAAAGAACTATGTGGCGCTTTGGCTCATCATGTGATGTACTCGGTTGCTTATCTTTTCTTTTTCTCGGTAGGGTAGACATGTCCTTCACATAGAAAACCTGAGCCACTTCACTGGCTAGGACGAATGGTTCGTTCTCGTATTCAAGATTCTTGAGATCCACTGTAGTCATTCCGTACCGTGGGTCTACCTCTACCCCGCCTCGTAAGTTGAACCATTTGCACTTGAACAAATGGACCTTAAAAGTAGGTCCATAGTCAGGTTCCCATATCTCCTCTATGTAACCATAATATGTGACCTTTTTCCCATTGCAGTTTGTTGCATCAAAGCGGACACCACTGTTTTGGTTGGTGCTCTTTTTATCTTTGTTGGCTGTGTAAAATGTATTTCCATTTATCTCGTACCCTTGAAAAGTCAATATAGTCGAAGATGGTGACTTGGCTAACAAGTATAGCTGTTCTCCAACATTGGTGTCATTAATGAGACATTTTTTTAACCAACTGCTGAAAGTGTTCATGTGTTCTCCATCAATACCATCTTCAGATTGCTCCGGGTATATGGAGCGTAAAACATTCTTGTGTTCCTCAATATACGGAGCCACCAAGCTGGAATTATGTAGAACTGTGTCGTGTGCTCGAGTGAAAGAATTTCCGTCTTGACATATTGTTGATTTGTTTCCTAGGGTGCCTTTTCCATGTAGTCTCCCCTCATAGCGCGATTCAGGAACACCGATCGGCTTCAGATCAGGAATAAAGTCTACACAAAACTCAATGACCTCCTCTGTTCCATAGCCCTTGGCGATGCTTCCTTCTGGCCTAGCACGGTTATGAACGTATTTCTTTAAGATTCCCATGAACCTCTCAAAGGGGAACATGTTGTGTAGAAATACAGGACCGAGAACAGAAATGTCTTCAACTAAGTGAACCACGAGGTGTGTCATAATATTGAAGAAGGTTGGTGGGAACACCAACTCGAAGCTGACAAGACATTGGACCACATCCTTCGCTAAACTTTTTAGCGTTAGTGGATTGATAACCTTCTGAGAAATTGCATTGAGAAATGCACATAGCTTCACAATGGGTTCTCGAACATTTTCCGGTAGAAGCCCCCTCAATGCAACCGGAAGTAATTGTGTCATAATCACGTGGCAGTCATGAGACTTTAGTTTTTGAAATTTTTGCTCTGCCATGTTTATTATTCCCTTTATATTCGACGAGAAGCCAGATGGAACCTTCATACTGCGAAGACATTCAAAAAAAAAATTCTTCTCTTCTTTCGTAACAGCGTAACTTGCAGGACCTGGATGATTCTCTGAATGAGTGTCGTCTCGATGCATCTCTTCGCTCATACGTTGATGGGCATGCCTTCCTTTCGGTGTATCTTTTGACTTCCCTTTTTTTGACTTCCCTTTTTTGACTTCCCATCTTTTGACTTCCCATACACGCCCAAGAAATTTACCAGGTTGCAGCAAATGTTCTTTGTCACGTGCATCACGTCGATTGCAGATTGAATCTCTAGCATTATCCAATAGGGCAGCTCCCAAAATATAGATTTTTTTCCACATGGGTACGTGGTTGTTTGCGTCATTCGGAACAGTGAGTCCGCCAGGACCCTTTCCAAAGATTACTTTTAAATCCTTGACCATATCATGTATAACAGAACTAGAAGGACGGGTAGGCCTCGGCCGATGATCTGCCTCACATTTGTAATGTTTGCCTTTCTTCCTTAAGGGATGCTTGGGTGGAAGAAACCGACGATGGCCCAGGTACACATTCTTGTTACCTAAATGAATACTATCAGTCTCAGCTAAGCAGTGCGTGCATGCATTGTATCCCTTGTTTGACTGTCCTGAAATGTTACCAAGAGCAGGCCAATCATTGATGGTTACAAAAATAAAAGCTCGTAGATCAAATTCCTCCTGTTCGTGCTCATCCCACACACGTACACCTTCTTCACGCCACAACTGCAAAAGTTCTTCAACTAATGGCCTGAGGTACACATCAATGTCGTTGCCATGTTGCTTCGGGCCTTGAATGAGCACTGGCATCATAATGTACTTCCGCTTCATGCATAACCAAGGAGGAAGGGTATAGATACATAGAGTCACGGGCCAAGTGCTATGACTGGAGCTCTGCTCTCCAAAAGGATTAAAGCCATCTGTACTTAGACCAAATCTTAAGTTTCTTGCGTCATCTGAAAATGTCGGGAACTCTCTGTCAATCTTTCTCCACTGGGACCCATCAGCGGGGTGTCCCAACATCAAGTCTTTTTACGGTCTTCTTTATGCCATCGCAACAACTTGGCATGCTCTCTGTTGCTGAACAAACGTTTCAACCGTGGTATTATAGGAGCATACCACATCACCTTTGCAGGAATCCTCTTCCTGGGGCGCGGCTCGCCCTCAACATCACCAGGGTCATCTCGCCCGATCTTATACCGCAATGCACCGCATACAGGACATGCATTCAAATTTTTGTGCTCACCGCGGTATAGGATGCAATCGTTAATGCATGCATGTATCTTCTGCACCTCTAATCCTAGAGGGCATACCACCTTCTTTGCTTCGTACGTACTTGAGGGCAATTCGTTATCATTTGGAAGCATCTTCTTAATTATTTTCAACAAATTTTCAAATCCCTTGTCAGAAGTACCATTCTCTGCTTTCCATTGTAGCAATTCAAGTGTGGTACCCAGCTTTTTCTGGTCATTTTCGCAAGTTGGGTACAACAATTTTGTGTGATCAGCTAACATGCGCTCCAATTTCAACCTTTCATTTTCACTTCCACAGTCCATTTGTGCATCACGAATGGCCCTACGAAGATCATCGTCATGCTCATCAATATTGGGATTTTCTTCAGCTTCGTCTTCTACCATTGTAGTATCACTGAACCAAGGATAGTTGTCATTATCCTCCTCTTCTTCATTTTCTTCCATTATAACCCTGATTCTCCGTGCTTGGTCCAACAATAATAACCAGGCATAAAACCATTCTGCAACAGGTGGGAGTGAATGACTTTTGAGGTAGAGTGATCACTCATATTCTTGCAGACATTACATGGACAACGAATAAAACCCTTCTTTGGCTTGTTTGCCTCAGCCACGAGGAGAAAATTATGCATGCCATCAATGAACTCTGGACAACATCGGTCACCGTACATCCATTGCCGGTTCATCTGTATTACATAAAAGTATATCGAACCCCATTATTACACTACAGTCATGAATAAAATGCAAGACCAAATTAATTAATATAACTTCATCCCATTAAAAGCAAACTAGAGTAGTGACAGCTCGTAATACATAGTTCTCATAAAACATACATTAATTGAAACAAATATAAAAACTATCTAAAGAATTTAAATCCAACAAGAAATGCGATCAAAATCGCAACTAAGGTAAATACTGAACCAACAGCATAATGATACCAAGTCTCCTGATTAATGGCATATTTTCTAATCCTTTTAATCTTCAAGCGCATTGCATCCATCTTGATCTCGTTACCATCGACGACGTCGGCAAGCTTGAGCTCTAATTTCATCTTATCTTCTAAGCATTGGAGATAAAGATCTTCACTTCTTTTCAATTTTGCTTTCAAATCATTGTTTTCTTTATCCAAAAACTCGATAATAGGGTCAGTTTCAATTTCCGGTTCAACTACCTCCTAGATAAAAATAAATCTATGTCAAGTTGGTAGCCATAATTGTTAGAAACACGAAATGAAACAAATAGTTTTGAAAATATACCACATCCGAATCATAGACCGGACGAGGACCGACGGGGACAGATATCAGAACCATGACACTATACATATAATACAAGTTAGAAAATTATACAAGTAATAACTATGCATCTAAACCATAAAGCTAAGTTTTTAAAAATAAAATAAAATAAAAACAAGACACTCACCGAGGTGGTGCCGGTGACGGGACAACGCGGGCGATCGACGACGGTAAGGACAGGGAAGACACTAAAACACATAAATCATAATTTAGTTTGAGCTCAAATTGCACATATGAAACAAATGAAATCCTAACTTAGTCATTTCATCGAACACCTAGCTTGCACTAGAAATTTGAAATGAGCTAAATGAGCTAAACAAGCAACGCCGGAAAGAGGATGAAGCTGCTAACCGTGGGGTGTCTTCAATCTTGCCAAATGGTGTAAAGTATTGCGGAAAAATTGAGCTTGGGGAGAGGAAATGGAGGAGAAATGGAGATGAAAATTTTGAGCTCGGGCTCGGGCTGAGAAAATGGAGAGGGTCGGGGTTGGAAGAAGTTGATATAGGTCGACCTTTAGTCCCGGTTCGTGTTACGAACCGGGACTAAAGGGCGCTGGCTCTGGGCCCTGCGTCTGCGGCCGCATGCGGTGGACGTTTAGTCCCGGTTCCTAGCACGAACCGGGACTAAAAGTCCCTCCCATATCCCACCCGGTGGCTTGCACCCCTTTAGTCCCGGTTCGTTTCTAATTGCGGACTAAAGGTGAGCCAAAGCCACGTTTTCTAGCAGTGTTACCGGCCAAAAACCAGAGTCGTCGTGCTCTTCTCTATTTTTCCAGTTAATTGCTGGGCCTCCACCCCTACGTACTGACCCACGTTTGCGCGTAGAACTCTTTCCGTAAGTTTTTTCCCGTTGGTGTAGCATTACTGATGTGATAACGCACCTTACGCAGCAATTGTCGTGCCCTGGCTAATATTGGGGCGTCTTATTCTTGCGGGAGTGCCTATGTGCCAGGCTGTTAGTTGACTGATTTTTTTTAAGTCTCACAGTCAATTTAGAAAAATGTAACTATACAATTTAAGGAAAAATGGCCAGTTACACTTTTCAATACAGAAAAGTGCAATTACACATTTATGTGAACTGTGATTTCTGAAAAGTGATTAAGGCTTAAGAAAAAATTAGTCAGCTGTGACTTAGCAAATCCGTATTCTTGTAATCTTTGTCATTAGTTTCAGTGATGTGCATGGAGTGCCTTGTCCTTGTTCAAGCTAAGATCAGTAGCTAAACATCGGAGAAAAATCAACTTATAAACAAAGCTCCACCCTCAATAATAAGTTACTGCAAGTCTGCAACAAATCCATAATATGGATATAACGCAGGAGTTAATGGAGGTGACGAAAATACGAGAGATGATTCCGGCGGCATCATGTTTCTCCTCTTTTTTTTTTCTTATTTGAATCCAATTGTGCTTTCTCACGGGGAAAAAAAAGTTGGGGTATTGTATCAAGGTTTAGAACACTAGTGGAAAACGGCTCTTTAGTACCGGTCGGGGAGGAGCATCAGTACCGGTTTCGCAACCGGTACTGCGCAATCGGGACTGATGCCCCCCCAGCATCAGTACCGGTTTCTTATCGTCCGGTACTAAAAGGGCCCCCACGTGGGCGTGGGGCTCGAGCTCGTGCGGAGAACTTTTAGTACCGGTCGGTAACACCGGCCGGTACTAAAGGGTTTAGGTTTTAAGGGTTTTGCAATTTATTTTTCGTTTCCTTTTTTTTCTGTTATCTGTTTTCTTTTCTTCACTGCAATTTTATTTTATGTTTTCTTTTTCATCTACTGTTATACATTCATACGGTATTATATATATACACGGTACACGTTGATGCATACCTAATATACTTCCGTATATGTATTCTACGCTACTACATACGGTAAACGTTGATATATAATATAATTTAGATATAGGACATATTCATACTACGTTATTACATACATATATACATATATACAATCCGGTGTATAGAGATCGCAATAATGTCATACATCCTCCTCTTTCATATGGCATAGCTATATTTAGGATTATGGTATTCTCCCTTTGGATTCATGACCTCCTCAAGGATAAATCCCGCTATCTCCTCTTGAATTGCTTCTACGCGCTGATGTGGTAGGATGGCGTTCCGCTTGTCGTTAAGCTTTAAACGAGATCAATATGAATATATTAGTTGTGTGTGTATATATATATATCAAATCATAATAAGATTGAAATATAGTACAAGCCAGTCACACTCACATCCATTCTTTTTTCACGCGACGCCTGCTCAACGCTCAAGGTCCTCATGAACTCGCAGACGTAGAATCCACATAATTCATTTCCCGGAGGCTGCTTCATGGTCTTTACGAGAATATAACTTAATTAAATAATAATTCAAAATGATGATGAATTAAAGAGACTATGTTTAATAGTAGCACACTTACATCAATATGTTTAATAGTCAGCTCTGGTTTCCATTCACCCCTCTCTCTCTTGATGAATATTTTCCAAACCCTACTCACAAAAGCAAATGAATAAATGTGTTATGATTACTTGATATCATGAAATGGGGTTAATGGTTGAAATTACCTCTGAAGCATGTCAATCAAGTCCTGGTAGTATGATTGTGGTTTGCGTAATGAGTCAAATACTTCAACTAATCCCTTGTCAATGATAATGTCCAGTAGAATCCAATGGAAGCTGCACACGTTTATATAGTGAGGCATGAATATAACTCATCAATTAAACTTAACATCTAGTCATTAGCAATATAGAAATGTGTTGAAGACAGTCACACTCACTTGAAGTTGTAAGGAAGAAGTATATCTGCCGCATGTGTTTGGCTCAATAGCGACCTCAACAATGCCTCCTCGCAGTCCCCGGGCTTCCGCTCTAAGTTTTTGCAGTTAACGATAGATGGGTCAATGAACCCAACTTCCCAGAGTCTTTTCCTTTTGCACTCGATAAGCATCCACCTGCATATATAATAGCATACGAAAGAATATAGTGCAGATAATTACAGGCTCAATTAGTGAGGATAATTACATGCTCAGCTAGACATTTAGAAAAAACACTTACAGAACATAGCAACTCATGATAGTTGCGTCGAGAGCACGCCGGTTGTATAACTGCCATAATTCATCAAATTCGATACATATCTCGTGGTTGACGAAGAATTGGTCTTCTCGGTATGTCACGTAAAACACGAGTTGCTTGTCCTTTGCAACCTTCATGTACCAGTCATGCAATCTCCGCATTTGAAAAGCTAGACGCACCATCTCATCACTAGGGAGAAGATCTTTCCCGATCTCAGTCGACTTGGGGAAAATTGCGTCAAATGCATCATCGTCCATGTAGTCAGTAACAGGAACATTTGTCCCAACGTTGGGACTCTTGTCTGTCTGAACCTTCAGCGGGGCGACCGACTGTACTTTCTGTTCTCCGAGCTGGGGAACCTTTTTCCCCTTCTTCTTCTTCTGTGCAGCGACCCTTTTCTTTTTATTCTCCTCTTGCGTGTCAAAACTCTTCGAGATAGAGCGTTCATAGTTATCAGGCAAAGTTCTATGGTCAGGATCACAGACGATGTCTAAAAAGTGTTTAACACCCTTAGGGTTTAGTACCTGTTTTGGCTCGGGCACTTTCTTCGCAAAGTGTGCGACATTGTGAGCTTTGACCAAGGGAGCATTCTCCTCAACGGTCTGGTGGTAAGTTAACACCGGAAGATCCTTCAACGACGGCCCGTACTTGTAGGTGTCCTTTGGAGCACCACTCGACGCACCGGCAAGCATCTTCTGCCTCATTGAGAAGGTCCTATTGCCGGTGGGCGGACTCTTTGCAAGCTCCGGGGTGTACTCCCGCTGGAGTGGACTCTTTGCAAGTTCCGGGGTGGACTCCCGCTGGAGTGGACTCTTTGCACGCTCCGGGGTGGACTCCCGCTGGAGTGGACTCTTTGCACGCTCCGGGGTGGACTCCCGCTGGGTTGGACTCGCGCACCGGGGAGATGGAGTCGCGCTGGGTTCCCTCTCGGTGTCCATATTTTCAATGCGGGGTGGACTTGGAGGTTGATTGCTACTCGGAGGGGTTGGTGGCCTACGCGTTGATTCTCCAGGAAACACGATGTGTTCCTTTCTCCATAGAATGATTCCGCGCAACACTTCTCCCAGTGTCGTCTCCCCTTCAGCTCCAGGAAAGTCAAGCTCTAGGTCCTCGAATCCGTTCATAATTTCGTCCACCCCGACTCGCGCGTAGCCAGCTGGAATCTGACCGCCATGAAGGGTTGCTCCGGGTATATTCTCTAAAGCAAAGCCGACCGCCACCTTTATGGATAGGTTCCTCATCTTGATGTGCAGCTCACAGTTTGTTCGCCCCTGAATCTGATCCACGGGGTATGTTGCGTCATCAGGCTGGACATTTTGTGTGCAAGCCACGCTGCTTTTCCGCTGAGATGCCATATCAAGTTGGTCCTCCTGCGGCTCAGATACCTTTTTCTGCCTCATTTCATGTTGCAGGTCTATTATCATGTCTTCCAACCGCTGATATTTCTCTGCCTCCTGTTTCTTCTTCCTGTCGCGACTCCTGTAGGTGTCCCTATGCTCGGGGAACCCAACCTTCCAAGGGACGACGCCCACGCCTCGTACTCGCCCAGTGTGTTCAGGATTCCCGAGGGCGAGTGACAGCTCGTCCTTCTCTCTATTGGGCGTGAACCTTCCCTCCCGAGCGGCAACTACTGCATCATCAAGTTCTTTGGCTTTATTCCGAATTTTTTTTCTTTCGGGCTCTCCCTCGGGGCCTGGTTTAACCTTTTCCTTCAACACAAGATTCCCTGTCTGTGGGTCGGGCTCCAGCCCGACGCTGTACGCCCAATGTCTCGCCCTTGCAGGATAGCTTGATGTACTTGGAGTGACCCCGGCAGCAATTAACTTGGCGTCCCTTTCTTGCCACTTAGGAATGGCGGTCTTATAGCCACCTGGCCCCAAACGTTGGAAATATTGCTTTTTGTCGGCATTCAACTTATTTTTCGCCGACTTTTCCAGAGCTTCTTCTGATTCCTTGTAGTCCTTGAATTCTTGCCACTGATCTCTTATCCTCCTGTACTGTACGTCTTCAAAATTAGGGGTTTTCTTTGTCTTGATGAATTGCTGGTATAACCTTTTCTTGTAGTTCATGAATTGTTCGGCCATTTTCTTTAGAGTCCACTGGAAGACTTTCTTTTTCTCGGCACCTCCGAGTCCTGTCGGTAGGGCGAAATTGTGGAAAACGGACTTCAGAAGTTCCCTCTTGCAAATATCTGACACAAAACTCTCTCCTCCACCCTTCGGCTTGTGCCATTCTCGGATGGTGATCGGAATGTTGTCCCGAACAATAACTCCGCACTGACTCACAAATTTACGTGTGTGCTCTTTCGGAGCAATCGGTTCGCCAATTTAAGAGATTTCTTCGATATCAAATCTTTCTTCTTTTAACTTTTTGGCCGGGCCTCGTTTTCTTTTAACAGACTTGCTCGATCCCGATCCGGAGGGCTAAAAGAAGAAATATTATGTTAAAACATGTATATGTACACATATCAAATCATTAATTTATCACCAGAAGCTATGTATACCTCGTCGGTATTCTGCGCTACATTCTCATCGGCATTATTGTTCGAGGCGGATGGAGGAGCTTCTAAGTTATAAATCTCCTCGTCCTCCATTTCACCACCGGACTTGTTAAGATATTGCGATCCATCATCTTCACCATCTCTGATGATGTCGAACAATTGATCTTCCCCTGCTCTGCCGTCCATAGCTTAACTAATACCAAAAAAAAGATAGAACAATTTAGTGCCAAATCGGGCGGCGGCATTATTGTAAAGAAATAACATGTGCGCACGGTAGAGGCTCACCGCGGGGGAGGGCACGAGGGGATGCTCGGGAACGACGGTGAGGCGCGGGATCAACGAGACTCGGGAAGGTCACAGACAGGACGACGGTGAGGCGAGAGATAGACGGCGAGATTCCTACATGATGTCAAGTTATAACGGTGAGGCGAGGGATCGACGAAATCAAGTACTTTGCATTGGGGAAATTGTGGTTGCATTCCTCGCGCGTTGCCGCGGAAAATTGTGGTTGCATTTTCACAATACTATTTCACAAATTCTAACACTTACATTGTAGCATTTTAATCTTTGCATCAAATAAAATTACATAGTAGCATCCATAAAATTACCCTAAATTACACAAGTACTTTGCACAACTACTTTGCATCCACTCTATTAATCCAAATTTACAAACTTCCTAACATTGCAAAACAGACAGCAAGGCCTCATATAGAATTGCTTCAGGGATGGTGTCAGCGAACAACGTGGAATGAACATTACATATATGTTCAGACAACATGGTTCACTCACACCTCCCTGAAGATGCAACGTGCAACCATCTAATCATCGGCCAAAATTTAGAAACTTCCTAAAACAGTAGCAAAAATTGCAAGTACTTTGCATCAAATAAAATTGCATAAGTACTTTGCATCCACGCTAATAAAATTACACAAGTAGTTTGCATCAAAAATAAAATTACACAAGTACTTTGCATCAAATATAAAAAACAGTAGGATTTCCTATAGCAATATAAAAAACAGTAGCATATTTTTTACATTGCAAAACAAAACATCTAAACCTAGCAACTATGTAATACATTTGAACTAATTATGTATTGCTATTTGACAACACCTAAAATTAACAATTACTTTGCATTCATATAAAAACAGTGGCATAAATTACAATAGCATATAAATAACAATTACTTTGCATAAAAATAATTACTTTGCATAAAAACAAGTATTTTTGTTAACACTTGATTGTTTTGCTAACACTAGCATTCACATAAATATTCTAACACTAACTATAGCAAGTCTAACTAAATTGCCACGCAGCGCCTCCACCTCGGCCTCCCTTCCGCGCAGCGCAGTGTGGCGGCGGCAGCAAGTAGCAGGTGGCGGCGGCGCGTCCGTACGAGGCGGCGGCGATTTCTACCGGCGGTCTCGATCCCGTCCGCGCAGCGCCTCCACCTCGGCCTCCCTTCCGCGTAGCGCCTCCACCTTGGCCTCCCCTCTGCGCAGCGCCTCCACCTCGGCATCCCCTCCCGCGCAATGCCTCCCCTCGGCGGTGATTTCTACTGGTGCGGAAATAGGGCCATAGCCACGCAACCGCCGCCGCCGGAATCGGGCGCGTCGAGGAAGGCTTCCTGCACGTCGCGTTGGGTATGGGAGGCGTTGGGGACGGCTTCGAGCAGCGGTCAGCGGCACAACACGGCAGCGTCTCCGGCGCAGGAAGCCTACTCCGGCGTTCTAGAAACCCTAGCTCCGGCGTGGCAATGGAGAGAAGAAGGAGGAGAAGAGCTTACCTATCGCCGCGCGGAGATTCGGCCGGAGTCGGGGGAGACGAGCAGCGGGCAGCGGCGCGGCACGGCAGCGTCTCCGGCGATGGCGTCGAGGGAGGCGAGGCGTCTGCGTCGTCTTCGTCGTCGAGGGGCTCGGGGGTTCGTCTGTGTGTGAGAATGAGAACTGCCCGATCTGGGCGAGCGCATTTAATGCATGGACCTTTAGTCCCGGTCTCTAGCACGGACCGGTACTAAAGCTACTTCAGTACCGGCTGGTAGCACGGCCCGGTACTAAAGGTCTGTCGTTTGGGCGCCCAGAAAACTGGCGCGAAACGAAAACCTTTAGTACCGGCTGGTAGAACGGACCGGTACTAAATATCTTTTTCATTTTATTTCTCTTTTCTTCTTTTCTCCTTTCTGTTTTTTTATATCTACTGATGTAATTGTTTAATTAGTTTGTAATAATTACTAAAAATCATGTCTATATTGAAGAACATGTTTTCAATAAATTACAAAAATTAGATATTAAAAAATGTAACATTTAAAATAAAGGGAATTGATAATCCCCATTTTAAATCATGACTTTTTTTGTGAACAAAGTACCAAAAATATGATGCAAAATGGCACCCATTTAATTTTCATGGAAACTAGTCCACATATGATGGATAATCGCCAAGTAAAAGGTTTTCTTTGATTTCTACCTTATTTTCCCTAGTTAATTGAGTTTATGTCGATTTTTCGAAAGTAATTCAACTTTGAACTACAACTATTTGATAGTTTGGTCTTAAGTTTTTGGAAAAATCATTTTAAGGTACACAACTAGTGGTTATATCACAGAAACATTGATAGTTCTAGAAATTTGATTTATGACAATATTTCATATTTCATAAATATCATTCCTGGATTACACATCACCAATATTCCCATCTGTTGTATTATTCCTCCTTTTCTTCGATTGCTTAACTTTGCGCCGGAACCATGGAGAATCTTCATTACTTGACGTGATGCTTGGGTCAGTGTTGACTTTGAAGGGCGGAATTTCATCAAACTTATCATAATCTTCTGACATGTCTGTCTTGTCCTCCACTCCCACGATGTTTCTTTTCCCTGAAAGAACTATGTGGCGTTTTGCCTCGTCTGATGTATTCGCTTCCATATTTTTTCTTTTCTTCGGTTTGGTAGACATGTCTTTCACGTAGAAAACTTGAGCTACATCATTTGCTAGGACGAACGGTTCGTCTTTGTAATCAAGATTGTTCAGATCCACCGTTGTCATTCCGTACATCGGGTCTACCTTTACCCCGCCTGCATTCAGCTTGACCCATTTGCACCGAAACAAAGGGACCTTAAAAGAAGGTCCATACTCAAGTTCCCATATCTCCTCTACGTAACCATAATATGTGTCCTTTTGCCCATTGCTGTTTGTTGCGTCAAAGCGGACACCACTGTTTTGGTTGGTGCTCTTTTTATCTTGAGCGATCGTGTAAAATGTATTCCCATTTATCTCGTACCCTTCGAAAGTGACTATAGTCGAAGATGGTGTCCTGGCCAACAAGTACAACTCAACATCAACTTCGGTGTTACTCATGAGATGTGTTTGCAACCAACCGCTGAATTTCGCCGTGTGTTGATCTTTAATCCAGAACTCATCCTCCACCGGGTTCTCAGATCGTAAAATATTCATGTGTTCCTCGATATACGGAGCTGCCAATGAGGAATTTTGTAGAACTGTGTAGTGCGCTTGACTGAAAGAAGGTCCGTCCCTACATACAAATACTTTTTTCCCTAGAGTGCCTTTTCCACTCAGTCTCCCCTCATGTCGCGACTGTGGAACACCAATCGGATTAATGTCAGGAATAAAGTCAACACAGAACTCAATGACCTCCTCGGTTCCATAGCCCTTGGAGATGCTTCCTTCTGGCCTAGCACGGTTATGAACATATTTCTTTAAGACTCCCATGAACCTCTCAAATGGGAACATATTGTGTAGAAATACGGGACCGAGAATTTGAATCTCTTCGACTAGGTGAACCAAGAAATGCGTCATAACATCGAAAAAGGATGGGGGGAACACCAACTCAAAACTGACAAGACACTGGACCACATCGTTCTGTAGTCTTGGTAGGATCATTGGATCGATTACCTTCTGAGATATTGCATTGAGAAATGCACAAAGCTTCACAATGGGTACTCGAACATTTTCCGGTAGAAGCCCCCTCAATGCAATCGGAAGCAATTGCGTCATAATCACATGGCAGTCATGAGACTTTAGGTTTTGAAATTTTTGTTGTGCCACATTTATTATTCCCTTTATATTCGACGAGAAGCCAGAAGGGACCTTGATACTGCTCAGACATTCAAAAAATATCACTTTCTCTTGTTTGGTTAGAGCATAGCTGGCCGGACCGTCATAATGTTCTGGAAGCAGGCCGTCTCGTTCTTTCAAACGTTTCTGGTCCTCCCGTGCTGCCGTTGTGTTTTTTTTCTTCCCATACACGCCCAAATGGCCTAGCAGGTTCACACAAATATTCTTCGTCACGTGCATCACGTCGATTGCAGATCGGACCTCTAGGACTTTCCAATATGGTAGCTCCCAAAATATAGATTTCTTCTTCCACATGGGTGCGTGCCCGTTTGCGTCATCTGGAACCTTTAGTCCTCCAGGACCCTTTCCAAAGATTACTTTTAGATCCTTGACCATATCAAATATTTGTTCACCAGTACGGTCCATAGGCCTCCTACGGTGATCTGCCTCACCTTTGAAATGCTTTCCTTGCTTCCGGACGTTATGCCTGACCGGAAGAAATCGACGATGCCCCAGGTACACACACTTCTTACAATTATCCAAGTATATACATTCAGTATCATCCAAACAGTGTGTGCATGCATGGTATCCCTTAGTTGTCTGTCCTGAGATGTTACTAAGAGCAGGCCAATCATTGATCGTTACGAAAAGCAACCCTCGAAGGTCAAAATCCTCCTGTTTGTGCTCATCCCACACACGTACACCTTCTTCCCGCCACAACTCTAAAAGTTCGTCAACTAATGGCCTGAGGTACACATCAAGCTCGCTCCCTGGTTGCTTCGGTCCTTGGATGAGCACTGGCATCATAATGAACTTTCGCTTCATGCACAACCAAGGAGGAAGGTTGTAAATACATAGAGTAACAGGCCAGGTGCTATGACTGCTGCTTTGCTCTCCAAAAGGATTGAAGCCGTCCGTACTTAGACCAAATCTTAAGTTTCTTGCGTCATCTGCAAAGTCCGGGAACTCTCTCTCGATTTTTCTCCACTGGGATCCATCAGCGGGGTGTCTGAACATCGCGTCTTTCTTCCGGTCCTCTTTGTGCCATCGCAACATCTTGGCATGCTCTCTGTTGCTGAACAAACGTTTCAACCGTGGTATTATAGGAGCATACCACATCACCTTGGCAGGAACCCTCTTTCTGGGGCGCTCGCCCTCAACTTCACCAGGGTCATCTCGCCTGATCTTATACCGCAATGCACCGCATACCGGGCATGCATTCAGATTCTCGTACTCCTCACCGCGGTAGAGTATGCAGTCATTAATGCATGCATGTATCTTTTGCACCTCTAATCCTAGAGGACAGACGATCTTTTTTGCCTCGTACGTACTGTCGGGCAATTCGTTATCCTTTGGAAGCATCTTCTTTATCTTTTTAACCAACTTTTCAAACCCCTTGTCCGATACACCATTCTCAGCCTTCCATTGCAGCAAATCTAGCGTCGTACCCAGCTTTTTCTGGTCATCTTCGACACCTGGGTACAATTTTTTTTTGTGATCCTCCAACATGCGCTCCAACTTGACCCACTCCCTCTGATTTACGCTGTTTCTCTGTGCATCAGCAATGGCCCGAGAAAGATCATCAGCGGGCTCATCCGGCGCCTCTTCGTCAGGCGCGTCTTCTCCAGTTTCCTCCATTGTAGTACCGTCGTATTCAGGAAACTCATGATAGTTGTCATCGTCCTCTTCTTCTTCATTGTCTTCCATTATGACCCCTGTTTCCCCGTGTTTGGTCCAACAATTATAGCCGGACATGAAACCGGACTGAAACAGGTGGATGTGAATGGTTTTTGAGTTGGAGTAACTCCTGATATTCTTACAAGCACAACATGGACAATACATAAAACCATCCCGCTTATTTGCCTCAGCAACACGGATAAAATCCAGCACGCCGGTCATGAACTCCGGAGTGCGTCGGTCAACGTACATCCATTGTCGATTCATCTGCATTATGTAAATATATACAAAACCATTACACAATAGTTATATATATATATATATCTACCATGAATAGATAGATACGTGACCAATTCATTAATACAAGTTCACCAGATTTAAACAAATCTAATACATAGTTCTCATAAAACATTCATTAATTGAAACTAACATAGAACTAGCTAAAGAATTTCAATCCAACGACAAATGCGATCAAAATCACAACTAAGGTAATTATTGAACCAACAGCATAATGATACCAAGCCTCTTGACTAATGACATATTTTCTAAACTTTTTAAGCTTCAAGCGCATTGCATTCATCTTGATCTTGTGATCCAAGCGCATTGCCTCCATCTTGATCTCGTTATCATCGACGACGTCGGCAATCTTCAACTCCCATTTCATCTTCTCTTCGAGACGAAGATCTTCACTACTTTTCAATTTAGCTTTCAAATCATTGTTTTCTTCTACTAAAAACTCGAAAATAGGGTCGGGCTCATTTTCCGGTTCAACTACCTCCTAGATAAAAATATATCTACGTTAAGTTGGTCGGTATAATTTTTGTAAACACGAAATTAAACAAACATATACTTATAACAAACAATCGTACCACATCCGAATAATAGAGCGGGCGAGAGCCAGTGTGGACAGATGTCAAAACCATGACATTATATATAATAAAAAGTTACACAAATAAGAAAATTATACAAGTAATAATTCTATAAACAATTAATTACGTAATTATAGCATAAAATGAGCTAAACTAGGACTAAATGAGCTAAACTTGGACAAAATTAGCTAAACTAGCACAAAGTAAATGATGAAACTAGCACTAAATAAACTACATTTGTAGATTTTTCTAAATTTTTCTATCTAGGTCAAACTAACAATACATTTCTAGATTTTCCTACATTTTTCTATCTAGGTCAAACTAACACTAAATGAGCTCAAACTAGCACTAAATGAACTGAAGTTTCCAATTAAATGTAAGAGAAACAAATTTCTAACCTTTTTGACCAAAAATGGTGCCACCAAATTGGACAAATCGCCGGATCACCACCGAGCTCGAGTAACAACAGAGAGAAATAAATGAGGAGGCAGAGAGTGAAGTGAGCTCGGGCTGGAGGAAGTAGATGGAATTTATAGCGAAATGTTTTAGTACCGGTTTGTAACACAAACCGGTACTACATGTCCATCTTTAGTACCGGTTTGTAACACAGACCGGTACTAAAGGTTCTCGCCGTCGGACCCGCCGCTGCAGCGCCAGCCCCAAATCCTTTAGTTCCGGTTGGTTACACCAACCGGTACTGAAGGTTGCTTACCGACCGGTACTGCTGCCGTTCGCCTGTCCGGCCGCTGGGACCGGTACTAATGTTATATTAGTACCGGCCGCAAATTGGTGCGGGACTAAAAGTCTGGACCAAAGATCGGTTTTCTACCAGTGGAATAGCGTGTTAACAGATTTGGCGTCGGCCTTTTCTGAATGCTATACACTCTATAGCATGTTAGAGTGCTATATATACTTACATTAGCATTTTGCAAAAAAAGTCTTCCAAAAATAAACAATCTTAAAAACTTGTCTAGGAGCAATACATGCGTACCCACAATTGTCTACAAGACAGCCAATATAAAGGACACTAGGTTCTAAGACAGTCAAACCGAAACAACCAACGAGGCGACTTGGTAGCATAACGTAATTATTTAGAATCAGCCGCATTAAATGAAGCAGATAGAGAATAGAGTGTAATTTTCTGATTCAGAAGAAGAACCAAAAATGACTCCACGAGGTGGAGAGTGCGGCCAGTGAGTGGGGGATTGGATTGTTGGAAACGGACTCGTATACGAGTCGTATAAATGTTGTATCTGTATGATTGGTCTTCTATATATACGAGATAGGTGTTGGCACTCGCGTAATCGCTGGAAGCATGATGAAGATCTTCTTGATCCGGTTGCTTCACTAAAGATGACCTGGGAAGCCCTATCTATCCTGGATATTCTGAAGCAACTTGTGATTTTGCCAGGTCATGGCTGGCGGCCACCAGATGGTGAGGTCGTCAAGATTAATACTGATGGATCGATTAATGTCGATGGAGGTAAAGGACGGGCAGGGGGTGTTGAAAGAACTTCCTGTCGGCTCGTTGGTGCTTGGAGTAAACCTTTGCCTGGTATCACAGACCCACTCATTGCTGAGGTTTTAGCAGTGCGAGAGGGAGTGCGCTTCGCCAAGCTTCGTGGTTTAAACCATGTGATTGTGGAGTGTGATTGTCTGGAGGTGGTTCAACTCTGGAACACTCGTCACAACTCTCGTTCAGTTGTGGCACCTATTCTCCTTGAGATTGGAGAGCTAGCTAGTTCATTTACCGTCTTTTTTTTTTAAGATAAACAGAGACTCTTCCCCGGTTCCATTAAGCAGCGCAAAACGAAACCGCATACACCATGACAAGCAAGTTTTAGTACGAAAAGAGAGAAAAAGCTAGCCCTACTCCACCCAAAACGGCCACCAAATGGCCTCCAGCAACGAGCTAAAACCCAAAACCTAACGGCTGTTCTAAAGTTTCAACGAAACAGAAACGCTAGCAAAAACAAGATGAACCAGGCCGACAGTTTATCTGAATAACAACGCTCCAGATCCGTCATCCTCATAATCTTCATCCCTCAGAGGCCCTCGAGAGGGAAGTGGAGGGGGGTGAGGGGGCAGCTCATCCCGCCACCACATGGATGGCATCGCTTTCTTCAGGATGTTGTCGAAGATACTCCAGCGAAGCTCTGCCTCCGAAAGCCGACGTAGCCGTCGTCGCCCAGGAATCAATCCAGCCGAAGTCCACACACCTCAACCTGGTTCGATCAGCAGGGGAGCTTTGAGTCTTGCGAGCAACTCCTTTGCGAGCCGCTCCAGGTTTCCTCTTGGCGTTTCTCCTAGCGGAATCATCCAGAGCTTCAGGAAATACAGCATTAGTCTCCACACCTGTTTCAAATTGATCCAAGTACACCGGTTAAAAACTAAATTATTTCTATTCAACCAAATGCTCCACAACACTACTGCATTAGCTATATTCAACTGCAAGAATTTAGTGTCACACAGCCATTTAGTCGCTACAGATTCAAAATTAGTTATTTCTACATCAAAAACTATTCTAATCAGATCCCACATTTTCCTAGAGACTAAGCATTCAAAGAATAAATGGTGTACTGATTCTATTTCTTTACAGAGTTCACATTCCAATTGTTTTGGAATGCCTCTCTTCCTAAGATTATCCCTAGTTAGAATTTTATTTTGAGAGAATAGCCACAAGAACATCTGAATTTTAGGGGGCACCTTGATGGTCCACACAGCTGGCAGGTAAACAGGTGTAACACCTCTAAAATTAACTAAAGCATACATTGATTTAGACGAATACAACCCCTTGGTTTCATACTGCCAAATCAGTTGATCTTCATCTTCAGTAAAAACTATGCTATTTGCTACAGTCCTTAACTCTATCCACCTTTCCATCATTTCCTCATTAAAAGTTATCCTAAAGTCACACCTAAGTTGGATCCCATCCCACAGCTCAGCAACTGTTTTGGTTTGTTGGTTTGAGATCACATAATGGTCCCAAAATTGGGTAGACAAAGGAGCATTTCCAAACCAAATGTCCTCCCAAAATTTAATCAATCTACCATTTCCTACTTTCCATTTATATCCAAATTTCACAGCTTTTGCTGCCCACATCACCCCTTTCCAGAAGGTGGAGGGATGAGCATCAGAGCAGCTCAGGATATTAGGATTTCTAGTTCTATATTTAGCATCTACTACTTGTTTCCAAAGGGTACCTTCCCCTAGAGAGTATCTCCTAATCCATGAACCAATCATACAGAGGTTAAGCTCCTGGAGGTTTGGAATACCCAATCCACCAAATTCTTTCCTCATACAAACCGATGGCCAATTTGCTAAATGGATCTTATGATTACCCTCAGTGTCATCCCACAGGCAGTTAGCTAGTTGGGTATTGATGAGGTCTACTGCCCACTTAGGGAACTTAAAGAAGGAAAGTAAATACACCGGAATACTAGCTAAAACTGATTGTACTAGTTGTCTCTTAGCTGCTGAAGAAAGCAGTTTCCCCCTCCAGCCAGCTAATCTTTTAATTAAACTGTCAATTAGAGGCTGCAAATCCTCTCTTCTAAGTTTACTATAATGTAGAGGAATCCCTAGATACTTAATAGGAAAATCGCCCAACACACATTGAAGGATGTCCCTAAATTGTTCACATTCCTCCCTTTCCATATTAATAGGAATGAGCTCACTTTTATGGTAATTAATTCTCATCCCTGACACCTGCTCGAAACAGGTTAGGATCCATTTCATATTAAGAGCTACATTTCTATCAGCTTCTAGGAATAAAAGGGTGTCATCTGCATATTGCAAACACATTACTCCTCCTGGAACAAATCTGGGGCATAGACCTCTAACAAGCCCTGCAGCTCCCCCTTTAATCAACATCTTCGCAAACACATCTACTACAAAGTTAAAAAGAATCGGGGACAGTGGATCCCCCTGCCTCAACCCTTTACCAATGATGAAGAAATCACCTTCAACATCATTCACCTTAATACCTACTGACCCTAGTTGAGTCACTTGTTTAATCAATCTAACCCACATGGGGCTAAAACCGCTAAGCTCTAATATTTCATAGAGGAAATCTAAATTAACTTTATCATAAGCTTTTTCATAATCTATCTTAAGTACTAGACCTTTATCTTTCCTAACATGCACATCATGTATTACCTCATGTGCAGTTACCACACTTTCTAGGATAAACCTACCTCTAAGGAAAGCAGACTGACAGTTAGAAATCAATCTATTAGCCATGGAGCTGATTCTATTCGTTAAAACCTTAGTAAAGATTTTAAAACTACAGTTAAGCAGACTAATAGGTCTAAACTTCTTCATAGAAGTAGCATTCTCCTCTTTAGGGATCAGGGTTACCATAGCAAAATTAATTCTGTAAATATCTAGCTTATTCTGGAACCAAGCATCAAAAAGTTTAAGCAAGTCATCCTTGACAATATCCCAATATTTCTGATAGAAGAAGAAAGGTAGGCCATCAGGTCCAGGTGCTCCATCAGCATAGGACCCAAACAGTGCCACTTTAATCTCCTCTAGAGTGAATCTAGCCTCCAAAATCCTACTCTCTTCTACAGACACCATTTCCTCTTCCTTAAAGAAGATATGATCTAGCCTAATATTAGGTCTCTGTTCCTTACAGAACAACTCTTTATAATAACTAGTTGCTATTTTTAGCACATCATTAATTCCTGTTACCTGGCCCTCAGGGCCTTCTAGCATATGAATCATTTTCTTCCTTCTCCTCTGATTAGCCACAGCATGGAAGTAAGCTGTATTTCTATCCCCCTCTACAATGTCTCTATCTCTAGATCTTTGCTTAGCCTTAATCTCTTCTATAATCCAATAGCTATTCAATTCTCTGTAAACCACCTCAAGTCTATTTCTCTCCTCCTCAGTAAGTTCCTGGTATTCAGCTTTAATATCTAGAATATCATATTCTTCCATTAGTAATTTCTTATGCTTCCTAATCTCAGCATCTAAATTAGCACTCCAACCTCTAGCTAGCCTTCTAAAATATCAAACCTTTTCTTGCCAGACATCTATCCCTTCTCTAGCTACCGTATGCATGTCCCAAGCTTTCCTTACTATCTCAACAAAATTAGGTTTGGTACTCCACCACTTCTCGAATTTAAAGCTCCCTTTCTTTGGGATTTGGCCACACCCAGACTCCCAAAGAATCGGAGTATGGTCACTTCCTAATCTAGGTAAAATCTCACCATGAGCTAAAGGGAATAAAGCATCAAAGCCAGTAGTGCAAAAGATTCTATCTATTCTACTCATAATTTGGGATTCTTGGTTATTAGACCAGGTGTAAGCTCTTCCAGTCATTTGTATTTCCATCAGAGCCCAAATTTGAATCCACATATTAAATTTATCTACCCACTTAAAATCCACTACACCATTATTTTTGTCATCATGTGATCTCACTAAATTAAAATCACCTCCTATTAAAGCATGACCATCCCATCCTAACATTAATTTATGAAGCTCAGAAAGAAAGGCTTGTTTGCCCTCTTCATAAGCAGAGCCATAAACTGTCGTAATCCTAATCACTATCCCAGAACTTTTTATTTTGAGGACAGCACTAACTGAGAAATCTCTAATATCCCAAGCAATAATATCAAACATGTCACCATTAACACCAACTAAAATCCCTCCAGCTGTACCTTTTGCTGGTAGATAATTCCACAAGAAATTTCTATTGCCTAACACACTCTTAAGGAAGCTATTAGAGAACTTTTCCTGTTTTGTCTCTTGGAAACCAACATAATCTAGTCTAAGAGGAATTAAAGTATCTTCAATGCAAGCTTTCCTACCAGGAGCAGTGATACTCCTGGAGTTCCAAAAAGCACATTTCATAGAACCAGCTTCCTGGGGTGCTTACCCCGAGACTTCCTAACTACTTCAGTCCAAGACTCATCTATCTCATTAATTCTATCTTCTTCAGTGTTCTTCCTAGCAGGACTAGCAAATTCAGTCACACTCCTACACATAGTAGTATCATCAGTGTTTTCCTTCATATCTAGCTGCCTTTCTTGTGAGGGATTATTGCTATCAATCTCCTCACCTATAGGCTCTAAATCAATAATCTCATTAATTTCAATGCCAACCTTTTTAGCCATGCTACTTAGAGTACTAGGGTGCAGAATGCTAAAAGGATTGGTTCTCATTATACCTGACATCTTCCTAGCTGGTACTTCAAGATTGTTCCTCATCTTAATCTCCTTTGCCTTGTCCATCACATTCTTTGATCTATCTATTCTGGTACTTGCTCTAGTTGGTTGCACTGGTCCCCACTTCCTGGACTTCTTGCATATTCTCTCTCCAGCAGCTTTCTCAGGATCACTAACAGCTAGTTTGTCAAAACTGGGCATGATGTCTTCAGGTAACCTCAATTCCTGTTCAGATGCCTCAGCCACCATTTCCAGTTTCTGAGTAAATGAGATCCCCTGCAGTTCCTGCCAGAAATCCTCTACTTCCTTCTCAGTCTTGTAGTTGCTTGGTGTTGCTTCAGACCACACAAACTCTCCCTCTGCATTCACCACACCTCTATCCACTAGCAGTTTATACACAGCCCTGCTAGTCCTAACAGATTCCTCTTGTCCACTAGTCCCATGTTGTCTGCTACCAACATTATTACCATTGCTATTCCTGTTATTCACCTGAGAATTATCAGCACCCTTCCCAGAATCAGCCTTCCTACTAGCCTCAGGAGTTTCTTTGGTACTGTTGTTCTCCTCTGTCCCTTTGTCTTCACTGTCCTTGTTATCTTTAGCAGCTCTTCCTCTAATTCTTGACTCCACTACAGTATCCAGTTCCACCTCAAACTGTAGCTGATACAAACCACCATGATAGTGGAACATTCTACTCTGTGGAACTTTGCTAGGTTCCCTAACACTCAGCTTGACTCTAACAGTTTCAGCACAGTCTTTGAAGACACTAGACCAATCAATGTCAATTAAGATTCCACAGGATGAAACAGCTTGTTCAATTGAGCTCCATTCACACCATTCAGAATCCAAACCCTAGATCTTCATCCAACATTCCTTAACCACCTCTAGAGGCATCACAGCATGATTATCCCACTTTTCTACTCTGACCCAAACATCAGTCTTCCCTAAGCCAAATCTAGGATACCCAATAACTTGTTCCACAGGAATGTGTGTGGGGAACTTGACCATATAGCACCATTGCCCCACATCTCTGATCTGCCAGGGCCAATTTGTCTTGTAGATATCAGAGAATTCCTTAGCTAACTCCTCCTTGGTCAGTTCTCCTTCTTCTATCACCACCATACCACAGTTCTTGTTAGCAGCTACAGGATTCACTACTTTCTCAGGGCATTCAATATGATAGAACCCCAATCCAGAAGCAGCACTGCCAATGTATTTGGCCATTTGTCTTGGCCGTTTCTTCACAGGGCAATCCTCAACAACATGTGCAGTAGCCTTGCATATGAAACACACCTGCTTGTTGACACAGGATTGTTTGTAGTGTCCAGGTTCCCCACAACCCATGCAGATGGTATTTGAGTAATTCATCTGTGGGTTAGGGTTCCCTCCTGCAGCCATCTCCCTCACAGGCGCCCCTCTCTTCTTAGGTTGGGTAACTGGCCTCACCTGCTGACTTCTGTTAGCATCCTGCCGTGGTTGCTGCTGCAAATTCTGCATACTCTCCTGTTCCTCACCCGGATCCACCCACTGCCCCTGCTGTGGACCAAATTGCGGTGGTGGATAAGGTGGGAAAGGGCCAGGATATCCCCAAGGTCCTCCAGCCGGGAAGAAAGGTGGATAAGGTGGGTATGCCGGCTGCATCCACTGCTGCTGTTGCGGTGGTGGCTGGCCACTCTGCTGCCATTCCCCTCTCCCATTGCTTCTGCCTCTCCCCCTTCCTCCTCTTCCTCTATCCGCCATCGATTCACACCCGAAGGCAACAACTGGATTATCCAGATCCTGCTCAATTCCTAGTGCTCTCAGCCCTTCTTCCACATCGATCACCAGCTCAGTCGTAGAGGGGAGGAGTCTCGATCTAGATCCTGCCCGAAGGGAGTGGTTGGGCCTTGGAGGAGAGTAGGTAGCGATGGGAATATGCCAAAGCTGCACGAAGAGCTCCTCCGTACCATCTATGAAATTCCCAACACACCCCTGCACCTCTGGGACACTGTCATCTCGGCCCCGAGTTTCCTCCCGCAAATGCCCTTGCTGTCTGCAACCCTGAACCTGAACCTGAACCTGACCCTGTTCCTGGGGTTTTTCTGCCTGAGCTCTGTCCAGATTATGTTGTTCATCAACCTCAACTGAAGAGCTCGAATCAATAAGGGCGCTAATATCAGGAACTGCAGCCTCCCTCTCAGCTATTGCAGATCGCAGAGGTTCACCGCCGCCCATAGATGATCCAACGATTGGTACGCCGCTAGTCGGAAGTCCATAATCGCCATTGTTGTCTCCATCTCCGAGCTCTGTGGCATATTTAACCCCGACTGTGAACGAGCCGATCTCGACAGATTTCGTCTGCAGCCCACTGTATTCTGTGCCTTGATAAGCTTTCGCATGGAGCCAAATCGACGCTCCGGTCGGAAACGAACCCTCTGAGGAACGCCGTGCCGCAGCGCATGCGTCACCCAGGCCTGTTTGAGGATCATTTGGACCGAGATTTTGTACCTCCTCCCGGGATTCGTCGGCGATGAGGTACTCCGATCCACAAAGCGGGCCGCCGGTTTCCTCCTTGCCCGCTTCCTCGCCCCGCCCCACCCGCCGCCTTCCACCAATCGGCATGAGAGCAGCAAGTCCAAGGCCTGCCCCGAGGTCACTGCCGCTACCGTAACTCGCTCTTCTGCCCGAGCTCTGCTCTCCAGTCACCTTCCGCTCCAGAGTCGGAGTTCTCCAGAACCCTTTCCCGTGGGACCCGTAGGAGCACACGGCGAAGCCGAGACGACAGGAGGGAAGGTGGAGAGGATTGTGCTCTGTTGCTGCGCCGCGTGTCGGGGTAGACCTGCGGGGGTTGAGGCTCCATGGCCGGAAATCGAGGTGGTTCCGCCATGGAAGGGGGTCGGGGTCGCTCCAGTCGCGAGACGTGACGGGGACTCCATCTCCGCTCAATTATCATTTACCGTCTTTTCTATTCAGCATGTAATAAGAACTGCCAATTACCCGGCTCACCTTTGTGCCAAGCGTGCTAGCACATTGGATGTGACGGAGAGTTGGTTAATCGATACTCCTAGCTTCCTGTTCAGCAGTCTGATGGCTGACTGTCCAGCGAATGCGTTCTTTTGAATAAAGCTCTAGTTTTTCCCTGCAAAAAAAAAAGGTGTAGGTGGAGCCTTAGACAATTAGACTCCACGGAACCCAAACCCTAGCTATTACGATCTGAAACTTGGTATCAGAGCCTATCGAAGCCGCCGCCCTGCTCTCCCGATCCTCCCACGCGTAGTCGCGCTGATCGCTGCTATTTTCGATCGGCAAGTTTCCTCTCGCGTGTGTGATGTTTGGATCGTCTTCAGCAGGGGCGACGCAGCTAGCTCTTCTTGGCCCCGTTGTCTCTCCACCGACGACCATGAGCGTGGTTCCAGCGGTCGCCCCGGCATCCACCATCCTGGCCACACCCCTGCCGTAGCGAGGGGCGCAGCGTCGAAGACGCATCCCGCAGCCTCGCCGCCGTCGAAGTCGCGCCAAAACGCCGGCCCTCGCGGGCCTAGATGGGGCCCGCACGGGCCCAGCAAGACGAACGCCGCCGCCACCGTTGCGCACGCCGGCCGCATCCCGCGCCGCACCTCGCCGCCGCAGGAGCCGCGCCACGGCCGGCTGAGCATCAGAGCTCGCGCCGCCGCGTCGCCAGCGACCCCGGCCCGCCGCCCGAACAGCCGGGCCCGAGCACGCCCCCTCTGGATCCGGGCGCGAGGGCCCCGGATCCGCCGCCCCCGCCGTAAACCTACGGGTCTGGAGCCGCCGCTCCGGCCTGCCGCCGCCGGCGCCGTGCCATCGCCGCCTAGTCGAGCTCGGAGCGGGCCGCACGAAGAGGAGGACAGGAACCACCCCCGTCACCAGTTGTGTGGCAGCGGGGAGGCCGCCACCGCCGCGGCACAGAGGCCGACGACGGCAGCGGCGAGGAGGGCGTGGAGGGGTAGGGGAAGACGGCGGCGCGGGGAGTCCCCCGGTGTCGCCAGAGGGTGCGACACGGGAGGAGGAATGTGGAGCACACAGTTGTTGTATGTAAATGTAAATATGAAAAACGCTATTTTTAAAAGGGAGAACGTTTGGTGGTATTCACAGGTGTGTGGTTTGGTGGTTTTGAAGTTGTTTTACGGCTGCCGTCAGAAAAGTACAAAATTGTGTCATGAAAGAAGAAAGGGTTTGAATATCTCATAGATTTGCTAGTCTATTTTAGCTTTGTTTTTATAATCGATGTAATCGTGTACTATTTGTTGGTTTAATATATGTGGAATTTTTTTAAAAAAATGGAGGAATTATTTTATTAGTCCCGTACCGCTGACTCATAACGTACATGACTAACATATAATCTCGGGTCGTGGCTGCAATATCGCCTCCTTGCAGATGCACGCTGACCCTTAAAAAAAAAGGCCGATTAAAAAGCAGCGGGTCATAGAAGAATTGGTCCCTCCAACTCAACATTCACATGGCGGAAGGGACAAGGACAACAAGCAAATCATGATTGCGGCACACGAAGACCGTCTCTGTTTCGAGGTTTCATAATCGTATTCATCCACATGAGAGAGGTAAAAACATATACACAAGAAAAAAAATCAGAATACATATTCACAAGAAAAAAGATCAACACATACAAACACGGAGAGAGAGAGAGACTAGTGGGCTCCACCTTAGAGACATGTGTCGTTGTTTCATTGGAAGGGCGTAAGAAGTAAGGAGAGTAAAGCAATTGTAGAAAGATTAGTGATTGGAAGGATGTGAGTAGATTCTCCATATCAGTTCCATGTGTATACCATACTCAGCCTGCAAGATCTAGTTACTGATCCTTCAGTTTATACTATAAATTCTATATAAATCTTGTTTCGTTTTAATATATCAGAATCCACTATTGCGATATCTATTAGAGAATAGAGTTTGTTGATCTCCCATGGTATTAAGAATACTAAAATGGACATGAACACGCTAGTGCGCGATGCAGACAGGGCGCTCGTGAAGGGCATATCCGTAGATGCGCAGAGCAACTCACCATGGATTCCCATAGTGTCAAAGCTGCTGATGATCTTGCTAAGGTCTAGAAGGTTAGCTATATCTTCGATCACAACTACTGTGGCCACGCATGGAGCACCATGCCACCATATTGTGAGGAGGACAAGGGTGGGATCCGAGTGCACAGGGTGGCAACGGAGGCGGAGGGGAGCAGGGGAGAGGGATGGAGAACATGGTAGCCACGGTTTTAGGAAAGTCCAGGTGGTTAACTTAGATTCGATCAAAGGTGAAAAAACCAGCTTATTTAAGGATGTATTTAGACGTTTTTTTTCCGTAAAATATGTATGTATATTCCAGACTGATACTTTCTGAAAGTGCATCAGCTAATGTATAATTGCAAGCAATTTTCAATGTTGCCTCAAATAAACAGTATTTTTGCAGACGGATTTTTAAAATGTTCCTAAAAATTGTATTTTTGCAGGCGACTTTAAAAGTACCCTCAAAAATAGTTTTCCGCAAGGCAGTAATCTCAAAGTGCCCCTAAATATATTTTTGTAGCCATTTTTTGGGGGGATCTTTAGGTTCGTGCGCGAGCAGAGCAGAGCACCGCCTCGCTAGCTTGAGTATTTAACGCCTCGCTCGCTCTGAAAGTGTCTCAAGGGATGTATGGGAAGTCGCTCATGGCGCGTGTCATCCTGGTTGTTCTCGCGGCGGCCGTCGTCGTCGTCGCCAACGGGCAGCTGTCACCGACGCGACGTTCTACCACGACTGCTTCGTCAATGTAAGTCTTGAACTCTTGATCAATCGGCCAGAAATGCACGTCCTGGGCACGGTAGCAAGGAGAGTTCATCATGCGTGCGTGCATGCGCAGGGGTGCGACGCCTCTATATTGCTGGAGGACACGGCCAACTCCACGGGAGAAAAGAACGCCGGGCCCAACGCCAGCTCGCTGCGCGGCTACGAGGTCATCGACACCATCAAGACGTAGGTCGAGGCTTCCTGCAAGGGCATCGTCTCCTGCGCCGACATGGTCGGTGCCCATCTCTCTAACTTTCTCCATGGTTGGCGCGGAAGTCTCTCTAACTTGACGGCATTGAGTAACTTTGGTCGCGTCGCGTGCGTGCAGCTCGGGGCCCCGAGCTGGCCGCCGAGACGGGCTGTCGGCGAACCAGAACGAGGCGAACGCCAACCTGCCGCCGCCGGACGCGACACCCGCCGACCTCCTCGCCAGGATCCGCGCCAAGGGCCTGGACGCACGCGACCTCACCGCACTCTCCGGGGCGGGCGCGGTGCGCCACATTCCGAAAGCACATTCACAACAACACCGGCGCAACCTCGCGCCTCTCGAGCTGCGCGCGCCTGCCGCGTTCGACAACGGGTACTTCCAGGACCTCCTCGCTGACCGCGTGTCCAACCAGGAGCTGTACGGGAGCGGCGCCACGGACGCGCTCGTGCGCGCCTACGCCGCCAACGCCTCGCTCTTCGCAGCGGATTTCTCCGCCGCCATGGTGAGGCCGGGCCACGAAACAGGTTTTCTGTTCAATAATTAGACAATTTAACATATGATTTAATTCGCGAAAACAGTAAACGATTCATGAATAGAATAATACAGATTAAACTAATCATGTGATCTACGTAAACAGTAGATAAACAGATTAAATCTAGAGCATGTACTACAAGTAGAAACTCTAGCATAACATCATATATGAAGACCAAGAACACGTACAGTGCAGCGGCAGCAGTGCCACTGGAGTTCCCCGTGTCGCCCATGTTGCCGATGAAGAGGTTGGCGATGTCGGGCAAGAAGTCGTCGTTAGGGAAGAACTCAAAGCCAGTAGTCGTGCGAGTGTGCTCCCCAAAAACCTGATCGCCCCTCTCCCGTACAGGATCACAAGAGGCGGGGTTCCGCAGGCCTACTGTCCATTCAACCGGTGCACGCCGGAAGATGGGATGGAGAAGACTTGGAAGACGGCGGCGCAAAGTTCTGTAACGGTGTGAGACCATGTATCGCGTAGTAGTGGCTAGGGTTTGCCCCGGGTAAGGGTGGGCATAAAAACCGATGACCGAAAACCGAAACCGAAAAAACCGAGACCGAAACCGAACTGACCGAGACCGAAAATACCAATACAAATTTGGGTAGTATATTAAAATAGACCGAAATTAGTTTAGAAATTCGGTCTGCACATCTAGATAATCCGAATAGACCGAATGACCGAATTTATATGCTAGCAAGCATTCCACCTTTTTTTCCGTTGCTCCCTGGTTTTGTTAGTGGTTGATGTCTTGTTCGTTATCTCAGATTTGTGAGATGTGAGTTACTATATGCAGTTGGGCTACCATTTTATGTTGTCACCGTATGTTGTTATGCTATCAATTTTGTATATACTTGTGCAAAGTTTACTGCCACTATTTCCAGGTTTGTGATGCCACCGAAAAGTGTTGTGTTGCCATTTTTTTTCCTACCAATATATATATTTGGACTGCCATTTCTTAATTTGGTCAATTTGGTCTTGACCGAAGACCGGATCGAAAAAACCGAAAACCGAATACATAAAGACCAGAAAGACCGAACATAATATGGGTAGCATTTCTGGATAACCGAAATTATCGGAGACCGAATAGACCGGACCGAACAAACCGAAAAAACCGAACGCCCAGGCTGAGCCCCGGGCTGTATATATAGTGCGGCTCGGGTAGGACGTGGGCGCAGCCGCACGTTTAAGTCGGTAACAGCCCCACGATCATAAAGGATCGGAAACGGCTGAGAAATTAACGCGTCCGTTAATTACTAATCAATGACTCATTAATTTTCCCGGACTGCAAAAATATAAGCTCGGCTCGGCGAGATTCCCGCAACCCGCGGCGCGTCGCGTCGCGTCGTGACGAGGCGAGGTGAGGCGTGACGAGGCGAGCGAGGAGGAGGAGCGCGCGTGTGGCACTCTTCATCTTCTCTTGTTCTCACTAGCTCATACTAGTACTAGAACATCCCACTATATAAAGTGGTGCAGCCACTCTCCACTAGCAGTATGGGACTAAACATTAGTCACATACATGCACAACCAGCCAACCAGAATGGGCCATGAGAATTTCGGATTTTAGTTGGGCCTTGGCCCAAGTACACTAAAATTCCAGCAATCCCCCACAAATTCTCATTGACACATTATATCACATTTGTTCCAAAACATTGTTTTATATACCGGTGCTTAGTGGAGACTGTTAAGTTGAACTTCCACTTAGAAACTTATGCTACGTTAGACCCCAACTTGAATAGTGGACTATGTCTTGAACTACAAGTTTGCTGTGACCTAGTTTCACACAAGCCCTTAAACCGATACTAGGCTACCGCAAGGCTTCTCCGCGGGTGGAGCTTATACGTCATACTCCAAGGCCTTTCATGAGTTTATTAAAGAGCACCCAACTCTCATAGACTGCGACGTTTAACAGGCAGACTCATATAGGTGTATTCCTCAAGAGATGCTCTGCAGGATAACATCTCCGCTTATAAAAGTAAGCCGCTTGGAACACATTAAGATAAATATCAACCTGCCATGCAGATCAGGAGAGTATTGCATCTTTGCGTAGTGGGATAGTAAAATGTAAGGATACTCTCCTCCCAGCCGACCAACAGCTTGTCTCCAACTTCTAATTCACGGGATCTCCGATCACATAGAATAGGTTACCACTGTGGACAACTCATACGGTGGGTCTCAAACCCATCTCCCTCGATGCACTATCTATCACATTACGTGATAAACCCTTTGTGAAAGGATCTGCCAAGTTCTTAGACGTTTGGATATAATCCAACGCAATAACTCCGGAGTTTTTCAATTTTCTGACAGATTTTAATCTACTTTTGACATGCCTTGATGACTTTAAATTATCCTTAGAACTTTTAATCTTAACTATCACAGTTTGATTATCACAGTTCATAAGGATAGCGGGTATGGGTTTTTCAACCACAGGTAAGTCCATTAAAAGCTCTCGAAGCCACTCTGCTTCAACAGTGGCTGTGTCTAATGCTGTGAGTTCTGCTTCCATAGTTGACCTCGTTAAGATGGTCTGCTTGCAAGACTTCCAGGAAACTGCTCCACCGCCGAGTGTAAACACATAACCACTCGTGGCCTTAATCTCATCAGCGTCAGATATCCAGTTTGAATCACTATAGCCTTCCAGTACCCTAGGATAACCGGAATAGTGAATCCCATAGCTCGCAGTGCCTTTTAAATAGCGCATAACTCTCTCAAGCGCATTCCAATGATCATCTCCCGGGTTGGAAACAAACCGGCTCAACTTGCTTACAGCAAAAGAGATGTCAGGCCTCGTGGCACATGCCAAATACATAAGCGAGCCAATGATCTGAGAATATCTCAGTTGATCTCTAGCAATATGATATGATTATTCTTTCGAAGTATCACGCTAGGATCATATGGCGTCGGAGAAGGCTTGCAGTCGTCATACCCGAAGCGACTCAAGATCTTTTCCACATAGTGAGATTGAAGCAGTGTAATCCCACCATGACCATCTCTCAGCAGCTTGATGTTTAAGATAACATCAGCTACTCCAAGATCCTTCATCTCAAAACAGCGAGATAAGAAATCCTTAACCTCCTTGATTAAATCAAGATTGGTTCCAAAGATCAATATGTCATCGACATAAAGGCAGAGAATAACTCCCTCGCCCCCACCATAGCGATAGTACACACACTTATCAGATTCGTTAACAACGAAACCTGCAGCAGTTAAAGTTCTTTCAAACTTCTCATGCCACTGCTTAGGAGCTTGCTTAAGGCCGTATAAAGACTTCAATAATTTGCACACCTTTGCTTCCTGACCAGGTACTACAAAACCATCGGGCTGATCCATATAAATTTCCTCGTCTAACTCTCCATTTAGGAAAGCTGTCTTAACGTCCATTTGATGAACGAGAAGACGATGCGAGGCAGCCAACGAAAGTAGCACCCGAATCGTGGTAAGCCTAGCCACAGGTGAGTAAGTATCAAAGAAGTCTTCTCCTTCTTTCTGGATATAACCCTTGGCCACAAGCCGCGCCTTGTACTTCTCAATAGTACCATCAGGCCTAAGCTTTTTCTTAAACACCCACTTATATCCTACAGGTTTACACCCATAAGGACGATCAGTAACTTCCCAGGTTCCGTTAGCTAAGATGGAATCCATCTCACTACGGACAGCTTCCTTCCAGTAGTCAGCATCAAGAGATGCATAAGCTTCTGAAATGGTCCTGGGAGTGTCATCCACAAGGTACACAATGAAATCATCACCAAAGGACTTTGCAATCCTCTGTCTCTTGCTCCTAACAGGAACTTCATTGTCATCCTCCACGGAATTATCAGTGTGTTCTATCGAAATGGTAGGATCAGGAATAGCAACCAATTCCTGACTAGATGTATTAGGTATCTCCTGATTTGATGAGCTAGGCATATCCTTCTTCGGAAAGATGCCCTCAAAGAAAGTCGCATCATTCGACTCCATAATAGTACCAACACGCATGTCGGATACCTCAGATTTGATTATCAAAAATCTATAACCAATGCTATGGAAAGCATAGCCCAGAAGAACACAATCCACGGTTTTTGGTCCTAGCTTGCGCTTCTTGGGAATTGGAATATTGACTTTCACCAAACAACCCCAAGTATGTAAGTAAGATAGTTTCAACTTTTTCCTTTCCCATTCCTCAAACGGAGAAACAGTTTTGTTCTTTGTGGGAACTCGGTTTAGAACATGACAAGCTGTCAATAGCGCCTCCCCCCACCATGCCTTGGAGAGAACCGAAGTGTCTAACATGGCGTTAACCAAATCAGTTAAAGTTCGGTTCTTCCTTTCGGCCACCCCATTTGACTGAGGTGAATAGGGAGGCGTCCTCTCATGGATTATACCATGTTCCGCACAAAAAGAATCAAACTCATTGGAAAAATACTCTCCACCACGATCAGACCTTAACCGTTTTATTCTTAGATCAAGTTGGTTCTCTGCTTCAGCTTTATAGATTTTGAAGAAGTTTAAAGCTTCATCTTTTGATTTCAGAAGATACACATAACAATATCTAGTGGAGTCATCAATAAGCGTCATGAAATATTTCTTTCCGCCTTTTGTCAAAATGTCATTCATCTCACAAAAATCTGAATGTATAAGTTCCAGTGGTGCCAAGTCTCTTGCCTCCGCAGCCTTATGTGACTTGCGGGGTTGTTTAGCTTAAACGCACACTTGACACTTGGAACCTTTGACATTAGTAAATTTCGGAATTAAATCCAAATTAGCTAGCCGCGTCATGCTACCAAAGTTAATATGACAAAGTCGTGAATGCCAAACATTAGACTCAATTTCGTGGCAAACATGATTAATAACTTTGGAGCAAATATCCGATAAAGATAGACGGAACAAGCCTCCGCACTCATAGCCTTTTCCAACAAATTGTTCATACTTAGATATTACAACTTTATTGGACTCGAAAACCAACTTAAAACCATCTCGACACAGCAAAGATCTGTTGACGAGATTTTTGTTGATGGCGGGCACATGATGAACGTTCTTCAGGCGCACGGTCTTCCCCGAAGTAAACTTCAGATCGACCGTACCAACACCACGAACAAAAGCATGTGACCCGTTGCCCATCAGCACGGGGGAAGTCCCTGTGATCCTGAATCCTTCATCTCAGTATCACCAATGACAACATTGGCATTCTTGCCATTGTTCTCAGATTCACGTAGCTCATGCCGGTTGGGACAACGAGGTGCCCACACTAGTAGAGAAAGGGGCAGTAGCACCGGTTGTAAAGGGCTTTTAGCACCGGTTGTGCAACCGGTGTTAAAAGGTCGGGACTAAAGGGGTACCCCCTTTGGCACCGACACAATTTGCAACCGGTGTTAAAGGCCTCCACGTGGGCAGAGCTGCGCGCGCGCGGGCGGAGGCCTTTTGTACCGGTTGGTTTTACCAACCGGTATTAATAGTTACTGTTTTTTTTTTCTTCCGCTTATTTTTTAGGGTTT
Organism: Poa annua; assembly: GCA_026929855.1. Classification (NCBI taxonomy): domain Eukaryota; kingdom Viridiplantae; phylum Streptophyta; class Magnoliopsida; order Poales; family Poaceae; genus Poa; species Poa annua. The sequence continues at coordinate 10,943,424 of CM049428.1, forward strand.
CTGTTTTTTCTTTTGCGCTTATTTTTAGGGGTTTAGGGTTTCTGTTTTTTTCCTTTTCGCTTATTTTTCAGGGTTTCGGAGGAGATCACGTATGAAGTACCCATTACACATATAAATTGTACTCACTACGTACACATATAATTGTACTCACTACACATATAAATGAAATACCCATAATTACATATAATTAAAGTACTTTTTTCACGGAGATATCACTGCTATTACATGGAGGGAGTCTTTTTTTCCACATAGTGAAATTCACCGGATGGATTTATGACATGCGTAAGGAAAAATCCCGCCAATTCCTCCGCAATTGCTTTAACGCGGTTCGTTGGTAGGAGTTGGTTCAGCTTCCTTGCGATCTTTAAAAGGAGGAGATCAAATTAGTTATGATTGAAACTAAACACAAGTGATAGTAGAAAAATAAAGTTGTGAATGATTTTTGCGTACCTCTATGTTTCTTTGACTATTGACTCTCTCATTGACTTTCATGTGAATGAACTCACAAACGTAGTATCCACATAAATCTGTCCCATCTGGTTGTTGCAGACACCACTATACAACAATATGATTTAATCAAATAATAATAAAGAGAATTAGAACGATACACGGACCTAGTTAAGTAGTAGTACTTACTTTGTTAGCTTTGAACTCCAGCTTATCTTTCCATTCACCGGGTTCTTGCTCGGTAAACTTTTTCCAAACCCTGCCCAAAAAGAATATGAATTGAGTAGTTATTACTTACTTTTGATATCAAGTAAATGAACGAAATAGAGGCCTAGTGCGATTGAAATTACCTCTTGAGCATTATACGCACGCTTTTGTATGCATCTGGATTTGTTTTTTTTGAGTCCCAGATTTCAACTTCTCCATCGTTGAGTTTAATGATCGGGAGAATGAAGTGGTAACTGCGCACGTAATTCAGAACTCATCAATTGCACTTAATATCGGGAAAGCAAAAAATAATGTGTACAAGACATTAACACTCACTTGAAGTTGTAGGTAAAAAGTATTTCTTTTTTGGTACTTTGTCGCTTAAAGAAATTCAGTAGAACGTCCTCTATGGCGTCGGGTTGATTTTCTAAAGTCTGGACATGAACTTTATCCGGGTCAATGAACCCAATGTCCCAGATTTTGAGCTGTCTGCATTCACGAATCTTCATTCTGCATATATAATAGCGTACAAAAGAATGATGTGAGGATAATTACTGGCAATGAACGAGCTTAACTAAATAACGAAAATACACAAATAAATTACTTACAGACAATAGCAGCTGATGATAGATTTGTCGAGAGCACGTTGATTGTACATCTGAAAAAGTTCAGAGAACTCAACCTGTACAGCATATTCTTGGAAGTAGTGCTCATCCTTAACTCCCGCCATGAAATAGAAAGTCCCATCTTTTGAGATGTCCATGTACCAGTTATGCAATCTCCATAACTGTGTTGTTAGAGCACTGGGGTTTGTCACCAGAGGCAGCCCGAGAGTATATTGATATGCTATCTCAAGAGTCTCGTACTCTCTGTCTGCACGGTATACAACTTCTCCAGGCTCGATTTCCTGAGGAGCCCGAGACGACACAATGAGCGGGGCCATCGATTGTACTTCTTGTTCCCCGAGCTGGGCAACTTGTTTCCCGCATTTCTTTTGTTTCCGTTGCTCCTCCTCTTCCTCCATCTGCGAGCTATGTACCTTGTTAATACCTCGCTCATAGTCTGTAAACGGCGCCGATGGAGGGTTATATAAGTTGTCAATGGTGCGATCTTTTACCTCAATTGGTATAGTCTTCAGAAGTTCCTTTAAGGGATCCAGTGTTGCGGCATGTTTTTCCTCTTTTCTCCGTTCAAAAAAGGTTGCCGCATCGGCATTTAAGCTCACCGTTATTTCCTCCATAGTCATCTCGCAAGCCGGTTTCTCAGGAGCTAACTTCTCAGGAGACTTCAATTTATGTGTTTTCTTTGCACGTTTAATGACAGGGGACCTGTCTTTCCTGAACAAACTCCGCTTTGTCACATGACTAGTGGGCGCATCAGTCGGCTGACGGGACGGCGCGGGCGATGGACTTGCAGTGGGCACCCAATCATCGTGGAAGGCGGGTGGACTTTTAGGTGATAAATTTCTACCCGGAGGAGTCGGTGGCCTTGGCGTAGAGTCTGTAAAGATGATGTATTTCTTCTTCCATAGGACGATACCATGCTCGACTTCTCCCAAAGTCTTCTCGTCATCATTTCCAGGAATGTCAAGTTCCATTGAGTGGAATCCCGGCATAACTTTTGTGACCCCGACACGAGCATATCCAGCTGGAATCTGACCAAAATGGAAGGTTGCTCCAGGTTGATGTTGTAAAGCATATCCTTTCGCCACCGGATAACTGGTGTTCTTCATTGGCACATGTAACTCACAATTTGTCTTCTCCGTGATATCATCCACGGGGTAGTGAGCCGCCGGTTCATCAACTGCAGGATATTCTAGCTGCGTGGAACCCACGCTGCTTTTCCGCTGAGATAGGGTGACATCGACTGGAGGATCTTCTAGCACCATCCGAGATTCCCTTTGCTGGGTAATTGAGTCCAGTTGCCGCTTCACCTGGGCCTCCCATGTGTGCACCTGGCGTTCTAATTGTGATAACCGGTCCGCCTCCTTCTTCTTACTTCTGGAACGGCTTTTATATGTTGCAACGTCCGCGGGAAACCCGTGAAGGAAACCAACCCCGCCTCCTCTTCCTCGACATCGTCCCCAGTGTTCAGGATTCCCGAGGGCGAGTGTCAGCTCGTCGTCCTCTCTATTGGGAACAAATGTTCCCTCTCGGACGGCCGCTATTGCCTTCTCTAGCTTTTTTACAACTCGTGTAATTCTTTTCTTCCATTTTCCTTTTGCAACAATTAGCCCTGTCTCTGGGTCCAACACTGCTCCATGCGCGAACAACCAGTACTTGGACCTCTCGGGCCAGTCATCTGTCTGTGGAGTGATCCCTTTTAGACGCAGTTTGTTTTCAAAGGATTCCCACTTAGGCAAGGCAGTCTTGTAGCCACCTGACCCCAAAGTATGGTGGTATTTCTTCTTCTTAGCATTCTCCTTATTTCTCTCAGATCGGGCCAGAGCGACGGCTGATTTCTTATAAGCTACAAATGCAGGCCAATCATCTTTTATCTTCTCTAGAGGGCCCTTGAATTCTGGAGCCTTTTTCTCATAATTTTTCCACAATTTTTTCTTCCGGCTGTTGAATTGTGTGGCCATCTTCTTAAGAGTCCACTCCCTGACTTTCTGCAGCTTCTTCTCTGGGAGACCTTCCGGTAGGCTGAAATCACTCAAGATTGAGTCCCAAATTGTTTGCTTAAGTCTGTCGTCGACATAACTTGCGCCAACGTTGGCTTTCTTTGGCTCATTCCATTCTGCAAGGGTGATCGGGATAATGTCCCTAACAATCGCTCCGCATTGAGCTACATATTTGCGGCAGGTGTTTTCGGGTTTCAGCGGTTTGCCATCATCGCCTACTTCAACGATCGACAGCTTTGCACCATCTTCTAGCTTCAACCTTTTGGCCGGGCCTCGTGTAGGGTTTGTCGGCTTCTTTTTAGATCCGGAGGGCTAAAAGAAAAATGTTTTGTTAGTAGGTGCAATATAAATCAATTTATGCATCAACAAGACTTAATATATATATATACCTGGCCGGAGTTTTCCGCGGCCACTTGATCGTCGTCTATTATTTCTAGCTCAAGTCCCTCACCGGAGTCGTTCAGACATCTTGAGCTGAAATCATCCTCTTGTTCATCATCAGAATCTTCTCCATCGGAATTTACTCCAAGACTCTTCTCATATATTATTGCTGCCATTTGCTCTTCAACGACCTCGTTTCGGATGAAGGGGTTCTTGTCCATAGCTCAATGTCACTTCAAATTTAAATTTGAATCAAGGTTACAATTAAAGTTGATACAAAAATTGCAACCAATATTTTTTATACACATAAATTGGAAAAAATATTTCTTATACACATAAATTGGAACAAATATTTCTTATATACATAAATTGGAACAAAAAATTGCTTACTTTGCAAAAATTGATACAAAATTTGATACAAAAATATGATACAAAATTTGCTAACTTTGCAAAAATGGATACAAAATTTTTCAAATTTGCTAAATTTCCAACTTTGCTAAATTTCTAATAGTTGTTTTACAAAATTTGCTAACTTTGCAAAAATTGATACAATAGTTGTTTTACTAACACAAAAATCTTCAGGGATCTAATAGTGAAGGACTTAGCCGATTTGGGGCGTTACAAGTCATAATAATATATATCGCATCAATAATACATCACGCTAATCAAAATGGACGTCGAACTGCCGGAAACATGCCGCGGGCGGTGAAAACCCAAAGTGAAGGAACCCAAACAGGATCATAACTAATGTGAGATCCCTGAAGATGCTGCCAAGTGTTAGACGGACATACGTCCAACGCGACCATGTACCGACGGACGTGCTCGTCCTCCGCCCTGACACGACGACGTACCAACTCCTCGGGGGCCGGCACCCTCTGTACCCGTCGTGGCCCACGTGACCGCCACCAAAGAAGCTCCGGGTCGACGATGGTTCCCTCAATCCTCACCAATCTGCTCACACCGGAAGGTGGCACCTCCCAGTGCCAACCCGGCGGAGCCCAGTCCCGGACATCCATAGTCCCGTCCATCTCGAAACTATGAATCTTTACATTAACTCTTAAAATTCCAAGACATTGTATAAAACATTGTAAAATTCAAAGACATTGTATAAAATTCCAACATAGTGCTAAATTCTAACATTGCAACTAAATTTAACAGAAAAATATTGCAACTAAATTATTTTACAAATTGATACAATAGTTGTTTTACTAACACAAATTTTAACATTGGTACAGAGCATATTAGGGCTTTTATTTAACACAAAAATATTGCAACAAAAAGATTGTTTTACTAACTTTGCTATATTATGAACTAAAAGAACAATAGTTGTTTTACTAACTTTGCTATATTTTTAAAGTTCCTAAATTTCTAAATTTCCTACACATTTGGAACTAAAAGAACAATAGTTGTTTTACACATTTGCTACACATGCCTAAATTAACAGTACTATTATATCTAAAAACATATCCTAAAGCTAGCAATAATCAAAAGAAGAAAAAAAACATACCTTGGTGGTGTGGCCGACGATGGCGGTGGAGGTGCTGCGGTGGCCGGAGCGGGGAGGCGACGAGGCGGCCGTAGCAGGGAGAGGAAGTGCGCGCGGTGGCGGGAGCGGCCGTAGCAGGGAGGAAGTGCGCGCGATGGCCGGAGCGGCCGGGCCGGGAAACGCGAGGCAGCCGGAGCTCGGGAGGCCGACGATGGCGGTGGTTGGAGGCCGGAGCAGGTCGGGGTAGGCCGGAGCGGGGCCGGAGCAGCGACGGTGGCGGCGGGCAGGCCGGAGCGGCGACGGTGGTGGCGGGCAGGGCTTCACCGGAGAGGTCGATCGAGAGACGCGCGAAGAAGACGATGCGTGAGACTTAGCCGATTTGGGGGCGGTTCCCTGTATTAACTGCTCGAAATCGAGCTTTAGCACCGGTTGCTATTACCAACCGGCGCTAAAGACCCTTTAGCACCGGTTGGTAATAGCAACCGGTGCTAAAGGGTGATTTTCGGAGGCACCGAATGGTGTTGCGCGCCAAGACAAAACCGGTACTAAAGGGCTTTTGAATTGAATTTTGTTTCTTTTTTGTTATGTTTTCTGTTTTCTTATATTTTCTTATGTTTTCTGTTTTCCTTTATATCTATTTGGTTTCAATTTTGTTTTTTCTCTAGTTTGTTTTTCTTTTATTTCTATGTATAAGAAACAACCTTGCCAAAGGAAATCTTAAAATTAATTTCATAAGTATTATTTTCCATTTTTTAAGTGAAAAAAATGACTTTTTTGTGAACAAAGTACCAAAAATATGATGCAAAATGGGACCCATTTAATTTTCATGGAAACTAGTACACATATGATGGATAATCCCCAAGTATTAGGTTTTTCCTTGATTTCTAACTAATTTCCCATAGTTTAATGAGTTTATGTTGATTTATCGAATGTAATTCAAATTTGAACTACAACTGTTTGATAGTTTGTTCTGAAATTTTTGGAAAAATCATTTTGAGGTACACAACTAGTGGTTATATCACAGAAACACTGATAATTCTAGAAAATATTACCTCTTTCGACGAATAGTCATCGCGACCGTTTTGATCGCTTTTAAGAAAAAATGAAATAAATTGATAAACATCTCAAAAAGTGAAATCCTTTGGCATGGGCTCCTTATATGTGTACTAGTTGCTATGAAAAATAATAAACTTGATTTTTGACAAAATGTGTAAAAAAAGTCTTCACAAAAAGGTCTATCATGTATAAACATCTAAAATTTCAAGACAAATGACCAAGTTATGATCATTTCCACGGCATAGTTTGTGATAAATATATCATATCCCACAAATAGATGTATCTTGGTATAAGAAACAACCTTGCCAAAGGAAATCTTAAAATTAATTCCATAAGTATTATTTTCCATTTTTTAAGTGAAAAAAATGACTTTTTTTGTGAACAAAGTACCAAAAATATGATGCAAAATGGGACCCATTTAATTTTCATGGAAACTAGTACACATATGATGGATAATCCCCAAGTATTAGGTTTTTCCTTGATTTCTAACTAATTTCCCATAGTTTAATGAGTTTATGTTTATTTATCGAAAGTAATTCAAATTTGAACTACAACTGTTTGATAGTTTGTTCTGAAATTTTTGGAAAAATCATTTTGAGGTACACAACTAGTGGTTATATCACAGAAACACTGATAATTCTAGAAAAGATTACCTCTTTCGACGAATAGTCATCGCGACCGTTTTGATCGCTTTTAAGAAAAAAATGAAATAAATTGATAAACATCTCAAAAAATGAAATCCTTTGGCATGGGCTCCTTATATGTGTACTAGTTGCTATGAAAAATGTTAAACTTGATTTTTCACAAAATGTGCAAAAAAAGTCTTCACAAAAAGTTCTATCATGTATGAACATCTAGAAGTTTCAAGACAAATGACCAAGTTATGGTCATTTCCACGGCATAGTTTGTGATAAATATCTCATATCCCACTAATAAATGTATCTTGGTATAAGAAACAACCTTGCCAAAGGAAATCTTAAAATTAATTCCATAAGTATTATTTTCCATTTTTTAAGTGAAAAAAATGACTTTTTTTGTGAACAAAGTACCAAAAATATGATGCAAAATGGGACCCATTTAATTTTCATGGAAACTAGTACACATATGATGGATAATCCCCAAGTATTAGGTTTTTCCTTGATTTCTATCTAATTTCCCATAGTTTAATGAGTTTATGTTGATTTATCGAAAGTAATTCAAATTTGAACTACAACTGTTTGATAGTTTGTTCTGAAATTTTTGGAAAAATCATTTTGAGGTACACAACTAGTGGTTATATCACAGAAATACTGATAATTCTATAAAATATTACCTCTTTCGACGAATAGTCATCGCGACCGTTTTGATCGCTTTTAAGAAAAAAATGAAATAAATTGATAAACATTTCAAAAAATGAAATCCTTTGGCATGGGTTGAGCCACCAACCGGGACTAAAGAAGCACACGGATCGTGTGTTTCTTTCAAGCACTTGTGAGCCGTTAGATCAGGAGTGTGTTTCTTTCAAGCACTTGTGATCCGTTAGATCCCGGTTGTTGTTACCGGACATGTTCAGCACTTAGTGTCTACTCATTGTAGTTCATTTTGGCAGCACACGGGTAGTAGAGAGCACTCAGTGAAGGCTGAAGGTGAACCCTCCCCTCGGCGGAGGCATCTTTGGGAAACCAGCGGCAAGACGTCTCTGATGATCTGCGACCGTTCCAAACGGTTGCAGATCATCAGAGATGTCTTGCCGGACGGTTGTAGATCATCAGAGATGTCTTGCCACTTAGTGTAGTTCATTTGATATACAAAGCATTCGGATTCCCTGCATACGCCCAACAGTGCATTTGATATGCGGGCACTCACGAGCCACTGTTGGGCTGTATGTAGGGGAAACCGTGTGTTTTGTTCTATCTACATAATACTTCAGTTCATCGACCGAATACAAAGCATTCGGATTTCCTGCATACGCCCAACATTGCATTTGATAAGCAGGTTTAATACATTGTTACACATCACGAACAACCACCCTATCTAGTGTTCATTTTTTCTTCGTGTGTGTCCCTTTCTTCTCACTGCGCCGTAGCCATGGACAATCTTCATCATTTAAAGCGATGGTTGGGTCAGTTCTCACTTTGAAGGGCGGAATTTTATCAAACTTATTGTAATCTTCTGACATGTCTGTCTTGTCCTCCACTCCCACGATGTTTCTTTTCCCTGAAAGAACTATGTGGCGCCTTGGCTCATCGTATGATGTATCAGCTTGCTTATCTTTTCTTTTTTTCGGTCTGGAAGACATGTCCTTGACATAGAAAACCTGAGCCACATCATTGGCTAGGACGAATGGCTCGGTGTAGTACCCAAGATTGTTGAGATCCACGATAGTCATTCCGTACCATCGGTCTATCTCTACCCCGCCTGACAGGTTGACCCATTTGCACTTAAACAAAGGGATCTTAAAAGAAGGTCCATAGTCAAGTTCCCATATCTGCTGTATGCAACCATAATATGTGTCCTTTGTCCCATTGTCGTTTGTTGCATCAAAGCGGACACCACTGTTTTGGTTAGTGCTCTTTTTGTCTTGGGTTTCCGTGTAAAATGTATTTCCATTTATCTCGTACCCTTCGAAAGTCAATATAGTCGAAGATGGTGAATTGGCCAACAAGTATAGCTCTACTCCAACATCTTTGTTATTAATGAGATGTGTACGCAACCAACTGCCAAAAGTATCCACGTGTTTTCCTTTAATCCAGTAGTCAGTCTGCTCCGGATATTCGGAGCGTAAAATATCCATGTGTTCCACGATATACGGAGCCACCAATCTGGAATTTGCTAAAACTGTGTAGTGTGCTTGGGTGAAAGAATGTCCATCCATACTTATTGTTGCTTTCTTTCCTAGCGTTCCTTTTCCACACAGTCTCCCCTCATGGCGCGATTGAGGAACACCGATCGGCATAAGATCAGGAATAAAGTCCACACAAAACTCAATGACCTCCTCTGTTCCATAGCCCTTGGACATGCTTCTTTCTGGCCTAGCACAATTATGAATGTATTTCTTTAAGACTCCCATGAACCTCTCAAAGGGGAACATGTTGTGTAGAAATACAGGACCGAGAATGGAAATCTCTTCGACTAGGTGAACTATGAGGTGCGTCATAATGTTGAAGAAGGATGGTGGAAACACTAACTCGAAGCTGACAAGACATTGCACCACATCCTTCTGTAAACTTGGTAGAGTTGCTGGATCGATTACCTTCTGAGATATTGCATTGAGAAATGCACATAGCTTCACAATGGGTTCTCGAACGTTTTCCGGTAATAGCCCCCTCAATGCAACCGGAAGTAATTGTGTCATAATCACGTGACAGTCATGAGACTTCAGATTTTGAAACTTTAGCTCTGTCATGTTTATTATTCCCTTTATATTCGACGAGAAGCCAGATGGAACCTTCATACTGTGAAGACATTCAAAAAATATTTTCTTCTCTTCTTTCGTAAGAGCGTAGCTGGCAGGAGCTGGTTCATTCTCTGTCCCATTGTCGACTCGATGCATCTCTTCGCTCATACGTTGATGGGCCTGCCTTACTTTCGGTGTATCTTTTGACTTCCCTTTTTTTGACATCCCCTTTTTGGACTTCCCTTTTTTTGACTTCCCTTCTTTCGACTTCCCATACACGCCCAAGAAGTTAAGCAGGTTGCAGCAAATATTCTTTGTCACGTGCATCACGTCGATTGCAGATTGAACTTCTAGCAGTATCCAATAGGGCAGCTCCCAAAATATAGATGTCTTTTTCCACATGGGTACGTGGTTGTTTGCGTCATTCGGAACTTGTAGTCCCCCAGGACCCTTTCCAAAGATTACTTTTAAATCCTTAACCATATCATATATAACAGAACTACAAGGGCGGGTAGGCCTCAGCCGATGATCTGCCTCACCTTTGTAATGTTTGCCTTTCTTCCTTAAGGGATGCTTGGGTCCAAGAAATCGACGATGCCCCATGTACACAATCTTGTTACACAAATATATACTGTCAGTCTTATCTAAACAATGCGTGCATGCATTGTATCACTTGTTTGATTGTCCAGAAATGTTACTAAGAGCAGGCCAATCATTGATGGTTACAAACAGCAACGCTCGTAGGTTAAATTCCTCCTGTTTATACTCATCCCACACACGTACACCTTCGTCAGACCACAACTGTAAAAGTTCGTCAACTAATGGCCTCAGATACACATCAATGTCGTTGCCGGGTTGCTTCGGGCCTTGGATAAGCACTGGCATCATGATATACTTTTTCTTCATGCACATCCAAGGAGGAAGATTATAGATACATAGAGTCACAGGCCAGGTGCTATGACTGCTGCTCTGCTCCCCAAATGGATTCAAGCCATCTGTACTTAGACCAAACCTTAAGTTCCTTGCGTCAGCTGCAAAATCTCGAAACTCACTGTCAATCTTTCTCCACTGCGACCCATCAGCGGGGTGTCTCAGCATCTCGTCTTCCTTACGGTCTTCTTTGTGCCATCGCAACAACTTGGCATGCTCTTTGTTTCGGAACAAACGTTTCAACCGTGGTATTATAGGAGCATACCACATCACCTTGGCAGGAACCCTCTTCCTGGGGCTGGCCTCGCACTCAACATCACCTGGGTCTTCTCGCCTGATCTTATACCGCAATGCACCGCATATCGGGCATGCATTCAAATTCTCGTAATTCTCACCGCGGTAGAGGATGCAATCGTTGATGCATGCATGTATCTTCTGCACCTCTAATCCTAGTGGGCAGACAATCTTCTTTGCTTCGTACGTACTGGAGGGCAATTCATTTTTCCTTGGAAGCATCTTTTTAAATATTTGTAGCAACTGTTCAAATCCCTTGTCAGATACTCCATTCCTTGCCTTCCATTGAAGCAATTCCAGGGTGCTACCCAGCTTTTTCTGGCCATCTTCACAAGTTGGATACAATGATTTTTTGTGGTCCTCCAACTTGCGCTCTAACTTCAACCACTCGCTTTCAGTTCCGCAGATTATCTGTTCATCAAGAATAACCTGACAAAGATCATCATCAGACTGATCATCAACAATGACCTCATGCTCAGCTTCGTCTTCCCCCATTTTAGTATCACCGTGTTCAGAGAACAGAGGATAGTTGTCATCATCATCTTCTTCATTGTCCTCCATTATAACCCCTGTTTCTCCGTGCTTGGTCCAACAAAAATAATTGGGCATGAAGCCTTTCCGGAACAGGTGGAAGTTTAGGGTTCTTGCGCTAGGATAATTCGTCTTATTCCGACACTCATCGCATGGACAAAACATAAAACCATTCTTCTTGTTTAACTCAGCCGCACGGAGAAATTCCTGTAGGCCACTAATGAACTCCGGATAGCGTCGGTCAACGTACATCCATTGTCGATTCATCTGCATTATATAAATATATCTAAAACCATTACGCCACAGCTATATCATATGACTAAATTCATTAATACAAATTCACCGGATTTAAACAAATCAAATACATAGTTCTCATAAACATTCATTAATTTAAACTAACATATAACTAGATAAAGAATTTAAATCCAACGATAAATGCAATCAAAATCGCAACTAAGGTAATTATTGAACCAACAGCATAATGATACCAAGCCTCTTGACTAATGGCATATTTTCTAATCTTTTTAAGCTTCAAGCGTATTGCATTCATCTTGATATCGTGATCCAAGCGCATTGCCTCCATCTTGATCTCGTTATCATCAACGACGTCGGCAATCTTCAACTCCCATTTCATCTTCTCTTCGAGACGAAGATCTTCGCTTCTTTTCAGTTTTGCTTCCAAATCATCGTTTTCTTTTACAAAAAACTCGAGAATAGGGTCGGGTTCATTTTCCGGTTCAACAACCTCCTAGATAAAAATATATCTACGTTAAGTTGGTCGACTTAATTGTTAGAAACACGAAATTAAACAAATATATAGTTATAACAAACAATCGTACCACATCCGAATAATAGAGCGGACGAGAGCCGGTGTGGACAGATGTCAAAACCATGACACTATATATATAACAAACAATTATCAAGTAAGAAAAATATACAAGTAATAATTATGCATCTAAACCATACAACTAATATTTTTTTAAAATATAAGAAAAAAAAGAGGCTCACCGAGGTGGTGTCGGTCACGGGGCGCCGCGGGCGATCGGCGGCGGTGAGGAAGTGGGGACGACACTATAAAAAGGCACAAATCTTATTTTAAATTGAGCTCAAAATGCATATAAAACAAATAAAATCCCCAACTTAGGCATTTCATCAAACACCTTGCTTGCACTAGAAAAATCAAATGAGTTAAACTAGCAAAATGAGCTAAAATTGAAATGCCGGAAGAGAAGATGAAGTTGCTAACCCTTATATAAGTAAGTGCTACCAATCTTAACAAATATTGTAGAGATCAAGTAGTGCTAGAGCTTGGGAGAGCAAAGAGAGACGAAATTGGAGCTTGAATGAAAGCAATGGAGCTGTGCGTCGGGTGGAAGAAGGCAATATAGGCCAAACCTTTAGTACCGGTACTAAAGGGTCTGGCCGTGGGGGCCGGGCGCTGCAGGCCGAACCTTTAGTACCGGTTGGTAATACAAACCGGTACTAAAGGGTCTGACCGTGGGGGCCGCGCACTGCAGCCGACTGATGCAACCCTTTAGTACCGGTTTGTATTACCAACCGGTACTAAAGGGTCCAACGCAACCGGTGCAATTAACTGCCGGGCTGTCTCGCCTCTGGAACCGGTACTAATACCCCTTTAGTACCGGTTCTAGTCAATCCGGTGCCAAATGTGGCCTCACCAAAGCCTTGTTTTCTACTAGTGCCAGTGATTTGGATCACCGCAAACATGGCATGAACCCTTCCTCGGTTTGTTGTTCTTCTTCTTAAAGTTGGTAGGCTGTGATGGCTTGTACTTTCCATCAGGCTTGCCCTTGCCTCCAGAGTTGTTCTTGTTAAACTTGGGCTTGTGGGGCGGCTGGTAGTTCTTCTTCTGTACCACATGGGCACTAGAGCCAGCCTCGGTAACTCGAGCACGTGTATCCTTTGCTCTCGCCTTCTCTTCCACATCAAGCGACCCAATGAGATCCGAAACGGAATACTCTTGTCTCTTGTGTTTCAGAGATGTAGCAAAGTTGCTCCACGAAGGTGGAAGCTTGGCGATAATGCCACCGGCCACAAACTTGTCCGGTAAAATACACGTAAAGTGCTAAAGTTCCTTAGCGAGTGACTGTATCTCATGAGCCTGCTGTACAACAGAGCGCTCATCAGTCATCTTGTAGTCATAGAATTGCTCCATGACGTACAACTCGCTGCCCGCGTCCGAGACCCCAAATTTGGCCTCGAGCGCATCCCACATGTCCTTGCCGTTAGAAAACGACATATACGAATCCACAATGGAATCGTCAAGAATACTCAAGAGGGCACTCTTAAACATGGTGTCGAGCTTCTCAAAAGCCTCCTGCTGTGCAGGATCAAGCTCGCCATCAGGCTTGCCTTTGGTGGCAGCATAGCAGTTCATGTTCTGAAATCATAACACTGCTCTCATGCGCCACCTCTTATACAATACCCCTTTAAAGGGAAACGGCTTTGTAGACGCGATAAAGCCAGCAGGTGTTGATTGCCTATAATCAGGTTTTTGGATTGTTGAATAATTAGACAATTTAGCATATGATTTAATTCGCGAAAACAGTAAACAATTCATGACTAGAATAATACAGATTGAACTAATCATGTGATCTACGTAAACAGTAGATAAACAGATTGAATCTAGAGCATGTACTACAAGTAGAAACTCTAGCATAACATCATATATGAAGACCAAGAACACGTACAGTGCAGCGGCAGCAGTGCCACTGGAGTTCCCCGTGTCGCCCATGTTGTCGATGAAGAGGTTGGCGATGTCGGGGAAGAAGTCGTCGTTGGGGAAGAACTCGAAGCCAGTAGTCGCGCGAGTGCGCTCCCCAAAAACCTGATCGCCCCTCTCCCGTACATGATCATAAGAGGCGGGGTTCCGGAGGCCAACTGTCCCTTCAACCGGTGCACGCCGGAAGACGGGATGGAGAAGACTTGGAAGACGGCGGCGCAAGATTTTGGAACGGTGTGAGACCATGTATCGCGTAGTAGTGGCTAGGGTTTGTCCCGGGCTGTATATATAGTGCGGCTCGGGTAGGACGTGGGCGCAGCCGCACGTTTAAGTCGGTAACAGCCCCACGATCATAAAGGATCGGAAACGGCTGAGGAATTAACGCGTCCGTTAATTACTAATCAATGACTCATTAATTTTCCCGGACTGCAAAAATATAAGCTCGGCTCGGCAAGATTCCCGCAACCCGCGTCGCGTCGCGTCGCGTCGTTTTCACCCCGCTTTATAAATAAAGTCACACCGTTTGTGACTGCTGCTGGGCCAGACAGCACAACGCCCAAAAGATTACGGCTGAACCGATACAAGGTGAAGAGGAACCCTCCAACGACAGATCAAAGATACACAACAAAGAAAAAAGAAAAACCGGACTTGCCAGCAAGAACTCTGAGGCAGGATCAAAAGAAACGAGGCTCCATGATGACGCCCCCCACAGGATGACGACGTAAAGCGCCGCCGCCATCTAGACCAAGAGGTAAGATTTTCACCGAAACCCTATTGAGGAGAGCGCACCCACAGCAGCGCCCCGTAGAGGGTCAGGCTGGGCAGACTAGCGCTCATCGGGAATGGCGGCGAGGTCCGGCTCAACTGCCGGCGAGTGAACTCATGACTCATGAGTTGAATCAATCGATCATCAAATAAAATGATGGATTCTGGATTCACGCATGGCGAAAAGCATAAAAGCGTATGGAGACGGATTCTTGATTCACGCCTAACCCAGAGTCGGATTCAACCGACTTCAACTTGGAGACGAAATCGGATTCGCCGCGACGCGTATGGGCAAGTGATTTGGAAACAAGCCATTCATGTGCTTGCCGAACGTTACCCTGAACCTGCATCACCGACTTGAGCCGAACTCGGACTCGCCGCGACGCGCAGCCTGTCCGTCGTCAATAAAGGCCCTTCACCGTGTCCTCCTCCCTCCACATCTCACACACTGCTCCAGCCTCCACCCCCCTAGTCGCAACCGAGCGAGCGAGATGGCGACGTCCGAAGGCAGCGCTCACTCGCAGTGGAGGAGGTTCTTCAGCGGCGCCGGCGGTGCTGACATCTTCGAGATCATCGACGCTGCCGTCGCCGCACTCGACCGCCCCGACGAGCTCAAGCAGAGGCGCGAACGGATCGCGCAGAGGCTCTACACCGGAGGTATCCTCTCCTGTGGCGACATTACCACGCCGCTGAAGGGATGCCGCTCCGTGGCCGTGAGCAAGGAGGACCGGTCACCAGCGAGTTCTGCAGCAGAGAAGGCCACGGCGCTGGTCAAGACGCGCATGTCCATGGACGTGAGCAAGAAGGAGGGGCCGTCAGGGAGTTCCGCAGAGAAGGCCACGGCGCCGGTCAAGAACCTCTCGCGCAAGAACTGCGCAGCTCATCCGCACTCCGCGACGCCGCCGGTCGCCGATCTTGACAGTAAAAAGGTACCGACGGAGCAGAGCATGGAGGCGATGCTCGTGAGGGCAAAGCGAAGGCTGAAAGAGGGATACGATGAATGCGAGGAGGCGAAGCGGCAGCGCAAGACCCAGCTGGTCGAGGCGCCGGAGATGGCGAAGCAGCGGCGGAAGAGACAACACCCGATCATCCGGCGGCCACCATCGCCGAGAGGCGCACCCTGATGTCTACTCTCCGTCAGTCCTGATTCCAACGTGAACACTTCCTGTATCTTCTTTTGTTTTAGCGAGCATCGGTGCATTGTACTCCGCAGCTCGTCCGCACTCCGCGACGCCGCCGGTCGCCGATCTTGACAGGAAAAAGGTACCGACGCAGCCGACGGAGCAGAGCATGGAGGCGATGCTCGTGAGGGCGAAGCGAAGGCTGAAAGAGGGATACGATGAATGCGAGGAGGCGAAGCGGCAGCGCAAGACCCAGCTGGTCGAGGCGCCGGAGATGGCGAAGCAGCGGCGGAAGAGACAGCACCCGATCATACGGCGGCGGGACGAGGTCCGATGCGTGGCCACCATCGCCGAGAGGCGCACCCTGATGTCTACTCTCCGGTTTAGCTGGGTTTCGTTAGTTAGGTGGCTCATGAGTCCTGATTCCAACGTGAACACTTCCTGTATCTTGTTTTGTTTTAGCCTGAGCATCGGTGCATTGTACCACGATGGATGTTTTTTTTTCCTATCTGGGTCACAAGATGATACAAGCTGATGTACGTATCCGTCACAAGATGATGCAAGTTGTATTTTAGAGAAAGTGATAGTTATGATTTCCGTCTGTATGAATTGAATCAACTTATTTTTAGATAATAGGGTGCGGATCCCCGGCCTATGCATCAAAATGATGCACACAACCACCGCAATTATTTAAAATTTGAGTATCTCGGGTGTACCAATCATGGATCGCACAAAGTGAATACAAATATCAGCCAGACAAAAACAGCTCTATCCATCTAGTCTCCTATGATGTTGCCACCCACCCCGGCAGAAGATAGCCCGTACGACCATCATCATTCGAGTACATTCTGAATCCATGAGACCACGTCGCTCCGCAGGTAGAAGAAATGACCACATATGGATCCAGTAAGTGGCCTTTTTGATAACCTGCAAATAATGAATAGATGTTGCATTGTTAAAAATAACGTCATTTCTGCGGTTCCAAATAGCCCATAACACTGCCGCAATGCCTATCCGAATGAGCTCCTTGGACTTCTTGTCCACCCCATTAAGCCAACTTCCAAACATATTCGGAATGCTAGAAGGAGGTTTAATGTTAAATGTAAAATGTATCATGCGCCAAATATCCCGTGCAAAAGAACAAGAGATAAAAAGGTGTTCTACAGACTCATCCGCATTACAAAAAACGCATTTTTTACACCCGATCCATTTCCTTTTAATCAAATTGTCCTTAGTCAAAAGTTCTTTCCTGTGTAAGAACCACAAAAAAATACGAATCTTTAATGGGACTTTCGATTTCCATAAGTATTTTCGCAAGTATGGTGTATGTCCATTCATTAATGCAGTATAGTATGATTTAACTGAAAAAACACCCGATGGTGTTAGGCTCCAGTTAAATCTATCGGGCTCATCTGTCAAATGAATCTGCATGAGTTTTTCAACTAAATGAAACCAAAGCTCTCTATTATTTCCAACTAGGTTTCTTCTAAAGTTGAGATTAATAGACACAACTGAAATATGCTTGTCTGACGCATTAGCATATAGGGATGGATATTCACTCGCAAGTGTAGTATTACCCATCCAGACATCCTGCCAAAACCGAGTCTGTTGACCATCCCCTATGTCAAACGACCCAAATTTGTAGAATTCATCCTTAACTCTCATAAGCCCCTTCCAAAAAGGTGAATCAGTGGGTTTCATTTGTACTTGCGAAAGACATTTGTCTCTCAAATATTTATTTGTTAAAATCTCTTGCCACACACCTTCTTCAGTAAGCATTTTAAATAGCCATTTACTCAATAGGCATCTATTCTTTATTTCAAGCACTTCAATACCGAGTCCCCCTTGGTCTTTTGGTCTACATACAATATTCCATCTAGTGAGCCTGTATTTTCTCTTATGTTGATTACTTTGCCAAAAAAATCTTGACCGATAAAAATCTAATCTTTTACGTACCCCCTTAGGTATTTCGAAGAAAGACAATAAAAACATCGGCAAACTAGTCAAAACCGAATTAATAAGCACAAGACGATCTCCGTATGATAACATCTTGGCTATCCAAGATCCTAACTTCCCTTCGAAGCGATCTTCCACCGATTTCCATTCCTTGTTTAGTAACTTCCTATAATGGATGGGAATACCGAGATATTTGAAAGGTAAAGAACCTATTTCGCACCCAAATATGCTACGGTATTGCTCTTGCTCCTCCAACGGTTTTCCAAAACAAAATAACTCACTTTTATGAAAATTGATCTTCAAACCCGATAGTTGTTCGAAGAATGCCAATATTAATTTCATGTTCACGGCTTTCGCAACATCGTGTTCTAGAAATAATATTGTGTCATCAGCATACTGGAGAATTGAAACCCCACCATCGACCAGATGTGGTATTAACCCCCCAACCTGCCCATCATCCTTAGCTCGCTGAATTAAGATTGCTAGCATATCAGCAACAAGGTTAAACAACAGCGGGGACAACGGATCCCCTTGTCGTAAACCTTTTAACGTTTGAAAGTAATGCCCAATATCATCATTTAACCGAATACCGACACTTCCCCCTTGAACAAATCTAGCAGTCCATTCACACCACGCTGGTGCGAACCCTTTCATGCGAATCACTTGTTGCAAGAAGGACCACTTAACCTTGTCATATGCTTTTTCAAAGTCAAATTTAAACAGTACCCCATCGAGTTTCTTCCTATGCATCTCATGGATCGTCTCATGTAACACCACCACTCCTTCCAAAATATTCCTCCCTGGAATAAAGGCCGTTTGAGTAGGCCGCACAACTCTACTCGCAATTGACGTCACCCTATTAGTACCCACTTTTGTAAATATTTTAAAACTGACATTAAGGAGACATATTGGCCTATATTGTTCAATTCTGCTGGCATCTTCTTTTTTGGGTAACAACGTAATAATCCCAAAGTTGAGCTTATACAATGGTAGTTCGCCCATTCGCAACTGAGCAAACATTGCCATTAAATCATCTTTTAAGATATGCCAGAATTTTTGATAAAACTCCGCGGGAAACCCGTCCGGTCCCGGAGACTTATTATGTTCCATTTGCGAAATAGCATCATACACTTCTTTCTCAGTGAACTCTGAAGTCAAAATACTATTCTCCTCCGATGATATTTGAGGCATATCATTCGTAAAATCCTCATTCATCGTAAAAAAGTTAGGATCCGGGGCTCCAAATAATTTTTTGTAGTATTCCGAAATGAACACTTTTAAATTTTCCTCCCCAACTATAGTTCCCTCATCCTACTCTAATTGGAAAATTCTCTTTTTCCGATGTCTCCCGTTGGCCATAATATGGAAATAGCGCGTATTATTGCCCCCCTCTTGAACATATTTCACCTTTGCTCTTTGAGCCCATTTCGATTCCTCAACACGTAAAAGTTTACCAAGTTCAATTTCGGCTTCTTTTTTTGTTGCCCGTTCGGCCGCATTTAAAAGAACCGTTTCCGCTTTAATATCAAGTAAATCAATTGTATGTAGAAGTTTTTCTTTCAGTTTTCTATACTCCGCATTCAAATTCTTTGCCCATCCACGAAGGAATTGTCTTATATGACGTATTTTATTTTGCCAACGCTGTATAGGAGTATCCCCAACATGGACCGACATCCACTCACGTTGGATCAACTCCTTAAACCCTTCCTGGCGCATCCAGGACTGTTCGAAATAAAAATGGTTTTTGTTTCCTAAATGGGCTTGCTCCCCGGAATTGATAATTAAAGGTGTATGATCTGAACCCGTACGTGTCATCCCATGAACCGACACCAAAGGATATTTCTGCTCCCATGTCACACTAGAAAGGAAACGGTCCAACTTCTCATATGTTGGCGTCTCCCGTCTACTCGCCCATGTATATTGTCTACCAGAAAGCTTTAACTCTTTAAGTTCTAGACTTTCGATGATAGCATTAAAAATGACCGGCCACCGCGCATTGAAATTTGAGTTATTCTTTTCCTCTTCTCTTCTAATTATATTGAAATCCCCCCTACCAACATTGGAAACGTCTCCCCCTCACAAATACGTACTAGCTCGGCCAAAAAATCTGGTTTCTTATCATCCTGTGCAGCCCCGTAAACCACTACTAGAGACCATACAAAACCATCTCTCTTTGTTCGCACATGAAATTTTACGCAAAAATCTCCTGTGATCACATTTTGGATAGAAAAAATGGAGGTATCAAAGCCCACAAGCATCCCTCCCGATCGTCCATGGGGAGGCATGCAATACCAAGTGAAATCCATTCCTCCTGCTAGATATTTGAGGAAGGGAGTTGCAAATGATGATCTTCCTGTTTCAATTAGAGCAACAAAGTCTAGCTTTTGTTCCCTAACGGTCTCACTAACTGTCAAGTGTTTAGCAGTATCCCCAAACCCATTTGTATTCCATATCATTCCTTTCATATTTACTTATTTTTTAGCTTAAAAATTCTTGCAATACGTCTACTTGGCCGCTGAGTACACGCGTTGTACTTGCGGCCCCGCTTAATAGTTTGCTTTGTCATATGAAGGTCCGCATTACCTTCAGTTATGTCAAGCTCATCATCTAGATCATCACATAAATTTGACGCTTGTCGCATTACAAGACTAGTGTCATTATCCACCACAAGTAGGTTGTTTTTTAGGAATGTAATACTTCTTTCTTGTTCTATGTTTCGGATGGCTGCAATAGATGAATCAATTTGCCCTCTAGACTTTCCTAACGAAATTCCTAGTCGATCAGCTCTATTTTTCATCTCCTCGTCAGAAAAAAACAGAATTGAAAGCTTTGAGTTTGGTGTACCTTTGGGGATGCCGAGATTCTTTTTGTAAGCCAGCTCCACCGCCCTCTCAATCAGCGGCACAGCAGCATCTGGTTGAGCTCGTAGCCGCGCACTCGACCGAGCTTCAGTATCAGGTAGTCCACCAAAAGTCTTCATCTCCTCCCGCGTAGGCCTCCATCCCTTCCCCATCAGATCATCATTGCACATCCCGCCTGGACGTGTACGTGTAGTAGATGAAATGACCGAAAGTCCGCATCAAAACAGGCCCATTATTGCATGTTGGTGTTTGCGGAGAAGTAGGTGCAGTGGGAGTCAATATTGCCGTATGCGTGCTCGGCTCCCCTGCACTGCCGCTGACATTGTCCGCTTGTTCATCAGCAACCGAGTCGAAACAGTGCTCCAGCACCGCTGGTCCTCTATCGTAAAACCCAGGCGAACCGCTGCCGCGACAACCTCCCGCAATTGGTGTTGTCAAAATGACAGTTTCAGCATCCCTGACCTCCGCATCACCCAAACCATTAACAGAACTCAGCGTGGCATGCCCCATCTCAGTACCAAAATCATCCAGTTTGCCTCCATCGCCTTTAGGACTTGAAGATATCCACTCCGAGGAGGCCTCATCCGCCCGCCCCTCCATACCCTGGTTCGATTGATTAGCTATTGCCACCTTATGTAACCACTCTTGTTTAGCCTCCTGAATTTGTTTCAGAACTCTCGGGGAAAATCTCACCCCCGGTGTCATTTCTTGCATAGCATTAGACACCGTTTCGCCACCAATCTTATTGCTACCACGGTTTTCTGTAACCTCATCTGTCGCCATATCACTAGTCTCATTATTTTCCATCTCAGTCTCCTTCTTTTCAGCATTCTGTGATTCCTCCTCAGATTTGTCATTCCCATGATTATCATTATCATCATCATGTGGCGGCGAACGAGGTGGATCATCTTCCACATCCGTAGTATCCACCGGCTGTTCCACCTTAAAGCTGAGCCGATAGAACCCATCTTTGATAAACACAAGCCATGATGATGGAATGAGAGTATAGTCTACACAGCCAACAAAGATCCGCAAAACTCCATGTTGACGTGTAAACTCCATATCCACCTTATAGGTTTTTCCAAACAGCGAACCCAAGCTCCACATTGATAAATAATCTCCTATCAATTTTGTGGGAATACCCGAGATCCTAATCCATTTTTTAGGCAGCACCATACTCGGTTCCAATTGACTCACCCAAGGAACAACCGTGATCTCACAATTGCTATTTGGTACTTTGCACGGCCCAAAGATGGCCAACCTATCAAGCTCGCTCCTTGATGGGAAAGGAGTTTTGAAAACATTATGTCCAACTTGAGTGACAGCCCAGGTAAATTGTTCCATTGGAACTAGCCTTTGTAACTTAAGAACAATTTGAGGCACCGATAGATCCCCCCCGGAAACGGTCACCATGGCTAACCTCACATTGTCTATCTTTGGTTTATGTGTGTCCGTTGTTGGCTGTTCAAAAAACGTCAAGGCATCATTGATAAAGCCATGCAAAATCACCTGAGGTTTTGGTGCCTTCAGCAACGGGCATGCCTCTGAACCATGTTCCTTGCTCTCACAAACAGCACAAACCTCCACGGAGCAGTCCTTCCCATGGTGTCCCGGTTCATCGCAGCGGTAACACCTATTATAGGCTTTCGTTTTTGCTTTCTTTGCCGCAGCTCCTTCCTGTCCAACTTGCTCAGCAGCAACACTTGACCGAGCACCTCCATCATGTTGCTGTACTACCACATTCTGATTAGAAGCCGAAGCATCAAGTGCTGGAACCTCTTTTGTCACTGCGGTGGAAATCGGCACATACTGTGCAGTCACCGGTGCTGTCTCACTAGCCACCGGAGCCAGGACACTAGGTTGACGCAGCGTCTCAGCAACCTGTTTGACCATCTTGGCTGTCATCTCCTCGTTGATACCAAGCATAGAATCCCCGCTGTTATTCTGGCTCGCATAGCCAGCGCGAGGTCCTCTTTGGTACGATCCTCTACCCCCGTCAAATCGGCCTGCTCGATAATACTGAAAAGGTCGGTTGTACGGTCTCGGATGTCCTCCATTGCCGAAGCCTGAACCCGCATTGTAGCCACCATAACCAGCAGAATTCACCGCATGGAAATCCTGCTGACGATGGTCAGGATGACCTGCAGTCCCGCTTGATCCACCGGCCACAAAATTGATCTGCCCTTGCGCAAAGTTTCCTCGGCCAGCTGCGCCTCCGCGGAACGAAGGGCCGCCACCACCATAACCACGCCCAGGGACATGACCTCCTCCATTAACTCGGCCTGGACCTTGGCCGCGGCCATCGCCGCCAAAGCCTCGTCCACCACCATTGTTCGCCATCGTAGCGGCGCTCTCGCACTGAGACAACGGATTTGATCGATAATTTCTGGTAAACCCTAACAGCGTACAGCCGCCGTGGTTTTTAGTTAGATCGATACGACCACGCAACCTATCGATCGCACTCGTATGCTGGCCCGCAAAGCCATATTGGTTTACCATCTTAATACCAGGCCCATTCAGGTCAACTTGGCCCGCATAGCCCTTTACTGAATTTTTGAATTTTGAATAATTTGATCCTGAAATTACGTTCGTCTTCCTCCGGTCCGGCGACGCACCGCCGAACCGCTTCCCACGACGGCGAACCACCTCCCACACACCCGTTCCATCATCGCATGATGTCACCGACGGTGGCAGAACCGGCAGCCTTGTAAAGTCTAACCTTCCGCAACGGCGATGTACATCATGCAGCTCCAAAGAACTGGCCGATCGCACCGGAGTAAGCGACGGCGACACCTGCAAAGCAAGAGCAGCATACCTTTGTGCTTGTCGTCTGGCGATCCTCTTCTCCCCTCTGGAAGTGCGACCTTCTAGCGACCAAGGTGAATCCGGCGACGGCGACCGGCAGATGTACCGCAAGCTCTCCTCGACGGCGACCTCAGCAGCATCGCATGCGTTCCCGTCATTGCCTTCATCCTCCTCCTCTGCAAGATCACCGTCCGGCAGACGCTCCTCTCCGGCACCGGCCGGCAAACGCTCCTCCCCGGTGAGATCGGCATCCAGCGCCCAGAATCGCCCTCGCGTCGCCTCTAACGGCTCTCCGCCCATCCCGCCCATCAATGGTTGTGCTATGTGAATTGACGAACTGCAAATGTGTAAATTTACATAGGAAAACATTGGGGCAATAGCTAATCAGATAATAATATATCTATCTTTTCCAGTAGACACTTAAACAACCATGTTTTGTTAAACTCTTCGACCACAAAAATAACCTAAGCACAAGTTTTCTTGAAACCGTGAAGCATTTCATCTCTGAAGAAAATATACCAATGCATGCGCTTTCAAGAAATAACCGTGAATTCAACTCTATACAAGGCCATCGGTGACCATCAGACATTTTGCCCTTTAGCAAATTCTACATAGACAACAAAATCCATATTATCCAGTCTACATGTTCAGGAAACAACATTGGTAACTGCGAAAGCCCAGCTAGGTAGGTGCTACCAGTGAAACTTTAAAACTAAGAGGGCCCCCTCCTATCTCTGCAGCCATTGATTTTCGTCGAGATTTGTGCAGCTTGCTTAACTATTATTTTTACAAAGCAGACCCTGCACTTTGACAATATTTTCAATTGGCTATATGTAGGGAGGCCGAATTATATAAAATACAATAATCGGAAAATATAAATGCAATAATCCGAAAAATATAAAATGCAATAATCTGAAAATGCAATAGTCCGAAAATATAAAATGCAATAATCCAAAATTATAAAAATGCAATAATCCGAAAATATAAAATGCAATAATCCGAAAATGCAATAATCCGAAAATGCAATAATCCGAAAATATAAAATGCAATAATCCGAAAATACAAAATGCAATAATCTGAAAATGCAATTATCCGAAAATGCAATAATCCGAAAATATATAATGCAATAATCTGAAAATATAAAATGCAATAATCCGAAAATGCAGTTATCCGAAAATATAAAATGCAATAATCTTGATGGTAGGTAAAAACAAATGATGATTTGTTATGAGGGATTCATTAAGACAATTTTTCAAAATTTAGGGTGTTGACTGCAAAATGTTTTGCACGCATCTTGAGATAGATCGACGGTTCTAGTCATGGGAGGACGCCCTCTTAGTTGTGGAAAAACAGCGTCCCCTAGTCTCCCCATTCCATAGAATTTGGGAAGATGTTTGAACCTGGTTAAGCAGCAAAGCACTATTTGATGGATCAACAAAATCATGTATTTCACTAGTGCTTTCTAAAAGGTTACACCCTCGCCATCCACCAATGCAGCAGGTTTTTTGACACGCTTTTTTCCCTACCAGGGTATCTAAGGGGACTGGAGGGTTTAGGGTTTTAACGAGGCGGGCCTGCTGTAAATATAATTGATCTTACCTTCAAAGAAAAGTGTCATCAGTTGTAGGTGTAAAGTGTACTTGATCAGTAGCTAAGTTTAAACCGGATCAAATAAAGTAATTATTATCACACTGCATAATAACGATGATCCAACTTTCAGGTATGAATCTAGCCTTTTTTAGAAAAGGGGAAAGTCCCAGCCTCTGCATCGAATTGATGCATAAGGCATTTATTAATTTATTTCGAATCCAGCATTACAAATTCATGGGTCATACAAGGTCGAAACATGAATCAACCATCTAAAAAAGATAGACAACATGAAATGACTCTTCATTAACATGTTAATCTAAGATCAAAACGCCAGCTGCACTGGGTATAGAACTCCTGTGCCACCAAAAGAAGTCGGCTGCACCCAAAATCCAGAGCGGCTCGCTTGTCCGTTGGTTGTAGGTAAGACCACGTACGGATCCAATGTATAGCCATCGGTAACACCTGCATAAATGAAGAATTTTGTGCCTTGTTAAAAATAACATCATTACGCACATTCCAAATGGCCCAGATTAAAGCACATGTTCCCACTCAGATCTGTGCTTTATCCCTCCTGTCCACTCCCCTTAACCAGTTCCCAAACAGGTTAGCTATACTATTTGGGGGCTGGATATTAAAAGCCATGGACACAATTCGCCAAACCATTCTAGCTAAAGGACAGGTAATAAACAAGTGTTGTATCGTTTCCTTTTGATTAAAAAAAACAACAAATTGTAGACCCATTCCAATTTCTCTTAGCTAAGTTCTCTTTTGTAAGAATCTCTTTCCGATGAAGGAACCACATAAAAATCTTTATTTTCAGTGGTACTTTCATTTTCCAAATATATTTTCGAAGATATTTAGTATTATCACTGAGATAATCTAAATACAAGGATTTGACGGTAAATTTTCCTGTTGTAGTTAAGCCCCACTTGAACTTATCAGGCTCGGCATTTAATCGCACATTCATTAACCGGCTAACCAGATGTAGCCATCTATCCCACCTAGTATCGGTTAGGGCTCTCCTGAAACCTAAGTTAGGCGGAGGTCCTTGAGCCAACACATCAGCAACCGAAACATTACTGCGATGTACTATTCTATAAAGCGAGGGACATTGGCGAGAAAGGGGCTTATCCCCGAGCCAGGTATACTTTCCCCGTTTCCAATAGCAAAAGACCCACGTTTAAAAAAATCCTCCTTTACTTTCATGAGGCCTTTCCAAAACGGAGAGTCATGTATTTGAACTTTAACCTGAGATAAAGATTTGGAATGTAAATATTTGTTGTGTATAAGCTCATGCCAAACCCGGCCCATCTTCTGAAAGGAGCTTGAATAGCCATTTGCATAACAAACTTTTATTTTTCGATTCAAGGACCTCTATCCCTATATCGCCCTGCTTCCAAGGTGTGATACGCCACAAGCGGTCAAGGACTTCCGGCCCATTTCACTGCAGCAATACGTTCCGAAGCTAATTGCCAAGGTGTCTCCAGCCAGTCATAACCAGATTAATTAATTGATCCAACGCAGTTATGATTTATCCGTGGAAGATCAATTATAGAGAATTTTGAGACTGCGGTGGAGATGGTACAGACTGCTAACAAACTTCGCAAACCTGTTATTATTGTTCTAAAGTTGGATTTCCACAAGGTGTTCGATACTGTACAATGGCCAGCACTTCTGCATATGCTATCTGCCCGAGGATTCCCTGATCCTGGTGGAACATCGCAGGCCCAGGTTTACAATGAGCAAAAGCCTGGATCGTTACGATCTAAACTAGATCGGAAACAAGAAACTCAAGCAAAACGTTAGAGTAAAAACGAATTTGGTGGCCAGAGGCACGTATCGCGCCTCTTAATTCTTCTCTTTATTTATTTCTTGATTTTCGTTGTGATACAAGGAGCACCCCTGGTGGTCTATTTATACATGGCCAAGGAGGGATTTGAAACCATACTAGGACTAGAAATCCTACTCCTATTAGGACTTGTACTAGCACATATTCCTAAATTGTCCAATCCGTGTCCAACCAGGTTAATTCGTACATTCACCTCCTTAACCTGGTTTGTCCCTTCCTTCATTACTTGAATGCCGATCTTGTCTCGCATTTCCTGAAACTTTGGTCGACTCAATGGCTTTGTCAGGATATCAGTGAGTTGCTCGTTTGTGCAGACATACCGCACGTCAATGCTACCAGTGTCCACACATTCTCGGATAAAATGATACCGAGTTTCAATGTGTTTGCTTCGCTCATGGAGTACTGGATTCTTGCAGAGTGAAATAGCTGATTGGTTATCAATTCGGAGCACCACCGGTTCCACCTCCGTCTTCATCATGAGATCAGCTAGAAGCCTCCCCAACCATACGCCTTGGCACGCTGCCGTGCTTGCTGCAATGTACTCCGCCTCACAAGAGGAGAGTGCCACTATCTTCTGTTTTTTAGAGCACCAACTGATCGGATTGGAACCAAGATAGACTATCATCCCCGACGTACTTTTCCGATCATCTATATCACCTGCCATGTCACTGTCCGAGTAACCATGAAGCTTCAGTCCTTCTTCTCCTTTCTTATACACGCAGCCATGATCCAACGTCCCTTTGATGTACCGCAACACTTGTTTCACAGCAGCAAGATGTTCGGTAGTAGGCTTCTCCATGAACCGACTCACAATCCCAATGGAGTGAGCTATGTCTGGACGTGTATGGATCAAATACCGTAGGCTGCCCACGATGCTTCGGTATTGAGTACTATCCACAAGAGGGTTTGAGCTATTCTTGCTCAACTTCGCTCGTGGATCCATGGGAATCAGAGTTGGGTTACAATCTTTCATCCCACACTTGTCCAGCACCTTCGCTGCATATGCCGATTGACTCAAGGAAATTGTGCCGGAGTTTTGACGCACTTCAATACCGAGGTAATAGTTGAGCAAGCCAAGGTCGCTCATGCTAAACTCCTGCTTCATCTCGTTTTTGAAGGTTTCAATCTCTCTAGTACTTGCTCCGGTGATGATTAAATCATCCACGTCCATACTGATCAGCTGGTGAACATCACACAACATGTACCTGAAGGCTGAAGCTGTGATCGTGCCGACTCTGGCTGGGAAGGAGGTCTAATTTATGATCGGAGGTTCAGCTGGCTTTTGTAGGAATTAACCTGGTTGGACACGGATTGGACAATTTAGAAATATGTGCTAGTACAAGTCCTAATAGGAGTAGGATTTCTAGTCCTAGTATGGTTCCAAATCCCTCCTTGGCCATGTATAAATAGACCACCAGGGGTGTTCCTTGTATCACAACGAAAATCAAGAAAGAAATAAAGAGAAGAATTAAGAGGCGCGATACGTGACTCTGGACACCAAATTCGTGTGGCTTGGCTCGAGAGATGCCTTCAGCCAGAGTCGGCACGATCACACAACCTTAGAATGGCTTGGCTCGAGAGATGCCTTGTGGCCACGGCGTTCGGCAGCAACTGGCCCGGCCGCAGCCGGACGTCAACTTCACCATCGGCGTCGTCTGGTGCAAGAACTGCCGCTACGCGCCGGCTACGTCCCGTCCAAGAACGTCGCGCCCCTCCCGAGTACGCACGCACCGCCGGACAACGGCGCGCCGCACACTCACCGTTTTCCTTTTTTGTGCAGGCGGAGCAGGCGGTGCCGTTCGGCAGCGACGACTGCGTGGTGTACGTGTGGCGCGGCGGGGCGCGTGCGGCCTGGCCGCCGTCCTGCCCCGCCGGAAAATGGGGTCGCCGCTCAGTTTCCGGGAGTACGTGACGCGTCCTGACGGCCTGCAGAGGCGGTTTACACAGCCGGCACGAAGGTTTACACAGCCGGCAACTTCCTGTTGGGCCCGCGAGACCCCAGAAAGTGCTGACGAAAGATAATGAGTTTACACCCATGGCGGTAACAAATAAACTGTTCTGCTTCTTCAACAAAACACCATTTCATTGGTGTCAGTAGCAGCGATCACGATGACATACATACACATGATCAATCACGAACATAATAAACCAGAAACCAAGACAAACAACTGAGCATGAAAACACGTGACAATGATTTCTCAAGGTCTCAGCTGCTAGTTGTTTCTAGACAGATGAACAAGATTGCTGCTTCTAAGCAAAGTTTTATCTCTGCTCTATGGTGCACATCGTTCAGTTCCTAGTGTATCAAAATTTTCTGTTTTACATTGATAGCATGGCATTTCAAAGGACTAATGCACTAGTAGAAAACAAGCCTTTGGTGAGGCCACATTTGGCACCGGATTGACTGGAACCGGTACTAAAGGGGTATTAGTACGGTTCCAGAGGCGAGACAGCCCGGCAGTTATTTGCACCGGTTGCGTTGGACCCTTTAGTACCGGTTGGTAATACAAACCGGTACTAAAGGGTTGTATCAGTCGGCTGCAGCGCGCGGCCCCCACGGTCAGACCCTTTAGTACCGGTTTGTATTACCAACTGGTGCTAAAGGTTCGGCCGGCAGCCCCCGGCCCCCACGGCCAGACCAATACAAACCGGTACTAAAGGTTCGTCCTATATTGCCTTCTTCCACCCGAGGCACAGCTCCATTGCTCTCATTCAAGCTCCATTTTCTTCTCTCTTTGCTCTCCCAAGATCTAGCACTCTTTGATCTCTACAACATTTGTTAAGATTGGTAGCACTTACTTATATAAGGGTTAGCAACTTTATCTTCTCTTCCGGCATTTCAACTTTAGCTCATTTTGCTAGTTTAACTCATTTGTTTTTTCTAGTGCAAGCAAGGTGTTTGATGAAATGCCTAAGTTAGGGATTTTATTTGTTTTATATGCATTTTGAGCTCAATTTAAAATAAGATTTGTGCCTTTCTATAGTGTCGTCCCCACTTCCTCACCGCCGCCGATCGCCCGCGGCGCCCCGTGACCGACACCACCTCGGTGAGCCTATTTTTTTTCTTATATTTTTAAAAAATATTAGTTGTATGGTTTAGATGCATAGTTATTACTTGTATATTTTTCTTACTTAATAATTGTTTGTTATATATATAGTGTAATGGTTTTAGATATATTTATATAATGCAGATGAATCGACAATGGATGTACGTTGACCAACGCTCTCCGGAGTTCATTAGTGGCCTACAGGAATTTCTCCGTGCGGCTGAGTTAAACAAGAAGAATGGTTTTATGTTTTGTCCATGCGATGAGTGTCGGAATAAGACGAATTACCCTAGCGCAAGAACCCTAAACTTCCACCTGTTCCGGAAAGGCTTCATGCCCAATTATTTTTGTTGGACCCAGCACGGAGAAACATGGGTTATAATGGAGGACAATGAAGAAGATGATGATGACAACTATCATCTGTTCTCTGAACACGGTGATACTAAAATGGGGGAAGACGAAGCTGAGCATGAAGTCATTGTTGATGATCAGTCTGATGATGATCTTCGTCAGGTTATTCTTGATGAACAGATAATCTGCGGAACTGAAAACGAGTGGTTGAAATTAGAGCGCATGTTGGAGGACCACAAAAAATTATTGTATCCAACTTGTGAAGATGGCCAGAAAAAGCTGGATAGCACCCTGGAATTGCTTCAATGGAAGGCAAGGAATGGAGTATCTGACAAGGGATTTGAACACCCGGCTGAGTTGCTGAGAATGCCAAGTTGTTGCGATGGCACAAAGAAGACCGTAAGGAAGACGAGATGCTGAGACACCCGGCTGATGGGTCGCAGTGGAGAAAGATTGACAGTGAGTTTCGAGATTTTGCAGCTGACGCAAGAAACTTAAGGTTTGGTCTAAGTACAGATGGCTTGAATCCATTTGGGGAGCAGAGCAGCAGTCATAGCACCTGGCCTGTGACTTTATGTATCTATAATCTTCCTCCTTGGTTGTGCATGAAGAAAAAGTATATCATGATGCCAGTGCTTATCCAAGGCCCGAAGCAACCCGGCAACGACATTGATGTGTATCTGAGGCCATTAGTTGACGAACTTTTACAGTTGTGGTCTGACGAAGGTGTGCGTGTGTGGGATGAGTATAAACAGGAGGAATTTAACCTACGAGCGTTGATGTTTGTAACCATCAATGATTGGCCTGCTCTTAGTAACATTTCTGGACAATCAAACAAGGGATACAATGCATGCACGCATTGTTTAGATAAGACTGACAGTATATATTTGTGTAACAAGATTGTGTACATGGGGCATCGTCGATTTCTTGGACCCAAGCATCCCTTAAGGAAGAAAGGCAAACATTACAAAGGTGAGGCAGATCATCGTCTGAGGCCTACCCGCCCTTGTAGTTCTGTTATATATGATATGGTTAAGGATTTAAAAGTAATCTTTGAAAAGGGTCCTGGGGGACTAAAAGTTCCGAATGACGCAAACAACCACGTACCCATGTGGAAAAAGACATCTATATTTTGGGAGTTGCCCTATTGGATACTGCTAGAAGTTCAATCTGCAATCGACGTGATGCACGTGACAAAGAATATTTGCTGCAACCTGCTTAACTTCTTGGGCGTGTATGGGAAGTCGAAAGAAGGGAAGTCAAAAAAAGGGAAGTCCAAAAAGGGGATGTCAAAAAAAGGGAAGTCAAAAGATACACCGAAAGTAAGGCAGGCCCATCAACGTATGAGCGAAGAGATGCATCGAGACGACAATGGGACAGAGAATGAACCAGCTCCTGCCAGCTACGCTCTTACGAAAGAAGAGAAGAAAATATTTTTTTGTCGGAGGGTGACTCCCACGTAACAGGGGTAGTATCGCCCCGAAGAGAGGTTCGAAGGGGGACTGAACACGGAGGTCAAACAACCCTCGAAGCACGCCGCGACGTTGCTCGCGGTGCCTGGAGCGGAGCTGCACAACAAAGAGTGACACCGGCCCTTACCCAGGTTCACGGCCCTCAAGATGAGGTAAAACCGCTACTCCTGCTTGTCTGAATTGCACTGTGGTGACTGCAGTACAGCGAGCCTCCGGGCGCTGAGGAGGTCCGGAGGTGGAGGACGCTATCTAATTTGGGATCAAATTCCTGGGTCCCTTGCTACGGAAGTGCCCCTTCTCCTTATATAGTTGCCCCGGGCCTCATCCCTGCGACCTGCGCAGTGGAAGGGTTCCCACATGGCGACGAGCGGCGGAGCGGGGTGCACCACTACTCCCTCGTCCATGGACTCGGTCCATGGTCGTAAAGCCTGCCTTCGTGGCAGGGCAGCTGTCTCCTCCGTCCTTGGACGCAGCTCCTCCGCGCTAAAGCGACGCGCCGTGGCCGACAGGCCGCAGGCTTTGCAGAGCGGCCCGCAGATGCGGCAGAGACCATAGAGAGCGCCCGCGGTGACGTCGTCGTTGGAGCGTTGCGCCGGCCAACTGCTTTATCGCCCACGGTGACGTCGTCGTTGGAGCGTTGCGCCGGCCAACTGCTTTATCACCAAAGAGGTAAGCCACGTTAGCGGCGCAGGAGCCACAGAGCTTTGTTGACTCCTCTTATCACCGGGACGGCAACTGCGGCACTGGCGCTGTCGCGCGCGCAGGCGCGCGCGTCACCCTGCGGCTGCTGCAGAGCCCATGTGCGCTCTGCAGCGCTTCCTTCGCCGCGAAGTATTCCCTCGGGGGCCTGAGGCTCTAGAGGGGGAGGAGCCGTGCTGGCTCCCCTCAGAGGGAGAGAGCCCTCAAGTGGACGCCCTCGGGGAGAACCTCCTTCAGGCCTCCGGTGGCGCCCCAAGTCCCCTCCAGGGGTTTCCGCCTCGGGGGGCTCCTCAAGCGGTCTGCTTGGTCCTTAGCCGTTTTGTAGATGCTGTCGCGGGTACGGCGAGTGGAGAGTGGGCTCTGCACACCCTAGAATCCACTGGGCCGACAGTAGCCCCCGGGGCCATGATGGGCACGGCGAGGCCCATCGGGGCTAGGCGAAGCGTCGTGGGCCCAAAACTGCAGGCCGGCCGCGGTACACGCGTCACCCGGAGGTGGACTTGTGGCGACTCGTTTTCTCCGGCGAAGACGTGCGTAGTGGGGGGACCACCACGTTCGCCACGTCCTCCATGATCGTGCCTCGGTAACCGCCCGGACGGGGTTAAAAGCCGTGCGCTGGTCCGAGCCGCAGTCATTACCCCGTCCTGTCTTGTCCATCCGCCCAACAGTACTCCGCCTCCTAGACTGCCACCTCCGGCGAATCTTCCCCTCCTTCGCTTCCTCCGCGCTCCCGTCCTTCTCCGACGATGGGAGGATCCAAGGGCAAGAAGACGGCGGCCTCGGCCCGCCAAGACGCACAGGGGGAGGTGGAGTTCGGCCCCTCTCTGGTCGGGGCGCGCATCACCGCGGCGGCGCTGGACAAGATCCAGCACCTGGTCGCCGGGAAGCACAATGAGCATGGCGTCAGCGCCATTTTGCCTGCGCGGACCGGTCGCTTCCCCGCTGGCTACTTCCCCATCTTCCTCCATACACTCTACGCTGGACTGGTGCCGCCGTATTCTCCTTTCCTCGAGGCCGTCCTCGAGTTCTACCAGGTCCACCTTCTGCACCTCCACCCCAACGCCATCCTTGTTCTCTCCATTTTTGCCTTCTTGTGCGAGGCTTACTTGGGAGTGAAGCCCTCCATCGCTCTCTTCCGAAGCTTCTACGCACTGCGGAACACTGCGAAGAAGGAGCGGACGGGCTGCGTATCCTTCCGCATCGCGGACGGCATGGGAGACGTCTACATCCCCCTGGTCTGGAACGGCGACAGGCCCGTGACGGCGGTGTCGAAGAAGGTGGAAGACTTCAGGCAGAAGTGGTTCCTCATCCGCGTTCCCTCGGAGAGCTCCCTCCTTGAGGTCCCCGAGGCGCCGCCCGTGAAGAACACCCACTGGAGCAAGCGTTCCCTGGAGGGGCAAGCAATAGCCGACCTCGTGGGCCACCTGAGGGCGCTTCGCGAGCACGGCCTGACCGGCCAGCTGGTGGCGGCGGAGTTCGTGAGGCGCCGCATCGCCCCCCTGCAGGCGCACAAGAAGCCGATGTGGGCGTACACAGGGCCTACGGATCCGCTGCGGCTGCATCTGAGCGACCACCGCCCCGCGGTCGTCGAGACCATCCTGGGAGGCCTCTTCGTCAACCCAGAGGTGCCCGCGAGGGTTCACGTGGCGATACGGCCTCTGTTTGAAGTCCCAGACAAGCGCCGGGCCACCCTGGCGCAGGCGCCCGCGTTCACCCCGCTAGGCTTGGCGGGGGATGATGAGGAGGAGGAGCCCATGCCAGCGGACACTACCGAGTCGCCAAGCGCATCCGACTCGGAGCAGGGCGACGCGGAGACGAGGGTGGAGCCCTCTGCCGGTGTAGGAAGCTCTGCGGGCGCGGGAAGCTCTTCCGGCGTTGCGCCCCCGGCAGGGGAGGTCCACGAGCTTTCCTCCCGCGACAGCGAGGAGGCTGCGGCGGGGCGCCATGAGCCGAGGACCAAGGCGGCCCATGACAGGCCTGCCGGGGAGCCCCCGAGCGCTCCCCACAAGAGGAAGGCCGAGGAGGCCCCCGAGGCTAGGGCGCGGGCTGTGCCTTCATGGCGCTCGCCAGGCATGACGTGGGTAGACACCCGCACCAAGAAAACCAGGTGAGATTCTTTTGCCTTTTCCTTTCCTTTCTGAGTCCAGCCTGCTCGCTCTTCTTTCTTGACCAATCTTTTCCTTTTACCTCAGCGGCCCTGATCCTGCGAAGCGCCGCAGGCTTCGCAAAGCCACGGACGTGAAGAGGGCCGCCCCCGACGCTGCACCGGAGGTTGAGGCCAGCGAGACCGCGACGGCGGAGGCCTCGAGGCCTGCGGTGGGGGGTACCGTGGGCTCTCAGAAGGAGATGCCTCAGGCGGAGACATTTGTGCCACCACCCGAGGAAGAGCGGGTGGAGGAACAGGTGGAGAAGATACCCACTCCACCCCGCGCGGCTACCCCTCCAGCGCAGCCAGGGGCTTCCGCGGGTGCCGAATCGGCGCCGAGCCCTCCCAAGTCTCGCAGGGAGGATACTCCACCATCGCCGCCGGACACCGCGGGGGAGGAGGAAACAGCAAGGACCGGGCCTCACGCACCTGCCCCGGACGCGGACCGGGAAGTGCCCCCCGAGGGGGGAAGCACAGGAGGCCTGGGACCGAGTACGGAGGCGGAGGACCGTCCCCCGAGCCCCCAGGCCCACGAGGGGGCTTCTGCCGCCGAGCCGGACGCGGGTGCGGGACCCTCTAAGCCGCGCGGTCCGCCCCCGGGCCTCGCTCTGGGCCGCTTTGACTGGGGCCGAGGACGCCGCGACGTCGCCTTCCGCTTCGTGCGGGAGTCCCTGGAGGGGCTCGAGGCCTACCTGACCACAGAAGACCAGGCGCTCGCCCGCCAGCGTGACGAGCTCGCCGACGCCTGGGCTGCCTTCCACGCGGCAGTAGAGGCCCGCCGCAAGAGCGACTAGGCGCTGCAAGAGGAGCGCGAGGAGGCGGCGCGCTTTGCCGAAGAGGTCCGCGAGGGGGCCTTGCGCGAAGCTGAGGAACTCCTTCAGCCCCTGAGGGCTGAGCGCCGAGCCGCTGCAAAGGACCTCGCCACGGCCAAGGCGGAGCGGGAGGCCGTGGAGCATTCACTGGCGGCGAAGCATGCCGAGCTCGTCGAGCTCGAGAAGAAGATCCTTGCGGATGCCGGGGTGGTGCGGACCGCCCTCGATGAGCTCTGCACGAGCCTGGAGGCCCGCGGGCGCGCTTTGAGCGAGCGCGAGGAGGATGCACGCCGGCGCGACGAGCAGCTGGCCCTGAGGGAGCAGGAGCTGTCAGGACAGCGCACGGCCCTTGAGGCCCGCGAAGACAGCGTTGCCACGGCGTTCAGCAAGCTCGAGCGCGAGGTCGCCGCCCACAAGGGGAATGTGGAGCGAGCCAACGTGCGGCTTGCAGAGCGGAAGGACGAGCTCAACAAGGAGCTCCGGGAGAAGGAGAATAAGATCCGCGCCGCAGTCTACCAGGACTATAAGGATAAATTCTCCAAACAGGAGGACCGCTTCAAGGCGAGGCTGGGGGAGAGCGGCGCCCGGATCCAAAAGCTCGAGAAGGAGAACGCCAAACTCGCTGCCAAGGTGAAGCGCGAAACTGATCGCCGCCTCGCCGCCGAGAAGGCCCGAGAGGACATATCCCAGGACCTCGCCTCCCTCATGGGGGACATGGAGGAGATGAACCGGCAGGTGGGGCCTGCTGTGGAGAAAGTAGTGGAGGCGGCGGAGAGCATCCAGGCGGCGCAGGTGCTGTCGCAGCAGCGGGAGCGCATGTTCCTGTCCTTGACGGGACGGGGCCGTGAGCTCGCCGCGAAGCTGGGGGCGGAGGCGCCAAGCGTTCCGGCTCAGGGCCACGCTGACGCCGCCACCTATCTCCTGTACTTCGAGCAGCTCTTCACAGCGCTCGAAGGCCCTATTGCGGAGATCCGCGACGTGGTCGAGGAGGAGTGCCGTCAGCTTCTGGCGGTGGCGGTGGACCGCATCTTCTCCAACCTCATCCACCTCCAACCCGGGTTCGACCTCGCCACGGTGACCGAGCCACTGGAGGGGGACGCTGCGTGGAAAGCCTCCAGCTCCGTCCGCGACCAGGTGGACGACTTCTGCAGCCGCTTCAAGCGGGCCGCTGCAGAGGAAGGCGGCGAGGGGAGCGAGCCCGAGGAGGAAGAAGAGAGCGACCAGGACGACGCTGAGGCCTCCGACTAATCTCCTCCTGCAACGCGTCGCGCTTGTAGCGCTTTAGGGGCGTTTGCCCGTTAGAGAATTTCATTTTCCACCTTGTAATTTATTTCTTCACTTTGTAAACAATTTGCTATCGATTAAGTGTGCGCTTCCTTCGAGGGGTCTTTGCTTCATCTCAGTGTCTTTTTCGCTCTGCGTCGTTGGACCCTTCCCCTCGCGCTATGACTCCTGCCGCTGCGGTATGCTCGAGCAATGACTCGGCAAGGCCGGGGGGAGTTTAAGGCTTGGGGAGGTAAGAGCCCTCAAGTCGCGATGCTGAGGGCCCCCCTTTGACGCGCAAGCAGTCCACGGAGAGTAAGGAAAGAACCACTTGAGGGGCGCAGAGTGCTCATGAGAAAAATGCGAGGATTCCCTTGAGGTGGGCGAGAAACTTAGCTTCGCGAGGCGTTTTGCCCGATGTGGGCCTTCTCTGGCGGAGTTCTCCCCTTCAGGGGCCGAGGGTTCTCCTCCGCAGGCCTGGTGGGGACTTTCGCTCTCTGTGGATGTTAGAGGGGCAAGCCGAAATGCTAGATCACAGCATCAGGGACTAATGCGCGCTTATAGGTCCCCTCAGGCGTTCCTTGCGAGGAGAGAGAGTACCAAGGTCCTTTGAAGAGATGGCGTGCTTGGGAGGGCCTGCCCTCTAGCCAGAGCTCGGATCCTTGGGTTTTGCAGTGCTGCTGGTGTGTCATTTGAGGCACTGGCACCGTACTCAGCCCCCGCTCGCGAGGTGCGCATGTGGAGAGATATAAGTGCCCATTTTCAATAAAAGAAATAATGCTGGAATAAACTCACCACCAAAATATTACATAGCGGCGCCGTAGCGCATAGTTCACTTAGGAACGAAAATCGGTTCATTACACTTGGGTTTGCCAAGCTAACGTTCCTTCCATGTCGCGGCATGGGGGCCACCCATTAGTGGCAGAGGTTCACTGCGGCCTACAAGGGCTCATTTGCAGGAGAGCTCGGAGGGCTGGGCCTCGGGAGAAGCTTTGAGAAGCTTGGAGGTGAAGCCATGGGCTTCCCTCTAGAGACAAAAAAATGCCTGGCGTGACTGTGATCACGGGTAGAACTTGCGCAGGTGCGCGATGTTCCACGGGTTCTTGACGGGGATGCCGTCTTCGGTCTCGAGGCGTACTGCGCCAGGCCTGGCGACGTGGGAGACCCTGTAGGGGCCTTCCCACATCGGGGAGAGCTTGTGGAGACCTTCCCTGGAGAGGATTCGCCTGAGGACGAGGTCGCCCGCTTCAAGGGTGCGTGAGCGCACATGGCGGCTGTGGTAGCGTCGCAGGTCTTGCTGGTACCCTGCCGCCCTGAGGGCGGCCTGACGGCGCAGTCCCTCGAGAAGCAGCAGGTCGTCGTTGTGGAGGCCCTCTTGGGTGTCCTCATTGAAGGCAAGGACCCGTGGCGATCCATGCTTGATTTCTGCGGGGAGGACTGCCTCAGCTCCGTAGACCAGGGCGAACGGCGTTTCGCCTGTAGGCCTCGAGGAGGTTGTGCGTATGGACCAGAGCACTGAGGGGAGCTCGTCAATCCAGCCCTTGCCGTGGCCTTTGAGGATGTTGAAGCTCCTGGTCTTGAGGCCCTTGAGGACTTCTGCGTTTGCTCGCTCGGCTTGACCGTTGCTGCGTGGGTGAGCTACCGAGGCGAAGCAGACCTTGATACCAAGCTTGTCACAGTAGGCTCGGAAGATGCCGCTGGTGAATTGCGAGCCGTTGTCAGTGATGATGCGGTTGGGCACGCCGAAGCGGCAGACCAAGCTCCGGATGAACTTCACCGCAGCCCCAGCTGGTATGGTGCGCACCGGCTCAACCTCGGTCCACTTGGTGAACTTGTCGATGGCCACGAAGAGGAAACGGTAGCCCCCCTGCGACTTCGGTAAGGGGCCCAGGATGTCCAGCCCCCAGACCGCGAACGGCCAGGAGAGCGGGATGGTCTGAAGCTCCAGTGCCGGCTGATGAATTTGCTTGGCGTGGAATTGGAAGGCGTCGCAGGTTTGCACAATGGCGACCGCATCTTGAAGCACCTGAGGCCAGTAGAAACCGCTCCTGAAGACCTTGCCTGTGAGGGTGCGCGCACATGAGTGGTGGCCGCACTCCCCGCTGTGGATGTCCTTAATCAGCTCTCGGCCTTCCTCAGGAGGGACGCACTTGAGCGCGACACCATTTGGGCGGTTGCGGTAGAGGTTTTCCTCGAGGATGCAGTATGATTTCGCCTGTCGAGCGACTCGCTCTGCGTCAGCATCTTCTTCAGGGAGGATTCCTTTCACCAAGTAGTCCTTGAGCTCATCAATCCAGCCTGAGGCCTGGCGGGTTGCCGTCAGCAGCAAACGCTCCCCTGTGCTGGGACCGCAGTCAGGCGCCCCAGACTCAGGAGGTGGTGGGAGCGCTTCGCCTGCGCTTGCGGCTGTGGCCTCTCGAGGCTGCTTGATGGATGCCTTGGCGAGCCTCTCTTCGAAGACACCGGCCTGCTGGGGTTGCCTCCGCGAGGCTCGCTTGGCGATGTCGTCAGCCTCTTGGTTTTCTTTCCTCGGGATGTGCATGAGCTCCATACCCCTGAAGTGCTTCTCAAGCTTGCGGACCTCTTCGAGGTATGCGGCCATGTGGTCGTCTTTCGGCGTGTAGCTCTTGTTGGAGAAGTTGACGAGCAGCTGTGAGTCTCCCTTGACGAGTAGGTGCTTGACGCCTAGAGCGATGGCGGCCCTTAAGCCGGCGAGGAGGCCTTCGTATTCGGCGATGTTGTTGGAGATCTTGTCGATTGTAAAGCACAGCTGGACAGCGTAATATAGCTTGTCACCCTTGGGCGAGGTTAGGACGACGCCTGCTCCGCCATTGCGGCAAGCGAAGGCTCCATCGAAGTGCATGGTCCAGTGGCTGGGCGCCGCGTCGCCCGAGGGCTCGGCCTCTGCCTCACGAGGCTCCTCAGGGCTTGGGTCAGTCCATTCGACGACGAAATCGTCCAGCGCTCTTCCTTTGATGACCCTCGTGGTGTCGAAGCGCAAGTTAAATGGCTGCAGCTTGATGTTCCATCCTGCGACACGATCTGTGGCGTTGGGGTTGCGCAGGATCTGTTCCAGGGGGAAGGCAGTGACCACCGTGATGGGGTGGCCCTGGAAGTAGTGTCTCAACTTCCTGGAGGCGATGAGGAGCGCGACGAGGAGCTTTTGCTGCATTGGATACCGCTCGCGAGCGTCCCGCAGCACCGTGCTGACGAAGTAGACGGGGTGCTCGACGAGGGTTGTCTGAGGTGGCGCAGCATCGGCCCTCTGTGGGGGCTCTTCAGGGCTCCTGTCGAGATTTGCCTGTGGGGGCCTCTCGACAGGGGTTGTTGGAGCAGGCTCGACTTGAGGCGATGGGCCTGGCAGTGGGTCTGCGGAGGCTGCTCCTTCGACGGGGCCTTTGTCGGGGGGTTCTGGGCTTGGAGTGGCAATGCTCTTCTTGGGGAGGACAGGCTCTTCCCTCTCGACCACCAAGACGGCGCTTGCTGTCTGAGGGGTGGCTGAGAGGTACAGCTTCAGGTGCTCGTCTGCCCTGGGGGCCACCAAGACCGGAGGGCTAGCCAGATACTTCTTTAAATCTCCGAAGGCTTTATCCGCCTCAGGGGTCCACTTGAATGTGCCCGACCTCTTCATGATCTTGAAAAATGGCAGGGCTCTCTCGCCGAATTTAGAGATGAAACGACCAAGGCTGGCCATGCAGCCCGCAAGGCGCTGCATTTCCTTGAGTCGGCGAGGAGGCTGCATTTGTTCTATGGCCTTGATCTTGTCAGGATTTGCCTCTATGCCACGGTGGGACACGAGGAATCCGAGGAGCTTGCCTGAAGGGACCCCGAAGACGCACTTGGCGGGGTTGAGCTTGATGTTCACCTTTCTCAAGCTGGCGAAGGTTTCCTCGAGATCCCTCAAGAGGGTGTCCCTTTCTCGAGACTTGACCACGATGTCATCGACATAGGCCTCAGCATTTCTGCCCATCTGAGCCCCCAAGGCTATCCTCATGAGCCTCTGGAAGGTGGCCCCGGCGTTCTTCAGGCCAAAGGGCATGCATGTGTAGCAGTACACACCACAGGGGGTGAGGAATGCCGTCTTCTCCTCGTCCTCTTTAGCCATCTTGATCTGGTGATAACCAGAGAAGGCATCCAGAAAACAGAGGAGGTCACAGC
Source organism: Poa annua (assembly GCA_026929855.1). Taxonomy (NCBI): domain Eukaryota; kingdom Viridiplantae; phylum Streptophyta; class Magnoliopsida; order Poales; family Poaceae; genus Poa; species Poa annua. Next base: position 10,984,393 of record CM049428.1, read on the forward strand.
CAGCGGTGGAGTCCACGATCTGGTCTATCCTCGGCATGGGGTATGGGTCCTTGGGGCAGGCCTTGTTGACATCTGTGTAGTCGATGCAGAGTCGGCCTCCTCCAGCGGGCTTAGGAACAACCACGCCGTTGGAGAGCCAAGTGGGGTGCGCGACTTCGCGGACGACATTTGCCGCCTTGAGTTTCTCTACTTCCTTGACGATGAATGCTTGCTTCTCGGGGGCTTGCTTACGTGCTTTTTGCTTGACGGGGCGTGCGTCTGGACACACGGCTAAATGGTGCTCGATCACCTCCCTTGGTACACCGGACATATCTGACGGAGTCCACGCGAACATGTCAGAGTTTGCCCGAAGGAAAGCGACGAGCGCGCTTTCCTATTTGGGAGGCAAGGCAGCGCCTATGGTGACGCTAGCCCCCAAGCCTTCAGCCCCCGAGCTGGTGGTGTCCAGCGGCACCTTCTTCGTGGCGGCTTGCTCCTGAGAGAACACCTGCTTCTTCTTCTTGGGCCTCTCGAGAGGCTCCATGTCCTCGTCAGCCGGGAAAGCCATGGCGGCTGCCTTGTAGGCGCTCTCGACAGCGCGCGTGGCGTAGGACATGGCCATGGACGGCGATGGTGCCAGCGCTGCCGGGAATCTTGACCATGTTGTAGGCGTGATGCGTGACGGCCATGAACTTCGCGAGGGCGGGATAGCCGAGGATGGCGTTGTACGGCAAACCGATGTGCGCGACGTCGAAATCGATCAGCTCCGTGCGGTAGTTCCTCTGCGTGCCAAAGGTGACCGCGAGGCGGACTTGCCCCAGAGGCTCGATAGAACCACTGGTGACGCCCGTGAACGGCCTGGAGGGCATAAGCCACTCGTAGGGCACTTGAAGCGTCTCGAAGGTCTCGACAGAGATGACATTCAGGCCCGCTCCCCCGTCGATGAGCGTCTTGGAGACGGTGATGTTGTTGATGGTGGGGGAGCAGACCAGGGGGAGGGTTCCAACAGTCTTGGTCGACTTGGGGTGGTCCTTGGCGTCGAAGGCGATGGTGTACTGGGACCACTTGAGGGGCCTGGAGGTCTCGGTGCTCGGGAGCGCGGCGTTGAGTTCGCGGGCGAACTACTTGAACTGATTGTTCGACTTGGGCGCTTGAGCTCCGCCGAGGATGCAGGCCATGGAGCCTCTCGGGGCCTGATAGCCTCCATCTTCCTCGTCGGGGAGGTTGTTGTTCTTTTCGGCGGCGTTGGCTTGAGCGCCCGACGGCTTCTGGTAGCCGCCATCGCGCCTGCCCTTGCCGTCTCTGCGGTAGCCGCGACCTCTGCCGCGGCTTCCGCTGCCTTCTCCTCGCTCGCGTTCCCTGCTTAGCCTCTTGAGGTCGAAACAGTCGTCTGTAGCGTGTCCCCGCCTGTTGTGGTAGACGCAGAACGGACGGTGGTCCACCTCTTTGTCGCCGCGCTCGGGGGAACCCCTGCGGGAGCCCTTCGCGTCAGACTCTGCCGCGAGGACCGCGGTGGCCTTGCGCTTGGGCTCTTCCTTCTTCTTGTGGCTCTTGGACCCCTCGCCAGGGTCGTCCCCCCGCGCGCTCATCTTGACGAAGAGGAGTCCCTCTTCAGCCTTGGCGCACTTGTCCGCCAGATCGAACAGCTTCACCACAGAGGTGAGCTTGTCGTGGATGCCGAGCTTCTCGAGCATCCTGCGGTTCGTGAGGCCCTCGCGGAAGGCAGCGATCACCTGGGTGTCGGGGATGTTTGGAATCTTGTTCCGCACCTGGCTGAAGCGCTGGATGTACTTGCGAAGAGTTTCACCCTTCTTCTGCACCACAGCGCGCAAGTCGTTGTGGGTGAGTGCGCGCTCGTACGTGCCCTTGAAGTTGGCGACGAACTGCCTGCAGAGCTCCTCCCAGGAGTCGATGGAGTCCTCCGGCAGGTTGAGAAGCCAGGACAGCGCGGAGTCCCTGAGGGCGTGGGAGAACCAGTTGGCCATGACCTTGTCGTCGCCCCCTGCAGCCTGGATGGAAGTGGTGTAGAGCTGCAGGAACTCGAGAGGGTTGGTGGACCCGTCGAAGCCCTTGGGGAGCGCTGGCCTGAACTTCTGCGGCCAGACCACTCGATGCAGTCCGCGCGTGAAGGCCATGCAGCCTGAGACATAGGTGGCCGTTCCTCCCTGGAGGGCCCTGCGGTTTTGCTGCCCTGCCTGACCGAGCTCCTCGACGAGGCGGTTCTGGAGGTCGCGACGTCGCTCCATGCCCACACGCTCGTCAGGTGCGGTGCGCCGCACGATTTGGCAGTCGTGCGGCGAGGAAGCACGGGAGGGAGCCCGCTGTGCCGCGGCCGGAGGCGGTCCCGGCGGCGGCGGTGGCGCACCTTGTGCGGCTGTCCCTGCAGGGCCGGAAGGCACGATGGAGCGCGACGGAGCAGGGCGCGTGGTTGGGATGTCGACGAGGTGGTGGAGGCGGTCCAGCCATTGGTCGTGCGCCTCGGCACTTGGCCGGTAGCGGAGGAGCTCCTGAGCCATGAGTAGCGCAGTGTGTGGGGCGGGCTCTTGATGCTCCCGCGTGGACACGCTCTGGCGCCGGGACGGGTGTGAGGACTCAGCGTCCTCGCGGCGCCCTGAGTGGTCCTCGTCATCACGCTGGTCTCCTTCGCGGCGCTCCTCGCTCTCCGGCTCCTCCACGCGTGGGCCGGTGCCAGCGCGCTCGGCCGCGCGAGGGCGACCACGGCGGCCGCGGGTGGGGGCAGTGCCGGGCTCGGTGTGAGCTCTCTCGGAGGTGCGCCTGTTGGCGCGCGTCGCGCGGGTGTCCATCATGGCACGAAGTTCGGAGGTTGAAGACGCGCCTCAGTCCCCTACCTGGCGCGCCAAATGTCGGAGGGTGACTCCCACGTAACAGGGGTAGTCTCGCCCCGAAGAGAGGTTCGAAGGGGGACTGAACACGGAGGTCAAACAACCCTCGAAGCGCGCCGCGACGTTGCTCGCGGTGCCTGGAGCGGAGCTGCACAACAGAGAGTGACACCGGCCCTTACCCAGGTTCACGGCCCTCAAGATGAGGTAAAACCGCTACTCCTGCTTGTCTGAATTGCACTGTGGTGACTGCAGTACAGCGAGCCTCCGGGCGCTGAGGAGGTCCGGAGGTGGAGGACGCTATCTAATTTGGGATCAAATTCCGGGGTCCCTTGCTACGGAAGTGCCCCTTCTCCTTATATAGTTGCCCCGGGCCTCATCCCTGCGACCTGCGCAGTGGAAGGGTTCCCACATGGCGACGAGCGGCGGAGCGGGGTGCACCACTACTCCCTCGTCCATGGACTCGGTCCATGGTCGTAAAGCCTGCCTTCGTGGCAGGGAAGCTGTCTCCTCCGTCCTTGGACGCAGCTCCTCCGCGCTAAAGCGACGCGCCGTGGCCGACAGGCCGCAGGCTTTGCAGAGCGGCCCGCAGATGCGGCAGAGACCATAGAGAGCGCCCGCGGTGACGTCGTCGTTGGAGCGTTGCGCCGGCCAACTGCTTTATCGCCCACGGTGACGTCGTCGTTGGAGCGTTGCGCCGGCCAACTGCTTTATCACCAAAGAGGTAAGCCACGTTAGCGGCGCAGGAGCCACAGAGCTTTGTTGACTCCTCTTATCACCGGGACGGCAACTGCGGCACTGGCGCTGTCGCGCACGCAGGCGCGCGCGTCACCCTGCGGCTGCTGCAGAGCCCATGTGCGCTCTGCAGCGCTTCCTTCGCCGCGAAGTATTCCCTCGGGGGCCTGAGGCTCTAGAGGGGGAGGAGCCGTGCTGGCTCCCCTCAGAGGGAGAGAGCCCTCAAGTGGACGCCCTCGGGGGGAACCTCCTTCAGGCCTCCGGTGGCGCCCCAAGTCCCCTCCAGGGGTTTCCGCCTCGGGGGGCTCCTTAAGCGGTCTGCTTGGTCCTTAGCCGTTTTGTAGATGCTGTCGCGGGTACGGCGAGTGGAGAGTGGGCTCTGCACACCCTAGAATCCACTGGGCCGACATTTTTGAATGTCTTCACAGTATGAAGGTTCCATCTGGCTTCTCGTCGAATATAAAGGGAATAATAAACATGACAGAGCTAAAGTTTCAAAATCTGAAGTCTCATGACTGTCACGTGATTATGATACAATTACTTCCGGTTGCATTGAGGGGGCTATTACCGGAAAACGTTCGAGAACCCATTGTGAAGCTATGTGCATTTCTCAATGCAATATCTCAGAAGGTAATCGATCCAGCAACTCTACCAAGTTTACAGAAGGATGTGGTGCAATGTCTTATCAGCTTCGAGTTAGTGTTTCCACCAGCCTTCTTCAACATTATGACGCACCTCATAGTTCACCTAGTCGAAGAGATTTCCATTCTCGGTCCTGTATTTCTACACAACATGTTCCCCTTTGAGAGGTTCATGGGAGTCTTAAAGAAATACGTTCATAATCGTGCTAGGCTAGAAGGAAGCATGTCCAAGGGCTATGGAACAGAGGAGGTCATTGAGTTTTGTGTGGACTTTATTCCTGATCTTATGCCGATTGGTGTTCCTCAATCGCGCCATGAGGGGAGACTGCGTGGAAAAGGAACGCTAGGAAAGAAAGCAACAACAAGTATGGATGGACATTCTTTCACCCAAGCACACTACACAGTTTTAGCAAATTCCAGATTGGTGGCTCCGTATATCGTGGAACACATGGATATTTTACGCTCCGAATATCCGGAGCAGACTGACTACTGGATTAAAGGAAAACACGTGGATACTTTTGGCAGTTGGTTGCGTACACATCTCATTAATAACAAAGATGTTGGAGTAGAGCTATACTTGTTGGCCAATTCACCATCTTCGACTATATTGACTTTCGAAGGGTACGAGATAAATGGAAATACATTTTACACGGAAACCCAAGACAAAAAGAGCACTAACCAAAACAGTGGTGTCCGCTTTGATGCAACAAACGACAATGGGACAAAGGACACATATTATGGTTGCATACAGCAGATATGGGAACTTGACTATGGACCTTCTTTTAAGATCCCTTTGTTTAAGTGCAAATGGGTCAACCTGTCAGGCGGGGTAGAGATAGACCGATGGTACGGAATGACTACCGTGGATCTCAACAATCTTGGGTACTACACCGAGCCATTCGTCCTAGCCAATGATGTGGCTCAGGTTTTCTATGTCAAGGACATGTCTTCCAGACCGAAAAAAAGAAAAGATAAGCAAGCTGATACATCATACGATGAGCCAAGGCGCCACATAGTTCTTTCAGGGAAAAGAAACATCGTGGGAGTGGAGGACAAGACAAACATGTCAGAAGATTACAATAAGTTTGATAAAATTCCGCCCTTTAAAGTGAGAACTGACCCAACCATCGCTTTAAATGATGAAGATTGTCCATGGCTACGGCGCAGTGAGAAGAAAGGGACACACACGAAGAAAAAATGAACACTAGATAGGGTGGTTGTTCGTGATGTGTAACAATGTATTAAACCTGCATATCAAATGCAATGTTGATGTGTAATATCCGAATGCTTTGTATCAGAAGAACAAGTGAACTGAAGTATTTTGTAGATGCATGGAACAAAACACACGATTTCACCTGCATACAGCCCAACGGTGGCTCGTGAGTGCCTGCATATCAAATGCACCGTTGGGCGTATGCAGGGAATCCGAATGCTTTGTATTCGGTCGATGAACTGAAGTATTATGTAGATAGAACCGTCCGGTGGCAAGACATCTCTGATGATCTACAACCGTCCGGCAAGACATCTCTGATGATCTGCAATCGTTTGGAACGGTCGCAGATCATCAGAGACGTCTTGCCGCTGGTTGCCCAAAGATGCCTCCGCCGAGGGGAGGGTTCACCTTCAGCCTTCACTGAGTGCTCTCTGCTACCCGTGTGCTGCCAAAATGAACTACAATGAGTAGACACTGAGTGATGAACATGTCTGGGAGGGGGGCTATATATAGGGTACGTGTGCTTCTTTAGTCCCGGTTGGTAACAACAACCGGGATCTAACGGCTCACAAGTGCTTGAAAGAAACACACTCCTGATCTAACGGCTCACAAGTGCTTGAAAGAAACACACGATCCATGTGCTTCTTTAGTCCCGGTTGGTAACAACAACCGGGATCTAACGGCTCAAACAGTTGTAGTTCAAATTTGAATTACTTTCGATAAATCAACATAAACTCATTAAACTATGGGAAATTAGTTAGAAATCAAGGAAAAACCTAATACTTGGGAATTATCCATCATATGTGTACTAGTTTCCATGAAAATTAAATGGGTCCCCTTTTGCATCATATTTTTGGTACTTTGTTCACAAAAAAGTCATTTTTTGCATTTAAAAAATGGAAAATAATACTTATGGAATTAATTTTAAGATTTCCTTTGGCAAGGTTGTTTCTTATACCAAGATACATCTATTTGTGGGATATGAGATACTTATCACAAACTATGCCGTGGAAATGACCATAACTTGGTCATTTGTCTTGAAACTTCTAGATGTTCATACATGATAGACCTTTTTGTGAAGACTTTTTTTGCAAATTTTGTCAAAAATCAAGTTTATAATTTTTCATAGCAACTAGTACACATATAAGGAGCCCATGCCAAAGGAACTCATTTTTTGAGATGTTTATCAATTTATTTCATTTTTTTCTTAAAAGCGATCAAAACGGTCGCGATGACTATTCATCGAAAGAGGTAATATTTTCTAGAATTATCAGTGTTTCTGTGATATAACCACTAGTTGTGTACCTCAAAATGATTTTTCCAAAAATTTCAGAACAAACTATCAAACAGTTGTAGTTCAAATTTGAATTACTTTCGATAAATCAACATAAACTCATTAAACTATGGGAAATTAGTTAGAAATCAAGGAAAAACCTAATACTTGGGAATTATCCATCATATGTGTACTAGTTTCCATGAAAATTAAATGGGTCCCATCTTGCATCATATTTTTGGTACTTTGTTCACAAAAAAAGTCATTTTTTGCACTTAAAAAATGGAAAATAATACTTATGGAATTAATTTTAAGATTTCCTTTGGCAAGGTTGTTTCTTATACCAAGATATATCTATTTGTGGGATATGAGATACTTATCACAAACTATGCCGTGGAAATGACCATAACTTGGTCATTTGTCTTGAAACTTCTTGATGTTCATACATGATAGACCTTTTTGTGAAGACTTTTTTTGCAAATTTTGTCAAAAATCAAGTTTATCATTTTTCATAGCAACTAGTACACATATAAGGAGCCCATGCCAAAGGAACTCATTTTTTGAGATGTTTATCAATTTATTTCATTTTTTTCTTAAAAGCGATCAAAACGGTCGCGATGACTATTCATCGAAAGAGGTAATATTTTCTAGAATTATCAGTGTTTCTGTGATATAACCACTAGTTGTGTACCTCAAAATGATTTTTCCAAAAATTTCAGAACAAACTATCAAACAGTTGTAGTTCAAATTTGAATTACTTTCGATAAATCAACATAAACTCATTAAACTATGGGAAATTAGTTAGAAATCAAGGAAAAACCTAATACTTGGGAATTATCCATCATATGTGTACTAGTTTCCATGAAAATTAAATGGGTCCCATTTCGCATCATATTTTTGGTACTTTGTTCACAAAAAAAGTCATTTTTTGCACTTAAAAAATGGAAAATAATACTTATGGAATTAATTTTAAGATTTCCTTTGGCAAGGTTGTTTCTTATACATAGAAATAAAAGAAACAGAAACTAGAGAAAAAACAAATAGATAAAAGGAAAACAGAAAATATAAGAAAACAGAACAAAAAACATAAGAAAATATAAGAAAACAGAACAAAAAACAAACAAAATTCAATTCAAAACCCTTTAGTACCGGTTTGTAACTACAACCGGTGCTAAAGGGGTTGGCTTGGCGCGCAACCGTTTGGTGTCCGAAAGTCGACCCTTTAGCACCGGTTGGTAACAACAACCGGTGCTAAAGGTCGATTTTGAGCAGTTAATACAGGGAAACGCCCCAAATCGGCTAACTCCTTCACGCGTGCATCGTCTTCTTCCTCGCGACCTCTCTCCGGCGAAGCCCTGCCCGCCGCCACCGTCGCCGTCCCTCTGACCACCGCGCCGTCCCTCCGACCACCGCGCCATCGCCTCCCACGCGCCCCGCTCCGGTCTCCCTCCGCCTCCGGCCGCGCGCGCGCACGCCTCAGGCCTCCGCCGCCACGCCGTCGCCTCCGGCCTCCGCGCCGTCCCTCCCTCCCTTCTCCGGCCGCGGCGAGACCTCCCCGCTCCGGCCATCTCCTCCACCACCGCCGGCCTCTCCAAGGTTTGTATTTTTTTTCATTATAGCTAGCAAATTAGTTATAGGTTATTAGATATAGGTTATTAGTACTGTTTATTAGATTAGTGTTTAGGTTATTAGTGTTTAGGTTATTATAGCTAGCAATTTTTTTCATTATAGCTAGCAAATTTTTTCATTATATATAGCTAGCAATTTTTTTCATTATTACTAATTAATGTTTAGGTTATTAGTGTTTAGGTTATTACTGTTTAGGTTATAATTAGTGTAGCAAATTTAGAAATTTAGCAAAGTTGGATTTTTTGGCAAACAATGTTAAAATTTGTGTTAGGAAAACAATGTTAGTTAATACTTCATATTTCGTTAATATTTTTGCAAAGTAAGCAAATTTTTGTTAAATTTAGTTGCAATGTTAGAATTTAGCACTATGTTGGAATTTTATACAATGTCTTTGAATTTTACAATGTTTTATACAATGTCTTGGAATTTTAAGAGTTAATGTAAAGATTCATAGTTTCGAGATGGACGGGACTATGGATGTCCGGGACTGGGCTCCGCCGGGTTGGCACTGGGAGGTGCCACCTTCCGGTGTGCGCAGATTGGTGAGGAATGAGGGAACCATCGTCGACCCGGACCTTCTTTGGTGGCGGTCACGTGGGCCACGACGGGTACAGAGGGTGCCGGCCCCCGAGGAGTTGGTACGTCGTCGTGTCAGGGCGGAGGACGAGCACGTCCGTCGGTACATGGTCGCGTTGGACGTCTTTCCGTCCAACACTTGGCAGCATCTTCAGGGATCTCACATTAGTTATGATCCTGTTTGGGTTCCTTCACTTTGGGTTTTCACCGCCCGCGGCATGTTTCCGACAGTTCGACGTCCATTTTGATAAGCGTGATGTATTATTGATGCGATATATATTATTATGACTTGTAACGCCCCAAATCGGCTAAGTCCTTCACTATTAGATCCCCTGAAGATTTTTGTGTTAGTAAAACAACTATTGTATCAATTTTTGCAAAGTTAGCAAATTTTGTAAAACAACTATTAGAAATTTAGCAAAGTTGGAAATTTAGCAAATTTTTGTTCCAATTTAGTTATATAAGAAATATTTGTTCCAATTTATGTGTACAAGAAATATTTGTTCCAACTTATGTGTATAAGAAATATTTGTATCAACTTTAATTGTAACCTTGATTCAAATTTAAATTTGAAGTGACATTGAGCTATGGACAACAACCCCTTCATCCGAAACGAGGACATTGAAGAGCAAATGGCAGCAATAATATATGAGAAGAGTCTTGGAGTAAATTACGATGGAGAAGATTCTGATGATGAACAAGAGGATGATTTCAGCTCAAGATGTCTGAACGACTCCGGTGAGGGACTTGAGCTAGAAATAATAGACGACGATCAAGTGCCCGCGGAAAACTCCGGCCAGGTATATATATATATTAAGTCTTGTTGATGCATAAATTGATTTATATTGCACCTACTAACAAAACATTTTTCTTTTAGGCCTCCGGATCTAAAAAGAAGCCGACAAACCCTACACGAGGCCCGGCCAAAAGGTTGAAGCTAGAAGATGGTGCAAAGCTGTCGATCGTTGAAGTAGGCGATGATGGCAAACCGCTGAAACCAGAAAACACCTGCCGCAAATATGTAGCTCAATGCGGAGCGATTGTTAGGGACATTATCCCGATCACCCTTGCAGAATGGAATGAGCCAAAGAAAGCGAACGTTGGCGCAAGTTATGTCGACGACAGACTTAAGCAAACACTTTGGGACTCAATCTTGAGTGATTTCAGCCTACCGGAGGGTCTCCCAGAGAAGAAGCTGCAGAAAGTCAGGGAGTGGACTCTTAAGAAGATGGCCACACAATTCAACAGCTGGAAGAAAAAATTGTGGAAAAAATATGAGAAAAAGACTCCAGAATTCAAGGGCTCTCTACTGAAGATAAAAGATGATTGGCCTGCATTTGTAGCTTATAAGAAATCAGCCGTCGCTCTGGCCCGATCCGAGAGAAATAAGGAGAATGCTAAGAAGAAGAAATACCACCATACTTTGGGGTCAGGTGGCTACAAGACTGCCTTGCCTAAGTGGGAATCCTTTGAAAACGAACTGCGTCTAAAAGGGATCACTCCACAGACAGATGACTGGCCCGAGAGGTCCAAGTACTGGTTGTTCGCGCATGGAGCAGTGTTGGACCCAGAGACAGGGCGAATTGTTGCAAAAGGAAAATGGAAGAAAAGAATTACACGAGTTGTAAAAAAGCTAGAGAAGGCAATAGCGGCCGTCCGAGCGGGAACATTTGTTCCCAATAGAGAGGACGACGAGCTGACACTCGCCCTCGGGAATCCTGAACACTGGGGACGATGTCGAGGTAGAGGAGGCGACGTTGGTTTCCTTCACGGGTTTCCCGCGGACGTTGCAACTTATAAAAGCCGTTCCAGAAGTAAGAAGAAGGAGACGGACCGGTTATTACAATTAGAACGCCAGGTCCACACATGGGAGGCCCAGGTGAAGCGGCAGCAGGAGCAACTGGACTCAATTACCCAGCAAAGGGAATCTCGGATGGTGCTACAAGATCCTCCAGTCGATGTCACCCTATCTCAGCGGAAAAGCAGCGTGGGTTCCACGCAGCTAGAAAATCCTGCAGTTGATGAACCGGCGGCTCACTACCCCGTGGATGATATCACGGAGAAGACAAATTGTGAGTTACATGTGCCAATGAAGAACATCAGTTATCCGGTGGCGAAAGGATATGCTTTACAACATCAACCTGGAGCAACCTTCCATTTTGGTCAGATTCCAGCTGGATATGCTCGTGTCGGGGTCACAAAAGTTATGCCGGGATTCCACTCAATGGAACTTGACATTCCGGGAAATGATGACGAGAAGACTTTGGGAGAAGTCGAGCATGGTATCGTCCTATGGAAGAAGAAATACATCATCTTTACAGACTCTACGCCAAGGCCACCGACTCCTCCGGGTAGAAATTTATCACCTAAAAGTCCACCCGCCTTCCGCGATGATTGGGTGCCCACCGCAAGTCCATCGCCCGCGCCGTCCCGTCAGCCGACTGATGCGCCCACTAGTCATGTGACAAAGCGGAGTTTGTTCAGGAAAGACAGGTCCCCTGTCATTAAACGTGCAAAGAAAACGCATAAATTGAAGTCTCCTGAGAAGTTAGCTCCTGAGAAACCGGCTTGCGAGATGACTATGGAGGAAATAACGGTGAGCTTAAATGCCGATGCGGCAACCTTTTTTGAACGGCGAAAAGAGGAAAAACATGCCGCATCACAGGATCCCTTAAAGGAACTTCTGAAGACTATACCAATTGAGGTAAAAGATCGCACCATTGACAACTTATATAACCCTCCACCGGCGCCGTTTACAGACTATGAGCGAGGTATTAACAAGGTACATAGCTCGCAGATGGAGGAAGAGGAGGAGCGACGGAAACAAAAGAAATGCGGGAAACAAGTTGCCCAGCTCGGGGAACAAGAAGTACAATCGATGGCCCCGCTCATTGTGTCGTCTCGGGCTCCTCAGGAAATCGAGCCTGGAGAATTAGTGGTATACCGTGCAGACAGAGAGTACGAGACTCTTGAGATAGCATATCAATATACTCTTGGGCTGCCTCTGGTGACAAACCCCAGTGTTCGAACAACACAGTTATGGAGATTGCATAACTGGTACATGGACATCTCAAAAGATGGGACTTTCTATTTCATGGCGGGAGTTAAGGATGAGCACTACTTCCAAAAATATGCTGTACAGGTTGAGTTCTCTGAACTTTTTCAGATGTACAATCAACGTGCTCTCGACAAATCTATCATCAGCTGCTATTGTCTGTAAGTAATTTATTTGTGTATTTTCGTTATTTAGTTAAGCTCGTTCATTGCCAGTAATTATCCTCACATCATTCTTTTATACGCTATTGTATATGCAGAATGAAGATTCGTGAATGCAGACAGCTCAAAATCTGGGACATTGGGTTCATTGACCCGGATAAAGTTCATGTCCAAACTTTAGAAAATCAACCGGACGCCATAGAGGACGTTCTACTGAATTTCTTTAAGCGACAAAGTACCAAGAAAGAAATACTTTTTCCCTACAACTTCAAGTGAGTGTTAATGTCTTGTACACATTATTTTTTGCTTTCCCGATATTAAGTGCAATTGATGAGTTCTGAATTACGTGCACAGTTACCACTTCATTCTCCTGATCATTAAACTCGACGATGGAGAAGTTGAAATCTGGGACTCAAAAAAAACAAATCCAGATGCATACAAAAGCGTGCGTATAATGCTCAAGAGTTAATTTCAATCGCACTAGGCCTCTATTTCGTTCATTTACTTGATATCAAAAGTAAGTAATAACTCCTCAATTCATATTCTTTTTGGGCAGGGTTTGGAAAAAGTTCACCGAGCAAGAACCCGGTGAATGGAAAGATAAGCTGGAGTTCAAAGCTAACAAAGTAAGTAATAGTACTTAACTAGGTCCGTGTATCGTTCTAATTCTCTTTATTATTATTTGATTAAATCATATTGTTGTATAGTGGTGTCTGCAACAACCAGATGGGACAGATTTATGTGGATATTACGTTTGTGAGTTCATTCACATGAGAGTCCATGAGAGAGTCAATAGTCAAAGAAACATAGAGGTACGCAAAAATCATTCACAACTTTATTTTTCTACTATCACTTGTGTTTAGTTTCAATCATAACTAATTTGATCTCCTCCTTTTAAAGATCGCAAGGAAGCGGAACCAACTCCTACCAACGAACCGCGTTAAAGCAATTGCGGAGGAATTGGCGGGATTTTTCCTTACGCATGTCATAAATCCATCCGGTGAATTTCACTATGTGGAAAAATAGACTCCCTCCATGTAATAGCAGTGATATCTCCGTGAAAAAAGTACTTTAATTATATGTAATTATGGGTACTTCATTTATATGTGTAGTGAGTACAATTATATGTGTACGTAGTGAGTACAATTTATATGTGTAATGGGTACTTCATACGTGATCTTCTCCGAAACCCTGAAAAATAAGCGAAAAGGAAAAAACAGAAACCCTAAACCCCTAAAAATAAGCGCAAAAGAAAAAACAGAAACCCTGAAAAATAAGTGGAAGAAAAAAACGGAACTATTAATACCGGTTGGTATTACCAACCGGTACAAAAGGTCCTTCGCCTGCGCGTGCTCAGCCGTGCCCACGTGGAGTCCTTTAGCACCGGTTGGTATTACCAACCGGTACAAAAGGTCCTTCGGCTGCGCGTGCTCAGCCGTGCCCACGTGGAGGCCTTTAGCACCGGTTTCATAGGGTTCCGGTGCTAAAGGGGGTACCCCTTTAGTCCCGACCTTTTAGCACCGGTTGCACAACCGGTGCTAAAAGCCCTTTAAAACCGGTGACAATGCCCCTTTCTCTACTAGTGATGGCAGGCTTGAACTAATGTCGCTTCCTCTTCTTGCCGCCACCTTTCTCGTGTTTTTTCCGCCACGCACTCGTGCTACGCGGCTCACTAGAACCACCTTCCTCCTCCTTGTCTCCATCGAGTAGCATGTTCATTCCAAGGTCAAATCCATCGGTTAGGCCTTGCAACCTGTTTACAGAAACAGGAAAGTTTATATGAGTGAAAGATCCCAAATGACAACCCCAGTTTAAAGTGATCAAAGCTACATCATTCTTCATTGACGTGGCTGATAGGTTCACTTTATAAAGAGGTGAAATGTAACACAAGACAAACTCTGTAGATGAATGTATAGCGTACCCATGAAGTTGCTTCTTTATCTGCTTCTCGGTGTACTTTTCACGTTTGGTTATCATCAAATGCCCCCATTCTCGTTGACCAGCGCGAATCTTACAGCAACAAGGATGGTGTGGATAGGCCGGGTACCCCAACAAATGTGTGGGATTGCATTTTCGCAGAGAGAGAAGCTAGACAAAGCAGAAGAGCAGCTGTTCACTCGAGCTCCAGTAACCAAACGTGAAAAGTACATCGAGAAGCAGATAAAGAAGCAACTGGGGCATTTGATGATAACCCCCCTGGCCACTTTGGGCCCACATGTCAGTGGCACATCAAAGGGGCCTGGGAGCAACATAATTGCACCTGGGGGGGGGGGTTATCATCAAATATCCCCTCCCACCTCTCCGGTCCAGCTCAACGCCACTGCTTCGTCGATTGTCTCACCGCCGACCAGACACCCCCACCGCCACCGCTTCCTGCTCTCACCACCCCATCCCCTCACCTCTCCAAACCTCGGCGGCGCCCCCCGCCATCGTTAGCGAATCCATGGCGACAGCCGCCGCAACCGTCAGCGAATCCTCATGCCGCAGCTCAGGTGCATCCGATTGGAAAAGAGAGATCGATGGCGAGGTTACCGGGCCGCCGCAACTGTTTTGCTCTTGCGAAATCCCGCTTGAGAAGAAGATTGCACACACCAAAAGGAACCCAGATTGGGTTTTCTACCAATGCCAGAAAGCAGGAACAAGAGTAAGCAGGAACAAGTTGTGCGATCAATTAGAGTCAGTACCGCTTCGTAACCTAGAGGCTCCTGCGACAGGCGACCCTGCGTCCTTCCGCCTCCTGCCGGCGGCGGCGCCGATCCGCCCGCCTCTGTGGCCCTAGGGCCATGGTCGTGTGGTGGATCCTGGCCTCTGCCGGTGGAAGGGCTCCATTCTCACTGGTTTTTCTGTGTTTTGTTAGGTTTTGTGTCTTTCTTGGAGAGATCAGGCGGCGGCTGCTCTCTGAAGATGGAATAAGGTCCTCCCCACCCAGTCTCCGCTCCGGTGGCGTCTCTAGCGTCGTTGGAGGGTGCGTGGAGGTTTGTCTATGGTGGATCTCGTCAGATCTGGCCAGTGGTTGTCTACGGTGGATCCGGTTTGATCCAATCTTCGTTCGTCTTCGTTCGTGTGTCAAAAAATTAGATGTTTCTGATCTATGCATCTCTTCATCGGCGGCGGTTGTTGTGCTGGTGCGCTGGTCCTCTAGGGACGTAGCACGACGACTTCCCGACTGTCTTTTACAACAAGATTCGCCCGGCTCTGATCATGGAGGGGTGATGGCAGCGGCGCGCCTTCGGCTCGCTCTAGTGTCTGTAGTCGTCGCTAGGTGGTCTTCGGAGCTACATGTAATTCTTATTGCCTCTGGTGTTCTTTGTACCGCTTTGACAGTTGATGAATAGATTGGAAGTTTCTTCGCAAAAAAAAAGAGTAAGCATGATTCCCCCGCTCTCGATTTCTTTTACCAACCTCGCAGCATGATAATTTCTCCTGCAAGACATGGATATGGTCGATCTTCTTAACCGGCCGGCGCGTGGAGAAGATGGTCAAATGGACGCACAACCTCCAACTGGAGCGGATGAACCAAGAGTTGGCGCCAGTAAAGAAGGAACTGGCAGACAAGATGCAGACTGTGTTGTCACGCACAATTCCTATCTGCTAGGAAGATCAAGATTATGCGGTTTGCCTTTTGTGCGCCTCCGTGGGAATGTTTTTAGCTCCAGGATCAGTAGTTGCCGCATCTGTTGTACTTTTCCTTTTCCTGTAGGTGCAATGTTCGTAGTTCAGATATGATGTACGAAACTCTATGATGTAAGACTATGCAGGTGTAGTGAACTTGTTCGAGCAGAGGCTTCAATGAAAAATGGATGTTTTTTCACCTAAATTCTGGCTGAATTTATGTTCTGATTTGTAGAAAAGAATAACTGTATTTTTCAGCATTATGAGATCGGCTACAGTGTGGGATAGCATACGATGTCTGTCAGATAGGTGATGGCGCATCTCCTAACATTTTCAACAGCCATGCCTGGTGTTTCAAGCAGCCAAAACAGGTGAAAAACAGTTTCCCCTAAAGGCATAATGTGCCAACATACGAAATTGTGATATCTAAATCGATATCTAAATCATTTCCTCTTGCGTATACATTGTTTTAAATCCCGCATACATTGATTGAAAATGATAACAGGAAATAGCGTACACATAGAACTGACATATATCGTTTTACAGGCACACTGTCTGACCACACCCTAGCATCTCTTGTTTTCATTACTACAGACAGCATAATGTAACATGAAGCACTGAGTGCGATGGATAATTCAAAAGTTAACTGCCAGAAACACAGATGCGACAGATACCCGGGGGCT
Organism: Poa annua; assembly: GCA_026929855.1. NCBI lineage: Eukaryota > Viridiplantae > Streptophyta > Magnoliopsida > Poales > Poaceae > Poa > Poa annua. Next base: position 11,000,790 of record CM049428.1, read on the forward strand.
AAATGAAATCCATAGCTACATGGAGACATCATCGAAAAACAGTTACAAAATGGAGATGCTTCTCATCAGAATGAGACCTCCCTTAAGAGTCGTCGTCGCTAGCGTATGGTACATAGTCTGCAAGCACTGGTGTTTTGGTGAAGCATGAGTTTGATTTGTGCCCGCACAAACCACACACGCTACCTGTTGGTGGCTTGCGCGCCTTCTTCGCTGGGTTTTGGGGGCACCCAGACATCACATGTGAGCCGGAGCGACAAACTGAACAAAACCTTGTTTTCCTCACGTACCCAGGTTTTGCAACTGATTTCCTCTTCTTCTTCGGCTTCTCGACCGGTGACAGGAACCTTTTTACTCTTGGACGCCCACTTTTCCTTGCTGATATCTGCGGTGGCCTCATTGCGGATAGTTCATCGGTTGTCATTGTCGAGTTAATCCCTGAAACACCATACAGCCCCGCGCCAGTGATAGCTGGTTCTGGTTCAGACTGGTAGCCCGCGGCCCTCCCTCGGTGCCACTCTGCATCACTTGAATCATAGTTGAGAAGTGCTCCGGTGCTTTCCGGGGAAATATTTTGCACGGATTTTAAAGCAAATAGACGGTTGTGATTAGCTTCAAATGGGATCAAGAAGTGATCTAAGATGAGTACTAACCATGTGGGATTAGCACCCTCAATCGTTACCCCTAATCACAGCCATCGATTTGTTTTAAAATTCGTGCAAAATATTTTCACAGAAAGCACCGGAGCATTTCTCATCATAGTTTGGCAGGGGCTCTTGTTCAATCTGCTCACCGAGAGCTGACATTATAGATTTGCACTCTTTCTGCCCTGCTTCAAAATGCCTCATCATCGCCTGGTAACAATCAAAGTTACTGTCACCTAAACGAACAGACTCAACCGCGCTTGTGTGCAAGAGGCAATGACGGAAAGTTTTTTATTGCATTGCGGACGTATCCTTTTGATACATTGCAAGGTGAGGGGGGAGCACGTCACGGGCATCCCTAGTCCACCACTTCAGGATATGCTTTGCTGGTACCTTAGTTACCCCCAACTGAATAATCACCTGCAGCCAAAAAAAGAGATGTAAGCTATTTTTACTAACAGACTATGCCTCTTCTCGTTTTGTGCCATATATGTCCAGGATAAACCAATGCAGTACAATCATTATTTTCTTAGCACATGCATCACATGCTTCAGAAACACAAAAGAGGGATTTTCTGGCTGAGTACTGACCGAGAGTGCGTGACAGCACAGAATGCCAAAATGGGTGTAAAGCCCACATTCGCACGAGTAGTACTCCCCATCATCAAGGACAGTCACCCGAAAGGTAACCCGAGACCATGCCTCCCGCCTTTCGGCATTTACATGCCTTGTTTCATAGATAGCGTTCTCTTCAATCTCAAAAACCCTATAGTGCGTCACTTTGTCCACCTCGGCACTGAACAGGTTGTAAGCACATCGGGTGTATATCTTGACCGCATGGCGTTGGATAGGCCACATTCGCGGTGAAAAAGTTTGCATCTGTTTTTGTGTGAACAAGGGAACACATGTTAGACGCCGTAAAGGGAAATGGAAGCATTTCTATCGTTGAGTGGGGGTGCGTTTGGTGGGGGTGGGTGTTGGTGTTGGGGTAGAATAAGTACTGATGTTAAACATCACATGCATACCTGCTTTGTCTGATGCTCCTCACGGTCTTCTTCAACTGCTCTGTCAAACAATAGGTTGTTATATTGCGCGACAAAACAGTTCATCGATGAATTCCGGGGCACATACGTCTTCAGCATGTGATTAGCACTCTCTACCCTCTGGGTTGAAAGCATCCTAGCACAGAACACACCGTGCGAAAATGGCTTTGCCCACTTGTCACGGCATTCATATATCCTAGTCATGAACGGATGGCCTCTGAGCTGGTACTTGTCTAGGATAATATCCCAAGCTGTCTCAAACTCATCTATCGTCAGCATCGCGTTAACCACCTTATGGAACTCGTCCCTAAACTCAGACCTTTTGCTGTATGTAGGACCCAATTGCTCCCCTGCCGACCGTAGGACGTACCATTTACACCACAGATGTGTGGTGCCCTTCATGACCTCTGTCAGTGCTGTCCCCATCGCTACGCACTGATCTGAAAAATGTCAACCCCAAATAAAAATCAGCTCATATCGTAGATAAAAAAACAGTTTCAGGGCGCAAACAGAGATAGTAGATCACCATTTTTTTTGCTAACTACTTTTCCAACAAGGCTTACAATCTTGATGGAAATTACCTGTTAGCACCGTCACCGGTTGTTTGCCACCCATTAGTGCTAGGAATTCTCTGAACACCCACACGAAGCTTTCGTGTGACTCATCACGCATAAGGACTCCACCAAATATCACCGACTGAAAGTGATTATTCACCCCCACAAACAGTCCAAATGGCATCCTATAGATATTTGTGCAGAATGTTGTGTCGAAGGTGACTACGTCCCCAAAACAAGTGTACTGCATCTTGCTTCTACTGTTTGTCCAAATGAGGGTTTTCACACGGTTGAGGCCATCCAGGTCAACACTGAAAGCAAAGTTTGGATCATCAACCCTCATCTTCCTGAATTCTTCAAGTGTTTTCTTCACATCATCATCCATCTGGTCACGCGCAATCTGAGTACAAATTGTTCTGACTGACCTTTTTGTGAAAGGCAGCTCTTGCACGCCACCATACAAGCTTCCGAGGATGGTATGGACCTTGCTAAGGGGCACATTGTTATCCCGCAGGTGCCGTATCATGTCCTTGGTGTACGCATCAATGTTCCTGTGAGAATTCCACTGCCGCTTCTCACCACAACATTCAGAAAGTGGATGGCTGTGATCCGTAATCAGCTTGCTAACGTACCACCCGTGGTCCTCCGTTCGGAGCAGCTTCAGCGACGCACGACAGCCCGAACGTTGCGAGCGGAATTTACACCTCTTGTCAGTCCCCTGGTGACAAGCAATGATGAAAGAACTGTTAAGCCAAGCCCAGATAAAAACATTTTTATCTATAAGAAGAAGGTACACAGGCGATGTTGACGCATACCGAACTCGCACACTCCAGCTGCTGCATAGATCGATACCCGTTGCCACTGTTTTTGTTGTGTCGGCCATACCGTATGCCAAAACCAACCTCCCAGGAGTACAAATTGTAGAACTCGTGCGCCTCCTCAACCGAATCAAACACCATGCCGGAAATGGGATAGAAAACCTGCGGATGCTTCTTTTTTGCCGAGTCACGCAATGCTGTTTCTACCGCACCGATCTCACTTTGCGGCCTGCATGTTGGTAGCTTCACCCCTCTTGCCGTCCGCTTGCTATCAGCCGTTCAGATGCATGGCAATCAGATAAGCCAACATGAGAACATGAATATGTAATGTTTTGGTGCAGTATGTAAAACATTCATATACATGCAGCTTTTATTAATCCCCCAATGTTTCATCATTTGTTTGCTGCACCAAAACCGCGTTGTCTGACAGTTTACCTAACATGTAGAAAAAACATGTTTCCATAGTGAAAGCATGCTAGTTTTTATTAATATTCCAGTACCCCCTATTGGAAGCATTTTTCCACAGTGTGGATAAAACCTGACGACATTTTCTCAGTTCAGAACCTGACGATATTGTTTGGCCGTAGGAGATAAAACCTGACGACATTTTTCTGACATGATGCACCAAAAGTACAGGCCTTCTCAGTTTCATAGAAAAGCCCACCTCAACTATACGAACGGTAATAACAAAATAGTAGACAAGCATGGCCCCATGAACACATTGAAGCGTTAGGCTAATCATGATCCACACAGGGGGGAGATGGAATCACCCAAAAGGAAACATAACTTAGAATGTTCTCTACACTGACCATTTGATGTAGAGGGAACCTTCCTCAGGTACAAAGATTCGCGGGGTAGGACCGGCAGCTGCCTCTCGCAACCAAGTTGCAATTTCTTCGCACGTGGCCGCGTAGTCCCCGCCTCCAGCGTCATCCTCGTCTTCGTTCGGGTAGGGGACATCTTCGGAGGGACCATCGTCGTCAAGCATTTCCAGATCGTCACCATCACACGGACCAGATGAATCCGACGAGTACCCCGTTTCGGACCTGCAAATGAGGGTGCTGCATGATCAAGAACATATTGGCCTGACAGACATAGCAATTGAAGGGATGGGGGGAGAAGTGCTTGCTGCAGTCTACTTGATGCAGCTGACTTACGCTGCGCCGGTGCCATCGTGTTCTGGTGGTGCAGAATAGCTGCATCCTTCGTCGCTGGGGAACCCGTAGCTCGCCCCATCGAATCTAAGACAAAGAAATGTAACAAGTAAGAAATGTAACTCAGTAAAACGGGCATCTCACCTACCTAACAACGTAAAGTCAAGGGAGGGATCATTCCCCCGTTGACCACGTTTTAAGTAAGAACAGTGGAGACAAGGATTCTCTCCGCGGGTTGGACATTACGGTTCTAGGAACGGATCGAAAAAAACTCACAGCGGGCATTCGGGAACGGCGAATCGAGACAGTAGCTCAGTGTAGCTTCCAAGCCCTTCCATGGCGCCTGGTGGTGAGCGGTGGCCGCCGTTGAGCAAGGCTGTGGTGGGTCGCCTCGGAGGGGAAAAGCACAGTCCCTCAAAAAGCAGATCTAAAATGTGAGGGAGTCCGCCTCCGGGGATGGAGACGACGGGCAATACGAAGAGGGGCCCCGGCGACGTGTGAGCCGACAGGATGGGGAGTGGTGGTGGGGGGGCCGGAGACGCCGGAGACGGTGCAAGCCGAAAAATGAGGGACGACTGTCGGAAGGTACAGTTTAGATTATCAGGCTTAGCCATTTTCACTCGCGTTCAGCAAGTCAACCAGTCGCGCGCAAGCATCCCGCTTATTCCGGATCCGCACCGGGCGGACGGCTCAAATAAGACGGGTCCCCCAACGATGTTGTGGGAAAACCGCACTGCTCTCTCTGCCCGCATGTAATTCACAAATTCTTTGCTTTCATCACCTGATGTTTCCTTCCACTGAAAAGTTGCACAGAGAGCTTAGTTAGCTCAAGATAGCACACCAAGCACCTCAATCGACACCTGAGCAAGTAGCTAACGATCCAAATGGAACATTATACAAACCTCTTCTGGTCTATCAGCAGCATGATCAATCATCTCCTCACTAGTAGAAAACAGGCTAACAGTCCCGGTTGGTAAGGGCCTTCAGTCCCGGTTTAGCAACCGGGACTGCGGAATCGGGACTAAACACCCCAACCTATAGTCGCGGTAGGATCTGCAACCGGGACAAAAAAATATACACGTGGGCGCGCAGGCGAGCTGCTCGGCGATGACCTTTTGTCCCGGTTTGTATTACAAACCGGGACAAATAAGTTCGAGGGGTTTTAGGTTTTAGCATTTTTATTTTATTTTCTGTTTTATTTATGATTTAAACTATTGTTTGTAAGCTACAATTACACACATCGATGCATATATTATATGAAGTGTCTAACGAGAATTGATCCATACCAACGAGACTCGTATCAAGTTAAACATGTATCATATACATAAGTGTCGACCCAACACGATCATTATTACATCAAAATCATTATTTACGGTTTATATTGTATTCTCCTGTTGGGGCTATGACCTCGTCAAGCAGAAATCCACAAATTTCCTCTTAAATTCCTCTAGAGCGTTGATATGGAGTGAGATGCGCTCGTTGATTCATTTGCTGGATATATCAAGAGAAGACGGTCAATATAAATGCATCAAGAGTTAAATTGTGAAGTGATATGTAAATGCTTTACGTACCACCATATCCATCCGCTCACTGACATACATGCGCATATACTCGCAAACGTAATATCCACACAGATTTGTCGCCGGTGGCTGTCTCTCACACTTTACGAAAATAGAGTTCATATCAAGTAATAATCAAACATGACAATCCGATATTGAAACTAGAACTAAATAGAGTAATCTACTTACGTTGATTAGCTGAAAGGTCAGCTCTGGTTTAAATTGACCTTCTCCGGCACGTTTTATGAACCGCTTCCATACCCTGCCCCGACAAAGAAAATGAATAAAGAATATATTCATAACTGGAACTTAGGAAATGAAGAAAAGAGGTAGTACCTCTGGAGCGTTTCAATAATGTTCCAGTAATCCGTCATGGGTCGATGTAATGAGTCATCGATCTGAACTTTCCCCAAGTCAATTTCAATGTTGAAGAGAATCCAGTGGTGGCTGCACATACACATCAACACATAGAAGAGAATTCAGTAAATATTAAGTCTCTAGCTAACTCATCAAAATCGAGTACGAGGAAAAATGAACGTGTAACACTCTAACCTGAAGTTGTACGGAAATAATATGTTCTTCTTGAAATATTGTTTCTCCAAAAAATTGAGCAAGTTGTTCTCCGTTTCCCCCGGTTTTATTTTTAAGGTATGTATATGAACTCGATTAGGGTCAATGAACCCAACTTGATAAATCTGGTTCCTCCTACACTCAAGAATCTTCATTCTTCATAGTAGCGTACAAAAGAATATTGTGAGGACAGTTATATTATAAGAAAATGATATGAGATTAGCTTTAATTAATCACTTACAAACAATAGCAGCTGATGATAGATTTGTCAAGAGCCTTCTGGTTGAATAACTGAAGGGGTTCGTCAAAGTCAATATGAATCGTCTGTTCTCCCATGAAGTAATGCTCATCTCTAAGTTTAACAGACAGTATCTCGTCCCCGTCTGCTGAGGCATCCTTGTACCATTTATGTAATGCTCGCATTCTTGTAGGTAGGTTGGCCCAGTCCTCCTTCGTGACCAGATCATTCCCAAGGCGATATTGCAATGCCTCGGAAGCAATGTCGGCCTCTATCAAATCCACCATTTCTTCGTAAGTCATACCAGGAATCTCATACCCTTCTGGTATTACAATCTTGGATGCCAACTTCATCGGAGCAACGTCGCGTCTCTTCTGCTTTGTTTTCTCAAGCCCCTCATTATATGCCTTGTCAATACAACGATCATAGTCCGATAGTAAGTTTAAAACATATTGGGGTGGTTGAAAACAATGTTTCAGGAAGTACTCTATTTTTTTCGGATCAATTGATACGTCTGGCATGTTTTCCACGGGGGGCTTATAAGGGTAAGGAAACTTTGGAGGACTCTTGGGGACCTTTGGAAGCGGCGACAATTTCGCCTTAGTAGGCGGAGGCGCGCACTTAGTCAAGTTACCCCACTTGACCTGGCTGATCTTCCGCTTTCCCGCCCCGTACTCAGCCGAAGAAGGTTCAGGCGAATAAGGTTCAGGCTGCTGACGCGGCGGCGAAGATCGAGGTGGAGTCATGTAGGTGTCGTCGTCGTCCCTATCGAAGTTCAATGGACTTGGAGGTGGTGGAGGTGAGAGAGACCGTGGCCTCTGCGTCGAGCCTGGAAATATGATGTATTTCTTTTTCCATAAAATGATTCCATGCCTGACTTCTTCCAGGGTCGCCTCCCCTTCAGGGCCAGGGTGGTCAATCTCCAATGTCTCGCATCCAGATACAATTTCCTCCACCCCAACACGAGCATACCCAGCTGGAACCTCGCGGCAATGCCAACGCACTTCAGGATCAACTTTTAAAGCAAAGCCGACGGCCACCTTCACAGATATGTTCTTCATTGGATGGTGCAGCTCACATTCAGTCTTATCTTCGATATTATCCACGGGGTAGCGATCCATCGGTGACGCATCAACTTCTCCATCATCGTCATGCAACACCGTGGAAGCCACACTGCTCCTCCGGTTAGATGGGCCATCAGCTGCAGGATCTATGTAAATCTGATCGGCCTCTGGACGACTTGAAAATTTCTCCTGCATCTTCGTATACATCGCAAAGAGCAGCTCGTTCCTTTCTTCCACCTTCTTAAGCCGGTCTGCCGCCTGCTGCTCCCTCCTCTTCGTTGCTCTGGCTCGGCTTCTATAAGTATGATAGTCCTCGTGAAACCCCATCTTCCAAGGAACACCTACATAGCCTCGTGTTCGTCCTCCCTTCTCAGGATTTCCGAGTGCCTTTGTCAGCTCGTCGTTCTCTCTATCCGGAATGAACGTTCCCGCCTCCACCTCGGCTACTGCTTTTTAAAGATCATCGAAGGGAGTCAACACTGCTTTCTTCGTCGGATCACGAAGAACCAACTCCCCTGTTTCCTTCTTCAACGTCATACCATGCGCCAGTAGGAAGTTTCCTGCTCTCTCGGGCACTTTCTCCGTCTCTGGAGTTAGACCTTTTGCCTTAATTTCAGCCTTAAGTTTATCCCACTTAGGCATGGCAGTCTTGTAGCCACCTGGCCCCAAATTATGATGGAGAACCTTTTTCTTGGCATTATCCGCATTCTTTTTGGACCTCTCAAGAGCTTCTTCCGATTCCTTGTACGTCACGAAATCATCCCAGTGATCACGTAACCTCTCATCTGTTCCCTTAAACTCTGGAGTAATTTTCCCACTCTTGACATACTTCGCCCACGTTCTTTTTTTGTGGTTTTGGAATTGTTTGGCCATCTTTTTCAGGATCCACACCTTGACTTTGGCCTTCAAGGCTGTTGTTTGCTCCTCGGTGTCCATCGTCGGCAGAGTGAAATGTGATATCAGCTTGTCCCAAATAGAATTTTTCAATTCGTCAGAGACAAAACTTATTCCATCAGCTCTTGGCTTCTTCCATTCTCGACAGGTGATCGGGATCATGTCCCCAACAAGAACTCTTGCTTGATTAGTAAATGCAGTCACGCTGTTTATGGGCTCCAAAGGTTCCCCATCGGCACTGACTATGTCAATAATCATATGTGTCTTCTCGTTCCACTTTTTGGTCGAGCCCCGTAACTTTGAAGTGGAGGACTAAAAAAACATTCATTAAATATATGCTCAATGTGGAGGTCTATATATATAATTAGCAGAGACTTAAATATTTACATCAGAGGACTTCGTTGAGGGTCCAACGCTAGCATCGACATCAATACTTGGTTCCGGGTTGCCTATGTTTTGTTCTTCTAACTGATCATCCGACAACCTAGCATCACCATCTTCATTCAGATACTGTGAGCCGTCATCTACCTCATTATCTTTTTGGCCTTCCCGATCATCTCTACCGTCATGGTCCATAGCTTCACTATAAAGAATAAAGATTAAAAGCAGTACTAAAAAGAATAAAGAATAAAGAATATATACTAGCAATACTAAACTATAAAGAATAAAGAATAAAGACTAAACTTCGCTATGTCCATTTAATTAAAATTCAACCTAAAGCAACTAATTCAACCTAATCAACTAAAATTCAACCTAATTAAACAACTAAAATTCAACCTAATGAAGTAAAATTCAACCTAATGAAGTAAAATTCAACCTAACAACTAATAGGAGGAAGAGCGGGGCGCGGCGGGGGGTGGGGGGGGGCTCGGTGTTCGCCGGTGAGAGGGAGCTATCTTGAGCGGCGACTAAATTCATCTACCTAATCAACTAAATTCTAACACATCATCTTATCAACTAATCAACTAAATTTCCCTAAGTCCTAAAACACTAAATTCCTAAATCAATTTGCTAAGACACTAACCCTAAGTCAACCTAACCAACTAATCAACTAAATCAACTACGGCGAGGGGACCGGCGTGTGCTCACCTGACGCGATTCGGTCGGAGACGTCGACGGGAGAGCTTCTGGAACAGCGGGGACTGCGAGGCGAGCTCGGCGGCGGCAGCGGCGGCGGTGTGAGGCGAGCTCGGCGGCGGTGTGAGGCGAGCTCGGCGGCGGTGGCGGCCTCCGCGGCAGCAGTGAGGGAGAGGAGCGGGCGCGGCGGCGTCGCAGCGGAAGCGGGCGGCCTGCGCGGCGGCAGTGGACGGCGGCGAGCTCGGCGGCGCAGCGGCAGCGGCGGCGCTCGATTTGGGCAGCCTGGCGGCGTCGCTGAAATTCCTAAGCGCGAAGTCCCGGTTGGTGGCTCCAACCGTGATCTCAATCTTGCTTATATACCGCCACACCTTTAGTCCCGGTTCGTGGCTCACACCGCGACTAAAAGGGGTCATTCAGTCCCGGTTGGAGCCTCCAACCGCGACCCAGTTTGTTTTTCGACTGCGCGCGCACTGCTACCCCTTTAGTCGCGATTCGTGGCACCAACCGCGACCTGAAGGGTTTTTTCAACTGTGTTTGAATATTAAACTTTTGTATATTTAGGAATTTGACAAAACTTTTCATATGAAATGTGTTTGAATTTCACTAACTAATATAAAACTATTTTCTATAATAATTATTGTAACTATTTTAAAAACAGTTTGGATATGAATTTGAAGAACTTTTGTATATTTTGGAATTTGACAAAACTTTCCATATGAAATGTGTTTGAATTTGACTAACCAATATAAATCTATTTTCTATTTTCTATAATAATTATTGTAAATATTTTAAAAACAGTTTGGATATGAATTTGAAGAACTTTTGTATATTTAGGAATTTGACAAAACTTTCCATATGAAATGTGTTTGAATTTGACTAACTAATATAAAACTATTTTCTATTTTCTATAATAATTATTGTAAATATTTTAAAAACAGTTTGGATATGATTTTGAAGAACTTTTGTATATTTAGGGATTTGATAAAACTTTCCATATGAAATGTGTTTGAATTTGACTAACTAATATAAAACTATTTTCTATAATAATTATTGTAACTATTTTAAAAACAGTTTGGATATGAATTTGAAGTACTTTTGTATAATTTGGAATTTGACAAAACTTGCAATATGAAATGTGTTTGAATTTGACTAACTAATATAAAAACAGTTTCTTTTGTATAAATATGTTTGAATCAGGGGTGTGTTTCTTTTTAGGCCTTGTGAGCTGTTGGATCAATAGTTTCACTTCCGAACCGGGACTAAATTAAGAAGCACACGGATCGTGTGTTTCTGTTCTATCTACAAAGTACTTCAGTTCATCGACTGAATACAAATCTTCAGGAGCCATGGTTGGGCTGTATGCAGGAGCCTCCAACCTTGACCCAGTGAGTTTTTCGACCGCACGCAGTGCTACCCCTTTAGTGAGTCTGAATTTTTGTTCAGTTTGCACTTTCAAAAGAGTTTGAATATTTATTTTTAATATGAAATGTGTTTGAATTTGACTAACTGATATAAAACTATTTTAAAAATAGTTTGGAGCTGTTGGATTAGCACCATCACTTTCAAACCGGGACTAGAGAAGCACACGGATCGTGTGTTTCTTTAGAGCACTTCTGAGCCATTAGATCAGGGGTGTGTTTCGTTTTAGGGCTTGTGAGCTGTTGGATCAACGCTATCACTTCCGAACCGGGACTAAAGAAGCACATGGATCGTGTGTTTCTTTCAAGCACTTGTGAGCCGTTGGATCAGGCTACAAAGAGATATCCAGTGAATTCTTCGACTGCGGGAGGTGTACAGTCTGCACATTTAGTCCCGGTTCGATACACGAACCGCGACTAAAACGCCTTTAGTCGCGGTTGGATGGCAAAGGTCTGGATGCCCTTTCGTGGGTGACAGTGGCCAAGATGCCTCCCCTGGTGATGCTATAAATAGACGCCCAGACCTTATGTTCAATCCAGGCAAAGGCAGAGGACTCCTCTAGGCACCAGCTTCTCGAAGATGTCCTTGTGAGCATACTAAGGACATCTTCGAGAGGCTGGGCTTAGAAGCATTCTCTCTTGTGAGGTAGAGGAGGAAGCAAACATGTCGAAGCTATGTCCCGGGGTGGACCGAGGTGATCCAGGAAAAGGCAAAGGACTCCTCTAGGCCCCAGCTTCTCGAAGATGTCCTTGTGAGCATACTAAGGACATCTTCGAGAGGCTGGGCTTAGAAGCATTCTCTCTTGTGAGGTAGAGGAGGAAGCAAACATGTCGAAGCTATGTCCCGGGGTGGACCGAGGTGATCCAGGCAAAGTCAGAGGACTCCTCTAGGCACCAGCTTCTCGAAGATGTCCTTGTGAGCATACTAAGGACATCTTCGAGAGGCTGGGCTTAGAAGCATTCTCTATGTCGACTAAGCTATGTCCAGGGGTGTAGGTGATCTGAGACCGACATATGCCTATGTCGGCAGGAACTAACACATATGGCTATGTCTTTGTGATCTGTTTTTCTCTGGTGTGTAGGGGAGTACCTACCGAGGATAATCCGGCATAGGTCGCTTGGCAAGATCTAGAGAAGAAGAGAAGAGAGAAGAGAGAGTGTTCATCTCGTGAATTCATATCCTCACTACCTCGTGAGTTCATCTCCATATATAGGAGATTCACACAGCTCAAAAATGAGCATCTTGTAACTCTTGTGGTATACATCTAGAGAGAGACACAATTAAGCAGGAGTAGGGTTTTACCTCCTCACGAGGGCCTCGAACCTGGGTAGATCGAGGTATTGGTTTTGTGTTCTTGGTGTTCTTGTGTTCTTCTATATGTTAGAACCATGGAGCATCTTCTTCATCTGACACATGTCTGTCTTGTCCTCCACTCCCACGATGTTTCTTTTTGGGCCAAAACTCATTTTTTTTTCATTTTGCACTTTCAGACATCTACCGTGCTTAATTTTTGATTTTGTAATTTCAAAAGAGTTTGAATCTACATTTGAATAACTTCTGAATATATATTTGGATTCTGACAATACTTTCAACATGAAAATTATTTGAATTTAAATAACTAATCTAAATCGTTCATTTTCTTTTTATAAAAATAAAGGGGTGTTTTTATTTCAACTAATCAACTCATTTGAATAACTAATCAACTCATTTTATTTCAACATTAAAATCGGATGGAAAATAAAATCCATATAATCATATTAATCTTATTGTTTCATAAAATCGGATGGAAAATAAAATACATATAATCCATATAATCATATTAACCTTATTGTTTCATAAAACCGGATGGAAAATAAAATAATATAACCCATATAATCATATTAACCTTATTGTTTCATAAAATCAGATGGAAAATAAAATACATATAATCCATATAATCATATTAATCCATAAAACCGAAGGGATGTTTTCTACTAGTGACATAATCCATAAAATCGGATGAAAAATCATATATTAATCTTTGAATATGGAAATATTCAAATCTTTCAACCGGTAACCGAAATTACTTAGAAATGGAAATATTTATATTAATAAACCGGTAAACCGATATATAAGAATCCAAGCATTTCCAATACATGCATGAGATAGGTGAGACACACAACGGTCTACTAATCATATCAATCTAAATACCACTTCCGTGCAATCTCGTAGCTGTGAGGACCCCTCAGACTACCAGTCCGAGATGTCCACGTTATGTAAACAGATCACGATCCCAATGATCAGTGCATCGCGATCACATAACCAACTGGTATACAAAGTTACATCATTCAAATCGAATAATACAAGACTTACATAAATAGGTGGTCACATGACCAAGCCTGCAATCATCGTCACATAGGACGGGATTAACTACGATATAGCGGAAGCTTGCGGCTAGCGTCGGCCCTCGTCACAACCAGACGCATTCCCACAGAGCAGTTGACCGGTGACACTCAGTTGGCGTAGTCGTCGGTGTACTCCTTCTCCTCGTCGTACATCCTCTCATCGTAATCTGGACGTTTGAATATCCAAGTACACAGCCATATGAGTACATTTACGTACTCGCAAAACCACCTCAAGGCTTAAGTTTTCATGGTAATGCATTGAAAAGATTTTCGAAAACTGGGATACCTGCTATATACGACTATCGGGCTTAGTTTTCGCAAAGATGCTTTTGACATAGAGAATACGACATCTCTATATCTTTGGTGAATAAAACATTTAGAGAAAGAAATCTCTCTTGTAGAAATAGCATGTACTATTTCCATGCTTTTGAAAACTCCTTTGTAAAATCTTTTCAAAAACACTAGGATGGGGATACCCCTTTTTCTTCCCTTGAGATCGGACTGATTGTCTCCGCGAGACCAACCATCTTCTCCCAATTCCGTACCTCCCAGGTACCTCCTTGATGCCTCCTTGTTTCCACTGAAACCATTTTCTTTTGAAAACTTAAAAATTGCCCATACGCCTAGATCAGTGGCCTTTCCAACCGTCCATGACCGAGGACTCGGCTATTCAAATAGATTTACACTCTGCAGAGGTTGCGCACTTTACCCACACCAAACGGTCATTCCGCCGTGTCTGCCACGGCCCGTCATACGACCGTATGCGGAGGTCCGGATAACACGATCAAAGCTTTTCACTATGTCCACCCTAGTACAGAGGTCTCCCGATAGGTTTGTTCCCCTCGGCACCGTGTGCTCCGCTAGACCCCTGGTCTTTCTCTTTGGACGCCACACCGCCACGGCAGGGGACCCAACGTAATCGTCCGGCTGCTGGTCCGCAGCAGTGTATTGTCTCATCCAGACGACAACCCGGCTTCGAGGGCCTCGCCCTTATAGAGTATGAGATCCTCCGTACTAAAATAAACAAGCTTCCGGCTAAGCCCTACCCATATCAGGTAATATGGTTGCACGGGTTAATTGTTCGGGCGGCTGCTAGGGCTGTACTTTGTTTTTCAAAAACAATTTCCAAACCTCCGACCACTCCCAGCAGCTCGGGTTTTCGCAAACACCTCCGATTGCTCCCAGCAACTCGGGTTTTTATAAAATACTTGCTCGCCGGTTGCTCCCAGCAACTCGGGTTTTCTTCTGAAAACACTTTATCAAAACCAGGCTCCCATCCTAAGAGTTTGAGGTGAGGACATAAGGATATACTACTAGATAAAATATGATTTTCTTTATAGCACCTTCAACAACAAGGCGAATAAAGTGAATATCTATTTTCATAAAACCTAATATAATCTAGTAGATAACTTTGGCCAAACAATATTTTGTAAAATAGTTTTTGGGTGGCAAGGTACCACAAAAGAAGTAAAACATGCATTATTTTATTTTGAAAACAAAACATGCTTTGAAAAATAATAGGATTCATTATGGTGAGGTGGCTTGCCTTGCTCAGCGTACTGTCCTGGTCTTGATCTTGATGTTCCTCAGGTTCACTCCTTACTTCCGGTTCCTTCCCGATCGTATCTAACGTCGCAAACAGGAAAAAGGAGCAACGCTCAAAATACAAGACAATGCCATAAGGACGTAACAAACACCAACTACTGCACCAAACAATAAGCTAACAATCAAGGGCAAGCAATTCACTTAGTTAAGCAATAACAAGCATCAAATCCATATAACCAAGACAAACAACCACACACCTAAGAAAATATATACAACACCCCTAATTGTTAAATAGGTAGTTCTAACTACACACTTAAGCTAAACATCTCTTAGGGTTATTAGATTAGGTAACAGTGATTGTTATATTAGTTCAGGAAATACTTCAGACAAAAGTATTTTAATAGTTAAGAAAGTGCTTCAGACAAAAGTATCTTATTAAGCAGGCATTATCACTAGCATTAAGCACATTCACATTCAAGCATGTTACTAGCTCTGCGAACACATACTAATAAGTAGTTAATAAATCAATAAATTTTAACACAACTGCTCACACAAGTTGTTGACTAAGAGCTAAAAAGGTGCAGTTGGCTGATTTAACAAAACACCACAAAGAAGCATGTTGACAACAACCTAAAATAAGTTAGAAAACAGCAAGCATTACAACATAGCACCAACTACTGGATATGGTCATAAAACATAAACCCAACAACAAGCAGAATATACAAAAACACTTAGTGTTATAAATAGGCATCTAATAGACTATGCTAGGCACAAACATACAAAACACCATAACACTATTAGTGTGTTTTAAACAAGTATTAAGGTTAAGTTTAGGTTCTGGATCCCAAAGTTGATTTAAAATAAACACATGATTTATATTTTCCAAAAACAGAGAATAAAATTAATACATCTAAATAGCCATTTTGGTGCTGTTTTAGGTGAAAAAGCCATAACTCCTAAAATAATGTTCAGAAAATTAAACCCTTCTACCATATCCTTCCTAGCACTCACTGGAACCTAGGAAAGTTGGATTTGCATCAAAAGGGTTTACAAAACAGGAGCTAAAAATCCAACAATAGCCTCTGGACTCAAAACTAAAATGCATATAGTTTCTGTTTTAGGACTCTCCTGCAAGAAAGATTACTTTCTATGGATAGATATGGATTTTATCTATCTGTAGAAATTTGATTCACCTAATTTGGACACTCCTAACTCAAGATATTCCATTTTAAGTGAAGAACATACTTTTTACTAGATTTAATGTGCAACACAAGGTATAAATAATTTTGAGACAAAACCAGGGTTGCATGATAAACAAAACACATAGGTACTCCACAAAATTACTCCTAATTACATTGTACAAACATAACTAGCTTAAACAAATATAACTAAGCACATGCAAATAACAGAAAATAAAAATATTCATTTTTAAGTGTAATAACCCACTGTTTTTGAAAATGATTCACCAAGTGCAAAATACAAGCTGGAAAATTCTACCAAACTAGGAGATGATAGCTACTACTCATATCTACCACATGCAATTGGATTTACTCCAAAAAGCATTTTTAATAATGAACTAAAAAATCATCAAAATGCTACTGTGGTTAATTTTAAACTTAATATAACTTTATTTTCATAAATCTCCTGCATGCATGGCTTATAGATATAGATAAGTATTATCTTTAGTTTTCCATAGAACTAAAGTTTGCTAATTTTGAATCTATAAAACTCAAGTTATTCAATAAATGGTGAAAACCATACTTTTTGCAAGAACAGATATAGCACCCACATAAAAATATATTTTTGAAAACGGCCAATTCCACATGGTTAAGAAAACACATATCTACTCTCCAAAATTTGGATCAACTCAAACGCATGCTCAGGGATTAAATGGTGGATTAAAACCTAGAGTTCTTCTAACTGGATTTGCAAAACAGAAAAAGATTTGACTAAAACAAATGCTAGTCGGGCCAGATTGGAAGGGGGACATGGCAGCACAGTGTTGGCCCGGCCCAGGTCGAGGTCCAGCTAGCTAAAGGGTTAAGTTGCCCTCAGATCTAGATCTAAAGGCCATAAACAGATCCAGAGACAATCAATCAAAACCGTTGGTCAAAAGATCGACGGCAGCTGTTCATCTTCTTCCTTGCAACGTCCAGGACACGGGAAAATGAGGGAAAACGGCATGGGCTGCTGGTTGCTCACCGAGGGGGCTCGAACGGACGACGAGGAGGGTTGGAGGCGGACTCGGGGGCTCGGGGAAGGCCTCGGGAGGTTGCAGAACTCGTAGGAGAGCTTCCGGTCGATGGGAACGGCGAGGACGTCCGGCTCGGGCACGGCGAGGTCGCAGCGGCTCCGGTGAACCTGCAAGAGAGCAACGATGTCTAAGAGGTAGCTATCGTCGAGGGGAACGAGATGGAACCGAGGGAGCGGGAGGAGATGGTCAGTCGCGGCGGCATTCGTGCACAAAAACGACGGGCTCGAGCGGAGGTTTCCTTCATGGCTCCGAGCTGCAAAGGAAGGGAGATTGCTCGGGGTCGCTCTGGGTGGATAGAGGAGGGGCAGGGGAGTGCTTTGGGTGTGGAATGGAGAGGAGAGGGTCACGGGGTCGTGTTTTAGAGGGCTCTCCCGATCTAGGGTTCCCACGGGTGGAGAGGGAGAGGGAGTGCGCGAGGGGCTCGTCCATTGGCTCAGGAGGACGGTGAGGAGTGGGTGAGAAGTTCGGGAGGGACGTGGCCTGGCCAGTGGGAGAGAGGGGAGTGATCTCCCGTTGGTCGGTTTGGAGCAAGGAGAGATGTGAGTGGGCAAGGGGGTGGGGGTGTGGCTGACAGGTAGGGTCAGGGTCGGGATGGTGTTTGCCTGCCCATAAGTGACAGAGGGGGTCGTTGGGGTGAGAGAGACAGAGGGTTATTCGATGGTTTAGGTGATTAGAGAAAAGTTCACAGGATTAACTTGAGGCTATGTTCATCACTAATTATTAAGCAAGCAGAGGCTTAAGGATAGATCAAGAGAATTTTCCTAGCAAGAAAAGATGACCAAGAAGAGAGGGGTGCGAGTGCATTGCCCAAAGGTGTTCTGAATTGCTAAAGATGAAAATGGCAAAAGTGAATCCAGCAGAAGACAAATGGTCACTGATTTGACTAGCCTCCTAACTCTAGATGATTAAGTGGTTAAACAAGGTGTCAACAAACAACCAAAGACAGGTTTTGAAAATATAGGTGACATAGATCAACTTGGTTGATTTACATGTCAAAAATGGGTCATGGATTTCTTAACATGGGGCCCTAGATTTGCTATGTTTTAATAGACATGAAGATAGTCATCCACGATTTAAAAATAGAATTTTTGAGTTCCTTATGAACCAAATCATAATAAAAGAGGTGAAAACACACCAAAATCATAGAATAGGACATTTAAGCATGAAAGATCTCAATCAAGCCTCACTCCTAAGTGGACACACAAACTTCATTTAACCACATGCAATACAAGCAAATTTTTAAACAACCAACCAAGAACTTAATGCAAATCAAATATGTTGGTGAGGTTGTGAGCATCATGATTATGACAAGACTTTTGGAGGAAGAGGTTTAAACACTTTTATTAAAATTATCCAATAAATTAAGAGTTTTGAAAATGAGAGTTGCTAACACTAGCAACATACTAAACTCAAAATATATTAGGACTCATTAAATGGTCCTTTATAGTTTTGCAAACATTTAGCTTTTGGAAAGACTTTTATTTTCTCCAATAATATATTTTTGGCTATTTGCTAAAATCAAAACATCAAGGTAAAATAGAGTTTGTTAAAATTATGACAAGAGAAGATATATAGACTATTTTACTTGTCGTAACATTGATCACAAGGGTCATATTATAACTAGTTTGAGTTCCAAGGTTGATAATTAGGGAGGTCATCCACACAAACACAAACCACCACATGGCAAATAGAGTAAACATGAGTAAAACACATCTATTAACAAGACATTTCAAAAAGTTTTTGTTCCCTTAGAATTTTGGGTCTTTATTAATTAAGCTTTTGTTGCTTCTAAAATTTGGGGTGTTACAGTAGCCAAGGCGAGCGTCCAGAGCAGCATATACGACTCTCTCGTAGCTCAATGGAACCGCGACCCAATGTCTCGTTAGGTCTTCTCCTTCTTCGTCGTCGGCCCGTTTCTTGTCGTCCTTCTTCTTCTTTTTCTTCATCTCCAGATTTGTCCCAACGACAGCATTGGAGAGAGCATACAGGCTCGGGGTAGGATTGTTGGTTGGGTTCCGGCAATTCCTCTGGAGGTCGACCGCTGACGGAATTGTAGTTCCGTAATATCGCAGCATCCACACGTCATTCTGGATTGCGACGCCGTAAAAGTTGACAGTCTTGTCACCTAAGAAATCGATGAGTAGTTTCAGCACCCGATCAACCCTGCAAATGTGGAAAATAAGGGTCTCGGTCGCCACCGAGAGTTGAATGACGGCGGCGCCCTGCTTCTGCTCCTCTGGAAGATCCTTCTGGCGACGACCCGGGAGTGGGTCGGTGAACTCGCAGTCGAGTCCAACCCCCTTGACCGGTGCGGCGTCGAGATACTCCTTCTTCACGTGTCGGATCCACCGCTCCACGCGTGATGCACGGAGGGTGACCCATACCTTGAAGTCCATGCCTTCCTTGGAGAAGAAGAATAACCGAGACGCCGTGATGTGTCCGAGTGACTCCATTGGAATGGAAGAGAGCAAGGATGGAGAGAGAGATTTTGTGTGTGATTAGGAATTTTTGTACTGTTCCTTTTATAGTGCGGAGAGGGAGGCCGG
Source organism: Poa annua (assembly GCA_026929855.1). NCBI lineage: Eukaryota > Viridiplantae > Streptophyta > Magnoliopsida > Poales > Poaceae > Poa > Poa annua. The sequence continues at coordinate 11,020,549 of CM049428.1, forward strand.
CGGGCGGCGGCGCGGCTTCGCGTTCCACACGGCGCCATGATTAATTTCGTGTGTATCATCTTCCAAAGCGCGGTTGATCGATCGTCTTCCAAAGCGCGGCTTCCAAACCGCTCCGAATTCCACAAATCTTTAGTACCGGTTTGAAACACGAACCGGGACAAATACCTTTAGTCCCGGTTTGTATTAGAAACCGGGACTAAATGTTCCTGTGGAACCGGGACTAAAGGTTTCCGTGCCCGTGATGCCGTCCTAACCGTTCGAACCGCGACTATTGATGTCATTAGTCGCGGTTCCAGGCTGACCGGGACTAAATGTGCTCCGACCTCAAAACCGAAGCCCCGTTTTCTACTAGTGCCTTGAGATAAGGATTTTCTGTTGCCATAAGTGCTAATGCCTTTTCTCTCCTTGATCCTCTTTACTGCGCTTATCATCCATAATAACCGGCTGAATTTTACGGTAGATGCCATCATTACCCTGAAAGTCGAGCAATTCAACATCAGACACCATGAATTTGTATAAACTGAACATGGCAAACTAATCGTGAAATGGCCATTACAGATAGAAAATACAAGGAACCTAATCATCTCTGAGAAATGCTTCGGTGTTTTCTGGAAAAACATGTTGCACGAATTTTAAAACAAATTGATGGCTCTGATTAGGGGTGGAGATTAAGGGTGCTCATCCCACATGGTTAGTACTCCTCTTAGATCACTTTGTGAACCTAATCTTAGCCTTCCATGCGTTTTAAAATTCGTGCAACATGTTTTTTCGGAAAGCCCCGGAGCACTTCTCATCATCTCTATATATTAAAGCAGGGGTGGTGGTGATCGTGATTGCCGTGGTACGTCGCTACCTCCTCTCCCTCCCACGCGAAACAAACCGGAGCGCTAAAAAAACCGAGTGAGGGAGCCGCATAACCAGCCTTCCACGATCCCTCGCCGCACAGCGTCTGGACCTCTCCTCCCGCACCAGAAAAGAATCGGGATAATTGACGATAACCCCCCTGGGTGCAATAAGTTGGATAATACCCCCCCCCCCCTACAGGGTCTATGACATGCTGCTACTCTCCTACTGCTGCACGTCCGAGCCCTCCTATTCTCCTCCCTTCAGTCCGGCAACAGGAGCCCGCCGACGCTCCGTGCCGCGCCTCTCTCGAATCCGGCGACCGAAACAACTTATGTTGTAGGCGTTTCTGACGCTGCCGGGCATCGGACACGCCCCTTCCGCCACGGAAGCGTTAGTTTGCTCCACGCCTCTTATGTTCACCACGCTGTTTATGCATGCTACTTGGATTTGATTGATTGATCTTGCAGGTGTAGGCATTGGTTCTGGAGGCAATCATCATAGCATCGCTGAGGCGCTTGCAAGGTAGGATAGAAAAAACTAGAACCATGAATTTAGGACTAGAGGATGATTGTTGTTGAGATTCTCGTTCAATGGTTTGTATTAGTAAGTGCAATTGCTGTTGGGCTTCTCGGTGAATTGTACTTGCTGAACGTTTCCTAATAGCAAGGAGTTTGTTAAAAGTAGTCATTCCAGGTGCATCTATAGGGCCACTATCAAATGTGTATGGTGCGTGTAGCTAATCAGTTGATAGCTACTTTGGTTGATCAAGTACTTGTGGTGTTTTCCCTGTACTAAATTGTAGCTCTTTAGACTCCTCACTTAAAAGGCCATATGTTCCATGCTACTTGTGATCTAATTCTTTTGATTTTTCTGCGTTGTATAGAACTCAGAACTAGCGGGCCTGGAGAAAAATTCACCACGTTGCAAGAACTACGCGGAAACGAGCACCAATACCACCTGTTTAACCGTCGAAGAGGTCGTCTTCCTGTCCAACGGAAAAGGCACCGCCAACCTCTCCCAAGGTTCGCCACAATGTATGACACAAAAATATAGTAGCCACGATGTATTTCGGCTATGAGATGCATTAATTCTGTTGTTACTACTTTCAATATGTTTGCTCCTGTTAGAGTGTCACATCAAACATTTATAGCGCATTCCCAAATTGGGTGTTAATTATTAGTTGTCCAAGAAAATATCTCTTGATTTGGCACATGTTTCCATGCAGTTTTCAGCTCATTTACTTACCATCTATTTGGCATGTGATATGAACTAGACACACGCATGTCATTTTGACTTGAATCTCTGCAGTTGGTTACGCCTACAATTTTCTGAGTTTGCTTCTGTATGTTCTGCAGTTAGTTGCATTGACATAGCTGTTCGCCTCCTCTCTGCCCTCATTAACCTAGGTCCAGAAGTATGTGCGGATTTTCATGCTTTATTTTTTCAGTATTTCTCTGTAGCACATTCCATATCCATTAGCATTGACCTTATTTTAGTTACTCCTACTTACAGTTGCTTATCCGTATATCTTGGCTCATAAGTGCTGACTACAAGTAGGGTTGGATGAGAATACTTTTGATGTATTCATGCATGCTCAATTTGCCTCACAGGACATTACTTCCATAGCTCTAGCACCTCGTGAATAGCTTATAAATTAGTGTCTACAATCTTTCAGCGAGAAACCGGAAGGAAGTTTGTTGATAATAAATACATGGACATTTGTATTTCGATTTTATTATTTTCATACCAACACAATCTGCTACTCTGTCTTTCCATGATAGACATGCTATTGTCAGTATCTAACTACATGCTCTGGAGAACTTTTGATTCAAGTAAAACCCATAGAAATAGCTACTCTATCTTTCCATGATAGACATGCTATTCAGTACTTCTCTCTACAGTCCTTTTTTTATTGTTTTGGCCGCATCTATATTTTTTTTGGTAGTCTTCTGTTTGAGAATATCTGCATTAATATTTGGACACAGTAAAGCATTAATGGTCTTCTTTACATGTTGATTCTGACATAACAAGTGTAGAAAATATAGAATCCCTAATATTTGTTGTTGTATTGATTGGACCCTCGTGGGGATATATATAGTGGTACAAACTTGGGGGGCAAGAAGCCTAAGACTTGGAATACAAGACGGACACCTAATCTACCTAGTCGTACACGTATACATATTCTAACATTCCCACTCGGTCGTAACGGGAGTGAAACGAACGTTTGCGACTGGATTTGAAGTCATACGCCCCCGTCGTCTTCTCCTCTACATCATCATCAACTGCGTCTCTGATGGTCTCTCCTCTCTTCCCCCCGCATTCACAGCGGGAGTGTCGTGGACGCAAGGGACGACGCGGACGGTGTTGACTGGAGTTGTTGCCGATGTGTTGCTGTAGACGTTATTCTGGATGTCGATGTCGAGATAGCCGGTCGTGATGTAGCCAAGGTCGAGGTTGTCGTGGTTGATGTAGCCGATAGCATCGTAGGCGCAAAAAAATTGCCCGGTTTTGGTCGTAGTGTCTTGGTTTTGTGCGGCGGCGGCAGGAACTGCGACGACGGCATGGATCTTGGTCATAATGCGGCGGCATAGATATGCGGCGACGGCATGTTTTTGGGTCATTGTGCGGCGGCGGCAGGGGATCTGCGGCGGCGGCGGGTTTTTGTGTCAGGCGGGCGAGGCCATCGTGTGATCGCCCTAACAGAGCGCCGGCATGTTTTTGTGTCATTGTGCGGCGGCGGCAGATATCTGCAGCAGCGGCGGGTTTTTAAACGCGACGACAAAAACCACATGAATGTAGACCTTGGCATGTTGTGTTGGCGACGAAGATCTTGATGTTGTCGTACAGCTTGACGTTGTTGTTCGCTTGGTGAAGGTGTTAAGCTTGGTGAAGTTCCCGGCTCGATGAAGTGCAGATTCGTATGGCGCAACCAGACGGCGCTTGGTGTAGTCGTAGACGCCGGTCGACATGGCCGTGACCGTACAAGCCTGGATGGTTAGTGGCCGCTGACCTGCATGCGTCCATGGACGTGGAGTAGTACGGTGATTGCTTGACTTCTGGTTGTTGGTTTCTGTAACTTGCTCAGCTGCTCCGTATAGCCGGCGTAGCCTAGTGCAGCGCTCGAGGATCGCAGCGGCCGGAACTGCGCCTAAGCGGACGAGCAGGACCAAAGGCGCCAAGAACGACGCCTGGCCGCTGGATGTCCATCTCGTCTCCATGTTGGAGTCAGGGAGTGTCGCCGATCTGCACTTGATTTCCCCCGGGAAGAGGATCAGAAATTTAGGGATTTATTTGGCTAAACTAGATCTAATTTATGAAAATGGGGATTTCGAAAATTGTCTAAACTATGAACGGAAATTGAATATAAGAACCGATCTGATCCTTGATCTAAATCAGGTGCCGCGCTCCCGAGGAGAGAAGAGATCTCCCCGGGGGCGGCATGCGATGCGGAAGTGGTGGAAGTACTAAGATCGGCATCGTGAGACTAACCGCTCTGATACCAGGTAGAAAATATAGAATCCCTAATATTTGTTGTTTTATTGATTGGACCCTCGTAGGAAAAATATAGTGATATAAACTTGGGGGGCAAGAAGCCTAAGACCTGGAATACAAGACAGGCACCTAATCTATCTAGTCGTACACACGTATACATATTCTAACAACAAGTTCTTTGTTTGCTACCCTCGCTCCATCATAACAAGTTCTGCTGTTGTAGATGTTGCTGCTTGAGTTACTGATAGCAAATAGAGTAGACCTATATTGTTTTTTGTACTACTTAACTGCCTATCTCTTGGGAACACTTCAGTTACTTTTTTCCTTGATGCTGTACTTGTGGACAGTTCGATCACTCTCATAGCATGACGATGTCAATTTTTCGATTTAGTTGTGAATGCTTCCTCAATTTTTTATTATAGGAAGTGAAGTGGTTAACTCAAAGTTTTCTAGCAGTAGGCGCATGCGCATCCCTATTATTTTCTACTAGAAAATTAAGTTTCAGTGCCATAACACATGTGTTGTCACATCTCCGATGAAGTCTTGGTGAAGTACTTATGGAAATGACTGTCGTGGATTTAAAATTTGACGATAAACCTTTCTGTATTCATTGAACAGTCTGCTTTTTGTACGTATGAATATGCAACTAACTAATAGTTCCTTCTACTTTGTCTCAGTACAACTTGCAATTGCAACCAGCGGCATGTAATAGGACTGTCTGGACCCAGCGGCATGCAGAAGAACCAGCATGCAGTTCATGCTACAGAAAATAACACTTCAAAGAAAGACCATTGATCCTTCTACGCCTGCTATCTATAGTGACGAAGCAGTACTGCTTCCTTATTTTAATTCTCTAGAGAGAGCCTTGTACTTTAAGTTAACAAAATATCACATGAGTGTCTTCCCTGCAACATAGTAATAGATCCATGCTCCTGTACTGGTCATTTGCTGTGTGGCTTGATCGGCACACTGAGTAACGCTCACTATGGAAAACATGTTTTTAGAGGCACTTTGGTTGAGGCACTATTTAGAAATGTCTCTAAAAATGATTTTTAGTGACACTTTAGTCCAAGTGCCTCTATAAATGACATTTTTAGTGCCACTTTAGTCAAAGTGCCTCTAAAAATGCCATTATTAGTGGCACTTTAGTCAAAGTGCCTCTAAAATGCCATTATTAGTGGCACTTTAGTCAAAGTGCCTCTAAAAATGCTATTTTTAGTGGCATTTTTTTAAATTGCCTCTGAAAATGCAATTTTTAGTAGCACTTTATAGAGTGCCTCTAAATATGATGTGAATAAAAATAGAAATGAGTAAAAGATAAAAAGAGCGTCAGCCGGGATTTGATCCAGTGATCTTCCCAGAAGTAATTCGAGGTGATTGCCACTTGACTGGGCTACTATTGGCGACTATTTAGAAATGTCTCTAAAAATGATTTTTAGTGACACTTTAGTCCAAGTGCCTCTATAAATGGCATTTTTAGTGCCACTTTAGTCAAAGTGCCTCTAAAAATGCCATTATTAGTGGCACTTTAGTCAAAGTGCCTCTAAAATGCCATTATTAGTGGCACTTTAGTCAAAGTGCCTCTAAAAATGCTATTTTTAGTGGCATTTTTTTAAATTGCCTCTGAAAATGCAATTTTTAGTAGCACTTTATAGAGTGCCTCTAAATATGATGTGAATAAAAATAGAAATGAGTAAAAGATAAAAAGAGCGTCAGCCGGGATTTGATCCAGTGATCTTCCCAGAAGTAATTCGAGGTGATTGCCACTTGACTGGGCTACTATTGGCGACTATTTAGAAATGTCTCTAAAAATGATTTTTAGTGACACTTTAGTCCAAGTGCCTCTATAAATGGCATTTTTAGTGCCACTTTAGTCAAAGTGCCTCTAAAATGCCATTATTAGTGGCACTTTAGTCAAAGTGCCTCTAAAAATGCTATTTTTAGTGGCATTTTTTTAAATTGCCTCTGAAAATGCAATTTTTAGTAGCACTTTATAGAGTGCCTCTAAATATGATGTGAATAAAAATAGAAATGAGTAAAAGATAAAAAGAGCGTCAGCCGGGATTTGATCCAGTGATCTTCCCAGAAGTAATTCGAGGTGATTGCCACTTGACTGGGCTACTATTGGCGACTATTTAGAAATGTCTCTAAAAATGATTTTTAGTGACACTTTAGTCCAAGTGCCTCTATAAATGGCATTTTTAGTGCCACTTTAGTCAAAGTGCCTCTAAAAATGCCATTATTAGTGGCACTTTAGTCAAAGTGCCTCTAAAATGCCATTATTAGTGGCACTTTAGTCAAAGTGCCTCTAAAATGCCATTATTAGTGGCACTTTAGTCAAAGTGCCTCTAAAAATACTATTTTTAGTGGCATTTTTTTAAATTGCCTCTGAAAATGCAATTTTTAGTAGCACTTTATAGAGTGCCTCTAAATATAATGTGAATAAAAATAGAAATGAGTAAAAGATAAAAAGAGCGTCAGCCGGGATTTGATCCAGTGATCTTCCAAGAGTAATTCGAGGTGATTGCCACTTGACTGGGCAACTATTGGCGACTATATGCAGAAGTGAGTGAATATGGAGACAGGGCCGACGTTAACTTACAGTAAGAAGGTTCACACTTGCGCTGGAGGAAAAAAATTGGAAATTGGTCTGATGAGATTCGAAATCGGGAGTCGGGACTACACGGGCGCGTACGAAGGAGGGCAGCCACTGGGCCAACATGACGGTTCTTATTGATCTAGGTATGGTTTTGGTTGATTGTCTTTTTTTTTGAGTGGTTTAGTTGATTGTCAGTCTGTTAGCCTTGGACCTTGGCTCCAGGTCTTGCTCGGTCCGGTCAAACCCGGTCCAGGCCCACCTCTCTCTCTCTCTCTCTCTCCCGTGCTAACCTCTCTCTTGTTACCCTTTCCTTCTATCTGCTCTCAGCCTCTCTCACTCCCGTGCGAAGCCGCCGCCGACACGCCATGCTTCGGCTGGCTCCGGCAGTCTCTGCCGCCGACACGCCATGCTCTCCGCCCCCGAGCCCTCTTACGATTCCCCGCCGCCTATTTCGCTTCATCGCCACCACACACTCCCAATCGAACTCGCCAGTGCGGAACCCTAACCCTAGCTCCGCTACGGCTTGGTTCGTCGGCGCTGCGTCTCCGGCTCCCGCGCCTCCTACCTCGCCTCCTCGTCGACACGGTGGCCACCTCGAGCCCCTGCTCGAGCGCACCGCCTCGGTGTCTCGACAAGGTGGTGTGGTGCGGCTGCTGCTGTTGCCCACGGGATGGCCGCCACCACGTCCCCGCTCCTCCGGTTGCTCATTTGTGACTTCTGCCACCTCTACGAGCTTTCATCTGGTGAGTTTAAACTTTCCTACTTCTGTTTTCACATTTCTATGTTCCAAATTCGACGTCTCCTTCAATTGGATGCTTGGATTTTTGATTGCAGACCATCTGTTTGTTGTAATGCCTATGCTATAAATTATGTTCTTATAACCAAGTTTTTCTTTAATTTTGCACGTGGATTGGCTCAGCTCTTGACGCTAGTGTGCCAATAGAATTGTTAATCCAATAATACAGGACTGCCAACCATAATTCTTAGTGTGATATTTCACCTATTATATTTTACCAGGCTATCCCAACAGTATTTTTGTCTTGCTGAACTTATTAGGCTACTTATTGAAATAGTGCCTCCCTCACGTTTTTGTGAGCTTAATAGGCTGATTGCACGTTGTTTTTGGAGCCTTCCTTGACAAACTAAGCTAGGATACCCTAAATTTTTGTACGGGGTAAAGTGGTTTTGCTGGCCATTAGAGTACTCAGTGATGGAATACCTTTAAAGGAGTTCCTTATAAATTTCCTGGTGCATTCAACTCTACCCATATTTTTTGTCTGGCATTGACAATAATGTCAGAAAGCGAGTTATCGGTAAATAAACCAGAGGTATGACCCATCCATATATTAGTTCAAACTTATTTTGCTTGAATGGAGAACTTCTTACTACTCTTATTTCGGCCTTATGAAGCTTATTGGGAGCTTGCAGGCATTGAAAACTTATATTTGGCTTCAGTGCTTTGATGGATCCATACAGCAAGTGGAGGAGGAGGTTACCATGTTTTGCCCTATGATTTGTCGAGAAATTGTGAGAAATGGCACATGATCATCCAAAAATCATGCTATTGCTCTCCTTGAAAGAGTTAATCCGGCAAATTTGAGTTTGATTCTTGACTATTGTCATTTTCATCAAGTCCGAGGACGCTCAAACAAGGTATGCCGCAAATGTTTTTCCTGTCTATTGTGCCTTACTTTATTGCTATATGTATTCTGTAAGTATAGATTGTTGTATAATGTTTTCTATTTTGAATTACAGAGCGCACTTGACAGTAGGAAATAGGGCCTAATTGAAAAATTAGAATTCTACTCTCACTACTAGAAGTGGAAATTATATTAAATCTATGTCACCCGATGAATTGCTATCTGGACTGTTGGTTTGGCTCTTGGTTTCGAAGGATTCTAGGGTAATTTGTATATTGCTAACTGTTGGAGTAATGATTATACCGCTTGAACATGTTGCTTTTATGTTGAATTGTGCCTGCTTATTATTGAATCAGATGTGTTTAGGCGAGGCATCTTTTAGGCGAGGCATCTGTTCATGTTATTGAACTGCTTTCGTTGATTTGTTCTCATATATGCGTGCCACTAAAACTGTTAATCAGGATATATTTTTTATGCAGTACAGGTCGCTGCAACGCAATGAAATAATTATGCCTACCCTTGTGATTTAGAAACGAGGTCACCAATATTGGGGTCTCAGATTTATTCTCCTTTTACATCAGCGTGCAATTTATTTGGATCCTACTAGCTGATTAATTATATGGACCTAATTGCTGAACTACCTAGAATCTATTGATGTGTATAATGATATTTGAAGCTATTGATAGAATAAGCATATGCATAGATAGATGGTTGTTGTTTGCTAAATTTTAACACGTAAAATGCCTTATTCTGTTGGCTATCTTGCTTTGTGATAATCAGTTTTTGTTGTCAATTTTACCACACTGAACACACCAAGTGTTTTATGCGTTATTGCAATTTCAGTTGCAAATATGCTTTGATTTTGCTTATTTCACGGCTTCTTTGAACAATTCACACACAAATAAATGTGATTGATACAACAGGTTAGTGACCATCAAGAACAACAGTAGTAAGCAAAGGGAGACATAGAAGAAGCTGGGCACCAGGTCTGGCTGGACAGGTGCTTAACAATCTCTGTGATACTAGCCACCACTGCATATAGCAATGCAACGGGCACAAATTGGTGGAAGAGTCAGATGCTGAATCTACAGTGGTGCAACAGCCTTGGAGAACAAGTGGTAAATCAAAGAAGCCATCTGGGAAGTAGATGCTAGTTCAATTTCTGTCAGTTTAGAGTTTGATTCCCGTCGATTCATTTTTTTTCTTACAAATGATGATATTTCTGTCAGTTTGGAGTAGATGATTCCTGAATGTATGTATATGAAGAATAGTAATGTTTCCCGTCAACTTCCTGGATAATATGTTATGAATGTATGTTATGCTATGTAACTGCTTTTTACAATGGAATCGATTAGAGGCATTTGAAAAACAGTGCCCCTAAAAAATAGAGGCATTCCTAAAAGTGCCTCTAAAAATAGTTAGAGGCATTACAAAAATAGTGTCCCTAAAAAATATAGAGGCATTTCTAGAAATGCCTCCGTATTTTTTAGCAACACGATTAAATGCAACACTTTTCAAAGTGCCTCTAAAAATACTTAGAGGCACTTTGGGGATTTTTAGTGGCATTTCAAAGTGCCTCTAAAAACATGTTCTCTTGTAGTGGCTGGCTGCAACTATGTATAATCTCAGTTCAGTTTGAATGCATTTGTTTTTTTTTTTGCTCCAGATTCGGTATGATTGATGTGGCTTGTGTGTGGCTGATCGGCTTTCTGCAACTTTGCATGTATCATTGACTGGGGTGCACGGTGATGTTTGCAAGTTTGAAGCAAATATCCAGTGTCAAATGCTTCTTGTTCCCTAAAAAACATGTTTCTTGTTCGGTTCAGTTTTAACTTATGTTGCAATACTTTGATTTTCATTGTCGTACAATATTTAGTGATGCACAATTTGACAGAAAATCGAGTGATGTTATGCAGCTGAGTGATGAATGTGCCATGCAATTTGACGGAATCTCGGTGTTGTGCTGTCATGGCTAAATCTGAATGATTGTTCAATGACACTACTTCCTGCTACATATTTGAAATTTAGTGCCAATTCCTTTCATATTAAGTGTTGGAAATTTTTAACTTCTATAATAGAGAACGTAGCAACGCACGGGCATTTAACTAGTAGCGCTAATGGGAATAGTGCACTGAGAAGTATAGTCCAGCGACTCCAACCTTTTGTTTCAAGTCATGATAGTGTTGACTTTAAATAAGACACACAGACCATCATGTTACAAGTAATTCCCAGTAATAACTTGTACCAAATTCTGGATTAGTGTTGATTTCCCATTCCAATTCCAATTGACAACAATATTAGAAAAAAAACAGGTTGGTAAGGATGGGTAGATTTCATTCATGCAAATTTAGGAAGATTTATCGATTTAGGTTAGCCGATAAACTTATTGCAGATAAATGGATGAACATAATAATTAAAGGTAGTCTTCATCACCCTGTTGCTCGACCTTACCATTCACCCCGGTGTCTGGCATCTTATCCGAGGCAGCAGCGTTATCTGCAACATTGGTGAGCTTCTGGATCTGGTGCTCCATCTTCTTGTCTATCGGGCGAATCTACATCACAGAATTCAACACAACACCATATCAGCTAGTGCATTTGATTTTGAGAAGCAGATAAGAGGAGACTGGCAGCTCAACAAGCAACACCACGGAGCAGCGCAGAAGCACACACCTTCTCGAGAAAGAGCCTGATCTCGACAAGGCTGTGCGCGACGGAGTGTCGTCCACAGAAAGCCCTTTGGCCTTACGGAGCAGGTAGTACACGAGGTCCTGGCAGTAGCTCAGCAGCAGGTGGTGCTTCGCCTCCAGGTACCCGATCCAATCGCCCGTCGGCAGCTGGTTCTTCCGCACCTACATATACAAGCAAGCAAGCCACCACATACAGAGAAATGAAGAACAACTATCAGTTTCACGCTCCGTCCCCAAAATTCCTGCGGTGAAATCATGGGAGAGAGAAAGGTGGGTAGTACCTTACCTTACGGGTGGGAGACTCGACTTTGCTCCGGACGAGGTCGAGCCCGTCCTTCGTCTCCTTCAAGGCAGCGAGTAGCTTCGGCACGTCATCGCTGCGAAGACAACCGAACCCGTGTGAATTCTAGCACCTCTGCCGCTTTTACGGGAACGACGCCGCTCGCAAGCTGAGAGAGGTTACCGGACGAGGAGCTGGGTCTTTATATCACCGTTGGCATCCCTGGGTTTGGCATAAAGCCACCGAGGGGACATGGGAGTGCTGTTATCCAGGAGCTGCTGATCTGCAAAGCAAAACATTTTCAGAGTAAACGACTCAGCAGACCATGATGCCATCTATCCCACACACAAGCATGAACTCACTCACTCACGCACACGCCGCCCTCAGCCTGCCACTACCCGCGTGCAGTCACATGCACACGTGCACGAACGAGCGAACACCTAATCCTAAATTATTTCATATGCACAAGGTATAGTGACAGGAAATTTATAATTGACATGTACAACCAGCTCAAGAACAGGCACCTAAATCATTACAAGACTTTACCTTTGCTATGCCATTTCAATGCGCAGCCACATCAGAGCAGTCTCCAGGTCTGAGGTCTGCGCACATAAAGAGCTCGCGGCTCTGCATTTTTTGAAGACACTAAGGGCTTTCACCTTGTCCTCCTTTGAAACTTCCATTGTGTTTAGCCTTCCGATGCAATTATTTATTGAGTACTCGTCAAGGTTCCTTGATTCAGCTTTTGCATCCTCAATCTGCACAGTTTTCAGCTCAATATACCTCTCCATCACTTCAGCTACATCACCAGTTGTTCCGCGTCTCTTACGTTCCTTGTTGGTGCTTGTCGATGGTGTAGCAGCCACATTTTGGCAGCTCTGATCATGCCCAACATTGCTGGATTGGTGATTGCCTCTTGCATCCGTCCCTGTGTACCATCTTGAGCATCCACTGAGGTCTCTCCAATATGAGATTGAGGAAGTATGACCTCTACAGAATTGACATCAGGATCGATCTCCACTTGCTCTTCTGGTGGCTGTTTGGATAGCTGAGTTGAAGTGAAGTTGTATGTCCCCTCGGCTATATGTCCATCATATAGCTCTCCCAAGCCATCAAAATGCGGGAAACCCTGAGTACGGAACTTCCCTATCTTAGGAAACGACTGCATGACAGAAACATGCATATGAGTAATGCCTAGTGCAACAAGGTTATGACCATAAATGTGTAAGGAGCCAAGAAGCTAACTTAAGATGATAAGCAAATTTATTACATGTCTCTAAGACCTGTTTGCTAATGCGCGTAATCCGACCACATCTGATCACAATCATATCCCTAAGATTGTTTCCTTCATTGTTCACTTGATGGTTTAGAGAAAGATCACCATCGGGCAGATCTACAAAGTTTGTTGGAGGTATGTTTTGTGGTTGGTTATGTAAACACCCATCATCTCCCTTATGCAAACGGATTATGTTATGCAATATTGCTGCAGCCGCCGGTAACTTTACCTGGTTCTCTATAACGTGATGTGTTCCCACTTTCAGAATAGTGAATCGTTTCTTCAATACGCTAAGTGTGCGTTCAATATGATTCCGTAATATGACATGACGTTAATTGAACAACTGCCTATAGTTTTGGGGTGCACGGTGACCATGCTCATATTCCTTCAAATGGTAATGAACACCACGATATGGCGCAATAAAGAATGGAGTATTTGCATAACATCCATCTTCAAGATACAACTTTCATTGAGGCACCTTAAAACGCTTCTGGAGTGCTGATCTAAGAACCTTAGCGTCAGTTGTAGACCCCTCCCAACCACAAGAAATGAATGTGAAGTTTAGGTCGAAGTCACATGCAACCATAACATTCTGGTTGATTGTCTTCTTTCTATTTCTAAAGGGGTCTTCTTTGTCAGCTGAAATATTCATGGGAACATGAGTCCCATCAATGGCTCCAATACAACTCTACAAAGAAAACCCTATAAGTTATTATTTTGGTCTAAAAAAGAAAAACTTAAAAGTTATGATTTAGATTCAAGTTTTTTTAGGAAAAACATAAAAGTAGGGGAAGAATCTCTGGTTATATAAAATCTTTGGATGTACTTGAGAAAGATTCAGAGGCTTGAGAAAATGCTTCGCTAGAGTAGGGATGATGTTGCAGAAAATCTTCATGTGTCGATGAAAGGTGTCGGGGCTGCGGTTGAATTGGAGTTCGAGGTCTTGGAAGGAGGAGTTATGGGACAACATCCATAAACACTCCACACAAATCCAGGAGGTCTTGGAAGGAGGATTAATGAACTGATAAGAAGGTGTGGTTGAGTGTGGATTAATGTATCGATTGTTTGGGTTAGGCAGGGTTGGTTAATTAATGAGGTAAAGTTAATTCAGTGTGTGAGCTTTTCTCCATTCTTGGGCTGAGGCGCGATGGCTATAGTAAACATCATAGTGGAGAAAGGCCCCCTCCTAACAAAATGTTTATACTAAACTTTCATACCTTTTATGACTAACTTTTATCATACTTCAATCTTAATGAGCAGAATGTTTTATCTATTAGTTGACATAGTTATCCACATTTGGATGTCACAAATATTAATTATAGTAGTCTTTGTTATCCAATGTAATGCATCAGTCAAAATTCTGCAGTTTTATAAATTTAAACAATATGTTGTTAGAAAAAGTTATCCATGATTCTTTTTTATAATTTCATAACTGATACATTGTATATCTATTCCTTTGGTGTGTGTAGATATGCGCATGTGTGTTTTTATACTACAGGTCTTTAACATCATATAGAGATCTCTAAAGGGCACAATCTAATAAACATCTTAATAGTGGTTTCTAGTGTATGAATATTTAAGATTATTAGTATACACTTTTGAGTATCACTTGAAGAAAGGCCCCCTCCTAACAAAATGTTTATACTAAACTTTCATACCTTTTATGACTAACTTTTATCATACTTCAATCTTAAGTTGACATAGTTATCCACATTTGGATGTCACGAATATTAATTATAGTAGTCTTTGTTATCCAATGTAATGCATCAGTCAAAATTGTGCAGGTTTATAAATTTAAACAATATGTTGTTAGAAAAAGTTATCCATGATTCTTTTTTACAATTTCATAACTGATACATTGTATATCTATTCGTTTGGTGTGTGTAGATATGCGCATGTGTGTTTTTATACTACAGATCTTTAACATCATATATACTTCGTTTGGATGTATATATTGAGCCTTGATATTGGATATTCGCAGAATTTGAGTCCCGAATATCTCAAATATGGTTGTTTGGATGTGCTTAACATTCAGTCTGAATTTTCGGGCTCGATATCTACCTAGGCCACGCGAAGGCAAAATGCGGCCCGACTCAATCTCCACCTCCACCCCTGGAGATTGGTAGACATTCGCTCGTCCTCTCCCTCCCGTACCTGTTCGCTCGTCTTCTCCCTCTCGTACTCGTTTTTCCTCCTCTTCCCCATCCGGAAGACCTAGCGGTAGCGGCGCTGTAGGTTCGCCCCTCCTCTGCCCTCCCGTCCAGCGGCCGTCGGCGGCGTGCTCCAGCTACCCTCTCTCCCATCCGTTCCCATCTATCTCTCTATTTCCATTGCAGGTTGGGGAAGATTGGACAGAGCCCAATCACCGGCGGACCTGCAGTCCGAGCTCTGGCGAGCAACAACCGGAAGAAGTTTCGCTCCTGCACCTCCCCTCCCTCTATTTCCTCTCTGATCTGGTGGCGGCTGTGGTTGTGGAGGCGGAGGAGGGTGGGGGACAACACTGCAGGATGCGGTGGTAGCATGTGAGCAGGGTCGGGAGGAGCAGATGCAATTGAAGGGGAGGACGGTGGAGCTAAAGCAGCGATGCCATGGCTGATCGGGTGGTGGAGCTAGAGCAGCGATCCCACGGCTGATTGGTCTTGGTAGTGCTATTTGGTCTCTCCATACTCAGTTCAGACTTTTGATCTCCGCAGTGATGATTGTTAATTAGAACAGAGTACAGCTTTTAGAGAGAGATGGGAATTGCTATTTGCTTTTGAATTGTTGACTTCTTAATTAGAACAGAGTACAACTTTCGGCAGTGATAGTTGCTTGAGATTTCTTAAAAATGGTCGTTTATGACGGATTATGTATTCATTTTGATATAATATATTCATCTTGTTCTCGTCTGTACCATAATAAGTTGTTATTCCGTACAATTTGGCATGAATATAACTGTATAATGATCAAGTCTAATTTTCATGAATAGAACTGTATAATGTTCAAGTCTCAAAATACTGCAATATCACCATTTTTGTACATCCAAACGATATTTGACATTCAACCTCAATATCGTGTTTCTTATTCGAATATCTAATACATCCAAACAGAAATATTGATATTCAATCTTAATATCAATATCTTAGATATTGGACATTCATCTCAATATAATATCTAGCCTCTCAATATATACATCCAAACGAGGCAATAGAGATCTCTAAAGGGCACAATCTAATAAATATCTTAATAGTGGTTTCTAGTGTATGAATATTTAAAATTATTAGTATACACTTTTGAGTATCACTTTAACCATCGATAAATATGTCTTGCAAGTTATGCTTGGAAATAAAATGAAAATATATGTGTGCTCAGTACTTGGCATTAAATGGTATTGATCATACTAATCATCGAATATATCTAATTTGTGTATCGTCTGTTTATCTAATATGCATACCAATTTGTCAAATTAAAAGAACTATCAAACTAATCTTGGAGAGCCAGGGGAGACTCTTTGGGGCTATTGTCATAAAACTTTATGTCTTCTTGTTCATATGGGGAAATCTAACCTACATGTGCTAGAGAATTTGAGTGATGATGACACCAATTCAATAAAACCATTTCAGGTTTGTTGGAAAAATCAAATATTTGAGTTTGTATTTAAAACACATCGTATGACCAGGATTCGTGGAAAGAATAATGATCTATCATTATGCTTGCAAAAGAAATTTTAAAACTACGTGTGTATTGTAGGTTTGATGGGTAGTCTCACAAGAAAATTGAGTAAATAATAACCGTTGGTTTAACTAAGCTTTTTGAAGATGCGGAGGATTGTTGTGTTGTGCTAATTATGGAAAATACAATACCAGCTAAAGGCTGTTCCAAGGGTTGTGATCATGTAAAAAATAGCACACTATTTCTACGCTAATATCGCGCTATATCATATCTGAAGGGTCCACGCTAAATTTCACTACTTTTGCGCGCTATGGAGCTATTCACAAAATAGCACGTTATATCGCGCTAAACCGTCATAACTTTAGCACGCTATTTTATTTTTTCAGCCTATCAGCGCAAAGCACCGAGCTATCCACGTTAAGATAAGAAGCAAAAATTTATTTTTACGTTTGTGTTGATGATGTACTGCAATCTATAGGCCCCTCTTCTAAATTGAAAGATGTCGTCAAATGCGGATGATTCTGAATAAATAATTTATGTTATGTTGTTGACCCATGATATGTTGATTATAAGTTTCTAAACAATTAGAGAATGTTTTTCGTACTTGGTTATGCATATATTGTTCTAGCATTTCTAGACTATATTCTTTAATCTTGTTAAAAAAATATTTTTATCTATATATATGGTATTTTTTCAGAACACTGTACTAAAATATAGCACGCTATTAGCGCGCTATAGCTTCTATAGCATCTGGAGGAGGCGGTCACTATTTCTCATAGCACGCTATTTTTTTCTTGTTGTGATAGCGTGCTAGCAAGTTATTATGACATTTCTATCCTAAATATTCAATGTGGTGCTTGATTAAATTAGTTTTTAGTGGAACAATCGCTTTGCTGAAAGGTCTTTCTCTGAACTTTTTTTTCTGGAATTATTTGACATTTTGAAGAAAAAAAGGAATGCTTTACAGAACGGGTGCATTTGCACCCATGACCTGAAACGCCGTGTCTATATGTAGTCGTACTATTTTCTTATTTTTTTTGTTGTCTTTGTGGTTTCTGGTTCTTCTCCTATGATCGATGAGGAAATGATATATATGCTAAGACGAGAACAAAGCTCCGTTGCTTAGGTACCAAAAATGTGTCTTATTATGTGATTATGCCGCCACACTTTTTTTTTTGTGTTTTTTATTGTCATATGGGTTAAACATTGAACTTATGTTTCAGATCTCAAAACTCCATCATCTATGCATTTGTAGTGCTCTTTGGCTAATATGTTATGCTCTTGGCCTGGAGTTAGAAGGTAATTTCTGAAATAAATTCAGATCAATGCTGACTTGAAATTGGGTGGACTGGTTCCACCTCACGAAACCTACGCTCTTTTTGTCCGAATGGACAATGTTTACGTGGGTAGAAGTTGATGGTACAGTGCTATTTGTGCAAAATCTTTCTCCATGTTTGTGTCTAGAACTTGATGGCACAGTGCTATTAGCAATTCAGCGTGCGGCCAATGGCCAAGGAGAAACCACTTGATGGCCGCTGAAGTATCGACGATCATCTCCCGTAACCTTGAAGGCATGCCAAAGATTGAGACCAGCACTCTTACGGACGGGCTACTGCCTACTGGTAATTATGCCGGGCAAGCTTGGTAGTTACGCAGCGTGAATACGTACGGGTGAAATGGACGGATTTAGCTCTCCAGGCCGTACCCTCCAAAGAGAAGGCAACAGTCAACAGGCTGATCTCTCTTCTTGGTGATCACTGATTAGTGCTCAGATTTACGAGTACGGGCAGGGCCGCCGGTCATTTGTCTGGGCATGTCGCAACTTGCACGCACTGCGTACTGACTGATTGATGCTCGCTGTCGTTTGGTGCCACATGCACCGCCATGCATGCACGGACGCGACACAACTCCGGTGGCCGGCCATTGGCTTGTGTCGCTGGTATAGGCTCTGGCCATGGTGTTCGGCTCTGTGCGCGCGGCATGCACAGCCAGAGCCCCTGTCTCGGCCGCCATGGCCACCACCCGGACAATCTCACTACTTGTCACTTGTCACCTTGCGAAGAACAGTGACAAGATCCCATCCTGCCTATCCCGGCTGGCTGTCCCTGATCCATTCCGATCTAAGCAGTAGACGCTGCCGCGGTTTAGTGTAATACTACGGATAATCTACGCTTTACGGCGGGGCACGCCACGCTGTGATCAGTTTCCATTTTCCAAACCCGCCAAGATATATTGTGCGCGCATGGCGTGGGCAGAGCAGAGCACCGACTAGCTTGAGTATTTAACACTTCACTCGCTCTGAGAGACTGAGAGTGTATATGAAGTGATGAGGATGTCGTCGCTCCTGGCGCGCGTCGTCGTGGCTGTCCTCGCGGCTGCGGCGATGACGGTCTTCGTCGTCGTCGACGGGCAGCTGTCGCCGACGTTCTACGACGCGACGTGTCCGGCGCTGCCGTCCATCGTGCGCCGCGGCATGGCGCAGGCCGTGCAGAAGGAGGCGCGCATGGGCGCGTCCATCCTCCGCCTCTTCTTCCACGACTGCTTCGTCAATGTACGTTTCTGATTTCGTCGGACACGAACCAACGCACGTCCTGGGCACGGCAAGTTCATCGTGCGTGTTTGTGACTGTACGCAGGGGTGCGACGCCTCCATATTGCTGGACGACACGGCCAGCTTCACGGGCGAGAAGAACGCCGGGCCCAACGCCAGCTCACTTCGCGGCTACGAGGTCATCGACGCCATCAAGACGCAGGTCGAGGCTTCCTGCAAGGCCACCGTCTCCTGCGCCGACATCGTCGCCCTCGCCGCTCGGGACGCTGTCAGCCTGGTCGGTGCCCATCTCTTGGTCTCTCTCTTATGCGCATTAGATTGGTGTGGCATTGACTAACGGTAGTGGCGTGCGTGCGTGCAGCTCGGGGGGCCCAGCTGGGCGGTGCAGCTGGGCCGGCGGGACGGGCTATCGGCGAACCAGAACGCGGCGAACGCCAACCTGCCGCCGCCGGACGCGACCCTCGCCGACCTCCTCGCCAGGTTCAGCGCCAAGGGTCTGGACGCGCGGGACCTCACAGCGCTGTCCGGCGCGCACACCGTGGGCTGGGCGCGGTGCGTCACCTTCCGAAAGCACATCTACAACGACACCGGCGCCAGCGCTGTGGACGGTGTCTTCGCAACGCAGGTGCGTGGCAAGGCCTGCCCCTCCGCCGGCGGCGACGGCAACCTCGCGCCGCTCGAGCTGCGTGCGCCCGCTGCATTCGACAACGGATACTTCCAGGACCTCGTCGCCCGTCGCGTGCTCCTGCGGTCCGACCAAGAGCTCTATGGGAGCGGCGCCGGCAACGGCACCACGGACGCGCTCGTGCGCGCCTACGCCGCCAATGCCTCGCTCTTCACGGCAGACTTCGCCGCCGCCATGGTGAGGCTGGGCAGGCTGGCGCTCATCGGGAATAGCGGCGAGGTCCGGCTCAACTGCCGGCGAGTGAACTCATGACTCATGAGTCGAATCAATCGATCATCAAATGATGGATTTTAGACGTACGATTCACAACAAACATAAGTACACTGTAAATGTTCTTTGTTCACAGAGAACAAAATTCACAAATATTGTTCTTGCCCTCGATTTCCTCCGTTTGGATTTGGCGCGAGCAACTAACGTGATCCATGGCAGAGCGAGGTTTTAGTTCTGTATGATAACGAGATTTAGGATGGATTGAAGCCTGTCTCTGGTCTTCCGAGCTCTCGCGACATGGCGATGCGGGGTAAGCAGCTGCCGCCGGCGCCCCGATCTCCCTGCACCGGCCTTGTCTCGTGCCGCTGACCACAGATCCGGAACCGTCTCCTCGTCCTCTCTCCGCCGTGGCCTGGATCTTCTCCGGCTCCGGTCCTCAAGCTCTCGCGACCGTCGGCGGCGCCCCGCGCCACCATGGCCTCGCCGGCCCTCTCCCTGCGCCCGGGCGGCCTTGGCTGGCTCCCCCCACCACCGGCGACCTTCCCCGCGGGCCTCACGCCCGCGTTCCTCGGCTTCAAGGACCTTCAGCGCCCGGCGGCCCCCGTGCCACCGAGGATTTGCCGGCCCTCTCCCTGCGCTCTGGTGGAGCTCGCGGACTTCCCCCTCAGCCGGCAACCGCCGGGGGATGTTGCGCCCTGTCTTCGACCCTGCAGCCGCCTCCTCCGGCGACGGTGTCTCGCTGCGGCCGTTCGGCCGCCTGCCCCCGCCACGTGCAACCCTGTCGGACGCTCACTCCTACCCGTCCCAGGCGCTGCTGGTGACGCCCACCGCCGATCCCTCCAGCCGGCCGGCATGTCGCGCCGTCTCCATCGTCGTCGCTCCATCAACTGGGCCTGGGGCCCCTGCCACGCTCGAAGCTCTGTCGGCGGTAGCTTCACGCTCCCGCGACGTGGGTGGCGCTCAGCTGCTGCCTCCACCGCATCCCCACGGCAACCAGCCTTCGCCGTCGTCGGCGCGCTTTTCTCAGGCCTCGGCGACCCCCTCCCTGCACCCCAGCTACACCGGCAGACCCCCGCCGCCTCCGGCGTCCATCCCCGCGGGCTTCACTCCGGCGTTCCTTGGCGTGGCAGCACCCGGACACATCGTCTTTGGCTCCCTCTCCTTCGCGTCGTCCTCGACTCCACCGTCCCTGTCGTCGCCCCGACTCCTGTGCTTTGGCAAGGCGGATTTCGCCCTTCGACCCCCATCTGCGGGGACGGTTCCCGTGGTCACCGAGGACAACGACGCCTGTTCGCTCCGGCCATGTGACGCCTCGTCCGCTCCGGTCGTGCAACGCCTCCATAGCGTCGTGGTGGGATCGTTGCTGCTGGACACGCCATCTCCGTCCTCAGCAATAATGGCTCCTCCGACCGGCATCCCCCGCAAGATCTCCGCACTGAAGGGCTCCGCACCGCCCCGCCCTCGTCGATCTGTGCGTTTCGACCTCCCTGCTCCTCGCATGAACGCCGAGTCGTCGTTCCACTCCTCTCGACTTCATGGCGCGCCCCATCGCACGTCGCCTCCGTCACCGGGTGGCTCGAGGTCGGCGCCTGCAGCGGATGACGCGGGCTGGACAGAGGTGTTGTCTCGCGGCGCCTCGCGCACGGCGCGCGGTACGTCCGCCCACGCCTCTTCAAGTCGGCAGCTCGCACGAAAGCGCTGCTCCAGCCAGTCTACTCCTCCTGCTTCCCCTACGAAGCCTCCAAGACCATCACCCACCGGCTCTGCTCGCCCTCGTCCCCGTCCTCAGATACCCCCACAGCTGCGTGGGCTGTGTTTCAAGTGCCTGGAGAAGGGACATTTCATCGCCGTGTGCCGCGATCCAATTTGCTGCCGTCGTTGCAGGTGCTCCGGACACAAGGAGCGGCAGTGCACGGAAGCTCGCCCCCCTCGCACTCGCCCTGCTCTGCAAGCTCGTCACTGCGCCCCTGCTCCGCAGTTCGACCTCGACAACCTCGCCGGCGGTTGCAACAAGCCACGAGCCTCCCCACCGCCCACCTCCAAGAGGCGTTTTAGCTCGGCGGTCATCTCGCCGCTCCGCTCCTTCCGCGACGTGGTCATGGCGCCGAAAGAACTCATGGACAGATCGGAAGAGGATGTCATCTTCAGCATGGTAAGCTTGGAGCGGGACGTGTGCTACACCAGGACGAACGAGGTGATGCTAGCCAGCATGCGGTGCTACACGGAGGGAGTGGATGGAGCTCTCTCAGAGGAGAACAAGCGGGTCGGCCGGATGTTGTTTGTTGGTCTAGGGGAGTTTGGAGATCCTTTGCGCGATGGCGGCGGGATTGTAAGCACAGATGATGATATTATGGTTGCTGATGCGATGTTGCAGCAGCTGGTGCCTGGTCTCGCTGAGTTGGCTCACGAGGTGGTGTTGATGGACGACAAGGTGCGGGAGCACCAAGGGAAGGGCAATGCCGTACGAGGTGCGGGCTTCGCCCTGTCCGATCAGGGGGAATATGTTGGGGAGAAGGTGGTTAACCTACAGCCAACTGGACATGACCCAGTGTTGGTCCCGCCTGGCGACGCGCTGTGTGACGGAGGATTTTCTACTGACGATGATGAGGATGAGGTTGTTGACGGGAAGACGGAGCAGCTTATGCCAGGCCTCGCCGAACCGGTTCAGCTTGAGTTGCTGCTGGACGGCGAGGAAGTGGCGCACGAAGATGGCCTTGATGACGATGGCTCGTCGAGGAGGGAGTTTCAGCTCGTCGCGGACGTAATCGATGCTGATGCGGATGCTGCTACGATTGAGAACCTCCTCGCTGCCGATGTTGATGACGCTCCCTCATCAGGCATCGAGATACGCTACGTCGCGGATCTGTTCAGCCTGCCGGCTGTACCGCTGCTGCCTACGCCTACTCCAACAATGCCACGTGCTCATGCGACCCTGCCTGACCCCAAGCGTCGCAGCACCAGGCTCGCGGCGAAGCCACAACTCCCAGCGGTCGGCAAAGCGCAACGTGTCCTCCACAAGAAAATGGGGCTCGAATTTGAAGGTATGCCCCTGCTGGAGGCTACGAGAGAATTCGCGAACACCTGCAAGAAGGCTCCATTCTCGGATTCGCAAATCAGTGGGTTGAGAACCCTCTTCAGACTGAACTTGTCATCCATGACGGCAGCGGATGAAGCTTTGATTGGCATTGCTGGCCCAGGGGGAAGCGATTTCCCGCCACCGACGATGTTGGACGTCTCCGCGTGATCTGCTTCCCGATCCCTAGATCGCGCCGCGTAGTAGCGTTCTGAAGATATGACGATATATCTTTCTGAGAGAATAGATGGAGTAGGTTGATTTGGATACTCGCGAGGGTTACTTTTTTTTAAGTAAGCCCTGCCATGTATTACTTTTTTCCTTTTGGTCCCGACCATGTTACGTTTGCTTCTTCTGTATCAATATAAAAGGCAAACCTTTTGCCTTCGTTTCAAAAAAAAAGATAACGAGATTTAGCCGTTTGATGTGCTGACGGACGATTGAGATCGCGAGAGGGAATCTTCCAGGCCAATGGAACACCGAGCATGTGCCGTTTGCTTCCAAGAGGAAAATGGCTCATGAGTCATGACTGATTGTGTATGTCAGATTATCAGAGTGTCATAATCAGTGAGCTATTTGTCACATGACTACGGAGGAAAATAATATTTGCGGGAAAAACTAGAGACGTAATTAACTCTGCAACAAAGTCAGAACGATGCAACGTACTCCCTCCGTTTTCAAATACTCCCTCCGTCCCAAAATAATTGTCTCAGATTTGATAAAAAGTGGATGTATCTAGATATGGAACATGTCTAGATACATCCACTTTTGATCAAACTTAAGACACTTATTTATGGACCGAGCGAGTATAAGATGTTTTAAAATTTTATCTAAATTTTCTAGATGTAACTAAAATATGTCTAGATACATTTATATACATGTAAAATGTGAATAAATGCTAAAACATCTTATATTAACACCTTACGCAGCAATCATGGTGCCCTGGCTAACATTGGGCCGTCTTATTCTTGCCATCTTTGCCACTAGTTCCAGTGTTGTGCATGGAGTTATGGAGAAATAATTCAACTTATAAACAAAGCTCCACCCTCAATAATAAGTTACTGCAAGTCTGCAACAAATCCATAAGGGATCTCCAGCCGTCCCCCCAGCGCCCCCACATGAGGCCTTTTTAGCGCCGGCGCAAGCAAAAATCCACCAGCCGCCTCCTAGGAGTCGATTTAGCGCCAGTTAGCGCCGTTTCGCGCCGGCGAACCCAGGCTAAACCCAGCGCCCTGGGTTCCGCTTGGGGGGGCAAAAGGCGTGCGCGGGCCAGACCTGTCGGCGAGAGAAGGCGATTTCCCTCCATAACTTTGATCTTTCCCCCCATTTCTCCCCACATATATCTCTCCCTTCCCGCCCGATCCCGCCATTTCTCACAGTTCTGGCCGCCATGGCTCCCGCCAAATTCACAGGACCCCGAGCCGCCGCCGCCGTCGTCCCCGCGACCTCTGCCACCTCCATGCCCGGCAAGAAGACGCGCAAGCCGAGAGCGCCGAAGGAGAAGCCGCCGGGCATGAGCAACAAAGATTGGATCGTCGAGCAGATGCGTCTGAAGGAGGAGAATCTCCAGCGCCGGGAGAGGGAGACCAAGCAGCGGCAAAGGGAGCTGGCCGTGCAGCTGGCGGAGGCCGCGGGCGAAGCCGTCGCCGAGAAAGAAGAAGAGGAAGAGGAAGCGGAGGCGTCGGATGAAGAAGTGGAGCCGCCAACTCCGGCTGGAATCAAGCCTCGGCTGCGTCCCCATCCCCAGTTTCTCGGTTGGATCCAAGCCTCCGTCGCTTCACCGTCGTCGCCGCCGCGCGTCTCCGCGGTACTCTCCTGGGTACGCCGACGCCAAACCCCATGGCGGTTTCAACCCCAACCTCACCTTCCCCCATCATCCACCCATGATGTACGTCGGTTCGCCGGGCTACGTGCCTTCGCCGCCGCTACGCCGTTCCCCCAATTTCGCCACGCAGTCCATGTTCGGGATGCACCAAGACAGCAGCTTCACCATGGACGAGATCATCACCACGGGCTCGGCGGCGGCAGCGGCAGCTCCGGGCTTCCTGTCGGCCCCGCGCGGGGAATTTCTCGCGGGCGGCGGGTACGGCGGCGTCACGGAGGAGGCGTAGGCGGAGGAAGAAGGAGACGAGACGCAGGCTGCCGAGGGGGCGGACGAAGGGCCGGCCAAGGAAGGCGACACGGGCGGCCGTCGTCCCAGGAAGGGCAAGGGTGCCGCGCACCCAAAGCCGCCCGCCGAGCCTCGCATCAAGTGGACGACCAGGGACGACATCCTCCTCGCCGAGGCATGGAAGGTGACCAGCTTCGACACGATCATTGGCGCCAACCAGGCCCTGGACAACTACTGGAAGCGGGTGAAGACGGCGTACGACGAGCGCCGGATGATCGATCCCGACTACGCCGGGTGCGTTACGGAGCACGGCCAGAAGACGATGGCCAACCATTGGGCGCTCATGCAGGCCGCCTGCAACAAGTGGCATGGCATACAGGAGGAGGTCGCCCACAGGCCGAAGAGCGGGGCCAACCGGGAGATGGAGATCGCCCGGATGCTCGAGGCGTACAAGGATGACGAGAAGACGGACTTCAAGTACCTCCACGTCTTCCTTGTCATCGACGGGTGCGAGAAGTGGACGGAAGCACGCCGCTCGCTGGCCAAGGGTGGCAAGGACTATGCCCCGGAAGCAGCGGCTGTAGGTGCGTCTGATGGCCGTCCCCCAATGGGCAACAAGAAAGCCAAAGCGGCGAGGGAGGCCACGCCGGCAGCGGCGAAGCTCCAGGCGTCAATCGAGACCTGCATCGCCGACGCCCAGATCCACGCCGTTAAAAGGGACGAGACCTCCAAGCAGAGGTGGGCGGCGGTCATGTACAACTCCAAGGTCAAGCTCGACCTCCTGAGGACCGGCACCGAGGCGAAAAAGAGGAACCACGACCTCGCCTTCCTCATGAGGGGCGATCCGGACGCGATGGACCCCGAGGTGAGGGCATGGTTCATGGCGCAGCGCCGCCTCATCCTCAGCGACATCAGCCAGCCGGACACCACCCCGATGGGCGCGGCCTGCGACAGCCCGACAAGCTCAGCCACTCCAGCCGAGACGCCGGACGTTCAGCCTGCAGCCACTACTGCTACGACGGCCATCGACCTGGAGGATGCCGCGCCCGTCGTCGACCTCGAGGCCGCCGAGGATGTCACTCCAAGATCGGCGCCAGCTCCGACCACCGCGCCCATCTTCGACGTCGACTCTGACGCCACGCCGGCCTCTGCCTGATCTGCCGAATGTGGCCGTGATCGCCCAACTGTGGCGTTTTAATTAATGATTGCCCAACTGTGATCGCCGAAGTCGTGCTGTTTTTTTGGGGCGGGAAGAAGAACTTTTAAATTTATGTTCCATGTGTTTTTCTTGGTGCGCCGAACGGCTGGCGAAATCCCCCCCCCCCCCCCCCCCCCCAGGTTGTGATCCAGGCCGGCGTTGAGGCTAAAAAGCGCCGAATCGAAACCTAGGGGCCGAACGGCTGGAGATGCCCTAATATGATACAACGCAGGAGTTAATGGAGGTGATGAAAATACGAGAGACGATTCCAGTGGTGCCATGTTTCTTCTTAGATTCATAAATTGAATCGAATTGTGGCTTCTTTCGAGAGAAAAAACCATTGGGTATATATCAAGGTTTAGAATAGCGTGCTAACAGATTTGGCAACCGAGCACTGCTTAAATATCCCTTTTTAAATGGTGAATTAAATTTGTCTCTAAATTTTATTACCTGGAATAACTCTACCAACACAAATAATTTGTTTACTGGTGACATTAGTTTAGTGTACCAAGATCATGTGTTTGACGCTTTTAAGGTTCTCCTACATACTTTCCTTGCATTCCCGCATGATATCCAGGATTGGTAATAGATCAGTGTGCTACATCTATTTGGTCAAAATGCTTCGTCATTCAGAGCTCAGTTCTATAGAATTGTTGTGGTGACACAACTATACATATGATTAAGTTCCTATATTGTTCCCCGTTTTTCTCGCTGAATCATTGACATGATTGTGGAAGATTCAGCTTGGTTGGATTAAGCTTGTGTTTCAGCTTTTTAACACATGTGACTGAAAATCACCCTGAGCGGATATAATTGTAAAATACTGATGAACTACAAGCATGTACTGGAAGTTATGAGTGATTGCATCCCCTAAATAAATTATTTGGTTGTGGATATGAGATATTCACGTTTTCTCTCGAGTCTAGGTTTAGTCGGAGAAGTTTTGACTGCTGGAGTGTTACATATCAAGCAGTGGTGAAATGCACTGCAAAATTCAGTTAGCTGAATTATTTGGTTGTGACTTATTGGCATCATTCATGGATTTTCGAGTTCTTAGAGCATCCCCACTCGGGGCCTTTGGGGGGATGCTCTTAGAACCTATACCGTGATTAGGAACATTACCTTACATATTATGCTTCCATGTTTATTTCAGCGAAGCTTTGGAATTCATTTAGATCTATTACTGTTAGTTGTATTGGATAGGATAGCTTCGTATTGTTTTCTACAACTAGCAACGTGGCCCTCGCAAATGCGAGGGCATTGTCTTTAGCTTATTGATTATCTTCATAAACTAATCTTAGATATCTTAGATACTGTAAAGTCGGAAACGTAAATCATATGTTTTATAACTATCCTCAATATTATGGTAAATAAAATAATTGGATGATACATAGTTTAAAAAATTCAATCACCAATTAACTTCAAGTCATCCCACAGATAATCTTGTTAATGGCACCATGAAACTCTATCCAATAATTTATTATCGGTCTTTGTAGCATCCTGATATTACTCAATTTTGGTCAATTATTTAATTTTCAATATATAGCTCTCTCCCTACTAAACCCACTATTCAATTCAAAAATTTGTATGCTCATGCTCACTTGTATCTTTCATGCAATGAAACATGACAATGCAAGTATGGAAACATTGTTATGTCATTTTCGTCGTTCCTAACTTTTTCTACATGTTTGCAACTTTCAATGGTGTCTCCTATTAAATTTGAAGAATATAAAACAAATAAATTTGTCACAACAAAAAATCCCAAAGAAAGTGAACTAAAAATTATTTAATCACGTCATAGGAATACCATGGAACTCATGAGTTATAATTGTTTCTCCAAAAGTTTGTACTCAAAGATTTTTTGTCTTTAATCTATCTGAGCATGTAACATGAAAGTCATGAGCTAGGATATGATTTAAAAAAAGATTTTGTAAGGAAAGAATCCTGTCTTAATAGTGAGGTAAAGCTGAGTAGAGTCAGCCTTTTAACTCTCGGATCGGCTTTGCTTTGCACACGCCATAAAATACGGGATAATGTGGGACAATTATTAAACGATTAAAAGGCTATTGATCTTTCGGTGAATTAGCACGGTGACCCACGCATTCGCGCGGTTAAATCTGGTTTTGTGTCTTTCACTTAGAACGGTATATGTTTATTGTTTTTCATATACACTTCTCTTACAATCTTTAGAATATGTGTTGATAGAAAAATTCAAATTATAAGGAACCTTGTTGAATATATATCACGTGGAGAATTGTTTTCTATTGTATCCTGGTGGATATTGGTCGCATGGTTAATATCGTCAATCAAATTTTGTTATGCATGATTGGAGTTTGTAAACCAATCTATGAATTGATCTTAAAAGAAAATCTATGAATTGTGATATATCATTTTCTTCTATATTCACCAAAGAATTCTTAAACAACTCACTCTCTCCTTCCCTCAGTCTCTCCCCATTACTTGTCCTTTTTATGGTGGCATAATCATGCTGGAACCAAATAATTCGACATGTTATATACACTATTGATCAATCTTTGTTGAATACAGTGGTCGGGGTTCACTCCCCCTTTTTATATTTTTTTACCTACAACCATATTTTTGCGTTCCTATAATGGTGGATACCTAGATCCACTCAAACAAATCTATCAGGCCATCTTTATGTAGATTGCGTGGTGTGTTATAGAGAAGTTAATAGATGATGAAGTAGTTAAAGATGACATAAACCTCTCACATGCTTAAAGTTTTTTATGTGTGTGTGAGACACAAACATTGGATTAATGTCACATGATTGTGTGAAGCATGGTTAGAGGGCCGGCCAACCGGCCGGCCAGCCAAAGTCATCAAGGTCAATAGTGGAGCGTACGTGAACAGAAGTCGATCCATAATGAAATTCTACGGGGAACCACCAGATCATCGTACCGGCCGGCCGCCCGGAGTCTTATGGGGATACGTCGGTATAGAATTTTTTTTTTATATCTGCTATCGGTCATTTGTTTTTTTAGTTTAAAAGCCAATATATTAAGTCAGCAAGCCGCCTCATTAAAAACCTTACAGCCTCGTAGGTGCCCTGATAAGGAAAAGAGCGCGTCTGAAACTTGCCGCTTTTAGATCATTGAATGCTTATATCGTGAAGGAGGGAATTGAGAAGGAAGCTAGGGGGATCATCGTCCCAAATACAAAGAGATCTAGTTCTAAAACCTTCCCTAGCTATGTCATGTGCACACCTATTTGCTTCTCTCGGACAATAAGAAAAGATGACTGTTCCAATTGAAGAGGCAATTTCCATACATTCGGCAATAATTCCTGAAGCTTCCGACCACCATTGATCGTCCCCATTGCAAAGGTTAATAGTTTCTAAGGAATCACCTTCAGCAATAATATTATTACACCCGAGTCTATTAGCCAGCTCTAATCCGAATTTCAGAGCTCTTGCTTCCGCCATAGACGCAGATGGAACATTAACTATGTACTCTGCACTTGCTGCAATAAACTTGCCATTATAATCTCTGAGAATCGCACCCATAGCCCCATCCTTCGAATCAATATTAAACGCCGCATCGACATTAACTTTTACCTGTCGAGTATTAGGCTTATCCCAGCGTTTTTCAACTTTACTGTGATGGGTTTTTGATGCAGCCAGGGCATTCACCGCAATTGAGAGGATAGACACAACACATCTAGAAAGCCGAGGCACCTCTTCATTGTGTGTTCTCCTACGGCGGATCCACCAAAGATACCAGCTTGTAACCGCGATCACTTCCCTTACACCAATATCCGTATGACCCTCAAGAATTGCTTCATCTTGTCGAAGTAGACTTTCAAGAATCGATGAACCCGAGCGATCGATCGTCGACATATCCTCAATGAGAGACAACAATCCGAGACCATCCCATAAATCCTTCGCCGTATGACATTGACACAATAAATGGCGAATATCTTCGGGGCCTTGGGAACAAATTGGACACTCCCCCGACGTACCAATATGACGGTTTGCAAGGACACTTTTCAAAGGAAGAATACCATGGAGAGCTCTCCAGCAGAAATTTTTCACTTTGCTAGGAATTTTAAGTCGCCATAAATTTTTCCAAACCGGATTAGCAGCCGAGGCCCCTGGCAAGGCGAGCATATTACCTGAAGCTCCAAAGCGTATGACGCCATTGCAGGTGGTACGCCGACCGGACAGTAAAACGGCCATGAGCAGTATGACCCCAAGCAACGAAATCTTCAAAGCGTTGATTATGAAGAGGAATTTGCATAATACGAGACACATCAACCGTACAGAACAACACCGAAAGAAGCTCCTCATCCCACTGTCCAGTATAGGGATTTATCAATTCAGCAACATTTGTATACAGAGCATTACCTCTCGCGGAAATTACTTTTTTGTTAGGACTTCCAGGAATCCAAGGATCAGACCAAATATTTATGCCTTCACCGTTCCCAACACGCCAAATATAGCCTCTTTTGAAACAAGAGAGCCCCGCAATAATACTTTGCCACGTAAAAGAGGATCCAGCTTTTGGACCCGCCTTAAGAATATCTCCATGAACATAATATTTCGCCCTTAAAACTCTCGCGCATAAAGAATTAGGGTCATTTATCAATCTCCAAGCCTGCTTAGCTAGCATGGCTAGATTAAAAGAGTGAAAATCCCTAAACCCCATACCTCCCTCCGATTTTGGGAAGCATAATTTCCACCACGCGTACCAGTGCATCTTGTTACTGTTTTCATCATCCCCCCACCAAAACTTGGCAATGGCATCCATCATCTTCAGGCATACCCCTTTAGGAATTAGGAAAACCGACATTGCATACACCGGGATGGCTTGAGCTATTGCTTTCAAGAGTATTTCTTTTCCTCCAATAGAGAGCTGCTTTTCTTTCCAACCATAGATCGTGTCAACCCTATAAAATAGTTACGTTACTACTAATCTCTCATTAAATCCTAACCATAGATTTTATATCTAACTATCAATATTAATTCTAATGATGTGGCTTAACGTGGTGTCTCGAAAAACTAACTCATTTTAATTTTAGTATATACTCCCTCCGTCCCAAAATAAATGTCTCAACTTTGATAAAAAATGGATGTATGTAGACATGTTTTATGTTTTATGCCTACATACATCCACTTTCTATCAAAGTTGAGACAGTTGTTTTGGGACGGAGGGAGTAATAATTTTCTGCGACTGTTTATTCTTCATGCTCCATGGACCTGGGAACTATTCCTTCTTCTTTTATCTGCACATATTTCCACATGGATAAGCACTCTGACTTGCTAAATGCATGGTTTAAACTACCGAGCACTGCTATATTTTTTCTCAATCTTTTGTGGTTATATCCCTTCAAATATTGTGCTAAAGATGGGTTCGACCGCCACTCTATTTTTCCTTAATACTTTGTGGTTATACATTTTCAGATATGGTGCTAAAGATGTGTTTGTGTACTTCGGTGCAACATGAGTCCTTACCTACTGTTTTAGGTGGGATGTTTAGACATGCATCCTAATAGGTCCCCTTCCATGTATATTGACATGTTTTTGTTTCCTTCCAAGGTTATTGATATGGTTTTCTAGGTACTAAAATGGTGTATTCAGTGGCTAAGGACCGATGCTTCTAGACATGACTCCCGTGATGTTTTTATCATGTTCACAACCCTCACCATAAGTGTAATTCTAGGGACTATATGTTCTCTTCCATTGTAATTCAAATTAAGAGAAACTTCGTCACATATTGACATGGTAGAGATTTACAGGTTCTCTTACGGTAGGTTATTGACACAACAGCTTCTCAGGTTCAGAGAAGGTTGATTCGCTATATTATTCTTCATATTAAATGGACATACTTTTGATACAACAAACAATACTCATATTTACATAAGGACCATGCATTTATTTGTATCTAACAGCCAAGTTAAGAATTGGATAAATCGTTGTTCATCTGATTTACTTGATGTCACTACTCTAAAATCTCAACACATCTGTTTTAGTGCTGTCTTCGTGCAAATAAGTATGTTTCTGCAGGAAATTTTTCTGAAAAAGCTTCAGGTTCCTTTATTAATGTCAAGCGTCTGAATGTGCAGGAGACACATTTGGTGCTTTCTCCAAGTCCTTGGTTTGATATAATCCAATATTTTTCCATATCTTGCAAGTGGTAAAATAGGGGCCAGAAAACACTATGTCAGTCAAACGTCCACAACATTTTGCTTCCATTGGACATCTTCATATCAGAATTTCTCTTCGTTTGCATTTAATTAGAGTATTGTGTAATTGAGCAACCACAAATTTATGCTCACATGTAAGTCTTGTGGTATGCAATCCAACTATGGATGTTAGAGAGGACAGCGTTCTAGCACAAGAAGCATGGCACAAAAAGCTAATCAGCCTTACCGAACCGCCGTACTGCCCGCAAAGGACAATGTTTTGCATTGCTGCCACACTAAGAAAAACGTCGCATTTCAATTTCTGTTGCAAGTCCAATTACCTATACAACTTAATGTGTTAATACAAAACAAAACCTCCACCACTTGCAAGGTATATTATGCAACTGGAATCGAAAAAAAACATCAATTCTTAAAACAGCTTATACAGTGCATGCTTTTTAATACGAATTTGAACGAATAACTCAAACAACTTACCACGCTGGACAGTAAAGGTTTCAATCGTCAATATCACCTCACGAACACGGCGTGTCGCAGCGCCAAAGTTCCTAGTAAACAGTCAACGAGGCAACTTTGTACCATAAAGTAATTAATTAGAATAAGCCGATGAAGCAGATAGGGAATGCGGTGTAATTTTCTGATTCAAAAGAACAAAAAAAGACTTCACGAGGTGGAGAGTTTTAGCGACCGGTGAGTAGGGTTGGGGCACGTTGGGTCTAGAGCCTAGACCTGTGAGGCTTTTTGGTCCGATGGGATTCAAACAAACGTGTTATATGCTCAACCATTATAGCGCACGATTTCCCGAGTAGTACCGTAATAATAGCATCTCGAGCGGCACCCATCAAATATGTGTCCGACACCTCTAATTGGACACTCTTTGGAAGACGTCAGACCTATGTCCGCGAATTCAGTGGGTGGGTGTCATAGCGGCGCCCCCCAACCGGCGATCCCTGTTTTGGTTTTGATCCAAATGTTTTATATTTGATAAAAACAATAATAATTATACAAACACACAAATAGTCCAACAGTTATTACAATAACTTAAATATTTCAAATTCTTCAAATTCATACGAACAAATCACCGTGATTGAACTACTCGTTAATTTTGATAGCCCACAAGTGTGCCACAATATCAGCCTGAAATTGTCGGTGAACTCACTCGTCACGAATTTCCTGATAAACACTAAGAAAATCATCAAACTCAGCAGACACGCCCGGTTGTGGATCCGCAAGAGGGCCCTGAAAGTCGAACGGCTCATCGAACAGCATTCCCTCGTCTCGCTCGCTCTCGACGATCATGTTATGCATGATAATACAAGCGTTCATGACATCACACATTTGATCTAGATAGAGAAGGATACCTGACCACAACAAACCGTGCTTGGAGTACACCAAATGCCCTTTCCACATCTTTCCGGACATCCTCCTGTCTCTTTGGGATATATGCCATCCGCTAGGTAGTGCCCTTTGTCGTACTCATTTCCATTGATCAAATAGTTGCAGCTCGGAGCATATCCTTCAGCTAGTTTCTGAAATACCGGAGAGCATTGCAACACGTTGATGTCATTGTGAGAACCGGCCATTCCGAAAAATGAATGCCAAATCCAAAGATCGTAATCAGCCACAGCCTCAAGCACAACAGTGCACTTTCCGTGATGACCACCTTTGTACATCCCTTGCCAAACAAATGGACAATTCTTACAACTCCAATGCATGCAATCGATGCTTCCAAGCATCACATGAAATCCTCTTGCTTCTCCTTGTGCCAACAAACGAGCCATGTCTGCTTCATTTGGTGATCTCTGATACTCGGGACCAAACAAAGCAACTATTGCCTTGCAAAATCAAAATGTGGCTTCGACGGCGGTGGTCTCAGACATACGAAGATAGTCATTCAATGAATCTGTAGGGGCTACATATGCAAGATATCGTATTGCAGCCGTGCATTTTTGAAGAGATGAAAATCCTAGAAGCCCGATGCAGTCTCTTTTCAGCTCAAAGTAGTCGTCATAATCCCGAACACCGTGCACAATTCGCCTGAAGACTTCTCTGTTCATCCGAAAACATCGGCGAAATTCATGAGGTAGGTTTGCCGGCATGTCCGAGAAGTAGTCGTCCCACAAAAGTCTGTGTCCAGTTGCCCTTTCACCTTTCATGATTTTTGTTCGCCCTGCGCCTTTTCTTTGATCCTCCATGCTTTGGCTGGGCTGCCTCCACGGCCATTGCCTCGAACAGAGCCGCCACGACCATCTCATTCTCGTCGTCGTCTGCAAAGGCGGCCTCCTCTCCCATCAGTTGACAAAACATGATCTCGTCATCACTATCCATACTGTATTAGACAAAAGCCAACCATTATCCATGAGCTAAAGAAGTTTAACGGCCGTTCATCGACCTATGACAAACGGCCGAACACCTTACCTGCGGGGTGGCAGCGAGGAAGAGGCGGATGCAGTTGAATGACCTGCGGCGGCGCGCGAAAACGACGGGGAACAGGGACGAGCTGCGGCGAATCGACCAACGTCATACGTGCTCGACTCCTACGTACAGTTGGCGACGACAAGGTTGCCGGCGATGGTGCGAATAGGCGGCGAGAGGAGGCAGCAGGACGATGGGGGCAAATGATTATCGACCGGTGCGGGCTTGTCTCTACGACGGGCGGGGGACGCCTGTCGGGTGGGGTGACCGGACGATGTCCGACGCCCCCAGGCAGGCCCCAAGTTTGGCGGGTGGGCTGGGGGTGCCAGACACAAATTTGGTGGGCGGACACGTTTGGGGGGTGCCGCTGCGGCGAGTTTTTTGGTCCAGACCCCCATTGGGTCTTTGGGGGGCCGTTTGGAGGGCGCCGGTGGAGATGCTCTAACCAAAATCGTCTAAATTTAGGTCGTAAATAACTCTTTCACAAAAGATCTAAATTTGTTGAAAGTTAAAAAATGCACAAAAGTTTTTTACTGAATTAAACCTATTAATTGTTATTTAATAAAAATCACAATAGTCATGGTGAATATTAAAGAAAACATTATAATAAACTGTAGAAGAAATAGATATGTGCTGAAGGTTCTCAGATCAAAATAGGGTTGGACATCCACGACCTTTGCTGCTGATCAAACTTGGGCTCTGTGCTGATACCAAACACATTGCATATATAGATATCAGATTAGTAAATTACTATTCCCTCAGTTTTATATTAGATGACTTCCATTGTATAAAACAGATGTACCTAGACTTATAATATGTCTAAACACATCAACTTTTATATAAAAGACAATCATCTAATTTAGAACGGAGTGAGTAATCCCTATCATAATCATATATTGTACAGTATAGTCTTGACCCATCACATGAATGTCACAGCCCGGCGACGGTGGGCCTGTTGCTCATCGCCAAATGTACTGTTGGGACCCGCTTGTCAGTCGGTAGCCTTTTTTCTCTATTTCTTTCGTGTCTTTTCCAGCTGGGCCGAACCTTGCACCAGGTTTTGCCCTGTCGATCCAGGAAGCCAGCTCTGTCGCCATTCTATATCCTAGGGTATCCTGTAAGGGCATGTCGGTGCACTTTGCGCTCAAATGTCGACAGGTTTGCGGGTAGCTAGCTAATACTCAGTTTCATATTGTTCAAAAATAGATGTACCTAGACTTGTAACATGTCTAAATACATTAATTTTTGTATAAAGAAAGCCATCTAATTTGGAACGGAGGGAGTAGGGGTATTTTATTTTGAGAAAAGACACCCGCACCTTATATCTAATATATATTCCCTCCGGTCACTTTTGATTGTCGTGGACTGATAACTAGTTTAGCACAAACGTTAGATACAAGTTGCGACAAATAATACCGATTGGAAGTAGTATCATGCAGTGACGCAACAGGGCCCGTACAAAACAAAAATATACTAAATTTCATATTGGTCATCTTCTTCTGATTATTCGACGGCTGCCGGAGCTTAAAACATGCACCGAACAAACAACAAAAGATTGATCCACCTGCAAACGGGTTCTTTCTTCCTAGGGTAGGTCGACTTAAAACAATTTGACCCTTAGCGGCCGGAGGCACACGTAAAATTCCACTCTCTAGTTGATACACACCAAAGTGCCGCTTTGAGTGGGCCGTTTGTGACGTTATGGCCTAGGGCTTAATAGGAGTGATATGATACAAGGTATACTGTCATTTCCCAAAGCTCAACCCCAATGAATCTCGAGTTTAAGCATGCTTGGTCTGGGGTAATTTGACGATTAGTAATCGACCAGAAAGTTGTTTTCGAATACACACGAATGAGAACCAAGGGCGTGGTAAATATGTTGTTTTTGGGAGAGTTTAGAGATTTTAAAGAGCTGTCAGGGATAACAGCCGCCACCCAGGGGTGTTCGGGCGTGTTGCACCGTTCGATTGCGATCGTGCTGCCAGAAGCCGTAATCTCGCTGTAGAGATCAGCAATAAATAGAAATTGCAGAAGCAAAGGCCCATGCATATATGCGTCGATCATAGTGAACCTTAGAAGCAACGACTTGTGTACTCACGAAAAGTTCCTAGAGGAAACCTTGCAAGGAACAACCATCCACGACTACGCCTCTCCGTCATTGCACTCCAAGCAAACAACCAAACTATACTCAACTCAACATCTGAGGCCACCGGGCCTAACTCGCCACACATTTTGTTCGAGGCAGCCAGTAGTGAGCGCTGGCGCATGCATGCATGACACTCGTTGCGCTCATAAGGCTAGCTCTATGGCTTCTGGGCTCGGTCCTGGAGCTCGCCGTCGTGGTGCTCTTCCGTGGCCTGGCCCTCCTCGTCGCCGCGGCGGTGGACCTCGTCAGGCTGCCGGGGCAGGCGGCCGACGTGGCGCTCGAGGCCACAAAAGGCGCCCTCGAAGCGGCGGCCGAGTTCGTCTTCGGCCTTGTCTGGGACGTGGCGTCGGCCGTCGTGTCGGCGTTTCTTGAGTTCCTATGGAGCGTGGTGGCTGGCACGGCGGAATTCGCGGCGTCAGCTGTCGGGGAGCTCGTGGAAGCGGCGCGGGACGGCACCGAGGAGGCGGCCAAGGCGCTCGCGGAGGCGCTGGAGGGCGCGGCCGATGCAGTGGCCGGGACGCTGCTGAAGCTGGGGGAAGACTACATGGATGCTCTTGTGCACGTCTTGCAAAACCTCATCTGATGCCAGAGCCCAGATGATTCGTTTTCACATATATTTGCAATTAATCATGTTTGTTAGGAGGTCTGCAATGCAATCTTATGTACTCCCTCCGTCCAATAAAAGATGTCTCAACTTGATCAAAAATTGGATTATTCTAGACATAGATACATCCAAATTTGATAAAAAGTGTGACACTTTTTTTTTTTAATTCATCACCACTTTATTAATTGTTGTTGGACGGAAGGAGTACGTCGGTGACGAAGGGTTGGAAACATGGAACCGGCAAGTCGTGGCTGGATCCGCTGTTGCACTTGTCCTTGCTGATCCAGCCAACACCGTAGATGGGCCCGGCCCACTAATGCCTGGAGCAACAGTGTGACGGGCTAGGCCCGTGTAACAATCTATAGCTGTTAAACATGTTATTTAGATTTAAAGTAAAATAAATGTACACATGTATTAAAATATGTTTAGATACATGTGTGTAAATTTAAACGAGAAAAAACACTAAAACATCTTATATTATGAAATAGAGGGAGTATTTTATTAGTCGATACCGCTAACTCGTAAGAAGTAAGAAGAGTAAAGCAATTCTAAAAAGATTAGTGATTGGAAGGATGTGAGTAGATTCGCCATCTCAGTTTCATGTGTATACCAAAATTAGCCCCTGCAAGATCTATTTACTGATCCTTCAATTTATTATATTATATATTTTATATAAATCTCCTTTCGTAATAATATACTAGAATCCACTATTGCGATATCTATCCGAGAATAGACTTTATAGATCTCCCATGGTATTAAGAATACTAAAATAGATATGAACACGCTATTGCGCGATGCAGACAGGGCTCACGAAGGGCATACCCGTAGACGCGCAGAACAGCTCGTCGTGGATTCCGATAGCGTTGAAGCTACTGACGATCTTGCTAAGGTCTAGAAGGCTAGCTACGTCGACAATCACAACAAAGGATGAAAACGGAACAAATATGGACGGAGCTGAGTGGTGCCACATTTCCTTTCATATTCTGTTGTGAAAGCGCAAACGAATACAGAAACCGCGGAAACAAATACGAAAACAAATATTGGCGGAAACGGATATGGACCAAATACGGTGCAAACATGGAACATAAAGCGGATGTCTGCCGGAACCAAGAAACCATTTGAATAATGCAGTAAAAATCAATCAAACCAATAAAATTTCTTGTTTCTAAGATGAAATAAAATATAACGAGATGTTGT
Source organism: Poa annua (assembly GCA_026929855.1). Lineage (NCBI taxonomy): Eukaryota > Viridiplantae > Streptophyta > Magnoliopsida > Poales > Poaceae > Poa > Poa annua. The sequence continues at coordinate 11,059,369 of CM049428.1, forward strand.
GATAATATAATATAGTGTGCATAAGTTATGAACTTTGACAACTTTAAAATATCAACTATTCGTCCCTATTACTAGTACAACACAAATGTCGAACTAGGAACGACTCAAGAGGGGCATGATATGTGAGAACATATGACCCAAATATAGTCGCTTTAGATACTTTAGTTTTCTTATTCATACCTTGGATTGTGTTTAAATGGTCCCATTAAAAGTATTGGGACTGTTGGATCTGGAAAATATTGCACACAAAAAAACGGAAAGTTCCGTATTACCGTTTCCGTTTCCATTTCCGCCAAAATATGTTGTTCCATTTCCGCATATAACTTTCCGTTTCCATTTCCGTATTTCCATTCGGTTTCCGTTTTTCCGCGGAGAAGACGGAAAGATTCTGCTCCGTTTTCATCCCTAAGATTCACAACCACTAAGGCCACGCTTAGAGCACCATGCCGCCAGATCGTGAGGAGGACAAGGGTGGGATCGGAGTGCACGAGGTGGCAACGGAGGCGGAGGGGAGCGTGGGAGAGGGATGGGATACATGGTAGCCACGGCATTAGGAAAGTCCAGGTGGTTAACTTAGATTGGATCAAAGGTGAAAAGACCGGCTTATTTAAGGATGTAGTTAGAGGTTTTTCTCATAAAATATGTACGTATGTATTTTCCAGACATATACTTTCTGAAAATGCATCAGATAATGTATAATTGCAAACAATTTTTAATAGTGCCTCAAATAAACAGTATTTTTGCAGGCACGTTTTAAAAATGTTCCTAAAAATTGTATTTTTGCAGGCGATTTTAAAATTACCCCTAAAAATTGTTTTCCGCTGGCAGTAATCTAAAAGTGCCCCTAAATATATTTTTTCTAGCCATTTTAAATGTGGCTCCAAAAACAGTTCGGCCGGATAGTTTTTTTGGGGGCGAATCCTTAAACAGTGACTTTTTTCTGCGCCAATCAGGCGCAGGCTCGTGCGCGGGCAGAGCAGAGCACCGCCTCGCTAGCTTGAGTTTGAGTATGGAACACCTCGCTCGGTCTGAAAGTGTCTGAAGTGATGGGGATGTCCGGGGAGTCGCTCATGGCATGGGTCGTCCTGGTTCTTCTCGCGGCGGCCGTCACCGTCGTCGACGGGCAGCTGTCACCGACGTTCTACGACGCGACGTGCCCGGTGCTGACTTCCATTGTGCGTCGCGGCATGGCGGTGCAGAAGGAGGCGCGCATGGGCGCATGGTTATCAATCGGCCAGAAATGCACGTCCTGGGCACGGTAGCACGGCAAGTTCATCATGCGTGCGTGCTTGCGCGGCAGGGGTGCGAAGCCTCTATATTGCTGGACGACACGGCCAACTTCACGGGCGAGAAGAACGCCGGGCCTAACGCCAGCTCGCTGCGCGGCTACGAGGTCATCGACACCATCAAGACGCAGGTTGAGGCTTCCTCGCCGCTCGGGACGCCGTTTACCTGGTCGGTGTCCATCTCTCTGCCTTTCTCGTACTCTGACTTGGCGGCATTGAGTAACGTTGGTCCCGTCGCGTGCGTGCAGCTCGGGGGCCCGAGCTGGCCGGCGAGACGGGCTGTCGGCGAACCAGAACGCGGCGAACGCCAACCTGCCGCCGCTGGACGCGACACTCGCCGACCTCCTCGCCAAGGGCCTGGACGCACGCGACCTCACCGCACTCTCCGGGGCGAGCGCGGTGCGCCACATTCCGAAAGCACATTTACAACGACACCTTCACCACGCAGGTGCCTTCACCACGCAGGTGCGAGGCAAGGCCTGCCCCTCCGTCGGCGGCGACGGCAACCTCGCGCCACTCCAGCTGCGCCCGCCCGCCGCGTTCGACAACGGGTACTTCCAGCAGCCGCACCACGGACGCGCTCGTGCGCGCCAACGCCTCGCTCTTCGCGGCGAATTTCGCCGCCGCCATGGTGAGGCTGGGCAGACTACCGCTCAACGGTAATGGCGGCGAGGTCCGGCTCAACTGCCGGCGACTGAACTCATGACTCATGAGTCGAATCAATCGATCATCAAATGATGGTTCTTGATTCACGCATGGCGAAAAGCATAAAAGCGTATGGAGACGGATTCTTGATTCATGCCTAACCCAGAGTCGGATTCAACCGACTTCAACTTGGAGACGAAATCGGACTCGCCGCGACGCGTATGGGCAAGTGATTTGGAAACAAGGCCGATCGACCAAGAGTCGGATTCCAGCTTGAATCATCGGAAATGCAATCCCATGTGCTTGCCGAACGCTACCCTGAACCTGCATCACAGACTTGAGCCGAACCAGCCCGTCCGTCGCCAATAAAGGCCCTTCGCCGTGTCCTCCTCCCTCCACATCTCACACACTGCTCCAGCCTCCACCCCCCCCTACGCGCAACCGAGCGAGCGAGATGGCGACGTCCGAAGGCAGCGCTCACTCGCAGTGGAGGAGGTTCTTCAGCGGCGCCGGCGGTGCTGACATCTTCGAGATCATCGACGCCGCCGTCGCCGTCGCCGCACTGGACCGCCCCGACGAGCTCAAGCAGAGGCGCGAACGGATCGCGCAGAGGCTCTACACCGGAGGTATCCTCTCCTGTGGCGACATTACCACGCCGCTGAAGGGATGCCGCTCCGTGGCCGTGAGCAAGGAGGAGGACCGGTCACCAGCGAGTTCCGCAGCAGAGAAGGCCACGGCGCCGGTCAAGACGCGCACGTCCATGGCCGTGAGCAATAAGGAGGGGCCGTCAGGAAGTTCCGCAGAGAAGGCCACGGCGCCGGTCAAGAACCTCTCGCGCAAGAACTGCGCAGCTCGTCCGCACTCCGCGACGCCGCCGGCCGCCGATCTTGACAGGAAAAGGGTACCGACGCAGCCGACGGAGCAGAGCATGGAGGCGATGCTGGTGATTGCGAAGCGAAGGCTGAAAGAGGGATACGGTGAATGCAAGGAAGCGAAACGGCAGCGCAAGACCCAGCTGTTCGAGGCGCCGGAGATGGCGAAGCAGCGGCGGAAGAGACAGCACCCGATCATGCGGCGGCGAGACGAGGTCCGATGCGCGGCCACCGTCGCCGAGAGGCGCACCGTGATGTCTACTCTCCGATCTAGCTGGGTTTAGTTAGGTGGCTCATGAGTCCTGATTCCAACGTGAACACTTCCTGTATCTTGTTTTGTTTTAGCCTGTGAGGCTGTGAGCATCCGTGCATTGTGTACCACGATGGATGTTTTTTCCCATCTGGGTCATAAGATGATACAAGCTGATGTACGTATCCGTCATAAGATGATGCAAGTTGTATTTTAGAGAAAGTGATAGTTATGCTTTCCATCTGTGTATGAATTCAATCAAATAATAAATGGTTGTGCTATGTGAATTGACGAACTGCAAATGTGTAAATTTACATAGGAAAACAATGGGACAATAGGTAATCAGATAATAATCAAACTATCTTTTCCAGTACACATTTAAACAACCATGTTTTGTTTAACTCTTTGACCACAAAAATAACCTAAGCACATTTTTTCTTGAAACCGTGAAGCATTTCATCTCTGAAGAAAATATACCAATGCGCTTTCAAGAAACAACCATGAATTCAACTCTATACAAGGCCATCGATGACCATCAGACATTTTTCCCTTTAGCAAATTCTACATAGATAACAAAATCCATAATATCCAGTCTACATGTTCAGGAAACTGCGAAAGCCCAGCTAGCTAGGTGTGCTACCAGTGAGACTTAGGGGGTGTTTGTTTGGGCTTTTGGCTTCGGCTTTTGGAAGCCAAAAAGCACCTATTTAGGTGCTTTTTGGATTTTAACTTTTGGAAGCCAAAATCCAAGATCCAAATCTTATGGCTTTCAAAATTCAAAAGGCAAAAAACACCTATTTAGGTGCTTTTTAGCTTCCAAAAGCCAAAGCCAAAGACAAAATCCAAACAAACACGCCCTTAAAACTACTCCCTATGAAGTACAACCCAGTTAAGCCTGGTTAAGCAGCAAAGCGGTTTACACCATAGAATTTGGGAAGATGTTTTAACCTGGTTAAGCAGCAAAGCACTATTTTAAGTTACACCTGCAGGCGGTTTACACAGCCGGCAACTTCGTGTTCGATCGGCCCGAGAGACCCCAGAAAGTGCTGACGAAAGATAATGAGTTTACACCCATGGCGGCAACAAATAAACTGTTCTGCTTCTTCAACAAAACACCATTTTCATTGGCATCAGTAGCAGTGATCACGATGACATACATACACATAATCAATCATGAACATAAACCAGAAATCAAGACAAACAATTGAGCATAAAAACCCAGGACAATGATTTCTCAAGGTCTCAACTAGTTGTTTCTAGACAGATGCACAAGATTGCTGCTTCTAAGCAAAGTTTTATCTCTGCTCTATCACTCTATGGTGCACATCTTTCAGTTCCTAGTGTATCAAAATTTCGGTTTTACATTGATAGCATGGCATTTCAAAGGACTAATGGCAGGCTTGAACTAACGTCGCTTCCTCTTCTTGCCACCACCTTTCTGGTGTTTTTTCCGCCCCGCACTCCTGCTACGCGGCTCACTAGAACCACTGTCTTCCTCCTTGTCTCCATCGAGTAGCATGTTCATTCCAAGGTCAAATCCATCGGTTAGGCCTTCCAACCTGTTTACAGAAACAGTGAAGTTCATATAAGTGAAAGATCCCAAATGATAATCCCAGCTTAAAGTGACCAAAGCTACATGATTTATTAATGTGGCTGATAGGTTAACTTTATAAAGAGGTGAAACGTAACACAAGACAAACTTTGTAGATGAATGTATAGCGTACCCATGAAGTTGCTTCTTTATCTGCTTCTCGATGTACTTTTCACGTTTGGTTACTGGAGCTCGAGTGAACAGCTCCTCTTCTGCTTTGTCTTGCTTCTCTCTCTGCCGCATGTAACTCACAAATTATTTGCTTTCATCACCCGCTGTTTCCTTCCACTGAAAAGTTGCACAGAAAGCTTAGTTAGCTCAAGATAGCACACCAAACAGCTCAAACGACACCTGAGCAAGTAGCTAACGATCCAAATGGAACATTATACAAACCTCTTCTGGTCTATCAGCAGCATCATCAATCATCTCCTTGAGATAAGGATTTTCTGTTGCCATACGTGCTAATGCCTTTTCTCTCCTTGAATCCTCTTTACTGCGCTTATCATCCATAATAACCGGCTGAATTTTCGGAGGATGGTAGATGCCATCATTACCCTGAAAGTCGAGCAATTCAACATCAGACACCATGAATTTGTACAAACTGAACATGGCAAACTAATTGTGAAATGGCCATTACAGATACAAAACACAAGGAACCTAATCATGGTGCTAATGGGAATAGTGCACTAAGAAGTATAGTCCAGCGACTCCAACCTTTTGTTTCAAGTCATGATAGTGTTGACTTTAAACAAGACACATAAACCATCATGTTACAAGTAATTCCCAGTAATAACTTCTACCAAATTCTGGATTAGTGCTGATTTCTCATTCCAATTCCAATTGACAACAATATTAGAAAAAAACAGGCTGGTAAGGATGGGTAGATTTCATTCATGCAAATTTAGGAAGATTTGTCGATTTAGTTTTGTCCTAAAGTAGCCGCTAAACTTAATGCAGATAAATGGACGAACAAAAGAATTAAAGGTAGTCTCATCTATTTGTTTATATTATCACCTTAGGAGACATTAAAAGTATACGTTGTTGAACAAAACTCACCTATCCATCAGGAGCAAGCTTGGTATCCATCATATCCGGGTTCGGCCGATACCTCAACAGGTCTTCATCACCCTGTTGCTCGACCTTACCGTTCACCCCAGTGTCTGGCATCTTATCCGAGGCAGCAGCGTTATCCGCAGCATTGGTGAGCTTCTGGATCTGGTACTCCATCTTCTTGTCTATCGGACGAATCTACAGCGCAGAATTCAACACAACACCATATCAGCTAATGTATTTGAGAAGCAGATAAGAGGAGACTGGCAAGCTCAACAACCAACACGGTCCACGGAGCGCAGAAGCACACACCTTCTCAAGAAAGAGCCTGATCTCGACAAGGCTGCGCACAACGGGGTGTCCGTCCACAGAGAGCCCTTTGGCCTTGCGGAGCAGGTAGTACACGAGGTCCTGGCAGTAGCTCAGCAGCAGGTGGTGCTTCGCCTCCAGGTACCCGATCCCATCGCCCGTCGGCAGCTGGTTCTTTCGCACCTACAAGCAAAGCAAGCCACCACATACAGAGAAATGAAGAACTATCAGTTTCACGCTCCGTCCCACGAAAATTTCTGCGGTGAGGTGAAATCATGGGAGAGGAAAAGGCGGGTAGTACCTTACCTTACGGGTGAGAGACTCGACTTTGCTCCGGACGAGGTCGAGCCCGCCCTTCATCTCCTTCAAGGCAGCGAGCAGCTTCGGCGTGTCATCGCTGCGAAGACAACCGGACCCGTGTGAATTCTAGCAACTATGCCGCTTTTCCTGGAACGACGAACTGAGAGAGCTTACCGGACGAGGAGTTGGGTCTTGATATCGCCGTCGGCATCGCTGGGTTTGGCATAAGGCCACTGAGGGGACAGGGGAGCTGCTGATCTGCAAAGCAAAACATTTTCAGGGTAAACGACTCAGCAGACCATGCCATCTATATTCTATCCCACACACAAGCATGAACGCCGCCCTCAGACTGCAGTCACACGCACACGTGCACAAACTAGCGAGCACACAATAGCAGCAACCGTTCCATTCACTGTAACCTGATCCTACATACAGTACATATACAGTGCCCTAAATACACCAATAACGAACGATCCCTCAGCAGCTGAAATCGAGCGGAAGCAACAATGATAGTAGGTGTGCGGGGTAAGTACCTTTGGATTCGTCGGCGAAACCCATGGCGGCGGCGGTGGTCCTATCCTCCTCGATCCCGAGCTAAGGGTGGGGAGTGAGCTAGGGTTTGGGGGCGTGGCGGTGGCGGCTGGGCACCGCGCGATCCGAGCAGGTGGGCGAGCCGGCGGCTCCGGCGGAGGGGAAAGGCACGCTGGGAGGGGAGGCTAGGGTTTTGAGGGTCGCCGGGGTTGGGACTTGGGAACGGGGATGGGAACTACGTGTTTTGGGACTCGCATTCAAAGACGGGGATGGAAAAAACAGAGGTACCTCTTGTGGCTGAAAGAAGCATGCCAGACCCGGATAGATGAAGAGGCTAGGAGGGGAGGACGCCCGAAGGGTCGCGGTCCCAGCCGTAGCCACACACCATCCACCATCACCGGCCAAAGGCAGCAGCGTTACACCATGTAGGCCGCCACACCGGCGTCCACGAGCTCGAACATGTTGAGCAGTAGACCACACGAGACCATTAACGGGCATGGTGGGTCGGTGACCGGCTGCTGGTGGTTAGCGGGGTGCAGTTGATAGGTGGAGACGGCACCTCCGTCAACGGCGGAGCCAGGGGGACCAGCAGGGGCCCAGCCCCCCCCCCCCCCCCCAAACATGCAAGATTTTGTTTACTACCCACTCTTTTCTTACCCCTAAAATAGTGTATTCCATGTTCACAAAGTACCCCGACGTAGAGAATCCTTACTGCTACTCCATATCAGTGCACAACCAGGCAGCTAGCGCCACATTATTCTATGCATGCAACATCAGCATCCTCTTCTTCCATAGTTTTTTAAGGTTCATGATACAAATAGTGGTATGATCAGCAAAAAAAACTGCATTTTTTCACTATCGCCGCTCATTTTTTAGCAAAAATTTTAAGCACGAGAGTTGTCTTATTTGGTCGGCCCCCGGCATAAAAATTTCCTGGCTCCACCGTTGACCTCCGTACCACCCTCGGTCGCACCCCAAGAACGGTGACCGGCAGACCCAGGAGGTACCCCTCCACCACCGGAGTGGTTGTCGTCCAGATGCAGAACTCGTAGCCCTAGGCACAGATTGAGCCCACCTGGCCCAGATCGGGCCCGGGCTCCAAGCCTGCACTACAGCGTACAGCCGCCGCGCCGCCGTCCACCTGCGCGCCGAGGCCTCCCCAACTGCTCGCCGCTGGCCATCAGGTCCACCGCCGCCAGGCCGCACCCGCTGGAGCCCACCGGCGACCACAAGGCAGGGCCCCGCCGCCGCGGACTTCGCCTCTCGGACCCCGCAGCCTCCACGCCGTCGCCGGCCAACACCGCCGCCATGCCCCGCGCCGCCTTGGACCGCGCGAGGGGGGAGAAAGGCCACGCCGCCGGGCTTTGCCCTACGGCGGCGGCAAGGAGAGGGGGCGGAGGGGAGAGGCGGGAGTGGGTGGCGGCGCGAGGAGCCCCCGGTCGCTCGCGGGAGCGACGCGGGGGGGGGGGGGGGGGGGGGGGTTCTTCTGGAGTTCGGCTATAAAAAAAGAAACTCAGATGTGAATAGTCTACAGAGAACCAAAATTCAAACCCAGATGTGAATAGTCCCTGAATCAGAAGCTCCAAGCATCCATATTCCATGACAAGTGCTACAAGACAATCGTTCGAGAGTAGAAGTATCAGTTTTCCGTCTATGGCCTCTGTGTGAAGTGATCTTGTCATCACGTTGGTGCCTCTTTTCCTCACATCAAAGCCTATGCACACACTTCTTGTAAGGACCAAGACAAGTCATGTTTGACTGCTTGTACTAGCCTCATTACCCACCTCAGTTTAGAGGGGGTTTATAGGACGACAAAAAGTAAAGTGGAACAACTATGACGGGAAACAGTGGCAGTGAAAAGGGTGGGAGAGAACGGCGGGAACAAATATGGTGCGAAAGGGGGCTAGGAAAAAAGGGTGAGAAAAATGTCGAGGGAAACGGTGACGAGAAAATGGCTAGAGGAAGTGGCAGGGAGGGAATAACCTAGTTTCGACACCGACTTGGTGTCGGCGGGCCATTTACGCGAAGATGCGAATGCGGCTCGCGATTATGCATCTTTCGACGCGACCAAAGCCGAAACATGACTTTCAGCATGGCCCACACCGAAAACTGGAGCTTTCGGCCCAGCCCATGCCGATGGCGCTCTATTTGTCCAATTTTTAATTTCCACGTCCTACAAATTTTGAAATTCAAATTGTATTACTTAAAAAAAATCTCCATAAATTAATGGAGCAACGGACAGCAAGTTCAATCATAAGCCCCTGTTTATGGACACTCGAGACAAACACGCAGTAGTTCATCCCCATAATCAGGCAAGGATTCAGTACCAATCCATGAAAGTAATAAACATAGAGGCACCAAGCCACCAAACAAAAAACATTTCAGCGATAGGCACAAGTGCAACTGTTGCCAATACTCTCCCTCGTGCTTAAAAACATCTAGCACCTGCATGAACAAGACAAGGCTACTTACTAAAGTGGATCAGGTTCTTCAGTCAAGGCAAGCCGGCAAAATTTCAAAGCCACTCGTTATCAGTCATCACGCCAAAGATTTCAAAGCCACTCTTCATCAGCAATACAACACGATACACTGGGGTTAAAATTGAAAACGGTAAAGCCCATTAACAAGCAAGCAAGTTATGTACTGAACGAATTTGAGGGTTGAAATAGTGTGCTCGGTTATCATCTTAGCTGTCAAGTGTCAAGAGTGCTTGGCAGCTTGGAGTAGTATATGAGCTGAATATCCTGCTGCAGGTGGACATGTGGTTGCGGTTTTAAACCACTTTGCGCATTGGCAGACAGTTAGGCATGCGAGAAATAGAGTTACACGTCTGCGCTGTATCGCAGGTGTATAGGGCCTCGCGACGTCGAACTGGATCAGATCACCATACGAGGCTAGGGTTCCCACCCCGCACCGCCGCCGCCAGGCCGCAGCCGCCGCCGACGACCACCCCTCCCCTCCCATCTCCCCCCAGCCTCCCGCTCCCGTGTCGTCCCCCAGGACGACACTGGGGCGACCCCTTGATCAGCCACAAAAGCTCCACTCTGTCGGCTTCCCTGCCGCCGCTACCGCTGGCGAGGACCTCGGTGGCGGCGGGCCTGACGCGCCAAAGGCGCCAGGGCGTGGTGGCTAGTGGTGGCGACCTCCTGCGGCGGCTGGGGCGGCTGCTGGATGCTCGTCTGCGCACGGCGGCCGGGGCGGCGTCCCTGGTCGTGCGACGACGGCGCCTGCCTCCTCCTCTCCTTCGAGCGCGCTGTAGGGACCCTGCCCAAGAGCTCTTGGGTGGGTGGAGGTGGTGAGGCCGTGGATCTGGGATCCCACCTAGATCCGCCGCCCGGTCAGTGATGGTTGTTGGCGGCGCGGTGGGGGACGCTGAGCTGCTCGGGCTGGCGTGAGGTGGAGGTGGGGTTGCGGTGTCGGCGGCGGCGGTGCCCGAAGGTGCAGAGATGCACTGGCCGGCGGCGCTGCCTGTTGGCAGAGGAGGTGTTGGTGGTGGAGAGGAGTGTCTTCGCCGCTGCAGATCCGGCTCAGCAGAGTTCTCTGTTGCTGCTTGCTCCTCCCGTGAGGTCGGCTCGATGGTGGTGGTCTGCCGGCTAGGGTGTGAACATTGCAGCCGCCGGCGATAGCTTGGCCCGACCTTGGTCGGCCGACGACGGTGACGCCCGTGGGCGCCATCACCTTCTTGAAGGCGTCGTTGAGGGCGGTCTTGTGTTCCATCTTGAGTGATCCAGGGGAAACCTTGATCCGGTTCTGCCGGGTCCGGCGATGGCGGCACTCTTGTGTCGTGCTCCCTCTGGAAGGCATCGTTGTGGAGCCGGTCTTGGCTGGATGTGTGGCTTCGCTGGTGGTTTGTTCTCCTCTTGTCGTTCTCTCTGTGGCCATGTTGCACGTGCTTCTACGGAGGGGCTAGAGTCTCTCCTCGGATGCCGGTTAACGGCCGGGCTAGTGCCAGTGAAGTTTCCCGGGTGTCGACTCGGCTGCGTGATGCCCTTCGATTACGCTGTTAGCTGTTGTGTGAAGTCTCGGCGACACAAGGCCCTTCGTCCGGAGTGGACTCGGCATTGTGCTGCCCTTCGGTTACTCCAACACTATCGTGGCTGATCTCGGCGGATTGAATCTTTTCGTCTACGGCGGTGAAGTTTCTGGTGCACTGGCGTCCAACGGTAACCGAAAGATGAAGAGAGTTGAAAGCCTTCCCCGCGGGGTTGTTGCTTAGTGCCATGTCGTTCTTCTTCCTTTGTTGTATCTAGCTCTTGCTTTTCTTTCTCATTTCTGTGAGTAACTCCCTGTAATCCAAACCGGCATTTGTCCCGGATTCCTCTTAATATAATGAAACCGCGCTCGCGGGTTTCCGTCAAAAAAAAAAAGAAGAAATAGAGTTACTAAGTGAGCGAATTACTTTGTTGAGCTCTATTTATTCAAAATTGTTCAAATAGTTAGCTGATCTAATCCATATGGGCTTGAAGGAGCCAGAGAAAGAACATGAACAAATAAGGATGTGACAGAGGAAAAAGCTTCTGTAGCCTCCGCCTGATCAACATCAAATTCAATACCCGGTTTATTCAACTAATAAATCGGACAACTTCTTCTTAATAGGGGCAAAGCTTTTGTCCCACAATTTAAAAAATATATAGAAATGAAGAGAAAATGTAGAAACCAATGTTAAAAGTAGATCACTTCAATCCGGAACAGTTAAACTGCGTCAGCTAAAACACTGACACGGAACACGGGTAATCGTTGTGAGCTGGATGTCCTAGCTAGTATGAAACTTCTCAGAATACAGAACTACCGTCTACGTGGGTGCTTTGCTTCTGAAACTGCCTGGGTGCTCGACAGTGTAAACAGAGCGGAAGTGCCATGCGTTCCCTATAGTACTGTTGCATGAGAACTCAATGGACTCGTCAGCAAAAAAATGGAATGGTGGACTTTAAGAAATACAACGCAACGTTGTTACATAGCGACTCCAAGTACCACCTATTGGGCTACTACGACCTGAATAAAACCAGTAGGTGATTGTATTCACATTTCTATTCCCATCTGAAGATACGCTGAAAATACAATGAAAGGATGCATGTACCGCTAGGTCATGGGGATGGGTTCTGGCAGTTGATGGTCCTGACTCTAGACACTAATATACCGCCAGACCATCAACGTTCTGGCACTAATAAACCACTTTGCTATCCACCAGGCGTCTGCTGCCTGGCATAGCTCCACGCGATAGAGGACAAAAGAAAAGAAAACAAACCAGCCCCGCGCATGTGTTCCATGTAAGAGCATCTTCAGTGGAACGTGTATATGAGCGTGTATGTTAAATATACACGTTGGGAGGTGGAAATTGGTCTCGAGTGGAACGTGTATACGAATGTGGGAACTATCCATGTCTATCCACGATGGTACTGGGCGTGGACATAAACACCACCCAGCCACGCTCGTGGATGAAAACGAGACAACTGCTTCTCTCCCGCTCCTCCTCCGGCCTCCAAATCGAATCCCTCCTCGAGCTCGCCGTTGGCCACTCCCTCCGGTAATCTCTCTCCCTCGCTCGTCTGGTTCCATTCCCGCTGGTCCTCTGGTCCGATTTGGAGTCGAGCCCGTGCGCTCGTGGAGCTGGCGGGTGAGGTCGGGGCCGAGGTCGCGCCGGTCGGGGTGAGGTCGCGGTTGAGGTCACGCCGGTCCTGGCGCTAGGTGGCATCCAGATGCGCCGCAATCGAGGTCCCGCCGGTCCGCGCAATCCAGATGTCCCCGTCTCCACATGCGAGGCTGCCCGCCTACCGCGCCCGCCCGCCAGCCGTGCCCGCCCGCCCGCCAGCCGTGCCCGCCCGACCTCACCCGCCATTAACGGGTCGCGCTTGCGAGGAAGCTGTTGTTGGAGGTTGTTGTTGCTTGCGAGGCTGTTGTTGCTGGAGGGTGCTGTTGCGATTTGGCGATTTGGAGATGCGCTTTCGAGGCTGTTGTTGCTGGCCTTGATTTGGTGCTGGCAATTTGGGATTTGGCGATTTGGTGTTGTTGCTGACCTCGATTTGGTGCTGTTGTTGATTGATTTGTTTATGTATTTGTTAATTGTTTGTAGACGGATGATGATGAAAATAGAGTCGTTGGAGTATACACGTCGTAATTTACACGTCCATTTACACGTTCCACTGAAAAACGGAAAGGTGTATAATTTAGCATGGTGTATATGGACGTGTATATGGAGATATACACGTCCAAATTTACACGTTTCACTGGAGATGCTCTAGTCAAAAATTAAAAAGTTTTATAGCGTAAACCCTTTACTCAATTGAGAATCCGTTTTCACCGTTAGACTAGTCGTGATGAGATCTTCAAAACTAAATCTCATGTCGATATGTTTCGACAACTTTTTTTTTACCCAGAAGTTACCACCCCGTAGCATATAATTTAACCAGTCTTTTATATATAAGTTACCCAACATATTTGTTTTTTTTGAAAATAGAACCAATTTAAAATATTTTGTAACTAAAATCATGTATCCGATTTATGATCAGTTTCCACTATTGGACCAGACTAGTCGAATCGAGATTTTCGAAACTATATCCCATCTTAATATGTTTCAACAATAAAAAAATTGTACCCAAAAGTTACCCACACATTAACACGTAAATTATCAGAAGTTACACATCCAGTTAACAATTAATTTTCGGTTTGATGCTATCTTCCATTTTTTTTTTGTTATTTTCGACTTTTTTGTGTTTTGAAGTTATAACGTAATTTTCAGAACGTTATTAGTACTAGGTTGATAATTTTATCAGTACTAGGTGCATAATTATTATCAATAGAGTCTTTTTAAGGTGTAATTGTCACTATAAAATCGAGAGTTATCATTCTAATACTTATTACCAATAGAGTCTTTTTATGGTGTTTTAGTATATAGTTATCAATTTATGCATGATACATTTACCATCCCAACATGATATTCACTTATGGATAACAAGGTGTAGTAAGTTTAAAAATCAAAAATCAAAAAGAAAAATAAGAATGGTTCTATTTCAACCCAAAAAACTAATAGTTAATATGGTTGGTACCTTACATACTGCAGTCCTTACATACTGCAGTCTAGGTAACTTTTATGCTACAGGGTGGGGTAACTTTTGGGTCAAAAAAAAGTTATCAGAATATGTTAGTATGGGATCTAGTTTTAAAGATCTCGTGGCGACTAGCTCACCGGTGAAAACGGATTCTAAACTGAAAAAACGGTTTGGACTACAAATCATTTTGAATTTTCGGATTTCACATTAAATGTAGGATGACATCAGCCTTTTTGGCTTTCTTGCATGCATGCATGGACGGAGGCAAATTTGAGTGACTTTCCTGATCTCCCGCGTGCGTGAGGCTACGCCCCATAGCAGGCGCCTGCCAATTAGATTTTTCGTAATTTTTATGTTAGCTCATCCCAACTGCAATTCAATATATTCCTGAAATTCATACATTCTTTTAATTTCAGGACAAAAACGTTGAAAGAATTGCTTTCGTGTACATATGTATGCATTGTACCTAACGATCATTCACCTCTTTAAGACTCGAAGCCCAATGTAATTGTTTATGGATGTGGTTTAAGTTGCCTCGATGAGGGCAACAACAGTAGGTCAGGCTTCTTCGGCGTCTTTGACAATGTGGAGATACCGGAGTTCGGTGTCGCCCATGTCCACATCCCCGATGGTTTTAGGTACCCGTCCTGCGACGCGCTCCTCAAGAACCGTGCTCCCCGCCTTGGCCCCGTACTGAGATACAACGTCGCTCCTCGGCTATCACAACCGGCGCCAAATCCTACACCCACCTGACGCTCCCTACGCCCACACTACTACCTACCCCGACACTCTCGACGTAAAGACGGGTTCAGCACTCGACTCCCACGCCTACGGCACCGGTGAACAGTGACGCCTCCTTACATTACACGAAGCTGACCAAGTGCGTCCGCCTTATTTTGCTTGCACTTGGTCTGTTGGGTCTTGGGATCTACTTGCGTCGGCAGGCGAATGAGGCGCGTCGAGAGAGTGCCAGGCTGATGGAGACGAGTTAAACCAATATGATTATATCAAACTCTTAGACTTATGTATATAATAGTTTTACTATGTATTACAGTCCAAAAATATATCTTTTGAATATGTAGTTCGCGGAGTTAACTAACTATAAATATTGTGTGTATCCTTCTTGTAATATAATATACATTAACTACACACTTACATTATGTTGAATCCAAACAAAATTGTAACATAAACTCTATAAGCATAGTTGATAATTTAAGTAACTGTACATCCTCCTTGTTTTGTTGTTGTTGTTGTTGAAGTAAGACTTAATTATCTTTCATAGTATGTGTGACCTATATATTGATTATACTCTACCAAATATCTTAATAATGGTTTGTATTGGTATTAGTACGTAAGGAAATTTATTGAATTTTGGCAGTTTTTGTTTTAGCCACACTAGTTTTTTCACATTTTGCTTTTACCCTTTTGAAGGGAAAAGGCAAAAGCAAACCAATATTTTATGATTTTTATTTTGTTTTTGTCCTATGGAGGGTAAAAATATGATGTATTACGAGAAACTGGACGGATAAAAACAAAATATCAAAATTTAGAGTGGTAAAAGAAAAATGGGCAAGAAGTGGTGTGCTACAAAAATGTAAATTTCCCAAGAAAGTTCTAGAGTATAAATTGTACGGTTGCACTTGACTCATGTATGTTGTTTTCTTAGTCAAGTGTGCCTTATAAATTCCATTGTGTTCAATAATAATCGTGTACAACACGTGCCTTTTATGTACTTTATATTGAAATACATACAACTAAACTAACCCTAGTGACCCAAAAAGTGTATAAACTATACAACTTTTGCATTCAAGTTTTGATCTTTTAACCTCATCAAAATGTGTTTCCTATATATAGTGTATATAACACTATTACTTCTCATGTATAAGTTTCTCAAATAGAAAGTTATGCATAATAGTAAAACTGAAAAATTATTTATCATACCTTCCGCACAGCCTGTAGGAACCCCACTCAAGGGAGACTAACAATATTATTAAACTTGCCAATATTATTTTGGTTGTCCTTGGGTTTACTTTCACAGGTAAGCGAATGAGGCACGACAAGAAAGGACGAAGCTGAGGAACAGGGCGGAGGTTGTTGCCAAAGGAGTGGCGCCGCCACGGTGGAATAGGGTACCTGTTGCGCCTTGTGTGGATCGTGAATGCACCAATGATCTATGAACAATGGTTGCCTTGAGTAATCTCCTCTCTTGCGCCTTATGTGGATTGTGAATGCCACTATACCCAAAGTGTTTGTTGATGCGCGCCGGCGGCGCCGCGGAATCTGGATGGTCCCGGGAAACCTTCCCTTGTGCGTAAACTTTCCACATGTATGTCCTTTTTTTTGTAATTCTTTTGACATTTTAAAATATTTCAAATATATATTTTTTTTATTACGGGAGTATCTCTGATGCTACGTGCCAAAATATACGGCCTCCATCTCAGTCTGATGGTTATCCTCCGGAGTGTAGCTTTGGATATGAAACATGAATTAAAGCGTCAAAGAATTTAAGACCAGGGAGCATTCATGATGGTTTTACCTGAACTTGTCTATCAGTCCAGGAGGTGTATGAATCTGGTTAGCATTGGTATGAAATTCAGCTACTTTTGTTCATACTCCCTCTGTTCTTAAAAGAGTGTACATATAGAGATTTGCACGTAGAAGAAGGAAATGGAGACTTAGCTCTATAAGATAACTAATATCAAAAAGTAGCAGACTTATGTGTGATTGTGACCATTGAGAGAAGGTAACTAAATGAGATTTGATGCATGTAGTAGTTAATGTAGGACATGTAGCCAATAGCTATAGCACAACTTGATGCAAAGGTCAATTAATAATGAGTAAAATAAAGGCAAAATGTATTGGGAGCCTATATGGATACTCTCACTTGAGGATGGAGGGAGTATACTTGTGAAAGTTCTATGTAACTTCCCATGTATGAATCTGGGTTGAAAATGATCTTGGTAGTTGGTATCTCTATGAAAACAATTGCACGGTCCTTGTTAGAGAAGGCGTCGATGAATCCACGGTGTGGTTTTCATGGCACTCGACACTTCTCGTTGTAAGAGCTGCCATCCATGGTCATCATCATCGCTGTGTTTGCCGGACTAGAAGCAAGATACACGATCGCATTTTTTCAGGGTCTTGCTAATATTTTGCCTTTTCCATTCTAACTTGTTATGTGAGTTCAAAAAATGACTCAATATTTTGGTGGGGAGTTTTATTTAACCAAACTTTCAAGGGAGGATTTTATATTATAGTTGTCGGGAATGGAAACAATATGTCTAGTAGGTTACTTTGTGACCTCTAATCTTCTATCCCCTTGTTTGGACTTTTTTGGTGATATGCTTATAGCATCCAATTTTTTGCAAATATTTATTGGCGCCGTATCCTGTGAATACACAATCTTTGTGTATCCCTGCATCCATTCATTTTCGACCGAACAATCTAAATCACGTGCCTCGCGTTGAGTTAAAAGGAATTTGCAATTACCAGCCCGCTTCTAGACTTAATAAACGTTTTATTTTGTAAAAATCCCCCTAACCCTCTAATCCCCGAACCCTAACCTTGCTCCGGCGAGTTGGGGAGCAGGCGACGTAGGACAGCGGCGCGCGCGTCGGCGAGCGTGGCGGCGCAAGAGCGGAGAGCGGGAGGGAGAGGACCATGGCGCTGAGGCCGGCCCGGATCGGCGGCTCCCAGAAGGCGACGAGCGCGCTACGTCTCCTGGACCGGGACGGAGCAGAGCAGCGCCCACAACAGCGGACCGAGCAAGCCGGCGAGGAGCAGATAGAGGCCGAAGACCAGGAGCAGCGCCGTGGCCAGCCCCGCGTACGCCATCGCGATGTAGAGCGCGAGGCGGGCGTCCGGCTCCACGTAGAGGCCCTCACAGTCATCGTTCAACATGCTCCGACGGCATAGGTAGTTGAACATCCTCGGCGCCACCGTCGCCGCCTCTACCGCCGGCGAGCTGCTGCAAGCGCCGAGGCGTAGCCAATGGAGGTGTGTACCTGGATCCGTGGACTGCCGTAGGCAAATTGTGTAGTCCTTTCATTGCAACTCTGCCCAAATTGCTCATGACTGAATTTTTATAGCAATTCAGCTTCAGGTGTTCTAGTGTACAGATTTAGATGAAAGATGTTGGCCAGGTGATGGCACCTGCTAGTTGAGTTCTGCAAGATTATCTGGACGCCGAGGAAGCGGAGGCAATGGCATGGATGGATGCTACCATTTATACATAAATTAGCTTTTTATGGGCTGTACTTTTTGAAATTCGAGTGATCAAAATGGCGAGAGAACAAAACCATTTGGCACACGAGTTAGCTGTATGTATTAGAAACAGAGTTGTGTATGATGTATTCTACTGTAACTGAGTGTGACCTCATTTTCTCATGAATAAAGGCATCTCTATTCATTTTTCTTCGTTTGGGTCTGTTGTGTGACATGTGAATTTCCAGTATGAATATTACAACGAGATTGGGATGCATTTAGTTCAGTCTCTGTGGCCTGATTGTAGTTGGGAATAGATGTTGGTATGCAGAGAACAGGACTGCACCTGATATCAGATCTCTAAATATCACACATTTTTTAGCCTTTCCATCTTCACCAAAGGAAACAATGCCACCCAGCCCGGTGGTGGAATAGGACACTGAGGAATTTCTTGGTAACTTCGGTGGGAGAAATGGCCTTTGCATGGTTGCTGTCATTACGTAGCTGCCAAATCCTCCAAAGTTAACATGAGTCTAGCTGATTAAAGATTAAAGATCCATATTGTTGTGTGTGAATATATCAGAATGAAACAATTGCAGTCATTGCTGAATTTGAAACAAATGCAACTACAATAACAAAAACGAAAGCTCTAATTTGAGACAAAGAGTTGTACAAAATAAAACTCATGATCCACCATCTAAATGCATGTCCTGCACATTTGTGGCTTCTTTTTCTGGACCCTTTTTACTTGGGCAACTGCGACTATCATGAAACTCTATTTGGTGACATGTCTTGCACAAGCGTGCGACCTTGGGCTTGGCTTCTTTGTTCTTCTTATTGTGTTCTTCCCCATTCATCTCATTTCCTTTCTTCTTCTTGCGGACTACTTCATTATCCAACTTTTTTTGTTGTCCAACACGAACTCCAAAACCAGATTCATGTGCATAGTACTTGTAGAACTTCTCCACGGCCTCTAGTCCTTCAAATGTCATCCCTACTTTAGGCTTCAAATTCTCTTCACAATTAGGTGCAAAAGACGAACACTTGAACATAAATAATGAATCAGTAAGCACCACATTGTATAAAAAACTGAACCAAATACAGCCATGATAAGGGGAAGCAAAAAAGAGGGTTGGGCATTTTTAGGGTCCACCAAAAATAGCGGAAGTTACTCTGGGGCGATCGGGAGGCGATTGCGCGATAGCTAGGGTTTTCCTCTTGAGGGTGGTTTTCTCGGCGGCGGACGGCAGGGTCTCGACTGCGAGGACTGCTTCTGTGTGCCGGTGCGAGACGTCTCGCTGGTGTGGGTGCGGGAGTAGGCTGCTATGGCGTGTGGGATGAAGCCGGCCTCTCGTTCGCCGGCGGGGAGCGGTGGTTCCACTGGGACACCATCGCGATCTCCGGCAGGAAGGAGACCGGAGGATCTGGCAGCAAACCTCTCGGCAAGGATGGGCGATCTTCTGCTGACGGACAAGGAGGCTACTGGTTTGGTGATCAAGAATTTGGGGTCGGGCCCGATCCCAAAGCCTAGATGGGCTGTCGTCGGCAAGGTCTGTTCACCCCGAAAGCTGATCCTTTCGGCGCTGGAGCGGGCGATGGAGCGTGCTTGGGGTATCCATGGCCCGGCACAGTTCAAAGAGATCGGGGACAACAGATTTGTGGTCCGTTTCACGTCGGAGGGGGATTGGAGGCATGCGCTGAAGAACGGTCCTTGGCAATTCGATTTCAATGCTGTCCTGCTAAAGGAATTTGATGGCTCTGTCCGACCATCAGATATGGTGTTTGATACTATGGATATCTGGGTGCGTGTCCTTGATCTCCCCATGGACTACATGAATAAGGTCTATGGGGAGCTGATTGGGAGCTGGATCGGTAAGTTCATCAAGGTGGAGGTTGATGAGGATGGTATTGCATGGGGAAAGGATCTGAGAATCAGGGTTGCGGTGCGTGTGGACAAACCGCTGCTAAGGGGAGTCAACCTGAAAGAGTCTGAGGAAGAAGATCAGGGCAAATGGTTTGATATCAAATACGAGAAGGTCCCACACTTTTGATTTGATTGTGGACGTATTGTGCATGTGGATGGAAGATGCATGGAGGAGAAGGGTGAGCTGGCTCAGTGGGGGGAGTGGCTGCGTGGGTCTCCGAAGAAAAATCAAAAACCTCCTCTTCAGACGCGACCGTCATTGTCGTCGAGCAGCTATAGTAGCAGAAACTCTGATCGTGTGACTTCCAGGGGTGCTGACCGTGAGGGCCGGTGGTATGGGGGCAATGTGTTTCTGCGTGATCTTCCTCCTCGACGGTCTACTATGAATGATCAGGCGTACTCGAGCTCATCCCACACTGGTGGAGACGAGCGCATTACGGATAGAGGAGATGCCACTAGCCCCATTATTGGCCACGGGGCCAAAGCACATGAGCATGAGAAAGGCGGGAACATTGTCTCTCCGGGCAAGTACAAGAAGAGTACATATACGAGGAAGCCACGTACTAACCAAGTCCTGGCTCCAAACCCGAGGGAAAATGCCCAAGTTCCACTGGGAACAAATGGCAAGAAGAGGGGTCCTAAACAGGTTTGGATGCCGATCGCTGTTGAGGTTGTAGGCGAGGGGAGCTCCGAAGCAGCGGGCAAGAGACAGCGTGTTGCTCCTTCAGTCTTTGATAGACTTGAAGAGAATGGGAGTACGTCAGTTTTTGACAGGCTTATGATGCATCGGTGGACCCTGCTAGCCAGGGCCGCCGGGACCAATGAACATATTGGCACGGAACTGCCGCGGACTGGGGTTGGACGCGGCAGTGGGCGAGTTACGTGATCTGATACGATCTTACAACCCAGCGGTGGTGGTTTTCTAAAGGAGATATGCCCTAGAGGCAAATAAATAACTAGTATTTATTGCATTATCTCATAAGTTTATAATAGGTTTATGTATTATGCTATAACTGTATTAATCGGAATTGTTAATACACGTGTGATACATAGACAACCAGGTCCCTAGCAAGCCTCTATATGAGCTAGTCCATTGGGCAACAGTTGATCGAGATTCCCGATCAAGGACAATGACGTCGGTTGACAATGGGGTCATCTTGTTAGTTGAATAAGGTGGTGGACATACGCAAAGTATTGCAATAAGATCGTGTTACGATATTTGTCATTTGCAATAGATAAGAGTATGATAGCTTATTCCTTAGACCGTACTTATTAATGCTTCGTAGGGATGCTTTGAGAGCATCAAACGTTGTGTCTTATATAGCATGACAATAACGGTGTCCATCTTGGGTATTCCGAAAGAGCATCGAGACGTAAGGATCAAGAGCGGGATTTGTTCATTCTTGTAATGGAAAGATACTCTGGGCCCACTCGGTGATATTGCATCTATATAGCTGCGCAGCTTATGACTAGGTCATGGAGATGTAATATCGCAGACGAGTTAATAACCTTCGTCGGTAACGAGATACAACAAAGACATCGGTGTGTCTACGATCATATCTCGGACAAGGTAGTATCGCAGAGACAAAGGGAATGAATGTCATACTTGTGGTTCAACGACGATATTCGTGGAATGCACAGGGGTCGTCATATATTTCCAGGTATCCCTGACGATCATTGGTGAGCGGAGTGTCTCGACCATGTCTGGAGTGTTCTCGAACCGTAGCGTAACAAACTTAAGGTCTTAGCGACGCTAGGAGATAGGTTCTGGAATATTATAGGAATTTGTTGGAGAGAGAGAAATGACCCGGAAAGAGTTCCGGTGGTCCGGAAGGAGTTCCGGGGAGGTCTGGAATGGTTCCAGGAATGTCCGAAAGTTATTCGGGTGGTCCGAAAGAGTTTTCGGAGTCACGGGATATTGAATTATATATAAATATATTAATTATGAATTAATGGGATTTTTATATTAATTTAATATTAATTAAATAAAGAAAAAAGGGGGGGCTCCCACCTACATGGACCCTAAGAGGGCCCAAGAGGGGGAGCCGCAACACCAAGGGGGGTGGGCCCCATTGGCTGGTTCGGCCAGCCCATGTGGGGGCCGAACCCCCCTCCCTCCTCCTTTGTTTAGTCCCACATGGGGGAGCCAAGGGGTTTGCACACCCCCTTCCCCCTTTATATAGCAAGGCATATTAATTGAATTAATTCATAGGAAAATACAATTAATTCCCGATTTCTCTCTCGATCTCGTGGTTCCCAAGTTGGAGCCGTGCCGAGCTGAGGAAAAGGGGGTCTCTCTCCACCCAAGCTATACCGCAGAGCGTCGTTGCTCTGCGGGATTCCAGATAAGATCTACTCCTGCGATTTCAGCTGGATCTGAATGACCGGGAGTTGTCGCTAAGCTCCGTATGTTTGCGAGTGCTCGGAGGCTACTCTATTGAGGAGCTTGGGCGACGTCGTCTCGCCCCCTGCAGCCGCCGCGCCTCCCCCCTCTGCTGCCGGCGCACCAGACCTGGTGCTGGCGCTCTGCCTTCTTCCGCCTGACGCCCGTCGACGCAGATCATCATCGACACCCCGGCGTCATCAACTTCGACATCGCGGCAAGTTCTTCGCGACCTCGAGGTCGGCTACGTACGACTTCATCGTCAACGCTTGTGCGGGAGCGTAATCCCCGCTATCGGTCTACATGGAGGTAATGTAACCTGTTCCGCCACCGTTATCGCATGTACTAGATAGATAGATCCTGGCTAGTTAGGGTTTCGTTCGCTAGAAAAATTATTGTTTTCTGCACCGTAACCCCTTCAGTGGTATCAGAGCCGATCTATGCGTAGTACTGCTGGTACGGTTAGAACTCATGTTGAATGAGGGTGTCTTTCTTATATTTGCTACCCTCTAGCGTGCACTTGCGATGCCTTCGGTATTGAGTTGATGAAGCGGCCCGGACCGACTTTACGCGTACGCTTACGTGAGACTGGTTCCACTACTGACATACGGCTTGCACCGTATCTGTGGCTGGCGGGTGTCTGTTTCTCTCTCTCTAGTCGGCAAAGCATTTTCAATGGAGGGCCCGAAAGGGATGCTTAAACATGCAATTATATGATCGAGGTTGTGGTACAAAGTTCGTAGGTAGGGGAGCGACTCTCTTACGAATAAGCCTATATGCCACGTAAAACTTGCAAAACTAGATAAAGCTAGAGGCGTCTAACTTTGTTTTGAAGAGGCGTTATTTTATGTGACATGGTTACGGTAAGTTTTGATATTACTCGTACTGTCGAAGGCAATGTAGGGCTCTGTAGACTCGGAGCCATGCCGGGGCGCCGGGGGCCAGGCACATGGCGCCATGAAGGTCCAGACGCATCGACCATGTCACATCGCACTTCATTGCATCATTATTGTGTGCTGTTGTGTGTGCATCCTATTGATTGCTTATATGCTAGACGTACAACGGTAGCGTCATAAATAGGATGATCCCTAACAAATACCAAAATTGTGTTCTCCCTCGTTGCGCACCACCAAGAAAGTTCTACGTTATGAGGCAGGCCGTGATGATCGGGTGTCACA
This sequence comes from Poa annua, assembly GCA_026929855.1. Taxonomy (NCBI): domain Eukaryota; kingdom Viridiplantae; phylum Streptophyta; class Magnoliopsida; order Poales; family Poaceae; genus Poa; species Poa annua. The sequence goes on from CM049428.1 coordinate 11,082,937, forward strand.
CATCTCGTCGTTCGCATACAGTGGGTGTAAGCCATGTTGCACACGCAGGGTCTTCGAGGTTTGATTGGCGAGCCTAGCATACTCAGAGGTATGGCCTCGGAACACGGGAAGATCGAAAGATCGAGCACTAGTCACAGAGTTGTTGTGATCGACATGTTATGTCCACCTTTGAATCTGTGCTGCCGGCCGTGATGATCGGGGGTAGTGTGGTGGATGAGGGTCGTGTAATCGCCATTATTATTTTTAGGGATAATAATCTTGGTGTGGTGTGTTTTTGATAATGAGATTATAGAACTAAAACTCACCTATATATTATAAACTTATCTTACCTCTTTTGCGATCACATCTGGAGACTACGGAACTACGCTTCGCTTACTTCTTCAAGAGCTCGGATTCTACCTTGGAAGCCGACGGGTCCAACTTCATCAGCTGGTGCATTGGTTTTAGAAACATTCTCCAAACACAACAAACATCCTATATGTGCTAGAACATTAGTTAGGAGTTAGACCAGTTGATTCTGATAGCAAGGAGCAAGATGATGAGTTCCGTAAGCATCATGACATGTTCATGGAAGTGACGATCGTCATGAGCGTATGCCTAGCACCTGAGTTGAAAGTTGTTTCAACACATGGAGCCATATGTCGTGATTGATGCGACCAGAGGTCACTTCAAAGATGAATTGACTCTTGAGCAGTTCAGACAGCTTAGAAAGTTCCGGACCATTCACATGGGGAGCATACCTGTCTGGAGACTCAGTTGAAGAAGTTGTGTGACATCTACTTCAGGCTTACGAATATCTACGATTTCTAGATAGCGAACTCCAGTGCAACAGAGATTGTGCTTTACCTCCTAGCTGTGAATAGCATGTGCGTGAATATGCTATAGAGACACGGTGAGCTTCTTCACGTTCGTGAACAAGTTCAAATCTCTAAAAGTTGATTCATCGAAGAAGAGTTCTTCGACGCTATGGATATATTTGATATACGAAGATATAAATGTATTCTTCTCATACTTGATGAAAAGTGTTTGATAATTGTTATGTTTGTGAAACAATCCCTGATTATCACAAGTATGTGGCGAAGGGTGACGTGACAGTGCACGAGTGATGGCAAGTTCATGGCCAGTAGTGCTCACGCCCTCGAGATATCATATTAGTTATCATCAATAGTTTTTGATAAGACATTTTGTAATAGTGAGAATGTGATCTAGTTTGGTGTCTTGAATGTTACAAGACATAATTATTCATATAGAACACATCAGTTGTTTTATGTTATGAAACAAAGCAGTTGTTTCATGTTATGAGTAATTTGCATCACATCTCAATTACATTATGCGTATGATATTCATTTATAATAGCGGGAATGATAAAATTATGTGTCCAAAGAACAAACACATCGAATTTAGTCATAAAGGCAATGAAAGAAGTAATGGATGTTTTTGGTCCATTTAAGTATTTCGAGTGCCAAAATTGATTAAGTTTGAAATGCAGTATTGAAGTTGCAATACTAGAGGAAATTGATTGAGAGTCATTTTTAATGATTAATCAATGGTGTTATTGCATGATCCGAATTCTTCCATGATTTTGGTAAATAGGAGTATTTGCCCGATAAATTATGGAGTCTGAAATTAATTTGATAATAGATCAAATGGGGTTTTTCAGAAGAAAGATTAGTGAATATTGTATTCACAAGATTCGATCAAAGGACAATATTTTTGAATCATGGTTTCAACACAAAAGACTTGTGGAAATTTGTTTTCACAATATTATAATGTCATATATGGTGATATGTGGGGAATTACAATTATGCTCTATTTTAAATAAAGTGTGGTCTGTCAGAATCTGTCTTAGAATCTCCTAATATGTTCGAAACATTATAGTCGATGTCCACTTTAGAAAATAGATATTTTTCTCGAGGAGAATTCGTAGGATCGACAGTAGTGTCGACATGTATATGATTATGCGATAATTCAGAATATACATGAATGGTTCTTTGTAGATTGCTCGCATTAGATGAGAGTGTATTCCAAAACCAATTAGAAACAAAGTTCAGTTTGTTGTCTATGTAATTCCGAGAAAAAGATGATTTTTCGAATTATGGTTTATGGATTGGAATTAGAAGTTTGGAATAAAGTGTCAGACCTATGTTGGAAGGTGTTCCAAAGAGTATATGTCTGCTAATGAAAGTTTAGTGATTAAGAGTGAGGGAGACTAGAAAATTGTTTTCTGCTTGCAATCCTCTTCATAAAGATCATAATATTTTCATGAAAGAAACTTCTAAATAAAGTGTTGTTATATTTAATATTGCTGTCGGGTCACAGCACTGTATTAAGTATTGTTGACAGATCAAAGTGCACTTTATGAATACAAAGAAAGTTGAGAAAATATCGGAATACGAACAAAGGCTTTTGAGCCTGGAAATCCAAAGTTGCATTTGAAAGGATTAAGAGAGTAATTGTTGCTGCAATTCTTATTAGAGGAATAAGATTGTTTAATCGTCATATAAGGTGTTATATGAGAAATGTGACTATAAGAAAGACGCGGTAGCATGTCTTGTCAAGAAATGTGTCTTGGACAAGATCAAATTTGTTGACTATATTTATGTAGACATGCTTGAAGTCTGAGGGATTTGTATTAATGTAATACTGTAGTTTGTATTAAATTCGAATTGATAGTAGATCAATGATTTTGGTTTGACCAAAATGTCGATTTAAGTGGGAGTCATAGTTAGTTCACTCAGGTGAAATATGTGAAGAACATATTTTTGAGTGGGAGCTCAGGAACTCAAATATGTGGATGACACGTTTTTGAGTGGGAGCGTGTGTTCTCAAATATGTGGAGACATAATTTGAGTGGGAGCCGAATTCATCTTGTGTAAATGACACATTGTGAAATTGTACCAGTAGAATAGATAAGAAGGATGAAGTTGTGAAACTATTTGAAAGTTAGTGTCTATTTTGAAATAGAACGGGAATTTTAAATAGTTGGTCGAGTTGTTTTGGATTATATCTGAGGAGTCAGATTAGAATCAAAAGGATGGTCCTTTGAAATCCAATTGATCATTAAGAGTAATGATGCATGAAAGTAATGGTTGTATGACATGTGGGTCTATTATGTAATATTAGACATCATACAGAAACCATATTATCTGCTCGATGAAATATAACCGATGTTCTTGGAATAAGAGCAGTTATGAAAGTAAATTTGGAATTTACTGGAAGTAGAAGTGCGTTAGTTAAGGGATTGACATTTGAATGTCAAATTTTCTACATTGGTGTGAAAGTTTGTAGATATCGCGAGTTTGTAATTGTTACAAGGGGCTCTGTATGGCTGAGTGTGTTTTTCAGGGCAGTTATCTGGTTAGTATAATCAGAGTAAGCGCTGGGAAACAGAAGTCTCACTTAGTTACGGTATTTTCATATATGTTGTTAGACAACATGGTGATATCAAGCAAGTTGATGTTAGTGAATCGCAAAAGCATGCACAATCATGGATTGTGCAGTAACACTTTTCCACGAGCAAGCATCATCGAATGATTCTTATTTGATAAGGGATTTTGATAAAGTAAAATGCAGCTGGTTTATTTGTACTCTAGTGCAAGTGGGAGACTGAAGGAGATATGCCCTAGAGGCAAATAAATAAGTAGTATTTATTGCATTATCTCATAAGTTTATAATAGGTTTGTGTATTATGATATAACTGTATTAATCGGAATTGTTAATACACGTGTGATACATAGACAACCAGGTCCCTAGCAAGCCTCTATATGAGCTAGTCCATTGGGCAACAGTTGATCGAGATTCCCGATCAAGGACAATGACGTCGGTTGACAATGGGGTCATCTTGTTAGTTGAATAAGGTGGTGGACATACGCAAAGTATTGCAATAAGATCGTGTTACGATGTTTGTCATTTGCAATAGATAAGAGTATGATAGCTTATTCCTTAGACCGTACTTATTAATGCTTCGTAGGGATGCTTTGAGAGCATCAAACGTTGTGTCTTATATAGCATGACAATAACGGTGTCCATCTTGGGTATTCCGAAAGAGCATCGAGACGTAAGGATCAAGAGCGGGATTTGTTCATTCTTGTAATGGAAAGATACTCTGGGCCCACTCGGTGATATTGCATCTATATAGCTGCGCAGCTTATGACTAGGTCATGGAGATGTAATATCGCAGACGAGTTAATAACCTTCGTTGGAAACGAGATACAACAAAGACATCGGTGTGTCTACGATCATATCTCGGACAAGGTAGTATCGCAGAGACAAAGGGAATGAATGTCATACTTGTGGTTCAACGACGATATTCGTGGAATGCACAGGGGTCGTCATATATTTCCAGGTATCCCTGACGATCATTGGTGAGCGGAGTGTCTCGACCATGTCTGGAGTGTTCTCGAACCGTAGCGTAACAAACTTAAGGTCTTAGCGACGCTAGGAGATAGGTTCTGGAATATTATAGGAATTTGTTGGAGAGAGAGAAATGATCCGGAAAGAGTTCCGGTGGTCCGGAAGGAGTTCCGGGGAGGTCTGGAATGGTTCCAGGAATGTCCGAAAGTTATTCGGGTGGTCCGAAAGAGTTTTCGGAGTCACAGGATAATGAATTATATATAAATATATTAATTATGAATTAATGGGATTTTTATATTAATTTAATATTAATTAAATAAAGGAAAAAGGGGGGCTCCCACCTACATGGGCCCTAAGAGGGCCCAAGAGGGGGAGCCGCACCACCAAGGGGGGTGGGCCCCATTGGCTGGTTCGGCCAGCCCATGTGGGGGCCGAACCCCCTCCCTCCTCCTTTGTTTAGTCCCACATGGGGGAGCCAAGGGGTTTGCACACCCCCTTCCCCCTTTATATAGCAAGGCATATTAATTGGATTAATTCATAGGAAAATACAATTAATTCCCGATTTCTCTCTCGATCTCGTGGTTCCCAAGTTGGAGCCGCGCCGAGCTGAGGAAAAGGGGGTCTCTCTCCACCCAAGCTATACCGCAGAGCGCCGTTGCTCTGCGGGATTCCAGATAAGATCTACTCCTGCGATTTCAGCTGGATCTGAATGACCGGGAGTTGTCGCTAAGCTCTGTATGTTTGCGAGTGCTCGGAGGCTACTCTATTGAGGAGCTTGGGTGACGTCGTCTCGCCCCCTGCAGCCGCCGCGCCTCCCCCCTCTGCTTCCGGCGCACCAGACCTGGTGCTGGCGCTCTGCCTTCTTCCGCCCGACGCCCGTCGACGCAGATCATCATCGACACCCCGGCGTCATCAACTTCGACATCGCGGCAAGTTCTTCGCGACCTCGAGGTCGGCTACGTACGACTTCATCGTCAACGCTTGTGCGGGAGCGTAATCCCCGCTATCGGTCTACATGGAGGTAATGTAACCTGTTCCGCCACCGTTATCGCATGTACTAGATAGATAGATCCTGGCTAGTTAGGGTTTCGTTCGCTAGAAAAATTATTGTTTTCTGCACCGTAACCCCTTCATTTTCCCGAGTGAGACAAAGAAGAAGGCCAGGGCAATGGACAAGTTGAAATGGAGTCTGGGCTTTAGGAATGGGGTGGCTGTGGACTGTGTTTGCAAAAGTGGAGGACTGGCCTTATGGTGGCGTGAGGGTGTTGAGGTGTCTGTCAGGCCGTGATGCCAATATTACATCGATGCGAAGATCTGCTTTGAAGGCAAAGAGTGGAGATTTAGTGGGATCTATGGGGAACCACGGTCTGATCAGCGGCACAAAACTTGGGAGAAGCTGAGGTATCTTAGGTCTCAAGACAACCTCCCTTGGCTATGTGCAGGGGATTTTAACGAGGCTCTCTCCCAAGATGAACAGATTGGGGGCAATCCGCGGTGCGAAAGAAATATGTTTGCGTTCAGGGATTGTCTGGAGGAGTGTGGCCTCTCAGATTTGGGATACAAAGGCTATACCTATACATGGAATAATAAACGAGAAGGGGCGGCCAATGTGCAGGTGCGTCTGGACAGAGGGACGGCGACAACGCCTTTTCTTTCACTGTATCCTTTGACTCAGGTGGAACATATAGTGACGGAAACCTCTGATCATATGGTTGTGCTGATTAGGGTGCTGGTTGTCGCACCCACTACTACTAAACTAATTTCCCGAGGATTCGCCTTTGAGGAGATGTGGACTAAGCACGACGGCTATGATGATATGATAAAGGAAGCGTGGGAGAAGAGATCGGCAGTCGAGCCTGGAATCAATGGTTTATGGTCGAGACTGCGAGACATGACGGGGGATATCCGGGCTTGGAGCTTTGAGACGTTTGGCTCGGTAAGAGCTGAAATCAAGACTCTTCGAAGCAAGCTAGATGATGCTAGGCGGAACTCGCTGATCACTGGATCGGTGGAGGAGGTTAAGGAGATAGAGAAGAAGCTTCATGTCATTTACGAACGTGAGGAAATTATGTACCGTCAGAGATCCAGACAAGAATGGCTGAAAGCGGGCGACCATAACACCAAGTATTTTCAAAATCGTGCTTCTCACAGGAGACGCAAAAATACTGTCCGTGCCCTTCGTAGAGATGGATCTTTGTGCGACACTAATGACGGAATGAGGGAAATGACACTGGCCTTCTACCAAAATTTATACTCCTCTGAAGGATCTGCTAATGCGGATCGTGTGCTACAACTTATGGAGTCGTTTGTGACCGATGATATGAATCGAACGCTCACAGGAGGGTTCTCTGATGCGGAGATTGAAGCTGCGTTGTTCCAGATGGGCGCTACAAAAGCCCCAGGGCCTGACGGGCTGCCTGCTTTTTTCTACCAAAGACACCGGTCTTTGGTTAAAAGTTCTGTTTGTAGCACAGTTCGCGATTTCTTATTGGGGAGGGACTGCCCCCCTGATTTCAATGATACGATTCTGGTATTAATTCCAAAATTAAACCGCCCTGAGTTTCTCTCCCATTTCCGCCCAATTAGCCTGTGCAATGTTCTCTATAAAATAGCCTCAAAGGTGTTGGCAAATTGCTTGAAAAAGATCCTCCCTATTCTTATCTCAGAGGAGCAAAGTGCTTTTGTCCCGGATAGACTAATCACAGATAATGTGCTCATTGCATATGAATGTGTTCATGCCGTGCGGAGGAGGAAACTGAAGAAACCCCTATGCGCCGTGAAGCTGGATATGATGAAGGCGTATGACAGGGTGGAGTGGTGTTTTCTGGAGCAAATGTTGATCAAGTTGGGCTTCTCTCGGAGGTGGGTGGATATGGTGATGAGGTGTGTCTCCTCGGCTAGGTTTGCTGTGAAGCTCAATGGGGGTGTCTCGGATGGTTTTGTGCCGTCTCGGGGACTTCGAAAGGGGGACCCAATTTCCCCATACTTGTTCTTGTTCTGTGTTGAGGGCTTCTCGGCCCTTCTTCGGAGGGCGCAGCAGGATCGGCATCTTGCGGGGGTCAGCTTTGGAGCAGGTGGACCGACAATTACCCATCTCCTCTTTGCTGACGATAGCATTGTGTTCCTGGAGGCCAGCGAGGACAGCCTCGCTGCACTTAAATCTGTGTTGGCGTCGTACGAAGAGTGCTCTGGGCAGCGAGTGAACATGCAAACATCTTCTATTTACTTTGGTCGGGGCTGCTCGGAGGAAAAGAGACAAGAACTCAAGGAGCTGGTTGGTATTTCATGTGAGGCCTTGTCGGAAAAATACTTGGGGTTGCCTACGGTGGTAGGTCGATCCAAGGATGGAGCGTTCAAACATCTCCCAGAACGTTCAAGGGGCAAGGTGCAAGGGTGGAAGGGCCAAGGTTTATCGATGGATGGCAAGGTTACATCGGTACTGCAGGCTGTGCCGACATATGCTATGGGCTGTTTCATGCTTTCCAAGAAGATGTGCTCGAGTCTAACCTCTATCACCTCAAACTTCTGGTGGGGTGCTGCTGATGGCAAGCGTAAGGTTCACTGGATTGCCTGGGATAAGTTGTGTGAGCCAAAACACAAAGGGGGCATGGGCTTCCGTAACTATTTAGCATTTAATCATGCGCTGCTGGCAAAACAAGCATGGAGGATTTTAACAAGACCAGGCTCCTTATGTGCGCGTGTTCTTCGAGCACGATACTTCAAACAGGGTGAGTTTTTTACTGCAAGCTGCCCTAAGACTGCTTCCTTTACTTGGCGAAGTATTGTGCATGGGAGAGAGCTGCTCTCCGAAGGTTTGATTTGGAGAGTGGGCGATGGTTCTTCGATTGATGTTTGGAAGAGCAACTGGATACCACGGGCTGGACTAAAACGTCCACTGGGACATCAGCCGAACGTGGAGGTACACAAAGTTTCAGAACTCCTTCAGGCAGATGGGGGAGGATGGGATGCGGACAAGCTTAAGGCTGTGTTTTTCGATGGAGACGTTATTGATATTCAGAAGATCACCGTTGGCAGAGCTGGAACCGGAGACTATCATGCTTGGAATTACACCAAAAACGGGATCTTTAGTGTCAAATCAGCGTACCACCTAAAGATGCAGTTGGATAACCAGAAGAAACATGCTACGGGCTCCACTAGCTCTATTGACGATCACCAAGGGTGGTTGTCTCTCTGGGCGGCGAAAGTCCCGGGGAAAGCTAAGATACATGTTCTGCGCATGGTGAAGAATGGGTTGGTCGTCGGTGAGGAACTGCAGCGCCGGAAAATCAAGGAGGGGGTGAGGTGCATCGCGTGTAACCGTGAGGAGTCGATGTTACATCGATTCTGGAGATGCCCGCACTCCATGGCGGCATGGGACTCCATCCGCGACATAACTGGCTTCGAGTTTGTGGCTCCTGACGCCACGGTGCGTCGGGCTAGGGAGCTGGAGGGATGGTTACTGGATTGGCTGGGAGGACTGGATGAAAGGGAGCTGGCTGTCGGCATGATGATGTTGTACCAACTGTGGTTAGCACGGAATGAGGCTTGTGACGAGAAGCAGATAGAAGACCCTAGATGTGTCGCTCGGAGGGTTGTGTCTCTCGTTGAAGAATGGATGGGACTCAAGGCTGCCATAGCGGCTCCCCAACCGAAGGGAGTGGAGCACTGGCTCCCGCCTGAGGAGGGATGGATCAAGGTGAACGCGGACGGAGCTTTTGCTGCGAGCTCGGAGCAAGGAGGGTGCGGTGCTGTTCTTCGGAACCACCTCGGTGTTTTCCTCGCCGGAGAATGCTGTTTTTTGCCCTTGATTGTTGACTCTGAGAGGGCGGAGCTCCTGGCGTGTAAGATGGCGTTACGCCTTGCCGGTAGATTGCGTGCCTCTAAGGTGATCCTAGAGTCTGACTGCCTGAATGCGGTGGCCAAGCTGAAATGCATCGATCTGGATCGGTCAACTCTTGGTCCGTTGGTGGAAGAAATTAAGCAGCTGTTGCGGGGTTTTGCTGAAGCAACTGTTCGGCATACGAAGCGATCTGCGAATGGAGTGGCGCATCTCTTGGCGCAGGATGGTTCAAGCAATGGTGCGTCCAAGACCTGGATTGGCTCTCCACCTGGTTACATTGTTAGCAATCTGGCATCTGAGTATGTCTTTTGTTAATGCAGTTTTGTAAAATCTAAAAAAAAAAGAAAAAAGATAAGGGGAAGCAGTTGACTTACAAAGAGAGGAACGCTTGTTTTCTATACGGGTGTGCTAAATCTTTCCTCGTTCACCTGTTGTTGCAAGATATTGATAGATTCCATCGCTGCATAAACAGGGAGTACATATATAAGCCTTTTGAAACAAAAAAGAAAAAAACACATACGTACAACATGCATAATGTTTTATTTTTGCCCCTGAACTACCGCTGAAGCTATCCGATTTTCGTATGCCTACAAGGCATGCCTTTGCCTGATGTTAGTTTATTAATCCTATCTCAGCCTTTGCAATCAGCGACCCGCATGTTGTGAGTATGGTTCACTTAGCTAGCTGTTGGTTCCTACGTGAGCTTGCTTTGGGGGCGGCGATCGTTCGGCGACTGTGCATATGAAAGAAATTGATCCAGCCTGAGCCTGACTTGCGTACCTCGTGGAAAGTACACGCCGAGCAGTGTCGGAAGATCGCGCGGAAGCAGCTAGCAGCTGCCGAAATCTCTCCTCGTCAATGTTTAGGACGCGCGACGCCAGGGTCCTCGCCCTCCCACTCTCCGCTCCTGCGCCGCCACGCTCGCCGCACCGCCGTCCTGTGTCGCCCGCTCCCCAACTCGCCGGAGCAAGGTTAGGGTTTGGGGATTAGAGGGTTAGGGGGATTTTTGTAAAAAAAATTTATTAAGTCTAGAAGCGGGTTGATACTTGCAAAATTCCTTTCAACTCAACGCGAGGCACATGACTTAGATCGTTCGGTCGAGAATGAACGGATGCCGGGATACACAAAGATGATGGATTCACAGGATTCGACGCCATATTTGTTTTCTCAAACTTGTTCTTTAGGTTGCGGTTGCGTTTACTATCGAAGTTCTTGGTTTAGCCATTGAACTCGGTATTTTTCTAAAAGTTTGCATGTACTTCAGGTAGAGGGGCAGCCCCAACCGGGTGTTTATGACTATACTTTTAAAGAAGTTTACCGTGTTCTCTGCCTAGAGAAGTATACACATAAGTTTAGAATAAACTTGGTAATTCCTAGCACGATAATGATGATGCAAGATCCTGTCAGCAGAGGGGAGGGGGGGACATAGTTCATATAGTCTTTTCTACCTTCTCCACTTTTGAAGGTTCCTTCTCGTAGAAAACACAACTTTGAACAAATCTTATCAACTTCTCAGATGGATTTGAAATCCTGGAGTCTCCAATGGCTCCATTCATGACTGGCTTCAGGTAGTATTACTTGATTTTGTTGTTCATATCTAGTTTTGAGTGATTGTCAAATATTGCTTCGAGATTCCTTCATTAAATATCCGTATTTCAGATATGGGTGAAGGTTCCATTAAATATTCAGATTTTAGATCTGGGTGAATATTCATATTTCATATTTGGCTTGATACATTCTCTGTTTGGGTGCTTCTAGGATTTGTACGGCTTAAAATGAGGCTGTTAGCACCCGTTTTTGGCAGCCGGCCGGTTATAGGATCACAAAACTGGAACAAGGCGGAAGACATATTTGGGTGTGAGAAGTTGCTTGAAGGCCCATGGAGGCAAGTCAATTCTAGCATAGGGAAAATCAAGGTCAGAAGAAGATGGTAGAAAAGAAGCCAATTTTGTCAAAACAAGGTGGACGAAGTCAACTTTGTCAAAACAAGGTGGTAGAAAGGAAGCCAATGTTGTCAAAATGAGCCGATAGAAGAGAAGCCAACGTTGTCAAAACAAGCCGGCAAAAGAAGACAACTTTCCCTGATCAAGGCGGAAGGCAAAATGCAGCTTCCTGCAATCATGGTGGAAGGCAAAAGGCAACTTTCACCGATCAAGGCGGAAGACAAAAGGCAACTTTCCCCGATCGAGGTGAAAGGCTAAAGAAGGCAACTTTCATCGATCAAGGCGGAAGACAAAAGACAACTTTCCCCGATCAAGGTGAAAGGCTAAAGAAGGCAACTTTCTCCGATCAAGTCGGAAGGAGATAGGCAACTTTCCCCGATCAAAGTGGAAGGCAAAAGGCAACTTTCGCTGATCAAGGTGGAAGACAAAAGGCAACTTTCTTGCCCGTATCAAGGCGGAAGGCTAAAGGTGGCAAAGAGAAGGCAACTTTGAGATCAGGCTGGAAGAAGGAGGCAACTTTCCAAAGAAACCAGACAGATCGATTCCGGGTCTAGCACGAAGCCGATCAAGGATCCGCCAAGTTAGGATAGAATCCGACTTAAACCATGAATTGTAATTCGCGTAGGAGTCCAAAACTTGTACGGGAAGTCCAGCCGCCTCATATATATATGAGAGGTGATGGCCGATTGAAATTAAGCAAACAATCGACAACCTATCAATACAACCCTACTTTTGTCTCCTTCAACCCTTATTCCTGCTTCCGTTGTTCGGCGATTTCACGTAGATCTTGCCGGATATCGAAAACCGAGCTGAGAGCGGCCAAGTCCGGCTTAGCTCAGCCAATCATTGCCGGCTTTCCTCAGACGGGGCTTCCCGAGGGGCTGGGACGTCTGGTCTCAAAAGCGTCGGCTTACTGTCTTGCGTATCGCGTTGTAAGCCAGCCTCCCGCGGGGCGAGTTGCGGAGTATCTCCCCCGGCACCGCGGGCAGATCACATACTGAAAACTAATCTAAATCATATTCGTTCATGTATCTTATTGATTCATTTTGATCAACATACGAACCAATATAATGGCACCCAATTGCCACAAGATTGGACACTACATGTGTGTCTTCTTCACATCTTATTTGTCTCAACCCATTCCTGCCGACTTCAAAAATTGGAATGTTCTATGATTAAATCAAAAATTAACCCTACCCAAACCAAAACAAACATTTAATACCGAAACTAAATGTTTTGGATGATCAAACCATAACCCTACCGTATTCGAGAGATTGAGTCAATTTTAGGGGACCACCACATTTGGGAGGAGGAGCGTCGCACGATGAGCTTGCCACATGCACATTGATGAACACCGCCGCCACCACCACCCTCTCATCACCGCGTCGTTCACTCCCTCATTGGTCTGACCTCGTCAGAGGCAAACCGAGCGTTGTGAGCGTAGGCAGGCAGACGCATGAACGCCTCGTTCTTCTAAGGATTTCGCTAAAAAAAATAGTGCGACACACTTTGTCCAGCTGGCCTGCCAGGAGGCCTTCACAACTTGCCACATCAGCAAATACACCAACACACCCCTGTGTGTCCTTTCTACCCAATGGGCCCTACCCACCGGTGCGCCAACGGTCACATGCCACAGGCTCACGCGGACGCCGGTGAGCCCCGGAGGCTTATCGCGATTCACCGGAAATGGTTCATTCGCGCGCGCGCCAGCCGCCAAGGGAACGGCGAGAGGATGAAATTTGCTCCTGGCTCACGTACGTCGAGGTATCCACACGTCGCTCGCTGTGATCCCCGTCGCCTCCTTCCCAATCCCACCACCTCTCCTTCCCCGCAGCCCCAGACAGAGTTGAGAGGAGGGGCAGTGAGGAGATGGCGGAGGCGAAGCAGCAGCAGCAGCCGCCGCAGACGGCGTTGGCGGCCAGCGGCGCGTGGAAGACGGTGAAGCCCTTCGTTAACGGAGGCGCGTCCGGGATGCTCGCCACCTGCGTCATCCAGCCCATCGACATGGTCAAGGTATGTATTGCTATGCGTTGCGTGGTCTCCGGAGCCCGGGGGAGAGAGAGCTTCGGGTGGGCTTTTGGAGGGAACGGTGAATTTGAGCGGGGGTTGTGTGTGTGCACATGAGCCGTTCGATGTTTTGTGGTCGGGGAGCGCTGACTCCGAGTGGCATTTGTGTATGTACATGGGCTGTTTGATGTTTTGTGTCAGAGGAGAGTTTTTTCTCTTTTTGGTTGGAAATGTCGCCTCGCGGCTTAAGTGTATGGAAATTGGAGTGAGGTCTGGTTCGTGTAAAGAAAGGAGCGATGTCTGAGCTGTTTGATGTTTTGTGATACCAAGGAACAAGTTGATTTCTTCCTGATGTACTCGTCAGGATTCAGGAACAAGCTGCATATATATGGTTTTTATTTGGTTTTGCATTTATGGATAAATTAATCAGGTCTAGTTACATATTGATCTTTCACCTATGTTAGTTTAATTAGTACCAGTGAAGATTCTGGCCATGGATATCTTGTGGGGATTCGTCTGATAGTCGGTGTTGTTAAAGACATGATTTCGATGGGACCTGCTTGTGCTGGGGTAAAGGTTTAGTCTCAATCGGTTGTGGAAGGAGGAGAGCACGACTTGTTAGCCTGTGTTGCTCCATGGATGACATGCGGATGTGGGTATTAGCAGCCCAAAGGACCTGGGGACGGGATGCTGGGATACGATGCCTTTTTTTTTACGATGCCCTGGGCGCAATGTGGGCTAGAACGCTGGTTTAGCTGACCCAGGATTTCTGTAATAGCGTGCTCTTCGGTCTTTTCTTTCAATTAAGTTGAAATTTTGCACGGTGGGTGGTATATTCGGTCTCGGATCCTGCAGGCATTTGATTAGTGCTTGCTGTTCTGTTTCAGGTAAAAATCCAGTTGGGTGAGGGATCTGCAACTTCTGTCACCAAGAAGATGCTTGCTAATGAGGGAGTTGGTTCCTTTTACAAGGTATGTTCTGTTAGGTGCTCTGCTTGCCATACAGATTGCGGCCATTGTGTTGAATGTAATATAATCGCGTGATGAACCTGCGTTTCTTATATTTCCTGGAGAAGTAATTTATAATGGATGGTTTTTTTTCTTGTATCATTTGGCAGAAACTTGACAGTTTTCTAAATTGAAGTCAACTCGTGTACATTGCAATAATAACTCGACACCTGACTTAATTCATTGAATTGTAGGTCATTCAAGAACTGATTTTACATAAAAAGTCATAATGTTAGTCTTAGGATAACTTTCTTAGCATGTGTTTTCCTGAACATAAATACCATTCTCTATTGTTTATACTAAAAAAGTGTAGTATAATATAGTGGTTCAGTGTCTACGCCTTTACACTTGTTGCTGTTGGGATATAAAAGAGTTACTTTTCTCTGACAAACAAGCAAACAATTACCTTCATATGCTACCAATGTTTCCTGAAAGAGAAAATAGTAAGTCAAATAGCTCATACTGCTTTTGGAGTTGAATGGACTGAAGATTCATGAAAAGAAAAAATGGAAAAATTCATTTCCTTGTTGTTTCATCAAGGTGGCGCAACCAAGAATATTTTATTTCTTTGATGGTTCTGGATTTCTCACTATGTGTAATGTTTTGATGCATGTTACCTTATGTTCGGCCACTTTTGACCGTCTTTGTTGTTTCTATTGATGAGAATCATGCCCGAGTAGTTTGGATTCAGTTGCCAGTCAAGAAGTGTCATGCTGCTTCTGATTGTTAGTTGTTATACATTTATCTTGTTCAGGGATTGTCAGCTGGTTTGCTAAGGCAAGCGACATACACAACTGCTCGTCTTGGATCCTTCAGGTTTGTAAGCTAGTAACTTGTTTCACCAGTTAGATTCCAAATAGTTAGCACATGAAGGTAAGAAGGTTCATGACTTGGAGTTAATAGTATGTCTGACCTTTAAGCTGGTGAATGGAGAATGCACCATATGCTTGTGGTTTTGTAGCAGAGTAGTAGTTTAGATACTCTGAAGAAATGTTTGTATGTCAATGCTTGATATCTAGTGTTGGCTGTTCTGTAGCATTTATGACAAACCCTGTGACACTTCTACATGAATTATCAATTGTACGACTAAAAAAAGACTCACCAATTGTAGGATAACTGCCCATTCAGCAATGTTTTTTTATCATTATTCAGCAATGTTTTTTATCATTTATGCTGGAAACATTGTCAAGAGGGAACACTTATATTAAGTTGAAGTTGGAGTTTTCAGATCTTTCACTACTGCTAAAATAAAACATGGAAGCCAAAATAATCAATTGCTAGTGCTTTTACCATCTGCAAGGCAAGAAATCACGTGTGCATAGTCTCTCAGCTAATTTGATCCTAATTTATATTTGGAAGTGGGTAAATCCTGACTATGCAAGCAGACATTCAATTTTACTTGATTTATATCTTCACTGTATTTCTTCAGGGTTCTAACAAATAGAGCAGTTGAAGCAAACGATGGAAAACCACTGCCCCTTGTACAGAAAGCTTTTATTGGCCTCAGTGCTGGAGCAATTGGAGCATGTTTTGGTAGTCCTGCAGATTTGGCACTCATTAGGATGCAGGCCGATTCAACCTTGCCAGCAGCCCAGCGCCGCAACTATAAGAATGCTTTTCATGCGCTTTACCGTATTGTTGCTGATGAAGGTGTTCTGGCACTTTGGAAGGGTGCTGGTCCAACTGTAGCAAGAGCTATGTCGCTCAACATGGGCATGCTTGCCTCCTATGACCAGAGTGTTGAGATACTTAGAGACCAACTTGGTGCTGGAGAAATCTCTACAATGCTTGGTAAGATGATGTTATTTTCATTCCGCAGTATTATCTTTTGTCATTTCTGTGCTGGGAATTGCCTAGGAGTTTTGAGACGTGAAGCAGATACTGATCATACTCCCTCCATGGCCAATTGTAGTGCATCTTAGTGTGTTTTTTAAGTCAAACGATGTTAAGTTTGACCAAGTATGTAGAAAAATATGACAACATCTACAAAGGAAAATTCATATAATATGAATATTTACGATCATTCTAATAATATTGATCTGATGTTGTAGACACTGATATATTTTTCTGCTATTTGACCAAACAATAACATCATTTCACTTTTGAAAAAAATTAGATGCACTACATTTTGGCATAGAAGGAGTATTATCTAGAGACCGTGGAAGCTTATGACATCTTAAGTGCATCTCTGGAAGATATAACAATAAATAACTTGTGGATGTCGAGCCCATGTTGAACCACTGTCGCTACGTCATGCTCTAAATTAATGTTAAGAAATCTATGGATTTAGAGCATGGATCTTTGCTTGGTTCGTTGGACGACCTCATGTTCCAAGGAACATCTTTCCTGCTGTGCTGTTAAACTCTGCTAATCTTGACAGCTCAGGCTGCACTCTAGGCAATTTCATTTCTAAAGGGGTTTGAATGCTCTGTTGGCCTGTTGAAGAAACCTGCATGGTGGTAGGGGTGCTGAAAGTAGCCTTCCGATTGCTTAGTTCAAGGACGTCCCAGCCATTTCAATGAAAATAAGACAGATTTGTGTTATATGTGTCGAGGAAGTTGTGCGCTGCCAGCCTGCCACGCCGCCCCAAAGAACTTTGGTTCATACGCTTGTCTTTAGAAACTATGCTGTTAAGCTCTTCTGTGATAGTTTCACCTGTTATGTTTTATTTTTGTATCTATTAAGATTGTTTGTTCCAACTGCAACCACTTTCCATTATTCTTACAAAACGCAGTCATTCCTTACATGACACTGAATCTCTTTTGTAGGGGCCAGTGCTATTTCAGGATTCTTTGCATCTGCTTGCAGTTTGCCCTTCGATTATGTGAAGACACAGGTCCAGAAGATGCAGCCTGATGCCACTGGAAAGTATCCATACACCGGGTCTCTTGACTGTGCAATGAAGACCTTGAAGAGTGGTGGTCCATTCAAGTTCTACACTGGCTTTCCAGTCTACTGCGTCAGGATTGCTCCTCATGTCATGGTAATGCAGATATTAGATGATGCTTTTCTTCCTAACAGACAGCTTCGCATCTCCATGTTCTATCAAACTGACTAATGAGGTGTTGTATGCAGATGACTTGGATATTCTTGAGTCAGATCCAGAAGGTTGAGAAGCGTGTCGGCCTTTAAGAGCTGTGTAATGCTGTCCCTGGCCAAAGAATATAATAGTGTTGCTGCTTTGTACCTTATAAGCCAGCAGTTGATTCGGATAGAGAAAATTTGAACATATTTCCTTAGGTTATATGCTACCATGGTGCTTTGAGCCTTTGACATCAAATATAATCATATTATGTTCTGACCTTCTGGGAAGTTTTTTGGGATGAAACTGTTGTTGTGGAACTTGACTCATGTCATCCAATGGAGCCAGACATCAACATACTCCGTTTCTTCTATGTTTTTGTAGGCCTTCTGGTTGACAAGTATCAAATGTACTTATTTGTTGATTTTGCTGAGTACCATGTGTAGTACTTGTTTCTTATGCATCTTTCTGGGTATATCACTACTTCACTAGGTGAAATGGTGATAATGATACTCTTGGTATTGTCCACCTTTACAGAGAACTGTGATCTGAAGTCGTTAATGTACGTAGATCCACTGAATTACCGCGACGGTTTACATATTAGGGACTACGAAGTACACTTTAATTTTGGTTCCTGTGGAATGCACTTAGCTCACACTTAACGAAAGCATACTCTTGTACATTTCATTTGAGTTTCTGTGTACCAGTGTAACCATCAGAGGTCGCTGGTTCGGACCTTGCGTGAGACAGACTCCATAACTATAACATTCAGCCTTTAGTGATAAATTGGTTTATAGTTTGCTGTTCTCACTGTGGATGAAATTTACGACGTCAGATTGCAAATGTGCAAGCCACATTTACAAATCTGAAATGGTGAATAGCCTATTTATCTTTCATAAATTCTTCGAAACATTGCCTGATTTATCTCTTTATCCATTCAACAAAATCCTAAATACAAGTTTTAAGTTTTGCATTGCTCATCATATGTTTCTTTTAATCATGTAGGCCCATTTGGCTTACACGAGGGGAATTTCAAGAGTGCAGGTACTCGTACTTCTTTTGCATACTATCAGTTTAACGAGATATTTCAGTTAAGTGGTAAAGGTACCCGTCTTTATAATGTTACTATGACATGACACTTTACCAACATTCACTTAGGTAGAGGTCAGTTTTAAGGTAATGGTCCCTTTATGATAAACGATCTTCTTCTCCAAGTTCAGTCTCAAACAAATTGTACTCCGTAGTACTTACCAGCACTTCGGATAGAAGAGCTGACTGCCGAGGAATAAACGATGAGATAGTTATGGTCTATATGGATATTGGACTGTCGCATGTCGGCGTGTGCCCGACCTTGACCCCTGTAGCTGCAATTCAGCAATACAGCTCCTGACGCACACTTCCAGCCAGAATTGAGATCCCCATGGGGTAATCTGGAATTAGCTTGCATTTGACCAAGAGGAAACTAAAACACGAAACCCCAGTTTAATATGGCAGAAAAATCATTCTAGGAAAATTTCTCTAGCTTTCCATTGGTTCTTTGGGGCTGAGCGATATTAGTGGTGGTCACATCTTTTTCTCCACTGTTCAGGATCTCCTCTTTTTTCCTCCCTGTGCGTTGGACCTGATGTGTAACCCAGAGTCTTTGGCACCCCGTCCCTGACTATATCCTTATTATTATTGCATATATATTCTGAACTTTTCTCTTCTCCATTGCAAAGCTGTTTTATCCGTTTTTGAAGTTTTCTCCTGCATTTTCTACGTGCCAAGAGGTAGCCATAATGGCTTTCCTTCCATTATCCTAATCTCGTGAATTTTTCATCGTGGCCACCATGCACGCATCATACTGTGAAATAACAGAAGAAATGAAAACTGTGGAAAAGTAGTTTCTTGGAGGGAATATACTCAACCGTAAAGTGTCCCCTGGTACTTTGGGAAGCTGTTAGCCTGTTACAACTACACGACTATATGGGACATTCCTTCTTCAGACCAACTGACCTTGGGGAGACAAAAAGGCCACACGCTTGTGGATCTCAAATATTAAAACTAGTAGTGTCATCTGACATTCTTTTTGTCCAATCTTCAGATTATCATTACATTCGAGCATTAGGGAAATGTTATGAAATTTTCAAACAACCTCTGAGACTCCGAAGAATCCAGCCTATCCCATGGTCCATGTACATTGCCCCCTTTTCTCCGAGTACAACGTGTGAGAAACATATGAAATCAGACCTAGACTCACATCATATGTGTCATATATATCCATGGAGATAGTAAAATACATTTCCATTCCTCCATTTCTTTCTAGATCTCCAAGAGTTGTCGGGACACACAGGTGGCATCTCAACACGTTGTGCCTGGACTGTCCCAAAGAATAATTTAAGTGGTGCCCCACCAACTTTTTTTCTCCTACGTGGAGGATAGCAACAATGTGCCCGCCAAATGTTCAAATGTCATACTGCACCGACTTTTTAGTCCAACTGTCCACCTCACCATGGAATTGTCAAATCAAAATTGGATCTTGCTATTGTCCAACAAATGTCAAATCAGAAATTTTACTAACTTAAAAATAAATCAGAATTTGGTAGTTAATTACGAGAAATTCATAGCAAATGTCAGTGTCTTCACAACAGAAAAAGAGAATCGTCACTAGCAGTCAGCAATGATCCTTGCTTGGAACCAACGGCGAAGACAGTATCACATTCAACGGTATCCATGCCATCAATGCATAAAATATCCTAGGCCATTGAACAACTTTTCATGACACAATTATTTATCTTTTTCTTTAGTTAAACCCCATCCATTTTAAGGCACAACAGAGAACATAGCACATATCCTTCCTAAAACTAAGCTCCCTAGGTATAGAGGCTTCTCCTTCTCCAACATGTCCACATCATGGTGGACCCCACTCATATTTCAATTTATATTTAGTTATAGTTCACAATTTTTAATTTGGTTTAATAATATTCTATTGGATATATTATATATACATATGGGTGTACTTATCTACTAAATTTTTATGAAATAAGATTAAATTTAGTTTAGTAAATATTCTATTGGATATATTATATATACATATGGGTTGGGTGTACTTATCTACTAAATTTTTGTGAAATAAGAAGAGATTCCTATCTTAAAAACAAAAGAAAAAATTCATTTCTCTCAAAATTTCTTTTTATGTAGACAAAAATACAAAAAAAATCCTAGAGTTTGTAGAATATGTGCACGTAGTGGTATGTTTTATTTAAAAAAAATGAAAGCTAACCATGTCATTTCGGTTTTTTAAAAACGACATGCGCTGAATCCGGAGCTACCAGAGAGATATCCGATAACCCTCTATCTTATCTCTGCCTAGTGTTCAACATAGTGACATGCCGCTTGTGCTACACGACACCGTTTCTCTCCCTCCGCCTCCCTCGAGTCGTATTGTATCGAAAACAACCGTCCCTACGTAAAGTTTGCCTTTCTCTCCACACACACCTCTACGCAAAGTTTGTCCTTCGCTCCACACACCTCTGGCTTCGTCAAGCACTTGGGACTACATGACACCTTATCCCTGATGCCATGCGACACCATTTCTCTCCCTCCACATGTCACGAGTCGTATTGTATCGAAAACACGTCATTGATCTGACTTCTACGATCCTCATAGGGTGTGTTTGGTAGCCCGTATGGACTTTCTCACCTCATACATGCCCACTCAAGCTAGGCTGACCACATGCAAGTTTGTTTGGTAGCTCGTGTGAGTTGAGCCATGCTGATGAGAGATGGTGTTTGGTGGATCATATGAGTAGAGCCAGGTTAAAATTACACATAGATCCAAAATCTCACAGAAAGAACCTTCAACAGAAATGAAAAAAGTAATCAGGTCCCTCTGAAAGAACATTTCTTAATCCCTAGTGTTTTGTGTGTTAGTTAACAATACCAATGATATACTAATCCTATTGCTAAGTATTTCAGTTTGGGTGAAACTCATATCACAAATCTTAAAGCCAAATTGTAGAGAAAAAGAGTTTCTGGAATTCTTCAGGGACTCGGATATTCCGGTTCCCCAACCGGATATTCCGAGTCGACCCCAGAAATTTGGCTAAGTCAAGTTCAGAAGTACTACTGACTTCAATCGGAAAATCAGCCCGGAAATTTCAAGGACCCGGATATTCCGGTTCACCAACCGGATATTCCGAGTCAACCTCAGGAAAATTGGCTAAGTCAAGATTCAGAAGTGGCACTGACTCCAATCGGAAAATCAGCCCGGAAATTTCAAGGACCCGGATATTCCGGTTCACCAACCGGATATTCCGAGTCAACCTCAGGAGAATTGGCTAAGTCAAGATTCAGAAGTGGCACTGACTCCAATCGGAAATTCAGCTCGGAAATTTCAAGGACTCGGATATTCCGAGTCAACCTCAGAAAATCGACTAAGTCAAGTTCATAATTGGTTATGATCTCAACCGGAAATTCAGCTCGGATATTTTCAAAGACCCGGATATTCCGGGGCACCGGAATTTCCGGTGGTACTTATACCGGAATTTCCGGGTGACCAAGACAGCCAACGGCCAGATTTTGAGGGGGGGTATAAATACCCCCTCACTCACTCAAGAACTTTGAGCTCTCAGATTTTCTCTCTCCTACTATTCTTGAAAGCTCAATTCATCAAGATCTCCCAATCCCCCCACCCAAATTCATAGATCTTTGGAGGATTGGAGGAGAAGGCACAGATCTACATCGTCACCGAAGGGATTTACATTTCTCCCCCATTCATTTGGGGATTTCGTGGCTAGGGTTTCCGGTGGGAAAACCTAGTTCACCATTGCTATACTCTTGGTGTTACCTTGACCTTTTGTGGTCCTTGACCTGTTGTGGTCTTCTTGGGAGCCCCCAATTCAGTTGTGGGTGTGTGCCTCAAGCGTTTGTAAGGGATTCGATCTCCGCCCTAAAAGGGGATCAATAGTGGAAGGTGGACTCGAAACCTTTGTGGTTGAATTCATCGGAGAAGAAGGTGAGCCTTTGTGGCGTTGCGGCTAACCTGTTGTGGTAGCGCACACCTCTCCAAACGAGACGTACACCCTTGGGTGGAACTCGGGATTACATCTTCGTCTCCGCGTGCTTCACTTGTTTCCCTTTACCCTTTACTCCCTTACTTGCTTCTTGTTATTGCTTAGATTCTCATTTAGGTAAATTCACCGTAGTTGCATATCTAGAGAATTTACCTTTGAGTTGAGCCTAAATTTGAAAAGACCTAAAATTTGTAATAGCACCTATTCACCCCCCCCCCCCCCTCTAGGTGCCGGATTCCCGTTAAATTGGTATCAGAGCCTTGTTCACTTTTAAGGGCTTAACCGCCTAAGTGCAACGATGACGGAATCCGATGCCGAGAGGGCCGCCCGTGAAAAATTAGAGGCGGAGAAGGAGGCGTTAGCCAAAGGGGCAACCATGGCCGATCTTATTGATATGAGATCGTCCTTGGAGGCCCAACTCCTCAAGATGAATGAGATGCGCATGGCACTCTTGAAGTCTAAGGAGCCCGAGGCTACTTCTCCCTCTCCTCCTCCTAAGGAACATGCGGGGAACTCTAAGGAGTCATCTTCGGATGGGTCCAAAGATGTTACCTCAAGTGTTCCCGGGATGGCGGAAAAGGATGAACCACCTAGCCAAAGGAGAGGAATTTCATAATGTCAACCATAATTACTCTCCTAACCCTCCTATCCCTCACCCTCATGTAAACTTTAGAAGTGATCCTCCTAAGCTTAAACCTACTCATTTCTCTCAATGGGTGTTTCTAATGAAGTCTCATCTATGTAGTGCCTCCATTGAGCTTTGGCGCATCATTGAAGAAGTATACAAGCCCCATGATCCAACCAACTTGACAAGAAGAGAGGTGGTTGATAGCCAACTCAACGCCACCGCTCTTCATCAACTCCAAATGGGCGTTGGAGAGAAGGACATGGCGCTCATTCAACAATTCTCCACCGCCAAGGAAGTTTGGAATGCTCTTTCCGACATCTTCGTTGGGAATGAGAGCATGAAGAAGAACCGGTATGATGCCTTATGCAATGAGGTGGAAGGGTTCTACAAGTTGGATGGAGAAAGCCACGAGGACATGTACCGGAGGTTGGTGTTGGTTGCCAACTCCTTCAAGAACCTCGGGGCGGAGTACATCAATGATGCTTGGATCAAGAGGAAGTTTGTGACCGCTCTCATGCCCTTTGAGGAAACAGATTTGAAGACACTCCAAGGGAGACATGACTTTGCAAAGATGACATCCAATGAAGTTATGAAAGAGATGACCGCATACAAGGTGGCCTCCAAGATTGCACAAGATGTAAGAGGTAGAGCCATAGGGATGCACAAGCATGCCTCAATTGCTTTGAAGGCCACCGTTGAAGAGGAGGATGAAGAGGAGTGTGATGATCAAGTCGAGCTATCTAGTGAAGCTCTCTCAAGCACTCTCACTCAACACATGGGTCTTGCGGCAAGAACCTTTTGGAAGAACCCCGGAAGGGCCAAAGCAAGGATTGACAAGAAGTTTCCCTCCAACGGAGGAAAGCCATTCAACAAAGTGAGACTTTGCTATAACTGCGATGACAAGAGCCACTTTGTTGCCGATTTCCCATGGGAGAGAAGAGAGGATCATGGTGGGAGGCTCGTGGCCAAGACGAAGGGCAAGGGGCCCATGCCCATGAAGAAGCCTTTCTTCAAGAAGAACCAAAAGATTGTCTTGGTGACTCAAGAGCAATATCCCACCGATGATGAAGATAGTGACAAGGAGGATACTCCAACGCAAGTGGCCGCACTAGCCATGTCTTCCACAACCCCATCACTCTTCTCCTCGCCAAACGAGAGCCCCATCGTCAAGAATGGAAGATGTCTTATGGCAAAGACATCCGAGGTACAACTATCCCCCAACTCCATATCACATGACATTGATGATGCTATGAGCCTAGAAGTCAAGGAAGAAATTATTGCTTTTGATAAATTCATGACTAACTTGCAAGGAGAAGGAAAGAAACACTTTGGCTCAATCATGAGTCGTATAGGTGAGCTTGAGGATGAGCTTGAACTAAAAGGTGAGATTGAGAGAGAGGATGCACACGCTAAGGTGTCTCTCCAATCCTCTCTCGAAGATGAACAAGAAGCTCATGCTCTCCTTGAGGAGCAACTTGCTAAGATCACTAAGGATCGTGATCTCTACTTTGCTAAATGTAAAATTGTGCAAAATGAAAAGTCCGAGCTTGTAGTCGCTCATGCTAGACTTTGCGAAGACTTCGAGTCACTTGACAATGCTCACAATGTGTTGACAAGTGATCACGAACGTCTTCTCAAGTCTCGTGATCAACTCCAATCTCGGATATCTACTCTTGAGAAACCTAGCACCTCTACTCCTTTGAATGCTAATGCAAATGTTGTGAAGGGTATTGCTAGGGTTTTGTTTGTTCCTTCTATGGCAACCAAGCCCAAGACATCTCTTGATAAAGGTAAGGGGACACTCACTACTCCTCTTCATGAGCGAGTGCCCCACAAGGGTAAGGAAGGTCTAGGCTATGTTGCTAAGGAGAAGAAGGAGATCAAGAAGAAGACCAAGTCCGCACAAGACAAGAAGGTTGACATTGCGAGTGGAAATGCCACAAGGGGCACTCCCACTCGTAATGACTTTGCGGGCATATCTAACCCCAACTATGCTTTATATGTTGATTATTATGGGGATGTCTATGCTAGATACATTGGTCCTTTTGATGGTTATATTGAATATGCTATTTGGGTACCAAAGACCCTTGTTGCTAACCAAAAGGCACCCATTGCAAAATGGGTACCTAAATCCAAGAATTGATTGTGTGTAGGGCCTTGCTTCCGGAGGATCGAAATGGATAATTGATAGTGGGTGCACTAGTCATATGACCGGAAGCAAGGATATTGTAACGGAGTTGAAGCCCAATGATGATCAAATGACCGTTACATATGGTGATAATTCTAAGTCTAAGGTAATAGGGCTCGGCAAGGTGGTAGTGGCACCGGACATCACTCTTGTGAATGTTTTGCTTGTCGAGTCCCTAGGTTTCAACTTGATCTCCGTCCATTCCTTAACTTGTTTGGGTTATACCGTTGTCTTCGAAAAGGAAATGGTCATTCTCTTGCGGAGCAAGTCTCTCAATGTGTCTTTCGTTGGGTACATTGAGAATGGGCTCTATGTGGTTGACTTCTCCGGAGTCACCACTTCCCATACAATGTGCCTATTCGCAAAGGCGGACTTGGGTTGGCTATGGCATCGCCGACTAGCCCATGTCAACATGAGGACTTTGCAAAGTCTCCACAAGGGTGGCCATATCCTAGGACTAAAAGACCATGTTTCTTTCTCGAAGGATCGAATGTGTAGGGCGTGTGTTGAAGGAAAAATGCATGACATCTACCATCCAAGCAAGACCATCATTTCGTCAAAGAGGGTTTTGGAGCTTCTCCATGTTGACATCTTTGGTCCCATTCCGGAAGCTAGTCTTGGTGGCAAGAAATATTGCTTGGTGATTGTTGATGACTATTCAAGATACACATGGGTTTTCTTCTTCAAGACGAAGATGGAGACTCAACAAACTATCATCGACTTCTCCAATGAAGCTCAACGTCAACACAATGTCCCTATCTTGGTGATACGAAGTGACAATGGGTCCGAGTTTAAGAACTACACCTTAAACGAGTTCCTTAGTGAAGAAGGGATTCGTCATCAGTATTCCGCTGCTTATACTCCCCAACAAAATGGTGTAGCCAAAAGGAAGAACCGCACTCTTATTGAAATGGCAAGGTCGATGATGGCCGAGTTCAAGTCCCCTCACAACTTTTGGGCCGAAGCCGTCAACACCGCTTGCCATTCATCCAACCGGCTCTTCTTTCGCAAAGGACTCATGAAGACACCTTATGAAGTGCTTACCGGGAACAAGCCCAATATCTCCTACTTCCGAGTATTTGGTTGTAAGTGTTTTTATCTCATCAAAGGTGTTCGTTTAGGCAAGTTTGATTCTAAGTCTCTTGAAGGGACATTTGTGGGCTACGGATCCGAATCCCACACTTATAGAGTCTATGATAAGGCCTCGCGCATAATCATAGAAACTTGTAGTGTGGTATTCGAGGAAAATGACGGCTCCCTCGTGGAGCAAAGTGGTGTTTCCGGTGTAGGTGATGATGAACCTCAAGATGCTATCCGAAGAATGGGGTTGGGAGTCCACCGCCCCGTTGAACTCTTTTATGAGGTTGATCAACAAGGACCAAGTTCTTCACAAGTGGTGACCACCCCAACACAAGGAACACCCATCGACAACACCGTGCCCAATGCACCCTGCCAAGAAGAAGAACAAGATTCTACAGCTGCTCCTGGAATTTCCGGAGGACCGGAATATCCGGGTCAAGATGGACTCGGAAATTCCGGTGGTCCGGAATTTCCGGTTCCTGAACCCGGAATATCCGGTCCTGCTGACATTCCCGGTGGCAGTTCGCAAGGCCAAGATCAACCCTCTCCCTCACCAATGGACACCACTCCAATGGTTGATCAATGCCATCAATTCAGTCAAGGCGGAGACATGAATGATCAAGATGATCAAGCGATTCCTCCCACCACTCGGAGGGAAATCGAGATCCGCCGCTTGAATAGGGTTGGCACCTCACAAGAATTAAGAGCTCAATCTCTTGACAAGGTGCTTGGTGATGTGAGAAGCAAGGTCTCTACCCGAAGACAACTCGCAAGCTTTAGTGAACATCAAGCTCACATCTCCATGGTGGAACCCAAGAAGGTCTTTGAAGCTCTTGAAGATAAAGATTGGCTTGATGCCATGCATGAAGAGCTCAACAACTTCGAGCGCAACAAAGTGTGGAAGTTGGTGGAAAGACCCAAAGATTGCCGCAATGTTATCGGCACCAAGTGGATATTCAAGAACAAGCAAGATGAACATGGCATGGTGATAAGGAACAAGGCAAGATTGGTGGCTCAAGGTTACTCACAAATTGAAGGCATTGACTTTGGAGAAACCTACGCGCCCGTGGCTCGACTTGAGTCAATCCGTATTCTTCTTGCCTATGCCTCTCACCATAACTTTAAGTTGCAACAAATGGATGTTAAATCCGCTTTTCTAAATGGTCCACTAAATGAACTTGTTTATGTTAAGCAACCACCGGGGTTCGAGGACCTCAAGTATCCGAACCATGTCTACAAGTTGGATAAGGCACTCTATGGCCTTAAACAAGCCCCACGAGCGTGGTACGAGCACCTTAGAGAACTACTTGTAGACCGTGGATTCCAAGTTGGGGAAATTGACCCCACACTTTTCACTAAGAAAGTTAATGGGGAGCTTTTCATTTGTCAATTATATGTGGATGACATTATATTTGGATCGACTAACAAAGCATTTAACGAAGAATTCTCTAAGCTTATGACTGACAGGTTTGAGATGTCTATGATGGGCGAGATGAAGTTCTTCCTCGGATTTGAGATCAAACAATTGAGGGAAGGAACGTTCATCAACCAAGCAAAGTACATTCAAGACATGCTCAAGAAGTGCGAGTTGCTTGATCTCAAGGGTGCCTCTACTCCAATGCAAACCAAATGCCACCTTGAGCTCAACCCGAAGGGTAAGGATGTGGATCAAAAGGTATACCGCTCCATGATTGGATCTCTCCTCTACCTTTGTGCATCTAGACCGGATATAGTGCTAGCCGTAGGAGTGTGTGCAAGATATCAAGCGGCTCCTAAAGAAAGCCATGATGTGGCGGTTGAACGGATAGACGTCGCCTAGAGGGGGGGTGAATAGGCGATTTAAAACTTTTTCGAGGAGCCGGAATATCCGGTCCAAGAGTGACCGGAAATTCCGAGTGGCCGGAATATCCGGTACACAAATGACCCGGAAATTCCGGTATGCTTGATAAAGGCGGAATAAAACTAGAGGTTTACTTTAACAAGCATACAACCTAGATATATAAACTAGGCTCACCTATGTGCACCAACAACTTAAGCTAAGCAATACTAGTAACAAGATGATAGCAAGATATATGACTTCAAGCACGAAGGCTATCACAATGTAAAGTGCATAAGTAAAGAGCTCGGGTATAGAAATAACCGAGGCACGCGGAGACGAGGATGTATTCCCGAGTTCCACCCAAAGGTGTACGTCTCGTTTGGAGAGGTGTGCGCAACAACAACAGGTTAGCCGCAACGCCACAAAGGATCACCTTCTTCTCCTGATGAACTCAACCACAAAAGGTTCGAGTTCACCTTCCACTATTGATCTCCTTTGGGGCGGAGATCGAATCCCGTACAACTCTTGAGGCACACACCCACAACTTAATTGGGGGCTCTCAAGTGACCACAAAAGGTCTTGACCACAAAAGGTCTTGGCCACAAAAGGCCGGCCACAAAAGGCGTCTAGGGTCCAAAGACCCAAGAGTAACAAGCTCACAAGTATCACCACAACGAATCCTCGTGGAGGGCTCAAACCGATGCAAATGCAATGGCAAGAGCACACGAAGTGCTCAAGTCCTTCACTCTCAAATTCCAACACAACAACAAATGTTTATGGGGGAATAAGAGAGGAAGAACAAAGGAAACCACAAAGGAGTCAAATCCTTCACTCCCAAATCCCACCAAAAGCAACTAATTCTTATGGGGGGAGAAGAGAGGAAGAACAAAGAAGAAGAACCACAAAGGAACTCCAAGAACTAGATCCACTAAGTTCCCCTCACTTAGAGGAGAGATTGATTGGTAGGATTGTAGATCTAGATCTCCTCTCAACTTTCCCTAAAGAATATGGAAGATTCAATGGAGGGATTGAGAGGGAAGTGAGCTTTCCAAGGTCAACAATGGAGTAGGAGAGAGGGGAAAGTCGTGCTGCCTTGGATTTTTTGGGGAGGAAGAAGCGGAGGGGTATTTATACCGCTCCAGGAAATATAGCCGTTGGCTGTTTCGACACTCGGAAATTCCGGTATAAGTTAGACTCGGAAATTCCGGTCATCCGGAAATTCCGGTCTAGAGAGACTCGGAAATTCCGGTCACCCGGAAATTCCGGTCTAAGAGAGCTCGGAAATTCCGGCTGGAGTCAGAAGCAAAACCAAACTTTTCCTTAGCCATTTCTGGGGGCACTCGGAAATTCCGGTATATGGAAATTTCCGAGCACAATTTCCGACTGGAGTCAGAACCCTTTTTCTCCTTTCCTTAGCCGTTTTCTTGGATGAGCTGGGGAACCGGAAATTCCGGTAGGGCGGAATATCCGGTCCCAATAATCCGAATCAGCAGAACACCGAAACGAAAACTGCTATAACTTTTGCAAATGAACTCCAAATGAGGTGAGACCAATTTTGTTGGAAAGATAGCGACGAAGACTAAAATTTATTGGGAGGTCCTTGGTGAGTTCGTCTTCTAAGAAGCAAAATTGCATATCTCTCTCCACCGCCGAAGCCGAATATGTTGCAGCCGCTAGTTGTTGCACTCAGTTGCTATGGATGAGGCAAACTTTAAAGGAGTACGGTGTCAATTGCGACAAAGTGCCTCTTTTATGTGACAACGAAAGTGCCATCAAGATTGCCTACAACCCGGTGCAACATTCAAGAACCAAGCATATTGAGATCCGCCATCATTTCATAAGAGATCATGTGGCCCGTGGAGACATTGACTTATCATATGTGGGCACAAGGGATCAATTGGCGGATATCTTCACGAAGCCCCTTGAGGAAGGAAGGTTTTGCTTTTTGAGGAATGAGCTTAATATCATTGATTCGAGGTCCTTGGCTTGATCGCTTGCACACTCACCTAGGGCGTAATTGCATCTTATCTAGTTTAGATGTAGGCATGGAAATAGGGGGAGTGCGGTCCTAATACATTGGACCATCCCTCCCCCCATTATGCCGATAGCAAGTGTTCTTTTATCTCTATATTCATTCTTGTGACTAATGAGCTAAAACGACGAGTATTGGTTATGTACCCAAGATACATCTTCGCGGTAACATGCCATACACTCCTACATGGTGGCCTCGGCCACCGACCTCTTCTCCTTGAAGAGTTGATGTTATTTGGAGCTTTATGTTGCTATTTGCCCTCCTTTTCATGCATGTGGGAAACCTACTCAACTTGGCTCTTTTGGTTCGATTTGGTTGTTGTGAGTTGAGTATGGTGTACCAATATCAGTTTGGAAATCTATCCCAAGCCTACTTTCCCCTGAAAACATTTCTCTCTATTGCACACAAGTCATCCTTTTGAAAACTGTGATTTTGGTTCAGCAGGTCGGAATATCCGGTTCATTTTGAACCGGAATATCCGGTGACTCGGAATATCCGGTGTAACTTATACCGGAATATCCGGTCTGGCAGTTTGTCCAGAAATATAAGGGCAGGCTCGGGGTGAAGGGCTCATTAGTGCCCTTCTTCCACCCCCGACCTCCCTCTCCTCCAGCCGCCGCCCCTGCTGCTCCCAAGCCCCTCCGGAGCACTCCGTCCGCCGGGGAACCTCTTTCTCGGCCGGATCTGCTCCTCCTCCGCCCCGGGAACTCACTCCTCCAAGCAATGGCCTCAATGGATGAGGGTAACTTCACTTTTCTTCTTCCTTATGTGCTTGCACTTGGATCTTGATGTGGAGTTATTTGTTTCAATGTTGCTTGGTAGAGATTGTTCCTAGGACTATTCCCTGCCTTCTACATACATTAGATTTGCATTACATTGGATCGATCTAGTTTTAGACCGAGTCAAATCTCAGATCTGTAGTTTTCTGTCTGACTCGGAATATCCGGTCCAGACTGACTCGGAATTTCCGGTCCCCCGGAATTTCCGGTCAAGTCTGACCCGGATATTCCGAGCCAAACACTGCAGTTTTAAGATTAACTCATGTTTAACTACACATGATTCATCGAATGCCTATCTAACGTGTGTATTACCTCCTGACTTGTGTGCACTTACCTTATGCTACCATCTATGCTCAAATTCACAGGTTCAGGTGGAAGTGAGTCCGCAGGGGGATCAAGGCACACTGCTAGAGCACCTGTCTCCAAGCAATCAGTCAACAAAGGAAAGGGCCTTGCACCTCAGAGGAAGAAGAAAGATGTTGCCAGCAAGCCCTCATCTAAGAAGAGAAAGAGTGCCTCTAGTTCCGAACGTCCAAACTATTCCAAGATGCATGCTGTTGATTACTCTCAGCTGAGGCAGGGGGACTGGTACCTCAGCGCAAGAGACACATCTCTCGATGATCGCAGTTTTTGGTGCCAAGCACAGGAGCATATATTTGTGGATCTATACCTCTCTCTGTCGAAGCAAATTCGACCCATGCACCCGTTTGACTTTGCATCCCTACAGAAGAAGACTGCTTTTTCTGAGGCCATCCACATTGTGAAGACCATGGGCTTGGAGAGATTGGCGCTCATCCGTTGTGCCTACAACGCGCAGCTTGTTATGCAGTTCTTCGCCACCCTAGTGATCAAGGGTGACTCGAAGAAGACCATGAAATGGATGACTGGGGAATCTTACTGTGAGTCCAACTTCGAGGAGTTTGGCAAGGTACTGGGCTACAGGTTTGATGGTGACAATCCCCAAGGCACTCGCATGCACCACCCCTACAAGCTCAACAAGAAGGAGACAACTCACTTATATGGTGTGGGAGCCACCCCTGGATTCTCTCGTGACTTGCTGCCTTTGTATGATGTTCTTGTGCGCATCCTGCGTGAGAACACCGAGTGGTGGCAACAATGACAACGTGGTTACCCCTCTCTGCAACCTGCTCCTTCACGCCAACCGCATTGTGGAGGACTCGGGTTCTGATACTGACTGGAGAGTAGATGTGATGGATTACATCTACAATGAGATGTTTGAGGCTATGACCACCAGGGTCTCCATTCCATATGCTCCATACATCATGAAGCTTCTCCTGTTTAAGTTCCCTAACCTCAACGTCAGCAACAGTGATTTGGTGCCACATGACTTCAAGAAGCTCTATGTGAAGAAGACTGTGGTCAAGCCCCCTCCTAGGCCTTCGACTACATCAGCTCCAGGTGGATCTTTCATGGGTGATGCTAGGAGGGCTGCTGCTACCTCTACTCATGTTCCCACCACTCATACGCATGTCAAGAAGCTAAACTGGTTCCAGCGCAACATCCTTTGCATGAATGTGGACATCCGTAAGGAGCAATACAGTGCCTACAAGGATCGCCGTCAGCAGAACTACAAGCAAGACTTGATCCTTCACCATGCTTCTGGCTCTCCTGCTCCTGCTGATCTGTCTGAGCCCCCGTCCTTTGCTCAGTGGAACGAGGGTTCCTTGGCTCCGTGGACCCTGATTGACCAGGACCTTGGTGGCAGCTCGTACACCACAGGTTATGACTATGATGAGGAGGCTGAAGATGAGGATGAGGAGGCAGCATCTGAGGAGTATGAGGACGAGGATGATGATGATGAGGAGGAGGCTGATGATGAGGAGGACCCCTCGGACTGAAGACTTCCATGGGACGTAGCATCGATCTTCTTCCTTTTTGGCGTTTCGATGCCAAAGGGGGAGAAGTTGCTCTACTAGGACTTCTTCGGGGATTTGCAAGGGTCGGGCACAAGCTTATGCGTTTATCATTTAATTGCGCTTCTGTCCATTTATCGTGTTTTTAGTTTCTTGTGAAACTCTCTTTTTGTCATTTGTGATAACTGTGTATTGAGACAATGGTTGATGCTATCTCTATATTATGGTTGAGACTTCAAATTGTCTCTTCATATTCTATATACACAAGGTATGAAAATCTATCTAGTCTCAACTGCTTCCATAATCTTTCATTTTGTCTCGTTTCTCCTTTGTGATATCTTGTGTTTGTTGTTATAAAATTGCTCCTCTCCTCTGTTATTTTGTGTTGCATACTTGCATTGATTTAGGGGGAGCCATTTTCTGTCAAAAACATGATATTGCTGTTTGTTTCTTTGCAAATCTTGGTATTGTCATCTAACACCAATAAGGGGGAGATTGAAAGAACATTTCTTAATCCCTAGTGTTTTGTGTGTTAGTTAACAATACCAATGATATACTAATCCTATTGCTAAGTATTTCAGTTTGGGTGAAACTCATATCACAAATCTTAAAGCCAAATTGTAGAGAAAAAGAGTTTCTGGAATTCTTCAAGGACTCGGATATTCCGGTTCCCCAACCGGATATTCCGAGTCGACCCCAGAAATTTGGCTAAGTCAAGTTCAGAAGTACTACTGACTTCAATCGGAAAATCAGCCCGGAAATTTCAAGGATCCGGATATTCCGGTTCACCAACCAGATATTCCGAGTCAACCTCAGGAAAATTGGCTAAGTCAAGATTCAGAAGTGGCACTGACTCCAATCGGAAAATCAGCCCGGAAATTTCAAGGACCCGGATATTCCGGTTCACCAACCGGATATTCCGGTTCACCAACCGGATATTCCGAGTCAAACTCAGGAGAATTGGCTAAGTCAAGATTCAGAAGTGGCACTGACTCCAATCGGAAATTCAGCTCGGAAATTTCAAGGACTCGGATATTCCGAGTCAACCTCAGAAAATCGACTAAGTCAAGTTCAGAATTGGTTCTGATCTCAACCGGAAATTCAGCTCGGATATTTTCAAAGACCCGGATATTCCGGGGCACCGGAATTTCCGGTGGTACTTATACCGGAATTTCCGGGTGACCAAGACAGCCAACGGCCAGATTTTGAGGGGGAGTATAAATACCCCCTCGCTCACTCAAGAACTTTGAGCTCTCAGATTTTCTCTCTCCTACTATTATTGAAAGCTCAATTCATCAAGATCTCCCAATCCCCCCACCCAAATTCATAGATCTTTGGAGGATTGGAGGAGAAGGCCCAGATCTACATCGTCACCGAAGGGATTTACATTTCTCCCCCATTCATTTGGGGATTTCGTGGCTAGGGTTTCCGGTGGGAAAACCTAGTTCACCATTGTTGTACTCTTGGTGTTACCTTGACCTTTTGTGGTCCTTGACCTGTTGTGGTCTTCTTGGGAGCCCCCAATTCAGTTGTGGGTGTGTGCCTCAAGCGTTTGTAAGGGATTCGATCTCCGCCCTAAAAGGGGATCAATAGTGGAAGGTGGACTCGAAACCTTTGTGGTTGAGTTCATCGGAGAAGAAGGTGAGCCTTTGTGGCGTTGCGGCTAACCTGTTGTGGTAGCGCACACCTCTCCAAACGAGACGTACACCCTTGGTTGGAACTCGGGATTACATCTTCGTCTCCGCGTGCTTCACTTGGTTCCCTTTACCCTTTACTCCCTTACTTGCTTCTTGTTATTGCTTAGATTCTCATTTAGGTAAATTCACCGTAGTTGCATATCTAGAGAATTTACCTTTGAGTTGAGCCTAAATTTGAAAAGACCTAAAATTTGTAATAGCACCTATTCACCCCCCCCCCCCCCTCTAGGTGCCGGATTCCCGTTAACCCTCCACCATGGTTGGTGCACGGGAGGTTCCTCCATGGCGGGCGCTTGCTGTTCGTTTCAAGGAAGCTCCGACCGGCGCTTGCTTCTCGTCTGTGGCGTCACTGGTGCTCCGGGCGGCGCAGTTTCTCTCCGGTCGCGGCAAGAGGTGGCCGTGAGGGAGTTGGGCGGCGCCGGGCTGTGCAGGGCTGGGGCGACGGAGCGGAGGCGGACACCGGCGCTGCAGGGCTGCGCGACGCTGCCGCCAAGAGGAGCCGCTCATGCGCCGCGTCTTGAGGCTGATTTCCTCCTGGTCCCGTGTCTTGAGGACGAGCCCGCCCTGGTCAAAGCACCGCCGCCGGGAGGTCGAGACCCTCCTGCTCCGCGCGCCGCTGGGAGGTCGAGACCCTCCTGCTCCGCGCGCCGCCGGGAAGTCGAGCCCCTCATGCTCAGTTGCCGCCTTGCTGGTGATAGTTCGGGGTAGGTTCTGGCCGGCGGAGCGGGCGGCGCGGCGGCCGACAAAAATGGCGACGAGAGCGCTGGGTGGAAGGAAGGAGAGAGAGAGGGAGTCCGTGGGGCAAATGACGCTCGAGTTCGAGCGGGGCTGAGTAGCCCGACGGTCCGGTGGGTCCCACGCGTGGGACGATTTCTGTATGAAGTGGGCATGGCCGGGTTGTGAAGCTCGATTTCAGCTTCCCAACTAGGCATGGCTCAAAGGTTGTTTTAGTATGAGGCGGGCATAGCCCAACGCAACCGGACCGGCCTACCAAACAGCGAAAAGTGGGGTGAGATGGGAATATCTGGGCTCATACAACCTACCAAACACACCCATAGTACTTCCATGTGAACACTCATATCGCCTCCCACACTGACCACCGCTATCAGCCCAACGCAACCGAGCCGGCCTACCAAACAGCGAAAAGTGGGGTGAGATGGGAATATCTGGGCTCATACAACCTACCAAACACACCCATAGTACTTCCATGTGAACACTCATATCGCCTCCCACACTGACCACCGCTATCATCGTTGCTATTAGTAGTGGTTGACTCTCCAATCCTAATTTCGCCTCTCAAGTACATTGGTAACTTGCATGCTTCGTGCGCTCATACTATATGTCAAAAGAAGTGTATTTCTGCAATTCAATATATAATGGTTGGTGGTATTCATACCATTTAATTTATTATAATTTATTTTATACAATCTAGATCTAATGCACAAATTAATATTGCATGTAAACAATTTAATCTCTTAGTTCGCTCTATATTTTTGTGAATTATTCAGTGTTCATTGGTGAAATGTTGCTCTGTTTTTATATAGTATCGGCCGTATTCGATGCAATTGATTTAAATATGTTAGCACATAATTATGCCAACTGTTATTCATTTTGGGATAATTTATGTCGAAAAATATACTTAATTTCATTATACTAAAATCAATGACCATCACTATATGACCTCGATGCCTAATCTGTCTCTTTGAGTTTGCAATGTTCATCATACAATGTCTCTAGATTCTCGGAAATTGGATCAAATCATTATAGAACCATGTACACAATTTAAATTTCATTACATTACAACTAAATAATTATGTCCCTTCTCTACTTTCATGTAGTGATTAAGTTGTACTATTTTTTCATCATTAATATTATTTTATAAGTATGTTTCGTTTAAAGTATTTTTTACCTATCGTTGTTCATGTTAGGATGGACGCGGCAAGCGTGCGTCTTTTCCTTCTAGTTAGGAGTATCTCCTAACAAATGTCAGTGTCATCACAGGAGAAAAGGAGAATCCTCCACTAGCCATCAGTAAAGATCCTTACTCGGAATCAATGGCCAAGATAGCATCACAATCCACATCGGACGGATGTCCAACTCACTAAATCAATGCACAAACTATGCTAGGCAATCGTACAAGTACTACCGTACAGAGAAGTTAGTTTTTATAAGGAAGATGTGTGTGTTTTTGTGCTAATTGTTCGACCGAGAATTATTCTAGTATTAGTCGATACCGAGAGTCTGATCCAACATCGAGATGTATACAAGAATATACCTTTTTGTTTTAACTATGAGAGGAAACTCTGCATTGTTTGCACTACGTGAACAATTTATTACAGCATCATGAACCTTTTTAGACATGTAGTAATAACTTCTAAAATCAACTGAGACTTAGTTGATTCCCAGTCGACTGAAATTCATACACTCCTAGATAATATTTAGAGTTTTAGGAGGGAAGTCAATTGATTTGAGAAGACGGAAAATGTTTGCGCGTTAGTTCATTATGAAGAAGTAAAAGAAATTTAAAAGTGGCACCAAGAAAAAATGATCATGGAAATCTTAATTAAAATATGGTATCACCAAAAGGTCAATCTTTTCATTAGAGTTTGTTACATTTGAAACTATTTTCTTAAAGAGTTAAGAGCCAGCACCACACTCTCTGGTAGTTGTAATTATCTATTTGGGATTGGTATCTATTTAAGCAGCACCCCCTCCCTCCATTTTACTCTCTCCTCTCCTCCCATTCGTTTTCTTGAAGGGTTAGCAATTTTCGTTTTTTGAAGGAAATTTCTCTCCTAAGAGCTAGCTTAGATAGGTAGGGTATTAGGTTTCTAGCTAGCTGGATTCTTCGTCGTCAATGGCGCGGGTGGCAAGCAGCAAGGGGAGCAGCGGGCGTGAGCGCGAGCGCGAGGTGAAGAAGGCGCTGCTGCTGGGGCGGTTCGAGGTGGGGAAGATGCTGGGGCAGGGCAACTTCGCCAAGGTGTACTACGCCCGCAACGTCGGCACCGGCCAGGAGGTGGCCATCAAGGTGATCGAGAAGGAGAAGATCTTCAAGTCCGGCCTCACGGCGCACATCAAGCGCGAGATCGCCATCCTCCGGCGGGTCCGCCACCCTCACATCGTGCAGCTCTACGAGGTCATGGCCACCAAGCTGCGCATCTACTTCGTCATGGAGTACGTCCGCGGCGGGGAGCTCTTCGCGCGCGTCGCCAAGGGCCCGCTCCCGGAGGACGAGGCCCGGCGCTACTTCCAGCAGCTGATCTCCGCCGTGGCGTTCTGCCACGCGCGCGGGGTGTACCACCGGGACATCAAGCCCGAGAACCTCCTCGTGGACGACGCCGGCGACCTCAAGGTCTCCGACTTTGGGCTGTCCGCCGTCGCCGAGCAGATACGCCACGACGGGCTCTTCCACACCTTCTGTGGCACGCCCGCGTACGTGGCCCCCGAGGTGCTTTCGCGGCGCGGGTA
The DNA here is from genome assembly GCA_026929855.1 of Poa annua. Taxonomy (NCBI): domain Eukaryota; kingdom Viridiplantae; phylum Streptophyta; class Magnoliopsida; order Poales; family Poaceae; genus Poa; species Poa annua. The sequence continues at coordinate 11,120,727 of CM049428.1, forward strand.
CGACGCCGCCAAGGCCGACCTCTGGTCCTGCGGCGTCGTGCTCTTCGTCCTCGGCGCCGGATACCTCCCCTTCCAGGACCGGAACCTCGTCGGCATGTACCGCAAGATCCACAAGGGAGACTTCCGCTGCCCCAAGTGGTTCTCCCTCGAACTCCTGGGCCTCCTCCGCCGCATGCTGGACACCAAGCCGCTGCGCCGCGCCGCCGTGGACGAGATCATGGACAACGAGTGGTTCAAGGTCGGGTTCCGCCGCTTCTCCTTCCGAATCGAGGACGACCGCTCGTTCACACGCTTCGACCTCGACGACGGCGACGTCTATCTGTCCACCTCGCCGCCCGACAGCCCGCGGACGGAGGACGGCCGCGACCGCGCCGACTTGGACATGGAGCAGAAAATGATGTCGTGCGGGTCGGCGCCGTTGCTGCTGGATGCGAGGTTGCTAGGCGGGAGCTCGCGGCGTCGGTCGAACCTGAACGCGTCGTCGCTACTGGAAGGGAGGTTGCTGGGCGAGAGCTCGCGGCGGCGGTCGAGCCTGAACGCGTTCGACCTCATCTCATTCTCGCCGGGGTTCGACCTGTCGGGGCTGTTCGAGGGCGAGGGTGGCGGCAGCGGCGAGGGCGAGCAGCAGCAGAACGCGACGCGGTTCGTGTCGGCGGCGCCGGTGGAGCAGATCCTGTCGGCGCTGGAGAGGACGGCAGCGGCGGCGGCTATGGCGGTGCGGGCGAGGGAGGACGGTACGGTGGTCATGGAGGGGACGCGCGAGGGCGCGCACGGCGCGCTGGCGGTGGCCGCCGAGATCTACGAGCTCACGCCAGAGCTGACAGTCGTGGAGGTGCGGCGCAAGGCCGGCGGCGCCACCGAGTACGACGAATTCTTCCGGTCGAGCCTCAAACCTGTCCTCCGCGAGCTCATGAGCGACGAGCAGCCACAAGTCGGCGCCGGCGTCGAGACCTCCCGACGAGCATGATCGATCGTGCGGTGCGGTACATGCACGCACGTTCTGTTTGACCGGCCATTAACCATACTGTACACATACGTACATCTACGTATCTACAGGAAAAGGTATATGCATACATACGTACGTATGAGCCTGCCTTCGGGAGCTCACCTGCGACGAGCAGCCACGCGACGGCGCGCGCCATGGAGACCTCTCGGCGAGTACGATCATGGCGGTACACATACGTACACATGTGTATGCATGTACAGCAAAAAAAATGTGTATACTACGTACACCATTTGCTATGGATGGTAACTATTTTGGAAGTTCCATTCCATGCCACTTTACAACGGGGTGAAAAATGGGGGAGATTGTTCATTAGGAGATTCAGTGTGTTTGTAAGTAATAATTGTGAAGGTTTGATGCTTTGTTGATGTACTATGATTTTACTCTTCACTGTATATTTGAAGAAGATATTAATGAAACCGATTGATTCGTTTTTGTACATTGTCACAGACACACACACAGCCACTCAAAGTTTATACATTGATCATTTTAGAAACATAAATGATGTGTCATCCATGATGCACAAGCTGGTACAACTTGCCATATGTCCGAGCAGCTAATTGGCATATCAGTCCATGGCCACGTAATCTGAAGCAGTCTATCCTACGACAGTGACACAGTATTGAATCAACAACAACCAAAACCAAACATGAAATCTAGTTAAGTAAATGTCGGTGGCTTACGTTACGTGTCCAGTTAACTAGTTAAGCTTTCAAATGTGTGACATCTCTGGTTAAGCAGACGTAGCCTAGAGCTTACGAATCTTTATCTCTTCACAAACGGTAAGGGCCAATTAATACCACAAACCAAGATAATTTTCAGCCACAAGCTCAAAACGTCCCCACGATTTAAACAATTTCGACAGGCCTTCCAGGGGCGCCGCGTGCGCGATTACGAGCTGACCCTTGCCTTCCACCACTCCAGGTCACACACTGTCACAGAGTCTTCTCCACGCTACGCTAACAGCGTTTCTGAAAACGACTTTAAAAAAAGCTTTTCTGAAAACGACTTTGTTTGCATAAGATTTCTGGAAATTTTCCATTTATTTTACGTACTTGCCCCGACGCTGGACTCTCTGGCGTCTTAGCACGTACACAATCTGCCATGAGGATGGAGAATTTACCAGTCATGGAGTTTACATTAAGTCGTCTTGTCGCACGTTGTTTATACGGCGGATCAGCGTGCGTGTCACTAGTCTGCTGATTAATTCAAACTTGGTCGCTCATCCGGCTCTGAGCTCAAGACTCTGATGATCATGTGATTAGTTGGCTAGTTATTTGGGATAGGATTTCTTGGCGGTTTGCATGCCAGCATTGCCGGAAGTAGGTGCCGGTGCTGACCCAATATTCTGTAATGTTATGCGCTCTGGTTAATCATCGCATGATCCGAGCCGTGAGTCAACTAGTTTAGAGTCTACCAAACGCTAATATGTACTTACCATTGTTAGTAAGCGTTTGGTAGACTCCAACAATGACGTTACTCGCTCCCAATAAATTTGTGACGCCGCTTTCTTGAGAAATATAACATATTTCTAAGTAATTATAATCATATAGTCTAGTTTTAAACACATACGGAGTGCATAAGTATAAATTTCATAATAACTGAAATGTATAACGACGATTTCTTATTATCGCTTTAACAGAGGATCAAGCCATTCTTTAAAAGGTCATGTTCAATAATATCAACCATTTCTGCACACTATAATTTAATTTAGTTTCAAACAACCGTGGAAACTTCTCACATAGGGAGTTTTTTCCTTTTTCTTTTTGAGACGGGATCGCATAGGGGGTTACATGTGTACCAAGCATCATCTCGGAAATTTGTCTCTCTACCACCCCAACTGCCATCACTCTTCCTTTTTAGATATAAATGCCCGGATTCAGTAAATCTTTCAAGGTGTTTAGTCATTTTCCTTCTTTAAAATATTCCAGGCCCCATATTTACACCATATTTTACCTGTACCAGAGTCTGCCACGTGCTTTTCTAACCTCTAACACCAATTACATATCAAATATATGTCAAAAATCATTTTTTAATCCAAATCACACTTTTTATTTTGATTCCTACACAAAAGAACACTTAACCGTATAATATTGTGTCTTAGTTCCAGAGACTTGTTAGAGCAATCTCTTGATGATTTTGCTCACAATTATCTGGAACGTAAATACTAAATCAAACTAACATATAATCTTAAATTTCAATACAACAAGAAACATCACGTCTTCACCATTCTATAAGTCATCACGTGAAATTCTCCATGAGATTGCTAAGCACGTGACCATTACACGGATCACTTTATCTATACGTATAATTTCACTTGAAATCATCATGATCGACACATAATACATTATGTTGCCAAATTGATCTTATTTCACTAAGGGTTTTATCTGGTGAGCTGGATCGAGATGGTGCGGACCCATAACCCGATTTATGTGATTTAAGAAAACCCTAGATGAAAAATGGCCTCGTACCTCGAAATGTGATGGCGAACGACAAGATGGGTAGAGGCACTTAGGGCATCCACTATGTAGTCCATAAGGTTGTCCATAAGCAAAAAAATACCCCTTATAGACAACTATATATATAGTGACACATATCCATAAGGTTGTCCACAAACAAAAACCTTATGGGTTGTCCACAAGCTTATGGACATCCATAAGGAATAAAATAATATTACTTTTACCCATAGAGTGTACACAACAATTAAATTTGGTAACTTAAGGTGAATCTGACAATATAGTATACATATTTTTCCTGATTCGTGGGACCCAGCTTTAAGGTGAAGTTTGTCAACATACATAGTAGAGAAATCTATATGCCACAAGTATATTCAGTGGGACCCATTTTAAGGTGAAGTTGTCCATATACATAGGTGATGCCTAGCAAGACCTCGGTGTCCATGTGAGGGAGAACGGAAACAAGATGTCAGAGCATGGTTGAGAGGTGGGAGGTTGTGTGGGGACATGGGGTGTGAGGCTTGGGTGGTGAGGCTACAATACAATGCGACGACATTGTATTTTTTTGTTTGTTTTGAGAATAATGCGACGACATTGGTGAGTGGGAGTGACTACTGAGAGGGAAGAAAGCCGCATTAGAGAAGGAAGCGTTTTCCTACTTACCATTGTTAGTAAGCCCACGACAAAGCGTGGCCCATGCTTGTGTATCACAAGCCCGAAGATGAATTCGAGAAACGAAGCCCGGAAAACGTAGCCCAGTCCAAGCGCCTCCCCTCGCCGCCAGCCACCATGTCCGCCGCCGGCGAAGCCTCCTCCACGGTCCTCCGCTTCTTCTCCTTCATCGGTGCCGGAGGTGCGCTCCCCACTCTCTCCTTGGGCATTTCCTGTACTCACATGATTTCTACATGGGGCCGGCCGTAACGTCTGAATCTCCCCAGTGATCTGCACCAAGGCCATCAACATGTATCTCGAGCACGAGCGCAAGCAGGAGGCCGCCGCCGCGGCAGAAGCAGCAGCACCTTCCGCCGTAGATTCCTCCACCGCCGTGATGGTAGCGGCCGACGCGTCTCCGGCGCGCACCGTTGCTGCGGCCGCGAAGCGCTGACCCTTGGATCGGAGGAGGGCCCGTCTTTGCTGGTTAGGGTCCTCGCGATGTTGCTTGCCACTCGCGAAAGAGGGGAAAAAAAATAGTATTCTTGTTATATGTAACATATTTTGGCTGATATGACGCAATAAGCATCATTTCGTTCACTTGTGAAATTGTGAATGCTGCGAGCTTGGATTCACCTGCTCAATTACTATCTGATGAGGAATGATATTGCACTTTTCCTTACCTGCAAGTAGTTCTATTTATGAAGAAAGCTATCAATGCTGTATGTTTAATGCTTCGGCTTACTGGACTTGTGTGATAATTTGGGAATATGTTTATCAGGTAACTAGGGTAAATTTAACAGTGATGGGAAAATTCTTCTTTTTAAGGCAAATGGAAAACTCTTCTTGAGGACAATTGGACTGAAATGTTAGTGTTTATCATGTAGGATCCCTTCCAGACAGTGGCGGAGCCACGCTTTGTCCCAGCATTCTGGCAAAAACTTCATATATAGTGTAGAAACCATGCAAAAACTAATACAGAACTTATACAAACACATGTAATTGACATCACTAGTTTCAATTGAGATCACAACTTTGTGCTTCTGGCTCCGCCTTTGCTTCCATAGGTCCTGGAAGGTCATTATACTCTTGATTTTCGTATAAATATTATCCACTTCCTTGATCACATATGCGCCATAGCATTTCAGTGCCCATTCGATTACTTTTTTTTATCTAGGTTATTTCATTGACTATGATAGATTTGACTTTTCAAATGCAATCACGTCTGACAAGTTTGATTTAAGATCCTTTTCTGGTTCACCTGGTTTGATAAGATCTATGTAACTATGCAGGTTGAAAATTAATGTCGAGGTCATTTCTTAGTTGTTCACCTGGTTTGATAAGATCTGCTCAATCTCAATTATAACAAAAATGTCATGATAAGAATATAACTAAATATCTTCGTGTATAAATGACAAGAAAAAGCTCTCTATATCCTTGACTCTTGTTACATCACATGATTTTGATTATCTGCTAGTTGACTGTGTCTTGCTTCTGCTGTTAATGTTGTAATCTAAATTGTTGACAAGAAGCATTCATTTCTGTGTGTACAATCTTGGGATCAAATGAAGATGTTATTTTGTACGAGCAACTTGATCTGAAGGTACACATATTAACATACTGTATTAAAAATTTCGTGGTCCCATGCTTTATTTTTGTTATACTTTAAATTTAACGTAACACATAGATAAATAATTTTTGAGAAATTTAGCTTTTTCCTGCACTACAGAAAAAGAACACCTTACTCATGTATCTGCATTTTACTCAGAACATCATAACATGTTTTGCTCAAGCTGCAAGATAACATACATCAAATTCGACACAGCTAGGAATATGTTCTGTACTGTCCGCCACAGTGATTTATCATATTTTTAAAACTACTTAATCGTCCTTTGTTTTGACATTTTCTTGCTTTGTCAGTTAGCATTTCTTTCATTCTACCCATTTTTAGTTGAATTTTGTTACTCTATAACATCTGTAGTTTCCTAAATGATGTTTTCTGCAGGTGATGGTATGATTGTGCCAGAGCAACACTGAAAGAATATCATTGTCAATTTTTGTTCTTCTATTGGTGAAAAGAGCAGGACATCCATGCTCAATAATTGCTACTAAAAGGGGAACTGCAAAAAGATCAACAAAGAGCCCTAAAGCTTGATGCTCAAGTAAGCAAAATCTCGGCTCTTTGTGAAAGAGGGAAACGGAGAGGGGATAATGGATTGTAGTTGCATCTCTGGTGAGGTTGCACTTAAATGGCATTTCTTGTGGTCGCCTTAGAGGACTGAGTTCGAGGTGATGACTCTGCTAGTGGTGGAAGTTTTTCCTCCGCTTGCGCGCTCCAGCAGATGTCCTTGAGTGAAGGTCTTAGGTCCTTTTTGCAGAACCTTTCGTACTCCAATGTGTCCCCTGCTGACTTCTTCACCTCAACAACATAGCAGGATGGCGTCACCTCGAAGATCTCTGCATCGATTGCAAGCTGCCCCTTCCTCCCTTCTTTGGATCCCTGCAGCTTGACCAGTCCGTCCTGCTTCTTCACCTTGAAGCTCTCTGTCTCTGCTATCTGCTCCAGCTTTGACACTATTGCTGACGCCGGTGTATAGGTCATGAACCGCGAGCTCGCCTTCTGCTCTTGGTCCTGCTCAAATAAGCCTGAAAGATCAAATCCTTTGGAGAGGGAGATGATGTCAAACGCATTCAAGCTCACTGGCTTCAAGGGGCTATCTGGTTCTTCTGTCTTGTTGCCTTCACCCTCCTTGTGGTCAGTGCTGAAAGCAGCCTGGACATCCTTGAGGCTGTTCGAGCTATGTGGCTGTCCCAGCATAACTGCTGGTTTGTACCCTTTCTTGAACCACGGGTGCTCAATGAGCTTATCCATGGTGATCCTAGTGTTTGGATTTGGATCGAGCAGCCTGGGTAGAAGCTTTCGGGCATCAGAAGTGAACCACTGTGGATACCTGACATCTCCTTTGCTGATCTTTCGGTACATCTCCATCAAATTTGAGTCTTGAAACGGGAGGTAGCCGGCAAGCAGAACAAAAAGTATGACACCACAAGACCATATGTCTGCCTTTTCTCCGTCGTAGCCCTTCTTGTTGATTATCTCCGGTGCAACATATGCAGGTGTGCCGCATGTCGTGTGCAGCAGCCCGTCTTGCTTCTGACACTCCTTGAGGGCACTCAGCCCAAAGTCGGACACCTTGAGGTTTCCATGCTCATCCACGAGGAGGTTCTCCGGCTTGAGGTCTCGGTGATAGACACCACGGCTGTGGCAGAAGTCCACAGCCCCTATCAACTGTTGAAAGTACTTCCTTGCGGGATCTTCCTTGAGCCGGCCCCTAGCTACCCTGCCAAAGAGTTCTCCTCCCCGTACATACTCCATTGCAAAGTATATCTTGCTCTTGCTGGCCATAACCTCGTACAGCTGGACGACATTGGGGTGGCGAACAAGGCGCATAATGGAGATCTCCCTCTTGATCTGCTCAATCATGCCAACACGCAACACCTTCTCCTTGTCAATGACCTTGATGGCAACACTCTGATTGGACGCAAGGTTCCGTGCATGGTACACCTTGGCGAAGGTGCCCTGCCCGAGCATGCGGCCGAGCTCGTACCGGTTCATGAGGATGGTGGCCTTCCTCTCCATCCTGTGCAATTCCTTGGCGCAACAGCAGCAGCTGGAGGATGGAATGTTTCACAGGCGTCTACTCTGCGCCACTTCGTGCCTCTGTGTTCCTCCCCCTCCCTGAGAGGGAGGAGAGGTGAAGGGCGAGAGAGAGCGCTGTGTTTGGGTGGGAACCAAGATGCGGCCGGACTCTTTGGATCCTCAAAGTAGGAAGGAGAAGAAGAGAGTGGACGGTGGTTAGAGCTTTCCTCTTGACATGAGGCCAGGACTCACCCTTCCTCTGTAGTTGGAACAGGTTACCTAAAAATAAGCGTGTTGGATGGCTGTGGTTTCCGAGGCTATTTGTAGGATCACTGGCTTGTTCAAAATCCATACTTACCATCACCCCCTCTAGCCTTCTCTGTGCAATTATTACATGTGTCTTTCATGATGGGAACTGGGAACTGCTTTTGCATATTATGAACAGTAATTGAGTGGCATCCACGATTGGCTTCTATAACAAGACATGAAACTGGTGAGGTGTTGTTCAGAGAGCCACTTACCTCTGAGCTGCATGTGGTCATCACGGTCGATGTTTCTGATCTCTACAACAAGATGTTAGGTTTCTATTATCAACAGTTTCCTGAGTCCAGAGTGCAAGGTGCATGTGATCAGCATATGTTTTCTGGGGTTGTTTGGCCGTAGTTGCTCCAAATCTTGTGTGATCTGGATGTAACTGATACCAACCTGCCTTACCCTGCATCTTTTGTGTGTGCAGGAAACCTTGCTTTGATCAGCAATTTTATCGGTGTATTTGTAAGCTTCTAAAAATCTGTACATTTTGCATAGATGTGAGTTGCGGCCTTGCGGGCATCGACGAAAGTGACATGCTCGTGTACTACTATGACTGTTGGATTTAATAGATTTATCTGGGTGATTTATTCTGTGCTCTTACTTCGATTTTGTACTGGAAATTCCTCAACTTTGCACATTTGGAATACATAGTCTCACACACATAATTTCATAATATGCATTCTGGTGGCATATTTCTCCTTGTTCATTCTTCGTAGCAACAGGTTTCCATTTTCTTTTTTCACCTAGTTTGCCCTCTTGGTTAATTAGGTTGCCACAAACGTTAGGCGCCATATTTGGTTGGCTGAAACTTGATAAAGGATATGCAGCATTCACCGTGTCTCATTCAGATTTATATTAATCAATCAGTAACTGCAGCATCGTCGTCAACACAATCAAACATACGTTTCAGCCGTAGACGAAATGCACTGTTCCTTGGCCGAGCATGTGACTGGCACATGTCACATGTGTAAGGTTAGCCTTCTCAGTCCATGTGTCGATCGCACATAATTTCTTCCGTGACATCAAATATCTGGTTCTAATTTGCCACGAACGAATATTCAGTTCGTACAGTTGCCGGTCATGGTCGTGCCACATGTCGGATGAACGTGATTTGACAAGTTAGGTTCAAAAGTACAACTGAATTCCATAATTAATTTGTAAATGAGAAATTGGGGAGCTTGTGGACAGGAGCTCTAGTATGATTGACTGATTGATCGGGTGAGTGGCCTCTGAAAAATTGGTGCACTGTTTCACCCAGCAACAGAGACAGGCAAGAAAACAACATCTTTGAAATAGGTTGCTTGTCATGGAAAACATCAACCATGCGTTGGTACTTGGTAAGGCCTAAGATTAGCATTATTTTCTGCTATGTTCAGAAACTGAAGAACTCTGAAGATTCCATGGTAGGTAGCACAACTGCATGAGGCATTTGTTCCATGTTTGCACCAATAAGGAAAACAAATACACAACTATACATGCCATGATATTTTCCTTCTTGAGTAAACATTAACATGTGCATTAGTTGCATCACAACTGCTAATTACAACATTTTCCCTGCGTGGGTGATCACAACATTCAGCAAAAAAATGACACTAGAACTGACAACTGTTTTTTTTTAGGTATCAGTTGGGTAAGATCAAGAGGGATGTTACACAACAAGCATGTGACTGGCATGGCATATATGTGCAAGGTTGATTAATCCACGTGTCGGCCAACACATAATTTCTTCTGTGACATCAAGATCATCAGGATTCTAATATTCAGTTTGATACAGTTGCAGGTCACGGCCTTGCCACGTGTTTTCCACAAATTAGGTTTTAAAATATTAGCTGAATTCTTTCTGAATGAGAAATTTGGGTGCTCGTGGATAGGAAAAACCCTAACAGGAGTGATTGATTGGGTGAGTAGCTTCTGAATAATCGGTACACGATTTCACGGAACAACAGAGACAGGCAAGAAAACAACACCTTTGACCTGAATCATGCAATGTCCGACCTAGATTGGCGTCATTGCTAGTAAATCAGTTCCCATATTCAGGAACCGAAGAGTAAGATTACACGGTGGCACAAGGCACTTAGCTGAATATTTATAACAATAAGTACTTAAAATAAACACTCAATAGCACATGCCATGGTAAGAAAACTCAGTAGTATAAGAAAACTCAGTAGTACAGTACATGCCATGGTATGTCCTTCTTCTGTAAAGATCAACATGTGCATTTTTTTCCGATAAAACATGTGCATTAGTTGCATCACAACTTTTAATTACAACATTTTCCTCATGGGTGATCACAACATTCAAAAAAAGTTTCCAGTGGAACTGTTCACTGGAGCAAGAGGGATGTTACACGACAAGTTGGTGCCCACCCAACCAAAATGGGACATACGATGCAGCATTCTACTAGTTCGACTTCATGGACAGTAACTCGAGCTCGGCCCACCAGAGGGGTGAGAGCCGCGGCCCCGCCGCCTCCGGCGAGATGGCAAGCACGACCCTGAGCTTGCCCGTGACGTCTCTCATCTCCGACCTCCGCGTCGGGTCAGGGTGGGTGCACTCCTTGATCACTTCGCAGATGGCCTCGAGCTCGTTGGCCTTGTGATCCTGGAGCGACTCGTCAACAAGCTTGCTGTAGCTCTTGGCTTTGAGATGCTCTGCAGCCTGCACGGTAGAAAAAAGTCTCATAATTGTACCACGCAGTGTTTCAGAGATGAAGTTTGGAGTTTGAGATTGCACGGTTCATTGTGTATACATACCCAGGTGCAGATAGATTCATGGTCGTTTGGTTCAGAAAACTTCCCAGATATGATCTCGATCAGAAGCACACCGAAACAGAAGACGTTGCCTGTGAGATCAGGAGGAGATTCAGAGCGGCTACTGCCGTCCTCCTTTGCAGCTTTTGCTTTGTCTGCGAGTTCTTTCCACATGCCAACGTCACCAATCTGCAAAATCAAAATGTTCATCTCACTCAAGCGATGGGTGCAACGATTTGGTATTTTAGCTGGTTAGTGAACCATGCCTCAACTGAACTCCCAGTCTCAGAAGACAAAACTGACTTCCTTCAAATGAATAGCTTACCTTGGCAGCATAGTCATCTGTCATAAAGATTGCGTCAGAGCGCATATCGTTTACCGCCACAGGTGGTTCAAGTTCATGGTGCATGTACTGGAGGCAGTACGCCATTCCCATGATGATCCTCATCCTTGCCGCCCAGTCTAGATGCTCATACACCTTGACTGCGAGATTACTAATTCAGTTTGCAGCGCATATACACATTATATAGCTTATGCGCAATAAGGTAATGTGTAAGTAAAATTTCTTACGATGAAGATGATCAGATAGAGTTCCATTTGGAGCATGCTCGAATACCATCATCCTCATGAAGGGTTGATTTTCTATACAATATCCGAGGAGATTAACAAAGTTCTTGTGGTTGATTCTTGACAGCGTATCTATCTACACAAGGGAATGGGTGATTAGGAAAAGAACTAGAGTTGAAATGTTTTGCAACTGGTAACTTGTTCATGTTAGCTACTAGAAGATGCTCTGAGTCATAAACCTTTTTTCTGAAGAACGTTTCTGCGCTCTTGGGCCAGTCTTTGGTCGATGAAATGGAAGTGGACACAACAGAAATCTCAACGCCGCTAGATAATGTCCCCTTGAACACAGTACAGCTAGGGTAAGCGTTAAGGATGTTACTGAAATCCTCGCAAGCTGCTTCGAGTTCTGGCCTGTTTAGCTTTGGAACACCTGAATGCAAGAATTAAGCTACACAATGTTAAATTGCATTACCTGGGGATGGGGCTATGACATATAAACAAATATAACTGAAGCACTAGTTCTTGAATTGATAATGTGCCAATGCCATGAAGGAATCTAACGCATCTCAAATATTGAATCACAGAATACCAACAGGTCTTGAACAGTTTTCAAGCTATGCATGCGAATTAGAAAAATGTTTTTTTGTTACAGTTTGGTACTTTGCATGTACTTCCCAAGTTTCAGTCATGAGATGCATTAACTTCTGAAGCAACGGAACTAGATAGCACAATAAGAGTGTTCACCCATTGTTTACCTGTTACAAATGCCTTTTGAAGTTGTCCACTCAGTCCTGTTCTCCAAGGCCCCATCGATGTATGCACTCGCTTCCGACAGACCAAAATCGGCACAACAATGAGCAATATTGCAGATGGAAATATGATCACATAAATCCACTTGCTGTACTTTGTACCAGATGACTCTTTGTCAGCTGATTGGGTCACTGCTGCAGATAACTGCTTCAATGTTGCAGCATCAACATTCTCAACCGCCTCTGGAAGCAAAGGCATCACAATTTGCCCCTTCAATTTTGGGAACGCAGAAAATGAACCACTCCCTAGAGATAGAACATCAACAGGTCTCTGGATTTCAATTGAATTTGTCAGGTCATTCCCTGAAAGAGCAGGCAGATTGCCAGCTTCACGGAGCAGCCTGCGGTTCATGGCACTTGCAAAGGACTGCAAGTTCTGCATGATGTGTGGCGCACCAAGACCTAACAGAAATACATAACGTACAAGTTTAATGATGTGTAACACGTGACACAAAAGGTTGAATTTACAGCCTGTAAATTACAAATTACTTGGTAGATCAGTGCAATGTTTCTCGCAGACGGCATTGACAGAAATCCAACTCATAGACTCCAGCCTGTAACATAAAATATCAGCTAGGAGATGAGATAAAACTTTCAGATAAGAAGCCTGGGAAAATTCTGAAGGCTACTTTCTCAACAACAAAAATAAAACCAGGTCCAGCCACGCTGCATATAGTCCCTTACCAGCAACCTAGTTTTCTTCTCAAACAGTGTGCTTGCTTGGCAGCTCTATCACGTACGTCTATGGAAGAGACGCCTTCTTGGAACTGGTTATTATGAAGCGATCTGAAATACAATAGTACTTCATTGTACGAAGCAAAGAAGAGATAAAGGATGATGCAATTAGCCTTACATCCGTTTGAGCAGTGGCATTGCTCCCAGTTCTTTTGGAATAGCTCCATCCAAGTTGTTGGCACTCAAATCCAGGACTTCAAGAGCAGCTAACCGTCCAAACTCTCTCGGAATTGGTCCATGGAAATTGTTCTTGGGAAGTAAACTAGACAGAAATAAACAAAAAGAAAATAAGCTAGATAGAAATATGAATTAAACGTTGGACTTGGAGCTCAAAAGTAACTTCTGATAATTGAGATGAGCATACGAAAGATACTCACAGCCATCTTAGACGTCGTAGGCTTCCGATCTGAGGTGCGAGAGTTCCAGCTAGTTCTCGACCTGTTAGGTTCCTGCGTATGAAACGAAATAAGAACTCGAGGTATGTGATGCACAACTTAATACACTGTCTTAGGAAATCATATCGGCAAAAACATGATTTGCAAGCAATGATCTTAATTTCAACAAAGAAAGAAACAGCCCCTAACATAAATTTGGCACAAATATGTTTGAACAATGCAGACCACAGTCAAATTTGGCACTTCAACAATCATACAGCAGCGTCGCATCAACATTTGGGGGAAACAGTTCAGAAGAAAACGCTACTTACAGAACGTCCACTTTGCCGTCAGAGCATTGGATGCCGGACCAGCTGCAGGGATTGTTGTCCATGGGATCCCAATCGTGGAAGACTCCATGAGGATCTCCATCCACCCTGGCCCTAAGCTCCAGCAAAGCCAATCCTAACACACGCACAGGAATGCAGGACACGGCACACCAGTTAGTCCCGAATCATCCAGCCAGGAACACGGCCAAGCAAAAATCGAACGCTTTCATACGCTACGGCATTGTCAGCTACCTTCGCCGTTGAGCGGAGCTACGCCGGACCACGCCCGTGCCTGGAGCAGAAGGAGGGAGACGAAGAGAAGGAGGACCGCCCGCTGCGCACCGCCCATGGCTAATTAAGGGAGCGCCTCACGGCCGGCAATGGCAGACCGGCGGCAGATGTACGCGCGGTCTCTCAAAGCGGAGCAGGGGAGCACTAACTAGAAAAAGAAAGAACCGACGAACAGCACGGCCGTCCCGGAGACGCTAGCTCCGGTCGGGCCTTGCTTCAGGGCGGGCGTTTCTCCTCAGCCTCGTCATATATCATGCCGGCAGAGCAGGCGCCGGGAGGAGGGGGTGACCGGGCAGGAAGCCGGCGGGTGGAAGAGGGGACAGGGCAGGACGCCGCCGCGCTGGTTCCGGCGAGCTATTCGCCGGAGCCCATTGACCGATCAGCTGGCCGCCTGTCCGGGTTCCGCGAAAGCTGGAAGGGGTTGCCCCGGCGGAGCTGGATAGATTCCTGCCGGGATGTGCGGTCGGCGGCGGCGCGAAAGGGGAGATTTCGCGCGCGAAGGTGGTGGGTGGTGGTTAGATTCGGAGGGGGAAGAGAAGGGCGCGCCCCCGTCGCCGCCGCGCGCGGCGAGCCGCTGCTCCGGTGGCACGCTTCCTTATTTCAGGGGTTGCGGTGGGCCCACGTGCTCTTTGCATTACCTTTGTTGGTGGACCCGGAGGAAATTATCTTACTCTATGAAAATTGTAATTTGCATTTAGGCATCGTTTGGAAAATAGGAAGTAAAAACATAGAAATTCTTTAATTTATAAAGGAATCAAAACCACAAGAAATTTTTCAAAGGGCCGTTTGGATATCACGCGGAAAAATACATCAATTGTAGACATAGGAAGATTAAAACATGAGGGTGAGACCTCATGTTTGATTTTCTTCAAAATTCCTATAGAATAGCCTATCTCATAGGAATTTCAAAGAAATCTAAATCTCATATTCCTTTGTTTCAAACACTACCAAAGGATATTGTTCTGTAAAATTCATATCCTTCAAAATTCCTACAGTTTTCCTTTATTTCGAACGGAGCCTTAGCAGTTCTTTGAGCCCAATCTTATATATATTTTCTTCATGCAAACTCAGTTTCAATATAGTGCAAGACTTTTTAAATATGGTTTATATTACTAACGAGAACAATGTTTACAAAGTAAACCATAATCAAAGAAAAAAACTCGCCAATGTCATAGCCAAACTCGCCACCGTAGCTCTCGTTTGTGATGGACGACACCGACAAATTCATCCACTAAAGTAGCTACAAAGACCTACGATGGACGACACCGACAAATTCCAAATTCATCCACTGAAGTAGCTGCAAAGACCTACAAAAGGTAATTTGAATCGCCGCTATAATAGTATAATATAATACTTTTTCGTTTTAAATTAGATGATTTCCATTTGCTTAAAGTAGATTTATGTGGACATGTTACAAATTTAGATACATCTAATTAGAAAATCAGCTAAACTCAGCCAGGACATCAACATGACAACGGACAACAGAGGAACAAACACGTCGTCCATGTAGAAGCAACTAATCGTTCATAAAAAGTATGCTTTTGTTTATGACACAACTAAAGCAACATCTAAATATCTACTCCCTCATTTCAAGTTAGATGACTTCTATTTCATCTAATATGAAACAGAGGGAGTACTACATATATTCCTATGAATTCTGCTCGTATAGTATTCAGCATACATCATGTCATATAATTCCAACTTTTTAACCAGTCAAGTAATGTTCTCCTGCTAGAAAGAAGAGTCCGAAACTCACATCACATATAGGAAGTTGAAACCAACAATGCAGAAACATGAGGTAACAACGACTGGTTGGAACGATGCAGAAATATGAGGCAACAACGACTGGTTATATATAGAGAGTTCAGGCATTCAGAACAGTTCACATCCATGAGAACAAGCAGACGAAACGAAACCCATATATGCAGAGTTCAGAGGCTAATTATATTACATTCACCCAAACCTAAACGAGATACCAATTAAGGGTTTCTTAAGGTCGCATGATTCAGAGTACAAGGTCTTAGCCAAACATCAATTTATCATTAAACTTGCCAAGACAAACTGTCTTGAAAGCCTGAGCTCCAGTCAGGTGTGAGCGAGCTTCACTTCTTGCCTCGCAGCTTTGTGCCAAGAGCCCGTTCCAGCTTGCCGATGATCTGTTGGTTCGGGATTCCCTTGCCTGACTCGTACTCCTGGATGACTTGCGGCTTCTCGTTGATCATCTGCTAGCCCAACAATTGACCTCCATGTGAATAAAGGCAGAGAGGATACAGATTACAAGTTGGCAGTGAAGTGAGATTCATCATACCTGTGCAAGCTGTGCCTGTGTGAGTTTCTTGTCCACTCTGCCTTGCATGATGCTCTTCTTCAGGTCTGACGGGACACGGTCATCTGTTACAGAAAACTCCCAATGGTTAAACATTTACAGCCATATAAGACATTGACATTGATTTAAGAGACATGTTGCCTGTGAATTATCAAATAATCAGGAGCACTCATAGATCCTAATTCTTTTAAGTAAATCTCACGCTAACAATAGCAGTATTCGTGTTGTGTAACTTATGTTTTGAATAACCACCCCTCTAATGGTAGAGCTACAAATAAAAATAACATGAATCACATGCTCATAGAATAATGCAGCAGAACGCAAGACGCATCCAAACAACAGGTTTAATTAGAAGGACGGTAAATCCTAGAGGAACTTATTTTCCTTATGATCAACAGTTCAATTGGCTCAAGAAAGAAAATAGTGGTAGAATCCTAGGAAAAAATGTGACTTCGACACCACAATTTCTTTAATTCCAAACCTTAAACAGTGAGTAAGCACATGGTGATTGTAGACAAATTAGGAATAAGAGTTGCCTCAGTAGTGTGGACACCCAACAACCAAGCATAACATTATTCCAAACCTCAAACAATTCACTGAACAATGATTAGAGCATGATAGTAGATTACGAATATGAGTTGTCTAAATAGTCTGCACCCAACTAAGCATAACATTCGTTTACTAGATATACTGATTTATCTCAGAGACGGTCCAGAGTAGTCGCATGTGAATGGATTAAGAAGGGAAACCAGATCTAATCATCAAGTTACAAGCATATATTTGTACAAGTTGTTCTGTAAAACAAAGGCAAACAATATGCCATATTTTACACATATTATAAGATTCAGTTGAGATGCATACACACAGCACATATACGATATGTTTGGACAAAGTGGAACAATTAACTGTTAGCGATTAGTCTTAATGGAGAGGCAAAAATGTATGGGACTCACGAGCAAGATTCTCTGTATCATCATCAAGCCTCTTTGTGTTGAGCGAGGTGCTGTTATTAGCAGCTCTGTTTGTCCCAGCATTATCTGCATTCATAAATAATGTTATCTGAGTTAAATCTATACAATATTATTCTAATTTATCTATCTCTAGTTCTCAACAAACTGTGCAACGACAACATGTATAGAAATCTGCTCATGGAATGCAAACTTATCTTTGCCACAGCACACAACCATGTTTTACAAGATAGCACATACTGATCATGTGCAAGCATTTATGATGGACACAAGATCATAGAAAAGCTAGCAAAATATCTCATCAAATAAGATAAAGGTATTCCATGACAACCTTTCACTTCAATGGCAGCCACTTTACGGATAATGAGCGAGAAGGTAATGATCAATCCAGCATGGAGGGCATATTGCAACAAACACCTAGACTGTAGACATTCATGACCACAATTTTCACAAAAAACAAACAGATAAGCATATGAGGTGTAATGGTGCACTGAAAGTATATTATGGCTTCTAATAGCAATGTAAAATCCATATGAAGTTAAAAAAGATTTACAAAGCATGGATCTGCAATGGCACACTTGAACGTGATATGTGTGCACTAAACACATGTGTAATGGTGCACTGAAAGCATATTATGGCTTCTAATAGCAACGTAAAATCAATATGCAGTTAAAAAAGATTTACAAAGCATGGATCTGCAATGGCAGAAATTTCAATGAAATTCAAACACCACGAAACAAAAGAGAAAAACCTTTCCATGAATAGTAGCCAGGTCTACTGTTCACATCAAATTTGACTTGCTACTATTCACATAATAATTTACCAATTTTGTTTCTCAGTGTGACCGAAATTTCATGACAAGGTAGACGCATGTTTTCAACAATTCAACATCGTTCAATTATGCAGAAAACTTCTATAAAGATTACAGGTGCAAATTAATTGAGCATATGGGACACTAGTACACCCCAATCCTGTTAGTAGGCACAACACTGCCCCAACACGGCATGTCGATATTACATCCATCCAGAACCCAGACATCATGAATACACCAGAATTCTACTTATACAGATCTTTCCCCCAACATATCGCAGGACGTTATCAACGCTTTTTATAACTTACATGCTGAAAATATGGTTGACACTGTAATCCACAGTAGCAGTGCGCAATCAACATTGCAAATAAAGTAAATGGGTCACTGCTACAAGGATCAAACCCCCAGTAACCGTATGCCCTCACCTCACATTCAATACAAGTGTTGCATCATTGCAAACGAAACACTGTAAATCATAAAAGACAGGAAAATAATTAGGTACTAATCACCATGGAGGGACCAAATAAACAAGACTGCGCGCTAGCCTTCTAGAGCAAGGATATATAAAACAGCGGAATTGTTCTTCCACAGAACCTACTGATTTATTCTCCACCCGAAAAAACGGAATTGTTTATTCGCACAAAAAACCCTAGGGAACCATGAACATGCTTCAGGGTTGGTTAACCACACATATCTCCCCAAAACTCGAGGAAATCAGTAAATCCAAGCCCCTCCTCACATTCGCGTAGGGAAACCAAGCGCCTGCCTACTCGAGAGTCGAGTCGAGACGAACTATCTACCCACCAGCACCCCGCGGCCAAACCAAATCCACCGCGCGCGTGATGCGAAATCTGTAGTATAACTCCGAGGCAGCTAGCGCTTGGAGAAGTTGGGGTTGGGAAGGGACGATACGTACGCTTCTTGAGGATGTCGATGTCGGCGCCGGCGCGGCGGGCGGCGTTGACGGCCTTCTCGTCCTTCTTGGCGGCGGCGTTGGGCAGCTTCTTGCGCACGACCACGGGCTCCCAGTCCTGGGTGGTCGGCCCGACGCGGGACATCCTGCTCCTGCTGCGGGACGCTCGGGGGTCGGCGGGGCTAGCTAGGGTTTTGCGGAGGTCGGAGACGAGGAGGAGGAGGAGGAGGAGGAGAGGACGGAGTGATCGGGGTTGAGTTAAATCCATCTGCAGTCACTGAACTTCCGGGCGATGGTCAATACGGTCACTGTACAACGGAAATACGCAGCTACAGTCATTGAAGACGTCGCGCTGTGTCACACCCGGTCACCGCCTGTGTACGCGCTCCGTATTTGCTGACGTGGCTAGTGCGGAACCCACGGTCAGCGACACATTGTCTGGGAGTGCACATCATTTTACAGAAAACCCCTCCGCCATCGTGGATCCGCATAAATCGTCCAGTGATTCCTAATAAATTCCCAGGCTTTAAACAAGCAAGGAATCAATCTGTGCTGCTTCGACCATCCCATTCTTGCAACTCTCATCTCCCAGACTACTCTAATCTCGTTGTACTCTCCATTGATTAGAACGCAAGAGTTCTTGCTACTCTCGATCAGTTGATTACAACGTGTTCCTCCTCCATGGCTACCGCGCCAGCTCGCCGCTCTTCCAGGGCTTCCCCGACCGCCACCTGCCCTGCCGGAACGTGTCCGGGATGGGTTGCGGCGACTACTACGGCTACCCCGCCTGGGACGACTACTACGGCGTGGGAGCTGCCGGAGGCGAACCGGGGCTTCTGCGGCGCGTCGTGGACCGGCATGACGTGGCCTCTCCCGTAGAGCCGTAGGAAGCCGAGCGCGCCGACTTGGGGCTCCGACGGCGGCGCGCTGCCTTCCAGCACACGCACCACCGCGTCCATGCTGGGCCGCTGCGCGGGGTCCTGGTGCAGCCAGCACAGTGCGAGGCGCACGGCGCGCGCAGCCTCGTCCTCGCTCACACGTCCCTCCACCCTCGGATCGACGAGGTCCAGGCACCTCCCCTGCTTGTGGAGCTCCAGCTCCACCATCGGGAAGTACTCGTCGCCTCCTCGAGCCACTCGGGCGCTGAGCCACTCGGGTGCGATGGTCCGAAGCTGTACACGTCTGCACGTCTCCGGCTTCACGTCGCAGTGCACGATCTTCTGGTCGCACCCGGTGTACAGGTACGCGAGCCCGCGTGCCGCGTCGAGCGCCACCTCCAAGCGCTCCCCCCACTCCAACGCCGGCCCGATCCCAGATTGAGCACGCGGAATTCGGCCAGCGGAAGGACCACGCGGAACACTAGCGCGCCGTCGGCGGCGAGCACGAACAACCCCGACACGTTGAACGACATGGACGCCGCGGCGACGTTGCGGTCCTTGAACGACCGACCGTCGTTCGACAGCCGCCAGTACGTGGACCCCTGCCACGTGAGCACCACGTCCGACGCGGCCACGGCGAGCCGGTAGTCTCCCTGGCCGAAATCGCTGGGCTCCTCGCCGACGTCAGGTACAAGCCGGTGCGCAGCGGCTGCCCCGGGAGCAGCGAGTCGGTTGCGGCGTCGAACGACTGCCACAACGTGGCGTTCCGAGCGTCCAGCAGCTGCAGGTTCCCGTCGTCCCGTACGGTGGCCCGCGTCGTCGCTGACCAGAGCACCGTCGCTCCGTCCGCGTTCGTCGAAGGAAGGAAAGCCTGGCGATTTATTACGAATCACTGGGCGATTTATGCGGATCCACGATGGCGGAGGGGGTTTCTGCAAAATGATGTGCACTCCCAGACAATGTGTCACCGACAGTGGGTCCCGCACTAGCCACGTCAGCAAATACGGAGCGCGTACACAGGCGGTGACCGGGTGTGACACAGCGCGATGTCTTCAGTGACCGTAGCTGCGTATTTCCGTTGTACAGTGACCGTATTGAATATCGTCCAAAAGTTCAGTGACCGTAGATGGATTTAACTCGATCGGGGTTCGGGTGGCGACGGTCTCGTGACTCCCGTCTTGTGGTGGGTGGGAGCAGATGGGCCCTGATGGGCCGGCTCTGTGCCGGAGCGGACATGGACCTCGATTTTGTAAGAAAGAGTTTCCGTCTCGCTTTCGACCCGTTCAGCTTCCTGGTCTTGGCTTGATTCAGATCAAATTCCCATACGCCCAAACGAAATTCGGATAAACATCCAGATAAAATGGAAAAAATATTTAGGTTCCTTTTTAGGGATACTTTGGGGCTCTTTAAATGAAGGTTAATAGAAACGCAGAAAATGGTTTTTTTTTGTTAGAATGTAATGGAGATGTTGTATAATTTTTCCCAAGCTGGCGGCTCTCCCGCGGCGACGACACTCGATGTGATAGAGGAGAGAATGAGTTGGAGGGCCCGGCGTGGTGGCGTCGGGGATAAGAGGCGGCGGGGCGCTCGCCTTTGTTGCGGGAGTCGACCAGGCTCGATCAGGGCCATCGGTGGGCCGCAACGACGAAGGAAGGTTGCGTCCTGCGAATTGTCGGGCGGAGGCTCTGACGCGGTGGCAGGAGGTGGCGCTCCTGCTCCTAGTGGTCATGGCATTCTCCCCGGGCGACGAAGCCAGGGCGGCCCCGGATTGATGGCTACGGTATGACGGCTTCTGTAGCATGAGCTGCCACGAGGATACGGCATGCAGACGAGCTCGGTGGTCGGCCACAGACGCGGTCTACTATCTTTCCGTTCCCTAAGCTTTGTGGGCAGATCAAACTTCAGACGAAAGCCTTGCACCGCCTCTGGTCGTTCTCCTTCTTGTTTGCATCGTTATGGAGTCTTGACATCCATCCGAACAAGAGCTTTCTCGAAGAAAAAAACCAAAGTCTACATAATACACATGTCTTTCAATCCTCCGTGCGTACATGCATTTCTATCATATTCATGTTGTTGAAAACGGTTATACGAGGAGTGACGTATTCCGCCCGTATGTGTAACTTGTATGTCGTGTACACCTGTTATATAAGAGATCAAGGGTGAAGGCTTTAGCCTCACCGAAACCCTAAACCTATCTTAACTTGGTATCAGAGCCTCGTGCTCGTTTCCGCGCCGCCGCCGCCGCGAGTCTCCTTCACGCCGCCGCCGTCGCGAGTCTCATCCGCGTCGCGCCGTCTTCGTCGTGATGACTTCTTCCGCTCTCCAGTCCATCTCAGCCGGAGCGATGTCTTCTGCCTCCGCTGCACCAACGACCGTGCCAGCGCCTCCCGTTCGTCTCGACTCCAACAACTTCATGTTGTGGAGAGGTCTGACTCTCCCCAATCTGTCGGGTGCTGGCCTTCACGGCTACCTCGATGGGACCGAAGTTGCTCCTGCCAAGATGATCAAGCAGGGAACAGGCGATGCCGCGATTGATGTCAAGAACCCAGCGTACACTCGCTGGTGGACAACGGACCAGAGAGTTCTCGGTCTGTTGCTCGGCTCGATGGAGCCTGATATCGCATGCCAGCTTATCGGGTGCGCAACCTCTGCGGCAGTGTGGCTAGCCGTCCATGCCATGTTCGGCGCCCAAAGCCGCGCCAACGTTCGTCATATCAAGCGCCAGCTTCAATCCACGCGGAAGGAGGATATGTCCGCCGCGCAGTACATGCACAAGATGAAAGCTCTCGCTGATGTCATGGCGGCCGCCGGATCTCCCATCTCCGATGATGACCTCGTCGACTACATCATCACCTGCCTCGGCGGCGCGTTCAACGCGATCGCTGCATCGCTCACCGTTGGTAATAGATCGGTGTCGTATACTGATTTCTACTCTCACATCCTCTCGTACGAGGCCCTTCAGGTGCAGCAAGCTCAGGCCGATCAGGCGGCTGAGTGGTCATCCTCGGCGAACGTCGCGTCGCGACCTGGCCCCTTCATCAACTCTGGCCAGTCGCGTGCTCCAGCCCCGACTCCATATGGCGGGGGTCGTCCTGCTGGGAACCCTTACCAGCAAGGGCAGAATCAGCCGTACAACGGTGGTCATGAACGCCAACAGTCCGACGGCTACAGTGGTGGTCAAGGGCAGCACGGTGGTGGAGGTCATGGCCGCAAGAAGCAGCGTCCTCGCTGCCAGCTTTGCGGCAACTGGGGGCATATGGCCGCCGACTGCCGCAACCGCTACAACCATGATTTTCGCCCCACAAACAACAACAATCAGCGTTATGTTAACGTTGCTGCCACGAGCTCCAACCCCACCCCTCCCTGGTTGATGGACACCGGGGCGACAGATCACTTCACCAATGATCTCGAGCGCCTTCACACTCACGAGCGCTATGGCGGGAGAGACAATGTTCAGGTCGCCAACGGTGCAGGTTTGTCTATTTCGCACATTGGTCATTCATCTTTAGCCGGTTCTTCTCTTAATCTGAACAATGTCCTTCGTGTCCCTCAAATCCATCAGAATCTTCTTTCAGTTTATCGTCTAGTTTGTGATAATGACGTGTTCGTTGAGTTTCATCGTCATTTTTTTCTGTGTTAAGGACAAAGCCACGAGGAGAGTACTTCTTCACGGTAGAAGTCAGGATGGTCTCTACCCGATTCCGCTCAGCCGAGCCTCCTCCTCGCCATCACCCCACCAAGCTAGTTCCAGTGTCAAGGTCACCTCGTCCCAGTGGCATCAGCGTCTCGGTCATCCATCAAATAATGTAGTGCACAACATTGTTTCGCAACATAGGTTACCTTTTGTGTCATCAGAAACTTTTGTATCAGTGTGTGATGCCTGTCAGCGCGCCAAAAGTCATCAATTACCATATAATTTATCGGATCGTATTTCTACTATGCCTCTTGAGTTAATCCATTCTGATGTGTGGGGTCCTGCTATTGGTTCTTCTGGTGGTTTTAAATACTATGTTAGTTTTATCGACGATTATTCCCGATTCTGTTGGATCTACCTTCTTAAAAACAAGTCTGATGTCGAGCAAGTTTTCTACGCTTTCCAGACTCATGTTGAGCGTCTTTTAGATGCTAAGATAAAATGTGTTCAGTCTGATTGGGGCGGTGAATATCAAATTACACGTATATTTTCAGCGCACGGGTATCTCTCACCGTGTCTCTTGCCCGCATACCTCTCAGCAGAACGGTGTTGCTGAACGCAAACACCGTCATCTCGTGGAGACTAGTTTGGCTCTCCTTGCTCATTCCTCGGTTCCTTTGCGTTTTTGGGATGAGGCCTTCTTGACTGCGTGCTATCTCATAAATCGGATGCCTACTCCCGTTTTGCAAAAGGATACTCCTCTTCATCGCCTGTTCCGGGTTCCGCCGAATTATGACTTCCTTCGCACTTTCGGTTGTGCTTGCTGGCCTAGCCTTCGTAAGTACAATGCGCACAAGTTAGATTTTCGGTCCAAACTTTGCGTGTTTCTCGGCTACAGTGCGATGCATAAAGGTTACAAGTGCCTAGATAGAACCACGGGTAGGGTTTATATTTCTCGAGATGTCGTCTTCGATGAGTCGGTTTTTCCGTATGCTACACCTGGTGTTCAGGTCACGCTTCCGGCCCTATATGAGGCTATCACTTTCCCATCGTCGGAACCGGCTACGAATGAACATGTGCGCAAATATGACTTATCGTACCTGTCTACTAACCCGCCCGTTGCGGATCATGTCTTGCCGCAGCCGGGTACCTCTGTTGTGCAGGGTGCCACTACTCCCGTGATCGACGTGCATGCGATCGACGTGCATGAGGGCGCACCGCCCGATGCGCCCAGCTCACGTACCGCGTCGCCCGACCCGGCCTCGCCCAGCACCTCTGGCCCGTCTTCTCCCGAGTCGCCAGATGGGCCACCGTCTCCGGCCCACAACTTGCAGCAGTCTGCGTCGCCTCTCGCTGAGCTAACTCCAGCCGCGACGCCCTCGACTGCTGCCTCTGCCCCGTCGCCAGCTCCTGCCCCGACTCCTGGTTTGACAATGGTCACACGGTTGCGTGATCACACCTGGCGTGCCAAAGAACTCAAGGACGGGACTATTCGCTATGATGAGCGACGTCGTGCATTCTTCGTCGTTCCCTCGTCGCATCGTGATGCCCTTCGTGAGCCCGCTTGGAAAACAGCTATGACTGAGGAGTTCTCCACCTTGCGTCGGACAGGTACCTGGAATCTTATTCCTCGTCCACCCGGTGTGAATGTTGTGGGCAGCAAATGGGTGTTCAAGACCAAGCACAAGCCTGATGGCTCGGTTGATAAGCACAAGGCGCGGTTGGTAGCCCGCGGTTTCACTCAACAGTATGGGATAGACTATGGTGATACATTCAGTCCAGTGGTTAAGCCGGCGACAATTCGCCTGGTTTTGTCTCTTGCTGTGTCTCGCGGATGGACCCTTCAACAAGTTGATGTCAGCAACGCCTTCCTTCATGGTTTTCTGTCCTAGGATGTTTACATGCAACAACCGCCTGGTTTTGAAGATGCTCAACATCCCACTCATGTTTGCAAGTTGCAGCGTGCTATTTATGGTCTTAAGCAGTCTCCCCGGGCATGGTATGCTCGCCTGAGCTCCCTTCTGATTCAGCTTGGCTTTGTTCCTTCGAAGGCTGATACCTCCTTGTTCATATTTTCTCAAGGGGACGTGTGTCTATTTATGCCGATCTACGTAGATGATATTGTCATTGCTGGATCGAGTTCTGTGGCGGTGGATAAGCTGGTGCATTCTCTATCTGATGCCTTTCCCATCAAAGATCTTGGTCCTTTGGCTTACTTCCTTGGACTTGAAGCGTCTTTCAATTCTGGGGGCATGACCATCACTCAACGCAAGTATGCCTTGGATCTCTTACATCGAGTGAGTATGGAGAATTGCAATCCTACTTCCACCCCTTTGTCATCTACAGAGCCGCTTGCGCGACATACTGGTGAGCCTCTGGGTACAGTTGATTCTTTCCGGTATCGCAGCGTTGTCGGTGGCCTTCAGTATTTGACACTCACGCGTCCAGACATCTCATTTGCGGTTAAAAAAGTGTGTCAGTTCCTCTCCCAGCCTACAGAGATACATTGGGAAGCTGTCAAGCGAATTTTACGCTATGTTAAGGGAACTCTGAACACTGGTTTGACTATCCGCAAATCTCAATCCACAGGGATCAGTATCTTTACGGACGCAGATTGGGCAGGGTGCCCTGATGATCGTCGCTCCACTGGAGGTTTTGCAGTCTTTGTTGGATCAAACCTTATCTCGTGGAGTTCTAAGAAGCAGCCTACTGTCTCTAGGTCCAGTACAGAGGCGGAGTATAAGGCCCTTGCTAATGGAGCTGCTGAAGCCATGTGGGTGGAATCCCTACTCAAGGAACTAGGAGTTCCTCAGCAGCGTATCCCCATCCTTTGGTGTGATAACTTAGGGGCTACTTACCTAACAGCAAATCCGGTGTTTCATGCTCGTACCAAGCACATTGAGATAGACTTCCACTTTGTACGAGAGCGAGTCGCCGCTGGTGCTATGGAGGTGAGATTTATCTCTTCAGGTGATCAATTGGCTGATGTGTTCACCAAGCCAGCCACATGACAAATGTTAGACCGTTTCAGAACCAATCTAAATCTTGTATGTAATAGTTTAGATTGAGGGGGAGTGTTGAAAACGGTTATACGAGGCGTGACGTATTCCGTCCGTATGTGTAACTTGTATGTCGTGTACACCTGTTATATAAGAGATCAAGGGTGAAGGCTTTAGCCTCACCGAAACCCTAAACCTATCTTAACTCATGTATCTTATGTGGAACTATGGTTTTTCTTAGCATGGAAATCCTCCGTTTTGAACTGTTTGATGCGGCCTGGCTAACTCATTAATGGAGTCCATGTATGATCGAGTTAACCACTACTGAGCACCGGCCGGCCAACAATCTTTCGATGTATTCCGTCTTCTGTTCATACCTTTTCGGCTGGCCGTTGTATCTTTCCTGTGAGAGATCACGATACATAGTTCACGAGCGGCATGCATATGCCGTCCTAGCAAGCTATAGCTCCTCGTCGATTGATCACGAGCCATGCCATGCATCGACCGATGGATCGATTCACTTTGCTACCCTGCCTACGTACGCTTGCTAGCTAGCTATATAAGCGTATGTAGTATGTATGCATGCTATTGTCAACCGTGGAGATCGAAGACAATCATCAACAATGCTAGTGAGATCCATGGGTTCCGATCATCTCCATCGACGGGTAGTGGTAGCTTGTTTGGTGGCACTAGTCATAGCGCACATGGCGGCGCCGTCAGTGGTAGTGCAGGCGACGCAGAATCAGCATCAGATGGTGCCGTGCATGTACATCTTCGGCGACTCGCTGGTGGACAACGGCAACAACAACAACATCCTCAGCCTCGCCAGGGCCAACTACCGTCCGTACGGCGTCGACTTCCCTGACGGCGCCGCCCCGCCCGGCCGCTTCACGAACGGCCGCACCATGGTCGACCTGCTCGCCGACCACCTCGGCTTCCGCCCTCCTCTCATCCCGGCCTACGCCATGGCGCAGCCAGCCGACTACGCGCGCGGGCTCAACTTCGCGTCGGGCGCCGCCGGCATCAGGCCGGAGACCGGGAACAACCTGGGTGGGCACTACCCGCTGTCGGAGCAGGTGCAGCACTTCCGGACGGTGGCGCAGGGGCTGGCCCCAGAGAAGAAACAGCAGCTGGGGCGGTGCATCTACTACGTGGGCATGGGCAGCAACGACTACCTCAACAACTACTTCATGCCCGACTACTACACCACCGCCCGGAGCTACGACCCGTCAGCCTACGCCGCGCTCCTCCTCGGCGATTACGAACGTCAGATCACCGACCTCTACGCTCTCGGCGCCAGGAAGTTCGTCATCGCCGGCGTCGGCCAGATCGGCTGCATCCCCTACGAGCTCGCCAGGGTCAACGACGACGGCCCAGGCCGTTCTCCTCCCGCCGGCATCGGCATTGCCGTCCCTGGCATCACCATCAGCGTCGGCAGCAGCGGAAACGCAAGCAAGAGGAGCGGCCGGTGCAACGAGGAGATCAACAGCGCCATCGCCATCTACAACAAGGGGCTGCTAGCCATGGTGAAGCGCCTCAACCGCGGGAACCAGATGCCGGGCGCCAGGCTCGTCTTCCTCAACGCCGTCAACAGCGGCAAGGACCTGGCGGCCAACGCGGCGGCGTACGGGTTCACGGTGCTGGACCGCGGGTGCTGCGGCGTGGGGCGGAACAACGGCCAGATCACGTGCCTGCCCATGCAGAGGCCCTGCGACGACCGGAGCAAGTACATCTTCTGGGACGCGTTCCACCCCACGGAGGCGGCCAACAGGATCATTGCCGGCAAGGTGTTCAACTCCTCATCGACCTCCGATGCTTACCCCATCAACGTCAGCCGCCTCGCCGCCATATGAATGTCGATCAATCAGATCTCTGTGTAGCTGTTTATTTATCCATCGTTGTTTTCAATTCAAAATTTGTCCGTTGTCTCTTTTTTCATGTCCGTGACTGTTACTCCGACTTAGGGGTGTAAATGGATTGGACCAGATCGGATTTGATTTTACCATATCATTTACTACCATATTTTTTTCCTTGGATTCAAATCGGATTGGATAAGAAACGGTTACGGATTCGGTTGTGGAATATATGATCATGTATTCGAAACGGAAACGGAGCATAATTGGGGTGGAAATAAAATTAATTGAATTGGTACGTTCATATGTACATCGCCAACTCACATTTTAAAAAACAATCGCTTATAACAACCTGATAACCTAACAAAGGTATACTCCATAATCTGTATAATGCCAAATATTGAGGTGTTGTTTTCAGTGGATGAACTTTAAAACGGACTACTGAGGTTATAACCATAGGATAATCCTAATTAATTTACTGAAAGTTCCTAACCATCAGATTATTTGGATTATAATTCATCGGATTACATATCTTATCAGATTATTCAGATTATAACCAACAAACTGCATATCATTTTCTTTAAAACCATCAGATTACATATCATATCCTATACTGTATTGGGGTAATCGGGTGTTCAGTTTGAAATCGGATATCCTTATCCATTCGATGTGTGAGGCATGTCGGCTCCTCCATGTTGTCGTCCTCCTTACCTATTTGGTCTAGCCGGGTCTAAAGGCCAAGATAGTCCACGTGGACATTTGAGGGCAGGCTCAATGACGAGTATGGACCGGGTGGAATAATATTTGGGATTAAACTAATGATTCCTGGAAGGGTAAAATCATCATCTATTTTTTTTAGAGACACCAAAAATCATCATCTATACTAGGATAATAGGAAAATGCATAGAAAAAACACCTGACAATGACCTTGACTATATATTAAGGGAACGAGGATCTTCGAGAGAAAGGGATGAGGCAAAACATAATTTCGTACAAAAACTTTATGTCGCCGCGCTTGGATTCTGGTTTTGTTTTTCCCTCCAAGAATAAATTTACGGACATTCGACACTACGTGAGCCTAAGAGGGAGTTCTACATGTGGCGTTTTTTATTCTCTTTAGTGATCTACGTGGAAGTATCATACGTGCCTTGCGAATCACCAAGCCGCATGCTAACGAAATGAGTTTTAGCTCGCCACTCGCTAGACGCCAAATGGAAGCATTCAAATTAGAAAAAAGTGCCCCTAGTTATTTCTCAACTTTTATTTGCTTTATTATCCAAATCTTCTATCCACCTCTGTTCCAGCGGCAATGGAAGCTGCTGCTTCTCTCCTTGCCCCTCTTCCCCGAAACACCGCCGGCGGCATCAGCTTCCCGGTGCTGTCGTCCACCAACACGTACAATTATGCGCAGCTCCACCTCCCTTTCTCCAGCCTCCTCAACATCAACCCCAGGGGATGCAGTTCTCGCCTCCCACCCTGCCGCGCCTCCCTGAAAGAGGAAGATACCACGCCGCAGTGGCAGCTTGACTTCCTGGGGCCTGACCCTCAGGCGCGGTCCGACGAGGAGGAGGATGACCCTCTCCCCGCCGACAGCAACGACTGGTGCGTCCGCGCACGCCGTTCCGCGCTGCGCTCCATCGAGGCAAGGGGGCTCTCGCCGACGCTTGAG
Source organism: Poa annua (assembly GCA_026929855.1). Taxonomy (NCBI): domain Eukaryota; kingdom Viridiplantae; phylum Streptophyta; class Magnoliopsida; order Poales; family Poaceae; genus Poa; species Poa annua. The sequence goes on from CM049428.1 coordinate 11,150,695, forward strand.
AGGATGGTCTCCCCGCCCAAGAAACTCAAGAACAAGAAAAAGAAGAAGCAGAAGAAGATTCTCAGCAAGAAGCCTCGCAAGGACGATGAGCTGCTAGACGAAGACGAGGTCGATGGTGACGTGGAGGAGATCTTCGCCGTGCAGGACGGCCTCGACCTCAGGGTCGCGCAGCTCGCGGACGGGGTGTTCGACGAAAAGCGCCAGAGGAACAGGGAGCACTTCATCCAGACGCTCTCCAGCTTCTCGGCTGCGCCGTCCAACAGGAACAAGGAGGTCTCCCTCAACCGGGACATCGTCCAGGCGCAGACTGCCGAGGAGGTGCTCGCGCTAACCGCGGACGTCATCGCAGCCGTCGCCAAGGGTCTCAGCCCCTCGCCACTCACCGCGCTCAACATCGCCACCGCGCTCCACCGCATTGCCAAGAACATGGAGGCGGTGTCCATGATGCAGACGCACCGGCTCGCCTTCGCACGGCACAGGGACATGTCCATGCTTGTGGGGCTGGCGATGTTGTCCCTCCCCGAGTGCTCACCGCAGGGTATCTCTAACATCTCCTGGGCCTTGTCCAAGATTGGAGGTGACTTGCTCTACTTGCCAGAGATGGATAGGATTGCCGACGTGGCCATTTCCAAGGTTGAAGAATTTAACGCGCAGAATGTTGCCAATATCACCGGAGCATTTGCTTCGATGCGCCAATCAGCACCAGACCTTTTCTCGGCATTGGCCCAAAGAGCAGCACAACTGGTGCATACCTTCAAGGAGCAGGAGCTTGCTCAATTCTTGTGGGGATGTGCTTCTCTTAATGAATGCCCATATCCTTTGCTCGATGCACTTGATGCTGCTTTCCAGGATGCTACCAGCTTCAAATGTCATGTAGACATGCGGCAGCAGAGCAGTGGCAAAGAAATTTCGAGCGAAGAATATGGTAACAATGCTCATGCCCTCAACTTTAGCCGAGATCAGCTTGGCAATATTGCTTGGTCCTATGCTGTTCTTGGGCAACTAGACCGCCAGTTCTTCTCGCATATCTGGAGAACTCTGAGTCAGTACGAAGAGCAGCGAGTCTCTGATCAGTATAGGGAAGATATAATGTTTTCATCACAGGTTTATCTCGCAAATCAATCTTTGAAGCTTGAGTACCCACATCTTGATATGGGTTTAAGAGGTGATCTGGAAGAAAAAATAACAAGAGCGGTGAAAAGCAAACGGTTCAATCAGAAGACGACCTCCTTATTTCAGAAAGACGTTGGTCGTCTTCTATATACTACTGGCCATGAATGGGTTAGAGAATTTACAGTTGATGGTTACACTGTTGATGCGGCATTAGTTGATGAGAAGCTTGCTCTTGAGATAGACGGGACAACACACTTCTCAAGAAATTTAGGTATGCTTCATTTCTGATAGAGTTATACGTTGTCCATTTGTTTCTTGTTTCCCTACATGAGCCCGGGTCTCAAAAGAGAAACTAATACAAATTTGTACTTATTTTGCAGGCACACCACTAGGCCACACATCATTTAAAAGGCGGTACATAACCTCTGCTGGATGGAAACTAGTTCCCTTGTCTCACCAAGAGGTTAGTCTTAGCTGGAAGATGGTGACCACTAGTAATAAAAGTATTGCTATTGTTTAATCTGTGATTGTTCACATTTTATTTCCACTACTCCATAGTGTGTGATATTCCTGGAGTTTCATCTGCCACTGTCTGAAATAATATGCTCACTATTCGTATAATTCATTTGATATCTCAACTTATTTACTCGAAAACACCATGTGATTTGTTTCATCGTGAACTTTTGTCTATTATTCATGTTTTTTTCAAAGAAAGAAACTTATTGAACTTTTAGAAGGAAAATAAACACAGTGTAGTTGTTCTGCATTTAGTGCTGTCATATGAACTCTCAGGAAATTTGACATTTCTTGACTTGGATTTCAGTGTTAGTTCTGAAGTCCCTTGAAGAAGTGATAATATATTAACCTATTGTTTTCCCTAACAATCACAGTGGGAGGAGCTTCAAGGGGAGTCTGAGCAAATGGAGTACTTGAGGAAAATTTTGGGCATTGATGCAGAATAAGTACAGCACCTGGACATTCGACAACATGAGCTCGCCCACATTGAAGAAGGCCCCTGGAATTGCATTGTAACTTAAGAATTGGTAGATCCATCTTTCAGCTTTGTAGGATCTGCATGTCATAAGCTGTGTGATGAGAATAAGTTATGTGTCATCTTTAGAAAGCTAAATCTATGTGTAGCCTGAGCTATTCTGTTTCATATACTAATTTTTGGGAGCTGTTTGGTACTGAAACATATAAGATGGATCAGGTTGCAATATGTTATCCTGACTGAAAACTCCTGGAGAAAACGTGACACTGTCAGTTATACAGCATTTGACTGTTTCAGTAGTGCATGGATTATAAGCTGGATCTTATGTTGAAGTGCAAATGTTCAAGTTTTGAACTACCATACAAAGAGGAACACAATTCATTTCATTTTTCCAGAATGTAACAATTACATATGCAACATTTACTGATGTATTCTTGACCGCAGCATTGCGAACATAATGTTTTAATCATCCATGATAAGCCTCTGCATCATAAGCTCCACAACAGCCGGGGCATCAACTGTGACAGCAACCTTCACGGTCGGCTTACCACACCACGCTGTTATCTCCCCATACCTTTTCTTGGTATTGTCGAAAACTGTGAGACCTTTTGTAATTCCATCTGTCTGAACCCTCACTACTCCTTCCGTGTAAGTCATCAGCGCTGGATTTACGGCAGCAAGAAGAGCCGTTGGATCATGAAGATACACTCCTGCAACATTTCATCATACTCACAAAATCAGTCACTCATTTTTTTTTGTCTGCTAGAAATATTTTATTTATTTTATTTTTGCGGGGAGCTAGAACAATGTTAATGTTTCACTTTTTCATCTTCTTATATCTATATTAACCCAACTGACTGTTTACCTTTTGTGGAGTAGGCGTCCATGTGGTAATCATAATAAAGACCCAATATCTTGGACAAGTAGCGTGCATATTTGCTATCAGACTGTTCAATCTTCTTCCTGTCAACATCTGCAGCCACAGTGAGGGAAGCCCACATGTCAAAATATGATATGTTCCAATACATGGAAACTGCTAGTGTTGTATATAGAATTATAGATTCATCCAACCAAATGTGATACATCTATGCATCCTAACCGTCTGGAGACACTCATGATTACATTTTATTGAAACAGTACCATTGAAGCTGAGTAATTGATGTCAATATATTCTAAGCTCGAGGATTACCAGAAAGAACTACTTGGTGAGTTATGTTTATTCCCACGGCCAAAATATCAGCACCGCAGGTGAAGACTATATCAGCAGCGTCAGGGTCGCCAAATATCTGCCAATGAACATAACCAATTATTTAGTGAAGCCAAGATTAAGAATTCTTGAAACTGCAGCATGGAATATGTAAACCAATGATGTATAACAAGAAGTCACAGTGACCTCCAAATTTACCAGGAAGCATGACACTACAGCTTCATCTTTAAAGGTGCTGCATTCTGCGTATTAAAAGCCGGAAGAGTAGTGTTCTGCAAGAGGAGTGACTCACATTTGCCTCGGCTGCAGGGTTGACATTCCCATTAACTGAATATGCACCACCAAGAATAACAATCTGTCCAATCTTGGTGGCGAAAGACGGGTCAAGCTCAACAGCCAGCGCAAGGTTGGTGAGTGGGCCGAGCGCGACGACCGTAACTTGTCCAGGGTACAGATTCGCCTGCTCAACAAGGTAGGCGGGGGCAGATTGATCTACTGGCTTGCCGGTCGGTGGAGGGAAGTTCTGGTTGCCGAGGCCATCCGAACCATGAACAAAATCGGCAATCCGTAGCTTGGTGGCTTTCTGAGTTTGTTTGTTAATTTCATGAGCACATACAGATTCAGTAGAAGTAATCAAGGACTTAAACATTCAGTGCTTCGCCTGATGAATGATATGCTGCTCCCTGCTCAGCATATATACATGCTGTAATTGGATTAGGAAGGTTATACCTTGACTGTTACATGGGATCCCTCTGCGACCGGGATGTCAGTCCTCCCGGCAGCCTCTAGCTGAAAAAACAAATTGACTTAGTAATTAGAACCAGATTCATTCATTCAGATCGTTCAATCAAAACTGCAAGTATATGAGGGAGCTGGCTAACGAGATGCAGCGCGTTGCGCGTGGCGAGGGACGTGTAGACATTCCCGAAGATCGTGGTGAGGGCCAGCACCTCCAGCTCCGGCGACCTCAGCGCCACGAAGATGGCCATGGCGTCATCTGCAGTTCATCGATCGACTCGCCCGTTGCGATGCAAGATTGGTTAGTCCGGCCGCCCGTCTCCGTTGATTCAGGACAAGGGGAGGGTAGAATGGAATTGACACCATGGTGGGATGGATCGACAGGACCAGAGAAAGAAGATGCCATCTTTTTCAGAAAAGAAAGCGAAGATGGGGATGGATACTGACCGATTCCAGGATCGGTGTCGATGATGACCTTCTTTCTCGGAGCTGATGGTGCGGCCGTCGACATCGCTGGACTGGATTCTTGGATCGGGCAGCGTGAGTTTTTTGCAGGCGGGTGCAGAGATGGAGATATACACGTCTCCGTCCCAAGGCAGAGCCGGCGCGGTGCTGACTCGCCGGGGGAGATAGCGAAGCCGGCGGTTGTTGCTGGCAGGTCCACGTGGGTTGGATCGAGCACTGTATATTTTACTCAAAATAATTGGCATCAAAATATTTTCCTTAGTTTTGTAGGAGTGCATAGAAGACAGTCACACACGACTCCACGCGCCCTCCGCTATCACTAGACGCACCACCGAAGCGGGGATAGGCCGGCGGCCGCGAGTACTTTATTTTGACACTGAAAAAATAGGACTTAAGTTCGTCTCAGTGGCAATCCATTTTGAACTGTAAAATGCTTCTATTATGAAAAAACATAATCCAACTGATTCTAAAGATTGTCACCAGTTGAGGTTTGATTTGCATTTAATTAATTTGTTTTCTACGACACTTGAACTGAATTCAGAGTATGTTGTACTGTCAAAAAGATTTTTAAAAAGTCAGGTGTACAATCAGACAATTTATGTATGTACACAATTTTTTTACAAAAGAAGAGATAATTTTTGTGCCATATTTAAAAAAAAGACAGATAGAATGTGTAATAAAATGTTATTCTAAGCACTGAATTTTCCTTTTAATACATAACACAAAAATTATTGTTTTTCATGAAATTTTGTATGCCGACATAAAAGGTTTTCAGTTACACCCAAAAATTTATTTCAGATTTTTTACATTTAAAATTGTTTTTAAAATACGTTTCCCACATTGAGATTAGATGCTACTGCAAGCCAAAACACTGTGCCCCTCATCTCAATCCCTTACTTAAGAATCTCACTAAATACGAGATTGAAAAGCACTATATAAACCGGCTTTTGTTCAAATGGCTTTCTTTTTGTTTTTTTATCTTAGATAAAGCCAAAGCGAGTGATATCTTCTCTATCTAAATAGTACCACCCCACTACTTTATTCTCTCAACATGCAAGCATGCCACATAATCAAGTTTCTAATTGGTCCACCTCATTAAGTCATCCACATTTATCTTTAGCCTATGAGTTAATTTTTGAGCAAAGAAATGAAAGAACTCAATTCATATTCCTTATAATAGAAGATTTTATAATACTCTCTCCGTCCCAAAATAAGTGTCTCAAGTTTGCCCAAAAGTGAAGACCAAGTTGAGACACTTATTTTGGGACGGAGAGAGAATATCACTAAGAAATTTCGCAGCAACGCGCGAGGTGTTATCTAGTTTTATAAAATTATCAGAGCCTTTAAGGTGTCAAAATCGCTTTTTGATATGGCGTTTTTTTTAAGGGGACCAAACTTGGTTGACAGTTTTTCTAGAGGCCATTAATGATTGATAATTTGATAAAGGGGAATTTAGAAAGAGAAATGCATCGACTAGTCATATGCATCTCACGTATTGCGTTGCGTGTCGTGCAGGTCAGCCAATTTAACACGATTTGTTGTATTACGCGATGTGAAATGGGACTTTGTCGGTTGGAATTTGTAAATGTGAAATGAGTTTAGCTGCCGGTCGGCCGGCCGACGGGGCCTGCAGCTTCAATTATTCACACTCACACGTGGTGCACGTTGGGATGCTCCAAAGCAGAGCAAGTGGACGGAGCACGATCGGCCACCAGCAGAGTCGAGTGACGAGTGTGGTGTGGATCATCATCACTCATCGTCGTCATCCCCCGGACGAACACCATATATCGAACCCCAATTCCCCAAGCAGAAACCGACCGCAGACATGGATCGATCGTCGGAACCCATGGCGGAGCTGAAGAGCCGGCGCGTGATCCTGAAGGAGTACGTGGAGGGGTACCCTCGCGAGGAGCACATGGAGCTTCTCCCCGCCGCCGCCGTCGACGAGGCGGCGGAAGGGTCGGTGCTGGTGAAGAACCTGTACCTGTCCTGCGACCCGTACATGCGGCCCAAGATGTCCCGCCCGGCTCCAGGCCAGTCCTCCTACACCTCCGCCTTCGTCCCGGGCTCCGCCATCACCGGCTACGGCGTCTCGCAGGTGGTCCGCTCCTCGCTCCCCGCCTTCGCCGCCGGCGACCTGGTGCGCGGCATCACCGGCTGGGAGGACTACAGCGTCATCAAGCCGCCCTTCACGGGCCTGCTCGCCAAGATTCACCCCGAGTCCGGCGTGCCGCTGTCCTACTACACGGGCATCCTGGGCATGCCGGGGCTGACCGCCTACGTGGGGTTCCACCACATCTGCTCCCCGAAGGCGGGCGAGGCGGTGTTCGTGTCCGCGGCGTCCGGGGCCGTGGGGCAGCTGGTGGGGCAGTTCGCGAGGCTCGCCGGGTGCCGCGTGGTGGGCAGCGCCGGGTCCGACGAGAAGGTGGAGCTGCTCAAGACCAGGTTCGGCTTCCACGACGCGTTCAACTACAAGACCGAGGGCGACGACCTCGCCGGCGCGCTGCGGCGGCGCTTCCCCGAGGGCATCGACGTCTACTTCGAGAACGTGGGCGGGAAGATGCTGGAGGCGGCGCTGGTGAACATGAGGGCGCACGGCCGCATCGCCGTGTGCGGCCTCATATCGCAGTACAACCTGACGCCGGGGGAGAAGGAGAGCGCCGGCGCCGGGGTGCGCAACCTCGAGTGTCTGGTCACGAAGCGGATCCGGATGCAGGGGTTCATCGAGCCCGACCACAAGCACGTGTACCCGGAGTACGAGGCGTGGGTGACGCCGCACATCAGGGAAGGCAGGGTCGTGTACGTCGAGGACGTCGCCGACGGGCTCGAGGCCGCGCCCAGCGCGCTCATCGGACTCTTCCATGGCCGCAACGTCGGCAAGCAGGTCGTCAGCCTCGCGCCTGCTACCAAGGCTTAGCTCGTAGTTAATGCTAATCACTCACTGAGAGATCCTGTTATCGTGCGTTAACAATAAATAAACATCTCAAGTTTTCATTCTCTTCGGTTTGAAGGCGTGTCACAAATAAATATTTCCTCCGTTCGTTTTTATATAAGATGTTTTAGCTATTATCTTTACTACTCCCTCCGTCCATAAATAAGTGTCTCATCTTTGTCAAAAAGAAGATGTATCTAGACATGATTTTGTCTAGATACATCAACTTTTTGACAAATTTGAGACACTTATTTTTGGACGGAGGGAGTATTAAAGCAGAATGCGTGGTATGGTGTCACAATCCAAATGGTGTCACACTTAAAATATCCTCATATTTTAAATTAATTACATGCCATGCCACCTATAAGTTCAGAAAGAAAAAGATACGGAAAAGCTCACGTCGTTTGCCTCCATGGTACGCTCCAACAAAACGAAACGGGAATTAGTTGGAAATCTTGTTCAAAGCAGAAAACGTTAGTTGGAGATCCCCGCCTCTATCGCTCTACCTCCCGCATCCATCGCCGCATCCCCAGCTGCCCTAGCTATCGCTACGAAACTGCACGGCGTTCTCACAATCCTAGCATTGATTGCACATCCTGGTAGCCCCGATGATGAACAGGTCGGGGAGAGCCGGGGCGACCTCCTGCCACTTGGAGATGATGTCGATGGAGCCCTCCTGGACGGACTTGCGATGGCCACGAGATACAAAAGCCACGACAGCACGATGGCGAAGCTCCGGCCAACACCGCCGCCGCGGATGGCCCAGGAGACGTTGCGCCCCATGGCTTTGTTGTCCAGGAGCCGGCCCTTGGTGTCAACTAGCAAGGGGTCCACGACGTGGTCGGCGGCGAGTCCGTGTCTCCGCAGGAGCATGCCGAAGCTGCCGCCACTGAGGTGTCCACCGACGCCCACGGTCGCGCACAGGATCGCTGGGAACGCGAGACGGTCGCTCACCTTCCTGATGGCGTGGTACAGCTCGCTGAGCGTCGCACCGGAGTCCACCCACGCGGTGGCCTGCGTTCCCCGGGTGACGTGCACGGAGCGGAGGCCGCTGAGGTCGACCACGGCGAACGGGGCCGCATCACTGTGCGCCGACCTGTACGAGAAACCCTCGTACATGTGCCGGCGATGCGCACGCGTGGCGCGGTGCCGTCAGCCGCAGACGACGGCGGCCTGGATGTGGGAGGCGTTCTTGGCGTGACGATGCAGAGCGGCCTCGCCGTGGCCGGCGCGAGGAACGTTGGGTTCCAGACGGACGACGCTAGGACCGATACGAACGATGGGGAGCTCCGGGTGAAGAGAAGCTGGTTTGGCATGGACACCGAGAGGCATAGGAGGAAGTCATCTGAGGAAGCATATAGGAAGAGAAGGAGAAGAAGGTAGAGAGAATGAGCATTGCTGGCGCCATGGTTCGCGACGAGGCCATCGAACTCACTATATGCAATGCATGCTAGCCCCAGCAACACGCGACAGAGCCCCAACAGCCTGGCAATGGATATTTGATTGTTTTGATCTATCTGACAAGGTTCGGCGGGGGAGGATATTCTTTGGGGAAGGGTAGTCCGTGTCCGTGGTGGTGTCGAGGAAAGTGATGCCTTCGTGCGACAGGCTATGCTGCTTCTTCGTCTCCGCCCACTCACTCGCTCAGATCTTCCTCTGACCACAGGTCAAAATTTGATATTCCTATATCCGTAGCTCCTTGTACACTTGCATAGGAAGAGAGGAAATGATACTATGGAAATTGCTACCGTATTCCTTCCCTCTTTTTCATATATCTGTAGCTTTGATCTACATTTGCACAATTAAGTGCTGACGCAGTGACGCTGCCTATGATTTCCATTCATTAATTTTTAAATATGAGGAATCATAACCTTCTAAGTTCTGCCTCAGTTTTTTCTCAATCCGCCACTAGGTTTTTGCCTACGAGTACTGTTTTAAATGATAGTTTGCATTCTCAGTAAATGTGTTTTTTTACTGTTTTTCATGATAGTTTGCATTCTCAGTAAATGTGGTTTCAGAATCCTATGTGCTTCCGCGATGACACTCAACCTATATGTGGCTGATCATGGAATCCACGGCAGTAACCACTTGTACTCCATGGCCGCAGCTGGACAAGCACAAAGTGCAAAAATTCCCCCTTCCTTCTTTCCCAGGAATGAAAGCACCTATCATGATGGGAACTATTTTTTCTTTCATGAGCCAGCAAGAGGAAGCATTTGCATTTTCTTTACTATATTTTTTCAGAGTCTCAAAGGTTGAGCTTTCATTTCTCTTGTCGATAAAGATGATTGTCTATACGTTAAAATAGGAACCGTGTACTACGAGAATAGTGACCCGGCCACACCGATGTGGGTCTGGGAAGACAATCCACTCCAGAAGGCAATGAGTGGCTCCACGGGAGTGTCAGTGCTCCATTGGAGCCCAACATGGGTAAATAAAGCATAGCCAGAATAGTTCATTGCCAAACCGTAGCTACCATTTACATGAGATAATAGGACCTTACTAAGTAGAATTAGGATTTCATACTACTCAGAAAAAAATCACTGTTAACTCTGACGAGCTCTGACGACCAGTGAGATCTTTTCTCTAGGCACCAAAAGAAAGCTGCCCTTTGGGGCTCGAGCGGGAGTGCGCGCCACGTGGCGGCAGGGGATCATCGCCCTGACCTCTTACTCTTAAATTCATAAGAAACTATTCGGACAATCTTGGACATATGCATTTGATCTCAAAACCTGACCTCTTACTCTTAAATTCTAACTTTGAAAAGAGTTCAGTTGTTGGAATGATGCAGACTATTTGGTTGGTGTTGACTCATCTGAATCAAGATGGAAAAATAGATAAAGCAGACTGTGAGAATTTTGTCTCAAGAAATCATTCCTTGATGAAGATGATGACTCTCACATACCTTAAGTGTTATGTAGTAAAACCCCTACATAAAAAAGTAGTGTATAAAAAGGGAATGATGGTCTTTTTGTGACAAATACCTTCAGTTTTTTTTCCTTTTCCGATGAAGCAAACCGTTAGTAGATTTTGAAACACACATACCGCTTCCATGATATAGCTCTACTGACATATGTTGTTGCAATCTAAGCATTGAGCATGTTGTTACACATTTTTATATTTTGGTTTATTGAAATCCCATTCTTATATTTTAGTCGTCGTTGTGCAACATGTATCCCGTTGCAACGCACGGGCATTCAGCTAGTACAAAATAAGTGAAAACAAGTTAATATGTCTACATACAAATTTAAACATGTCAATATAGAAAAAGATAATATATCTTATACTATTAAAAAACAGAGCTAATAAATCACTGAGTTCTTAACGGAATGGGTAGATGCTGAGTGCCGACAAAACACAAAACAGCACCCCTGACACAATCCTATTTGTTAAATCACTTATCATATTTCTTAAATATTTAACGGTGTACTCTAGAGGATTTTTTGGCGGGGGTTCTAGAGGATTTGAACGCATAAGCTTTCATACCAACCGATTTTGTTTTATTTCTAGGCCTTTTGTTTAAACAATTACTGTACATCTTTATATACTTTAAAAAAAATCTGAAGTCGTCTTTCCGTGTAAGTGGCCGTACTAATCATGTTCAGCAACACCAGCCAACAACCAGTCTTAAGGCATCTCTACCCAACTACCTTATAATTTAGAGGAGTCTATGAACAATGAACTTTTTTCTTTTAACTTTTCAATTTAGCTTCGTCTGAAAGACCTTTTACATATAGACCTCATCGTTCCCCACTCCGGCACTCTTTTTTTGTAAAACATAAATTTGACGGATTTCATTCAAATGTTTACATATTTAAATAAAAATTAGCAAAATTTAAATTAAACCTAAATCTAATGGTGGTGGTACTTAAAAAAACATAGGGGGTCTCCTCCTTCTCGTTCTTGACGCCGGCGCCGACGTCGCTTGCGGCTGGTCTTTGCGCCGCCTCCTCCTCCTTGACGCGGCGGGTAGGCCCTGTGCGCGGGTTGTGGCCCGTGAGGTCGACGTAGGGCACACCCTTTGACTTGGCGTGCTCGAGCGCCGACCAAGGCGGTGACAACCTGCGTGATGTTTCCTACGTCGAGAGACTAAAAGAACTATAGCATGCCGATGAGTTCAGCGAGGATCGGCGATAGCCCAGCTCCGCCTTCACCTTCATCAGCCTTCCCTTCGCGTGAGAGAAGCCTAATTTCACCATTTTAAAATTTCGCCCTTCACCCCTAATGAATTGTAAAATTTGTAAAAATTTCACAATTCGGTCGGGGTTATATCTGTAAAAAAAGTCAGGAAACTTCAGCTGCATGACACATTATCTAATGAAGTGTCAACTGCATCACACTGTTTAAACCCAAGATGCTTTCCGGTTGACCATTTGCACCCCACCACTCGCTCCAGCTCCAGCCAATGGCATCGCCGACCACCGGCTGCTGCTTGCTCTTCCTCCTCGTGCTCCTCCTCCCCCCCACGGCGGTCGCTGTGCCGCGCAGGCTCCGCGTCCCTTCACTTGACCTAGCTTCCTTCAACGCCTCGGAGCCACCCAGCACCTTCTTCGAGGTTGACCGCCCGATCCGGCCGCCGCCCGGCAGCACGGGGCCCTGCTCCGAGCTGCTCCTCTCCGGCTCCTTCGGCTACACCTACGGCCTGCCTCCTTCCACCGCGGTCTACGCCCCGCCCAAGTGCCTCGCCGCCGCGCGTGCCCGGGGCGGGTCTGTCGCGCTCGCGGTGCTCGAGTGGAGCGCCGACTGCCGCGGCCGCCAGTTCGACCGCATCTTCGGCGTCTGGCTCTCCGGCGCCGAGCTCCTCCGCGGCAGCACCGCCGAGCCGCGACCCAACGGGATCCACTGGTCGGTCTCCCGCGACATCACCAGGTACGCTGCCCTTCTCTCCGACCCCGGCGAGATCGCGGTGTACCTCGGCAACATCGTCGACCACACATACACCGGCGTCTACCACGCCAACCTCACACTCCACCTCTACTTCCACTCCGCGCCACCATCTCCGCAGCATGCCGATCTGATCCTGCCCATCTCGAGAAGCCTACCTTTGTGCGACGGTCAGTGGTTCACCATCGAGAGCTCCACCAATGTGCAGTCAAAGAAGCTTGCCATTCCGTCGAACACCTACAGGGCGGTCCTTGAGGTGTTCGTTTCGTTCCATGGCAGTGACGAGTTCTGGTACACCAACCCTCCCAACGAGTACATCGAGGCTAACGACTTGTCCGGCTACCCTGGCAATGGTGCCTTCCGCGAGATCATTGTTAAGGTCGATGAAGACATTGTGGGTGCTGTTTGGCCGTTTACTGTCATCTACACCGGTGGTGTCAACCCGCTTTTGTGGCGGCCTATCACCGGTGTTGGCTCCTTCGATCTCCCAACTTATGACATTGACATCACGCCATTCCTGGGGAAGCTCCTGGACGGCAAGGATCATGATTTTGGGTTCGGTGTGACCAATGCACTGGATCTATGGTACATTGATGCCAATTTGCACCTCTGGTTAGATCATAAGAGTGGCAAGACCACCGGGGGCTTGGTCAGCTACAATGCCACCGCGTCGGAACATTTGGACTCAGAGTTCAGCGACCTGGATGGGCAGTTCGTGACGAGCGCAAGCCGGCATGTCGCCGCCACCGGGTGGGTGGAATCCTCACATGGAAATGTCACGACAACGGCCTACCAGAGATTCAGCTACAAAAACAGCAACGTGTATAGCGACAATGGCGAAGTACAAGTGGTGAACCAAACGATCGACGCAATGTCCGGTGTTTTCGCCGCCGCCACGAACGGCACGGTGCTGCTCTCGGAAGAAGCTCGCCAGGTCTTCCCGCTCTATGTTTTCTCTGGGACCTCAGATGTAGTGGGTGATGAGTACTCGCTGGTTTCAGTTGTCAAGTTGGGCATCAATGAGAAGAAGAGGGTCTCACTCTCTGGTGGGCATCAAGGTTCCTCCAACAGCTCTCTGCAGAATGCGCAGTCGGCGCGAGGCACCATGAGGGTGAAGAAGAATTTGGTGATTGCTGGGTCGGGGGAGAACCATCAGGTCTACAAATATGTCGGTACCGATGGATGCTACTTCAGAGATGTGAGCAGTAAGGACTACACTATCGTTTTCGACCAGTCTGCTGATTCATGCTTGAAGAGGTCGCGAGATATAGGCTCCAGATTCCCCTCCAGGTTGTCGGGAGGATCTGTTGAGAGCTGAGTCGTCCGGAGTCTGTAACTGTAATAAGAACTGCATAGGCTTATCATATGCATCCATGATCCGTGTTGTAGGTACAGTAGAAATCTTGGAAATTCTCTGAAAACTCATTCTGTTTACTGGTAAACATCAATTGTGTAATTGCCAGCACGAGTTATGATTCGTGTACTTAATAACCACGCTGCTGCCGTTATTACCGTTTACATTGTTTTCTGCATGTGATATTTTAGATTTTACAACCGTCTGATTGGATTGCATTTTGCCTCGGACAGTCTTTCCAGCCTCTCTCTCCAGCTTAGTCACTCATCGCTGGAAAACTAGAGCAATTTCAATATAAAAGAAAGGCACTAGCTACTGAAAGAGCTCTCTTGAGCGACAGTTAATGGGAAGAGCGTGTTCACAAACGTCTTATCAGATTAGCATTTTGGCCTTGGACAGAACGGCTGTTCCGACCTCCATCGACGTATTTCGAATGCACAATTATGCAGTACACATATCAATACACATTACTGGCGGAGTGTCTGTGATCATCCTGGTGATGTGGTGCATCTAGACACACAGGAACGACGTGGTGTTCAGCAAGGTGACGGTTTCAGCAGAAGTGACAACTCAGAGGATATAGGTTGAGATTGGACTTTGGAGGAGGGCGAGGCTTTTTCGCAGCGAGATCTTCCGATGGGGGGGGGGGGGGGGGGGGGGGGGTGAAGGTGAACGGAGGCGAGTAGTCGCCACCGCACGTTGTAAAGCTTTCAGCTTGTTGTATTGTCGCTTGGCCCCTTCTATCTATGAAAATGATATGCCTTTCTATGGCGTATTCTTAATATGCAGCACTGGAGATGTTCTTGCGCTTCATTATGGATAAGTCATGAGGTCATGAAATCGCTGGCAACTAATGTGCGTTGTTCTCTTCGGACCGTAGCATGTCGACTTCCCGTCGGTCTACTACGACAGACTTTACCCGACTCCGGTAGGGAGGGGTGTGGATAGCGGTGTATCTTCGGCTCGCTTCAATGTTTGTAGTCGTCGCTAGGTGGTCCGAAGACCTATTTGTAAATTTTATTACTTCTATAATTCTTGTAACATTGTTGATGATCATTATTTTGGTTGGCCTTTTCGCAAAACAAAAAAACTCTTGACCAAATACTAAAACACACAACTATCATTTTCAAAAAAAGAATGTGTTCAACGTGCACACTTGTGTGAGAATGAGAGAGACGGAGACGAGGGGATTCTGTTTTAAGAAAAGGAGGGCCAAACATATTTTAAAAATCAATATTTACAGTTTTTGGTAAATTCATTAGGAAAATATATTTTATGGTGAATCTTGTAATATATATTTTGTATTGTAAATATATATTTTCTGCATAAAAACATTATCAAACTTCAACAATATTGACTTCTGACGAAATTTTTACGTTTAGTTTTGTGAATCGGAGTGGGTAGTAGTCTAGTAGACAGTTCAGAAGATGACATGACCATTAGAACCCTGTCACTTTTAGAATGTAACCAAGATGCAAATGGCGTCACTAAATCTATACATGCAACACACCAAACCCCAAGCTCTTTGACACTATATTGGTGCAGAGGCTGAGTCTAATTGACATCTTCTCGATATTAATATATTTCTTTTATAGAAAAAAAAACACATCAAACCCAAAATCACGCCCCTGCCATCCTTGAGCTTTCCTGTAATGACGTGATATCAATGTCGTATGTTGAAAAAACTGACCGTCAAGAGGAAGGAATGTGGTGGGTAGCCAGTGGTACCGTGTGCAAGAAGAGCAGGCAGGAGCTGGTGGAGTGGAACTAGAAACATCTTTGGGTTTAGACAATGTGAATGTGATTCAGCTGCCGATATTTTTATATCAGGTGTGGATTGTGATGAAGCTGACATGATTCCAATCAAGAATGAGTATATGGATCCACTTGTACTCCCTGGATTAAACTGTTTTGAGACAGTTTGGATTGTGCGTTTCTTTGTGTGGAACAAGTTTCTGGACAGGGCAAAAATGACCATCGTATTGTACACCATTTTGACAGCATGTGGTACGCGCTATCTGGACAGAGAAGTAGAAAACCCAACACACGAAGTTCAAATTTTGTCTTCAACAACTGATCAGCAACAAAACTCAACTCCACGCCAACAACAAACACATTGCAAATCTTGATCTAGTTCACCTCAGAATATATCATATCGGCACCAGCATTATTTGAGTTGGACGATGTGTGGTACAAGAGATGTCTACGGAAAACATAACCACTGTCTATACTTCTTTGCATACCAAGTTCAGATATATCTGACTGCATCTATCACTCCTACTTCCGATATTTCAAAATAAAAATACCAGTTACAATAATCTCCACACTATCGATGATAATTTATTCTCAAGACGACTATATTACAAATGGAGTGTTTGTAAAGAAAGTTCCAAGTTTCTTACCTATTACAGGAAAAACGGCTAACCTAGCTCTCATCTCAGTTGAAGAGGCAAAGTAAACTGAAGGACGGATAACCCAGCTCCTTACCCTTTCCAGGTACAGTTTCTTCTTGCCGGTTGTCGTTTATTGATGGGAGAATTTCACACCACTAGATGGAGATCTCTTTGAGCAAGAGTCACCAGATTTGTCAGAAATTATAGTGTAATTCCTGCTGCTCACATCCCTTAAGTAGCATCCATCAGTACCCATATATTTGTACACCTGGTGTGTCTTCCCCAATCCACCAACCACCAAATTCTTCTTCACCTTCATAGTGCCGCGCGCTGACTGTGAATTCCGTAGGGAGTGGTACGAGAAACCTAACTTCCCACCTGAGACCATCTTATCGTTGATGCCCAATTTGACTAGTGAAACCAACGAGTACTCATCGCCCACCTGATCTGAGGTTCCAGTATAGATATATAGCGGATACACCTTGTGAACTTCCTCTGAGAGAAGAACAGCCGAAGAATCCTTGACAAAAACGCCTGACTTTGCATCAATTGTTTGGTTGACAACTTGCACCGTGCCATTCGTCGTGTACATATTGCTATTAGCATAGTTGAATCTCTGGTAGAAAGTTGTGGTCACCTCCCCGAATGAGGATTTCACCCACCCGGTTGCAGAGACATGCCGGTTTGCACTCGTGACAAACTTTCCATCAGGCCCAGTGAATCCAGAGTTCACAT
This sequence comes from Poa annua, assembly GCA_026929855.1. NCBI lineage: Eukaryota > Viridiplantae > Streptophyta > Magnoliopsida > Poales > Poaceae > Poa > Poa annua. Next base: position 11,167,507 of record CM049428.1, read on the forward strand.
CCAGCACCAAAGGGGGTGCATCGTAGCTCACTAGGCTCCCTACTGTCTTCTTGCTCTTGTGATCCAACCACAGATGCAAATTGGCATCAATGTACCATACATCCAATGCGTTGGTTACACTAAACCCAAAATTGTGCTCCTTGCCGTCCAGGAGCTTGCCCAAGAATGGAGTGATGTCAATATCATAGGTAGGTAGGTTGAATGAGCCGATGCCGGTGATTGGCCGCCAGAGAAGCGGGTTGATACCACCGGTGTAGATAACAGTGAACGGCCAGACGGCACCGACAATGTCTTGGTCGACCTTAACAATAACCTCCCGGAAGGCACCATTGCCAGGAAGACTGGACATATTGTTGGCCTGAATGTACTCAGTGGGAGGGTTCGTGTACCAGAACTCGTCGCTTCCGTGGAAGGAAACGAACACCTCAAGGACCGCCCTGTAGGTGTTCGACGGAATCGCAAGGCTCTTGGACTGCACGTCGGTGGCGTTCTGGATGGCGAACCACTGCCCGTCGTTGAGAGGCAAGCTTCTCGAGATGGGCACGATCAGATCGGCCTGCTGCGTCAGCGGCGGCGGCGCGGGGTGGAAGTAGAGATGGAGCGTGAGGTTGACGTTGTAGACGCCCGTGTAGGTCTGGTCGACGAGATTGCCGAGGTAGACCGCGACGTCGCCGGGCTCGGCGAGGAGGGCCGCGTACCTGGTGACGTCGCGGGAGACGGACCAGACAATGCCGGTGGCCCGCGGCTCGGCCGTGCAGCTGCGGAGGAGCTCGGCGCCGGAGAGCCAGACGCCGAAGATGCGGTCGAACTGGCGGCCGCGGCAGTCGGCGCTCCACTCCAGCACGGCGAGCGCGAGCGACCCGCCCCGGGCGCGGGCGGCGGCGAGGCACTCGGGCGGAGTGTAGGCCGCGGTGACCGGGGGCCGGCCGTAGGTGGCGCCGAAGGAGTGGGAGAGGAGCAGCGTGGAGCAGGGCCCGACGCTGCCGAGCGGCGGGCGGATCGGGCGGTCCACCTCGAAGAAGGTGGTCGGCGGCGCCGACGCGTTGAGCGAGGCGAGGTGGCGGGATGCGAGGCGGTGCCTGTGCGGTGCAGCGGCCGCAGCGAACGGGAGAAGCAGGAGCGCGAGGAGGAGGTAGTGGTGGCTCGAGTCGGCGGCGGCGGCCGGCGATGCCATGGCTGGATAGCGGGGAGCACCAGATGGGAGTGAAGCTGGAATTACCTGGGGGTTTAATCGAGGTGGCTGGTCATAATCTACAGGAGATTTGGTGACCTAATAACAGAGGTCGTTGTTAATACGCCATAATCTAGGAGATTTGGTGCGTGTGGTTGGCGTAATCGAAGTTGGTTAAGTGCACTGGCAGGTGGGTCCGGCAAGGGTTAGGTACGAGTTGTACTTGGTAACAAGATTTCTCGTGCACGTGCCAATTGAGGAAAACTGTCTACTTTGTCCATAAACCCCGGATGCAAAGGGCAGTAATGGAAGATTCGATCATGACAAAGCAGTACAATCTGGATGGTCGGATACAGGCATCTTTTTAATGATAATAGGTGTTTTATATTTATTCACAGGCATTTTATGTAGGGGCACCGTCGGTTCGACATGTCATTTTTAAGACCAACGCCTCGGAAACAGGTCGAGATAGATGACAGCACTTTTTTATCCTCTTCCTTAACGGGAAGGCGCACTTCTCTTCTTCTTCTAGCGTTCACCTCCTGCCCGACCCGCAAATAGAACCTAGCCCCCTTTCTACGGTTTGATGTTTTCGGTGTCTTTACACAGCTTTCTTCAGAAAACTTCACAAAAGTATTCCATCTGATTGGAAATTATTGTCGTGAGCACTGCTGATTTTGCACTAGGTCACTAATATATCCACGCCAATCAATTCAGACCGGAGGGAGTACAAGATTATGCCATGGAAAAAGAATGGGCTTGAAAATTTCATAGAATTGCTCGTCTCTCTTAGTTTTGTTTTCGTAATCGTCGATGTAATCCTGTACTCTTTGTTAATTTAATATATGTGATTTTTTTTAAAGCTGTCTATATTTATAAATAAAGATCCATTTACAAATATTTCAAAAAATATATCCATTTACAAGGCACGACATTATAGACATGAAAAGATAAGATAAAAATATGTGATAAACCAGTGCCTATTTCTTTCCTTCGGCAACACCATAACATGAACAAAAAGAGAAGCGAGACATATCACCTCTTCACCCGAGCTCGGATCATCAGCTTTTCGGAACTCCAAAATAGTTTGTCATAGGACAAATCATTACCGCTGAAAGAATCAGATTGGAGCAACACAACTCCGACACGTCATCGAACTTAAAAACCAGTACCAAGCACAACGACGTCGGAGTAGGGAACAAGAACCGTCAACCTCCAACCACGATCCAGCACAAGGTGTCCATCTGTCAACGACTTTGCACTACTAGAAAAATTCTCTCTGCTCCACTATGACGACAGGCACTACGCCGCAGCAACATGGATGATGCATGAGGAAATACTCAACTAATGGATTCACTGCCGCCACCTTGCCCAAACCATCCAAGAACCCTAAGAACACCTAGAGATTTCTCCATTGTTTCATTGAGTTTGAAACCGGTCTCTCTATACTGTTTCACGTGTAATCCCTTCCTTGAAAAAGAACTCAAATTTCGTTAAAAGTCAAAACATACAAAGTTAAATATAACTGTGTTACGACCGACGGCCTCGGCGTAGGGGCCAAGCTGGGATGCATAGTCAACTGGCTGTCGGTTCTGATTAGCCGTAGGCGTATAGGGACTACGACGACGGCTGAGCTATATATATTATTCCTATTTTTCATCTTGAAGGGAATATGCCCTAGAGGCACTTAATAAACATAGTTTATTGGCAATATCCCAATTGTTCATTATATGTTTTACACCATGCTATAACTGTATTAAGCGAAAACATTAATACAAGTGTGGTAGATAAACAACCAGGTCCCTAGTAGTCTCTACTAAGACTAGTTTCGTTGCGCGATTGATGATCGAGGTTTTCCGATCATAGGGCATGACGCCAGTTGGTAATGGAAGTCATATCGTTAGGAGTAACGATGTGATGGACATACCCAGTATTTATAGGACATAGTCATTACGCCTTAAGACCGTGAGATCAACTCTTATTGTTATCCCTGAAAGATACTTTGATCGCACCAAACATCATATCTTATCTAGTGTGACAATAACGGTGATACTTTTGGGTATCGGAAGGGGGTAGTTGAGACGAGGGGTCAACAGCGGGATTTGTCAGTCCGCATAGCTGGATAGATACACTAGGGCGCACTCGGTGAGATTATGTCAAATGAGTTTGCAAACATGTGACTAGGTCACCAGCTGACATAATATCATAGACGAGTAGAAGATAGCGATGTCGGTAACGAGATCATGCAAGGTATGGATATATCTGAGAATGATGCTCGGACGCGCTAAGTATCAACATGACAAAGGGTTTAAGATTAGACGTCCAGGTTTGATAGATGAAAGTCATTCGTTATATCACATGGATTAATTCATGGGGTCCAGGCCTACGAGTTAGTCGTCGATCATAGAGGAGTCTTGATCGTACCTGTTATTATATCGAACCGCTAGGGTAACACACTTAAGGGGTTTCGACAAGACAACCGGAAAGGAAAGAGATCACCGGGAGCGTCCCGGGAGGGGTCCGATGGAGATCGGGCAGCGCCGAAAGAGTTTTCGGAGCTAGAAAAATTATATATATTATGTTTGATAATAATTAGTGTAATTAATATGCAAATATGATTTTATATATTTATTTTCGAATTATTTAGGTTGATTTCCCTAAATGGGCCTTCTGGTCGAAAGAAGCCCCATGGGGGGAAACCCTCAAGGGAATTTTGTGGGGGAGGCTTGGCCGGCCTAGGTGGGCCAGCGCACCTGTCCTAGCCGCACCAGGCAATGGGGGATAGTCCCACATTGCCTGGCTGGCTCCCCCTGGGACCCTATATAAGAAGGGGCACCCCTGGCCTTTTAATTCACCAATTAATTCCCAATTTCTCTCTCGATCTCGTGGTTCCCTTGTCGGAGCCGCGCCGAGTAGAGGAGGGGGATCTCTTCCACCATAGCCTGCTGCCGCGCTGCTGGTGTTCCGGTCCAAGTCTTCCGCTGCTCGTCCTGGACTGGAGCTTCGGAGGCCGTCGTCTCCACCGTATGTGTGTGACGCCCTGCGAGGTGCTACGCTTGCGGTACTCGGAGGCCTACTTCCTCCACCCGACCTCGGGGTCATCTTCGTCGTCTTCGTCGCGCCGAGTTCTCCGCGACCTAGAGGTCGGCTACGTCGTCTTCGTCGTCAACGCTTGTGCGGGAGCGTAATCCCCGCTATTCGGTCTACGAGGGTATGTATTCCGATCTCCGCCGTACTACTATGTCTGCATAGTGTAGATCTTGGCTAGTTTAAGGATATCGTTGCTAGGAAATTTTTTGTTTTCTGCACACGATCCCCTTCAGTGGTATCAGAGCCGATCTATCGTAGATATAGATGTACGCTGTTAGAACCCGTGTTGTGCACGGGGGCACCGTTCCTGTTATTTGCTACCCTCTAGCGTGCACTTGTGATTGCAGCGGCATCGAGTAGATGAAGCGGCCCGGACCGATTTTACGCGTACGCTTACGCGAGACTGGTTCCACTACTAACATACGGCTTGTACCGTATCTGTGGCTGGCGGGTGCCTGTTTCTCTCTCTTTAGTTGGTCTTGCATTTGCAATGGAGGGTCCAAAAGGGATGCTTAAACATGCAATTATTGGATCGTTGTTGTGGTCATAAGGATCCTAGGTATGAAGCGGCTATATTTACGAAAGCCCCAAGCCACGTAAAATATGCAAAAGATAAAGTAGAAGCGTCTAACTTTATTTTGCAGGGCTATGCGATATGGTCAAGGTAGGTTTATTAAATTATTTATAAACTGCGGGCGCCAAGAAGACCATGGCGCAATGGACTATATCACATTGCATTACATTTGATGTTTTGTGTGCATCTTATATTGTGTGATTGTATATATAGTATATATTAGTTACACGGCGGTAGTTATATTAGATGATCCCTTCAAAATACTACTAGTGTTCTCCCTCCAACGCGCACCACCAAGAAAGTTCTACGTTATGAGGCAGGCCGTGATGATCGGGTGTCAGGCATCTCGTCGTTCGCATACATTGGGTGTAAGCCATGTTGCACAAGCGTCAGCGTGGAGGTTATGGTGGCGAGCCTAGCATATTTAGAAATATGGCCTCGGAACAGGGAGACCGAAAGGTCGAGCACGAGTCACAAAATTGGTGTGGCGGACTTTTGTCTACTCTTGAAGTTGTGCCGCCGGCTCTGATGATGAGGGGTGGTGCAATGGATGGGGGTCGTGTAATCGCTTAAACAACCAGGAGGGATGTTTGTTTGAGTGGGAGTTCAGATAGTTATTTTCTAAAATACTAGAACTCGGAATATAATGAACAGAGTCTGTTTTGCAAACCTTTGTAGATATTAACCATTGTGATAGCATCTTTTCAAATTAGGCGCATTCCTGCGATTGAGAAACTTAAAAGGTTGGGTCCAAACTTCATAGTTTTATACTTTAGCTTGAGGATACTCTTTGTTTAAACCGTTAGCTCTTTGTGTTACAATACCCGCTAGGAGATAAACCCGGAGATTCCGCTAGCAAAAGATAATTTGGATTATCGGATTTTGAGCGAATGATATCATCATAGTCCAGTGTATGCTATGATCTCTGCCATAGAGAACCAACGGTGGGTACGAGTTATTGGATCGCGAACATATGATATGGTCGCTAAAACTCGGGGTACCCCTAAAGTTGGGTTGATGAAGTTTATCAGTACGTTGACTGATTGTCTTCTCAACCAAGATGGAAGAGAATGCACACATTGAGGGAGCACGTGGCGGTCATGCTTAATGACATATGTTCATACTTGATGAACATGGAGACGCCTCGCTCAGCTCGATCACTGGATGACAGACATCGTTGCCAAGTGCAAATCCTCTGTCATAGACTATGTCATGCAAGGGGAATAATTCACCTTCATGGTTCTTGATTACGGTGGAAGTATCAAGAAAATGAAACATATCACCAAAAGTCATCGATGATGATGGTGTATATATGATATACATGTTATGAATGTTTTAGCTAAGCAAGTACTCGCAGTAGTGACTAAGTTTTGAACTAGTCATGTTTTGTGAAAAACCAGGTTTACTGCTTGAGTAGCTTGAAAGGATGAGGCGACATTGCGTGTTGATAATGACAATCAAGTTGTTGTGATGGCCATAAACACTCTCCCTCTAGATCTACCATTTGGGTAAATTCTTTATGATCGCCTGTTAGTATGATTGTTACAAGTGTGTCTCCTCTAGCGAGACACTTGTTCATACATGATAGTGACAAATTGGTGTCCTATATTTATGAAGTAATGATCATATGCCGATTTGAATTTAGATGGTAGAAGCTCCCACATTCATAATATTAATGCTAAAGGATGCAAACTTAATAAAGACACTACATATGTGTGGCACTACCGTTTAGTCATGTCAATGTTATATGCATTAGCTCCACACTGGATGGACCTACAAGTCCTAAGATTTGATCTTTTGACACTTGCAAAATAACTGTGACACCGTTTTCGGCATATAACTTATTGATAGTCATACATAGAGATGTATGTGGTTCAATGAAGTAATTGACGGGTAGTGGAGACCTTTATTTCGTGAACTTCGCTGAACGTTTTAAGTATAGCTTGTTGAGAATCATGCATATGGGTGTATGTGAATCAATGAAGTATTTTAACATGTAGTGGAAGTCTTTATTTCATAGACTTCATGAATATTCCGAGTAGATATATGGATATCCACTCCGGGGAATTTTAGTCTGAAATTTTGATTCGATCAAACGAAGTTCAGAATGAAGTAGGAAATAAACTTAACAAGAAAATCAAATTCCCGCGATGCAAGTCGAGGAAATAAAGATTTGAGTTATAATGTTGGCACATCATTGGAAGACTTGTGAGAAGAGTTCCACAAATTACGTCGCATGGAACACCATAGTGTCATGGTGTGTTAGGACGTCGTAATTACACCCTATCGGATAGTGTGTGGTAAATAAATCTCTTACCGAATTATTGTGATCATTAGAGTCATATGGTAGAAACGTAAACACTCACGTTAGCAAATAGGGAAACCATTTGAATCCATGGAGACAATACCATACGAGTGATGACATGGCTTTTGAGCCTGGATTGTCGTTTCAGCAATTTAGTGTTTCGATGTAGTCGAACCTAAAATGGATTAATCTTTGTAGTATACCCTGCCTAAAGACTTAGTTGGGTACATGTCTCACGACATAGGCAAAATCTTTGCCGGGATATACCTTGCGAAAGAAATAGTTTCTTGTCCGAGGGTATAAGTGAGAAAGAAAGTAGAGCAAGACGAAGTTGGTGAACTTCTTCTCCAGACATCAGAGTGGCGCAATCGAAAGGTTTTTCGGTGTCAGGCTCCACAGCTTGAAAAAGCTGATGATTCAAGATCATGATGTTCTGAGCTCATACTAAGAGCGTAGGCATACGAGGTTGTGTTCCACACTGTGTGTTACGACAATCTTGTTATGGAGGTCATATTAATGGAATATGATAGACCTACGAACTACGAAGAAGAGATGGTGAACCTAAGTCCGAGAAATGGCTATGAGTCATTTGTGATCCGAAATAAAATCCATATACGATTACCAGGTATTGACTTGGGAGATCTTCTTGATGGCATCTAGGATGTTAATAGTATATGGAATTTTATGAGAGAGTAGACATTGAGCAGATTCGATTTGTCGTGAAACAGTTCCGACAGACCACATGAGAGTTTGTCTCAAGTGGCGAAGCCTAAATCTATTCTGGGTCGTTTAGCAATCACTATAGTTTCGAATGAGAAATTGATAGATGGATAAGGAAACCATGTTTCTTAATAGTGTCATTAAGAAAGACTTGATGATCCTGAGGATGCTAAACATGTATGCAAACTTCGGTGGTCCATTCATGGGCTGAAGCAAGCATATCGGAGCTGGAATCTTCACTTTGATAATGTGATCAAAGGATTTTGGAGTTGTCCAAAATAGTTGAAGAAACCTACATTTGAAAAGAAGTGAGTGGGAGCAAAGTAGCTTTCCTTGATCTTATATGCGGAAGGCATATTTGAGTGGGAGCTAAGTAGCTTTTCCTTGATCTTATATGCGGAAGGCATATTTGAGTGGGAGCTAGGTGTCATTCGTGATTTTGTATGTAACGACATCTTTAATGACACATATCCTCTAGTAGAGTGTAAAGGATTATTTAAGTGATTAAATTTTCTATGAAATGAAGTTAGGAGTATTAGGCATCCGATTTATAATTGTATAGATCAGAAGGGGCTTAATAACATTAAGTCGGAGTATTTCCTAAGTCAGGATTGTGAAGTGTTTCAGAAAAGGACAAGCGAAGAAAGAGGTTCTTACTTGTATGACTAGGTAAAAGATTAAGTTAATCTTGGCTTTTTCGGTGATAGATAATGATGTTCGACATTCTCTATGTATCAGACATAGAGTCTATCAGGCTGATAGCTCGACTTGGTGTGACCCGAGTTCTTGGTTGAAGAACAGGTTCTAGAGTGATCCTTGTGTGGATCAATGAACAAACGTTAAGTTTATTCTTCAGTGTCTATGAGAACTGAAGATAGGTTTTCTAGTAACGGGTAAGAGTGGAATGGCAACTTGCCGTAAAGCGGTTACGATGATGCAAGTTATTACACTGACCCATACGACTAGAAATCTCATATAGGAGATGTCCTTTATTTTGAAGATAGACATGGTTAGTTTGCGAAGTCGTATATGAATGCACTGTCGCATAATCTACATAGGTATAGAAATATATCGCGACTTCAGAAGTAGCAAGTGTGATTGGACTGAGCAGGTTTCCGAGCGTAGGTGGTCCCCTTAATAGATCTCTTAGACTTTTAAGGCGCATGCTACGCGAATGCTCGAGTCTCACTCCATCTACTTGGATATATTTCACCGTCATCATAAGATACGGGTTGATGTCAAACTAGGTGACATAGAAGTGTTGCAAAGCACATATAGATGTCAATGTGTGAGTTCTATTGATTGTATTTCTCTTCCACAAGGCAAGCAGGCACCAAGATGCTATGGGTGTTGAGTTTTTATCAGGTTGTAAACTACATTAAGTGTTACTCTAGTGCAAGTGGGAGACTGAAGGGAGTATGCCCTAGAGGCACTTAGTAAACATAGTTTATTGGCAATATCCCAATTGTTCATTATATGTTTTACACCATGCTATAACTGTATTAAGCGAAAACATTAATACAGGTGTGGTAGATAAACAACCAGGTCCCTAGTAGCCTCTACTAAGACTAGTTTCGTTGCGCGATTGATGATCGAGGTTTTCCGATCATAGGGCATGGCGCCGGTCGGCAATGGAAGTCATATCGTTAGGAGTAACGATGTGATGGACATACCCAGTATTTATAGGACATAGTCATTACGCCTTAAAACCGTGAGATCAACTCTTATTGTTATCCCTGAAAGATACTTTGATCGCACCAAACGTCATATCTTATCTAGTGTGACAATAACGGTGATACTTTTGGGTATCGGAAGGGGGTAGTTGAGACGAGGGGTCAACAGCGGGTTTTGTCAGTCCGCATAGCCGGATAGATACTCTAGGGCCCACTCGGTGAGATTATGTCAAATGAGTTTGCAAACATGTGACTAGGTCACCAGCTGACATAATATCATAGACAAGTAGAAGATAGCGATGTCGGTAACGAGATAATGCAAGGTATGGAGATATCTGAGAATGATGCTCGGACGCGCTAAGTATCGACATGACAAAGGGTTTAAGACTAGACGTCCAGATTTGATAGATGAAAGTCATTCGTTATATCACAGGGATTAATTCATGGGGTCCAGGCCTACGAGTTAGTCGTCGATCATAGAGTCTTGATCGTACCTATTATTATATCGAACCGCTAGGGTAACACACTTAAGGGGTTTCGACAAGACAACCGGAAAGGAAAGAGATCACCGGGAGCGTCCCGGGAGGGGTCCGATGGAGATCGGGCAGCGTCGAAAGAGTTTTCGGAGCTAGGAAAATTATATATATTATGTTTGATATTAATTAGTGTAATTAATATGCAAATATGATTTTATATATTTATTTTCGAATTTATTTAGGCTGATTTCTCTAAATGGGCCTTCTGGTCGAAAGAAGGCCCATGGGGGGGGGGGGGGGGGGGAACCCTCAAGGAAATTTTGTGGGGGAGGCTTGGCCGGCCTAGGTGGGCCAAATGGGGCCCACCTAGGGCCGGCGCACCTGTCCTAGCCGCACCAGGCAATGGGGGATAGTCCCACATTGCCTGGCTGGCAAGGTTGGCTCCCCCTGGGAGCCTATATAAGAAGGGGCACCCCTGGCCTTTTAATTCACCAATTAATTCCCAATTTCTCTCTCGATCTCGTGGTTCCCTTGTCGGAGCCGCGCCAAGTAGAGGAGGGGGATCTCTTCCACCATAGCACGCTGCCGCGCTGCTGGTGTTCCGGTCCAAGTCTTCCGCTGCTCGTCCTGGACTGGAGCTTCGGAGGCCGTCGTCTCCACCGTATGTGTGTGACGCTCTGCGAGGTGCTGCGCTTGCGGTACTCGGAGGCCTACTTCCTCCATTCGACCTCGGGGTCATCTTCGTCGTCTTCGTCGCGCCGAGTTCTCCGCGACCTAGAGGTCGGCTACGTCGTCTTCGTCGTCAACGCTTGTGCGGGAGCGTAATCCCCGCTATTCGGTCTTCGAGGGTATGTATTCCGATCTCCGCCGTACTACTATATCTGCATAGTGTAGATCTTGGCTAGTTTAAGGATATCGTTGGTAGGAAATTTTTTATTTTCTGCACACGATCCCCTTCACATCTGTCAACGACTTTGCACTACTAGAAAAGTTCTCTCTGCTCCACTATGACGACAGGCGCTACGTCGCAGCAACAGGGATGATGCATGAGGAAATACTCAACTAATGGATTCACTGCCGCCACCTTGCCGAAACCATCCAAGAACCCTAAGAACACCTAGAGATTTCTCCATTGTTTCATTGAGTTTGAAACCGGTCTCTCTATACTGTTTCACGTGTAATCCCTTCCTTGAAAAAGAACTCAAATTTCGTTAAAAGTCAAAACATACAAAGTTAAATATAACTGTGTTACGACCGACAGCCTTGGCGTAGGAGCCAAGCTGGGATGCATAGTCAACTGGCTGCCGGTTCTGATTAGCCGTAGACGTATAGGGACTACGACGAGGCTGAGCTATATATATTATTCTTATTTTTCATTTAATATGGAATATTTCATATATTTAAATTTGTGAACTGAAAATTAACAAATAAATATCTAAATTGATTTGAAAAATTAGAGAAATCCATGAGAACTATAACATCTTTTGCATCACAAAAACTCATTTAACTAGGTGTTTACTTTTAAAAAATCAGCATAAACTCGTTTAACTAAGCAAAATTAGGTAGAAGTCAAGAAAAATCCAAATGCAGGGGGTTATCCATCAAATGTGAACTATTCTTTGTGAAAATTAGATGGGTGCTATTTTGTAGTATATTTTTTGTACTTGGTTCACGAAGATATCATTTTTTGCCCTTAAAAATGAAGAATGATATTTATAAAAATATTTGAAAAATCCTTTCGTCGTTTTTGTCTCCTATACCAAGATACACCTACTTGTCCAATATGAGAACTTTATCATAAACTATGGTGTGGGAATGACCATAATTTGATCATTTTAGTATAAAACTATAGATGTTTATCCATGATGGACATTTTTGTGAAGATTTGTTGAACAATTTGTGAAAAAGAAAGTTTATCATTTTCATATTAAGGTACAAATGATGATTCACACTTGCCCTTTTTCATCCAGCATAAGTGTAATTATGCTTTGTTTTTCACACATGTTTAATAAGTTACGGTTTTTGGACCAGAAATATATAACGCTGAGCATCGAAAGCAATCAAGATGGTGATTTTTTTTTCGAAAACGCAAAGGCTTTGCGTTTCATTGCATTGGTAGAGCTTAGTACACACTCTACACTCGGCAAGCCCGAGGAAAACCACCTACGACATCCAAACTAGAGAAAGAGAGACCGTCATAAACCGATCAACATCGCCGCATCTCGACCGATGCCATTCACCTCCGAGGACGGACAACTCCAACTGTGACTTCACTTGTCGACACACCATGCACTCTTGATGCCTAAGCAGATGGCGGGACTTGGTCGGTCCCGAGAGAGGCACCTCCTTGGACTCAATGGCAACGACATGCAGTTCATGGCGGATGAGCTCCATATGATTATAGATGAAATGTGTTTGGTCATTTTGTTTGACGTAAGTTATAGAATCTTTACCTTTCAGTCTACATGTGACCAAGTCTATGTAGCTACTTTTGATATGCTAAGCCAAGGTATTTATGTTTTGGCGATCATTCAAGGAGCTCTTCGGTATAAAAGCACCAAAACTACACCCCAACTCATGGGCAGTTGACCTGATTGAAGATCTATCACCAGCTAGATGCTTAAGAACCGTGTGCAGTCTTTTGTGGTATGTGATCAGTGTCGAATACACAAAATGCTCGTCGTCATGGAGAAGCACCCAAGTCGCTGGCAAGTGGTTGTCATTGGGCCAGTGATACTGCACACGATATGGTTAACTGCTACCTACCAGACGAAGCCCCTGTACTATATCAGTCAAACAGAAGGTTGGAAGTTGCCTGAACCAGGAGTGATTAAACATATCGTAGATGCAGCGCCAGCGTTTGACTGCAACTCTATGGAAGGTACTTCAGGGTGTTGTGTGGAGAGGGATCGATGGTCATTTTATTCATGCCAAAGCAAAGTTGTATCCATCCGTGCCCAGTGCAGTACTAGCTGAGGCCTATGCCTATCGAGATGGAGCTCAGTTTGCTGCTCAACTGAATATTCAGAGATTTGTTGTGGAAAGTGACTATCAAGAAGAGGTGAAGCTGTGAAACACCATATCAGGACACAGAGCACATCCAAGAGTAATGTGAGGCATTTGAATTTTAAAAAAGTACTTTTCTAAGTAAGACGGATAACTTGGCAGCTCATATTTTACTGTCAAGCAAACCTCCTCTATTTGCCTGCCCGTAGTAGTGTACTTGGCATCGTGTATTCAACATGAGTTACATGACATTAACCATGCTGGTTGATTAATACAAACTCCTGATTCGTAAAAAAGTGTATAGATCACAAAACCTTTCCTTGTATTGATGGCTGTGTCAGTAATTATCAGGTGATTGTTCCCTCGGATAATCACATATAGTAGCAAAGTATTTGCACGGTGCTACACCAAACCCTCACATAAAATAGGTGTCAAAAAAATCATCTTATATTGCAGGCTATGGAAACTTTTAGTCCTATTTCATGTATAACTTTATGTGATCCTACCTGCTAACCAGGATGAGCGATTTTTTCCCAAGACTACACGTTCTTAGTTGGAAAATAAGCACTACTCTTTATATAGGATGATGTCGAATGCTATTAGTTTACTTCTCATGTCATCAAATCTTAGTTGCAGCCATGCATGTTGCATTGAAACTCATGCCTAGCACAGATCACAAAAAAACTCCAACGGTTGGTTGCAACACCACATAGAACTGAATTTTCACTGTTGCAACTCAACTTGCAACTTATACTTGGGCGAATCACAATGCAAATCCAATGGTTTACAGGGAGCCTACTTGCTTTCTCCCGTATTAATTACTGCCAAGCAAACCTCCTCTATTTGCCTGCATGCTAATTAGTTTATTCCTCATGTCATCAAATCTTAGTTGCAGCCATACATGTTGCAACACATACCTAGCACGAATATGTAAAAAAAATCCAACGGTTGGGTCACAACACCACATGGAACTGAATTTTCACTGTTGCAACTCAACTTAGCAACTTATAATTGCGCGAATCACAATGCAAATCCATTGGTATACAACTTGACTAAGCACTAACTTAAGATGAGAAGTCGAGAACTAGGAAAATCGAACATCACATCTATTGATATGCAAAATCCTAGGTTTTGGGGAGTCTACATGCTTTCTCCCACATCTCCATTACGGTATCCGGACAAGTTCTTTTGAGCCGATTGTACCCTCTGCTTGCCACCACATTATGTATTTCAGTACAAGATGCAATAAATCGAATGCAAGCATCTCGTAGCGCAGAACAAGCATGTTGATTGGCCAAAGCCAATGTAGTTGCAACGGACTCGGCATCGAGCTCTTTGCAGAGTTTGGTTTCGCACATAATCTTCAACCGTTCCATGCCATACCGATCTGCGGCCACAAGCAGGTGTCTGGTCATCTCTTTCTTATCGTCTCCATCTTCCAAGTCGTCGTCCATGGTTGCAGGCAACGAATCGGTGTATATGAAGTGGAGGAAAACCTTGAAGACAGCAGGTTGCATCTTGTGAATGACGATGCGGTTTGAATCCTTCTCGCGCATGGGCCCGCCTTGAAAACAGGAGACCGCATCGCTAGCACGAGCTTGTGGGCAGCGAATTCCTCTCCTTTAACCTGGAACGTCACGTCCGTGCCCTCCTTTGCCTCTAGCAGCTTCCCGAGTTGCTCCGTGATGTCCGACGGTGGCGCCTCGGCAGCGACCTCCTCGAAGACATGCGGCGCGTTGACGACGGTCATGGCGCATTTGATAGTGAGACGATCGTCGGCAATGTAGCGACCCGATGCTTCCATCTCGCCCCTGTTTATGTGGTGCACGACAGAGTAGTTTGGATTGGGTAGATTTTCCGAGCAAGCCGCCAACGAAGAGAATCGATTGGTTGTCCAGTCGAACAAGCTGATTGTGGAGGATACTCGCGCCGTGTATGCCTTGAGGGCCATCTCCTGCAGCTCCAGAACGACCACCATGTCGTCCTTGCCATCTTCCGTATATCCGTCCGGGTAATAGTTGATGCACCAGTCATGGCCGCCGACAGTGAACCATGACGACTGGATGTAGGAGCTGACGCCCATGCCCCTGTGAACGCTGTAATCGGAGATCTTGAGCAAGTGCTCCCCCTGCTCCGACACCGCTTTGCAAGTCGATGCGCTCAGCAAGATCGACGACATTAGCCTCAGTTTCTTGGCTAAAAACAAGTGTATCTATGCTGTCCTGCCGTCCTGGTGCAGATTGATTCTTGAGGCAATTTCTTTCTTTTCCAGACAATCCACCAACCCTTATATTTATACTTCCCTCGCCGCCCCGCTCCCATCCTACGAGAAAAATCCGAGTTTTCGGTCCAAGGGTCGCCGAGGTAGGAAGGATCCGACGGTGGCGAGGTAGGATCCGGCGACGGCGAGCCCGGATCCTGTGTCTGCGAGTCCGTCCGCGCCATGGAGAGACGAGGAAGCCCGGGACGAAGCAGCGGCGAAAATCGAGGCCCACGGCCTCCGCCGGAGTTCAAGAACTCAGCAGCGACGATTCGGTCGTCTTTAGCGAGCAGAGGATTTCTGCGGAGCTTCAAGAACTCATGGCTGGTCTTGGGGTCGTCGCCGGAGTTCGGGGAGCCATGGATGCCACCTTGTTGGCCGCAAACAGCGTTGTGAGTAATCAAAACTTAGATTTTTTGCATAGCACTTATGTATGCAATTGTGTGGAGTAGCAATTTAAATGCTAGAAGTAGCATGTGTGGAGTGCCAACCTTTGTTTATTTGAGATTTTGATTGGAAGAACTTGTGTGGAGTAGCAGTTGTAGCACTTCTGTAGGATTGCTAATGGGTGAGTGGATTGATAACTTGCTGCTGTGCAGTATCACTTGTAGCACTTCTTTCTGGATGATTGATAAGAAAGCTTAGCTATTAGTGTTTAATGAATAAATCCCTGTAGCTGAAGAGGTTCCATGACTTAGTATTGCCAGTATCACTTGTAGCTCAGCTATCATGTGTTAATCCATGGCTTAGTATTGGCAGTATAGAAAATAAATATACGGGCGAACCTATACCAATTTGTTTGCTTCAGTTTGTTCCATGGCTTCACAGTCTGAATTCACGCTGGATGATTGGTACCCATGTACAGTAGCTGAAGAGGTTCTCTGGATGCTCTGATCCGAAACATTAATCTATATGCTACTCTGTTTGTTTTGTATGAGCGGTCAGAGATCTTGAGTTTTGTAGCAGGTTCTGTCTACACGCAGATCAGTGACTTGTTAACTTATCATATCTGTCTACGTACAATTACACACATAGTTGCACACACAATTACTCATTGTTTACGGGTGAGTGTTTATCTTATCCTATCGGTTGAAGGATGGTGCTGCTGCTTTCTCCTTTCTCTACATTTCCCATTTTCTTCTTGGATGGGGCTGTAGCTCTTCTTTTGCTTTCTTTGGTTGGTGGTTGTTGATTCTCAATGTCCTTGGAGGAAGCTTCTTGTATAAGGGCCATGGTTTGAGCAAGTAGTTCAGCCGGGATAGATAGAGCGATGCCGTGCCTTCCTTCTGCTTGTATTCTGTCCTTATTCATGTGAGGGATATCGTAGTCATTGCCTCCTCTTTTCTTCATGACCTCAACCATACATGTTTGGAGTGTCAAAAAACTTCGATCTAGCTTTTCGACATCGTAGTCCTGAAATTCTTGCTCCACACCCTCGATCAATTCTCGGATATCTTTAGGTGCTCTTGTATCTGTGTATGACTGAAGAGATCGAACGAAACACAAGTCGAGAACATTCATGTATGGACTGTTTGCTGGTTGTTGCATCAAACGGATGTCCAGATCCGTCTGCTCTACGGCATGCGCAAATCCCTCATCATCGGGTAGGACGTGAGGTCTGGCATTATCCTGCTGGATGAACATGGTGCATCCTTCATCTTCATCGGGCCACACATCTTGTATTGCAGGAATTACTTTCTCGCAGAGATATGCCCTCATGACATCTCTAGTCACTTTAAGTGATTTCAGCTCAA
Source organism: Poa annua (assembly GCA_026929855.1). Lineage (NCBI taxonomy): Eukaryota > Viridiplantae > Streptophyta > Magnoliopsida > Poales > Poaceae > Poa > Poa annua. The sequence continues at coordinate 11,184,536 of CM049428.1, forward strand.
TTGTCCCCTTCTCTCTGTGTCGACTCTTTTTCTTTGCCGGAGTCTCTATGACAAAGGGCCACATGCCAATTTTGCCATCGAATGTCAGCTCCCCATCATCACCATATCTGGGCCTGGCCACAGCTGTTAGGAACATTACTTTTATGATGCTTTGCTTGTTTCGCACGGTGCGCAAGGGTCGAGGTTCTTCGGGAAGGAGGTGGTATTTGTTCTTCACCCTGGTCATATAGAACCACTTTTCATCAAGGTGGACGATTCTTTTCATATTATGGAACATAGGCTTGTGATGTGTCAAGCTGTTCGGATCGACAAAAGATACACCAAACTTCAATCTGTTAATCTTGTTAGTTTATGTCATTATTGGCCTCAAGGTGCTAGTGTGCGGCTCCACCTCGCCCCACATGATCCTCCTATATAAGGTTGAGCGGCAAACACCCAAAGACCTTGACAGAGCTCAAATTGTCTTCCTCTTGTTTAGTGGGACTGTCGCTATCCTCGAGAGTTCTAGATCTTTCCTTTTACGGCCAACTCGACCCTTCTTTTTACTCGAGACGTCAACTTCTTCACCTTGTTCAATTTGTTTGTTTGCTTGCTGCCAAATCCTCTCTACTGTTCGTACAATTGTGTTCAACAAGCTTGCAACGAGGACCTTGTCATCATGCAAGATGTATCCATCTCTGGCCCTAATCACTTCCAAAGCAAAGTAAACACCATTTCTTTGCTTATTTGATAGATTTACTGCAGTTTTTGTTGAATGATCGACTTCTTCTTGAACACCTTCTTCTTGAGCATCTTCTTGTGCTTGAGCAACATCTTCTTGAGCAACTGGTTCAAGGGGAATCTCATTCAAATCCATAGCAACAACACCTCGAGGAATCTCATTCAAATCAAGAGCTTCTTCTTCTTGAGCAACATCTTCTTGAGCAACTGGTTCATGGGGAATCTCATTCAAATCCATAGCAACAACACCTCGAGGAATCTCATTCAAATCAAGAGCTTCGTCTTCTTGAGCAACATCTTCTTGAGCAACTGGTTCATGGGGAATCTCATTCAAATCCATAGCAACAACACCTCGAGGAATCTCATTCAAATCAAGAGCTTCTTCTTCTAGAGCTACTGGTTCATGAGGAATCGTCCACTTTGAGTTACACATTCCTGTAAAAGAGAGACAGGGGTCATAACATTGGTTCTTTCGAGAACAAGAAAACACCAACTGAATCGACATAGCTTACCGTGTACCAAAGGTTCAGAGAAGATGTCCTTTTGATGCATCCTATTATATTTCCATATATGTAGTGCATTACGTGGTAGTTTCTTCCTCTTGGAAACCAGCTTGCACATTTTTTCACCATTAATTTTCTTTATCATGTAGCTGCACAAAGGGAAATTTAAATTGAATTGACACGATGCATTTTCCCTTGTAGGTAAGAGACAATTGAAACTTACTCATTGGAGAGCCCTATTTGATTATCAAATTTCAGCATTGTCTTCCTCATTGGAGAAAAAGAACAGTCCATTCTTAAATCAGGTACTGTCAGCTCTCGGATTTACTTTTGTGTAGTTGAGGTAGCAAAATAGAACAACAATGCACAACCTGATGATCAATTCACACAAGTTAAAGTTCAGTCAGGATAGAGACAATCTAGGTAGAGTAAACCAACAATGCACAGTTTCATGATGGCATATTTAAATATTTGTGAATTTCTTCCATATTTATTTCTCACAGTTTTCAGTTTTTGTCTCGACAATGTACAGCCTTCAAGAATTGTTCTTAAGTCAGGATGTGAAGACATTGCTGCTATCAACACAATTATGACTGTGATGGGAATTGACCTCATATCCTCTTGTCAAAAAGCTATGAGCAGAGCTGCATGATTTTATGAGAATGCACAACTATGAGGATTTGTTTACTGCTCTGTTCTACTCAATCTGTTATACTCCAACAGTTGTAGTAGTGCAAAATTATTATGTTTGAGTTACTCCAATTGTATAAGTACTGGTACCCCCACTTAATAGAGAAAAACCTGAAAAGCTGCTGCCCCTTAAAAATATGCAAATGTTGAATATAGCATGACTGCTACTTCTACTCCAGCATTTCTTGCTGATGTTTCAGCACTGAGTTTCAGTTTCAGAGTTGCAGATTCTTACAATAGGATTTCTTGCTGCAGGTTGAAGATACTGAGCTGCAGTTTCCAATGCTGTTGAGGGAATGCTTGTGAGGATTGATTTTTCTAAGTATTGCTTTAAGAGGATTGCAGACACCAAATCTGCAACTGTGTTTGGAGAACGTTCTACAGCTCCACTGGCAGACGCACCTACTGCTCCAAGTACCTTCTTCTTCAGCCTGTAGCTCTGGAGTTTGGAGGCGTGTAGGGAACTGACGAACTGGAGCGTGTAGCTTGTTTTGGATCACGACACTACTTTGCTTCTGGGAAAATTTCAGTTGCAATTTGAACAACCTGATAAATTCTTATTCGTGGCAGTTGGTTGTCCAGGTCTCTACGACCAAGATCAGCAACTGAATCCCGGAGGCTCTTGGCACCTCTGCTCTCGATTGGAGCGGACGACGCCACGACGGTGAGGTGGAGCGGCCCCCCGCGGGAGCCCTCCGAGGTCGAGCAGAGCGAGCTCTCTCCTATGCGGGCGCGGAATGAGGAGACATGGGCGGCGAGGTCGAGCTCCCTCCTATCCCCCTGCGTGGACGGCGACGACGAGGTCGACCTCCCTCCCGCGGAGCTGCGATGCGGGGGCGGATGCAGCTCTGGGCGCGGAAGTAGGCGCTGTTGCGGTCGCGGAAGGAGAGCTCTTGCACGCCGACGTACGTGAGCTCGGAGGTCTAGGCGCGGACGGCGAGGTCGAGGTCCTGCGCTCGCCGGTGTACGGGAGCTCGGAGGAGGACGACGTCCACGATTTGAATCACATGACTAGCTTGAAACGTTTTCCAGACTGTTTGGACTAATGTGTAAAATATTATTTGTACAGTGCTTGCCACAGTTAAATCGGGACGGAGGGAGTACTTTTTATGATCGAATCGAATTAGGAATCACATGATGTACTTTGATACGGAGTCTGTCGAACGGACGGTGGCTGGCTCCATAACCTAGTCGAGAACGATATGTTCTTTCCAATGCCTTTTATTTTCTGTTTGGGCCATAAGCTGGGCTCTGCCGTATGAGCTATAGCAGTCCACGCTGCAGGCTACTTTTCCCACCGTTCGATACTTCCCGTGTATGCAATGTTAGGAATTTGTCTACAAAAAAGGGAATGTTAGGAATAATCCTGCCTAAAATAGTTTTTTACTCGGTTTGCCTCATATAAATGGTTAATGTCGAGTAATTAGTCATTTGTCTAACCCTAGTAACAATGCATATCTTGTTGTACTGTACCAAATATCTCCCTTAGATACGAACTTCTAGGTTTGAATAACTTTTCGGTACACTTTTGCATTAGAAAATATCACAATAAAAGCATTTATATATGTGTGTGGATAGAAACGAAATTGGATTGTAAATCAACTATAATTTCAGAGAGGAGTTCATTCATCTGGTAGGTCTTTAAAACAGACAACTGGAGCAGCTTCTAGAGCTCCATCTCCTCGTTTCCTTACCTCTATCTTCTTTACTCTTGTCCTCCTGACTATGGATGCACCCGCAGGGTATGGGTAAGGAAGGGTGGAGCCACCCCATACCCTTACCCGTCGCTCTCAACCTTACCCATCACCCGTATCCATACCCTTGTACGGGTATAAATTTTTCCCATACCCTTCACCCGATAGGGTAAAATGTTACCCGTGGGTAAAAATACCCTCTTTTGTAACACAACAAATTTAGAAGAAAATAGTTTTTAAAAACATCTTATGAATAGCAACACATTATCAAAAGAAACACACAGTAAACAACTACACTTACAAATCAACAACATAATGCAAACAAATCACTTACGCGTAAACAACAACACGTCTTATAAACAGTAACACATAGTCATAAAACAACAACACCATGTAGCCATATACTTCAAGTTTACAAACTCACAACAAAGTATATAGTAATTTTAATGTACGTGAAGTCACAAAATAATCATTAAAAATAATTACTAGAAGGGTACATGGGTATGCGGGTATGAGTTATATGAACCCATACCCGCACCCTCTCCACCCGATGGGTATAAGATTTTCTCATTTATAAACCCATGGGTATTTTGTTTCCCCAAACCCTTACCTCAACAGGGTACGCGGGTAATGGGTACCCATTAACATCCCTACTCCTGACATTTACAGTTTACACTTTAGTACACAATCATGCAAATACAAATTTACATTCCTTAAACTCAACAGTGTGTATCGTACCCACATTATTTACTATCGGTATTCATTTGTAAGTAGCATAAATCTCTATCTACTTGATTTCGAGCAGATCATCCAAATCATCTTCTATATTATCTCATTTAACAATTACCTATAACTACCATATGGAGTGGCTGCATTTGAGATGCAGTTTCAACGGCTAACATCTGAATTTTCAATTGTACAGACATGACAAAAATTGGCTAGTAAATACAACAAACAACAATCATCTAGCAAACCTTATCAACAAATTACATATCCATAACCTGCAGTGAAAACATACATAGCAGCAGTAAACTAAAAAAAGAGCTCTCTATGGATACTACAAAAATCTGCCTTAAATTGACAAAAACTGTACTGTCTCCTCAACACAATCCGATGCCTGTCTCGCCCTTGTTCTCATCTGCGGCGCCGCCCTCCCCTCCATCACCCGCCAGCGCCGGCCCCATCACGCCCTCTGCTGCTATCGATTAAGGCCAATTTTAGTTGTGTGTTCCTTTTTTTCTTAAGTCTCGTTTGGCACCCATCATTTGGGACAAGAATTAACTTAACAATGCATAGACATTCTTTGGAAGTCCAATTGAAATGACAGTGCAATTCCATGACAGCCAAACACGGTTGGGTATGGAATCTAAAATGAATTACGTGAAAATGATGGGTGCCAAACATAGATATTACATGGCTTAAGGTAATCTTTGTATTACTCTGCATAGATATTGTTTAGCCAGTAAGTAGCGTAAAAAAACTTTGCTATCCCCCCGCTAGGCTATGAGGAATGGTACGCCGATCCGGGCGGTCTTGGAGTCTGGTCGTGTGATGGTGGTGTCTCGCTTTGATCTCGACGTAAGTTGGTTGCTTAGTGCCACAATCGTCTCACCTTTGGTGCGAGTTTGGGCAAGGCAAGTTCTCTTCGTCGGGTCGTTGTACAGTGTGTGTCGTAAGCCGTCTGGCGTGGTCTGCATTTGTATCGTGGTTGCCATACTTTTTGCGCTGTATCGGCTGTCTTGGCCTCTTCTTTTATGAAATACGATGCACTTTTCATGGTGTATCCTTGAAAAAGTTAGCTCCAACTGCAGCTTTCTACTCATTGCAATAAATCCTTCTCACATGTGAACTTAACCTCTGCCGCCACCAAAAGCACGTATCTATATCCTCCTTTGAGCCGCCGCATGTCAGGGCCATCCATCACCTTCTTAGGGCTAGTCTGCTCTTCCACCGCGTTGTACCTGTACGCCTCGAGGAGTCGCGCCTAGCCCCGTTGCGCCTAGGCGGCACCTCCGTGAGTGCCAGACCCCTAACTGGAGCAGCCCTTCCCCGACTTCTTACGCCCCATGAAGGCCAACCCCCCATCGAGCCGCTACTATTTAGAGTTGTTGCCGTTGACTATGTCGGTGGCCACGCTCTATCTCACGCTGGCGGGGCAGGGACTGCGAGGAAAAGAAGACGACATGGAGCGTTGTGGATGTAACTCGAGGAACCCCATGGCGGGTGTTGGTGGAGCCTGGGAGTGGGACTGTGGGAGGTCATGCATGCTCGTGGAGGGTGTAGTTCGGTCGGGAGAAAAAAGAAGAACAAAGACGAACGAAGACGAACTTATATTTGACAAAATTTTGGTACAAGTATTATTGTTAGGTATATATAGATTATACATAGCGGGTGGGACCTTTATATATATATATATATATTATAAATATATACTCCAAACTTTAGATATATAACTTAATATGTCAATCGTTATATATATATGACCCTTGACTTGTTAAACCAACCACGATATCTTACACCCATTTACCGATCATAAGCCCTGGGACCTCACCGGCTTCGTCGACATCGTCCTCGACCAGACCACCGTCGGCACCGTCGTCAAGATGGCCGAAGACGAAGACCAGGAGGATGGGGAAGACGGTGACAAGAGCGATGCCGCTGGCGACGATGATGATCTGTTCGGCCTCATCACAGTGCTCAATTTGGGAAGATATGGGGTACGATGCACAACCCACTCGCTCTGTAAACTGCTGTTAATTGCTGCTCAGTTGGATTTCAGACTAAATAACTTGCTGCTACTGCTGCTGCTGTCTTGCAGGAGAACCGGTGCATCAAGGATCTCAAGGATTACCTGCTCTCTGCCTGCGGCGATAAGGACATCAAGAAGAAGCTCAAGTCTATGCTGGAAGAGAAAGCGTCTACTGCCGGCCATCTTTGATGTAATCTGAAGGTTTATCTTGCTCTCTTTTGTACAACAATTTGGAGTGTTTCTGTTGTAGTAGTTGCTCTGAGATAGAATTTGTTCGGATATGATATTTTTGTTGGATTCTGGTATTGCTGGAGTCAGGTATTCACAATGCTGATCTGAAAAATTAGTTTCTCTTAGAGTAGGAGAAGTTCCCACGGAATATGAATATCAGACCTATTATGTCAGGCCACAGTTCGAGTTAATCATGTGGTTTCAATTAGTACGCACTTGCATCTTGATATAATTTTCATGGACGATCGGTCCTACACATTTTGTTTCAATGCTATGATGTTTATGAGTATGCACACAAAGTGTGATTGTGTGTACTCAGTTTCTCATGTCCTCATTTGATGAGACCTAGGATGGAATATCTAACCTAGATGCAGTCAAACGGGATGTGCTTTTTCTGAATATTCATTGCTCTTCCATTGACCTATGCTTGCAAAGCATCACCTTCAAATAAGATCTTTACAGAACTAGGGTTAGCAAGCTATATTTAGTGCTTATTTTCCGGCCTTAACAAATAAATAATGTGGTTGTCGTGAATTGTTTGGGTATGCAAACACTTCTTAATCTTTCCCTTGCCCATATTTGTTGTGTTTAACAATCGCCAGTTCTTTGGTATGATGGTGGAGTTGTATGGCTTTGTCGCACTATTCACGTTGGTGAATCATGTGTTGTGCACTTATATGATCATCTAAAAACTGGTTTTCTGTGTTGTAGTACTTAAAACTGGTGATGTAGCGCTATACCCTTTTTTAAGTAATGAAAGAAAAACTATGTGGTTTCCTAAAAAATATAAAGCTGGCAATGTTTTACATTTAAATTATTTTATATTAATTCTAGAACTATATTCTCCATTTTCGTAGATAAGCATTTTTTACTTCAAGCTAAATTGAGGTGATAAAAAGTCAAGCATGACATGTTTCCGTCTTTGCACTTGTGGAAAAACATTTGAATTTAACATGATTATTTTGTATCTGAACTTATGATATACGAAGACGAGTCATTTTGCGTGTGCATGATGAGTCATTTTGTTTGTCTATAGCAACGCACGGGTATTTTGCTAGTATATATATGACCCGTGACTTGTTAAACCAACCACGATATCTTACACCCATTTACCAATCATATTACTGTTAAAAGATTATGTCCCAAAAACACGTATGGGAGTCATACGCTGAGTTTCCATATCAAACTCGCAGCCTTTAAAGTCAATCATATACGGATAACCTGACATTTCACTCTATATTGTTTCCGTATATAATTTCAGCGTCATTAATTTTCTGTTATTTCCTTGGTATATACTTTCACGCTGAATTTTACTTTTGAGACAATGTAGTAGACACAGGAATGTTGCAAGCACAAATTTCTACAAGATACATGACTGCAGAAGTCCAGATCATGAACGACGAGCCAGGGTCTTTGCAGATTATTGACAAGGCTATCGTCGCCTGATCAGGGAGTGGGCGGGGACGGCGGAAATAGTTCGCAGAGAAGAATTTTGGGTTTCAACCGAACACAGAGCCTGGCCAAAAGGCAAACCATGTCGCTCTAGCTGCTAACCATCTTATGGTTCAGATCTTCGCTGGTCCTGCCCTATTTGTTTGTGTCTGGCTGTAATCCTAAAACCCATGCATACACAGGAAATGCCTGACAATTGGTGGTGAAAAAACGCCGTATCACATGAATGAGCATTGGATGATAATGATATTGTCTTTTAGGTGAACAAAAAATGAGCTATTGATATACACAAAGTAGTAATTCTAGTTTTTGCGGAGCCTACTTGCGTTTTCCCACATTTCCATTACAGTCCTCGGACAGGTTCTCTTGAGCCGATTGTACCCTCTGCTTGTCACTTAGAAGATGCAATAAATCGTAAGCAAGCATCTTTCAGCCCGGAACAACTATGCTGATCGGCTAAAGCCAGTGTAGTTGCAACAGACTCGACATCAAGCTCTTTGATGAGGATGCTTTCACACATAAGCTTGAGCCTTTCCATGCCATACTGATCCGCAGCCACAAGCAAATGTCTCATCATCTCTTTCTTATCCAAGTCCTCCACGACAGGCAACGAATCGGTGTAGAGGAACCGGAGCAAAACCTTGAAGACAGCAGGTTGGATGTCGTCAATGACGATGCGGTCTGAATCCTTCTTCCTCATCGGCCCGTAAAGCGACGCCTTGAAAACCGGAGACCGCATCGCTAGCACGAGCTTGTGGGCGGGGAATTCCTCTCCTTGAACCTCGCATGTCACATCCGCGCCCTCCTTTGTCTCCAGCAGCTTCCCGAGTTAGCGAGTAGCGCAGCCTCCTCGAAAACATATGGTGGCTCCTTGATGACTCTCACGGCGCATTTGATAGTGAGACGATCGTCAGCAACATACGATGCTTCCATCTCGCCCCTGTTCATGGTGTACGCTTCAAAGTCGTTTGGATTGGGAAGGTTGTCCGTGAAGGATAACAACGAAGAAAACTGCTTGGCTGTCCATCCAAACAAGCTGATTGTGAACGACACCCTCACCGTGTCTACGTTCCGGTCCATCTCCATCAGCTCCAGAACGACCATTACGTCGTCCTTGCTATCTTCTGCATATCCATCCGGGTAATAGTTGAGGCACCAGGCATGGCCGCCAACAGTGAACCTTGACGACTGGATGTATCGGCCGACGCCCATGCCCCTGTGGACGCTGTAATTGGAGACGTTGAACAAGTGCTCCCCCTGCTCCGACATTGCTGTGCACGTCGATGCGCTCAGCAAGATCGACGACACCAAAAAAAAAACCTGGCTGAAAACAAGTGTATCTATCCGGTCTGGTGTAGATTGTTGATTCTTGAGGTGACTTCTTCTTCTCTTTCTTTTCCAAACAACCCCTTATGTAAGTACATATCTGCGTTGATCGAATCGAATTGGCAATCACATTATGTACATTGAAAAGGAGTATGTCGAACGAGCGGTGGGCGGTGCCTGGCTTCGTAACCTATTCAAGCACGATCAAGGCAGATCCCTGTATTTTCTGTTTGGGCCATAAGCTGATGCTTCTCGATCGATGGGATCGTGGGACGACCAGGAGTCGGAGTAGGACGAATTGTATCCAGTTATTTGGATTCCGTTGTGTAGTTGTATTCGCAAATTGCCATCTTCACTACGCAAAGGGAACTGCAGCCAAAGTTCCTTCCAAACCTTCGAACCGTCTATAAAGGAAAGCAACCGAAGGTGCCGTGCCGTAGGAACAGAACAGAAGACACACGATCCAATCTGTGTCGACGCTAAACAAGGAGAGAGAGGTGAGATCGATGAAGAAAGGAGCCAGGTCGAAGGCGGCGACAAGGGCCGCTGTCGCCGGCGCCAGTGCCGGAAAGGAGCACCACAAGGCTATGGTAGAGACAGAGGCGCAGAAGGCGGTGCGACTGGCCTTCCTCATGGCGGGGATGGAAGAGCTCAGACGCTACGAAGCCATGGAGGAGGATGATATGAGGGAAGCGTACCGGCGGGCCGGCAAGCTTCACACGTAAGACCCGGATAAGGAGACGGACAAGCGTTTAGCCAGAGTCGTCAAACTTCACCCGTTCCGGTGGCCCGACCATATGGTCGCAGAGATCGAACAATGGCTGAGATACCTGGAGGAAGACGAGGACGACTTTAGAATAGGACTTCATTCATTCATCGAGGATTAATAAGATCATAATTAAAATCAATTTTTATATACAGGTCCATATCTTTTTCGTACACTCTCGTCGTGATTATTAGACTTTTTTGTTGCGTCTAATCTTGTTAATTAGTAGTCTTCCGATAATCCTATTAGTAGCATCACATTTTTTTTTTTGAAAGACCCAACTGCTGGCTTTTCATTGATTAGGAGAGGGAAATAGATTACAGGAGCATCCGATGGGCAAAGTGCCCGTCGTAATGCTTAGAAAAGGTATAGAGAAAAGAAAAAAGAGAATTCACGGACGAAATAAGGAAAAAAGAATCAAGGGGGTTCGAAGAGTGTTGCGCGCAGGTCCTTCGCTCCGGCCCTTGTCCAGACAGCCGCCTCGTCATGGATGGCTGCTATGATTGCATGCAGGGGCAGTTTTTTGTTTTGGAAAATTCTGCCGTTGCGTTCGCTCCAGATCGCGGAACAAGTCAGGATGATCAGGGATTGAATTCCTTTGCGGTGTCTTGCATTCCCAGCCGTAACTGAGCGATGCCAGAGATCGGAGATGGCCTGGTCCTCCGTCCAGGGGGAGGGGTCGAGGCAGGAGCAGTTTGGCCACTTGGAGATCGCTGACCAGATTTTTCGTGACACCGGACAGTCGAAGAAGAGGTGTCTTGAGGTCTCGAGGTTGCATACACATAGTTGGCAGAAGTACTCGTTCGGCCATCCACGGCGTTGTAGTCGATCCGCGCACCAGAGCCGGTCTTGGGAGAGAAGCCAAGTTGTGATCTTGCAGCGGGCAGGGGCCCAGACCTTCCAGATGAAGGTGGGAGCCTCAGACTTTGTTTGCCCCTCAAATTGCAGGCGATAGGCTGTTTTTGCGGAGTACGCGCCGTCTGGCGTGAGAATCCAGCGGATGGAGTCTGGTATCGTGGGGGTGGTGGTCGCCGTTTGCAGCAAACGCCAGAGGTTGAGGAAGTCGGGCAGGAGGGTTCCCGGGAGGCGGACGCGCAAGTCAATGACCCAGGTGTTATCGGTCATGGCCTGCGCTACGGTTCTGTTTTTTCTCCTCGAGAGTTGAAGTAGCTGACGGAATTGCCGTGCCAGCGGTGCCTCTTTGATCCAATTGGAGTGCCAAAAGCTTGCCCGCTGGCCATTGCCGATGGTGACCCTCGTGGCGGTGTGGAACAGGGCGCGATCTGCGGCGTCACACGGCGTGGGCATGCCGCTCCAGGGTCGTTGGTCATCCCACTCGAACCAGAGCCAACGTAGGCGTAGAGCGCGGCCGAATTTGGTCAGGTTTGGGAGGTTTAGCCCGCCGTAGTCGTATGGAGAGCAGATCTTGGACCAAGCAATCTTGCACTTGGCGCCGTTTGCGAGGTCGTCTTCTATGGCCCAGACGAAGTTCCTCCTGAGGCGGTCGAAGTCCTTGATGAATTTCTCCGGGGGTTTTAACGCGGTGAGCATGAAGAGGGGCAAGAAGCTGAGGACCGCGGTCGCCAGGGCCTTGCGGCCACCTGCGTTGATCCACTTGCCACACCATGCCGCAAGGTGTGAACGTGCTCGGTCCATGATGAACTGGAGTTGTTCCCGGCGCAGGCGGGCGAGTGACAGGGGCATGCACAGGTATCGCAGGGGGAAGGTCGCGCGCCCTCCGGCGAACGGGTTCAGAATTCCATCCAGGTCCAGGTCGTCGCAGCTGATGGGAGCGACCGTGCATTTGGCGATGTTGATTTGGAGGCCAGTGGATTCGCTGAATTGGTGTAGCAGTCTTAGTAAATCCTGCACCTCTTGCTGTACGGGGTTCAGAAAAACGATCACATCGTCTGCGTAGAGGCTGACACGCAGTCTCCCTTCGGTGATTGGCAGTGGCGAAAGCATGCCTCGGGAGGTGGCTTGCTGGAGCAGTAGGTGGAGAGGATCTAGGGCGATGATGAACAAAAGCGGGGACAGGGGATCTCCCTGCCGAAGACCACGGCGGTGTGTAAAGTGAGGACCCTCGGAGCCATTGAGGAGTACTGCCGAGCTGGCCGTGGACAGAAGGAGGGCGATCCAATCTCGCCAACGGGCTGAGAAACCTAGTTTTTGGAGCAATTCAAGCAGGTAATCCCAGGAGACGGAGTCGAAAGCCCTAGCGAAGTCAAGTTTAAACATCAGTGCTGGTTTCTTCTTGCGGTGCAGGGAGCGAGCAAGGTTGCGGACGTAGAGGAAGCTGTCATGCAGGCAACAGTTCCGCAGGAAGGCGCTCTGCGCCATGGAGATGATATTCCCGACGATCGGCGTCAGACGTCCAGCCAGAACCTTGGCGAACAGCTTGGCAATCGAGTGGATGAGAGAAATCGGGCGGTAATCACCGATCGTTGTAGGGCAAGGCTTCTTTGGGATGAGGCAGATCATTGCATTGTTGAGGTCCGCGAAATTTCCGCCTGCTAGCCTGTACAATTGCTGGAACGCCGCCATGATCTCCGGTTTGATGATGTGCCAGCAGCGACGATAGAAGGTGCCATTGAAGCCGTCGGGGCCGGGCGCTTTTTCCGCTGGCGAGGCCATAATCGCCGCCTAGACCTCTTGTTCGGTGAAAGGGATGTCCAGGCCCGCCGTCTGGATCGTTGGCAGCAGAAGCTGATCCCAAGCGATGGTGCGGGTGCGCGACGTTGCAGTGCCGAGCGAGGCCGAGAAGTGTGTGAAGATGGCCGATTCCTTGTCGTCGTGGGTTGTGGCGATGCCGGCCGCACTGCTTATGGAGTGGATGAAATTGCGGCGGCGTCTGGCGTTCATCTTGACGTGGAAAAAGCGCGTGTTTGCGTCGCCTTCCCGAAGCCAGGCGATGCGAGACGCCTGCCGTCTCCTAGATCTCTCGATGGCTGCGAGGCCAAGGACTCTGACCTTTAGAGCTTTGCGCAGCTGAAATTCGGTGTCCGTCAGAGTACGATGTTCCTGAGCGACATCAAGTCGCAGAATGACCTCGTTGGCCAGGTGGAACTGCAGCTGGTTGTCGCCGAAAAGAGACTTGCTCCAGCGCTTAAGTGCGCTGGCGGTGCGGCCAAGTTTGATCTTAAGGCGGAGCAGCGGGTCTGTGGCCCTTAGGTGTTTTTGCCACGCCTCAGAGACAACCCTGCTGCTGAACCCAGAAGTTCTCAAACCTGAACCTGGCCGTGCGCGGCGGCGAGTGGGTCGCTGCCAGGAGCAGGGGACAGTGATCTGAGTGCGAGGAGGATAGAGCAAGAACGCCGCACTGTGAGAAAAGGGTGTCCCAGGCGACGTTGCAGAAAAAGCGATCCAGACAGACCAAGGTTGGGGTTTCTCGCTCGTTGCTCCCGGAGAAGCTGCGGTTGGAGCATCTAATCTCAAACAAATCCGCTCGGTCGATGGCGGCACGGAATTGCCCCATTAGGCGCCTGCAAAGGTTTGTGTTGTTCTTGTCGCGGGCTTCATAAATCAGATTGAAGTCGCCCGTGATGAGCCATGGCGTGCCGTTGGCCGGCTTGATGGAGGTCATCTCGGTGAGGAAGTTCTGTTTCTCTGCGTGCAGCGTTGGCCCGTAGACCGTGGTGAGCAGAAAGGTGGTGTTGGTCTGGAGGATTGTGATCTCGGCCGTGATTGAGAAACGGCGGGTGGAGGTGTTGGAGACTAGGACGACGTCTGTGTCCCAGAACATCGCGATCCCACCGCGAGTGTCGTCTGCAGGGAGGAAGCAGCAACCGCGGCGCGAGGGGCCGGCGATTTCCAGCGCCAACGGAGGTGGGATGTTAGCCAACTTTGTTTCCTGAAGGCAAAGGATTGCAACCTTCGCCGAATTGGCGAGTTCGGCAACTGCAGCGCGTCTGGCCGGCATGTTGAGGCCGCGCGGGTTCCAAGTGGCGATCGGGACAATAGGTGCACTCATTGGGGAAACTCGCTGAACTGAGGGAGAGACGACGACGAAACATGAAATAACAGCAACACCGCCAGGCATACAGGAGGCTGAGACGCACCCCACCTACTAGACCCCAACATGGTCGTCTCAGGGCAACACACCGCGGACATTGAAAGAAAACTAGACCTAACTTGGACTGGCAGAGGGCCAGCTGTCGTCGCCGAACTACGGTAGTTGTCTAGCATTGGGAAACTAGACGGCTGTGGCCGCGACGCGCGCCGCGCGGGCATTGGCGGCCACGCGGTGGAGAGCATCCTTGTCGATGCGAGTCAGGATGGCGATGCCGTCGATGTCGAGGTTGGTGAGCGGGTACTTGAGGCGGGCGGTGACCGCCGCGGCCGCCGCGTCGGCCTTGACAGCTTCGCCCTCCAAGACGCCGAGCTCCTGAGCGAGCTTGACGGTGGCGCGCTGTGCCACGGGGACGGAGGCGTGGGCGACGTGGCGAAGACTGCGGCGGGGCGTAGGCATGACCGGCGCAAGCGCAGGTGACTGCAGTGGTGGCGACGAGCCGAGGATCGAGGGCGGCGGCGAGGTGAAGAGGCGGTGGATAGCGTCGTCGAATCCTTGCTCTGGCAGCGTTGGCACCTGTGGGCGGCCCAGCGGCGACAGAGAAGAGGACCGGGCCGACACTGTGGCGGCATTACCTGCAGGTGGCGAGAAGCTAATGGGTTGGGTTAGGAGTGTTGAGCACATGGCCTCGAACTCCATGTCCATGGGGTCTGGGCCGAGGTTTGGCCAGGGCCCCGCGTCGATCTTCTCCATCGCCAGGATGTCCACGAGCGGGTCCGCGCCCACGTCGGCGAAGGTGGGCGTCAATGGTGGTGAGGTGGGCGCCGGCGAGAATGCCTGGGGTGGCGGGGAGGGTGCGACACTGATGAGCTCGGGGATGCACATGGGCCTCGGGCCGCTGGCGGGTAGCGGAGGCGGGGGAGGGAGCTGTTCCGCGGTCCCTAGGCCTGCGGCAGGTGGGGAGGAGGCGTGCTGACGATGTCCGGCGGGTGTACAGCTGCGGTGGCGTGCGCCGTCCCTGGCCGACGTACGGGGCGCGCCCGTGCCATTCATGCGCCCAGGGGCGGGCGCAGGGTCTTGCCAGAGCCTGCGCGGCTGCCTGTCAAGGTCGTCGTCGTCGTGACGCCGGGAGCCGGAGGCGATGTCGTGGCAGTTTGCCGGAACACGGAGGCGCCAGTCGGTGATGGGGGGCTCGCCTTCGGGGACCCCAAAACGCCAAGTATACGGCTCCACCAGAGGGTACGGCAGCTCCTCCTCCGAGCTAGACGACATGACCCCGCTCTGGACCGAGGAAGGAGTGCGTGACTCGCGGATCGTCCAGTCCTCAGCGAGGTCGATGTGGATGAGCGCGTCGAAGCGGAGGCCCTCTGGAGGTGGCGGGACGTCGCGGCGAGGGGGGGAGAAGCCATCCATCTCAGGCAGCCTCCCCGCCCCCTAGGGAATACCGAGAAGCCGTGGTTCCCCGGGATCCTGTCCAAGCTCCAGCACCACACCCAGCAGCTGAAGAGCACGATGTCGTTTTGCTCGTAGGTGCGGCTGTCGATGCGGTCGACGATGACGTCCTTGCCAAGCACCTCCTCCGCGCCCTCCCTGGACCAGAGGTGCAGTGGCATCTTCTCGATGCAGACACGGACGTGGTGGTTGTACGTCTGGTGCACAGCATGGTCGGACTCCCTCCAGCCCTGCAGCAAGAAAGCATTACCGTCGACGGTGAGGCGGCCGAGGCGGATGGCGCGGTCGCGGTGCTCTGGCACGTCGAAGAGGACGTAGAAGGCCTCCGGGTTGTGGCGCGTGACTCGCAGGAGGTGGCGCGGGAGGTTGAGCGCCTTCTCCAACTCCTTGCCCACCTGCATCGCGGTGGCCGCGTGGAAGTCGACGGTGGCCGTGACGAGGACGGCCCTGGCGCGCAGCGTGAAGGTCTGCTGGTCCATCGCGCGCGAGGCCATTATGACGGAGTGGCTGTTGGCGGCCCGGCGCGGTGCCGGCTTCGCGATGACGGACCCAATCATGGCCGGAGACGGCGGGGGGAAGCTGAGGCGCTTCTTGACGGGCGGGGCGAAGCTAAGGCGCTCAAGGGCAAGCTGGCGGTGCGGGGCACGAGGTGGGTGGCGGTGGTATTTGGAGCAGAAGCGGCCTGCGCTGTGACCCCAGGCCTTGCAGTCAATGCAGCGGCGAGGGTCTCTGCACTCGTGGCGGCGGTGGTGTGAGCTCAGGCCGCGGAAGCGGCTTAAAAAGGCCGCACGGGCGGGATCTGGAGCGCGGGCCTCGCCGCGTCCGGACCGCTGTGCCGAGCGCTGCCGCGGGTGACCTGCCGGAAGAGGAGGGGTGCGGCTTCTCCGGCTGCGCCTTGACTCGACGAGTTTCCATTCCGGGCCATCCGCGCAGTCGCGACTGTTGGATTCAGCGCCCATGGGGTGGACGACTATGGACCGGATGCGGAGAGGCTCCGTGACGTGCGCTGCCGAGGTCGGCGGCGGGGAGGACCTGGAACGACCAGATCTGGCGGCGAAGGGACCCGAGGTTGATGCGCTGCATCCGTTCAAGGGCGGAAAGGTGGTCGGTTGACCACCCGAGGAGCAGGGGGTGGCCATGGCAGCGGGCAGGAGGCCGAGGACCCGCCGGGGAGGCGGTGAGAGACCGCCTGAGCCGGGGATGGCCCGCGAGGTCTAGGGCCTCCAAGGAGTGAAGGAGAGAAAGGGGGTGATATAGCATCACATTATGGGTCATATTACCACGTTCAGCTGTCGAGTTGTTGCACGAAAGTAGAACCAGAAACGTACATGTTTATGTTGCGGCTATTAGGCGTGAGTTTGATAAGCCACAATGCAATAATCAACTCCACACAGCTCCATCGCTCACTGTATGGCTTCTTTTGAAAAGTTGGTGCTCAAGATCCAAATAATGGAAAACTTGAAAGATGTGCAACAGTCTGTTCTTTTATTTCCTTTATTTTTGGAATCTGGAGCATGATCTCTCTTCAATTATTTTATGACAAGACGATAGGTTGTAATTTCAATAACCGTCCATCTACTCTGATAAAAAAGTTAAAAAAATAGGAAGAACCGGAAATTACTGAAACTACCAAATTATATTTTTTAGTCAAAATTAAAAGGGTACTTAGGTAATACTATCTGAAACTACTTGTTTTTTCAGAAACACAATACTGTAAGCATTCATATACACGCATACACACTCACCCTATGAATGTACGCACGCACACCTTACCCCTATGATCACCCCCGAGAGACTGAGCCGGCGGATCAGGTCTTGATATCGACGAGGTCACCACAGACGCCTCGTTGTCGATGGAAACATCGCCTTTCACTGAAAGAATATTCCACCTAAATAAGAAACATTGAAACTACTTGTTGGTCACCCCGTCCCCACTGTTACAGAGCTTCTCCAACATGTTGCTCCACCTAGGGCCACCACCGCGGCGTCCCCCTGTACGCCGACGGATGCTAGGAGCTCTAGTCCGACGGCGCGGCCTTTGCCCCATCCACCTCCTCCTCAACTGCGTCGCGGCCGCGCCCTGATGCCGCCAACGCGGCCCTCAAACACATAGCCTCCCCGGCCTCCCCCGATGGCGACGCCATGGAACACGTGGCAGCCGCCTTTGCGGAGGCGCGACGCATGCTCCGGGCGTGGCCGGGCCCTGCAGGGCGGTGCTCCTACACCGCGTGGCGCCCACGCAGGTCAGGTCACTATCGTGCGCCGCCACTTCCGCGACCTCTGTCCATTCCTCCGCCTCGCAGGCGCAGCCTGGCAGCCGCCAACCAGGTCTTGCTCGAGGCCATGGAGTCCGAGGAGATCGTCCATTCATCGGTCTCGACGGCACCGACGCCATGCAGTGGTTCAAGCTGCTCCACCTCCTGGCCGAGGGCCCGCCACACTTCCGCCGCACGTGTAAGTACCCGCCCCGCATTTGAGACTAGTCCTAGTGGGGAGTATCATATAGTGGTATCATGCATATGAAACTACTCTATGTTACTATGTCAATAGTGGGTGTTAACATAGATGTAGTATCATATAACCATGCATTTATTAGGCTATAGACTCATCTTATCTCGAAATCCGCTATGTTACGGTATCTACCTATGATACCACCACCACTTCTCTCCTCATTAATTACTTGCCACATCATCATTTTTGCCTATGTGTTACTTATGTTACTACCTATGATACTCCCACTATGACTAGTCTGATTGTCATCGTTTTGGTCATCTCGTACGCGGGCGACTCCATGCTGCCATGCTGGCCGACGGTGCCATGGTGACGTTGGTGCAGGGGACGGTGTCGCTGCAGGCGAAGTGGCCCCAGACGTTGTCGTAGGAGACGTCAGTGACGTGCACCGCCGAGGCGCCGAGGACTGGTTCAGTTCATGCACCACTTTTCCATGCAGAACCTGTAGAGGCGGCCGGGCGGCGGTAGGCAAGGCGGTCGAGAAGAGATTCCCGGAGGAACGCGTCCAGGACCCACTCCGCCACCGCTGGGTGGCGCTTCAGCCCGCGCGCGCTCGATGCGTGGATGTCCGTCGCCACCAGCTCGTCGATGTCGCCCACCACCCGTCCGCCTCCGGGAACACCTTCAAGGCTTCAACCCTTCACCTTGCTCCACAGCTTGCCCAGCAGCGCCGGCCCGTGCAGTGCCATTGATGATCCGGTTGGTGTCGCCAGAGGAGGAGGCGCCGTACGTCGAGGGGGAGGAGGGCAGAGACAGACTCTGCCTTTTCTGAAGGGCCGTTCGGTTCAGCGAACGAACGCACACGCGCTTCCTAGACACGTCCAAAAACAATACAGCTACAAACCGGAATCCAAATTACTCATGGTCACGGTGCGCACGTAGTCCCAACTCATCGACTCCGACTCCAATTGCCGTCGAGGGACAAAACTACGAACCATCTATATAGTTGCAGTCGAACGGTGGCACCTATGTACCGGCATCTCAGAACTCGTGCGAAGCTAGCCAGGGATTTCGGGAACATCCATTGCCCTTTCAAGGTCTACGCGGCAGCGCCGCCATGAACATACCCGGCCCCGACGTGAAAAAGTATCACGACGGAGAGGCCAGGCCCCAGAAACATTACACGCCGGAGTTCCAGGCGTTTTTCTGGGCGGAGTTGGCTAACGGCGAGCAGTACATGGCCATGGAGGAGGAAGATGTGGTGAAGGAGTAGCGTCGGGCGGGGAGGCTGCATACCTACGACCCGGACAAGGAGGTGCAGAAGCGCTTCGCCAGGGTCGCCATACTTCATTGGTGCGCGTGGCCCAAGCATATGGTGGCAGAGATCGAAGAATATATCAAGTACCTCGACGAGGATGAGGACGACTACAAGATGGGGCTCTATTCTTTGATCGGGGATGATTAAGTTAGAGATTAGCTGATATATGGTATAAAGAATTCAGACATTAGTTACCTGCATTAGTAGACGTTTATGGCGCCCCTGTGTATCTCGTCGTCCTTGTCATGGCTGTTAATTAAGATCACTTTTTCCTCCACGGGTCCCGAGCCGCCGCCGTCGCCGTCACCACTTCGGAAGGGATCAGAACTGCTCCCCGGCACCCTGCCGGGAGGGGGAATCGTCCCCCGAGGCTTCTACGTCGCCATGACCGCCTCTGGACTGATGTGTGAGTAGTCTAACTTGGACTACAGGTCCATAGCAGTAGCAAGATGGTTGTCTTCTCCTCTTGTGCTATCATGTTTAGATCTTTTGAGCTGCCTATCATGATCAAGATCATCTTTATGTAATTCTCCATGTTGTGTTTGCTGGGATCCGATGAATATTGAGTACTAAAGTTATTGCTTCATAATATATCATGTGTGTGTTATTTAATGATCTTGCATGCTCTCCGTTACTTGTGTATGCTCTGTCCAAGTAGATGCTTGTAACTCCAAGACGGGTTATTGATGCTCGATAGTAGGTTCATGTGTCTATTTATTACTGTCTTGTTTGCTTAATATCAAAAATATAAAAAATTAGTTACGTGCATTACTTTAGTTATTTCGGTTTTGCACTTTTATTTTCAGTTTTGTTGCTTTGTTTATTTCGGTTTGCTATTATTTTCTCAATTATTGTTATTTCGGTTTGTCTAGTAATTTGCTAAAATGAGTTTGCTGAAAATACTAAGTTGTGTGACTTTACAAGCACCAACAATAATGATTTCATATGCACACCTATTGCTCCACCTGCATCTAAAGCTGTGTTCTTTGAAATTAAACCTGCTTTATTGAACCTTGCTATGAGAGAGCCATTCTCTGGTGTTAGTTCTGATGATGCTGTTGTCCATCTAAATAATTTTGTTGAATTATGTAAAGCAAAAATATAAAGATATAGATGGTGATATTATAAAACTGAAATTATTTCCATTCTCCTTAAGAGGAAGAGCTAAAGAATAGTTGCTTTCATTGCCTAGAAATAGTATTGATTCATGAATTAAATGCAAAGATGCTTTCATTGGAAAATACTATCCTCCTGCTAAGATTATTTCTCTAAGAAGTAGCATCATGAATTTTAAACAACTTGATAATGAACATGTTGCTCAAGCTTGGTAAAGAATGAAATCTTTGATAAAGAATTGCCCAACCCATGGACTGACTGCTTGGATGATCATCCAAACCTTTTATGCATGTCTGAATTTTTCTTCAAGAAACTTATTGGATTCAACTGTGGGAGGTACCTTTATGTCCATCACTTTGGGGGCTGCAACAAAACTCTTGGATGATATGATGGTGAATTATTCCGAATGACATACGGAGAGGACACCTCAAGGTAAGAAGATACATTATGTTGAAGAAACCTCCTCTTTGAGTGCAAAGATTGATATTATTATGTCTATACTTGCTAGTGGTAAATCCCATATTGATCCCAATAATGTTCCTTTAGCTTCTTTAGTTGCACAAGAAGAGCATGTTGATGTAAACTTTATTAAAAGCAACAATTTTAACAACAATGCCTATAGGAACAACTATGGTAATAACAACTATAAGCCCTATCCTCCTAATAATGGTAACTCTTATGGTAATTCTTATTTTAAAATGCCTAGTGAGGAAAGGATTCTAGAAATTGAGAAAGCTACTATTTTTTTTATGAAAAACCAATATGAGAAAAATAAAGTATTCACTAAAACCATGGAAGAACAATCTAATATGTTGAGAAACATTAGTCATCAAATGGAAAATTTAAATAGAGAGATTTCGAGTCTCCAAGGAAGAATGACTAATGCTGAAACTTGTATTTCCTCTATGTCTACAACACAATCTTTTTTAATTAATAAAATGGCTGCTAAACCTGAAAATTTAGATGATAATCCTTTTGCTACTGCTAATTCCATCCAAATTCAAATTGATCAAAATGTTAGATTAATTGCTCAATTACGTGCCAGATGGGAAAGAGAGAGAGAATTAGAGAAATAGGCTAATATTGTTAAAGTTTTAACTATTACTACCTCTGAAAATAATGGTGTTTCATATGTTAGTAAGCCTCCTACTATCCATGGTAACATCGTTGGTGTTGGAAATGTCTCCTCTAGTTCACCCAAAAATTTAAAATTGCCCAAAACTGCTGAAACTAGAGTTGATAAAAGTGCTGAAATTTTAAAGAACATGAGAGAAAGTGGTTCGGTTTGCTTTGATGATAATAATTTTGATTTTGATAATTGTAATATCTCTGAAGTTATTAAGTTCTTGCAAAAATTGGCCACAAGTCCTAATGCTATCTCTCTTAATTTGGCTTTTACTGCTCATATTACAAATGCTCTTATAAAAGCTAGGGAAGATAAATTAAAACTTGAAACTTCTATCCCTAGGAAGTTAGAAGATGGTTGGGATCCCATCATTCAGATGAAAGTAGATAAATTTTATTGCAATGCTTTGTGTGACCTTGGTGCAAGTATTTCTGTTATGCCTAAAAAGCTCTATGATATGTTTGATTTGCCACCATTGGAACATTGTTATTTGGATGTTTTTCTTGCTGATAATGATTTGAAGAAACCCTTGGGGAGGATCAATGATATCCTTATTATGGTTAATTAATAATAACCTGATCTCGTTTATTTTATTGTCTTGGACATTGAATGCAATCCATCTTGTCCAATTGTGTGGGAAGACCCTTTCTGAGAACTGTGGTTGCAATTATTGATATGAAAGAAGGTACCATCAAGTACCAATTCCCACTCAAGAAAGGTATGAAACACTTTCCTAGCAATTGTGTTGTGTTGCTTCTATTGTTCGTTCAAATTATGGTGTTGATGCTTCATCTCTTGATAATACTTGAGTTTCACTTTGTGCCTAGCTCAAAGGCGTTAAACAAAAGCGCTTATGGGAGACAACCCACATTTATTTCCTGTTATTTAAATTTGTTTTGCTTGTGTCAAAGACTTGTCATACCTCTGTAGAAATTCCTTTGTATCTTATTTTTATTGCAATGTTGTGTCAAGTTAAGCCTCTAGTGGAAAGTTGATGTTAAAATTAAATTCCTGTGCTGAAACAAATTTCTGTTGTCCACCGTAAAAATTATATCAATTCCCTGGAACGTCAGAACAATCTGACCTTTTTGTGCATAATCCTCAGATGTATACGCAACTTTCATTAGTTTTGAGTTTTATGATCTGAGTAAGTTAAGTGCCTTGAAAAAATTCGTCTTTACGGATTGTTCTGTTTTTAACAGATTCTGCCATTTTCTTTTGCAATGTCTCTTTTGCTATTTTTGATTGGATCTTTTTATCCCTTTAAGTATCAGTGGCTGTAGCTAATGTCCAGTAGCAATGGTAGCAATTGTGTTCCTACAAAATATCCTAATTTTTTGTGCACTAACCCTCTAATAAAGTTACTCTAAGTTTGGTGTGGAGGAAGTTTTCAAGGATCAAGAGAAGAGGATGCTACAATGTGATCAGGAGGATAGTAACGCCAAGGCTTGGTGATGCCCCGGTGGTTCACCCCAATATGATTCAAGAAGACTATGACGTCAAAGCTTGGGGATGCCCAAGGCACCCCCTTCTTCATCGACAAACTATCATGTCCATTCTAGTGAAACTATATTTTAATTCCGTCACATCTTATGTGCTTATCTTGAATCGTTTGTTTCTTTTTTGTTATTTTCATTCTCTGAATAAATATGGATCCTAGCATTCTTTTGTGTGGTAGAAATACACGCTCCGCTTTTCATATGAATACTCGTATTCTTCACTTATATCCGTTGAGTATTCGTCTTTTGTTATCGTTTGCTCTCTAGCTCTTGTTTTTCATGCATATCTTGTAGAGTTGTTAGATTTTTTATATCATACTCTCATATCTCATTGTTTAATTACTTGGAGAGTTTATCTTTTAAATAAGTTGATTGGTGTTTGGTTGAGAAAAAATGCTAAATGTGGTAGATGGTATAATTAAATGATACATTAATCTTGTAGATAATTAAATTGTGTGACTTGAATCATTAATGTTGTTTTGAGATATTACTTTGCTTAATGGTAAACATGATGGTCTAATAAAGTGGAATGATTAAATGGTTGATCTAGAGAAACTTGAAAACTGTGCCACACTTAAATTTCCAGTTGATTGTATAATGGTATATGACTTCTTTTTTCCTAAGGCAACCGTAATGGCTTTATGTTATGCGCTACGGTCGGGTCCCCGACAGTGACTTGTTCATTTGCCACAGCACCCATAGGAGTAATTTTCATTATGCCTTGCATGATCATATTTTTATTTGGAATCTTTTTACTTGTGAGTTCTAAAACTGCGGTATTCATGGCACTTCCACCACCATATTGCTAGTCTCTTCGGTACTTTGCTTTTCCCTTTCTTACATTCAGAGTTGGTGCATTTTTCGCGGGTACATCCAAACTCGTGAGAGATCTTCATCTTGTTCTCCTACTCATAAGCCAAACATCTTCCTCAAAACATCCACTATACCTACCTACTACATCATTTTCATAGCTGTTCCGAGATATATTACCATTCAACACCCATCTTACATTACATGACTTGTTGTCATTCATTACTTGTTTTTTTTGCTTTGCGTGTTTCTATAAAGCTAATGTGTGGTTTTACCCATGTTATGCTAGAGCACTGCTACACTGGCAGAGGCACCGTTGTCATATGTATTCTTATGGCACATTCATATTAGTTACTTACATCCTCAGTATGTTGTTTTATCATCATTAGTGTGTTGTCATATATCATGTATCATATTAGGATGTTTGCCCCTAAAAGTGAAAAGAGTCATGGAGGCCATCGAAAAGAGAAACAGAAAAAACAAAAATATAGAAAAAAGAGAAAGAAATAAAAAAGGGGGCATCATTACTATTATTTATCACACACTTGTGCTTTTGTTACAGCACCATATCATCTATAGTCATCACTTGTGCTCATGTTATAGCACCATATCATTTATGATCATCATTTGTGCTCATGCTTAGCACCTTTACTCCATATGAGAGAGTTTTCATGTCTTAGTTGCATAATTATGTGGGGAACTTTACACTATAGAACTTGGCTTGTATATTCCAATGACGAGCCTCCTCAAACGTGCTCTATATCTTCGTGAGCAAGCACGTTGGATGCACCCCCACTAGTTCCATTGGAGAGCTTTCATATACTTATAGCTCACTGTGTATCCGTTGTATGGCAATCACTACTCCTTGCATAGCTCCGATTGTATAACTTTCTCTTGTCTAATGATCATCTATAGCTTTGTGAGCCTTTCTTCCGTCGGCCTTCCAAACCTCCGTTAACATTCTCTTAGCCATAACATCCTGGTGCCAGGAACCAACGTTGAACGCTTGCTTGTTTTTTTTGAATAAATAATATATTGATCTTCTACGTGCATACTGCTATTACTTGACTTGATCCTTTCATAAAGTTCTCATGTTTGTTGGAAGCATTAGATGATTATATTATTGTGCTTGAAGCTTAAATCATATTTAATATCTAGTTTGCACAGTTGATTGCTATCTAGTACTATATCACTGAAAGCTTTGCTTGCTTCACCTACTTGATTATTCATTACTCGTTTGATATCAATATAAACTACAACCATTATTAATTTGATTTCAGTTTACATGCCTTACAATGAATTACATGATCAAGATTGTGTTTAAGCATGTCACTTCAGAAAATATTCTTCTTTTATCGTTCTTGCCTACTCGGGACGAGTACAACTAAGCTTGGGGATGTTGATACGTCTACAACGTATCCATAATTTCTTGTGTTTCATGCTATGTTATATCATGTTATTACATGTTTTATATGCATTTTATATAGTTTATACATTTTCTGGGACTAACCTATTAACAAGATGCCACGGTGCCAGTTCCCTGTTTTCTGCTGTTTTTAGTTTCAGAAAAGCTCTTAAGGAAATATCCAGTAAATTGGAAACGAGCCAACCAATATTTATTTTTGGAATATTTGCGACCAGAAGAACCGAAGACGAGACGAAGACGGGCCCCGAGGGGCCCACATCGCCTGCTGGCACGGCTCCCTTGCTCGCCGCGCCGGGAGGTGGTGTGGCGCCCTCGGGCGCCCACCGATCTAGATCTTTCGCCCATAAATATGCCCCTGACCTAAAAACGCTTCACGGTGAATCACTTTTTACTCCACGGGTTCTGAGCCGCCGCCGTCGCCATCACCACTTCGGGAGAGATCAGAACTGCTCCCCGGCACCCTGCCGTGAGGGGAAATCGTCCCCGGAGGCTTCTACGTCGCCATGACCGCCTCCGGACTGATGCGTGAGTAGTCTAACTTGGACTACGGGTCCATAGCAGTAGCTCGATGGTTGTCTTCTCCTCTTGTGCTATCATGTTTAGATCTTGTGAGCTGTCTATCATGATCAAGATCATCTTTATATAATTCTCCATGTTGTGTTTGCTGGGATCCGATGAGTATAGTTATTGCTTCATAATATATCATGTGTGTGCTATTTAATGGTCTTGCATGCTCTCCGTTACTTGTGTATGCTCTGGCCAAGTAGATGCTTATAACTCCAAGAGGGGGTATCTATGCTCGATAGTAGGTTCATGTCTCTATTTAATCTGGGGCAGTGACAGAAAGCTCTAAGGTTGTAGATATACTGCTGCTACTAGGGATAAAACAGTAGTACTTTATCTAAGGATGATGCTACTTACTTAATTTACACATAGTGCTTAAGGCGATAATCTGTTGCGTGCAACTTAATACTGAAAGGGGTGCGGACGCTAACCGAAAGGTGGATTATTAGTCATAGATGCGGTTGGAACGGTCAATGTATATTGTTGTAATGCCCGAATGAATCTCACACTAGACATCATATCATTAGTATATGCATTGTGTTGCTCATCATTATTCTGTCAATTGCCTAGCTGCAATTTGTTTACCACACATGGATGAATGTTATTATTATTTGTGAACCGTGGACCCCGGTCCTTCTCATTAATCTGATTAAACCACAACTGCAAACCTGTTACTTTATGCAAACATCACTCTTTCTTCCAAACATACGTTTAATCCTTTTTTACAGCAAGCCGGTGAGATTGACAAGCTCACTGTTAAGTTGGGGCAAAGTATCTTGATTGTTTGTGTGTAGGCTCCACGTCAAATTAGCACCAGCATTTCCCTGGCGCCTTGACACCTAAAGGGAATTCTTCATCTCCTACTGGTTCGATAACCTTGGTTTCATACTGAGGGAAACTTGCTGTTGTGCTACTTCACACCTTCCTCTTGGGGTCTCCCAACAACACACCCACCGTGTGCATCAGACCTCCCATCAGCTTCTGTACTAATGGACAGCTGTGCAGGAGTCAAGGTTGACTTCGGCCTTGTCCACAGGCGGCGGGGATCATTGATCCCCTTGTATTGCCACATGGGGGTCGAGCGGAGCTGGAGAGGAGCTACAGAGTGCTCAATAAAATGAGCAATTGTATGATCCCCTTCACGCCTCGCTCAACATGATGTTGGATTTGGGCGTAAATGGGGGCTAGATTTGCCTCTATCCAATCTATGTTGCCCCAACTATTATGACGAATTGTCTTGCCTGACGGTTCCACCCGGCAATCGTCAGCTTCCTAGAGATGTCGCCACTCTTCCCACTTTTTGTTCCTCACTGTTGTGGGAATGAAGCGGCTGGTCGGACCAGATCTGCGTTAAAAAGTGAAGGTGCTAGAGACATGTCCGCTAGATTCTATCATGGGATAGAAATAATGGCGAAACAGTGCCACCGACGGCATCACCCCGACAAATTTCTCGCAGAAGTGTTGGAGTCGCCTACAAGATGAAGTTTCAACCTTAGCGGAGACGAAACGACCGGCCGGACACGGTGTCGCTATCATAGCAAGGAAGAAACTTGTTTTGGGGGTTGATACGTGCATTTTATATCATCATTTTTATAACTATATTATTATATTAGAATGTTATTGGCATTGTTATATCATTATTTTTGCATGTTATAGATGATTTATGCGACTTCCCTACAAAGTCCCATTTGTGGTATTTAATTTCTGGGACACGGAAAACCCCTTTTTTTCTTGTTTTTAATGGTTCAGGACCTTCAGGACGTCAAAAGGATCGGGGAAAATACACAGTCAGTTTTTCATGGGGCGAACGATCATGGGCAAAAGATCCGAGAGAGAAGAGCCACGAGGGCTAGATGGGCATGGCCCATGCGACCAGATTGCCTGGCCGCATGGGGCCTACCGTTTGCCCCTCGGTCACCATCTCACGCTCCGCCTTTTAGCACGCCTCCGTCTCGCCCAAAAAGTTACGTCCTAATTTTCCCGAGACTATCCGAGGCCACGGCGACGAAACTCCTGATTCCCTCTGAAGGGGTCAGATCCTGCTGTTTCGAAACTCCGGAGAAGGCGGAAAGTATTGTCATAGACATTACCTCTCCTCCTTGACGTGGGAGGAGTCCTCTCCATCATAACCTCCGTGATCTACTCCTCCCCCCTCGTTGTTTGAGAGTTACCGAACCCTAGATAATTGTTTTGTGCTACTATACATGTTTGTGATTGAGCACTTGTCATTATTTGGAGGGGAAGTTATATTTTTCAGATTATGTTGTATCATCTATGCCACTTGTTATGATCATGTTTGCACGTTGTGAGTAGTTCCCATATGTTCCTAAGGGCATAGCATGAATTGACAATGATTTTTATACAACATGTGTTGGTATTTTGTCTAGTGTTTATCTTTTATGTTGTTTTATGATGGTGATGTGCGAACATTGACTACACATCACTTCACCTATATGGGATCATAGGGTAACACCGTAGTGAAATGGAGTGGGTAGGACTTCGGAGGACATGTAAATCTTGGTCCAATACAAAAGGTTGCATTAGGGGGATTAATATCAGGGACCCTAGAGTTTATAGCTATGGTGGGAGTTTATGTCTAAATAATTCTTGTGTTGCTCATTAACTTGTCCATGAGATCCATGAAGGGGATCGCAGGCAGAAAACAAATTGTTTTCTAGCAAAGATATCCTTAAACTAGGCAAGATCTACACTATGCAGATATAGAAGTACGACGGAGATCGGAATACATACCCTCGTAGACCGAATAGCGGGGATTACGCTCCCGCACAAGCGTTGACGACGAAGACGACGTAGCCGACCTCTAGGTCACAAAGAACTCGGCGCGACGATGACGACAAAGATGACCTCGAGGTCGGGTGGAGGAAGTAGGCCTCCGAGCACCGCTAGCGCAACACCTCACAGGGCGTTACACATATACGGTGGAGACGACGGCCTCTGAAGCTCCAGTCCAGGACGAGCAGCGGAAGACTTGGACTGGAACACCAGCAGCGCGGGAGCGGGCTATGGTGGAGAAATCCCCTCATCCTCCTCGGCGCAACTCCAACAAAGGGAATCACGAAATCGAGAAGAAATAAGAGAATTAACTGGTGAATTAAAATGCCAGGAGTGCGCCTTCTTATATAGTGTCCCGGGGGGAGCCAACCTCCCTAGCCAGGCAATGTGGGACTATCCCACATTCCTTGGTGCGGCTAGGGAGAGTGCGCCGGCCCTAGGTGGGCCCCATTTGGCCCACCTAGGCCGGCCAAGCCCCCACCAAATTTCCCCTTGAGGGTTTTCCCCCCTATGGGCCTTCTTTCGACCAGAAGGCTCATTTAGGGAAATCAGACTAAATAAATTCGAAAATAAGTATATAAAATCATATTTAAACATTAATTACACTAATTAATATCAAACATATTATATATAATTTATTCTAGCTCCGAAAACTATTTCGTCGCTGCCCGATCTCCATCGGACCATTCCCGGGACGTTCCCGGTGATCTCTTTCCTTTCCGGTTGTCTTGTCGAAACCCCTTAAGTGTGTTACCTAGCGGTTCGATATAATAACAGACATGATCGAGACTCCTCTCCGATCAATGACTAACTCGTAGGTCTGGACCCCATGAATTAATCCCTGTGATATAACGAATGACTTTCATCTATCAAATCTGGACGTCTAGTCTTAAGCCCTTTGTCATGTCGATACTTAGCGCGTCCGAGCATCATTCTCAGATATCTCCTTACCTAGCATTATCTCGTTACCGACATCGCTATCTTCTACTCGTCTATGATATTATGTCAGCTGGTGACCTAGTCACATGTTTGCAAACTCATTTGACATAATCTCACCGAGTGAGCCCTAAAGTATCTGTCCGGCTATACGGACTGACAAATCCCGTTGTTGACCCCTCGTCTTAACTACCCCCTTCCGATACCCTAAAGTATCGTTATTATCATACTAAATAAGATACAACGTTTGGTGCAATCAAAGTATCTTCCAGGAATAACAATAAGAGTTGGTCTCACGGTCTTAAGGCGTAATGACTATGTCCTGTAAATACTGGGTATGTCCATCACATCGTTACACCAACGATATGACTTTCATTGCCGAGCGACGCCATGCCCTATGATCGGAAAACCTCGATCATCAATCGCGCAACGAAACTAGTCTTAGTAGAGGCAACTAGGGACCTGGTTGTTTATCTACCACACCTGTATTAATGTTTCCGCTTAATATAGTTAGAGCATGGTATAAAACATATAATGAACAATTGGAATATTGCCAATAAACTATGTTTATTAAGTGCCTCTAGGGCATATTCCCTTCAATCCATCATAAGGGGTTTAGTTTATTTATTTAGCTACACATAGATATGGCTCCGTCCAAAGTAGATTAAAACTTGACAAGATATATGCAATGTGTTATTTTAGAAATCTCTATGCTTGGGAACGTTTTCCACATATAAGACACTCATCACTTAAATTTTTCCTCTTGCTAAAAGGAGGATTGGGCTTTCTCTTTTTGAGAGCTTTTACTTGCTACTATTTATTTTCAGCATTTTTACTCTCTTGCAATTATACACTCAAAAACCTCAAAAACACTTGGAACTTTTATTGTTTTATTTATCACTCTTTCTAACCAATGTCTTCAGCTCCTCGTGGGTTCGACAACCTTTTCTATTTGAAAGGTACTATATTTGATCTCCTACGGAGCCATCAGGGGGTTAGGTGCGGTGCACAGAGCTCGCCGTCAACGAGATTAGCGTTTGGGCCTATGGTGCCTTGCGGTTTGAGGAGGGTGTGCTGGTGAGGCACCACGATGGCAAGGCCGACCGTGGCTAACTGGAACCAGGTTAAGAATACCTTATTTCCAACCTTTGAACATTCTTTGTCATTTTTGTTTCTCTGGTTTTTTTTCCATTCCACCAGTTTTCGTTTTTCATATTTTTGAAATATAAGAATACCTTATTTGCAACCCTTGAACATTTTTCAAAACGTTGAACTTTTTATGAATCCATAAACAATTTTTGAGCCCTTCAATCTACTTATCGGTTCACCCGGATTTCCAGATTTTAGTTCTTTTTCGATTCATTATTTTTTAATTCACTAATAAATTGTTTTCACAATTATTTTCCATTAGCCGCCACATACATTTCACCTGAATTTTAGTTCTTTTCCACCTTATTAGTTTCATTTTTGTTCACTATTATTACAGTTCTGCCTAATTTTTATGGTTCATTATTTCTTTCACCCTAATTTGGTTCATTAATATTGATTCATTATTTATTGGGTCAAATTTTAATTTGCTCTACATATTTATTTACTGGCTCAAATTTTATTTGGCTCACCGTGAATAAAATGCAAGAAAAAACGAAAACGCGAGCAGGAAGTAGTTCCGGTTCTTTGAAACTTGAATCCAATATACGACAATGATTCGAATCCTAGTGCAGCCCCATGTACGATTCCGAACGATATAAACAGCCAAACCATCATATGCAGCCGGGGATGTACGGTAAGGAGGGAGATCGAGCCATAAACAAGAGAGGAGCCAACAGTCCCGCCGGCCGCCGTCGTCGACGCTGGTGAAGAAACAGGACAAGGCGATGGCTGAGACAGACGTGAGGACGGTCTGGCTGCAGGTGAAGCTGGCGTTTGTTAAGGCGGCGCACGCGGAGGCCAATCGGTACATCAACATGGAAGAGGAGGACGTGGTTGAGGAGTACCGACGGGCGGGTAAACTCCACACCTACGACATGGACAAGGAGTGGAAGAAGCGCTTTGCAAGGGTTGCTAAACTACACCCACTTTTCCCGTGGCACTTGCATCCACATGTCGAGGAATACATGTATTATCTCGAGGAGGACGAATATGAATTCATGATAGGGATTTGTTCATTGATTGGAGGTGAGAGCTGAGCTTAATTACCACTAATACCCTATATAGATGTATGTGGTGCATAGGCGCCTCTAATTGTATTTCAGTTTTTTTTCCCGGAAAATATGAAACCCTAACATTTGTTGTATATTGATCTGATCATGGTGGGGTTTATATAGAGATACACATGTAGGTGGAGACTTGTAGTAGAATATGATGTATAGTCCTAGTTTATCCCTACATGTATACATGTGCGTATCCTAACATGTAAGACACCCTCAGCAGGAGTGACGCGGACGATCGTGACTAGATTTAAAGTTTTGTACTCCCCTTGCCATCATCAACTGCGTGGACATGGTCATGGGGTCACTATGTCCCCTTCTAGTGCCTCTCTACCCTCCCGCGGTCATTCGGGGGGGGGGGGGGGGGGGGGTGAAGATAAGTGACAACGCACATGTTGTTGACTGCAGTTTTTAAGTTGTTGTAAATGTTGTTCTTGATATCGAGATAACCGTCATGATGTATTTGTGGTTGAAGTTGTCGTAGTCATGGTTATTGTAACCGATAGCGTTAGAGGCGCAAAAAAACACATGATTTTAATCATAGTGTCTTAGCTTTTGTGCGGCGGAAACGTTGCTCTCGGCAACACCATTCGTCATGATGTCGAGCTGGTCTTCAGCAATGACGGTGCCAGATCATTTAGTATAGTGGCATGTGCAACACACGTATAATAATACATAATTTAAAGATCTACTATGAGTCTTATTTCTCTTTTAGTGATTTTTTTACCGTGTTGTTTAGATGTGTCTCATGCCCAACGATACATATTAACTGATAAGAAAATCTGTCAATTAGAATAACACAAGAGTAATTTATTAGAACAAAAAATAAACTGAAAAATATGGCTTCATATTTTAGAGACGTCATCAACCATATTGATGCACAAGAAAAATTCATCAGTAAATCGTTATAGTTGCATATAATTGTATTTAACTTAACCCAACATCATAACTGAAATATATACATAAATAATCATTGTCTTCTTTCTTCAAAGGTTGAGTAGCAGTAATATCATAAAAGAAATTTAGATCCATCAACTGTATGAGGGCAGACCTCAGTCCAAGTCTCGTCCAAAACAAGCTAAATTGATGGGCAATTTTGCTGCGTGTATGAGCACACTAGACTAGACAACCATAAACAATACTGAGTACTGACCGAGCTTTTCTGAAAATACACCACACGCTACATGATAAATGACCAAAATTTGTTGGGTAAACTGGAGGTTGATATTCTTGACCCGTTAAAACATAATTTGCAATATTCAGATTCTGGACACAAGCTTCGCCTTTTGATTGAAGAGAACTTCTGAAGTTAGTAAAATCCTAAGAGCAACACCAAAAATAATCCGTCATGACCACATCACAAAACCACAACCTCTTCAGATGTATTATTTCTCGCGGCCATGATTTCTGTTACCTCTGACCTTCGAATCCATGGCTGCACAACTCTAGTGTTTTTACCACAGCATAGGCAAAAACAGAGGAAGTGCGGCGGCGTTGAGCAGGCCGTTTGTTATCTGATGAAGCTGCCGATAGTGAAATCCATTTGTGAAACATTTTCATTTACCTATGCCCGGAGATTGCGGCCGCGGCTAGCAGGTCGTCGGCAAATAGCGAGTGTGGCCTTCGACGGTGGTAACTCTTCTTGTAGAGGAAGAGAGAGGCGGCTGTGCTAGGAAGTTGCGTCCGCGGCGGCGAGTGGACGTTGCGTCTACGGCGAGCAGAGCCGGTCGAGCGGGTCGTCGGCAGGTCGATGCCCCCGCAGAGGCGGGCTGAGTAGGTATACGGGGGAGATAATAATAGCGAGGCGTAGCCGGTTGACATGGTGGATGGGCATGCCAACGGCGGCGTGCTTTTGGCGGCGTGCTTTTGACGCCGTGCGCAGAGCGAGAGAGGAGTTTGTGGAGACGGAGATCAGGGAGAAGCGATCTCAATGCAGTAAACAGGAGGGCGGGGCAAAGGTACCTCGTCCGAACTGTGTTTCCTCTTCCATAGCAACCAATTGAAATCTTGATTGCTGTTCATCCATACGCATCACTGTGATGGTAACCTGACATACACGAGTTAATCACAAGACAATAACTTGAACATCAAAACTGAAATTTCAGAATGTGAATGCTGACATCATATACTTTGAACGAACACAGTAGCTAGTTGGTATGGTATAACTTTTTTGATGTTCGCTATTTTGATCTAGAATGAATATGTAAATGTGAAAATGTAATCAAGCAGAAGTCAATAGTATATGCAGGTTAGGACCCGATGAATAGTAAGCCAGCTAGGTAGCAAATCTTAAGCTAACTGAACTCTGAAGGTGATGTTCTGAATGTGGTATATGCGACTGCTTAATGGATCATAAGTGTGTTTTCATCTATGCAAATGAATCGCTTATGGTGCTTGCGTTATGCTGGCTATCTTATTGAGATAAACATCAGAATTATAGATTTGAGGTGTTGCATTTCTGATGTTATATGTGTGCCTATTGCTCTACTAGGGATCAGTTTTTATGTTTCGGAGTTGCCTACCGTTGTTTCGAAGTTGCATGCTGATATTTGTGATGTCGTCTTGTTGTAAACTTGCATGCTTTTTTTATATGTTGTAAAAATGCTTACCGACATTGTCATCCTGTTTCATCGCACATCAAAATTTCTTCGCCTCATACCAAATTTTCTTTTATTTGTTATAAATTTGCATGCTGATGATAGCATGTTTCTTGATCGCCCACCAAAAATAATTTTCCTCGTACCAACGTTGCCTACCAATGGCGTCGTCTTGCTTCACGGCACACTAAATTTGCTCTCCTTGTATTGAATTTTCAGTCATTTCTTTTAAAGTTGCCTAACTATGTTGTCATGTTTATTGATCACACACAAAAAATGATTTTGCTTGTACCAAAGTTGCATATTGATGTTGTCGTCTTGCTTCATTGCATACTAACGTTACTTCTCCTTATACTGAACTTGCTTTTTATTCGTTTTGCGGTGAAGCAACTTTGATTCGCGCCGAAGAAAGTACTATAATATTGTAAGCAATGAAAGTGTCAAACTTAAGCAACTTCTATATAGTGTTACATAACAAACGAACACAAAAAAGAAAAACCAATTAGAATACATTTTCGGGCCGAATTCAATCCAGCCTAAACGAGGCCATCTAGCCTTCTTCATCTACTCGTTTCAACCTAGGCAACCTTGTGTGGTTGTCTTCCTCACTCCCGCGTGGCCACCGGCCTCCTCTGACCCGATTCCCTCACATCTCTCTCTGTCCCACGTCTCTCTGTCTTTGTCCTCCCTCATGAAGTTGCGTTGCCGTAGGAGCATGTGTAAGGAAGCCACGCAGAATCGATCAACATCGAACTTGGGGGAGCCTGGGGAATCGTCGGTCGACGGGGGTGCCCGCACTCCGAGCGACGAGGTCCGTCATTGGAGGATTCACTCGGGTGCGCGTGAACCACGAGGGAGGAGGAGGGGCGCGGAAGGCCGAGACAGCCGTCACGTTCTGCAGGGGCATGGAGTTTTCTCTGGCCAGTTTTCTCTAGCCGACGATGTGAGGAGCTCGACGGGCTCGAGCTCTAGGCCTCTTTGGACATCGGGGGTCGGGGACGTGCATGTGCGGGTGTGGGGACTCTGCGGTGGTGGTAGCAGGGCTCAAATCCTTCCCTGACACCGACAACGAGGAGCGCGGGAGTCTGGAGGTTGGGGATGGAGCGGATGGTGAAATTTTGCTGTCAGAGGGGACACATTGAGTTTCCTTTTCGCGAGGGGCCGTTTGAGGAGGTCCTTCCCGATCAAAAGAAGCCAGCGACACTTAGCATGTCCTGATATACATGCTGACAGGTTATTTATAGCAAAATTTGTACCGACATATGCCTTGTTGCTATATTTTCATATTTGCCAAAAAATGATCTGTCGGGATAGCTCTAAAGATATGCCGACAGATGTTTTGTGGGTATAAATATACCTTTCCCTACGAAATTGTGTTGGCAAGTTTCTACCGTGTTGCAGTGATTTTAAGATTGTTAGTGATTGGTTTAATTACTTATATTTAATATCAATTTAATATCAAGTACATAAAATCACGCGATGTGCGATCATTATCTAATACAATGTTACTTGTAAGAAACACTTAAACAAAAAATGTGAAGAACGCTCGAAATTTCATATTAGTTTCATATTTGCTATAGAAGTTCTTATAAAGTTTTTGATGTAGTGATATGATCGAAATTTCTATTAAGATATCAGTTAGTATATACTTAGTACATATGTCTCTACAAATATTATATATAATTATGCCTTAACTAAAGGAGGCGTATATTTTTGTTACAATTCTAGCCTAAGAGTATACAGCAAAACCAATATATGGTTACAAAAATATTTAGATTCAACATGAGGCAATTTTAAAAAAAATAATGTATGCGTAAGGTACAATAAGTATACACATAATATTAGTAGCAATTTATATTTAGTTTAACTGTACAAACTATATAAGGAAGATATACTTATAAGATTGAAATATAATAAAATTAAATTATAAGGAAGTATAAAAGTTTTTTTATAAAAAATTGAACCAGGGAAAATCAGGGGCTCGTCCATGAGGGGAAGGGGATAAAATCAAATCACAGCACATACATATACCAAAATCTGAACAACCTCTGGGATTCTATAAACTCGTGCAAGAGGGGATAGGGATATCTATGTTGCTGCACTACGGGGAGTAGTTGCTGAAAACGAGACCACCTGGATAGGAAAACCAGAATCAAAATCCACGAACTCGTCAGATTTTAGACTGCAACGACTTAGCTATGGGTCAAAACACCAAAATCACATGCATAATGCTGAAAAATCCATGAAATCGAGGGTGCAGGGGAGGAAATTTCGTGCACAACGTACTCTAACGCATTTGAGGCTGCAAATCCAAGCACAAGGTGCAGAGCGTAGGGAGGAAGAGATATAAATGTCGGACCTCCATTGCTGATGACGGAGGGTGGGAGTTGCTAGGGCGGTTTCGATGGTTGGATTGGGAAAGGAGACGAGGAAGAAATCGTCTGATTAGGAGGACGGCGAAAACTTATATAGTGTTGATGGGTTGAACGCTTGCCAGGAATAGTTACTTGATAGGGAAGAATTGTTTGGGGGCGGTAAGAGTGAATGGTTTGGCAGAAAACCTTCAGTAGTCGTTCAAAATGTTTGAAGGGAAGGTTGAATGGGCCAACGGACTAGGAATTTCTTCATCAAGGTGGGACGGCGACGAGCCTTTGGGCTCTTTGTGCTTAGGGGACATGAGAGAGTTGGGTTTTAGGAACTAACCTTGGAGCAATCACCATTGCCGTGAACCCGTGTATTGGTTCGTCGGAGCGCCGAATCTTGCCAGGCATGCCCGGCCTGCAAGCACACACCTCGCCGGAAGACGTTGGCCAAGGAGGCACCTCGCAGCCTCTCGAGGCCTGGATGGAGGCACCTCACCCAGAGTGAAGGAGGCATCAGGTCGCGTCGGGCCTGCAACCTCATCGGGCGACATTGCCAGGCACCTCTTTGCCGGGACGCCGTGCTGGGTAGCCGCCCGACCGGAAGATCCGGATCGGGGGTTGGGGGTGGGGGTGGGGGAGATGTTCTTTGGGGAAAGAAACTACTTCTAGGTTTACAATGGCGGTGAGCTGAGACAACTTCTAACAGTCTAGCTGTCCCAGGTGAGGCCATATCCATTGATTGCATACTTCTAATAACAGGAATGCACAGGTAGTTGTAGCCTTGTAGGTCATTTTTTATTTGATCTTGCTATAATTTCGACTCGGTTATTGCGTTTTTAGGCCAACAGCTTTCGGCATAGCAGACTGTTCTCATAAAACTCATGAAGTGCAAATTTAGTTTACTTTGGCCAGCCAACCTTTTCTCTGAATAACCTTATACTAGATAGTTTTTATCACTCCTGCTCATTCAGTGGATACTTTTGAATATATGTGAGGCAGTTTTTAAATTCTAACTCTAGTAGTCTAGTTGCCTGTCATTCTAAACAAGAGATGATGGGGCGTTGCCAGAAGTGTCCCAGTTACAGAGATTGGACTCCAACACACGCAGTAGGACACGCCAGGTTATCAAAACATAAGATGTATGCAAAAGGTCATTTGGTTAGGAATCTTAGTTGTTAGTGGTTAGGAAGTGTATGATGCTGCTCTGTTTTGCACCTTGTAGTAGCAGGAGCAGGAGTATAAAATGTTACTCCCTCCGATTTAAAAAAGTGTCGCTCCTTTAATATAAACTTTGTACTAACTTAGTATAAAATGGGTGACACTTTTTTATGTATCGGAGAGAGTAATATTGTGTTGTAATGAAGTTTGAGAGCTGACTGTATTTACATTAGAGCTAGCTAGCAGCCTAACAGCAACACAAAGAGAACGAGCGAGCGAGCGATCCACGGCGTACGCGGCGCCGTAAAACAGCACAGCTTGTACGCGCCGCCAAATTTAGAGGAACGGCAGGCGACGCGTTCCGCTGACATCTCTGCTCTGTTTTTTTTTCCGAATATCTTTGCTTTGTTTCCGTTATGCGTTACGCAAAATCTGCGCACCATCGTCTCTTTACAAAGTGCTCACCGCGCGTGCCGTCGGATCGTAATCGTGTGTCAACCATCGATCCCATCTCGTGTCGCGTAGGGACAAACGCCACCCACGGTCAAATTTCGGGAACCGAGTTGTTCCCCTTTCCTTCAATTTTTCGCTTGTCTCTCGCTCCCCCGTCTTCTCCTTCTACTGCCGAATCACGCGCCGCTGATTTCTCGGAGTTTAACCACCTTCTTACAGCCGATTTGCGTGCTGGCCTCGTCATTGTCTGGTGTGGACGGCGGGCCTAGGTAGGATCGTGAATCTGATGAATTTGGCGGTCGGCGGGAGCGTCACGGAGGTAATCGCCCACCACATCGCCGGCGATTTCTCCGGCGGCGAGACAAATCGAGTTGCGGGGGCTTTGCGCGCTGGCCTCCTCATCATCTATTGAGGACGACGCGGCCTAGGTCGGCTTGGAAATTTGAGGAGCTAGGCGGTCGGCGGGAGCGGAACGGCGGAAGAGGGGCAGAGCTACTCGACGATCATTGTCTCTACCACCTGAGTTAGGGAACGACAGATCCTCTCTGTTTCTTTTCTCAAGGTTAGTGATGTCGATCTCCAAACTCCTGCATGTGAGGTAAGCGATTTTACCTCACATGCGTACCTGCAACGATGGTGTTTTTTTTGTTGGATTTGTAGTTGTTTTTCCATCTTCGCCGTAGGAACTGATGTTTAGGTGTCGAGAGGACTCTCGTGGAAGGGCTTCCTTCATCTTCTAGCTGAATCGAGGAGCATCAAATCATCCCAATTTTTTTTGGTTTCAGTGCTAACTGATCCGAATTGCAATAGCTTAGTTGCCTGTAAGTTATCAATACCGTGTTTGTAATTATCGTTATGTTCCTTGTTTCGCCCCATGTTTAGCATGTAAGTTATGCAAATAGTCAATGTAATTATCACAGATTTTTGCATCCTTTTTATTGCATTCTTGTTTTTCTGCATACAAAATGATGGAATGATAACAAAAGTGATTTCTATGTGTAACCTCTAATTGTTAGCTTGGCGATACATGCAGTTCTGCCCTGCTAAATGGATTAATAAGATTTATGCTGTAGTAATTCTTTAATTTAGGTAGATGTATCTTTGTGTTTTCCATATATCCGACACCAATTGGCGTGTTGTTTATAGTTGTAGTTATCTGATGTTAGATTTGTTAGTAGACTGATATTTACATCCATGATCTGAAGATCAGTACAACTCTTTGTAATTGTGGTTGTATGTAATGTAGTTTTCGTCGCGTGTCGATTTTGCATGTACATTTGTAGTTTCCTAACATTATTTTTTTACTATATCTGCAGTGTGCCCAGATGTTTTTCCCGTGTATATTTTCAACACGTAGAATGTATTTTTTGATTCTGGTCCATTTGATTTTTCTGCATGTATTAGATGAAAATTGCATTCAATAGATGTGATTTTGATATGAAAACTACAATGCCGCTTTTTAAAGGTTACTTAGTTATTTTCCACAAGATGTCACTAGTCGGGAGATGTAGTACATGTAGTTCCCGTAGACAGAGATGATTTTGCCACTACATGTAGATGGTTTGATTCGCTCTGCCTCTCTCGTGCGCCCGGTTGGCATCACTAGACCACTTTTTACCGAGCTAGCATTTTTAATGCATATAGATGTATTTCTTATTCGGGTATATTATATGTACAATGTATCTTTTCCACGGCATGAATGTATCTTTTCCACGGCATGTTGATGTTCTTTTTCTGTAATTTTTCTTTGCCCTAGATGAAAACTGCATGTCAGGTTGCATCAGTAGGTATCTTGCATGTATTGTTTAAATGACACTTATATCTACTTAAGTGTTAACATTACTGCACACCATATGTAGGTTTACAAATAGTTCTTGATTTTATTTTCTGTCGATAGATGTAGATTTTCGTGCAATTCGGTAAGTTTGAATTGTTTTTGTAGGTGTATTCTTTATTTTTTATGGAATCTCTAGTTTCAGTTGATGTTTTTTCTGTAAATTGTTTTGCACAACTTCTGTTTATGAAGCTGCTACAAAAAGAATCTTTAGTGGCATGCAGTGTCATCACTATCTTTATTATTATTATTTTTAACGGGACTATCTATCTTCTTTATTATTAAATGGGAGTTGGTACTTCGTACCCTGATCCAGGAAAATTTCAGCCGATCGCCAGGACGCGTGGTGCACTCCTGCCTCGCGAGCGAAGGGATCGATGTTCCCTTCGGCCCATCTAACCGGCCCAACGCATGAACGCTCCCCAAGACCCAACCCTACCTCTCCCTCCTCCATTCCCCCGTCGCAACCTTTTTTTTTTGCGAAGCCCGCCGCAACCGTCTTCACCACCGAGAGCTCGGCACCCCGCGCTGCAAGCCTGCGACCACGCGCCCCCGCATGTGCTCAAGTAGGTTTGGTAGAGCGGGGAACCCTACAAGCTCGACCAGTCCCGCGCCTTCTCCAGGAGTCACCTTGCCCGCGTCGCCTCCCTTCCCCACGCCCACTCGCCGTCAAGTCCCTCTTCTAGAAGGCCTCCACCTACCGCGAGGTGGGTCGAGTACACCAACTGACGCCATGGCTCAGGCTTCTGACCCTTTTCCCAGCCCTACCTTGCAAGAAGAAGTCTTGTAAATGCGCCTACGAGGACTCTCAAGGAGGAGGAGGGGAGGACGAGGAGAAGGCCACGGTTGGGTGCAGGCTTTCCAGCAGCCCTGGAACCTGAAGTCGTGGACGCAATGGAGGACATAATACACCTGCATATACGAGTTATCAACAGAAGTCTCTATCGCCGTCGTGCTCACGCTGATGAAATATGGTGGATGCTCTTGGCGTGGTAGGTCGCAGAGCATCCCGGCGTTGTATTTGCTATTTTGCAGCCACTGAGATGCTGGGTTAGATCTGCACATAGCATCATCGAAATTTACTCACACAAATATCTAACCCCCGCCGCCTCCTTGCTCTTAACAGGACGAGATTGAGCCGACAACCATCCTCCTGATTTGGTCCCGGCGCGAGACGACTATGCAAGCTGCAGTCACCTCTTGCTTCAATATGACCGTGCACCTCCGATGTCATGCAGTTTGGAGCATCCCGGCCGATGCCAAGTCGCCAAGATCATGCAGCCATCCCCTGATGTGTATTCTCTGCCGCCCTCTACTCAGCTCACCAGTTATCACATATCTCAGGCAATCAATAATCTGTCCACTCTCAAGTCAGCTCGGTGTGTTGTTTTGATCACGAAAGGCCGACACTGGGAAATACGGCGACCTACAGGTTTGGTTCAGTAACTTACAAAAAACTGGTGGTACACACTCGGTAGAAAAAAAAACTTCTAGGAGCTACTCTGTTGTGTATCCGTGCAGCCCAGTTCAAATTCCAGGACAAATTTATCCTCTCTACTTGATCTAATATGCTGATAGTTTGGAATATTTTGTTTGCCATTTAGATTGAGAATATCTAAGTTAGATTAGGTGTTGACATTTTGATCTGGCTGCAATAATTGACTCCCTTGCAGACCACTTATATAGTTCTGTTGAGTCGACTAACTTCAGATTAGAAATTGGTCAAGTAAGCTGATTTATTCAGATTAGAAAGGCCGACTGTTTTTGTTTTCATTTCCGTGCTCTGTCATAAAGTTTTGTGTTGAGGCAAGAGTGTGATGATATTGACGAGGCTTATCAAGCCATTGTGTGTTGTTGGCAAAGATACTGTTGCCATTGGGTGCGTCAGCCTGCGGTGATGTATATCATGGACTGTTGTAAACTGTAAAATTACTTGGTAGTTTTTCTCCTTGTCTGAGTCGTTTTCAACTTT
Organism: Poa annua; assembly: GCA_026929855.1. Classification (NCBI taxonomy): domain Eukaryota; kingdom Viridiplantae; phylum Streptophyta; class Magnoliopsida; order Poales; family Poaceae; genus Poa; species Poa annua. The sequence goes on from CM049428.1 coordinate 11,226,751, forward strand.
GAAGTTCGTTATAGTTTGTACTATTATATGCTTACCAGCTAATTGCACGTGTGTTGCTACGTTTCGAGATGAATCTCTCTTGTCTGCATACACCAAAGTTGTATAGTGTGCTCTGAATTTTTTACTCTGAAATTATGTCATCGCTACTTGCTAATTGTTTCTTCATGATGCGGATCAGTACATCCTTTCTTTACTTTTCAGTAAACATTTAGATACATATTTAACAATGGGGTGACATTGGCTTAGGAATATACTGTGGTCGTGGAATATATTTGCAACATGGTGGAATATACCGCCAACCGGGTCTGAATGTACAAGCACCTCCTCAAGGCAAAGACACTCCGTGTTGTAGTTCATGGACCAGTTCGTACTGGAGCTGGAGTTCTCCAAGCTCTTCTTGCAGAGGTGCCCTAGGGAATGCCCAGGAATATTTGATTATTGCTAAGTGCTATCTCAATTATACATTTATTTATTCTGGTTTGAGACCATGCGTTGGGTGTAATCTGAGCAGTCAATCACAAGTGTGCATACCGTGTGTAACACCTGAATGTAAACATGTTAATTAGATAGAGAAAGTAAATATATATGCAAGGTTTCAGAGAAAGTAAAAGCTGATACTACCTGTGTTCGAAAGTTGCCACAAGCACCTCTACAGTCATTAAGATTAAATTATATTGTACAGTTATCTTGATTCATTTGTCACTGAAGATATAAAATATATGTTTTCTATTTAATCATAATTGTACTTGCTGGTGGTAGAACCATAGGGTACAACTGAACTGGAGTGTATAGTTTCATAACCGAGTCAGCTCAAGCAATGTTCAAGCTTTCAAATAGTGAGACACTCTACCAAAATGGCGCCCTCAATTTTGGCAAAACATATCTATATATCTGCAAATCCATCCAACAACCCGGTCACATCCTTAACACACAAGGAGCACTTAATCTGCACCTGTTAAGAAAGCATTCTAATTTCTGACAGCTAATTGATTGTCGATCTAAAAAAGATCGTTGACTCAGTTTTTTCACAAAACTCTTTTTAGTAAACCGACTCTGTTTTTCATTGTAAGGACTAGGCCATATAAATTTCACTAAAAGATGTTGCTTCTTTGCTCCAGACCTTGGCCATGAAATTCTGCATGTGCCATCTTATTATACACAAGGAACATGTGCGTCGTCAGTTCATGCAATCCCATCTTCTAATTTCTGAACACTTCTTCTAGGAAGCAGAGAAGGAATGATCATGCGTGCTTCTTAATTGTTTATTTGTTCCAACTTCTATATGATGACATTGAGATAATAAGAGCTCCATGATGAACTCAAGAGGCACTAAAGGCTATAAGAGCGATGTGGTTGTCGATCTCTTTGAGCTGGATTGTTAAAGATGGTTGGAGAGACAGAAGTTTTGAGAGAATTGTCTTTTGATGGGCATTTGCAAATGATGGTTCATACTGCAAAAAATCCTTCTTAAAAGTTCTAGCATGACCTGTTATCACTGTTGTTTTTTCTTTGCCCGATTTGCCTTTCTTTTCTATCATCTGGCTACAACATCATGTGCGACCATGGTGCATACTCATAGGAGAGATTTAGGCAATTACCATCCTTCCTACAAACTCCTACCCTGCTTGTTCGTTGTAGAATAGTCAAGACATGTTGAATGTGAGAGTTTCCAAGAGGGAGGGAATATATGCATCCTTCATATCGTAGCACAACAATTAAAAGTTTGTCGTGTGTATTGTGTACTAAAAGTGGGAAAAGTAGTCCCAACATTCCGTATGACGTGGTACAACCATTTGACCCATATATGTTTACACATTTTGTTATTCAGATATCTTGCTCAAGTGAAAGTGAACAAACTTTAAATAATACATGTATAAAACTTTATTTCATAAATTTGATAACAAAATTTGCAACAAAAAAAAAAACTAAATAGTGCATGCTTTTCTACTCACCTCGAACAGTTTCACACACAATTTTTCTTGTTACTTCATCTGAGAGCAAAATTAAGTTGTAAATTTTTGCATGTCCACTAGCTTTTAATATTGAGGAGATGCAATATTATCCTGGTGGATTAATAGAGTGTAGAAGGTAGGAGAAAAGACACATTGTATTCTTGCACGTACAAGTTAGAAATGAGAAAAAAGGCCAAAATAATTTAGTTTTATTATATCCGTAGCAACGCACGGGCATTCAACTAGTGTTATCAATGGATGTCTGAGCTAGTTCTACAATACTATCCCCTTCAACCTCTCGATCTGCAAATGACTGGTTATCATCATTTAGAGCTGGAGCATTAAGGTCAATACAACCAGATATGAAGTCCACATCCATATCCGCATTAAGAACTACAACCTTTTCAGTACACATGTCTGCATGAAAAGCTACATGTATTTTGCTTTTTCTTCACATGTACTTTTATGCAAAATACTTTCTTGTTTCTTCATTTTTTTTATGCAACTGACTTGATTTTTTTCCATTTTTTTACAGCCAATACTACATGTAGAAGAAGTTCAGACATGTAGTTTTAGGTTCAGCCAGCTACAATTTTTTTTAAAGGTTCAGCCAGCTACAATTTTTTTTAAGGTTTAGCCAGCTACAACTCCTATGAAAACTTGTAGTTTGCGTACTTGGAAAGGAGTTTTGGAGGAGAAAACTACATGTCTCTGGGGCATCAAGTTCATGCTTCAGATTACTCCAATGGCATCGAGCTCCTGCTTTTAGAACTAGTTAATGGTCTCCTGCTTTTAGACAGTAGTTTGCATGAACTTCCAGTACTTTGAGTTTACTGAATCAATTGGTTTACTGAACTATGTGCTTTCCATGGATGTTTCTTTGAAATTGAACAAGTTTTTTATGTTTCTTACATCTGTAATCTTCAAAATACTACATTGTTCTTTCCCCGGAAGTTTCCTAGCTGATGTATTTTATCTTGCCACCACTCCTGGTTGTTCCCTTGTACTACTAGTTGATGTATTCGCTTGGTTTCTTCCTGGCGATCCTGATGTTTCTTTGGCAGATGGAAATCATGGGGCGCGGGCATGAATCTTTTTGATATTTTCTGTTTCGAAACTACTTTTCTGGCTGGTAGTTCCATCGGTTTGACAGGAGATAGAAAGTAGGAATCTTGCTCCGTGACAGCTTATGACCGAAGAAGAGAAAGAGAAGAGGTAGCTGGGGCTGGCGTGCGGTGCGCACGGTGACAAAATCCTAGCGCAGGACCTCGTTTCTTTTTTGTTGCGTAGTGGGAGGTGGTACTTTCTGTTTCCGGTACGCTACGGGATCACTTTTTTTATGTTTGTCTGAATCGGACAGGGAGGGGCACTCCGTAAGGCAAAACTGGTGCCCGAGAACTGTGTAGACACGTCCTATGCGTTATATGGCCTTGTAAGCCACGCTCTAACACAGATGACCACAGGGTCAGGTAGCTAATAGCACGGAGTGGAGTAGCTTGCTAGCCCCAGCAACCCAAGTTCGAATCTCGAGCTTGCGGTTGTTTCTCGCAGCTCCTTTCTTCTATAAAAATATACCTTGGATGCTAGATCTCATAGGTCTCATTTTTTTAACACGGCGCTCGGACCTATGATCAGACAACGCCGTCATCTCCTCAACGGACAAACAACACCAGATAACAACAGTTTATGGGCTGATTTAGCTGGTATTGAGAATTTGAGGGTTCAAATCATACCAAATTTTAGTCTAGGTTTTGTTGCTCCAATCCACAAATTTGACGGTGAAAACTATACATAATCCTAGGGGATATGCTAGAGATGCCCGACCTTTGTATCATTTGAATACTTCTGAGGTATAAAGGGTCAAAGTCTATAAAAAAGAACCATTTGGTTCGGTGCTTCGCCCGCTGGTCGAGCTGCTTCCGGAGGGCACTTCCCGTTGTCCACCGTCGTTACGATGCGCAGGGGCTGTGGGCGCTCATAGACACGCATTGTTGCACGGCGGAGGAAATTATAGATTCCACCACCCTCAGGTTATTTTGTTACAAAAATCATCAAATTTACATATTTGTTGAACTCTCTATCGAGTTTACCCCTAATCAATTGTAACCTAGTCTAAACACACCAGTGACATCAAAATTTAACATTAACCACCACTCAACATGAGTATAAACTACATCACACTTTTCCGCATGACAATTTATTTTTGAAATGTATAAAATGATAACTAATAAGACAATATTTTTTAAAAACGAGATAGAAGATTTGTCATTTTCATTAAGTAAGAGTAAAACACTGTTGACTGATTAATTTGTCAAAAGCCGACCAAAAGTTGGAACAAACACTCACCCACAACCATTGAGTATGATTGTCGTGAAGGCACACACCCACGCGCTCATAATTCTGGTGAGTCATGCACGTGGCCCGATACACTTGCCAACGCCCGCACTCGCGGTCGCCTAGCAAGTCATTGGGATAAATCCTACGTTGATCACCGCCTTCACTACAACCACTGGTCGTCGACGAAGCCACACCTGTAGGTTACGCGATGCAGGGGGTCTTCAGGCCGCTGGGACCTCGTACTACGTAGGTGAGAACATTCGAGCCTCCCTCGACCACAAAACATGTCGACGCTGCAAAACAAGAACGCCGAACCCATGCCGGTGGGTAAGAGTGTTTGTTTCGGTTTTCTGTCGGTTTCTTGCTAATTAATAACTTAACACTTTTTATTCTTGTTTAATTAAAATGAAAAATTTAGACAAAATATTCTTCAGCTTTCATTTTATCCATGTAAAAAACAATGTGTCATGCCGACAAAGTGTTATGTAGGTTATACTCATATTAATGGGTGGTTAGGGTCAAGTTTTGTTGTCAATAGTGTGTTTTCTCCCTCTTTGGATTGAAGGATTTTCATTAGAATATAGGAGGGTTCCAAATTTCCAATCCATCGGAGTTTCTTCTAAGGAATCCCTTTGGATTAAAGGAATAACACCTCCAAATTTCATATGAATTGCATTCCTACAAGTCAATTCCATAGGAATTTCAACATCCACTCTATACTCTTTTTTACACTCATCAGCGTAGGAACGAGACACTTTTTCTGTGTCTCCCATTCATGTAGTTTTATCTGATTTGCAATCCTCTGATTTACGCCTGCAATCCTATCAAATTCATATGTTTTTCAAATTTCTCTGTTTTATAATCATGTGATTATAAATCTGGTGGACAGTAAAAAAAATGTAAACCTGGTGGTTTCTGCAATGGAATGGCATGAACGTGGTGCAATATGTAAATTCCTCCTGCACGGCGAGCCGCCCGCCGCTGGGTCGAGGTGCGCCGTCCGTCCACTTGTGTGGGGGCACCGAGGGAAGCAGCACTGCGCCAGGAGGTAGAGGCCTTACTAGTTGTCAACGAGTCGCCCACCATTGGGAGGAGCACCTATAATTTCTCAAATGTATCTATAATTTTTATTGTTCTATGCTTATATTATACCAATTGTTACATGTTTTAGATACAATTTATATTATTTCTATGCATTTTCTAGGACTAACCAATTTACAAGATTCAACAGTGCCAGTTCCTGTTTTCTACTGTTTTTGGTTTCAGAAAAGTTGTTCTGAAAATATTCTCGGTACTGGACAAAACAAATTGCGAAGTTCCTATTTTCCCAACATGTCACTGAGTCCGAAGGGTAGACGAGGGGACCGAGGAGGCGGCCACACCATGTGGTGGCGCGGGTCCTCCTCTATCCATGCCGCCGTATGGTGTGGGCCCCTTGGGCGCCGACTGAGATCGCCCTTTCGCCTATATATTACCTCTACCCCGAAAACCCTAGATCAATCGACGTTTCCCCAAGAAGAGATCCGAAGCTCCACCGCCACCAAAAACCCTAATTCAGGGGGGGGGGGGCATAAGTCTCTGTTTCGGCACCCAGCCGGGACGGGGAATTGCTCCCGGAACCATCTCCACTGACTCCACCACCATATTCATCGCCGTTGCTGACTCCCATGATGAGAAGGGATAGTTCTCCCCGAGGCTAAGGGCTCTACCGGTAGCTATGCGGTTTTTCTCTCTCCCATGGTGTGATCTTTATGTGATCATGAGCTTTGTAATCTAGTTGAATAAGTAGATGTTACTCTTCATCTATTATGGTACTCAATAGGTGATTTTAATATGAACTTCGGAGTCACTCCCCACGGTGTGAAGGTGATGGTGTGCATCGTGTGTGACTCCTTTGAAGTTGTGACGTTTGTTTACTCAGACTTTGAGATGTGCTTTTATAGCCCTACGTAATGGATGGTGTTCGCTATAAAACAAGAGAGTGCTTCAGAGTAGTATTTATTTAGTTATGAGGTCATTGTTGAGAGTGTCCACTAGTGAAAGTATATGATCCTAGTCCTTGTTTCTAATCAATGAAACACCGTTTATAATCAGATCTGCTACATGTTTGCTTGCTGTCATTTTTATTTCAGATTACAATTACCACTAATTATCATCCATATTACTTGTATTTCACTATGTTTTCCCCGAACTAGTGCACCTATACACCTGACAAGTGTATTGGGTGTGTTGTGGATACAAGAGACTTTTTTATATCGTAATTGTAGAGTTGTTTTAGAGAGATATCTTTGACATCTACCTTCCTGAGTTCGATAAACCTTGGGTGATTCATTTAAGTAAAACTTGATGATGTCCTACAAACCTGTGCTCTTGGAGTCCCAATATTGTCTACGAGAATAAAAACGTGCGTAGACATCGACCGGCGACGCATTTTCCTTTTTCTTTCTTTTAGGAATGTTCAAATTTTAAATTCGTTCTAGTTTGAAAATTATTTAAAAATATTCAATTAAAAAGTTAGATTTAAAACGGTTATAATTAAAATACGTTCTGATTTGAAAAATGTGTGAATTCAAAAAATATAATAAAATAAATTCATATTTGATACTTTACATATTTGAATCTTTTAAGACTAAACGATGTTCATATTATACACCCTACGCTTCGCAATATAAGATGGTTTAGCCATTTTCTACGCACAATATATGTTGATATATAGACATGTTTAAATAAAAGTGTGCATTGATTTTAACGTGAATCTAGACAATATATGCTACATCTAAAACATCTTATTATATTGTGTGACGGAGGGAGAAAAACGCAAAAACAAAAATGGTAGGAAACAAAAACAGTACAACAAAGCGTGGACACACATGATGCAGATTGTGCTAGGGAGTAGGATTAAGAATATGTATCACCCCAAATATCATGATTTGGCTACTATTCACCCTGTACTTTTAATTTTGAGAATGTGTACCCGATGTTTACCAAACCGGAAAATTCACACCCTAAGAGCATCTCTAATAGCGCACTGAGAACCTTAAAACTAGTTTACAGTTCACGTTTTTGGACAAAAATAGTTCACATTTTTAGACAAAAATACGTTGAGCAGCTCTCCACACATAGCAGTACCCTTAAAACGAACTTCATATTACATAGATTTGGTGGGAACAAAACATTGTTCTTCACTGATGCGTTCGATACTAGTTCATACACGGATCCAGTACCTAAATATGAGTTCTAAATTGAAGGGAATCGTGTGCAGAAAACAAAAAATTTCCTAGCAACGATATCCTTAAACTAGCCAAGATCTACTCTATGCAGATATAGTAGTACGGCGGAGATCGGAATACATACCCTCGTAGATCGAATAGCGGGGATTACGCTCCCGCACAAGCGTTGACGATGAAGACGCCGTAGCCGACCTATAGGTCGCGGAGAACTCGGCGCGACAAAGATGACGAAGATGACCCCGCGTCGGGTGGAGGAAGTAGGCCTCCGAGTACCGCTAGCGCAGCACCTCGCAGGGCGTCACACACATACGGTGGAGACGACGGCCTCCGAAGCTCCAGTCCAGACGAGCAGCGGAAGACTTGGACCAGAACACCAGCAGCGCGGCGGCGGGCTATGGTGGAAGAGACCCCCCTGCTCTACTCGGCGCGGCTCCGACAAGGGAACCACGAGATCGAGAGAGAAATTGGGGAATTAATTGGTGAATTAAAAGGCCAGGGGTGCCCCTTCTTATATAGGCTCCCAGGGGGAGCCAACCTTGCCAGCCAGGCAATGTGGGACTATCCCCCATTGCCTGGTGCGGCTAGGACAGGTGCGCCGGCCCTAGGTGGGCCCCATTTGGCCCACCTAGGCCGGCCAAGCCTCCCCCACAAAATTCCCTTGAGGGTTTTCCCCCCCATGGGCCTTCTTTCGACCAGAAGGCCCATTTAGGGAAATCAGCCTAAATAAATCCGAAAATAAATATATAAAATCATATTTGCATATTAATTACACTAATTAATATCAAACATAATATATATAATTTTTCCTAGCTCCGAAAACTCTTTCGGCGCTGCCCGATCTCCATCGGACCCCTCCCGGGACACTCCCGGTGATCTCTTTCCTTTCCGGTTGTCTTGTCAAAACCCCTTAAGTGTGTTACCCTAGCGGTTCGATATAATAACAGGTATGACCAAGACTCCTCTATGATCAATGACTAACTCGTAGGCCTGGACTCCATGAATTAATCCCTGTGATATAACGAATGACTTTCATCTATCAAACCTGGACGTCTAGTCTTAAACCCTTTGTCATGTCGATACTTAGCGCGTCCGAGCATCATTCTCAGATATCTCCATACCTAGCATGATCTCGTTACCGACATCGCTATCTTCTACTCGTCTATGATATTATGTCAGCTGGTGACCTAGTCACATGTTTGCAAACTCATTTGACATAATCTCACCGAGTGGGCCCTAGAGTATCTATCCGGCTATGCGGACTGACAAATCCCGCTGTTGACCCCTCGTCTCAACTACCCCTTTCCGATACCCAAAAGTATCACCGTTATTGTCACACTAGATAAGATATGACGTTTGGTGCGATCAAAGTATCTTCAAGGGATAACAATAAGAGTTGATCTCACGGTCTTAAGGCGTAATGACTATGTCTTATAAATACTGGGTGTGTCCATCACATCGGTACTCCTAACGATATGACTTCCATTGCCGACCGGCGCCATGCCCTATGATCGGAAAACCTCGATCATCAATCGCGCAACGAAACTAGTCTTAGTAGAGGCTACTAGGGACCTGGTTGTTTATCTACCACACCTGTATTAAAGTTTTCGCTTAATATAGTTATAGCATGGTGTAAAACATATAATGAACGATTGGGATATTGCCAATAAACTTTGTTTATTAAGTGCCTCTAGGGCATATTCCCTTCAGTCTCCCACTTGCACTAGAGTAACACTTAATCTAGTTTACAACATGGTAAAAGCTCAACACCCATAGCATCTTGGTGCCTGCTTGCCTTGTGGAAGAGGAATACGGTCAATAGAACTCACACATTGAGATCTATATGTGCTTTGCAACACTTCTATGTCACCTAGTTTGACATAAACCCGTATCTTACGATGACGGTGAAATATATCCCAGTGGATGGAGTGAGACTCGAGCATTTGCGTAGCATGCGCCTTAAAAGTCTGAAAGATCTATTAAGGGGACCACCTACGCTCGGAAAACTGCTCAGTCCAATCACACTTGCGACTTCTAAAGTCGCGATATATTTCTATACGTATGTAGATTATGCGACAGTGCATTCATATGCGACTTCGCAAACTAACCATGTCTATCTTCAAAATAAAGGACATCTCCTATATGAGATTTCTAGTCGTATGGGTCAGTGTAATAACTTGCATCATCGTAACCGCTTTACGGCAAGTTGCCATTCCACTCTTACCCGTTACTAGAAAACCTATCTTCAGTTCTCATAGACACTGAAGAATAAACTTAACGTTTGTTCATTGATCCACACAAGGATCACTCTAGAACCTGTTCTTCAACCAAGAACTCGGGTCAACCCAAGTCGAGCTTTCAGCCTGATAGACTCTATGTCTGATACATAGAGAATGTCGAACATCATTTTCTATCACTGAAAAAGCCAAGATTAACTTAATCTTTTACCTAGTCATACAAGCAAGAACCTCTTTCTTCGCTTGTCCTTTTCTGAAACACTTCAGAATCCTGACTTAGGAAATACTCCGTCTTAATGTTATTAAGCCCCTTCTGATCTATACAATTATAAATCGGATGCCTAATACTCCTAACTTCATTTCATAGAAAATTTAATCACTTAAATAATCCTTTACACTCTACTAGAGGATCTGTGTCATTCAATATGTCGCTACATACAGAATCACAAATGACACCTAGCTCCCACTCAAATATGCCTTCCGCATATAAGATCAAGGAAAGCTACTTAGCTCCCACTCAAATATGCCTTCCGCATACAAGATCAAGGAAAGCTACTTTGCTCCCACTCACTTCTTTGCAAATGTAGGTTTCTTCAACTATTTTGGACAACTCCAAAATCCTTTGATCACATTTTCAAAGTGAAGATTCCAGCTCCGATATGCTTGCTTCAGCCCATGAATGGACCACCGAAGTTTGCATACATGTTTAGCATCCTCAGGATCACCAACTCTTTCTTAATGACACTATTAAGAAACATGGTTTCCTTATCCATCTATCAATTTCTCATTCGAAATTATATTGATTGCTAAACGACCCAGAATAGATTTAGGCTTCGCCACTTGAGACAAACTCTCATGTGGTATGTCGGAACTGTTTCACGACAAATCGAATCTGCTCAATGTCTACTCTCTCATAAAATTCCATATACTATTAACATCCTAGATGCCATCAAGAAGATCTCCCAAGTCAATACCTGGTAATCGTATATGTATTTTATTTCGGATCACAAATGACTCATAGCCATTTCTCGGACTTAGGTCCACCATCTCTTCTTCGTAGTTTGTAGGTCTATCATATTCCATTAATATGACCTTCATAACAAGATTGTCGTAACACACAGTGTGGAACACAACCTCGTATGCCTACGTTCTTAGTATGAGCTCAGAACATCATGATCTTGAATCATCAACTTTTTCGAGCTGTGGAGCCTGACACTGAACACTCTTTCGGTTGCGCCACTCTGATGTCTGGAGAGGAAGTTCACCAACTTCGTATTGCTCTAATTTCTTTCTCACTTATACCCTCGGACAAGAAACTATTTCTTTCGCAAGGTATATCCCGGCAAAAGTTTTTGCCTATGTCGTGAGACATGTACCCAGCTAACTCTTTAGGTAGGGTATACTACAAAGATTAATCCATTTTAGGTTCGACTACATCGAAACACTAAATTGCTGAAACGACAATCCGGGCTCAAAAGCCATGCCATCACTCGTATGGTATTGTCTCCATGGATTCAAATGGTTTCCCTATTTGCTAACGTGAGTGTTTACGTTTCTACCATATGACTCTAATGATCACAATAATTCGGTAAGAGATTTATTTACCACACACTATCCGATAGGGTGTAATTACGACGTCCTAACACACCATAACACTATGGTGTTCCATGCGACGTAATTTGTGGAACTCTTCTCACAAGTCTTCCAATGATGTGCCAACTAACTCAAATCTTTATTCCTCGATATGCATCGAGGGAATTTGATTTTCTTGTTAAGTTTATTTCCTACTTCATTCTGGACTTGTTTGATTGAATCAAAATTTCCAGGCCAACATTCCCCGAGTGGATATCCATATATCTATTCGAATGTTCATGAAGTCTATGAAATAAATACTTCCACTACACGTTAAAGTACTTCATTGATTCACATACACCCATATGCATGATTCTCAACAAGCTATACTCAAAACGTTCAGTGAAGTTCACGAAATAAAGGTCTCCACTACCCGTCAATTACTTTATTGAACCACATACAGCCCGTTTTCCGAAAACGGTGTCACAGTTATTTTGCAAGTGTCAAAAGATCAAATCTTAGGACTTGTAGGTCCATCCAGTGTGGAGCTAATGCATATAACATTGACATGCCTAAACGGTAGTGCCACACATATGTGGTGTCTTTATTAAGTTTGTATCCTTTGGCATTAATATTATGAATGTGGGAGCTTCTACCATCTAAATTCAAATCGGCATATGATCATTACTTCATAAATATAGGACACCAATTTGTCACTATCATGTATGAACAAGTGTCTCGCTAGAGGAGACACACTTGTAACGATCATACTAACAGTGATCATAAAGAATTTACCCAAATGGTAGATCTAGAGGGAGAGTGTCTATGGTCATCACAACAACTTGATTGCCATTATCAACACGCAATGTCGCCTCATCCTTTCAAGCTACTGAAGCAGTGAACCTGGTTTTCACAAAACATGACTAGTTCAAAACTTAGTCACTACTGCGAGTACTTGCTTAGCTAAAACATTCATAACATGTATATCATATATACACCATCATCATTGATGACTTCCAGCGATCTGTTTCATCTTCTTGATACTTCCACCGTAATCAAGAACCATGAAGGTGAACGATTCCCCTTGCATGACATAGTCTATGACAGAGGATTTGCACTTGGCAACGATGTCTGTCATCCAGTAATTGAGCTGAGCGAGGCTTCTCAATGTTCATTAATCATGAACATATGTCATTAAGTATGACCGCCACGTGCTCCCTCAATGTGTGTATTCTCTTCCATCTTGGTTGAGAAGACAATCAATCAACGTACTGATAAACTTCATCAACCCAACTTTAGGGGTACCCCGAGTTTTAGCGACCATATCATATGTCCGCGATCCAATAACTCGTACCCACCGTTGGTTCTCTATGACAGAGATCATAGCATACACTGGACTATGATGATATCATCCGCTCAAAATCCGATAATCCAAATTATCTTTTGCTAGCGGAATCTCCAGGTTTATCTCCTAGCGGGTATTGTATCACAAAGAGCTAACGGTTTAAACAAGGAGTATCCTCAAGCTAAAGTATAAAACTATGAAGTTTGGACCCAACCTTTTAAGTTTCTCAATCGCAGGAATGAGCCTAATTTGGAAAGATGCTATCACAATGGTTAATATCTACAAAGGTTTGCAAAACAGACTATGTTCATTATATTCTGAGTTCTAGTATTTTAGAAAATAACTATCCGAACTCCCACTCAAACGAACATCCCTCCTGGTCGTTTAAGCGATTACACGACCCCCATCCATTGCACCACCCCTCATCATCAGAGCCGGCGGCACAACTTCAAGAGTAGACAAAAGTCCGCCACACCAATTTTGTGACTCGTGCTCGACCTTTCGGTCTCCCTGTTCCGAGGCCATATTTCTGAATATGCTAGGCTCGCCACCAAAAACCTCCACGCTGACGCTTGTGCAACATGGATTACACCCACTGTATGCGAACGAAGAGATGTCTGACACCCGATAATCACGGCCTGCCTCATAACGTAGAACTTTCTTGGTGGTGCGCGTTGGAGGGAGAACACTAGTGGTATTTTGAAGGGATCATCTTATATAGCTACCACCGTGTAACTAATGTATACTATACACACAATCACACAATATAAGATGCACACAAAACATCAAATGTAATGCAATGTGATATAGTCCATTGCGTCATGGTCTTCTTGGCGCCCGCAGTTTATAAACAATTTAATAAACCTACCTTGACCATATCACATAGCCCCTGCAAAATGAAGTTAGACACTTCTACTTTATCTTTTGCATATTTTACGTGGCTCGGGGCTTTCGTAAATAGAACCGCTTCATACCTACGAACCTTATGACCACAACAACGATCCAATAATTGCATGTTTAAGCATCCCTTTCGGGCCCTCCATTGAAAATGCAAGACCAACTAAAGAGAGAGAAACAGACACCCGCCAGCCACAGATACGGTACAAGCCGTATGTCAGTAGTGGAACCAGTCTCGCGTAAGCGTACGCGTAAAGTCAGTCCGGGCCGCTTCATCAACTCGATGCCGCTGGAATCACCAGTGCACGCTAGAGGGTAGCAAATAACAGCAACGGTGCCCCCGTGTAGAACACGGGTTCTAACAGCGTACAGCTATATCTACGATAGATCGGCTCTGATACCACTGAAGGGGATCGTGTGCAGAAAACAAAAAATTTCCTAGCAACGATATCCTTAAACTAGCCAAGATCTACACTATGCAGATATAGTAGTACGGCGGAGATCGGAATACATACCCTCGTAGACCGAATAGCGGGGATTACGCTCCCGCACAAGCGTTGACGATGAAGACACCATAGCCGACCTCTAGGTCGCGGAGAACTCGGCGCGACAAAGATGACGAAGATGACCCCGAGGTCGGGTGGAGGAAGTAGGCCTCCGAGTACCGCTAGCGCAGCACCTCACAGGGCGTCACACACATACGGTGGAGACGACGGCCTCCGAAGCTCCAGTCCAGGACGAGCAGCGGAAGACTTGGACCAGAACACCAACAGCGCGGCGGCGGGCTATGGTGGAAGAGACCCCCCTGCTCTACTCGGCGCGGCTCCGACAAGGGAACAACGAGATCGAGAGAGAAATTGGGGATTTAATTGGTGAATTAAAAGGCCAGGGGTGCCCCTTCTTATATAGGCTCCCAGGGGGAGCCAACCTTGCCAGCCAGGCAATGTGGGACTATCCCCCATTGCCTGGTGCGGCTAGGACAGGTGTGCCGGCCCTAGGTAGGCCCCATTTGGCCCACCTAGGCCGGCCAATCCTCCCCCACAAAATTCCCTTGAGGGTTTTCCCCCCATGGGCCTTCTTTCGACCAGAAGGCCCATTTAGGGAAATCAGCCTAAATAAATCCAAAAATAAATATATAAGATCATATTTGCATATTAATTACACTAATTAATATCAAACATAATATAGATAATTTTTCCTAGCTCCGAAAACCCTCCCGGGACGCTCCCGGTGATCTCTTTCCTTTCCGGTTGTCTTGTCAAAACCCCTTAAGTGTGTTACCCTAGCGGTTCGATATAATAACAGGTATGACCAAGACTCCTCTATGATCAATGACTAACTCGTAGGCCTGCACCCCATGAATTACCTGTGATATAACGAATGACTTTCATCTATCAAACCTGAACGTCTAGTCTTAAACCCTTTGTCATGTCGATACTTAGCGCGTCCGAGCATCATTCTCAGATATCTCCATACCTAGCATGATCTCGTTACCGACATCGCTATCTTCTACTCGTCTATGATATTATGTCAGCTGATGACCTAGTCACATTTTTGCAAACTCATTTGACATAATCTCACCGAGTGGGCCCTAGAGTATCTATCCGGCTATGCGGATTGACAAATCCCGATGTTGACCCCTCGTCTCAACTACCCCTTTCCGATACCCAAAAGTATCACCGTTATTGTCACACTAGATAAGATATGACGTTTGTTGCGATCAAAGTATCTTCCAGGGATAACAATAAGAGTTGATCTCACGGTTTTAAGGCGTAATGAATATGTCTTATAAATACTGGGTATGTCCATCACATCGTTACTCCTAACGATATGACTTCCATTGCCGACCGGCGCCATGCCCTATGATCGGAAAACCTCGATCATCAATCGCGCAACGAAACTAGTCTTAGTAGAGGCTAGTAGTGACCTGGTTGTTTATCTACCACACCTGTATTAATGTTTTCGCTTAATACAGTTATAGCATGGTGTAAAACATATAATGAACGATTGGGATATTGCCAATAAACTATGTTTATTTAGTGCCTCTAGGGCATATTCCCTTCATAAATCGTCGCCAGATCTGTCTGCAGTAGCAAAATTTGGATCACCAGAGCCCAGGCGCGGCGGCGACGATGTCGAGGCGGCGGTGTTGGCTTCACTCCTTGTCAGAGACGAGGACGACGACCTCCTCCGCGTAGGCTACCTAGTACACGTGCTTCTCGGAGGCGGCGGCATCTTCTTCGAAACCCTGGCGGACGAGGATCACGTCGATCTCCTCCTCGCGGGCAGCCTGCGCCGCCTTCTCCTCCACCTCTCGTAGACAGTGTTGGGACTCCAAGAGCACATATTTGTAGGACAGAATCAAGTTTTACTTAAATGAATCACCCAAGATTTATCGAACTTAGGGAGGTAGAGGTCAAAGTTATCCCTCTCAAATAGCTCTGCAATTACGATACAAAAAAGTCTCTTGTGTCCACAACACACCCAATACACTTGTCAGGTGTATAGGTGCACTAGTTCGGCGAAAACATAGTGAAATACAAGTAATATGGATGATTATAAGTGGTAATTGCAATCTGAAATAAAAATGACACCAAACGAACATGTAGCAGAGTTATTATAAACGATGTTTTAATACTTAGAAACAAGGCCTAGGATCATATACTTTCACTAGTGGACACTCTCATCAATGACCTCATAATTAAATAAATAAATACTACTCTCAAGCCTCCTTGCGTAGCCTGACCGAAGTAGCACTTGAGCCATGATGGGGTCAAGTGCCTCCTCACCGACGAAGTCCTCCGGCACAATGGAGGACTCGAACGCGGCGGGGTCATACTCCTCCGCCGGAGGCAGCGCCGCTAGCGCGGTGGAGCTGCTCGAGCCGCTTGTGCCGCTTGAGCTGCCTTCGCCGTTCAGACGGCGGCGGACCTCGGGCTCGGTGTGGAGGGCGTCGATCTCCTCCCCCTCACGTCCGAAGAAGGCCGGCGGGATGACCCTGCTGACGTTGCTGTACCGCAGCGCCGACCGCTTCCGAGCGCCGTCGCTCTTCACCGATTTCGTGCGACGCTCGCCGGATAAATCACCGCCGAAAGGGTCTCGACGGTGCGGTGGGGAGGAGAGTTCGCACTTGGGTGCCATTGGGCGGCGGATGCAGACTTCGCCAGCAGCGGATTGCTCGTCGGAGAAGAGCGCGTTGTCGGTTGGATTTCTGTCATCGGCGCGAGTGGATAAGGACTTTGCCCTAGAAATGTGCTGGAGTGCAGCATTAATAAGGATCCCCGAGCCGCCGCGACGGCGCCCTTATCCCGTATAAGGGCCGGATCCCGTTGGGATCTGCTATGGACCAAAAAAAGTCTAGGCCCGTGAAGTCGCCGGAGTTTTAAGTTTTTTTACGAGGGCACTGTTAGAGATGCTCTAAGGTTGTTTTGGCGTAACTTGAGCCTGACTTGCCATCCTCTGCGTTGACCTTCCGGCTCAGATTTCACCGTGGACTAAGTCGCGCACGGCGGCGTCGCGCATCCGCTCCACCTTGGACTGTCAAGCCTGGGGCGGCGGGAACTCGTGATTGGGACTGGACCTGGTCGGCGGGGCGCCGGAGCCGATAGGGAGCCGGTCATGACATTTGGGCGTGCTCGGTAGTCCTCCAGCTTCCAGATTCTGAAAAATCCATCGCGAATCAGTGCCGAACAGACAAGCTCCGCGGAGCCAGATCCGAGAAGCTGGTCCAGTTTCGTATTTAAGGGCCCGTTCGGAACCTCTCCTGGCCCAAAACTCCGCTCCGCTCTGGAAAAAAATGAAGCGTGCGGCGGAGCTCGTTTTGGGCCGTTCCGCAAAATAAGCCCAGCGCTCCGTGCGCTCCGAGAGCAGCCTTTTTGGAGCGGAGGGCTTCCGAACGGGCCCTAAAACTCGGAGCACCTCTTTAGCAATTCCGTGGATCAGCAAATACCGGAGCAGCAAGAAATTACATAGGTTTGCCACCGCCAAGTGAGAAGAAAACGGTTCGAGCTATTCATCGGAGCGATGCCATTCCCATCCCTTCCCCGTGACCGACCATCTCTCCTCTGGTCGCCTAGCCGATGGATCCGCCGTCTCCATCCTCGTCTCCGGCCGCCATATCGTCTACAGATCCGGCCGCCACTGCCTAACCATGCCGGAGCATCCATGGCTGACTGGTCCGCGCCCCTACTAGCTCCCAGGATTGACGCCCAACCTATGAGCTCAGCTCTTCCAGAAGGTCTTCCGGCCGCCGCATCCTAGACTTCTTCCGGCTACAGATTCGTCCGCCGCTGCGACCACGCTCCATCCCAAACAGTTTCCCGACAATGGGCTGAAATCTCTCCAACTGCCTACAGGCTGGTTTTCAGTTGGGCTAGCTTAGACAGATGGGCTTCCAGCCCAGCAACAACCGAGGAGAAGCCAGGAGCAGCACCGAACGTTCCTGCTCCAGTAGTGACGCGGAATCGTGCAAACAGAAGCTGGATCGACGGATTTTGCGAAGCAGGACTGTTGCCGAACACGCCCTTAATCCTAGGGAGTAAAATAATCACTGAACACAATACGTTACGGATTGTAGGCGCAATAAGAGTCCGATCCCGATATGGTTATAGGCTCCTAGCAGGCCGCCATATAGACCTACGAGACGTTATTATATATTGAAGGAAGGAAGAGGACGAACCGCAGCAACAGAAGAGGACACGATGAATCAAAAAAAAAAAAAGAGGACACGATCGCTAGGCAGCCGGCGATTTCTCCATCGCCTTCTTTCTTCTCCACGGGTACACAAGGAAGAGAGGCAGATTACCGAGGCAGCATGGAGATAGAAGCAAGCTCGATAGCAGCGAGGACGGCCGCCGCCTCCCGTAAGCTAAAAGAGCAGCTGGACAAGGCGACGCACCTGACAGACGAGGAGAAGTTAGCGCGGATGCAGGCGCTGTTGGCGTTTACCAATGCTATGCAAGCGGAGATCAAGCGCTACCGGGACATGAAGGAGGACGACGTGGTGGAGGAGTACCGGCGAGCCGGGAAACTCCACAATTACGACGAGGACAAAGAGTGGCAGAAACGCTTTGCCAGGGTCGCCAAACTCCACCCGTGTCACTGGGGAAACCGAATGAGGGCGAAGATCGAAAAATATTCGTATTACGTCGAAGAGGACGAAGACGACTTCAAGATAGGACTTTATTGTTTAATCGGAAATGAAGATGAAATCTTAGGGTAACTGTTATTTTTCTCCAGACGTTGCCTTCCTCTCGTTTGGGCTGTAAGAAATCCGTTCAGCCTTTCAAACTAGCAGAAAAAAGAATTAGGCCCATGCGAATCATGTTAGTGTTGTTTTGGTTTCATGCTATTTGTAAGATATATTAAGTCCCGGTACCATGTTTAGTGGACATGATGTATAGTGCACTTGCGTACCATGTTTTGTCTGCTGTATAAACTGGTCATTTTTACACATGGCAAAAATTCTTGGAAAAAGTCCAAAACAAACCCTAAACTTACAGATGAAAACTAAATCGAACCCTGAAATTGACACTCTCAACTATCAAGTCCCGGTCTATTTTCAACCCTGAACCTGTTTGCCACAACGGGGAAAAACAAATCCTGACAGGGAATACCTATTCGTCTCACCGACTAAACGGACCCATGTCATATACATCCTCTTCCTTCCTCTCTCTCTAACACTGAAGATCGAGTGTGGCTTCCATGCCGGCGAGCACCTTGCCATGGCGAGCCATCCGCCAAAGAGCTAGTCAATCGCATGATCCGCGTAGATGCCAGGCCCTGTGAAGTTGTATTGCTGCCTCGCGCTGTGACCTACCGCTCAAGCAGCTCTACGTCGTCGCGTCCGTGCATATGCCCAGGCCCTGTGAAACTATCTCGCCACCTCGCGACTTTCCTGGTGCTCAGGAAGCTCTACGCCATTGTGTCAGAGCCAAGGGGGACGACCTGACCCAAGTCTGACTGGAGGAGGACAGGGGAGTTGAACCATTGGAAGTGGAGATTGGCGATGAAGGAGACCAAGAACATCGAACTTTGCAGGAACACATGCACCCTACCACCTCGTGGCCGGTGGTTGACAAATCAACTCGATTGGGGGATTTCTTCCATAGAAAGTTGGCTTCTATTTTGCTAGCTCGAAGCATTCATTTGCCCCGTCAAATTGCTTCTTGCTTTGATTTAGACTCCCGGTCCCAATGCAACGAAATGTTGAACTTTAAACCTGACATACAATTTCAGTTAGGTGATCGACAATTTTACTGTAGCTGTGGTCGAACACCTTCAGTTAGCAGAATAAACGGCATGATCGTGAGACTTTCATTCTTGCATTCACAAACTAAAACATAAGACTAGTCACACTACAAAGTATCATATACTAGTATCATATGCATGATATTATTAGTTTATGATATCACTCGTATAATGCATGGTATCATCTAGTAGCATTATAATCATATCATATTAATGTTTTGTACAATCTTAATGTAAATATGTGTACATGATACATTTGCCATTAAATTTTGTAGTTTTGTGTGTCATGATACAGTATCATATTATGATACTACTCTCACTTCTCTCTTCATTAATTACTGCGCCACCTGATACTTTTGCCTACGTGACATGTATGATACTACCTATGATATTCTCATTGTGGCTAGTCTAAAAACATCATCTTTCAGTGTTTTCATCATCACTGCATATTTATTTCTTTCATTGCATTTTTATTATCATATCATATTAACATATCTTGTGTTTGACAACCACTTGGTGAGATCGAGGACACAAAGCAATTTATAATTTTTTTGCAGCTTGCTTGAAAAAGGACAATAAGATAAATTATTTTACACACAGTTCTCCGAGAGATCGATATTACCCTCGAGTCACCCTGTGGGGAAAAGAAGCTTCATGTGATGCTATACTCTTCTATGGAGTCTCAACCGCACACATCAAGCATATTTTCTAGCGTCATTGTCGGGGAAAAAGAAAATGACGTACCATCTCTAGTAGTAACTAGCAAAATCCACGTGCGTTGGTACCGGTTGATTGAATTCTCTGATATCTTACTTCTTATTTTAGCATAAAACTCACATGGTTTAAGATTCGGAATGCTTCAAACACAGGTAATGTCGAGCATTTAAACTTTCAATTAAGTTAAGATATTAATCAAATTCATCTAAATTAAGAAATACCTCATCCACCCATCAAAAAAGAAAATAAATAAAAAGAAATAACTCATATGTTTGCACTGATATTTAATTTACTCTTAAATTTTCACACTATACTGCACTAATCTATATTATTGTAAATTCTTATAATTGTTAAATCGATATAACATAACAATACGCACACACGAAATTGTTATATCATGTTATTTGCATTTTATATAGTTTTATGCATTTTGTCGGACTAACCTATTAACAAGATGCCACAGTGTCAGTTCTCTGTTTTCTGCTGCTTTTAGTTTCAGAAAAGCTCTTAAGAAAATATCCATCAAATTGGAAACGAGTCAACCGGTATTTATTTTTAGAATATTTACGACCAGAAGAACCAAAGATGAGATGAAGGTGGACCCCGAGGGGCCCACACCGCCTCGTGGCGCGGGCCCCATGCTCTTAATATTTGCTATAGAAGTTGTTATAAGAAATTTGATGTAGTGATACGCTCGAAATTTCTATTAAGATATCAGTTAGAATATACTTAGTACATATGTCTCTCAAAATATTATATATAATTATGCCTTAATTAAAGGAGGCGTATATTTTTTTCTTACAATTCTAGCCGCTAAGTGTATACAGCAAAACGAATATATGGTTACAAAAATATTTAGATTCAACATCAGGTAATTAAAAAAATTAATGTATCACAAGGTACAATAAGTATACACATAATATTTGTAGCAGTTTATATTTAGTTTAACTTTGCAAACTATATAAGAAAGATATACTAATAAGATTGAAATATAATAAAATTAAGTTATAAGAAAGTATAAAAGTTTTTTTTAATAAAAAATCGAACTAGGCAAGGAAACCCAGGGGCTCGTCCGTGAGGGGAAGGTGGGGTTGGGGGAGATGTTCTTTGGGGAAAGAAACAACTTCTAGGTTTACAGCAGCGATGAGCTGAGTGCGATTGGGGAACATGGGGCAACGAGTAGACTAAGCGTTGGTTTGTACTTGGGATATCGAGACCGTGTCGCGGAGGAAGCTTGGGCTGAGAATAGAGTTCTTTCTTCCCATTCAGCTGTGTTTTGCGGTGACAGTGTTTGTTTCTCTCAAAAAACACAGAGGGTATATAGTAGCAAAACAGTAAACCAAGTAAACGGTCCAATCCAGTGCACCCGGGCTGAACCTAGACCTTTGGGATGCGATTGGGGCTCCGGTGTACTGAAAAACGGACGTGGGCCAGACTTGTCGGTGAAGCGAGCACATTTCGCACATCCCTGCCTTGCCTTCGCCACCTACCCTCTCCATCATATTCCCGCCGACTGTCTTCCTACCCCGCCGCAAGCACGCCTGTAGCAAGGCCACCACCCCGCCAGATTTCGCCGTCGGAACCGCCCCGCGCTCCTCCGTCGTGATTCATATGCAAGGCGAGCTTCGCCGCTCCAATGAGCCCACGCCGCCAGCAAGTGTTCGGCGTTTTGACTCCTCGGACATGGACTCCGACGAGGAAGAGATGCTCACCGATCTGCTGGAAGGGGAAGTACAATGGCCACAAAGGAGCTTCCAGTGTGGTACTTGAGTTAGTTGCCTGTGCAGGGATGTGTCGATGCGGCGATGGAGCCGAGAGAGAGGATATGCGTAGGATTGAGAAGTCCGCAGAGCGTGCAGCTCGACAACGCGACCGGCAGGAGGCCAAGGAGGGATCCGGAGACGGAGCAGGAGGTTCCAAGGAACAATCAAAGCGACGTATAAATCCTAAGTGCATCCGATAATATTTTGAGTTACTTGCTTGGATGTTGATTTATTTATAAAGCTGAGCAAAAACTTGCAACCGAACTAAGCACATCCATATAGAATACAAATCAAAGAGAGCAAACAATGGAAACATTATAATTAGCCGTTTATACTCCTAGTAATCTACTATGTCTTCCTTGAGGAACGAATGAAGTCCGATCCTATAGTCGTCCTCGTTTTCCTCCAGAAACCCCATATAACGTTGGATCATTGCGACCATCTCCGGGGGCCATGGATACGGGTAGGGTTTGGCGGCCCTGGCGAAGCGCTTCCCCACCTCCTTGTCCGGGTCATAAGTGTGAAGCTTGCCTGCCCGCCGGTACTCCTCCACCACGTCTTCCTCCTCCATGGCCATGTACACTATGCTTTCCACATATCCCGCCTGGAGGAATGCCTCCCAGGCCGCCGCCCGCCGTGCCGCCATCTTTTCCGATCTCTTCTTCCTCTGCTCTTTTGGGCTACCGGCGCTGGCAGTCTTGGCCGTGTTCGAGCTGGCTCCTTTCTTCATGCTCCCCGATCGCGATCTCTCCTTCCCTGGTCGTGTAGATCTCACCAGCCTCACGTCGATAGATGTATTCCCGAAATCACCGCGTGTCTCCTCCGTGGCCCCTACAGCACCTTCGGTTGCATCTCCTTTTATAGACAGCTCGTATGGGACTATGGGCTATGGGACTCGAAGTCGGTCAACGAGTCGTACTCGTAATCGTAAGTCGTATCCGCATAGGCCTGCATATAAAAACGGCGAGACATGGCTCCTGGCTGGGCATGGAGTCTGCGCTTCCGCAACCGGACCTGCTGGCCATGGCGGGCGATCATCGTGCCAGGACGGCGTGCAGCCTGCCGTGAGACGACGCCGACCCAGCTGGCCGTGCTCTCGCAAGCTCGTGGCGTCTCCGCTTATTTCTCGCCCAGCGCCGCACCTCCGCCCCATGCCGGCCGCGAGCCGCGCCCACGCCCGCCGCGCACTGCCGTGCTTGCGCTGCCCCAAGCCCTCACGCGCTTTGCCTCCCTGCTCTGCTTGCCTGTGGATGCGGGGCCAGAGTCTCGTGGTTTGACAGGCGGCACGATGAGGAACTGGACGAGTCGCGGGCCTGGGTCGACCCCGCGGCCGCGGCGAGAGCCCTCCGGGCCATCTCCCAACGCCCGTGACGGCGGCCTGTAAAGTGCTACAGGCGGGAGCCTCGGCTCCGACTGTGAGCCACGACTCCACCTAGGACGAGCTTACACAGTGGCGGTGGCGATTCTAGGTCGGCTCTCCGGTTGCTGCCGTCATCTCTTGATGTAGCTCCCAAAATGTTTATATGTGGTTTGATGAGAATCATGTGATCACTATCTTTTTCTACTTGCCTCCGAACCTGTTTAAGGCCTCTTAATTCGAGTTGATAGCGTAAAACTACCACATTTGAGAGGGCAATGTCAAAAAACTACCACTTTCATTTTGAATCGCACAAAACTATCAAAAAATTTCAAAGTTTTCTCAGAAAACTCAAATGGTGAGCTAAAAGCAAATTGACAGCGATTTTGATAGGTTGGACCCACCCGTCAGGCTGATGTGGAGGGCTGAGACAAATTAACCACAAACTGACAATGGGGCCATTAGTAAGTCGAAAAATAAAGGAGAAAAAATAAAAATCCGACAAAAAAATCCCCAATCTCTTGGGTGCCCGTTGACCAACCGGCCATGAACCACGGAGGCTGTCAGACGGCCACCTCCGGCAAGGTATGGAGCCACCATCACAGGGACACGCCCGGCGCGTCGTCTCTCGCCGGCCCTCGCCGCCTCGAGCCAGCTCTCGCCGTCGAACGCGCGCAGCGCCATGCACGAGGCTGAGAACCGCTTCGCGCCTCCCTGTCCGCTGCCGCGTCTTTCCTGGAGATCAACAGTCAAGCTGTTGCCGATTGAGTGCCACAGCGTGCTCGGGGAAGATGCTCGGGACGAGGTGTCCAGGGAATTGGAGGAACTCTTTTTCAGTTCGTCGCTAGGCGCGGAGACGGCGATGCGTCACTAGGCGCGGCCGGCCGGCCCCGATCCAGTCCCCAAGCGATCGCCGCCAGACAGTGCGCTCGCGCCGCAGTGGACGAGGCGTTCTGTGGCAGTCCAACTCCGGCGCCGCAGTGGACGAGGCACGGGACTTCGCTCGCCGCCGCGGGGAGATGGGCGTGCACGGGCTGTGGGGGCTGCTGGCCCCGGTGGGACGGCGCGTCTCGGTGGAGGCCCTGGCGGGGAAGCGCCAGGTGGTGGACGCCAGCATCTGGATGGTGCAGTTCATGCGGCGATGCGGGACGACAAGGGCGACATGATCTGCGACCCCCACATCCTCGCCTTCCTCCGCCGCATCTGCAAGCTCCTCTTCCTCCGCGCCCGCCCGGTCTTCGTCTTCTACGGCGCCACGCCGGCCCTCAAGCGGCGCACCCTCGCCGCCCGCCTCCGCAACCGCGACGTCGCGCATGCCAAGGTCCGCAAGGATTACGTCTCGCGCTGGCTGGTGCTCGTTGTCGTAGAACGGCAAGCAGGGGATGGTTTGGGTCAACGACGCACGGATTGGGGATTTTTTTATTTTTTCAGATTTTTTATTTAACTGACAAGTGGGCCCCATTGTCAGTTTGTGGTTAATTTGTCTAGCTTTGCCACGTCATCCTTACATGTGGGACCAGACGGTCAGAATCGCTGTCAATTCGCTCTCAGCTCACCATTTGGGTTTTCTGAGAAAACTTCGAAGAAATTTGGTAGTTCTGTGCGATTCAAAATGAAAGTGGTAGTTTTTTGACATTGACCTCTCAAATGTGATAGTTTTACGCTATCAACTCTCTTAATTCCATAGAATTTTTGGAGGATTCCAATATATAGGAATTTTTCCTATGGAATACCTTTGGATTGTAGCATTGAGACCACCAAATTCCTACGGGTTTCATTCCTATGTTGTCCATTTCATAGGAATCTCAACATGAGCTCAAACCTTATTTTATTTTTCCTTCACGAAGTCCAATGCACACACACTCTATCTCTCTCTACTCTCTCTTCTCATTCCTTCGCCACGGTGATCTGGCAGGGCGTGGCGACGAGTCTCGGCGTGGGGCTGGTGCCGCCGAACGTGGACAGCAGGTTGAACATGTGGTGGCCTGAGGTGGTGCAGCCTTTGTGCCTAAAGGACCAAATAGCTTTGGTGCTGCGATCGATCTGGGTAGAGAGAAACGCTAGGGTTTTTGAAGGCAAGGCGCAAACTCTCCAACATGTCCTCGACGGGATCGGATGCTTGGAGGGCATGGGCCACGGCTATGTGTAGGCAGCCACGAGAGTAGTGCTTAGTCTCCGTAGGTGCCGCGCCGGGTTGGTGCTGGCCAGTTGTTTACTTACCCATTCTCAGGATTGACTGTAATCAACAATGTAAAACCCTCCCTTTTTCTTAATATACGAAATCTCTTGTGGGTTCTCTAAAAAAACAAATGTTTTCTGTGGTAAATATGTCTGTGGGTCCTCTAAAAAAACAACTGTTTTCTTGTTGTAAATACTAACATCAGTGTAAAAGATGTTGCGCTGGTCGGAAAATAGAGCACTGTTGCATGCTCACAGGGCAGAAGCAATTCGTTCCGAAGTAGCCATCTACAAAGTCTACCGGTAAAGGTCAATGAATGAAATTTCTTTGAATATACGAATAAGCATGAAATATTATTTCGACACCATAAATATGTCAAGTTCACACTACCTTTTCTATTCTACATGCCTTACTTAGAGATTTAGTTATATGCAAATGGCCTCCTACATTGTCATCAGTTTGGTACAGTAAATTATCCTCGTTTAAGAAATATTTAATCTGGAATTTAAATCAACCCATAGCAATGCATACGCATATTTTGCTTCCTTGCAGTTGTTGAATGGGGGTGAAGGGCATCTCCCTCATTATTGTCAAATAGGGGTGGATGGTGATGACATCAAATCATCTTAGTTCATAATCACAAAATAAAAAATTGATAAAGGTATTTTTATCTGGGATAATTTAAGGGTCTATTGCAACGCACGGCATTGTTACAGGTACTAGAAATGAAAGAAACACTAGATCCAAAACACGTTTCGTGGCCTTCTAACAATCGTCTGTGTACTCACTCTTACACGCTGCAGATAGATATTGAATGTATAAATCAAAGAACAGCATGCGTGCACAGTAGCACATACGATTGTTGAGCTATCTGCAGTATTGTTGAGCTCCATTGTTGAGCTGCTCCAAGGAGGAGGTCGTTAGCAGAGTGGACTTTGGTACGAAACTGTGGCAGCCGTGACGTTCCTGTACATGAGCAACCACCGAAGAGGTCCAGGAGGAATAGCAGCAGCTTGCTCTGCCGTAGAGAGAAGGCAGCTGCATACAGTATATCGATCGGGTGTCGACGGACACTGCGCATCGCCTCTCCCTCGCGCCCTGGAGCATCCCCAATCGCCGCCATCAACCTCATCTTCCGCCTCATTTACCTCTCCATTCTAGCAATCAGACCAGAGCATCCCCAATCGCCGCCATCAACCTCATCTTCCCCGTGTCCGGCCGAACTCTTCTGCGACCATTTCGTCGCCTGCTCGACTCCATCGCCCGTCCCCCCCCCCCCCCCCCCCCCCCCCCTGACAACGCCATAGGATTCAGGGTGAGAAAATACTCCTCGCCCTTGTCTCCCTCGTACACTCATTCGAGTTGCTGCCGTGTGCTCCGCCATGGACGCATCCGCACAAGGTCGAGCCGCTTCGTCTGCTGCTCTTTCCGCTTGCTGCAGCAGGAGGGACGCAACAATAGAGCAATAACAGTCGCTCCCCATTGCCACCGAAGAGCACCACCGTACTCCGCTCAAGAGGGGCCAATAGCTCCTGTACGACATGTTTCCAGTGAATTGGAAGGAGCGTAACGTTTTTTTATTGCAAACATGGTTTAACCGGTGATTTCTCCTCGAGTGGGACCCACACGCGCGAGGAAAACCGTCATCCCTCCTCGCTCACTCTGTCTCGCCGTCTCAGTCTCTCTGGGCTCCCCCGCTCACTCTGTCCAGTCGTGGCGGCAATGGAGCGGGCGAAGCTAGCTGCGTCAAAGAAGTGCGGGAGGAGAGGGCGCGGGCGACCAAAGCTCCGGCAATGGAGTCGAGGGAGGACGGCGGATGGGGTGGTAAGGGTCCACGGTCGCCGAGGCGACAGGCGGCCCGGTATGTGTGTCGTACCTACAAGATTTCAGCGTACCAGGTACTAAAATCGACATGAAAGCGCCGCCCTGTTTCGCCGCTGATGAAGAGAACGAGGTTTGCGTCGTTGCTCAAACTTGTTGTAGGAGAGGAGAGCAGCGGCTGGGGCGAGGAGAGCAGCTTGGGCGGGAGCAGCAGTTCAGCCGCGTTGACTCTTGGGGCATTCAGCCTAGCTGCCGGGGTGGCGGCGGAAGCCTTGGTGTGCTCCGAGACCCTCAGCGAGAAGAAATGGAGGTAGAAGCTTTGTTCTGCCGAGCCATGGCAGAGGGGAGATTTTGCTGCAGAGCCATGACGGAGGCAAGGTGAATTTTGTTAGGTATTTGCCTTGGCAGCGGTGTGGTGATAGTTCTTTTGCGAAATCGCAATGTAAGCAATACGTCGAACACCTTGGAAGCATGTTCTGGTCGTGCTCTGGACGAGAAATGTGCACGTTCCGGTAGGTTGAACCTAGTTTTATTAGGTGAAACTTTGTCTCCAAAATGTAAATTATTCAGGTCCTTGTGCAAAACCTTGTAAAGGTGGTAGATTTTTCGCAAAATTGAGGCATAGCCTACTGGTAAAGAGTTGATAATGCCTTTGTCCACCTAAGTTCGAGTCCCCTTGCTCACAATTTAGGTGTTACACATTATATGTCATGTCCAGTATCTTTGTGGGTCTAGCATCTCATTATTATCGATTATCGATAATAATGAGTTGTCACATCCATTGAAATATTGCACTTGGACAATTTTTTTTGAATTTGTGACTGTTTATAATAGTTTGATTCAACTTTGAACATTTGAATTCAACCTTGAAACAAAATTCAACTTTCAATATTTGTGCTAGACTTGGATGTTGCAATGATTATATACAATTATGTAGTTGGTTTATCTTATTTTGAATTTGTGAATGTTTTTAATAGTTTGATTCAACTTTGACCATTTGAATTCAACCTTGAACCAAAATTCAACTTTCAATGTTTGTGCTAGATTTGGATATTGCAATGATTATATACAATTATGTAGTTGGTTGATCTAACTTGGTCATTTCAATTTATAGTCCTGCAGTTATTCACATTGGTTCTCCAAAACGAGCTAAAGATGAGCCCCAAAGGTAGCCCAGACAACCCCATTTCTAAACTTGTCATTTTTTCGACTTTCTCCAAATGACCTCAAACTCTAGGAGATGTTAGTACATGATAAACTAAGTTCATGTACCAAAGGGTTTCATTTTTAAAGTATTTTTTCACCTTTTCTTATTTCTTTCAAAAAGTGGTCAAAATGGAGAGCATTGCTACTCATGTAAGGTGGTCCAATTTTCAGAAACTATTGATGGTTCTATGTTGTAACCAGTACTTGTATACCTTAAAATTATTTTTGTAACAATTTCAGAGCAAACTATCACATAGTTGTAGTACAAATTTGAATTACTTTCAGAAAATTGACATAAAGTCAATTAAAGAGTAGAATTTAGATAGAAAGCATGGAAAATTGTCATATTTAGAGATTATCATCAAATATGTACTACTCTTTGTGAAAATTAAATGGGTGTCATTTTGGACCATATTTTATGTACTTGCTTCACAAAAAAGTGATTTTTAACAATATAAAAATGGAAAAAAATATTTATAAAAAGAATTTTTAAAATCCCTTTGCCAAAGTTGTTCCCATACCATTACACACATATGTGTTGAATATAGGAACTTTATCACAAACTGTGACATGATGTTTATCACAAAGTGATTTTTAGCATTTATTTGATGTTTATTTGCATGTATTTGAACCATCAATGTGCTCTGGATTTGCATTTATATTTAGCATTTTGGACCATATCTTATGTGCACTGGATTTGCATTTATTTGATGTTTATTGAATATTTCATGAATATTTTGAATTCGGCCAAATTCAAACCAAATCAACATTTAAACAACTTTTAAACACCAATAAGAAAAAGAGGTCGGCCCATGTTTCGAACGTGCATTGTTTCCAGATGGTTTTTTTTATCTGCATTTTTGCGAACGTGCATATGCCACGGCCCAGAAAACACGCCGGCCCATGTCGTACCCTGGCTATTTCTCTACTTATCCACACGCGCAGTCGTGACCTAGCTATTTCTGAAGGAGATATGCCCTATAGGCAATTAATAAAGTGTATTTCTTTATCATATCTCGTTTTTTCATAATATGTTTTTGTGTCATGCTATAACCGTATTAAGCGGAAACATTAATACGGGTGTGATGTGTAAACAACCAGATCCCGAGTAGTCTCTACTAATACTAGTTTCGTTGCGTGATCGATGATCGAGGTTTCCCGATCATAGGGCATGGCGCCGGTCAGAAATGGAAGTCATATCGTTGGAGAACGACGTTGATGGACATACCCATATCTGTAGGACGTAGTCATTACGTCTTTGACCGTGAGACCAACTCTTATTGTTATTCCTGTAAGATACTTTGATTGCACCAAACGTCGTATCTTAATTAGTATGACAATAATGGTGATACTTTTGGGTATCAGAAAGGAGTAGTTGAGACGAGGGGTCAAGAGCAGGATTTGCCAGTCCGCACAGCAGGATAGATACTCTAGCGTCCACTCGGTGAGATTATCTCTAATGAGGTTGCAAGCATGTGACTAGGTCCTAGACATGAAATCATAGACGAGTAGAAGATAGCGTTGTCGGTAACGAGGTCAAGCTAGATATGGAGATATCTATGAACGACGCTCGGACACGCTAAGTATCGCCATGACAAAAGGTTTAAGACTTTACGTTCAGCTTTGATAGATGAAAGTCATTCGTTATATCACAGGGATTAATTCATGGGGTTCAAGCCTACGAGTAAGTCATTGATCGGAGAGGAGTCTCGATCATGTCTGTTATTATATCGAACGGCTAGGGTAACACACTTAAGGGGTTTCGACAAGACAACCGGAAAGGAAAGAGATCACCGGGAACGTCCCGGGAGAGGTCCGATGGAGATCGGGCAGTGACGAAATAGTTTCGAAGCTAGCATAAATTATATATAATATGTTTGATATTAATTAGAGTAATTAATGTCTAAATATGATTTATTTATTTTCGAATTTATTTAGTCTGATTTCCCTACATGGGCCTTCATGTCGAAACAAGGCCTAGGAGGGGGAAAATTCTCTAGGGAATTCGGTGGGGGCCAAGGTGGCCGGCCTAGGTGGGGCACAAGGGGCCCACCGGGTGGCCGGCGCACCAGGCATGTGGGATTAGTCCCACATTGCCTGGTGAGCAGGTTGGCTCCCCCCTGGGAGCCTATATATAGAGGGGCACCCATGGCCTTTAAATTCACCAATTAATTCCCCAATTCTCTCTCGATTTAATGATTCCCTTTGTCGGAGTTGCACCGAGTTGAGAGGGGGATCTCTACCACCATAGCCCGCTGCCGCGCTGCTAGTGTTCCGGTCCAAGTCTTCCGCTGCTCGTCCTGAACTGGAGCTTCGGAGGCCGTCGTCTCCACCGTACGTGTGTAACGCCCTGCGAGGTGCTGCGCTAGCGGTACTCGGAGGTCTGCTTCCTCTACACGACCTTGAGGTCGGCTTCGTCGGTCTTCATCGACAACGTTTGTGCGGGAACGTAATCCCCGCTTTCGGTCTACAAGGGTATGTATTCCGATCTCCGTTTGTACTACTATATGTGCATAGAATAGATCTTGGCATGTTTTAAGGATATCGTTGCTAGGATTTTTTTTTGTTTTCTGCACTCGATCTCCTTCAATTTCCCCATTCCCCATCCTCGCCTCGCCGTCGCTCGCATTAGCCGATGCCGGTGGTCAAATCGAGAGCTACGCCCGTAGATCCAGCCCCGATGCGCGCCATGTTTAGGAGGGGAGGTCAAGGCGCCGGCCGGGGTGGTCTTTCCGGCCATGGCAACGGCTCCAACGAGGAGCGGAGGAAGAAGAGGCCGGCTCCGGAGGGAGACCCCACTAGGACCAGGAAGGACGTCGTCGCTTCGGATGGCGCTCATAAACGAGGCTCGCGAAAGTGGACGAACCTCAGAATGCGGCCTCCGTCTGCGTACGAGCGCCGCGAGCTGGATGAGTACGACCGCCGCATGGCGGCGGCTGGAAGCTCTTCTGGTGCAGGGAGCTCATCCATTGCTCGGGGTTTGCCACCGCTGCCGCCGCCGAAGAGGGAGGAGGAGGAGGAGCAGCAGCGTGCCCAGCAGCAGCAGGAGCTCGTACTGCGCAGCGGCTGCCCCCTCCTGGCTGAGGACTTCGTCTCCGACGAGGACCTGCCCTGGGTCACCTTGGAGGTGTTCTAGCGCAACACGGAGGAGGAGAAGCGTCGTCAGATGGAGATGGAGCTCGACGAACGCCGCCTCGAGGTCGGGATTTACAATTCCCTCGACGAGGTCATCGACATGAGCTCCTACGACTCCGACGAGGACCTGTTCTGAGCGGCTCCGCTGCCTCGTCGCTGCGGGCCGCCACGCTCTACCCGCTTATGTAATAGTCTAGTTGTCGTGTGGCTTTTGGATCTAGCAGAATATTAATCTACTGTGTGTTTTATCTTTATTTGTTATGTTTTGGATCTGTCATCTCCGTGTTTTGCCTCGCCGGCGTTGGCCGTACTGTCAAAATATCGCCGGAGAAGAAGCAGAGAAAGCGCGCGCACGAGAAGATGTTAAACGGTTTTAATGTGAGTCCCACACACCTCCCTTGGTCCCACCCGCCTCCCTATAATTCTAACTGACTTAACTGTCTGCGATTAACAGCAATGAGTTAGCCAAAAGATATGAACTCGAAAATATGTAGTACAAGAGCTATTCTTCTGAAACACGTCGCTTTCCTTCCAATTCACTGAAAAACGTCGCATGAGGATTATTGGCCCGCTCAAGAGATGATGATTTCTTGAGGAGGAGGAGGCAATGGCCGTGCAAGATTTAAGTCCCGCCCCTCACCAGAGAGACGGGGTGATGAGCTATGTTGTGCTAGGGAGAGCAGACGGGATAGGACATGGAGGTGGCAGCGGAGGGAGGGGCCAGGGGAAGCTAGGGCGGCTGCGGTGACCGGTGGCTGGGCGCGCAACTCAATGAAGAAGGTGGCAGGGGAGGGGAGAAGATTACGAGTACGGGTTTCTTCTCTCAAACAAACAAACCTTCAGTTGGGTCTGTGTCCATGCTTGAGTTGGTTCTGTGTTCTTCGGCTCGTCATCATCAAACATAGAAATTGCTGATCAGACGGTATTTTTCCACAATTTTTTTGTGACAACCTAATGCCAGTAAGCGATGTCATAAAAAATACAGTAGCACGTACAAGAACTAAAGAGAAAATGATGTACCTGCAACGGTGAGCTGCGTCACTCACAACAGATATGGACGTGCCGGTCCACGACATGTAAACCCTGCCTCCACCTTTGAGGTTCTTAAGGCGCAAGGCAACGTGAGGAAGGTGAGCAGAGGAGCCGTTGAAGCAAACGAGTACGGGGCGGGCCTGCTACGCTCTCCCATGCACAGGCGTAGAAAAGAAAAAAGTCTATTTTAAACCCTAAACTCGTAGAGGGTCGGCGAAATGAACCCCGAACTCCAAATCCCGATCGTTTGAATTCTGAATTTACAAATCCAGGTCTAAAATGAACTTTGAAACTGTTTTGACAAAAAAAATATAAAAAATCTTAACTGTCACTCTCACTGACTATATGTACCACATGGTCATTTCACCAATATATAAGAAAAAGAAAATATATAAAAAAAGTCAACCGGTCCAACCCTTACTTGCCCTCGCCGGCTGTGTGCCTGCTGGCCGCGCCTGCCCATGCGTGTGCTTGTCGTCCGCCGCGTTTGCCTGTGGCTGCGCGTGCTTGCTTGCCGGCTGGGTGCATCTGCTGGCGCCTGCTTGCTGGACGCGCTCGTCGACCGTGTTCGTCACCTGCTCCTGCGCCGTGCGTGCTGGCCGGCGTTGTTCACGTGCGCCTGCTGGCCGCGCCTGCTCCTGTGCTCCTGTGCTAGCTTGCTGGCCGTGTGCGCCTCGTGCCCCGTCCGTGCTCGTCAGCCGTGTCCGTCTGCTTGCCGCGCCTACTCACGTGCCGACGTGCCGTGCGTGCTCGCCGGCGTTGTTCGTCGGTCGCGTGTGCCTGCTAGCCGCGCCTGCTCCCGTGCATGCGTGCTAGGTCGCCGGCCGCGTGCGCCTCGTGCCCAGTCCATGCTCGTCGACCGCGCTCGCTTGCTCGCCGGCCACGTGCGACGGCGTTTGTTTACTGGCTCGGAGAAGCTGACCGGAGGCAGAGCGTGGAGGCTGGAGTTCATTGATTGAGTGAAGACTGGGAAAGGATTTGGGCAAGAAGATAGATATGACACGTGGGTCCCGCTGTCATTGAGGGTAGCATGTTATCTCGGCCGGGATATTCTCTTTACGGTGTGCCAAATATGTTCTAGGGTTTGACATAGACCGGGTTTTGTAAATTCAGAGTTCAAACGACCGGGATTTGGAGTTCGGGGTTCATTTCGCCGACCCTATACGAGTTCAGGGTTTAAAATGGACTTTTTTCCACAGAAAAGCGTAAGAGGAGCGGCTCCTCGCGTTCCAGCACCCATGGCTCGGCTTCGGCCTCATCCGCTCGGAGCCACACTTGCAGTTGGGGTTCAGAACCGTTTGAGACAATGAACGAGGCAGCACTTGTCGTCCTCTGTCTCCCCGACAGCGTACGCCGCGACGGATAGGAGACGCCGGCTGGGAGGCGCACGTAGGAGAACCACATTGTTTTGGTGTCCAGGCAGAGGAGCAAAGGCGTGGAGCGCCCGGCCGCGTGCATTGCCGGGAAGAACCGGTTGCAGTGGCTCCGGGCTGGCCTAAGCGCCGTGCACGGGTGCGTCCGCCATTTCCCGTCTCTGGAATCAAACTCCTCAGACTAGGCTGTTCGATTCTGGTGTTGCAAGGAGATCAAGCGGCACCCGTTTGGCGTCGCCGCCGTATGGGAGCAGGCTGAGCGTGTTTATTAATATTATTATTATCAGGTATAGATAGATAAAAAATGAAGTTTATTAGGGATATTATAACCGAGTCAAATTCGACTTCCCTCATGCCACCTCACTTTTGAACCGTTGGATTCGTCTCAGCTCATAATCCTGGCCATTTGATTTCTTTGTGCAGGCTAAATGGGCCAAATGTCGCTGAGGGGCGCTGCTCTGGGCATCAAATTGAATCACTATGGTTAATTGGGCTCCTAATATCCACCGAACCCATGTACTAGAGGACCCCCATATCCACCATAATCCCACCGAACAAGCGAGTCCATCTTCCTGGGAGGGCAACCGGCGGCGCCGTGAGCAATACGATTCATTTTCCGCCGAAGCACGCCAAATTAATCAAGCGTTACTACAAGAAATTAGTGGCAGTGGAGCTGCACCACTCAAAACAAGCATTCATCCCCTTCCCTCTTCAAGGCGTACTTAATTGCCCAACCCGAATTGATTGCTACTTGTGAGAAAGAAGCTAGAAGAAGATCGTGAGATATGTGATGCGGCAGGGTATGAGAGGACTCGGGCAACTCGGCGATGGCGGCATGGCCAAGCCAACGCGGCAGGGCGCCCGAATTGATGCACGGAAGTGGTGCCTCCCCTATGCCTTCCCGGCAGAAGGCCACGACCTACCATCTGCTCCTCCCCAGCATCTTTGGTTCACTGTACTGCTCCCTTCTTCATGCAGGTTCCGTTTTTGCAGGTTCCATTAGATGGAACGAATGGAAATAAACATCCACTTCGTGTTGTTTTTGCAGGTTCCATTAGATGAAACAACCGGAAACAAATATAAATTCGCAAAGCATTTAAACTGGGTGGAAAGGTAATACAGTAACCCTTCGTTGGCGGCGCGCGATTGCGCGGCATCATCGGCCGTAGCCTCAGCCAGCAGAAAGGGAGTTTTGGGCGCGCGGTCGGCGGAAGGGGCCCTTGGCGGAGCACCTGAGGCCGGAGCTGGGGGCTGACGTCGAGCGTCGCCCATGAAGCTGTCGGCGTGGAGCTGAGGGGTTGGCGGCACGGTGGCCGGCGAGCCGCCTTGCGGCCGCTTACCTTTGCCAAGGAGCCTGGTCGTCAACCGGGAGGTTGCGACCCTTTTCCTGTTAACAAAAAGCAAGCACAGTCAATTGGCCAGTATTGAAGAGTTTTGTCGTCTAATAAAGGCAAAGTTGAGTACCTTCGGGGGATGTTAATCCCCGCGTTCTCGCCAATGTTGGCGAGAGTCAGCTCGGTAGCCGACGCGATCCGTTTCCTCCTCTCGGCATTCGCCGTAGAGGAAGCAGCGCCGGACGCCTTGCGCTTCTTCGTCTTCCCGGCTTCCGACTCGTAGAAGTCGGGAGCCAGGTCATCCTCCCTCAACTCGGAGAGCTGAAAAAGAAGACATGTTAAAGGAACTCAATCCTAGCCGGCAAAGCTGTCAAACAAGGGGCAAAGGAAGAAAATATTCACCTCGAGGGGAGGGTTGTCGTGGGTGTGCATGGGCACGCCCTCGGCCGCCTTCAACGACCCCGCCTTGACGAGGCTGCGGAGCCGGAATGCCAGGTCGGCGACCGGCAATATCTCTTCGCTCACGCGAAGAGAGGCTGTGTCAGTAGGCGAATACTGACACATCTTGTGCGGGCTGTACCGCAGGGGGAGGATATGCCGGCCGAGCCAGCAAATGACGGTGTCGACCCCATCCAGCTGGGGGGAGCCATCGTCCTCGTGAGGAACTCGATCCGCCTTTGAATAAGGCGGAGTTCATCCGTCAACTTGGGCACCGCCTCGTCCCAGCATGAGCGAGGCATGGGTGGCGCGTTGACGAATGCCGGAATGCCGACTTGACGGCCCGGCGCTGCCATGTCTTGGCAGTAGAAGAATGTGGAGGTCCAGCCCTTGACGGACTCAAGGTATGGTATCTTAGGATACCATTGGCGGCCCTGGCGGCAGTTGAAGGTGACACTGCCGCAGGTCGCCAGCCCGCCGTCCGGCACCGTCTGTCGCCGGCAACGGAAGCAGTATCTGAAGAAGTCTAAACTAGGCCTAATACCTAGGTAGCCTTCAAACAGAGCTGTGAAGCCGGCTAAGACTAATATACTATTGGGTGCGATGTTATGGGGCTGGAGCCCGTAGTGATCCAAGACCTCGCTAAAAAAGGCGGAAGGCGGAAGCGCCATTCCCCTGACAAGGTGGGAGGTAAGGATTACACCGCTCTCCGGCTTCCGGGGCCGGGATGATGTCTCCCAAGGCGGCCCTCCACCGGCAATCCTCCCGAGTGGGGAGGTAGCTGACAGCCTCCAAATCTTGGAGGGCGTCTTCGTCGACGATAGAAGGCAGCCAGTAGCGGGACCCGAGGTCCGCCGCTTCTTCTTCCTCGTCGCCGGGGGCGTTCGCCGTCGCCGTTGCTGTGGTGGTCGGTGGAGGAGCCGAGGAGCCCGCCGCGGGTGCGCGCGCGGAGGAAGTCCGAGGGACGACGGCGGTGACATTGCCCGCCGTCGCCGCCGCCGCGGGACGGGTTATGGCGCCGCCCATCTACGCCGCGAGCGCGGCCTCGGTCGCCGGGCCGCTCGACGCCGTCGAATGGGTTGGACCGGTGGACATCGCCGCGAGAAAAGGTCGCCGGAGGGGAGAAGTTCGCCGGAGCTCGTTCGGAGGCAGGGAGCAAGGAAGTGGAAGAGGCAAGGGCGCACGGAGAGCAAAGGCTGGGTAAAGAAAATGGACCGTTTGGCTACCTATTTATAGGGCCAGGCGTTGCTCCCTGTGCAACGGCGTTTTTAGTCGGACACGTGTCCAACATCCGTTGCAGCCCATGATTGCACGATGTCCACGCCTCCTCTTTTCCCACAATTTGTGATCGTGACGAGATTCCCGCCTAGGCTGTTTTCAAACTGTCGTGAAGCCGGCTAGGTGGAAACCGCCAAGAAGAATGCTCGGCAAAGATTGCCGAGTAGCCGTCTTTTCCCATGATGGACAAAGGCGGCCGCATGTCAACATCAAGACACGCGTGCCTCGTTCATTTTCAGAATGGTTCAAGTCCTGCAGCCGCCAACCTTGGCAGATGAAGAATCAAGGAGAAGCCGGCGCCTGGAGAACTTCAACCTTTCTGGGGGCTAATGTTGGGGATATATTAACTAGGGGTATAACCAACATGGATCAATCCGGCTAGTCCAGGGTGGCCCAAGGGTGGTAAGGCCAAGGCATGCCGGGCGGCCCACATAGCTGACGTGCAGGGAAGTAGGCGGACGGTCCAAGGAAGGCGGAAGGCCTAAACCCATCAAGCCACCGAGCCCAAGACGGAAGGAGGCAACTAAGCCGGCTAGGTCTAGGACTCTGTTTACTTGCCGGACAAGTACTTACCTTGTACCCTGGGGTCTGGCCGCCTATATAAGCCGGCCACCAGGGAGCCTTTAAGGGAGAGCTCAGAGACAATCTCCATAGGCATCATACCCATTGTAACCTGTTCACGGCTATTGCCTCATAGTAAATTATAGCAGCACGTAGGATCCTGCCACCGCTGTGGGATCCGAAGCTGGGTAAACTCGCCGTGTTCAATCCTGACCTCGACGACACCAACCTTCTTCCCCACAATCCATACGTAGGCTAGAGGACCCCCGTCTCCTATCAAATATGCCGATACCACGACAGTATGTGTTTTCTTGCATATCCTGACATGAAACTTGGCACCATCTCCAGATTTTTAGTGCAATAGGATGTTAAAAAGCAATATATGTAACAAAGCTGGCTATCAAGAATCAGTAGAAAAAGAATTAAAAAAACGAAAGAGGTTTTAAATACTACAATATTGTTTTGATTTTCTCAGGACCATAAATGACATATGACACATGATAACTCTCTTACAATGATTTGCTCATATGAACATTTCGGTGACTGAATCATCGACTGAATCTTGAGGTAAACCAAGCCATCTTTGATTAGTGTCATTTCCTACATTTTTCCTAACATTACATGATAGCCACTTGATTATCAGGAAGTTTTCCATCATTTACTTCCTGCTATGTTGAGCAGCAACACGATTTTAATATATTTCACACTTTCAGAACTTCCTTGTTCTTCAAGGAAAAAGTGAGCCATAGAGAGTTTTACCTATTGTCATCAGGTTTGGTTGCATTTGTCGCCTTTGGGCAGGTTTGGTTAAAAATGCTTTCCTCCCTGCATTCTGGTAATGGTTCAAAAGGATTGTAAAGACGTTTGTAATACTGCTACTTAAGTTACAACTCTAAATTCATTATCTTATAAATTCTTTGATTTTTTTTAAAATTTCTTATAAATCTATATTCATAATGGTCGGGCGCAGCAACGTGCGCCTACATGATCTAGTAGTTATTTATCCAAACATCAAATTAAATGTTGATTAACAGGTTTAAACAAGGCTTGTGTGATATAGTCAAACTAAATGGAATAGGATAAAGATTAATTAAATACCCAACACATTTCATATTTAATTATTTAGGTGTATTACCAAAACAGTTAAAGAACAAGCTACAAGTTAAAAACATGATCATAAATGACATATTAATGAGGTGGTCTAGTGATAGATGCAGTTTGTCCCCTCTCCTCCTCCCGAGCCGCTCCCGCGAGCGGACGGGGGGAACCCTAGATCTTGCGCCGCCGGTCCACCTCCCCTGCCCCTCCCCTCGTCGCCGCCAGCGGGCGTTGCCGGGCTCTTCCTATGCGGCGGCAACAGCGGGGCCTCTTTCTCTCCTTCGCTCTACGGTGGCGGGCACTGTGGTCGGGGAAGGCTCGGTGCTGAGCTCGAGGCGCCAAGGCGTGGCCGCCCGGCGGCGGTGCAGTGG
Organism: Poa annua; assembly: GCA_026929855.1. Lineage (NCBI taxonomy): Eukaryota > Viridiplantae > Streptophyta > Magnoliopsida > Poales > Poaceae > Poa > Poa annua. Next base: position 11,266,230 of record CM049428.1, read on the forward strand.
CTGTGCGGACCTGCGCATCAACGTCGGCGGCAGCTCCCTTGGTGTGGTTGTCGTCGTGGATGGCGCTGCTCGGTGGTTCTGGTGGTTGGTGGGGGTCGGGAGCGCAGCGGAAGGCAGATTGTCCGTCGCGGCCGTGGCGGGTATGGTCAACGGCGGCGCTCCAGCCTGGTGGATCTGCGTGGAGGGCTCCGGCGAATATCGGTAGGTTTTCGCGACTAGGACGAGGCAGGGGCCTTGAGCCTGTCCGAACCCTTCGGTTCTCGCACCAGCGCGGTCGCTGGTAGCCATGGTGGCTGCTGGTCACTCGCTGTGACGCCCTAAAATCGGTACTATGTAGATTTAAGCGTTCCCGCCGAAATCCGCATAATAACGATTTTAGGTCGCCCACCAGACATAATGTGCACGCCGAAACATGCGCATTATGTGGGTGGAATTGTGATAACATTACAACAGTTCCGATACATCCACAAATACAACAGAAGATAAAATACAACAACGACTCGAACGAGTCAAGATACAAATATACAATACAAAGATACAAATGACAACGGAAGCAGAATAGTATCCGACTACGGATAAGATGCAAGTTGGACTAAGAGTCCTGGAGATAAGCAATGGCTCCATATCCCTGCCCAGCCAAGCCGGAGGGATTCCCAAGCTAACGTCGTCGGACTTCAAACCTATTGACTGCACATAAAGCACAACCCAAAAGAGGGTCAGGGCACTCCCTGGCAAGCAAAACCGACTTGCCTACTTTCTACACCATCTCCCAAAATATAGGGGAGGTGGACTTAGCGGCAGCAGCACTAGCAACCTAAAGAGACACGCTACAACTTCCGTCTAATTAGAGAGGGATAAGAGAGCGCATAAGGTAAACAACTACAACTAACACCAAACATAACCCATTCTCGAATTAACCCCCTCAACCAAATATGAGGAAGCAATTCGGGAAACTCACACATTGAACAGTTTTAATTATAATTTATTGTGAAAGTAATTCTATATTAGTAGTCAAATTAATTAACATTAATTAGGTGCAAGTTGTCTAGATCTTGTTAGCCAGCATCATCACCAAAGTCGTCCATAACCGTGGACACGGCTCATCGATAAGATTATACCCTGCAGGGGTGCACTACAGTACCCATACTCGCATGATCAACCCGTGAGGGCCTCTCAACACGACTCATCCCTTCACTACAGCAAGTCCAAGTGCCACCCATATGAGTTGTTACCCGCGTCAGGAGTCCGGCCGAATCTCAATTGCGGACTCATTAGTTTGTGTCTGCTCACCATGCGGCTCAAACCACAGTAGGAACTGTCCGCTACGTGAGCACCACCCCTATATGACCCCCCGTATCCAGTAACCTCTCATCGATCATCATCATCATGCACATGCATATGAGCGAATGGAAAACCCGAACTACTTGCGGCACATGGACGAGCTGCGGATCCGTTCAAAGTCGAGGGGGGCTCCATTGGGCCACCCACAAGTGGTTAGTGCGCTCAAAAATTGGATCCGAGGACAAAATCTCAGTTCCTATGTCGACACTGAGCAGAACAAAACACCTCGCAAGGCCTTCCGCCTGGTGCCTTATCTTTTAATTATAATACCCCAATATAATACAACATTTTATTAAGGTAGAATAATTAATACTAAGCAGATGAAACATAAGACCAACAGACGACTCGCACAAACAACTCTAAGCATGCGCTACGACTCGCAAGGCCAACAGATAAACATACAACAGGTGATGGGATGTGGGGATAAAGCTGTATAGGCTGCAGGATGAACATGTGATGGGATCGCAATAAAGAATCGAATACTAGGGTAGCAGAGATCAACGGCAGGAATGAAAGACAATGTATAGGTAAACAAGCAAATTTTTCTTGCCTGGAATCCCGCATGGAAGCAGATCTTGTCGTTGCTCACACATCTCAACGTCATATCCGTGAAGAAGCAACAAACACTGGAAAGCGTAAAAGATGCATTTTACAACTACGGCAAAGATCCAGCATGGTCATGCGAGAATGATGCATGACATGGCAATATGCATTGCGAGATGCACTTAATCCGAATTAAGCGAAACCGGGATTCCGACAATTAATATTTAGGTGCAAGTTATTTATCTACTCCACAAATTAAATGTTCATTAACATGGCAAGACATGGCAAAGATGATCTAGTCAAATTAAATGGGATGGGGCAATACATATACTGATTTGCCCCACACATTCCATATTTATTAATTAGGTGATTTACTACACCACCAAAACCCGAGAGATGCAACACATGCAGGTATGATGCGATATGCACAAGATAGATGACATTTAATAAAAATAGGTTTAGGGTTAGGGTTTGGGTCCGCACGTTGGATCTGGAGAGATAGGGTTCGAAACCGACGTCTTCGGTGCGTAGAGGAAGTAGTTGCCGTCGGGGAAGTAGTCGTCGCGGGACCGGGGCGTCGTCGTTTGTCGGTGTCGTGGAAGTGGTCGGGTAGTCGTACTCGGTCATCCTCGTTGACGGGCGCGGGCACAGAGGAGCACGGCAAACGGACACCGGAAAGAAAGCGCGCACGGGCGGCACCGCAACACGGACACGGTGGTCACGACAACGCGGCGCCGGAAGAGGACACACACGCGCATGTAGCAACACCTCGAAGGGTGGACAACTCGGACACAAAAAAGGGACGCCGGGGTCTTGCGGGCATTTAACCGAACACTTGGCGGGCGTCGGCGGCGTGCACGTGGCCGGGAAGAGGAGGCGACGTCGAGGGCGCGCGGCGGCGAGCGGCGGCGTGGCTGCGCGGCGCGGGAGACGGATGAGCGCGACGGCGGGTCGCTCGGGGGGAGCTGCGGCATGGGGGCGCGGACAGCAAGCGCGCGGTGCGCACGACGGGCAGCAGCAGGGGCGCGGCGCAGTGGGAGGAGCTCGGCGGCGCGGCGGCGGCGAGGACGGCCGGCGGGAGGCGGCGGAGGCGAGGGCGGCGAGCCCGGGCCGGCTCGGGAGGAGAGGGCTCGTGCGTGGCAGCGGCGCAGGCCGGAGGACGGCGCGACATCGCGTCATGGGGCGGAGCAGGGAGGCGACGCCGGCGAGGTGGAGGAGCTCGGGCCGTCGGTGGCCATGGCGTGGAGGCGGCGCGCGCGCGGAGAGGAGCTGGCCGGAGGCGGCGCACGGGGTCGGGGTGCAAGGGCGCGGCGGCGGGCGCAGCCGGAGGAGGAGGAGCGCGGCCACGGCGGTCGGTGGCGGGCGTGGCGGCGCGGTGGTGGGCGTGGCGGCGCAGGCGTGGGCGCGGCGGGGAGATGCGGCCGGCGGTGGCTCGGAGGCGGGGGCGGCAGGCGCGGCGGCGGGGCGCCGGGCGGCAGGGAGCACGAGCCCGGGAGGAGGAGCACGGGGCTGGGTCGGGTAGTTGGTGCGGGAGGAGGAAGGAGAAGGAGAGACTCCGAAAAAAAAAGAAGAAAAGAAAAAAAAGGAAAAGAAAAAAAGAGGGAGGGGAAAAAAGAGAAAAATAAAAAGGAGAAAGAGGAGGGGGGCGGCTGCAAAAATTGCAGGGGGTGGGAAAAGATTTCAGGAGACAAAACCTAGGGTTTGGGGTTAGATGGGCTTGGGCTTTATTCCTCTCCCGTTTAACTTTCGGTTTTATATTTTTAAAACAAAATAGAAAACGAATTTCAACACGAAACCTTTACAAAATATTTTTAGTTTTCAATAGACAATTTAATAAACTAATTTTTAACATTTTTAAAAGATTTGAAAAAAAACACATTTTTAATTAATTTGAAATGCATTTGAATTTAATTGTGGAAATTTAATTTAAATGCAACAAATTAAATTAATGCGATGCGATGCCATGTCGATGCAAAAAGAAAACTCACAAAACAAAAAGGGGATAAATCCCGGGGCGTTACAACCGACACCACTAACAAGGGATCGCGTCCCGAGATCCACGCCGAGACCACAAAAAGAGAGGGGTAACTATCGAGTCTTTACGCTCCGGGATGAACTTCTCGACACCACTAACAAGGGATTGTTGCTCCACCTTGAAATTCTCGACACCACTAACAAGGGATTGTTGCTCACGACGAAGACGACTCCGAAAGATCGAACCTAATAGGGTAAAAGGTAAGAAATCGTCCACCCACACGTAGGATCCTAAAACTTTGAAAGTTGGATAAGAGAAGAGACTCAAAACAAGTAAGGTAAGAGGAGAAATAGAATTGAGGTAAGGAGTAAAAAGAAACCTATTGAGATCGTTTCAAAATAATTTTAGTCAAATAGTTTTCGACACTCTATAAACAATGACCGTTAGCGAGGTTATCCTACAGGCTTTTGCGGACCCGCTGCTTCGATAACCATTCGTATCGAAACAACAAGGAGATCGAAACCAAGGCTCTGATACCACTTTGTGACGCCCTAAAATCGGTACTATGTAGATTTAAGCGTTCCCGCCGAAATCCGCATACTAACGATTTTAGGTCGCCCACCAGACATAATGTGCACGCCGAAACATGCGCATTATGTGGGTGGAATTGTGATAACATTACAACAGTTCCGATACATCCACAAATACAACAGAAGATAAAATACAACAACGACTCGAACGAGTCAAGATACAAATATACAATACAAAGATACAAATGACAGCGGAAGCAGAATAGTATCCGACTACGGATAAGATGCAAGTTGGACTAAGAGTCCTGGAGATAAGCAATGGCGCCATATCCCTGCCCAGCCAAGCCGGAGGGATTCCCAAGCTAACGTCGTCGGACTTCAAACCTGTTGACTGCACATAAAGCACAACCCAAAAGAGGGTCAGGGCACTCCCTGGCAAGCAAAACCGACTTGCCTACTTTCTACACCATCTCCCAAAATATAGGGGAGGTGGTTTTAGCGGCAGCAGCACTAGCAACCTAAAGAGACACGCTACAACTTCCGTCTAATTAGAGAGGGATAAGAGAGCGCATAAGGTAAACAACTACAACTAACACCAAACATAACCCATTCTCGAATTAACCCCCTCAACCAAATATGAGGAAGCAATACGGGAAACTCACACATTGAACAGTTTTAATTATAATTTATTGTGAAAGTAATTCTATATTAGTAGTCAAATTAATTAACATTAATTAGGTGCAAGTTGTCTAGATCTTGTTAGCCAGCATCATCACCAAAGTCGTCCATAACCGTGGACACGGCTCATCGATAAGATTATACCCTGCAGGGGTGCACTACAGTACCCATACTCGCATGATCAACCCGTGAGGGCCTCTCAACACGACTCATCCCTTCACTACAGCAAGTCCAAGTGCCACCCATATGAGTTGTTACCCGCGTCAGGAGTCCGGCCGAATCTCAATTGCGGACTCATTAGTTTGTGTCTGCTCACCATGCGGCTCAAACCACAGTAGGAACTGTCCGCTACGTGAGCACCACCCCTATATGACCCCCCGTATCCAGTAACCTCTCATCGATCATCATCATCATGCACATGCATATGAGCGAATGGAAAACCCGAACTACTTGCGGCACATGGACGAGCTGCGGATCCGTTCAAAGTCGAGGGGGGCTCCATTGGGCCACCCACAAGTGGTTAGTGCGCTCAAAAATTGGATCCGAGGACAAAATCTCAGTTCCTATGTCGACACTGAGCAGAACAAAACACCTCGCAAGGCCTTCCGCCTGGTGCCTTATCTTTTAATTATAATACCCCAATATAATACAACATTTTATTAAGGTAGAATAATTAATACTAAGCAGATGAAACATAAGACCAACAGACGACTCGCACAAACAACTCTAAGCATGCGCTACGACTCGCAAGGCCAACAGATAAACATACAACAGGTGATGGGATGTGGGGATAAAGTTGTATAGGCTGCAGGATGAACATGTGATGGGATCGCAATAAAGAATCGAATACTAGGGTAGCAGAGATCAACGGCAGGAATGAAAGACAATGTATAGGTAAACAAGCAAATTTTTCTTGCCTGGAATCCCGCATGGAAGCAGATCTTGTCGTTGCTCACACATCTCAACGTCATATCCGCGAAGAAGCAACAAACACTGGAAAGCGTAAAAGATGCATTTTACAACTACGGCAAAGATCCAGCATGGTCATGCGAGAATGATGCATGACATGGCAATATGCATTGCGAGATGCACTTAATCCGAATTAAGCGAAACCGGGATTCCGACAATTAATATTTAGGTGCAAGTTATTTATCTACTCCACAAATTAAATGTTCATTAACATGGCAAGACATGGCAAAGATGATCTAGTCAAATTAAATGGGATGGGGCAATACATATACTGATTTGCCCCACACATTCCATATTTATTAATTAGGTGATTTACTACACCACCAAAACCCGAGAGATGGAACACATGCAGGTATGATGCGATATGCACAAGATAGATGACATTTAATAAAAATAGGTTTAGGGTTAGGGTTTGGGTCCGCACGTTGGATCTGGAGAGATAGGGTTCGAAACCGACGTCTTCGGTGCGTAGAGGAAGTAGTTGCCGTCGGGGAAGTAGTCGTCGCGGGACCGGGGCGTCGTCGTTTGTCGGTGTCGTGGAAGTGGTCGGGTAGTCGTACTCGGTCATCCTCGTTGACGGGCGCGGGCACAGAGGAGCACGGCAAACGGACACCGGAAAGAAAGCGCGCACGGGCGGCACCGCAACACGGACACGGTGGTCACGACAACGCGGCGCCGGAAGAGGACACGCACGCGCATGTAGCAACACCTCGAAGGGTGGACAACTCGGACACAAAAAAGGGACGCCGGGGTCTTGCGGGCATTTAACCGAACACTAGGCGGGCGTCGGCGGCGTGCACGTGGCCGGGAAGAGGAGGCGACGTCGAGGGCGCGCGGCGGCGTGGCTGCGCGGCGCGGGAGACGGATGAGCGCGACGGCGGGTCGCTCGGGGGGAGCTGCGGCATGGGGGCGCGGACAGCAAGCGCGCGTTGCGCACGGCGGGCAGCAGCAGGGGCGCGGCGCAGTGGGAGGAGCTCGGCGGCGCGGCGGCGGCGAGGACGGCCGGCGGGAGGCGGCGGAGGCGAGGGCGGCGAGCCCGGGCCGGCTCGGGAGGAGAGGGCTCGTGCGTGGCAGCGGCGCAGGCCGGAGGACGGCGCGGCAGCGCGTCATGGGGCGGAGCAGGGAGGCGACGCCGGCGAGGTGGAGGAGCTCGGGCCGTCGGTGGCCATGGCGTGGAGGCGGCGCGCGCGCGGAGAGGAGCTGGCCGGAGGCGGCGCACGGGGTCGGGGTGCAAGGGCGCGGCGGCGGGCGCAGCCGGAGGAGGAGGAGCGCGGCCACGGCGGTCGGCGCACGCGCGGCTGCGGCGGGCGGCGCGGTGGCGGGCGTGGCGGCGCGGTGGTGGGCGTGGCGGCGCAGGCGTGGGCGCGGCGGGGAGATGCGGCCGGCGGCGGCTCGGAGGCGGGGGCGGCAGGCGCGGCGGCGGCAGGGCGCCGGGCGGCGGGGCGCCGGGCGGCAGGGAGCACGAGCCCGGGAGGAGGAGCACGGGGCTGGGTCGGGTAGTTGGTGCGGGAGGAGGAAGAAGAAGGAGAGACTCCGAAAAAAAAAGAAGAAGAAAAGAAAAAAAAGGAAAAGAAAAAAAAGAGGGAGGGGAAAAAAGAGAAAAAGAAAAAGGAGAAAGAGGAGGGGGGCGGCTGCAAAAATTGCAGGGGGTGGGAAAAGATTTCGGGAGACAAAACCTAGGGTTTGGGGTTAGATGGGCTTGGGCTTTATTCCTCTCCCGTTTAACTTTCGGTTTTATATTTTTAAAACAAAATAGAAAACGAATTTCAACACGAAACCTTTACAAAATATTTTTAGTTTCAATAGACAATTTAATAAACTAATTTTTAACATTTTTAAAAGATTTGAAAAACAACACATTTTTCATTAATTTGAAATGCATTTGAATTTAATTGTGGAAATTTAATTTAAATGCAACAAATTAAATTAATGCGATGCGATGCGATGCCATGTCGATGCAAAAAGAAAACTCACAAAACAAAAAGGGGATAAATCCCGGGGCGTTACACTCGCCTGGGGTGAATTCCTCTCTCCTCGGTGATCTCCTCCTTCTCAGCGGAGCGCAGAGCTTGGATGCCGGGGCAGCGGCCCTGGATGGTGGGTATCTCTTGGTTGGCGGGCGTGCAAGAGATCCTTGTGCTTCCTGGTGTCCACGGTCCTGAGGGCGGCGTGGTGTCGGCGAGTGGCACATTGTGATGGTGGTGCAGGTGTTGTTCGTCAATATCGTGTGCCCGGTGTAGGGGGCGGTGAGGGTGGCCAAGGGAAAACTTTGTCTGGGGTCTACTGGGCCCGAGGCGACGATGTTCACAGACGTCGTCCCCTTCTTGAAGGCGTCACGGAGGCCTACCTCGCTCCTTCTACCACTACGGATGAAAATCCAAGATCTTTGGATCGGGTGGTGGCGGCACTCTGGTGTTGTACTCTTCTTGAAGACGCCACCTTGGAGTTCACGGCGTGCAGCTCTCCTGAGGTGGCATGGCGGTCTTCGTCTTGCTCTCTCAGGCAAAGCCTTTAGCTTGCTCTGCACCTCGGCGTTTCTTTGTGCGAGGCTCCAGTTTTCCTGTCTTGGTGGTGCGTCTCGGCGTTGTGTCGTGTGGGTTGGTGTGCCTGTGTCCCCCAGCTCCGGCCCGACTCCTCTGCCCGTCTTGTGTGCGCTTCTCCGTCTTCGGCTCTGCCTCTTTGGTGTTCACCTGTAATCTTCTCGGTAGCCTTGCGTCTTGTGTGGGTGTGTAGTATTGAGTTGTTTGTTGGGTTCAACACGTTATATCCGATTCGATTCGCCGCTTCTGGCGTTATTAATTTAACGTCGGGCCTCGCCGTTTTTCTTGAAAAATGAACTATTAATTTTCATTGCGTTTTTCTGATCAAAATTTATGATATTTTGAGTTATAAAATAAAAGATATGACATATGTAAGATTTGAGCTATTTCTATAAGAAGGAAAAGGAAGAAAGAAATAGACAGAGGAGAAAAATAGGTGCGGTGCACAGTATTTGAACTCTTGTATGTCTAGTGCATTTACAGGATCGAAGCATCTCGAATACGAAAATAGTCGTGTTTAGAAGGGAAACCGACTGTATAAGTAGTGGACAAGACTAGGTATCAGGCGTCTTATATTTGGCAAAAGCGTACGCACTGCGGATGAGGAAGAATGAGTTCCTTTTGCATATATGCGCTAAAGACCAAAATTGCTGATGTCATCCCGCATTAAATGCTAAAATCAAAGTTTTAAAAAGTTTTATAGGCCAAACGGTATATCTGATTAAAAATCCGTTTTAACCACTGAGCTAGTTGCGACAAGATGTTCGAAACTAGATCCCATGTCGATATATTGTGACAACTTTTTTTCGTCCCAAAAGTTATCCACCTATAAACACAGAAGTTATCGACACCGTAGTATATAAGATTATTTTTTTGAGTTCAAATAGCATGTTTTTTTTCGAGTTTTAAATTACCACACCTAGTGTTCATAAGTGGATATCACTTTGAAAAGGTGAACGTAAGTGGTAACTATACACTCAAACACACTTACAAAATTCATAATTATTAGGATGATAACTATCGAAGCCATATTGATTAAATACACCATATAATGAGAATTGTGGTTGTAACTATTGATTATTTAGAATACATGGTACCTACATCAGTTTCGCAATGGATAATTACATGTATACAAGGATAAATTCAAAAGTATTGGGTGAGTAACTCCATCAGTATTAGATGAATAACTATTATCGAGAGAGTATGATAACTAATTTATTTTATGGTGGATAACTAAATGGGTAACTTCATCAGTACATGGTGGATAAGTACATCAGTACTAAGTGGAAACTATGGTTAAGTGCAACAATTTTCCGATGGAAAATTAAATCATAAATGCATGGTAACTTTATCAGTATTAGGTGGGTAACTATTACCGAAAGAGTATGGTAACTATATTGATTTCGTGGTGGATAACTTCATAGGTATCATATGGTAAGTTTATCAGTATTGGATGGGTAAATATTATCAAAAGAGTATGATAACTATATTGATTTAGTGACAGGTAACTTAGTCATCTGTATTAGGTGGGTAAATATTACAAAAATAATATTGTAACTTTTTTGATATCATGATACATAACTACACCATGAAAAGCATATGTATAATTTCGTTAGTTTATACATATTTCATTAGTTTGGTAGCAAATATGAGTTGAAACATGTTGAGATATTGTTTCGTAGCATGTATGAGTACAGACATGTTGCATGAATAGAAAATTACAAAAAGGTCTAAAGTAATATAAAAGGACCCTTGAAGAAAATAAGAAAAAACAATCGGGTCCTATTCCTCCACACACTAGTGCTCCTCTCCTCCTCCATGCGCTGCCGTCATGGGGAGCTCCATCGAGCCGGCGGGGGTGGAGCGGAGGTCAGATTGGTGGTTCGTTCTCCTCCACGCAACACAGTAAGCCGGGGCAGTGCGTAGTGGAAGGAGGAGGGGCGGCCGACGGAGTGCAGCGCCTGGCGGCGTGCTCGAGGTTGAGGCGGCAGGGTGACTCAGCGTGAGGGGCGGGTGGAGGGAAGAACAGAGGGAGGAGGGCGGCTGACAGAGGGCGGGGTGGTGGCCGGGGGAGAGCGGAGCGGCGACCAGCGGCGTGCAAGAGACTAAGGGTGTGTTTGGTTGAGCTGTGGATTCTGAAAAAGCTGTTGTGAACTGTGAACTGTGAAAAGCTGCTGTCAGTTAAGAACTGTGGATTCTCTGAAAGTCGTTTGGTTATAACAACTGTGAACTGTGGGTTTAGTTAGAAACGTCTATAATACCCCTCACACCTGGAGAGACCGTTTAAATGATCATTTTGGGTCATATTATTAAAGTTTTAAATGTATAACATTTATAGATAATAAAAATATAGAATTTGACGTCTCAAATTATTACAAAAGACTTATGAATCACCAAAAAACATGGTTGACATGATAATGTCCTCTCTCAGCATAAAATATCATATTCCACTCTCGCTGCCAGCAAAGCATCGGTTATCCTACTTCGGATATCGTTCATGGATTCCTCATTCTCACCTTCTAGAACGGTATCCCCTTGTGTGTGTGGTGTTCCAGGTGCAGAGGTGCTGCTCCAGGTACATAATCCTCATCTTGATCGCACTTATAAAACTCCTTGTCACGCAATTTGCTATCGCGGATGAAATTGTGCAGCGCTGGGAGGTGGAGCGTGACTCAGCGCGAGGGCAATGACGAAGGCTGGAGTCACGCACAGCGGCAAGCACGGGACGCGCTAGATCGTCCGACGTCCGTCCGTTCGCGGTTCACGTTGCTGCGTGGAGGTATGCCCCGTGAAAGGCGCCTGCTCAATAGATTTTCTGTAAGTAGTTTGGTTTGGAGATTAACTTTCTTCAGACTTTGGTCCAGGGACGGAACAACGAACGAGGCCAGCGAGGAAGATCGGCAGCGGCTGCTGGTTGCTTGCGTGTGAGATGCATGTGGGACGTGCAGTGCTGCTCCTGGAGGTTGGCACGGACGCGTAGCAAAGGTAGGGGAGGTGCGGGAGCAGCAGCAAGCTCACGCGCGAGCTCCACGTGTCTGGCGGCCATGGCAGGACGGTGGCAGCCTCGCTCGACGGCGAGAACATAGAGCAAGAGGGGCTGAGGTTGTCGTGGTATGGTATGACTCGCGGACGGGAGGAGGACGTGGATGACGACGGCGTGCGCTCGGACGGAGGAAGAAGATGATCTTGGCGGTGATGTCCTAAGAAGCTCCGGCTTCGATTCTTCGCGTCAGGCCGTGGCGGACGATGATGTGCGCTTCCAGGACATGGCTTCTTGGCTCGGAGAAGAGCAGGCTGACGGGGACAACGACGGAGGGCGCACGGCCGGAGAGGAAGAAGCAGAAGAACACGATGGCCCGAGGAGCTCCCTGTAGGAAATCTTGGTCTTGGAAAATAAGGACGTCGAGGCGCATCTCCTAGACACCTCGGACGAGCTTGGGGATGAGCTCCAGCAGCTGAGGTAATGGCGTCAGGAGGGGCGAAGCCAGGAAAAATGGTCGCCGGGGTCAATATGAACATATAGTCCTAATATGTGTCCCAAGAAAAACACTAATGTACATCTCAAACGGATCAAGTGTGCATTATTAACTACCTTGTGCATAATATTAAAGTACATGTTGTACAGATGAAAAATGTGTTATTAATAAACTTGTTCATAATATATTCTTTATAATAGGTAAGAAATATGTATTGATATATAAATCAAATATTGTCCTATACAAACGTTTAATAATTTTTTTGTTTTATCTTGTAGCTTGTTATATTAGCTAACATTATGCTGGGGTTATTTGAGGCTTAATTTGGATTCCCTAATCCACACGGGATCAGTCTCACTAATTATCCATTCCAATTTTAAAACTAGTTAAAAATCGTCAAATCAGGAAACCCTAAGATAATTTGAGAATGTTAAATCTTTTTCAGATGTTAGATGCATAAATCGGCAATTGTCAATTTTAGCAGAGGGAGTTGCGACGAGGGAGCAGTTATGGCCGGCAACCCAGGCGACTTGGAAAAATAAGGAATACCAGGCGACGATGAGCTAGCTTAAATTCGAAGCGATCCTGGACCTGGACCGGTGGAATCCCAATTTCGGGAACCGTGGGCTGCTAGTGCTACTTGTCTATGGGCCTGGAATGGTGAAGTCTAATTGGCTGGGATCAAAACTCTATTTTCAGTGCGATAAATCTAATTATTGCCCGGGCTCCGTCTTTGTCTTTCACGGTGCTCACCTCTCGCGACCGTCCGATCGGAACGGAGATTCGCCCGTAACGCATCGGCGCGTCCGGACAATTCCCCACCACGATTTGGAGAACCAGTTCCTCTCATTTTCTCCTCTCCCCTTTGTTTCCGCAGAGAAGTCGCCATCCCCATCGCCGGCGATTTGTCCGTCGGAGAGACAAATCCAGCGGTGGGCTTGCGCGCTGACTTCGGTCGTCGACTGGTGCGAGTCGATTTGACGGCGCGAACCCAGCTCACATCGGAAACCTGAGGGAAGCAGGAGGTCGGCGGGGGAAGAGGTGCTGCTGGCCTGCTGGGCTACTCTAGGACCATTATCTCGAAGATCTGACCAAGGGAATGGTGGATCCTCCCTGTGTTTTCCCGTAAGGTGAGTGGTGCTCAAACCCAAGCCTCTTGCATGCCATTTCTTACATATATGTTCCCCTGTGGCGATGGTGTTGGATCTGTAGCTGTTTTTGTGAGCCGCCGATTGGATGTTTAGGTGTAGACATTATTGTGGTGGAAGTTCTTCTTCATCTTCTAGTTGTATCCGTGAGTACCAAATCATCCGAATTCTCTCGATCATTTCTTATGAACTGGGCATTGCAAGCATGTTGACTTCTGTTGGTTTATGCGATATGGAATTTCAAACACATAGTTGATGTAGTTTTTCTTACCTTTTAATCTTGATTTGTATTTGCTTGTTTATTTTGTTCTGAAAATAGGTGATCATCTAGTGTGGCACCTACACGAGTAGGTTCCAACAGGGCAACAGGTGCGCATGGTTAGATGCCGGAGAAGGCCGTGAGATGCGGCGAGCATGGCGAGATTACAATGGTGGTGTGAAGCTGCAGTGCAAGTGCTGAAACTACTGGACTGTAGGTGAATTAGATGATATAGCTAACTGTATGGGTGGAGTAGTTAGCTAGCACACATGCATGTTGGCCTACTCGTGGTGCCTAGAGCAATTCTAATTTCTAGGAGAGGATCAAAGTCAGCTGTTAGTGGCGTCTGTTAGTGCGTTAAGTGGCACAAAGTCAGGGAGGTTTGTTGCTCTGGCTGCGTGTGTGTGTATTTAACAGTTGTATCCATGTTTGTTTCGAACAAGAGAAACAGGGAGCAGAAATCATTGGCTGTGTGAGGCAGCCAGCACCAAACGCTTGCCTTCCTGTTTTTGTACGAGAGTTGTGAGAGGCACCAACTTAGGAGGAAGAAGAGGGGCTGAGCAATCAGCCACAACAGTTTTAGGGTCATATTACACTAGTGTTTATGCAATCTGTTTGTTTTGTGTAGTAAGTGCTCCAATTTTACACTTGTGTTTGGATAGCATGCAAGTTATCACATACTCCCTCCGTAACAATATATAAGACGTTCACTAGAGCTAAATTAGGTTGTCCAAACGTCTTATAAAAAAGTTACAGAGGAAGTATAATGCATGTAATTTTTACTCTATGCCCTGTTTGGCCAGTATTACTATTGGTCAGTGGTTGTTCTTTTAGGAAAAAATATTCCTGATTTTGCACTTCATTTTTGTAGTATTGTAAGTTATAACATATAATGGATGTACTTATCACAGATTTTTGCATTTGGTAGCATGTAAGTTATGACAGATTTTACTATCATGTAAGTTTATGGGTATATGGAGAGCAATTGCCTGATATAGTTCTCATACACTGTAGTTCTCGTAAGGCAGTGTTAACGTCTCTGGTTTGCAATTAGACTTGGCAGCATGTAAGTTATCAAACATTGTGGATGTAGTTTCCATTGTTACTGGATGTTTTTCAGTATGGATTTGATGTGCTGTAAGTTATCACATAGACTGGATGTAGGGGTCCATTTTTACACTGGATGTTTTTTTCAAACTGGATATGGCTGGCTGTAGTTTTAATTCAATACTGGATGTATTTTAGAATCATTTTCTATCATTATAAATACTTTTGTTGTTACATATATGTAGTTTCTTCCTCATAAACAGTATGATTATGTTGTTTGTTGCAACTTTTTGATTATGCCATCTGAAAATGGTGTAATGTAGTTTCCATTGTAATTACAATGTAATTTCAGATGTGTCCTACATCCGGTATTTAGTCATAGATAATGTAGTTTCACATGCAATTCATTTTTAATGTCACGTGGATGTAGTTTTTACTAGGTAAATCTGATGTATAGTTTAGCCTCATGTATCTGGATGCATGACACCATTTGGTATCTAGAGACTGGATAGCGCTAATGGTACGCATATGTGATACTGACATAAATGTAACATACGTCTAGATGTCATTTGCACAAGTGACAACTGAAATCTGCAGGATGAATCAGGATAAACAAAAGGAAACCCATCTACTGGTATCATCAAAGGGATAAGTTACATCTGGAGATAGGTTACATATGAATTCAGTGAGGTTTGTAACGGAAGACCTACAGGTGCAGTTTTCAATTTTTCCCGTAGGAATCCAAAACAGGAAACTACTTTTAAATGCAATTTCTGTTGTTTTTTCTACATAAACGTACATGAAAGCAACTTTTCATATGAGCAAACAAATGGCAGTTCTTCGTATGATCAACTTTTTCTTGAGCAAGATGTAAATTACCTTCTTTTGAAGATGTTCTTGAGGTTGTGGAAATATTTTTTCCTGCTGGTGGATTCCTCTCCTCCGAATCCTTTTTTTGTTGTTTCTGTAAAATTAGATTTCAGATCAGCTGTATGTAAATTTCTTCTGAAAACACCATCTTCAGGAGAGTTTTCTCCTCTCGGTGGCCGGCCGGCTGCTTCGAGGAAAAAGATGCAGGCAGAGACATTTTCTTGTTCTGAAGATGCGAGCAGAGGAGTACATAGGCTCCGTGGTCATTCGGGACTACGTACCGCTTCAGAGGGTTATGTTTTTCTGTTTTAGGAAAGGTTTGGGGACCACTTTCCTTTTTTAGATTTCGGACAGGGAGCACTGCGGAAGACTAAATTGGTGTCCGGGCACTGTGTAGCCATGTCCTTTTCAGTGGGGTCATTTTATTTTACAGGTACGGGACTTTGGCGGAAGTCGTCGGGGTCAACTGACCTCAGTCTAACACTATAGCTCCGCCCCTGGAGGGATAGTTCTCCCCCGAGGCTAAGGGCTCTACCGATAGCTATACGGTTTTTCTCTCTCCCATTGTGATCTTTACGTGATCTTAAGCTTTATAATCTACTTGAGTAGATGTTACTCTTCATCTATTATGGTACTTAATAGGTGATTTGAATATGAACTTCGGAGTTACTCCCCACGGTGTGAAGGTGATGGTGTGCATCGTGTGTGACTCCTTTGAAGTTGTGGCGTTTGTTTGCTCAGACTTTGAGATGTGCTTTTATAGCCCTACGTAATGGATGGTGTTCGCTATAAAAAAAAGAGTGTTTGAGAGTAGTATTTATTTATTTAATTATGAGGTCATTGTTGAGAGTGTCCAGTAGTGAAAGTATATGATCCTAGGCCTTGTTTCTAATCATTGAAACACCGTTTATAATCAGATTTGCTACATGTTTGATTGCTGTAATTTTATTTCAGATTGCAATTACCACTCATTATCATCCATATTACTTGTATTTCACTATGTTTTCGCCGAACTAGTGCACCTATACACCTGACAAGTGTATTGGGTGTGTTGTGGACACAAGAGACTTTTTATATCGTAATTGTAGAGTTGTTTTAGAGGGATATCTTTGACCTCTACCTTCCTGAGTTTAATAAACCTTGGGTGATTCATTTAAGTAAAACTTGATGTTGTCCTACAAATCTGTGCTCTTGGAGTCCCAACACTGTCTACGAGAATAGAAGCGTGCACAGACTGTCTACGAGAAAAACGCAAAAACGAAAATGGTAGGAAACAAAAACAGTACAACAAAACATGGACACACATGGTGCAGATTGTGCTAGGGAGTAGGATTAAGAATATGTTTCACCCCAAATGTCATGATTTGGCTACTATTCACCCTGTACATTAAATTTGGAGAATGTGTACCCGATATTTACCAAACCAGAAAATTCACACCCTAAAAGCATCTCTAACAGCGCCCTCAAACTGGGAACCTTAAAACTAGTTTAAGATTCACGTTTTTGGACAAAAAATACGCTGAGCAGCTCTCCGCACATAGCAGTACCCTTAAAATAAACTTCATATTACGTAGATTTGGCGGGAACAAAACATTATTCTTCACTGATGCGTTCGATACTAGTTCATTCACGGATCCAGTACCTAAATATTAGTTCTAAATCGTCGCCAGAGCTGTCTGCATTACCAAAATTTGGCTCACCGAAGCCCAGCGCGGCGGCGACAATGTCGAGGCGGCGGTGTTGGCTTCACTCCTTGTCGGAGACAAGGTCGACGACCTCCTCCGCGTAGGCCGCCCAGTACGCCTGCTTCTCGGAGGCGGCAGCATTTGCTTCGAAACCCTGGTGGAGGAGGATTGCGTCGATCTCCTCCTCGCGGGCAGCCTGCACCGCCTTCTCCTCCGCCTCTCGTAGACAGTGTTGGGACTCCAAGAGCACAAGTTTGTTGGACAAAATCAAGTTTTACTTAAATGAATCACCCAAGGTTTATCAAACTCAGGGAGGTAGAGGTCAAAGATATCCCTCTCAAACAACTCTGCAATTATGATACAAAAAAGTCTCTTGTGTCCACAACACACCCAATACACTTGTCAGGTGTATAGGTGCACTAGTTCGGCGAAAACATAGTGAAATACAAGTAATATGGATAATTATAAGTGGTAATTGCAATCTGAAATAAAAATGACACCAAGCAAACATGTAGCAGAACAGATTATAAACGGTGTTTCAATACTTAGAAACAAGGCCTAGGATCACATACTTTCACTAGTGGACACTCTCAACAATGACCTCATAATTAAATACATAAATACTACTCTCAAGCCTCCCTGCGTAGCCTGATCGGCCATGATGGGGTCAAGTGCCTCCTCAGCGACGAAGTCCTCCGGCACTATGGAGGACTCGAACGCGGCGGGGTCGTACTCCTCCGCCGGAGGCAGCGTCGCTAGCGCGAAGGAGCTGCTCGAGCCGTTTGCGGCGCTTAAGTTGCCTTTGCCGTTCAGACGGCGGCGGACCTCGCGCTCGGCGTGGAGGGCGTCGATATCCTCCCCCTCACATCGGAAGAAGGCCGACGGGATGACCCTGCTGACGTTGTTGTACCGCAGCGCCGACCGCTTCCGAACGCCGTCGCTCTTCACTGATTTCGTGCAACTCTCGTCGGATAAATCACCGCCGAAAGGGTCTCGGCGGTGCGACGGAGAGGAGTGCTTGCACTTGGGTGCCATCGGGCGGCGGATGCAGACTCCGGCAGCGGCGGATTGCTCGTTGGAGAAGAGCGCGCTGTCAGTTGGATTTCTCGTCGGCGGCGCAAGCGGATAAGGACTTTGCCCTAGAAATGTGCTGGAGTGCGATATTCCCGAGCCGCCGCGACGGCGCCCTTATCTCGTATAAGGGCCGGATCCCATTGGGATCTGCTATGGCCCAAAAAAAAGCCTGGTCCCGTGAAGTCGTCGAAGTTTTGAGATTTTTTGTGAGGGCGCTGTTAGAGATGCTCTAAGGTGGGTTTGCACCGATTTGAATGGTTTTCTGTGATGACTAGGCGACGACGTGGCAATGACATGGCGTAGCGTAGCTTGAGCCCCACCTGCCATCCTATGCGTTGACCTTCCGGCTCAGATGTCACAGTGGATCTGCACCCCAACTCCATCCTCATCCTCGCCGTCTTCGCATACCTCTGCGAGGCGTACCTGGGCTTGGAGCCCATGGTGGGGTTGTTCCGGCGCTTCTACGCGCTCCGGAGCACGGCGAAGAATGAGCGCTCCGGGTGCGTATCATTCCGCATCGTCGACGGCATGGAGAGTGTCTACATCCCCATGTCATGGAGCGAAAACAAGGCCATCACCTCGATGACGAAGAAGGTGGACGACTTCCGCCAGAAGTGGTTCTTCGTCGGGGTGGAGCATCCCTGCGCCTTCCTCGAGGTCCCCGATGAGCCACCGCTCAAGAACTCCCATTGGAGCAAGGCGACCTTCGACGGCGCGAGTAATGCGAGCTTGATGGGGCGCTTGAGTTTCCTTTGCGAGGAGGGCCTCACGGGGCAGATCATCGTGGCGGACTTCGTGACGCGCCGCATCGCTCCCCTCCAGGCCCACTCGATGCCCATGTGGATGTACTCGTGGCCGAATGATAAGATGCGGCTTCATAATGAGGACAACGACAAGGACACCGTCGACAATGTCCTGTCCGCGCTCTTCGTCAGCCCGGTGGTGTCTGCCGTGGATGAGCTCCCTACGACGCTCCGGCCTCTCCATCAATACAACATGACGGAGCGCACCCCGATAGGCTTGGCGGGGATGGAGGTGCCAATGCCAGCCACGCGGGGAGCGGAGGGGGCGGACTCTCCCTCGGCCTCAGGAGCTGGTTTAGGTAAGGAGGAGGCCACCGCAGGGGAGGTGTCTTCTTCGAGGGCCGGGCCATTCACTGACGAGGTCTGCGACATCTCGTCAGGTGATAACGATGCCTTCGTGGTGGCTCCCTCGCGCCCCGTGGAGGAGGAGGCTGAGGAAGGGGAGGCATCTGGCGCGGAGGCCTCACCGGGAAGGCGCGGGCCCCGCACCAAGGCCGCTGTGGACCACTCGGGGGCGAGGCCATCCGACGTCCCCTCCAAGAGGAAAGCGGTGGCGCCTCCGGAGGGGTCAGGCGCCAAGACCTTTCCCTCCTGGCGCTCACCAGGCCTGGCGTGGGTCGACGCCGGTGCTGCTCCGTCGGGGTGAGTGCTCAGGACGCTTGGACGTTTTGATTCTTGTTTTTCTCTTTGTTTTTCCCTCTCTTGAAGGTCTTTTGTTGGGCTTTTCGCTAGTGATCTTGTGCCTACGAAGCGCCGTAGGCTTCGCAAGGCTGCGAACGTGAAGAGAGCCACGGCTGAGGTCGTGGCTGATGAGGCCACGAGGCCTGTGGAGACGGCCTCCACAGGTCCCACTGAGGGGGTGCCTCAAGGGGAGGCAGCCGCGCCTCAGGCGGAGGCGGCAGAGCCTCAGGCGGAGGAGGACGCGCCTCGCCTAGAGGCACCTACACCGCCCCCCGAGCCAATGGTGGTGGAAAACACGGAGGACAGGGCCTCTACTCCACCTCGCGCTACTACTCCCCTCGCGAGGTCACGCCTCCGCGCGAGGCAACTCCGTCGCGCGAGCCAACGCTGCCGCTCATGTCGACGCCATCGCGTGCGCCCACTCCGCCGTGCGCGCCCGCGGCTACCGCGCAGCCTTCGACGGAAGCGTGTGAGGCGCAAGTAGGCGCGGGCGTGTCTGCAGGGGGAGGTTCTTCATCGCCTCCTCGTCCAGCTGAAGGTGATGAACGCCCTGCGGCCGCGGGCGCCGAAGAGGACGCTGGCGCGGACGGGGGTGGAGCCCAGGCTAGCCCCCGAGCTCTCCCCGAGGTCAGGCTCTCGGGGCTCGACGCCGGAGCTGGGCCCTCCTCAAGCCAGGAGCTGGTCCTTCGAGGCTGGGACTGGAGCGCGGGGCGCCGCGAGGTCGCCTTCGGCCTCGTGAGGGAGTCCCTAGAGGGCTTGGAGGCGCACCTCGCTCTTGGGGACATACAACTCGCCCAGCAGCGGGAGGAGCTCACGAGGTCGTGGGCGTCCTTCAATGCGGCCGTTGAGGCGTGCCGGCTGGAGGACTTGGCGATGCAGGCCGCACGCGAGGAGGCCACCCGCTTCATCAAGGAGGTCCGTGAGGGGGCCATTCGCGACGCTACAGAACTCCTCGCGCCCCTCCAAGAGGAACGTGATGCCGCTGCTGAGCTCCTGCGCGAAGCCACGGCCGAGCGCGAGACCATGGAGGGCGCGCTGGCGCAGAAGCGCCGCGAGCTGGGCCAACTGGAGGCCCAGCTGCTCACCGCTCACCAGTCCGCGCAGGCATCCTCGGAGGGGGACCGCAAGGGCCTTGCCGAGCGCGAACAGCGGCTAGCCCTCAAGGATAAGGAACTGCGGCATCGCGACGAGCAACGCCTTCAGGTGGAGAAGGACCTGGTCACCCAGCGCGAGGAGCTCGAGGCGCGCGAAGGGGACCTAGCCCAGGCACTCTTGAAGTACGGCGAGAACGTCGCTGCCCAGAAGGTTGCTTATGAACGCTTCGAGCGGCGTTTCGCCGAGAAGAAGAAGGAGGGCGGAGGATGCCCTTGCGGAGCGCGAGAAGCAGTTCCGGCTGACCAAGTCTCAGGAGTACCGTGACTTGGCTCAGAAGCAGGAGGACCGCTTCAAGGCCAGGCGTGCCACAGATGCTCAGTGGATCGCTGAGCTCGAGAAGGCCAACTGCAAGCTGGAGGCCCACCTCAAGCGCGCCAAGGATGGTCATCGCCGAGCGGAGGAGGCCCGCACCGAGGCAGTTCATGACCTCAACTCCTTGGCCAAGGATGTGGAGGAGCAGGTGGCTCCCGCGATGGAGCGGGCGGCGGAGGCGACGGACTCTGCCCAGGCGACCCGCGCACTTACGAAGCAGCGCGAGCGCATGTTCGAGGTGCTGGTCGCTCGGGGCAATGTGCTTTCTGCGCAACTAGGCGCGGATGCGCCGCACATCGAGGTCCGAGGCCGTGGCGATGCTGCCATGTACCTGGTCTATTTTGACCAGCTCTTCACGGCCCTCGAGGGCCCTGTCGCCGAGCTTCGCGAGATGATCGAGGACGAGAGCCGACAGCTCCTGGGGGTGGTCGTCGATCGTATCTTCACCAACCTCAGGATCCTCACGCCAGGCTTCGACCTCTCCACTGTGACAGAGGCCGCCCAAGGCGAGGATGCGCACAGGGTCTCCAATTCCCTCCGCGAGCAAGTTGACGCTTTCTGCAACCGCTTCAGGCGTGCGGAGGCTGCGGCGGAAGACAACGAGGAGGAGGCTGCCTCTGCCGAGACCGAGGAGGGCGCCGTGGAGGAGGTCCAAGACGATGACACCTCCGCCTGAGCCGCACGTTATTGCGACTGCGTGCGCTTGTATCTGAAACAATCTTATGTTTAGACATTTGTGACCTTTTGGCCTGTAATATACTCTTATTTGCCATTTTCTTTTAGCTTGCTTGCCCCTCGAGAGGTCACTTTGGACTCATCTTCAAGTCTATTTGTTCTCAGCGTCAGTAGGACCCATCTCTTCGTGCCATGACTCCGCCACTTTGGTATGTAGGAGCAATGACTCTGCAAGGCCGGGGGGAGTTTAGGCCTAGGAGAGGTAAGAGCCCTGAGTCGCGATGCTCAAGTGCCCCCTTAGACGTACGAGTAGTCCTTGAAGCGTAAGGGAAAGCAAAGTCGCTTGAGGGGCAAACATGTGCTAGAGGAGAAAACGCTCTCAAGGCGTGGGTGCGAGACTTAACTTCTCGAGGTTTTCGCTTTGTAGAGGATTTTTGCCTGGCGAGGAGGTCCTCTTGAGGGATCGTTCCTAGATGCCTCCTCATGCTTGTGGGGGGCATTTCTTCCCTGTAGATGTTAGAGGGGCAAACCCAAACGCTGGAACACGGTACACGGTACTCGTGCGCGCTTATAGGTCCCCTCAGGCGTTGCTCACGAGGAGAGTAAGTACCAAGGTCCTCTGTAGAGATGGCGTGTTTGTGGGATCTTGCCCTCCAGCCAGAGCTCGGATCCTTTGATTTTGTAGTGCTGCTGGTGTGTCATTTGAGGCACTGGCACCGTACTCAGCCCCCGCTCGTCAGGTACGCATGTGGAGAGATATAAGCACACATTTCAACAAAGTAATGTGTAAATAAAACTCACCACCATATATTACATAGCGGCGCTGTGGCGCTAAGTTCACTTGGGAACGAAATTGTCTTATTATGCTTGGGGGTGCCAAGTTAATGTTTTGACCATGTCGAGGCATGGGGACCACCCATTAGTGGCAGAGACTCTTAACAGCCTGAGGTGGCTCGTTACATGGAGAGCTCGGAGGGTTGACCCTCGAGAGAAGCCTTTGGAGTTTGGAGGTTTAAGCCGTGAGCTTTTAACCTCTAGAGACAAAAAGTGCTTGGAGGTTGAGCCGTAAGCTGCCACTTCCGCCAGATGTCTTGACGTGACAATGATCACGGGCGTGACGATGACCACATTCTGCGTTTGTTCCTTCTGGAGACAATTTTTTTTGTGAGGTTTAAGCCGTGGGCTTTTAACCTCCGGAGACAAAAAAGCTTGGAGGTTGAGCCGTAAACTGCCTCTTCCGCCAGATGTCTTGACGTGACAATGATCACGGGCGTGACGATGATCACGGGTAGAACTTGCGTAGGTGCATGATGTTCCATGGATTCTTGACGAGGATGACTGTCGGGGGGCTTCCCCCCGGGTAGGGGCAGATCCCGGTATAATCCAGTAAATATCAACAGTACTTGACCTTTGGCGACAGCAAGGGACGCCTCCTGGTGTGCTGAAAGGGCAGATTGACCCCTGAGCGCTGGTAGAGGACAAAGTGCCTCCTGGCAGGCGCAAGGGTCAGCTCTAGCAGCTATAAATAGACACCCCCGACCCTCACAATCGCAGCACAAGCGTGAGCGGGTGGTTCCTCTAAGAACTAGCTTCTCGAAGATGTCTTCGCCGGTAGGCTAAGACATCTTCGGGAGGCTAGGCCTAGAGATACTCATCCTGAGACGAGCCCGGACGTCACCGGGAAGGATCCCGGATCTAGGACTCCGGGGAGACTCCCGGGTGGAGGTGTACTCGGCTTTACCGGATAGGTGTTCCGGGTAAGTACTAACCGGAATGTGTGTCTCGGTCTTGATCTTATACAGAAGAGGATCAGTGGCAAGCAAGGAGGTATCCGGAGTAAGGGCTCCCGGTAGACCGTCAACGGTCCGTAGCAGGCTTTCCCGTTTATAGCGGGGGGAAGTACCGTTCCGCCTGACACGGAAGCATGGTCACCTCACGCCTGACACGGAAGCATGGTCACCTCCCGCCTGACACGGGAGCGCGTCAGCCGGTACGAGCGTGGTATGACAAGACCTGACATGCCTAGCCCGGCAATCCGGAAAAGGCTATCCGGGATGGGCAAAGACATGTCTTGTCTCTGACAAGGGGACAATGATGATGCAGGACGGCGCCTGCCGTCCTTAACGAGATGATGACGAAGGGGCTACACCGGATAGTCCGGCGACTAGGTCGCACTAGCCGGTGACGACATACCGGCTAGGCCTGTCCGGTGGGGCCAAGCCAAATTAGGGTTTCCGGCCCTCCTGGCCGGACCTCTATAAAAGGCGCCATAACTGCTCCTGAGAGGAAGAGACCAACTTCAGAGCCAAAGCTATAGTCACATTTACTCTTAGAGCAGTTACTCCTTCTCACCTTGAGTTCATCCAGTTCTTTGTATTCCTTCCTTTGACAGATCTTGTAGCAAGTTGTAGTCCTTATACCACCAATATATAGAGAGGAAAGGCAGGAGTAGGGGTGTTACCTCCTCACGAGGGCCCTGAACCTGGGTATATCGTGTGTGTGTTGTGAGCCTTCGTGCATTTGTTTGTATTTGTTAGATCTTCCCCTTTGCACTTTGTTCTTGTTCACTGTTCTTGGGAGATCTCGGTTTTACCGGGATCCTCCCCGTGTGAGCTCTTCAGCTCGCTATCCCTCCCCGGATCCACCAATGTCCATCGGCCCCACAAATTAGCCATCCTATGGCATCTGCCGTGACACCACCACGACAGTTGGCGCCCACCATGGGGCTGACAGAGGCGTTGACTGGTGTACACATCCGGACGGGCTCCCCCGTGCATTTTGACGTTCGGGTTCTCTCTGGCCTAGTCGTAAGGCTAGGGGAGATGGACTTCGTCTGCGACAACGGAGGGTGCTTCCGGAACAAACCGTTTCCGGTGAACGGGTGTCTCATCGATTTCGGTGGTTTCACCACCTACGTGGCCACCGAGGTTGTCTGTAGCTACCCGGACGTGGTCCTGGAGGCTGAGGACCCTCCCATGCTCTGCGCTGCTCGAGGTCTGCGTGCCGGTCGCCCCCCGAGTTCCGTCGCAGTGATGATGGTCGGGGCAACCGAGGAGGAGTATCAAGATGCTGACGGCGATACTGACGGCCACCCCCGTTTGGCCAAACCCCCGCAGGAGAGGCCTGCGGCCCGGGATGGAGATCTGCAGTCATCCCATCCGCGACGCCGTCCGGATCCCCTCTCGGGACTCGTGGCTAAGTTGGCTGTACCAGCAGCTGCCGGAGCAGATGCCCAGGCCACTTCGGCTGAATTAGAGGAGCAGCGGAAGTTGCTACTCGCTGAGGCGCAGGAGATCGCCGAGATCCGTCGCGAGCTCAGCGCTAGCCTCCGGGAGTACAATGCAGCTCACGGATTCCCAAAGATAGACTCCCGGGAGAAGCGCATTGCAGATCTGCGCAAGAAAGGAAGAATGGTGAATGAGGAGCTGGCTGGTGGAACCACCACCAGCAACACTGGAAGTCGGATTTCAGCAGGGAAGCCGGTGTACAGCTCACCAGCGAAAACCCTTAGGGCCGCCGAAGCCGCCATGGCCGAGTTGGTGGGGCTATCCGGTGAAGCCCTGCGCAAGCAGCAGGATAGGGTAAACGAGTTGGTGATTGAAGCCAATCGTCAGAATCTGGCCTTCAAGAAGAAGAACCCCGGGGCAGGATCCCAGGTGCACTCAGCCAGACCCGACAGCCAGAGGTCGGATGGGGAGGCCTCTTCCCCGCATCCGAGCAGAAGCAAGAGAAAGAGCAAGAGCCGGAGCCGGAGTCGAGGTTCCGGAAAGAACAAGCAGCTACAGACCTATGATCCGGCCTTCGCCGGTATCCAGCAAGCCGGGCAGGCCGGGCAGCGTAACTCGGGACAGGCAGGAAGTACCCGTGGGGATTAACCGAGGTGTAGGAAACAATAACCCGGTTGGCCGTGGTAATCCGCCCCGGAATCCTCCTCACGATCAGGGAAACACGCAGAGGGAGGTCGTCTCCGTTCCCCAGCAGGCCCTGATCCCTGCACAGGACAGTCTCAATGATGGCAACTCGAGGTTGCAGCAGCTCGGATACCAGCCAGACGAGAACCCTTTGGGATCTCGGATAGGAACCAGGCAGCTGAACCCGGCAGACGCCAGATTCCGGCTCGACCGGATTCACCAATCCGAGTTGGTGGAAGAGCAAGGACCTCCGGGACCTGCCTGCTTTGGACCTCGGATCATGCGGGAACCTCCGGTTCGGAACTTTCAGCTCAACCGAGGTGCCAAGACCTATGACGGTAGCAAGAAGCCGGAGGACTGGCTGACCGACTATATAACTGCAGTAAGCATAGCCGGTGGAAACAGACGATGGGCGGTACGCTATGTACCGCAGATGTTGGAAGGACCAGCCCGGATCTGGTTGAACAATCTGAGAGCTGGCAGTATAGACTGCTGGTTAGACTTTGAAGAGGCGTTCATCAGCAACTTCACCAGCACGTACAAGAGGCCCAACAGGCCTCAGCAGCTCGCCATCTGTAGGCAAAGGAGCAAAGAAACTGACCGGGAGTACCTTACCCGATGGAGCAATATTCGCAACTCTTGCGAAGGAGTGGTGGAGGCACAGGCCATCTCCTGGTTTGCGCAAGGATGCCGGCATGGCTCTATGCTGTGGCAGAAATTGCAGAGAAAGATGCCAACAACCTTGGCAGAAACCATGCGCATCGCCGATACCTATACGCTTGGAGATCCCATGCAACCCCTGGTGGATGTCGGAGACTCCAACAGGAGGAATGCGGGACCTCAGCGTTCAGGACCGAGCAGGAGCCATGATCGCCAGGAATTCGGCCACAAGAGGAATCAGCCCGAGTACCACCATGCCGCGCAGCATGTCGCAGCAGTGACCCGGGAGCAGGAGGATGCCGGCAACAGCCAGCGTCAAAAGACAAGTGGCCCGGCTTGGGGTCAGAGTCAGGAGGTGCAGAAGACCTGGGTGGAGCAGAAGAAGCCCCTGACGTATGAGGAAATGCTGAACAAGCCATGCTGCTACCACACTCTGGAGGCCAACAAGCCCGCAAACCATTCTACTCGGCAGTGCAGCTGGTATCAGCGCACGTTGCAGGAAGGCAGCTCGGGAGCTGTTCGGCAGAATGCTCCGGCATCTCGGCCCAACATCCCGAGACCCCCTCCTCCGACATCGGGGGCCAACGCTGTGCGACTTCCCCCTCCTCCGAGAGGACCCCCACCTCACCCAGTGAATGTGGTGCATACCCGGAACGACAACGGTAACCTAGCCGGACACCAGCAGAGCAACTACCGGGAGGCACATCAGAGCTATGTGGTCTTCGTGACTGAGCCCACTGACCGAAAGAGTGTGCGGCAGCGTGCCCTGGAGGTGAATGCTGTGATCCCGGCGGTGCCCAAATTCTTGCACTGGTCCGAGATGGAGATCACCTGGAGCCGGAAGGATCACCCCCGGGTTATGCCCAAGCCGGGAGCGTATGCCTTGGTGGTGGACCCAACCTTTGTCGGACCCAACCTCAACGTCCGCTTCAGCCGGGTCCTGATCGACAATGGCAGTGCCATCAACATCATGTACAAGGACACGATGCTGAAGCTGGGAGTATCCATGAACACCCTGCTGCCCACCGAGACAACCTTCCATGGCATTGTGCCCGGAGTCTCTTGCTCGCCCAAGGGAAAGATTTGGGTGGAGGTGCTATTCGGAACTCGGGAGAACTGCCGAACCGAGAGTTTGGAGTTCGAGGTCGTGGACCTCGAGAGCCCGTATCACGCCCTGATCGGCAGACCAGCCCTCGCCAAGTTCATGATCTCGACTCATGTGGGCTACCTCAAGATGAAGATGTCGGGACCCAACGGTGTGATCACCATCTCGGGAGACCACAAGCGCTCCATGGAGTGTGCCTCGGCGGGGTCGTGCTTAGCTGAGTCCCTGGTGATCGCGGAAGAGAAGAAGAGGATCCAGCAGGTGGTGGCGATGGCCAAGACCTCCCAACTCGGAATGCCCGGGATGGTGAACCCGGAGCAGGGGGCATCATTTCAGCCCCCCAAGGAGACCAAGAAGGTGTGCGTGGACCCCAGCAACCCGGAGCGCCAAGTTATCATTGGCAGCAACCTGGACAGCAAATAGGAAGGCGAGCTCGTTGACTTCCTCCGTGAGAATCGGGATGCCTTTGCGTGGTCGAGTGACGATCTGGAAGGCGTCCCGAGGGAGTTGGCTGAGCACTCTCTGTTTGTTCGACCGGATGCGAAGCCGGTGAAACAACCAACTAGGCGCCTCTCGGATGAGAGAAGAGCTGCTGTCATGGAGCATCTGGCTATACTGCTGGCCGCCGGATTCATCATGGAGGTGCTGCACCCGGATTGGATTTCGAATCCGGTCCTGGTAGAGAAGAAGAAAGATGATCCCCTCCTGCTTAAGGTGTGGCGCATGTGCATCGACTTCACCAACCTCAACAAGGCGTGCCCGAAAGACCCCTTTCCGTTGCCCCGGATAGATCAAGTGATAGACTCCACTGCCGGGAGTGAGCTTTTAACTTTTCTAGATGCTTATTCTGGTTTCCACCAGATACCTTTGAATCCGGATGATCAATTAAAAACTGCTTTCATTACCCTTTATGGGGCTTATTGCTATCGTGTTATGACTTTCGGGTTGAGAAATGCTGGTGCTACATACCAGAGATGCATGCAGAAATGCTTGCATGACCAGATAGGCCGAAATGCCGAGGTCTATGTCGATGACATTGTCATAAAAACAAAAGAAAAAGCCTCATTAATAGATGATCTGAGGGAGACATTTAAGAACCTAAGAAGATTCCGGATGAGGTTGAACCCGGATAAGTGCACATTTGGTGTGCCAGCAGGGAAGTTACTCGGTTTCCTCATCTCAAGCCGGGGAATCGAGGTCAACCCGGGTAAAATTCGTGCTATTGAGAGCATGAAGTTGCCTGTGCGTCTCAAAGATGTGCAGAAGTTTACCGGGTGTCTGGCATCCCTAAGTCGGTTCGTGAGCCGACTTGGGGAGAAGGCCTTGCCTCTGTATCAACTGATGAAGAAGAGCAAGACATTGGTTTGGACCCCGCAAGCTGATGCGGCGTTCAACGATCTGAAGAGAATGCTCTCAACAGCACCTGTGTTGGCATCCCCCTTACCCAAGGAACCTATGCTGCTGTATATTGCTGCAACCAACCGGGTAGTCAGTGTGGCAATGGTAGTAGAAAGGTAAGAAGGGGGCAAGCTGATACAGAGGCCGGTGTATTACCTCAGTGAGGTGATCTCGGAGTCCAAGCAGAACTACCCGCACTACCAGAAGATGGCATATGGGGTGTACATGGCAGTAACCAAGCTCAAGCACTACTTTCAGGAACACCCGATCACAGTGGTATGCGAAGCTCCTCTTGCCGAGATCATCGGTTGCAAGGACGCTAGCGACCGGGTAGCCAAATGGGCCATCCAGCTGTCTCCGTACGCGCCGGCATACGAGAGACGAGATGCCATCAAGTCGCAGGCGCTGCCGGACTTTTTGGTAGACTGGGCCGAGATGCAGTATGAACCTCCGATACCGGATTACAATTTCTGGAGGATGCATTTCGATGGCTCGAAGGCTAAGATCGGATTGGGTGCCGGAGTGGTCCTCACTTCCCCAAAGTAAGATGTACTGAAGTATGTGCTGCAGATCCATTTTCGGGCATCCAACAATGTCGCAGAATATGAGGCCTTGGTGCATGGACTTAACGTCGCCAAGGAAATCGGCATCCGCCGGATAGAGTGCTTTGGTGACTCGGATCTCGTAGTACAACAGGTGTAGGGGAATTGGGATGCCCTTGATGCAAACATGGCCTTGTACAGGTTTCATGTGCAGAAAATTTCCGGATTTTTTGAAGGGTGCGAGTTCAAACATGTACCCAGAGGAGAAAACGAAGCAGCGGATGTCTTGTCCAAGCTAGGGTCATCTCGGGATGCCATCCCACCCGGGATAGCCCTAGAGCATCTGAGGAAGCCATCTATTCAACCATCACCCGAGTCAGAATCTATCTTCATCCCCAAGGAGCCTGGTTCAGATGCCGTACCCATGGAAGCAGATGTCGGGAGCATAACATCGAACCCGGGGACTGCGTCCCAGTGCTCGGAGAGGCAAAGAAAGATGATGATAGAGGTGATGTCGGCAGAACCAATGGACATAGACACTCCCGTGTTCCCGAATAGACCTGTCCCGGGATGGGCACAACCCATTATGGCTTACATCTTGGAGGGAACTCTCCCGGAGAATGAAGTAGAAGCCCGGCAAATACTACGGAGATCAAAAGCATACACTGTCATCAATCAAGAGCTGTACAAGAGAAGTGTCACCGAGGTACTCCAGAGATGTGTGGAACCGGCAGAAGGACAAGAGATGCTGGTGGAAATACATCAAGGGGAGTGCGGACATCATGCATCATCCCGGGCCCTGGTGGCAAAGGTGTTCCGGCATGGGTTCTACTGGCCCACCGCATTGCAGCAAGCAGAAGATATTGTCCGGAAGTGTGGGGGATGTCAGAGATTTGCTCACCAGATACACATGCCGGCGTCAGCACTAAAAACAATCCCCATCACTTGGCCATTCGCAGTATGGTGTTTGGACATGGTCGGGCAATTCAAGCCGGCAAGGGGCAATATGACACACATACTTGTCATGGTGGACAAATTCACAAAGTGGATAGAGGTCAAACCAATCCGGAAGTGCGATGGACACACCGCTGTGCAATTCCTGAAAGACATCATCTTGAGATACGGATACCCACACAGCATTATCACAGATAATGGAACAAACTTTGCTGTGGGGGAATTCGCTCGATTTTGTGCTGAGAAGGGAATCCGGCTGGATGTAGCATCAGTCGCACACCCGGAAGCAAATGGGCAAGTCGAAAGGGCAAATGCCTTAGTCTTGGCCGGCATCAAAGCTCGTTTGATCGAACCACTATTGAGAACTCCGGGATGCTGGATAGAGGAGTTACCGGCAGTACTATGGGGTCTCCGGACTACACCGAATAGATCTACCGGGTACACGCCATTCTTCATGGTATACGGGGCTGAGGCAGTACTCCCAACCGACATACAATATGACTCCCCGAGAGTGACAATGTTCACCGAGACTGAGGCAAAAGAGGCCCGACAAGATGATGTAGATTTACTCGAGGAGGCAAGAGAGTTGGCACTATCTCGGTCGGCAATTTATCAACAGAACCTCCGTCGCTATCATAGCCGGAAAGTACACCCGAGGGTGTTCCGAGAGGGAGATCTGGTGCTGAGGCTCATCCAACGCACGGCCGGAATGCATAAGCTGTCACCTCCATGGGAGGGACCTTTTGTGATAAGCAGGGCATTGCACAATGATTCCTATTACCTTGTAGATGCACAGAAAGCTAGGAAAGGTGTAATGGACAAATCCGGTGAGGAAACCAAGCGTCCATGGAATGTAGCTCTACTTCGCCCCTTTTACACGTAAAAGGTTCAGTGTATGTTGTACCTCAATTTTCAGTATTAATGAAAGTAAGGTACCCCGGGAGGAACCCGGGGACTGCCTGGTTATGAGCTTGTCTTGTTATTTTTGTCAAAATTCATTTACTATTTTGTACCGGCATCTCGGGAAGGAACCCGGGGACTGCCGGATAGCTGTTTTCTACTTTTCTTTTGTATGCCGGGAAAGTTCCGAGTTCGACTCTCAAAGTCAAAGTAATGTATGTCATGTGAAATCATCTTGTGATTCGACTGACGAACGCCGAAATGGTAGTCAAGAGCAAAGAGAGGGAAGGTGGGAAACACGAAAACGGTCTCGGGGACTCGGAGTAGGAACTTATCCGGCATGCTTGTTTTTTAATAACCTTGTTTTTTTATGTCGGGAATTCGGTTAGTAGGAACTCGGATTGTTTTAAGTAATGTATGCCGTATGTGGAGTTTCGTGACTCGACTGTCGAACGCCGAAATGGTAGACAAGAGCAGAAATTACCTAAGTACGGAAAACATGAAAGACAATTCGGGAACTCAAAGCAGAATAAATTGACATAATGAGTTCGAGTAAGTAGTTCACTAAGAAACGGAAATAATATGAGTGTATATTACATATGCCACCCGGCATCCCGGGGATTTAACGAATCTACTAAGTTTTTTAAGCAGTAGGGGAACTCGGATCTCGACAGAGACCTCGGGAGCAGCGGCCTCGGGAGCAGTGGCAGCAGCAGCAGGAGCAGCAGCGGGAGCGACTTCGGCTTCGGTGCCGGTAGCGCTACTCGGGGGCATCCGGACGCACCTCGGTCTCGGGGGCCTCGGGTCTTGGCGAAGTTGTTGCGTCCCGGGGAACCACCTTCTCGGGCGCAGCACCGGAAGCAGCGTCATCTCCTTCCGAGGCTTCGTCTTCCGCCTCGCCGGAAGCGGCATCATCTTCGTCGTCCTCGTAATCCGATTCCGAGTCGGAAGGAATGACGCTAGGCGTGAAGGTGCGGATGCTTGCCCAGGTAGCGATGCGGTGCGACACCTCTTGTCGGCGCTGGACCTTTTCCGGATCAGAGACCCACGGAGAAACCATCCGCAGGCGCAGGATCGCCCCCAGATCGAGACCTTCGTACCAACTGAGTACTTGGGTCAAGACCTGGTCGGCGCCAGCACGCACACCGGAACGCTTCTAGGCGTGGATGCGTCTCCCGGCACACCGGAGTGCGCTCGCGAGCTCGGGAATCGAGAGCGTCCCCCGGATACTCGGCCACAGTGCGCCGTGGACGTGGACCGCAGCGCTGAGCAGATCCGTCCCGATAGACCGGAGGGGTACTATCCGGGCCTTCAGGGCAACGAGGTGATCCTCAATGTCCCAGGCATCCGAGATGGGACCCTTCCCGGTGCGCTTCTCGCGGAAGGCGGCAACAGCTTTGGCGGCAGCTTCCCGGGAGTGCTCAAACTCTCCTTTAAAAAGAAGAGCTGTCAAACGGCTAGGTCATAAGAATAACAGCAAGAAAGAAAGCAAAAAGAAGACAAGAGAGATGTCGGTCCACTTACTGTTCAGATCCCGGTTTAATACTGTGAGCTCCGAGAGCCAAGTATCATACCGGGAACAGAGAAGAGCAAGCTCAGTCTCGGCAGTGTGCGCGCGCTCCTCGGACTGGTCCAGGGTCTCTTTCTGCTTCTTGGTAGCTTCGATGAAGCGCGTCTTCATCTCGGCCATAGCAGCCTGGACCTTTCCGAGCTCGCCGTTCAGCCGCGCGATCTCGGATTGCGCGGTGGCGAGAGCAGTCTTCTGGTCCACCGAGACCTTACGCGCCGCGTCTCGCTCCTCCCGGAGGCGCTCCTCGGATTTCTTGGACTGCCCGAGTGTCGTCGTGGCGAACAGACAGATGCCTACGGGTAGGCTAATTTGTGGGGCCGATGGACGCTAGGGGATCTCGGGGAGGGATTGCGCGATGAACTCGCGCGCAGGTAAACACAACCGACATAGGGACACAAGGATTTACCCTGCTTCAGGGCTCTTGGAGGAGATAAAACCCCTACTGCAGCATCTAGCCTACTCGGTATATTTCCTCTCTTACTATCTGGGCTACAACACGCTCCATGAGCTGCTACAGTTGCCTCCATGAGGTCTTGAGAGCAAATGAGAAGGGGGGAAATTAAGTGGTGGGGTGGTGGTCTCTCTCCTCCCTCTCCCCCTGGTGCCCTTTATATAGGAGAGCCCAGGGGACAAGCCGGAGACAAGGGGACAAGAAACACTGTTCACTGCGCACTGTAGCTGAGATGACTACTGGGGTCTTGTCGGGACTGTTCACTGTGTCACGCGCAGTGTACTATTGTCCCATCCGCGCCACTATAGCAGCGGCTGCCCATGCCCTGTATCATGACCGTGACATGTCTTGTCCTTGGCTTTGTCCTGTAGTGTTTGGCTTGATATCTTCTCTGCTCAACCCGACATGGGTATGCCGGATAGCAGTCTTCTCCCGGAATTTGACATCGGTATGTCGGATAGAAGTCTTCTCCCGGAATCCGACATGGGCATGCCGGATAGCAGTCTTCTCCCGGAATCCGACATGGGTTTGCCGGATAGCAGTCTTCTCCCGGAATCCGACATGGGTATGCCGGATAGCAGTCTTCTCCCGGAATCCGACATGGGTACGCCGGATAGCAGTCTTCTCTCGGAATCCGACATGGGTATGCCGGATAGCAGTCTTATCCCGGAATCCGACATGGGTATACCGGATAGAAGTCTTCTTCGGAATCCAACATGGGTACGCCGGATAGCAGTCTTCTCCCGGAATCCGACATGGGTATGCCGGATAGCAGTCTTGTCCCGGAATCCGACATGGGTATGCCGGATAGCAGGATTCTCCCAGAATCCGACATGGGTATGCCGGATATAGCAGTCTTCTCCTGGAATCCGACATGGGTATGACGGATTACTCATCACCGACCGCTTTCCCGAAAGCTTTGTTATTAGGGGTCCCGGGGATTACATCCCCGACACTAGTCCCCGAGGCTGCGGGGGACTCGCAGAGTCGCGCGCAGACTTAGAAAAAATCCAACATCACCGTTTTCACCTACTCCACAGGGTACCGAAAGTCTTGTTGTTAGAGGTCTCGGGGATCACATCCCCGACACTAGTTCCCGAGGCTGCGGGGGACTCGCAGAGTCGCGCGCAGACTTAGAAGAAATCTCAATCTCATTGTTTTCATTTGCTCCACCGAGTACCTGCAAAAAATACAATCATATGCCGGTTCCTTAGCCGCTCTGGGCGTTTTACCGACAGAGATGTCTTCGGCCACCGCCGGTCTGACACAAACACACAACACATGCCGGCGTTTAGCCACTCTGGGCGTATACCGACACGGACGCCTCATGTGCCAGCTTGTAGCCACTCTGGGCATATACCGACACAGAGTATCATGTGCCGGCGTTTAGCCACTCTGGGCGTATACCGACACAGACGCCTACACACACAATGTTACACAGGTATCTCGGTATGTCGGTATGCCGGTATGTCGGTATGTCGGCCACTCTGGGCATATCACACATGTTTCGGTATCTCTGCCACTCTGGGCACATCACAGGTGTTTCGGTATCTCAGGTGTTGCCTTTAGCGAATCTTGACAAACCGAAACAAATGACGATTTGGAAATATTGCCCGATGCCATGATACATTGGCGAACCGAAATAAACGGGAATCTAGGGATATGGTATGATGCCGCGATATAATGGCGAGCCGACATGAATAGCGATATGGAGATATTGCAGTATGCCATGATATACTGGCGAATCGAAATAAACGGGGATCTGGAAATTTTGCGTGATACCGCGATATGTGGGCCAACTGATACCATAGATCATATGCAATATACTTTGAGAAAATAATCAACCGTAAGATGGATCCAAGATAACCGATATAATCAAGACTCTCGACATGAGTATCCTCGCGGTAAAACCAATATCACCTTTCAACGTTAGTTAGGACGTATATATTTTAATAAAGACAGAAAATAACTCTAGCAGCAAACCACACAATAGGACAGAGACTCGGATTCCACCGAGTCCCCGGGTAAATTTTCAGATATAGCAGGAAGACAAAGGAGCCCGGTAGTCCCCGAGTCCAGTTTCGGGATGCCGGCACACAAATGATACAACAAGAAGCAAGATACGACAAGCATATAAATAAATATAAACTGAGCTAGTCCACCGACTAAGCATGCTAGGTAGAACTAA
The DNA here is from genome assembly GCA_026929855.1 of Poa annua. Classification (NCBI taxonomy): domain Eukaryota; kingdom Viridiplantae; phylum Streptophyta; class Magnoliopsida; order Poales; family Poaceae; genus Poa; species Poa annua. The sequence goes on from CM049428.1 coordinate 11,301,670, forward strand.
ACGGTAAGCCAGTCTCCGGGTCAAGACATCTTGCTCCCGGGGAAAAAACACACAGGCGACAAACAGGTGAAACAGGGCAGTCCCCGGGTTACGATGCTTCGTTCCCGGGTAAACAATTAAACTAATCATGCATGGGCAGTTCCTGAACAAATTTAAGACAACGTAAATGTAAGGTACTGATGACGATACTCACGGAGCACATGAGCGGTTGGGGATGTCGGAGGCGACATAACCCGGGTAACTGGTGTGCAACTGCCAGGGGTCCATTGATGATGAGTGTCGGGGTAGACTCCGGCGGCTGGTGGGCGTGATGCAGGGATGCTGGTTTGGGATGTCGGTGACCGGTTTCCGCGATGCGGGGACGTCGATGACCTCCACCCGCGGTGCAGGCATATCGGAGACCTCTACCCGCAGCGCAGGGACGTCGGCGACCTCTACCCGCAGCGCAGGGACGTCGGCGACCTCTACCCGCAGCGCAGGGACGTCGGCGACCTCAACCCGCAGCGCAGGGATGTCCGTGACCTCAACCCGCAGCGCAGGGACAACAATGACCACTGCCCGCAGCACAGGGATCCCGGATTTAGGATCCCGGATTTTGGATGCCGGCGACCGCTACCCGCGGCGCAGGATGTCGGTGACCACTGCCCGCAGCGTAGGGATCCCAGATTTAGGATCCCGGATTTGGGATACCGGCGACCGCTACCCGCGGCGCAGGATGTCAGTGACCACTGCCCGCAGCGTAGGGATCCCGGATTTAGGATCCCGGATTTGGGATACCGGCGACCGCTACCCGCGGCGCAGGATGTCCGTGACCACTGCCCGCAGTGTAGGGATCCCGGATTTGGGATACCGGCGACCGCTACCCGCGGCGCAGGATGTCAGTCACCACTGCCCGCAGCGTAGGGATCCCGGATTTAGGATCCCGGATTTGGGATACCGGCGACCGCTACCCGCGGCGCAGGATGTCAGTGACCACTGCCCACAGCGTAGGGATCCCGGATTTAGGATCCCGGATTTGGGATACCGGCGACCGCTACCCGCGGCGCAGGATGTCAGTGACCACTGCCCGCAGCGTAGGGATCCCGGATTTGGGATACCGGCGACCGCTACCCGCGGCGCAGGATGTCAGTGACCACTGCCCGCAGCGTAGGGATCCCGGATTTAGGGTTCCGGATTTGGGATACCGGCGACCGCTACCCGCGGCGCAGGATGTCAGTGACCACTGCCCGCGGCGTAGGGATCCCGGATTTAGGATCCCGGATTTGGGATACCGGCGACCGCTACCCGCGGCGCAGGATGTCAGTGACCACTGCCCGCGGCGTAGGGATCCCGAATTTAGGATCCCGGATTTGGGATACCGGCGACCGCTACCCGCGGCGTAGGGATCCCAGATTTAGGATCTCGGATTTGGGATACCGGCGACCGCTACCCGCGGCGCAGGATGTCGGTGACCACTGCCCGCTGCGTAGGGATCCCGGATTTAGGATCCCGGATTTGGGATACCGGCGACCGCTACCCGCGGCGCAGGATGTCAGTGACCACTGCCCGCAGCGTAGGGATCCCGGATTTAGGATCCCGGATTTGGGATACCGGCGACCGCTACCCGCGGCGCAGGATGTCAGTGACCACTGCCCGCAGCGTAGGGTCCCGGATTTAGGATCCTGGATTTGGGATACCGGCGACCGCTACCCGCGGTGCAGGATGTCAGTGACCACTGCCCACAGCGTAGGGATCCCGGATTTAGGATCCCGGATTTGGGATGTCGGGTCCCGTCCGAAATTCTTCCCGCAAGCGCCACTTCGCCCCACGGTGGGCGCCAACTGTCGTCGTGGCGAACAGACAGATGCCTACGGGTAGGCTAATTTGTGGGGCCGATGGACGCTAGGGGATCTCGGGGAGGGATTGCGCGATGAACTCGCGCGCAGGTAAACACAACCGACATAGGGACACAAGGATTTACCCTGCTTCGGGGCTCTCGTGAGGAGATAAAACCCCTACTGCAGCATCTAGCCTACTCGGTATATTTCCTCTCTTACTATCTGGGCTACAACACGCTCCATGAGCTGCTACAGTTGCCTCCATGAGGTCTTGAGAGAAAATGAGAAGGGGGGAAATTAAGTGGTGGGGTGGTGGTCTCTCTCCTCCCTCTCCCCCTGGTGCCCTTTATATAGGAGAGCCCATGGGACAAGCCGGAGACAAGGGGACAGGAAACACTGTTCACTGCGCACTGTAGCTGAGATGACTACTGGGGTCTTGTCGGGACTGTTCACTGTGTCACGCGCAGTGTACTATTGTCCCATCCGCGCCACTATAGCAGCGGCTGCCCATGCCCTGTATCATGACCGTGACATGTCTTGTCCTTGGCTTTGTCCTGTAGTGTTTGGCTTGATATCTTCTCTGCTCAACCCGACATGGGTATGCCGGATAGCAGTCTTCTCCCGGAATTTGACATCGGTATGTCGGATAGAAGTCTTCTCCCGGAATCCGACATGGGCATGCCGGATAGCAGTCTTCTCCCGGAATCCGACATGGGTTTGCCGGATAGCAGTCTTCTCCCGGAATCCGACATGGGTATGCCGGATAGCAGTCTTCTCCCGGAATCCGACATGGGTACGCTGGATAGCAGTCTTCTCTCGGAATCCGACATGGGTATGCCGGATAGCAGTCTTATCCCGGAATCCGACATGGGTATGCCGGATAGAAGTCTTCTTCGGAATCCAACATGGGTACGCCGGATAACAGTCTTCTCCCGGTATCCGACATGGGTATGCCGGATAGCAGTCTTGTCCCGGAATCCGACATGGGTATGCCGGATAGCAGGATTCTCCCGGAATCCGACATGGGTATGCCGGATATAGCAGTCTTCTCCTGGAATCCGACATGGGTATGACGGATTACTCATCACCGACCGCTTTCCCGAAAGCTTTGTTATTAGGGGTCCCGGGGATTACATCCCCGACACTAGTCCCCGAGGCTGCGGGGGACTCGCAGAGTCGCGCGCAGACTTAGAAAAAATCCAACATCACCGTTTTCACCTACTCCACAGGGTACCGAAAGTCTTGTTGTTAGAGGTCTCGGGGATCACATCCCCGACACCGAGGTCAGCAAGAACCCGGTTGAAGATGTCACGGCGTTTATGGTTGCACTCCTGAAATCAAGACAACGAAGAAATTAGTCGGGAAAAGATATAAGGAACCCGGTTGGGAGGATCTCGGGGACTCGGTGTCCGAGTCATGGATTTTTTCTCTAAGATTGGTACCTAGTGATCTGCTATTCGGTGGAATCTAGAGCACTAAGCACCAATCTCGGGGACTAGTGGTGGAGCAAATTTTGAAGCAACCTATCCGGTTGGGAGGATCTCGGGGACTTGGTGTCCGAGTCCTGGATTTTTTCTCTAAGATTGGAACCTAGTGATCTGCTATTCGGTGGAATCTAGAGCACTAAGCACCAATCTCGGGGACTAGTGGTGATGAAAGGAACAAGTATTTTTCAATAAAAGAGAACAAGCTTACCTCGGTCACCCGTGTAACATCCAGTGCGGCCACTTGGAGAGCGTGCAGAGCTTGGGCGTTGCGGCTTGGCCCTGCAGCGTGCAGATCTCCGGCGATCTCGGAGGCATCGGCGGCGAGCCAGGCATTGTTGTATTCATCAACAACCCGTATGCCAGAGCCGCCGGGCGCGCGAGTAGCGGCAACATCCCGGGATCCTGAAGGTGCAAAGGAACTGACGGTTGCTCGCAACATCCGCAAGGCAGCAGTAGGGATCTCGGCAGGAGGCGGTGGTAAAGATGAGAACGTACCCGTGCGCGTCACCAAGTCGCGGGCCGAGGATGTCGGGGCAGCTGCGGGTGGGGCAGAAGGCGTTTTCTGCCCAGCAGTCTTGCCGCGAGACTTGGGTACTTGATCTGCTGGCCGGGAGGAGGCTGTACGCTGCTTCTCCGGGATGGTCTTGGTCGCGGCTGGCCGAGAGGCGCCACTTGCCGCAGGTTCCCGGCGAGGGCTGAGGATCTCTGCCTCCAGCCCGGGAACCCGGCGCGGGCTCTCCGGAAGAAGCACTTCTCCCGAGGTGGTCGTGGCCTGCACCGGGGTCTCCTCGATCACCGGATGTGCTTCCGGGGTCGCAGCGGTAGCCGGTGCGGCACCGGAAGCCGCAGGCTCACTTCCTCGGGTAGAAGGGCGAGGAGGTGAAAGAGAAGCCCGAGCCGGGCTGGGAGTCCGAGTCCCGGGAGGAGGAGGAACAGCAGGTGACGGGAGCTCGAGTGCATCCCTGAAAGGAAATGTCTTAGTAACAGTTATGGAGAAAGCAAAGTCAGATAACATAAGGCAAGGAGGACGTACCCGGAATCCACAAGGGGAGGACCCCTTTGCCGGCGCCGAGCAGGCTTCTCGGTTGTCTGCTTACTCGGTTTGCTCTTCTTGGGGGGGTTGCCGGGGTTATCGGCCCCCTCGGTGTCGGAAGCCGCACGCTTCCGGCTCTCGGCACGTTTGGTCCCGGTTGTCGGTTTCGGAACCACAGCCGAGGCCCAATTCAGAGGGAGAGCGTCAATAACATCGAGAATCTGGCAGTCAATCTCATCCTCATCATCCGAAGAAATGAAAACTGCCTCTGGAGTTGAAGGATTACCCGGGGCCTTGACGAAAGGGATGGCGAGGTGGTCCTCGCCGTCGGGATCCTCTCTCGGCATCACGACCGGTTTCGGGAAGTCCGGGGTATAATTCCCGTTGACGTGGACGGCGTCTTCTTCGTGTTGACGCTCGAACAACTGCGCAAACAAATTAGGCCCTGTCGGTGTCCAGGTGAACGCATGTACGAAGGCGAAGGCACGAAAGACTGATATAAGCACCTGGTCGCATGGTTTTCTCCGGCATCTCCCAATGACCCCCCAAGAGTAGTCCTCCGTCATCTCCGTCCGGGCAATAGCTCGAACGCGACGGACGACCCCGGCATGGCTTAGCCCAAAGATACTAGTCCTAGTGGGATCATAGTTCCCGACATGTGGCACATCTTGTGCACTCGGTTTTGAAGGGGGCAGACCCGGCGAACAATGAAGCATCGCAGGAGATCATCCCCGGTCATCTTTTGAGTTAGCACGTGCAGAACCTCGTGCATACAGGTAACCTCATCGCTATCCGGAAGCTTCTTCCAGAGACCGAACTCGCGCGGAGGACCAATAATGAACTCCGGCAGATTGATGAAGTCTGGGTTCGAGGATCCCGGACCATCTCCCAAGTGCTCCCGGTTCTTCACATAGAAGAAACTCCGCTGCCACTTCCGGCAGGACTCGAGTCCCTTGACTATGGGGAATCCGGAGTCCGCGCGAGGGATGATGGTGGCCGCTCCGCAATCCACTAAGTCTTTTATCTTTTTATCCGGATTGGGGATGGCTTGGTGTCGGAGAATGAAGTACTTGGCCCAGAGATCCAAGAAGGGCCAGATGCCGAGGTACGCCTCCGCATATGTGGTGAAGACCGAGAGCATCATTATGGCGTTGGCGGGAAGATGGTGAGGTTGAAGGTCGTAGAGGTCGAGGAAGTCGCGGAAGAAGGGGCTTGCCGGAAGCCCAAACCCGCGCTCGAAGTGCGCGAGGAATACTACGTATTCCCCGGGTTGGGGTTCCGGTGCAATCTCCTCTCCCGGGAGACGGCTCTCGACTTCCGGAGGAATCCGGTGAGTCCGATACAGCCAGTCCAGATCGGACTGCTTGGTCTCGGACCCATCCCAGCATCCCCGAGTACGTTCTTCGGCCATGTCGGAGAAGTACGCAGGGGTATCCGAGCTACTCTGCAGGCGCAGCGGTGGTTAGTCGGAGTTAGTCTACCGGAAACTAAGATGTCGGGGCACAAACTGCTAAACGTTACCGGATTCCAGGGAAACAAGATCTACCGTATACTAAATAAATCAAAACTAAAGGAAGGAAAAAAAGGCTAGCGCTAGGCTCGGGCGAGGCACGATGCAAGTGAAGGACTTGCATCCTACCGCGTCGGTACAACACCGCCGTGCAACTCGTGTGCGCCGCCCAAATAATGCTCACCGGCGGCGGCTCTACCGGACCTACGCTACGGCACGACCGGGCTCGGACGGTTGCGTGACCAAAGAAAAACATCGAAGCGGAGAAGAATAACTAACCGGTGAAGGAGGGGACTGGTGATGAGCGAGGCGGACGGCAACGTTCGAGCTCCGGCGCGCGGCGACGGCGTTCGGTGACAAGCGTTGCGGCTGCGGAGCGCTCGAGACGGCGAGGAAGAAGAAAGTTCGAAGGAGAAGAAGAAGGGGAGGAGGCCGTTCCGGTCCCCTATTTATGGGGGTGATTCCGGAGCGGTTTCCGATTTTCCCGCCCACGATCTCCACGATCGTGGGTGGGATCTGTTTTGTGCCGCAGGGCACGTGGCACTATCCGGAGCGCCCGTTCCGGCCACACCGAGGGCCACACGGCCCCAACGGTTGGATTCCGGATCGGATGCGGCTCCCCGGCGCGGGAACCCAAGCGACGCCGTGCGTGCGCAGAGGCACTCGAGTGCGTCTCTGCACAGACGGGACGTCGGGTGGGCCCTGGCTCAGTGTCTCGAATTCATCGGGAGATCAACGGTCGAGATTCACTGGGATGGTACTATCCGGTCGCAGGCTTCGCCTCCCGGTTAAGGCAATCTCGGTGGGAAGATCTCGGTAAAAAGATCTCGGGAAAAATCGACCTCGGCATGGAACAAGAGGATGATGTAATTTGTTCTCGGAAAATTGTTGTTTAAAGCTGATCCCGCACATCATCCGAGGTCGCTGTGCAGCACCAGCTTCGGGGACTAGTGTCGGGGGGCTGCCCCCCGGGTAGGGGCAGATCCCGGTATAATCCAGTAAATATCAACAGTACTTGACCTTTGGCGACAGCAAGGGACGCCTCCTGGTGTGCTGAAAGGGCAGATTGACCCCTGAGCGCTGGTAGAGGACAAAGTGCCTCCTGGCAGGCGCAAGGGTCAGCTCTAGCAGCTATAAATAGACACCCCCGGCCCTCACAATCGCAGCACAAGCGTGAGCGGGTGGTTCCTCTAAGAACTAGCTTCTCGAAGATGTCTTCGCCGGTAGGCTAAGACATCTTCGGGAGGCTAGGCCTAGAGATACTCATCCTGAGACGAGCCCGGACGTCACCGGGAAGGATCCCGGATCTAGGACTCCGGGGAGACTCCCGGGTGGAGGTGTACTCGGCTTTACCGGATAGGTGTTCCGGGTAAGTACTAACCGGAATGTGTGTCTCGGTCTTGATCTTATACAGAAGAGGCTCAGTGGCAAGCAAGGAGGTATCCGGAGTAAGGGCTCCCGGTAGACCGTCAACGGTCCGTAGCAGGCTTTCCCGTTTATAGCGGGGGGAAGTACCGTTCCGCCTGACACGGAAGCATGGTCACCTCCCGCCTGACACGGAAGCATGGTCACCTCCCGCCTGACACGGGAGCGCGTCAGCCGGTACGAGCGTGGTATGACAAGACCTGACATGCCTAGCCCGGCAATCCGGAAAAGGCTATCCGGGATGGGCAAAGACATGTCTTGTCTCTGACAAGGGGACAATGATGATGCAGGACGGCGCCTGCCGTCCTTAACGAGATGATGACGAAGGGGCTACACCGGATAGTCCGGCGACTAGGTCGCACTAGCCGGTGACGACATCCCGGCTAGGCCTGTTCGGTGGGGCCAAGCCAAATTAGGGTTTCCGGCCCTCCTGGCCGGACCTCTATAAAAGGCGCCATAACTGCTCCTGAGAGGAAGAGACCAACTTCAGAGCCAAAGCTATAGTCGCATTTACTCTTAGAGGAGTTACTCCTTGTCACCTTGAGTTCATCCATATCTTTGTATTCCTTCCTTTGACAGATCTTGTAGCAAGTTGTAGTCCTTATACCACCAATATATAGAGAGGAAAGGCAGGAGTAGGGGTGTTACCTCCTCACGAGGGCCCTGAACCTGGGTATATCGTGTGTGTGTTGTGAGCCTTCGTGCATTTGTTTGTATTTGTTAGATCTTCCCCTTTGCACTTTGTTCTTGTTCACTGTTCTTGGGAGATCTCGGTTTTACCGGGATCCTCCCCGTGTGAGCTCTTCAGCTCGCTATCCCTCCCCGGATCCACCAACGTCCATCGGCCCCACAAATTAGCCATCCTATGGCATCTGCCGTGACACCACCACGACAATGACGTCTTGAGTTTCGAGGCGAGCCTGAGGACGAGATCACCTGCCTCCAGGGTACGCGAGCGCACGTTGCGGCTGTGGTAGCGTTTCAGGTCATGCTGGTATTTGGCCGTCCTGAGGGCGGCGCGGCGTCGTAGTCCTTCAAGGAGCGGCATGTCGTCGTTGTGGAGGTCCTCGTTAAAGGCAAGGACCCGCGGGGATCCATGCTTTATCTCTGTGGGGAGGACTGCTTCGGCTCCATAGACGAGGGCAAACGGTGTTTCCCCCGTAGGCTTGGGTGGCGTTGTGCGGATGGGCCAGAGCACCGAAGGGAGCTCGTTGATCCAGCCCTTGCCGTGGCCTTTGAGGATGTCGAAGGTCCTGGTCTTTAGGCCCTTAAGGACTTCTGCGTTTGCTCGCTCAGCCTGTCTGTTGTTCTGCGGATGCGCGACTGAGGCAAAGCATAGCTTGATGCCCATTCTTTCGCAGTAAGCTCTGAAGATGCCACTGGTGAATTGCGAGCCATTGTCGGTGATGATGCGGTTAGGCACTCCGAAGCGGCAGACCAGGCCTCTGATGAATTTCACCGCCGCGCCTGCTGTGATTGTGTGCGTCGCCTCCACTTCGGGCCACTTAGTGAACTTGTCGATGGCCACGAAGAGGTAGCGATATCCTCCTTGCGCTGTTGGGAAATGTCCCAGGATGTCCAGTCCCCAGACCGCGAACGGCCAGGAGAGCGGAATGGTCTGTAGCCCCAGCGCAGGTTGGTGGAGTTGCTTGGCGTGGAATTGGCAGGCTTCACATGCTTGGACGACGTCCACTGCATTCTGAATTGCTTGAGGCCAGTAGAAGCCACTCCTGAAGACTTTGCCTGCTAGGGTGCGGGCGCACGAATGGTGGCTGCATTCCCCGATGTGGATGTCCTTGATCAGCATTTTGCCTTCTTCAGGAGGAACGCATTTGCGTGCGGTGCCGTTTGGCTTGAAGAGATTCCCTTCGAGGATTTTGTAAGATTTTTCTTGGCGGGCGATTCGCTCCGCTTCAACATCTTCCTCGGGAAGGATCCCTTTGTCGAGGTAGCCTTTGATCTCGTCAATCCATCCTGCTGCTTGATGCACTGCTGTGAGAAACAGACGCTCCCCTGTAGGGGGCCCACAATCTGGAGACCCGCTTGCAGGCGGTGGTGGGAGCGCTTTGTCTGTGCTGGCGGGCATGGCCTCTTGAGGCTGTTTTATGGAGGCCTTGACGAGTCTTTCTTCAAAGACGCCTGGCGGCTGAGCTTGCCTTTTTGATGCGCGCTTGGCGATGTCATCAGCCTCTTGGTTCTCCTTTCTTGGGATGTGCATGAGCTCCATTCCCCTGAAGTGCTTCTCAAGCCTGCGAACCTCTTCAAGGTATGCGGCCATGTGGTCGTCCTTAGGCTTATAGCTTTTGTTGGAGAAGTTGACGAGCAGCTGGGAGTTGCCCTTGATGAGTAGATGCTTGATGCCTAGGGCAATTGCGGCGTGTAGGCCAGCAAGCAGGCCTTCATACTCAGCAATATTGTTGGAGATCTTGTCGATTCCGAAGCACAGCTAGACCGCGTAATATAGCTTGTCGCCTTTTGGTGAGATAAGGACCATGCCAGCCCCACCGTGGCGACAAGCGAAAGCTCCGTCGAACTTCATGGTCCAGTGGCTGGGCATTTTATCTCCAAGGGGCTCTTGTTCTTCACCCAAAGGCTCTTCAGGGGTTGGGTCAGTCCATTCGGCGACAAAGTCTGCCAGCGCTCTTCCTTTGATTACCCTTGTGGCATCGAAGCGCAAATTGAATGGTTGTAGCTCTATATTCCATCCTGCGACACGATCTGTGTCATTTGGGTTGCGCAGGATTTGCTCCAGGGGAAAAGAGGTAACCACCGTGATGGGGTCCCCCTGGAAGTAGTGTTGCAGCTTTCCTGAGGCGATGAGGAGTGCGAGGAGGAGCTTCTGCTGCATCGTATACCGCTCGCGAGCATCGCGTAGTACTGTGCTGACTAAGTAGACTGGATGCTCGACAAGGGTAGTCTGCGTAGTTGGTGTCTTCTGTCTGAAGGGGCTCCGCTAGGCCCTCAAGGGGGTTGGCCTCTAGAGGCTTGTCCTGGCCCTCGAGGGAGTTTTCCTGTGCAGGCTTTCTGGGTCCTCGAGGGGGTTGGCCTGTGGGGGCTCTTCAGGCTCCCTGGCGGGATCATTTTGCAGCGGTTGACTTGGGGCGGGCCTCTCCTGTGGCTTTGAGCCTGGCGGTGGGTTTGTGATGCCTGCCCTTTCGTCGAGCTCTTCCTCGGGAGGTTTTCGCTTTGGAGTGGTTGCACTCTTCTTGTGGGGTACTGGCTCTTCCCTTTCTACCACAAGGACGACACTGGCGGTCTGTGGAGTTGCTGATAGGTACAACTTCAGGCGCTCGCCTGTCCTTGGGGCAACCATTACTGGTGGCTGGCTAGGTACCTCTTCATGTCCTCAAACGCTTTTTCCGCTTCAGGTGTCCACTTGAAAGTGTCTGTTCTTTTCATGATCTTGAAGAACGTCAGGGCTCTTTCGCCGAATTTGGAGATGAATCTACCCAAGCTGGCCATGCAGCCTGCTAGGCGTTGGATGTCCTTGAGCCTGCGTGGAGGTTGCATGTCCTCTATGGCCTTGATTTTGTCAGGATTTGCCTCTATGCCCCGATGGGACACGAGGAACCCAAGCAATTTGCCTGAAGGCACCCCAAAGACGCACTTGGCGGGGTTGAGCTTGATGTTCACCTTGCGCAGGCTGGCGAAAGTCTCTTCGAGGTCCCTGAGGAGAGTGTTTCCCTCTCGGAACTTTACGACAATGTCATCGACATATGCCTCGGTGTTTCTCCCCATTTGCTCGCCAAGCGCTATCCTCATTAACCTCTGGAAAGTGGCTCCAGCATTTTTTAGGCCGAAGGGCATGCAGATGTAGCAATACACATCGCAAGGGGTGAGGAAAGCCATCTTCTCCTCATCTTCCTTAGCCATTTTTATCTGATGATAACCAGAGAAAGCATCGAGGAAGCAGAGGAGGTCACAGCCTGCCGTGGAGTCCACGATCTGGTCGATTCTTGGCATGGGATAAGGGTCCTTGGGGCAGGCCTTGTTTACAACAGTGTAGTCGATGCAGAGGCGGCCTCCTCCGGCGGGTTTTGGGACTACCACGCCGTTGGAGAGCCAAGTAGGGTGCACGACTTCGCGGATGACCTTTGCCGCTTTGAGCTTATCGACTTCTTTGACGATGAATGCTTGCTTCTCGGGGGCTTGTTTTCTTGCTTTTTGCTTGACGGGGCGCACGTTTGGACACACGGCTAAGTGGTGCTCGATCACCTCCCTCGGTACACCAGACTTATCTGACGGTGTCCACGCGAACATGTCAGAGTTTACCTGGAGGAAGGCGACGAGCGCGCTTTCCTATTTGGGATGCAGTGCGGCGCCAATGGTGACGCTAGCCCCCGAGCCCTCAGCCCCCGAGCTGCTGGAGCTTAGAGAGACTTTTTATTGGCGGCTGGCTCCTGGGAGAACAACAGCTTCTTCTTCTTGGGTCTCTCGAGAGGCTCCATGTCCTCGTCTGCGGGGAATGCCATGGCGGCGGCCTTATAAGCCGTCTCGACAGCGCGCGTAGCATCTAGGACATGTCCACGGATGGTGATTGTGCCAGCGCTGCCGGGGATCTTGACCATGTTGTAGGCATGATGCGTGACGGCCATGAATTTCGCGAGCGCGAGGTAGCCGAGGATGGCATTGTACGGCAGGCCAATGTGCGCAACATCGAAGTCGATGTGCTCGGTGCGGTAATTTTCCTCGCTTCCAAAGGTGACGGCGAGCCTGACCTGGCCCAAAGGTTCGATCGAGCCGCTGGTGACTCCCGTGAAGGGCCTATAGGGCATGAGCCGCTCATAGGGCACTTGAAGCGATTCGAACGTTTCTATGGAGATATCATTTAGGCCTGCTCCACCATCAATGAGTGTCTTGGAGACAGCGACGTTGTCGATGGTGGGGCTGCAGACCATCGGGGGGGCTCCAACAGCCTTGGTGGACTTGGGGTGGTCCTGAGCGTCGAAAGCGATGGTGTACTGCGACCACTTGAGGGGCCTGGAGATCTCGGTGCTAGGGAGGGCAGCATTGAGTTCGCGTGCGAACTACTTGAACTGATTGTTTGACTTTGGCGCCTGCGCCCCACCGAGGATGCAGGCGATGGCGCCTCTTGGGGCTTGGTAGCCACCGTCCTCCTCATCAGGGAGATTGCCATTCTTCTCCGCAACATTGGCCTGGTTGCCAGATGGCTTCTGGTAGCCGCTCTTGCGCCCGCTCCCGCGGTAGCCATGGCCTCGACCGCGACCGCCGCTGCCTTCTGCTTGCTCGCGCTCTTTGCTCAACCTCTTGAGGTCGAAGCAAGTCTCGGTAGAGTGACCGCGCCTGTTGTGGTAGATGCAGAATGGGCGGTGGTCATCTTTCCTCTCTCCAGGCTCGGGAGAGGCCCTGCGGGTGCCCGTCGCGTCAGGCTCAGCCGCGAGAACCGCGATGGCCTTGCGCTTGGGCTCCTCCTTCTTCTTCTGGCTCCTGGAAACCTCAGTGTGCTCGTCTCCTCTCGAGGACATTTTGAGGAAGAGGAGTCCCTCTTCAGCCTTGGCGCACTTGTCCGCCAGGTCGAACAACTTCACCACAGAGGTGAGCTTTTCGTGGATACCCAGCTCCTCGAGCATCCTGCTATTTGTGACGCCTTCGCGGAAAGCGGCAATGACTTGGGTGTCAGGGATGTTCGGGATCTTGTTGCGCACTTAGCTGGAGCGCTGGATGTACTTGCGGAGAGTCTCATCCTTCTTCTGGACCACAGCGCGCAGGTCGTTATGGGTGAAGGCGCGCTCGTACGTCCCCTTGAAGTTGGAGACGAACTGCTTGCAGAGCTCCTCCCAAGAGTTCACAGAGTCCTCGGGGAGGTTCAGGAGTCACGACAGCGCAGAGTCGCGAAGCGCGTGGGAGAACCAGTTGGCCATGACCTTGTCGTCTCCACCGGCAGCTTGGATGGAGGTGGTGTAGAGCTGCAGGAACTCGATGGGGTTGCTGGAGCTGTCGTAGCCCTTGGGGAGAGCCAGCCTGAACTTCGGGGGCCAGACCACGCATCGCAGGGAGCGGGTGAAAGCCATGCAGCCGGTGGCGTACGTGGCGACTCCGTGCTGCAGTGCGCTGCGGTTATCCTTGCCCGCCTGGCCGATCTCTTCCACGAGCCTGTTCTGGCGGTTGGGTTGGAGCTCCATCCCCACACGAGCGGCGGGCGTGGTGCGCTGCACGATCAAGCAATCGTGCGGCGAGGACGCGTGCGAGGCAGCCCTCTGCGTCGCAGCCGGTGCAGGTCCTGGCGGAGGCGGAGGCGTGTTTGTTGCGACCATGCCCGCGAGAGAGGGGTGCACGTTGGACTGCGATGGAGCAGGGCGCGTCGTGGCGATGCCGACGAGGTGGTTGAGGCGCTCCAGCCACTGCTCGTGGGCCTCAGCGGTGGGCTGGTAGCGGAGAAGCTCCTGCGCCATGAGCAGCGCGGTGTGAGGCACGGGGTACGTTCTGCCAGGGCCGGAGCCGCTCGGGCGCCGCCTCGGGTGTGATGAATGCGCGTCCTCCTGGTGCTCGGAGTTGTGCTCGGGCTCCTCCGCATGAGGGCCCGGGTGGCGCGCTCTTCACGGCGGGGTCGGCCTCTCCGTGCGCGAGTGGCCGTGGCGCCTGGTGGGGCGCGCGCTCCTTCAGGCGCGCGTCGGTTGACGCGGGCGGCGCAGGTAGCGCGGGTGTTCGCCATGGCGCGGAGACGGCTCGAAGGTCGTTGATCCCCCTCAATCCCCTACGTGGCGCGCCAAATGTCGTGTTATGACTCCCTAGAATCGGGGGTAGTCACTTCCTTAAGTGTAGTTCGTGAAGGGGATTGAACGCGGAGGTCAAGACCCTCGAGGGGCACGGCGACGTTGCTCGCCGGACCTGGAGACGAAACACCCACGATAGAGTTGGACACCAGCCCGTACCCAGGTTCACGGCCCTCGAGAGGAGGTAAGACCGCTACTCCTGCTTGTCTATATTGAACTATGGTGGTTACAGTACATCAGAGCTTGCCGAGGGCCCCCTTGAGGCAGTTCTTGCCTGGGGAGGGAAGCGATGATCTTCTTCCTCCTCCAACCAGAGGCTATCCTATTCGGCAGCGCTAGGGTTTACAAGATATGTAGCAAGCAATTGGCCGACCTCCCCTACAACGGAGGTCTTGCCCCTTTTATAGGCGCTTCATGCACTCTTCTTCTACTCGGCGTCTGGGGTGGCTCCCACGCGGCAGTGGCTTGGAGGAGCAGGAGTCCACCACCGCCGGATCATCCATGGACGCGGCCCATCATCGATAAAGGTGGCCGATAGGCGGCCGACCGCGCAGTACTGCCCACAGGGACGGCAGTCTCTGTGGTGGAGCCCGCGATGACGTACTCTTTGGAGGGTTGCGCCGTCCATCTGCTTTATCGTTAGAGTAGAAGGTCTTGGCAGTCCTGGAGCAGGTGGCGCAACTTTATTGACTCCTTTATCACCAAAAACGGCAACGGGAGTGCCTGCGTCACCATGTGGGCGTGGCAGAGGCCATGTGTGTTCCGCCGTACTTCCATGGCCGCGACGTTTCCCCACTGGCCTAGGAGGCCCGTGGAGGGATTTCTGTAGACTTCCCTCCAGGCGCGCTGGCGCCTCGGGAGGGTCTCTTGAGGCGAAGGTCCGCGTGAGGCCCTCGCTTCCTCTTCAGGCCCTTGAGGGGAATTGCCTCTCGAGGGTCCCGCCAGGTGGCGAGGCTTGGTCCTTAGTCGTTTTGTCTGATTAGCCCGCGTGCGACGCCTGGGGGGAGTGGGCTCTTCATACCCCAGTCCCCACTGGGCCGACAATTACCGTGTATCATTACTCTTAATGGTTAATTGGATCTCCAAGGACCATCCTTTGGTTTTAATTTATTCTGACTTTCAAATTATGCACTAACTTTCAAATAGTTTCACAACTTCATCTTTCTAATTAATTCTACTGGTACAATTCACAATGCGTCATTTACACATGATGAATTCGGCTCCCAGTCAAATTATGTCTCCACATATTTGAGAACACGAGCTCCCACTCAAAAACATGTCATCTACATATTTGAGGTTCTAAGCTCCCACTCAAAAATATGTCCTTTACATATTTTACCCGAGTGAACTAACTTTGACTCCCACTTAAATTCATAATTTATTTCGATATTTTGGTCAAACCAAAATCATTGATCTCCTTATCAATTCGAATTCAATTCAAACTACAGTATTACATTAATACAAATCCCACAGACGTCAAGCATGTCTACAATAATGTAGTCAACAAATTTGATCTTGTCCAAGACACACTTCTTGACATGCTTTCACGTCTTTCTTATAGTTACATTTCTCATATAACACTTTATATGATGATCAAGAAATCTTATTTCTCCAAAAGGGAATTATAGCAACATTTACTGTTTTAATCCTTTCTAAATATAACTCGGATTTTCAGGCTAAAAAGCCTTTGTTCGTATTCTGATATTTTCTCAACGTTCTTTGTATTCATAAGGTGCACCTTGATCTGTCAACAAGATCTGAAACACTTAATATTATGCTGTGACCTGACAGCAATATTAAATATAACATCACTTTATTTGGAAGCTTCTTTCATGAAAATATTATGATCTTTACGAAGAGGATTGCAAGCAGAAAACAATTTTCTAGTCTCCTTCACTCTTAATCACCAACTTTTCATTTGTAGACATATACCCTTTGGAACACCTTCCAATATTCTACTTTTATGAATATAGTTCTGACACCTTATTTCAAGCTTATAATTTTATTCCATTAATCGTAATTAGAAAAATCATTTTTTCCTCGGAATTACATAGACAACAAACCAAGTTTTGTTTCTATTGGATTTTGGAATATACTCTCATCCAATGTGAGAAATCTACAAAGAACTATTCATGTATATTCTGAATTATCGTATAATCATATACATAACGACACTATTGTCGATCACACAAATTCTCGTTGAGAAAAATATCTATTTTCTAAAGTGGACATCGACTATAATGTTTCGAACATATTAAGAGATTCTATGATAGATTCTGAAAGACCACACTTTATCTAAAATAGAGTATGATTATAATACCTCACATATCACCATATATGATATTATAATATTGTGAAACGAAATTCCACAAGTCTTTTGTGTTGAAACCATAATTCAAAAATATTGTCTTTTGATCGAATCTTGCGAATACAATATTCACAAATCTTTCTTCTGAAAAACCCCATTTGATCTTCTATGAAATTAATTTCAGACTCATGATTTATTATGCAAATACACTTATTCACCAATAATCATAGAAGAATTCGGATCAAGTAAAATTCACCATATAATTAATTTAATAATCATTCGAAATGACTCTTAATTAATTTCCTTTCGTATTGACACTCCAATACTAATTTTAAACCTAATCAATTCGGCAGATGTAATCAAATAGATCAAAGTATCTATTACTTCTTACATTGCCTTTATAATCAAATTCGATGGTGTTTGTTCTAGTAACAAAAATCTTTTATTCCTTGGACACATAATTTTATCATTCCCGCTATTATAAATGTATATCACACGCAAAATTTAATTGATATGTGATACAAATTACTCATAATATAAAACAACGCTTTTTTTCATAACATAAAACAACTGATTTGTTCTATATGAATAACTATGTCTTGTAACATTCAAGACACCAAACTAGATCACACTCTGACTATTACGAAATGTCTTATAAAAACTATTGATGATAACTAATATGATATCTCGAGGGCGTGAGCACTACTGGCCATCAACTTCCTTGCTTGCCATCACTTGTGCACTGTCACGTCACACATCGCCGCATACTTGTGATGATCAGGGACTGTTTCATAAACATAACAAGTATCAAATACTTTTCATCAAGTATGAGAATAATACAATTATATCAAATATACCCGTAGCGTCGAAGAACTCTTCTTCGATGGAATCAACTTTTAGAGATTTGAACTTGTTCACGAACTTGAAGAAGCTCATCGTGTCTCTATAGCATATTCACGCACATGCTATTCACAGCTAGGAGGCAGAGATATAAGCGCAATCTCTATTGCACTAGAGTCCGCTATCTAGAAATCATAGATATTCGTAAGTCTGAAGTAGATGTTATTCAACTTCTTCAAATGAGTCTCCAGACAGGTATGCTCCCCATGTGAATGGTCCGGAACTTTCTAAGCTGTATGAACTGCTCAAGACTCAATTCATTCTTGAAGTGTCCTTTGATCGCATCAATCACGACATATGGCTCCATGTGTTGAAACAACTTTCAACTCTGGTGCTAGGCATACGCTCATGACGACCTCCACTTCTATGAAAATATCATGATGCTCACGGAACTCATCATCTTCCTCCTTGCTATCAGAATAATATGGTCTATCTCCTAACTAATGTTCTAGGACATATAGGATGTTTGTTGTGTTGGAGAATGTTTCTAAAACCAATGTACCAGCTGATGAAGTTGGACCCGTCGGCTTCTAAGGTAGAATCCAGGCTATTGAAGAAGTAACCGAAGTATTGTTCCGTAGTCTTCATATGTGATCGCAAAAGAGGTACGGTAAAGTTTATAATATATGTGAGTTTTAGTTTATAATCATATTATCAAACACACTCCACTACAATTATTATCCCTAACATAATAATAGCGATTACACGACCCCAATCCACTATACCACCCCCGATCGTCACGGCCGGCAGCACAGCTTCAAAGGTGGACATAAAATGTCGATCACAACAACTCTGTGACTCATGCTCGATCTTTCGATATTCCCGAGTTTCGAGGCCATATCTGCATATGCTAGGCTCGCCAGTCAAACCTCGAAGACCCTACGCGTGCAACATGGCTTACACCCACTGTATGCGAACGACGATATGTCTGACACCCGATCGTCACGGCCTGCCTCATAACGTAGAACTTTCTTGGTGGTGCGCAACGAGGGACAACACAATTTTGGTATTTGTTAGGGATCATCCTATTCATGATGCTACCGTTGTATATCTAGCATATAAGCAATCAATAGGATGCACACACAACAACACACAATCAAATGATGCAATGAAGTGTGATGTGACATGGTCGATGCGCCTGGACATCCATGGCGCCATGTGCCTGGCCCCGGCGCCCCGGCATGGCTCCGAGTCTACGGTGCCCTCCATTTCCTTCGATAGTACGAGTAATATCAAACTTACCGTAACCATGTCACATAAAATAACGCCTCTGCAAAACAAAGTTAGACGCCTCTATCTTTATTTAGTTTTGCAAGTTTTACGTGGCATATAGTCTTATTCGTAAGAGAACCGCTTCCCTACCTACGAACTTTGTACCACAACGTCGATCGTATAATTGCATGTTTAAGCATCCCTTTCGGGCCCTCCATTGAAAATGCTTTCCCGACTAAAGAGAAAGAAACAGACACCCGTCAGCCACAGATACGGAGCAAGCCGTATGTCAGTAGTGGAACCAGTCTCGCGTAAGCGTACGCGTAAAGTCGGTCCGGGCCGCTTCATCAACTCAATACCGAAGGCATCGCAAGTGCACGCTAGAGGGTAGCAAATATAAGAAAGACATCCTCATTCAACATAAGTTCTAACCGTACCAGCAGTACTACGCATAGATCGGCTCTGATACCATTGTAGTGGTTCCGGTGCAGAAAACAATAATTTTTCTAGGGTATGAACACCCTAACTAGCCATGATCTATCTATCTAGTACATGTGATAACGTTGGTGGAACGGGTTACATTACCTCCATGTAGACCGATAGCGGGGATTACGCTCCCGCACAACCGTTGAAGATGAATTCGTATGTAGCCGACCTCGAGGTCGCGGAGAACTTGCCGCGACGATGTAGACGATGACGCCGGGGTGTTGACGATGACCTGCGTGGCGCCGGTGACTGGGGGGTGGCGCCGGCGGCAGGGCTGCTGGGTGGGCGAGACGACGTCGCCCAGGCTCCTCAAATGTGGTGCCTCCGAACACTCGGAAACAAACGGAGCTTAACAACAACCCCCGGTCATTCAGATCCAGTCGAAATCGCAGGGGTATAACTTTTCTGGAATCCCGCAGGGCAACGGCGCCCGACGGTATAGCTTTGGTGCAGAGAGGAGGCAAATCGGGCGGAAAAACAGCTCGGCCGGCCTGCTACAAATTTAATTGTATTTTCCATGAATTAATCCAATTAATATGCCTTGCTATATAAAGGGGGGAGGGGGTGTGCAAACTCCCTAGCTCCCCCATGTGGGACTAAACAAAGGAGAGGTGGAGGTGTAGCCGTACCATCCATGGGCTCCAAAGCCTCATTGGTGCAGCTCCCCCCCCCCTTTTGGGCCTTCTTGGCCCATTTAGGTGGGCTGCCCATTTTTCTCCTTTTTAATTAATATAAAATACTTTTAATTCATAATTAATATATTTACATATAATTTAATCTCCCGTGACTCCAAAACATTTTCCGGACCACCCGAACATCTTTCGGACATTCATCGAACCATTCCAGACCTTCCCGGAACTCCTTCCGGACCACCGGAACTCTTTCCGGATCATTTCTCTCTCTCTCCAATAAAATCCTATATTATTTCAGAACCTATCTCCAGGTGTCGTTAAGACCTTAAGTTTGTTACGCTATGGTTTGAGAACACTCCAGACATGGTCGAGACACTCCGCTCACCAATGACCGCTAGGGATACCTGGATACATATGACGACCCCTGAATTCTATGAATATCGTCGTTGAACCATAAATATGATATTCATTCCCTTTGTTTCTGCGATACTACCTTGTCCGAGATATGATCGTAGACATCTGATGTCCTTGTTGTATCTCGTTACCGACAAAGGTTTATTAACTCGTCTGTGATATTACATCTCCATGACCTAGTTATAAGCTGCGTAGCTATATAGATGCAATATCACCGAGTGGGCACAGAGTATCTTTCCATTACAAGAATGAACAAATCCCGCTCTTGATCCTTACGTCTCAACATACTCTTTCGGGATACCCAAGATGGACACCATTATTGTCATGCTATATAAGACACAATGTTTGATGCTCTCAAAGTACCCCTATGAAGTAGCAATAAATACGGTCTCACGGTCTAAGGAATAAGCTATCATATTACTCATCTATTGCAAATGACAAACATCGTAATACGATCTTATTGCAACACTTTGCGTATGTCCACCACCTTATTCAACTAATAAGATGACCCCATTGTCAACCGACGTCATTGTCCTTGATCGGGAATCTCGGTCAACGGTTGCCCAATGGACTAGTTCATATAGAGGCTTACTAGGGACTCTGGTTGTCTATGTATCACAAGTGTATTAATAATTCCGATCAATACAGTTATAGCATAATACACAAACCTATTATAAACTTATGAGATAATACAATACATACTACTTATTTATTTGCCTCTAGGGCATATCTCCTTCACGACTCACTCCTCATCGTAGGAGTCAGCAACGGCGATGGAGATGGCGGTGGAGTTGATGGAGATGGCTCTGGGGGCAATTCCCCGTCCCGGCAGAGTGTCGGAACAGAGACTTATGTCCCCTGAATCTTGTCTTCGATGGCGGCGGCGCTCTGGACCCGTGGAGGAAATATCGAACACCCTCCGTTTGTTTTTAGATCAGGAGGTATTTATGGGCGAAAGGGCGATGTCGGTGGGCGCCCGAGAGGCACACACCACCTCCTGGCGCGGCCAGGAAGGGACCCGCGCCATGGGGTGGTGAGGCCGCCCCGTGGCTCCTGTTCGTCTCGTCTGCGGTGTTCTGGAACGTTCCTTTTCCAAAAATAATTCCAGGATCTTTTATTTCCAATTCCGAGAATATTTCCTTAAGTACTTTTCTGAAACCAAAAACAGCAGAAAACAGGGAACTGGCACTTTGGCATCTTGTTAATAGGTTAGTCCCAAAAATGCATAAAACTATGTAAAATGCATATAAAACATGTAATAACATGATATAACATAGCATAGAACATAAAAAATTATAGATACGTTGGAGACGTATCAGTGACCACGCTTCACGTCTAGCCAAAGTGACATGCTTGTAAATGTTTACCACGTCATCTCGTGCCCCTAGTCGTGTCGAGTACAACTGCCGAACAGTTGAGGCACGTCGTCGTTCTGGTCAAATTTACTGTTGTTGGAGACAAGACGTTGTGAGACATCTACACGTATCAGAAGCATTTATTGTGAGAACTGACACGATTAATTTTCTTTTTACGTGTAAATATCCGGAAACGACGTGGACGTGAACTACACGTATCAGTGCATCCGTGTCAACACAGCAAGCGCAATCTAGGCACGAACTTGACGTGAACTTGCACCCACAATGCGCACTCTCTGTAGTTACGCGATCTGAACGTTTGTAGACCTTGTTTATCAACTTGAATCGTTTGAATATTTGTTATTATACTTCTGTCGAACACCTTAAGTGCACACTCTTGACGCGCTCAAAGCGTGCCCTGCATTCTCTGTGCGCGAACATGCGCACATTTGTGTAAAATTTGTGCACGAACTGGTCCTAGACCATTCTTAGTCACTCATAAATGATACTTTCGTGAGTATTTTGAAATTATCATGTTACAATTCTGTGACGCCCGAAAATCGGTACTATGTAGATTTAAGCGATCCTGCGGAAATCCGCATAATAACGATTTTAGGTCGCCCACCAGACATAATGTGCACGCCGAAACATGCGCATTATGTGGGTGGAATTGTGATAACATTACAACAGTTCCGATACGTCCACAAATACAACAAGGATATAATTATAACAACGACTCGAACGAGTCAAGATACAAATGATACAATACAAAGATTCAAATGACAGCGGAAGCAAAATAGTATCCGACTACGGATAAGAGGCAAATTGGACTAAGAGTCATGAAGATAAGCGATGGCGCCATATCCCTGCCCAGCAAAGCCGGAGGGATTCCCAAGCTAACGTCGTCATACTTCAAACCTGTTAACTGCACATAAATCACATCCCAAAAGAGGGTCAGGGCACTCCCTGGCAAGCAAAACCGACTTGCCTACTTTCTACACCATCTCCCAAAATATAGGGGAGGTGGACTTAGCGGCAGCAGCACTAGCAACCTAAAGAGACACGCTACAACTTCCGTCTAATTAGAGAGGGATAAGAGAGCGCATAAGATAAACATCTACAACTAACACTAATCATAACCCATTCTCGGATTAACCCCCTCAACCAAGTATGAGGAAGCAATTCGGGAAACTCACACGTTATCAGTTTTACTTATCATTTACTGTGAAAGTAATTCTATATTACTAGTCAGGTTAATTAACAATGATTAGGTGTAAGTTGTCTATGATCTTATTACCAGCATCATCACCAAGTCGTCCATAACCGTGGACATGGCTCATAGATAAGATTATACCCTGCAGGGGTGCACTACTAGACCCGTACTCGTTCGATCAACCCCAAAAGCAAAGCCAGAAGGTAGGGCATCTCAACACGACAAATTCTTCTCTACAACCCATCCTGTGAACCGCATGATTGTGTGCACGGCTAATCAGGTCCAGTGCCCGCGGGATCGACCTTCATAGCACTCTAAGAACGTGCCACCCTATATGAGAATCGACTACTCCATCATCATGAGATCGTTAGGTAACCATATGCATGCATCAAATGGAAAGCCCGAACTACTTGCGGTGCCCTTGATAAGAAGTGGATTGGATTGAAGCCGCGGGGGGCTCCATAGGGCCTCCCACAAGCGGTTAGTGCGCTCAAAATTGGATCCGAGGACAAGAACTGAGTTCCTAGGCCGACACTTAGCAGAACAAAGCACCTCGCAAGGCCTTCCGCAGGTGCCTTATCTTTTAATTATAATACCCCAATATAAGACAACATTTTATTAAGGTAGAATAACCTATCATGCTAAGTAGGTGAAATTAAATAAGACATATAGATGACTCGCACAAACAACTCTAAGCATGCACAACGACTCGCAAGGCCAACAGATAAACATGCAACAAGTATTAGGATGTGGGGATAAAGCTGTTTGGGCTGCAGGATAAACATGTGATGGGATCGCGATGAAGAATCGAATACTAGGGTAGCAGAGATGAAAGGCAGGAATGAAAGACAATGTATAGGTAAACAAGCAAACTCTGCTTGCCTGGAATCCCGCATGGAAGCAGATCTTGTCGTTGCTCACACATCTCAACGTCTTATCCGCGAAGAAGCAACAAACACTGGAAAGCGTGAAAGATGCATTTTACAACTACGGCAAAAGATTCAGCATGATCATACGAGAATGATGCATGGCATGTCAAGATGCAATACAATGCAGGTAATCCAAATTAAGCGGGAAAACAACCCCGGGAATTAATATTTAGGTGCAAGTTATTTATTTATCAGCAATATTAAATGTTGGTTAACATGGCAACACATGGCATGGGTGATCTAATTAAATTAAATGGAGTAGGGCATTATATATTTATTACCCCACACATTCCATATTATTTATTTAATTGCGATTAACAAATTACACTAAGCAATTAAAAATAACAGATGCAAAATGGCATACATATGGCATATTAATATTCATTGCATTTTTCTGATATAAAAACATATAAAGATTATTTGATTTGGAATTATAGATTAACAGTTATTAGCAAAACAAGTTCAGGGGGTGTTCTCTAAATGTCAGGGACTTGTTCGTGATAGAAAAAAAAGTTTCTGGGGGCTTAGGTGTGAAAAACAGAGAGCAGGGGGCTCCGGGCAAAAGTTCTAGGGGCATTGGTCACTGACGGCTGGGACCTCATGTTAGTGGGTGAAGCGAAGGGGGAAAAATGGGCATTTGATCCACGCGCCCGAGGGGACTCGAACCCACGATCTCGCGCGTTTGAGGGATGGTTGCGCTAGCCACCGGACCGGAAGTGTGCTGGTGTCTGAATGGAGTACGGACTGAACATGAGGCAACGAAACACGAGTTAACTGAATTTTAACAGCAATCAGATATGCACTCCTTCAGGTTTCTTCAGAGGAACAAAATAGAAGGAAAATAAAAGGCTCGGTGCGGGGATTCGAGCTATCGTCTCACAGGAGGAAGCAGAGGGGCGCAACCACAAGACTACGCCTCCGTTGTTGTTTGAATTGGACACCGGAAGAAGATGAAGCCTCGCAGACGCGTTAACTGAATTTCATCAGCCAAAAATTTCAGAAACGGAACAGGATGGGACGACGATCTGCAGCAATCGCTGCGACGTCCCTGCGTGTCCGGGGGCGAGGTGCAGGGGGTTGTTGGGGTGTTGGATGCGTGCGTGTGCAGGGGGGAAGGTGCAGTGGAGGAGGCGACGTACAGGGGCGGAGAAAAACAGGGGCGAGTTTCTCGGTTCGTCCATGGCGGACCGGAGATGGACGTGGATGGTTTCGTCAATTGCCGCACGGATCCGAGAAGGGGAGAGGGGGAACCGAGAGAGGAGCTCACCGGGGGGAGGATGGTTTAGTCGTTCCGGCACGGGGACGAGTGGTGGCGGCGAATTCCGGCGGCGGGCCTCACCGGTGCCGAGGACGACGGGGACGAGGCCGACGCGCTGAACACAATCCAGCTCGATTCGTTCGGGGAGGAGGACTAGGACGTCGAGGTGCTGCTTCGGGTGTTGAGGAAGGCCCTTCATCGTCAACGTAGGCGCTCCACGTCGGCGAGATCCCCCGGTGGGGAAAAATGGTGGGGAAAGAAACCGAGATGGAGAGAGTGGTGGCGGCGCATGGAGGAAGGAGGGAGGAGAGGCTAGGGTTTGAGGGGGATCAGGTGGTGCGGCTAAAAGGAGGGGAGGAGTGGTTGGGAGGAGGGGGCTCCATGGCGTCACGCCATGTGCGTCTCCTCTGACTGCCCGTACGAAGGAGATGGAAAGGAGGGGAAGATAGGCCAGGTAAGTGGGCTTCGGCCCAGGTTCTTGTTTTTCTTCTGTTTTTATTCTTTTTCTTTTTAATTATTTTCTGTTTTTTGTATTTTTAAAACAAATCAGAAAAGAAACATAATAAAAACTTTTGAACAATTTTTGATAGTTTCAAATTAGTCATATTAATTACTGGTTTGATTATTTATAAATAATTTAAAACTTTATTTGAATTTATTTGAAGAGGCATTTGAATTTAAAATAAGAACTTAAATTTGGAATTTGAATTTGAAGCAACATATTTAATTAATAGCAAACACACATGGAGTGATGACAAATCCAAATGATGCATGATGATGTCATGTTGATGCAAAAAGAAAAACAAACAAAACTAAAATGGGATAAATCCCAGGGCGTTACAATCGACACCACTAACAAGGGATCGCGTCCCGCGATCCACGTCGAGACCACAAGAAGAGAGGGGTAACTATCGAGTCTTCAGGCTCCGTGAAGAACTTCTCGACACCACTAACAAGGGATTGTTGCTCCACCTCGAAATTCTCGACACCACTAACAAGAGGTTCTGACTCCACTTTGAACTTCTCGACACCACTAACAAAAGGAGTTGCTCCGTCGATGCTGATTTCCGAAGATCGAACCTAATAGGATAAAAGGCAAGAAATCGTCCACCCACACGTAGGATCCTAAAACTTTGAAAGTTGGATAAGAGAGGAGACTCTAAATCAAATAAGGTAAGAGGAGAAATATAATAGAGGTAAGGAAAAAAGAATCCTATTGAGATATTTTTCAAAAATAATTTAAGTCAAATATTTTCGACACTCTAGAAACAACGACCGTTAGCGAAGTTATCCTACAGGGTTTTGCGGACCCGCTGCTTCGATAACCAATCGTATCGAAACAACAAGGAGATCTAAACCAAGGCTCTGATACCACTTTGTGACGCCCGAAAATCGGTACTATGTAGATTTAAGCGATCCCGCCGAAATCCGCATAATAACGATTTTAGGTCGCCCACCAGACATAATGTGCACGCCGAAACATGCGCATTATGTGGGTGGAATTGTGATAACATTACAACAGTTCCAATACGTCCACAAATACAACAATGATATAATTACAACAGCGACTCGAACGAGTCAAGATACAAATGATACAATACAAAGATTCAAATGATAGCGGAAGCACAATAGTATCCGACTACGGATAAGAGGCAAATTGGACTAAGAGTCCTGAAGATAAGCGATGGCGCCATATCCCTGCTTAGCCAAGCCGGAGGGATTCCTAAGCTAACGTCGTAAGACTTCAGACCTGTTAACTGCACATAAAGCACATCCCAAAAGAGGGTCAGGGCACTCCCTGGCAAGCAAAACCGACTTGCCTACTTTCTACACCATCTCCCAAAATATAGGGGAGGTGGAATTAGCGGCAGCAACACTAGCAACCTAAAGAGACACGCTACAACTTCCGTCTAATTAGAGAGGGATAAGAGAGCGCATAAGATAAACATCTACAACTAACACCAATCATAACCCATTCTCGGATTAACCCCCTCAACCAAGTATGAGGAAGCAATTCAGGAAAACTCACACGTTATCAGTTTAGTTACCATTTATTGTGAAAGTAATTCTATATTACTAGTCAGGTTAAATAACAATGAATAGGTGTAAGTTGTCTATGATCTTATTAGCCAGCATCATCACCAAGTCGTCCATAACCGTGGACACGGCTCATCGATAAGATTATACCCTGCAGGGGTGCACTATTGGACCCGTACTCGTTCGATCAACCCCAAAAGCAAAGCCAGAAGGTAGGGCATCTCAACACGGCAAATGTCTTCTCTACAACCCATCCAGGGAACCGCATGATTGTGTGCACGGCTAATCAGGTCCAGTGCCTGCGGGATCGACCTTCATAGTACTCTAAGAACTTGCCACCCTATATGAGAATCGACTACTCCATTATCATGAAATCGTTAGGTAACCATATGCATCCATCAAATGGAAAGCCCGAACTACTTGCGGCGCCCTGGATAAGAAGCGGATTGGATCGAAGCCGCGGGGGGCTCCATAGGGCCTCCCACAAGCGGTTAGTGCGCTCAAAATTGGATCCGAGAACAAGAACTGAGTTCCTAGGTCGACACTTAGCAGAACAAAGCACCTTGCAAGGCCTTCCGCCGGTGCCTTATCTTTTAATTATAATACCCCAATATAAGACAACATTTTATTACGATAGAATAACCTATCATGCTAAGCAGGTGAAATTAAATAAGACATATAGACGACTCGCACAAACAACTCTAAGCATGCGCTATGACTCGCAAGGCCAACAAATAAACATGCAACAGGTATTAGGATGTGGGGATAAAGCTGTATGGGCTGCAGGATAAACGTGTGATGGGATCGCGATGAAGAATCGAATACTAGGATACCAGAGATCAACGGCAGGAATGAAAGACAATGTATAGGTAAACAAGCAAACTTTGCTTGCCTGGCATCCCGCATGGAAGCAGATCTTGTCGTTGCTCACACATCTCAACGTCTTATCCGCGAAGAAGCAACAAACACTGGAAAGCGTGAAAGATGCATTTTACAACTACGGCAAAAGATTCAGCATGATCATACGAGAATGATGCATGGCATGGCAAGATGCAATACAATGCAGGTAATCCAAATTAAGCGGGAAAACAACCCCGACAATTAATATTTTGTTGCAAGTTATTTCTTTACCAGCAATATTAAATGTTGGTTAACATGGCAACACATGGCATGGGTGATCTAATTAAATTAAATGGAGAAGGGCATTATATATTTATTACCCCACACATTCCATATTATTTATTTAGTTGTGATTAACAAATTACACTAAGTAATTAAAAATAACAGATGCAAAATGGCATACATATGGCATATTAATATTCATTGCATTTTTCTGATATAAAAACATATAAAGATTATTTGATTTCAAATTATA
Source organism: Poa annua (assembly GCA_026929855.1). Classification (NCBI taxonomy): domain Eukaryota; kingdom Viridiplantae; phylum Streptophyta; class Magnoliopsida; order Poales; family Poaceae; genus Poa; species Poa annua. The sequence goes on from CM049428.1 coordinate 11,329,795, forward strand.
GATTAAAAGTTATAAGCAAAACAAGTTCAGGGGGTGTTTTGTAAATGTCAGGGACTTGTTTGTGATAGAAACAAAGTTTCTGGGGGCTTAGGTGTGAAAAACAGAGAGCAGGGGGCTCCGGGCAAAAGTTCTAGGGGCATTGGTCACTGACGGGTGGGACCTCATGTCAATGGCTGAAGCGAAGGGGGAAAAATGGGCATTTAATCCGCGCGCCCGAGCTGGAAAGCGTGAAAGATGCATTTTACAACTACGGCAAAAGATTCATCATGATCATACGAGAATGATGCATGGCATGGCAAGATGCAATACAATGCAGGTAATCCAAATTAAGCGGGAAAACAACCCCAGCAATTAATATTTAGGTGCAAGTTATTTATTTACCAACAATATTAAATGTTGGTTAACATGGCAACACATGGCATGGGTGATCTAATTAAATTAAATGGAGAAGGGCATTATATATTTATTACCCCACACATTCCATATTATTTATTTAATTGTGATTAACAAATTACACTAAGTAATTTAAAATAACATATGCAAAATGGCATACATATGGCATATTAATATTCATTGCATTTTTTTGATATAAAAACATATAAAGATTATTTGATTTGGAATTATAGATTAAAAGTTATTAGCAAAAGAAGTTCAGGGGGTGTTCTGTAAATGTCAGGGACTTGTTTGTGATAGAAACAAAGTTTCTGGGGGCTTAGGTGTGAAAAACAGAGAGCAGGGGGCTCCGGGCAAAAGTTCTAGGGGCATTGGTCACTGACGGGTGGGACCTCATGTCAGTGGCTGAAGTGAAGGGGGAAAAATGGGCATTTAATCCGCGCGCCAGAGGGGACTCGAACCCGCGATCTCCCGCATTTGAGGGATGGCTGAGCTAGCCACCGGACCGGAAGTGTGCTGGTGTCTGAATGGAGTACGGACCGGACATGAGGCAGCGAAACACGAGTTAACTGAATTTTAACAGCAATCAGATATGCACTCCGTCAGGTTTCTTCAGAGGAACAAAACAGAAGGAAAATAAAAGGCTCGTTGCGGGGATTCGAGCTATCGTCTCACAGGAGAAAGCAGAGGGGCGCAACCACAGGACTACGCCTCCGTTGTTGTTTGAATTGGACACCGGAAGAAGATGAAGCCTCGCAGACGCGTTAACTGAATTTCATCAGCCAAAAATTTCAGAAACATAACGGGATGGGATGACGATCTGCAGCAATCGCTGCGGTGTCCCTGTGTGTCCGGGGGCGAGGTGCAGGGGGTTGTTGGGGTGTTGGATGCGTGCGTGTGCAGGGGGAAAGGAGCAGTGGAGGAGGCGACGTACAGGGGCGGAGAAAAACAGGGGCGAGTTTCTCGGTTCGTCCATGGCGGACCGGAGATGGACGTGGATGGTTTCGTCGGTTGCCGCACGGATCCGAGAAGGGGAGAGGGGGAACCGAGAGAGGAGCTCACCGGGGGGAGGATGGTGTAGTCGTTCCGGCTCGGGGACGAGTGGTGGCGGCGAATTCCGGCGGCGGGCCTCGCCGGTGCCGAGGACGACGGGGACGAGGCCGACGCGCTGAACACGTTCCTGCTCGATTCGTTCGGGGAGGAGGACTAGGACGTCGAGGTGCTGCTTCGGGTGTTGAAGAAGTCCCTTCGTCGTCAACTTAGACGCTCCGCGTCGGCGAGGTCCTCCGGTGGGGAAAAATGGTGGGGAAAGAAACCGAGGTGGAGAGAGTGGCGGCGGCGCATCGAGGAAGGAGGGAGGAGAGGCTAGGGTTTGAGGGGGATCAGGTGGTGCGGCTAAAAGGAGGGAGGAGTGGTTGGGAGGAGGGGGCTCCATGGCGTCACGCCATGTGCGTCTCCTCTGACTGCCCGTACGAAGGAGATGGAAAGGAGGGGAAGATAGGCCAGGTAAGTGGGCTTCGGCCCAGGTTCTTGTTTTTCTTCTGTTTTTATTCTTTTTCTTTTTAATTCTTTTCTGTTTTTTGTATTTTTAAAACAAATCAGAAAAGAAACATAATAAAAACTTTTGTACAATTTTGGAATGTTTCAAATTAGTCATATTAATTACTGGTTTGATTATTTATAAATAATTTAAAACTTTATTTGAATTTATTTCAAGAGGCATTTGAATTTAAAATAAGAACTTAAATTTGGAATTTGAATTTGAAGCAACACATTTAATTAAAAGCAAACACACATGGAGTGATGACAAATGCAAATGATGCATGATGATGTCATGTTGATGCAAAAAGAAAAACAAACAAAACTAAAATGGGATAAATCCTGGGGCGTTACAAATTCTAATTTGCACATTTGAGATATGCGATATCACATGAGATCCTCACCCTTCTCATTTGAATGTATGTAGACCTTGTTTTTCAATATGAGTCGTTAGAATATGACATAATAAGACTATGTGTGTCGGTTTTTAAAATTTTCGTTTTTTGTTGAATTTATCATGGTTATTTCAAATTCGGTCAAAACTAAGTTTGAACAACATTTAAACAAGTTTAAAACATGAAAATAAAAAACAAAGCATGGGTCCTTCTTAGTCACTCCAAAATGAAGCTTTTGTGAGGTTTTTGAAAACTTCATTTGCAATTCCAAAACCATTTCTCTCCAACACCTTAGACCTCATTGTTTGAGTTATGCAATATCACATGATCTCCATGCCCTTCTCCTTTTGAATGTATGCACATCATGTTTTTCAACTTGAGTCGTTAGTATATGACATAATACGACTATGTGCGCAGGATTTTCTTTTTTTTGACATTTGTTTGAATATTTGAAGCTCATTTCAAATGTCGATCAAACTATAGTCGTCCAATTTCCTCTAAAGGGACTCTACAGGCGATCCGCGAGAAACTCGTTCTGCGATCTGATTGGACGCGTGTGTTGGACAAGGGTTGTACACCCGCTGACGAGTGAAACCAACGGGAATTTTGGCTTGCCCACCCCCATTTGCTTCAATGACACCAAATGGGTATTTTGGCGCACCAAATACGGATTTTGGCTGTTACCTGTGTAACCAGATGAGTACTTTGGCAAACCAAATGGGGATAGCGATGAGCTTTCTCAAATCTAGCTTGAATCCATATAAATTTTCAACTGAGCTTGGACTCGCTGAAAAATGTGTTTCAAATGAGCTCCAAAGGTAGGGTAAACGGCCTCATTTCTTAGAAAAAATGGTGGAGTCGCCGCAAAAATGTGTTTCAAATGAGCTCCAAAGGTAGGATAAACAACCTCATTTCTAAGCAAACAATGGTGGAGTCGCCGCAAAAATGTGTTTTAAATGAGCTCCAAAGGTAGGGTAAACGGCCTCATTTCTAAGTAAAAAATGGTGGAGTCGCCGCAAAAATGTGTTTCAAATGAGCTCCAAAGGTAGGGTAAACGAACTCATTTCTAAGAAAAAATGGTGGACTCGCCACAAAAATTTGTTTCAAATAAGCTCCAAAGGTAGGGTAAACGACCTCATTTCTAAGCAAAAATAGTGGACTCGCCGAAAAATTTGCAAACTGAAGTGCATTTACACACACAATTGGAAACGTCAAGCACAAGACCAGTCCTCTTAATAAAGCAACTAATAACTAAAATGGACTACCACTCATCCTCGTCATCGGAAACTCCACCGTCTGGGCCTTGCCCTTGCCTTTGCCCTTGCCCTTGGCATCGACATCTTCTGAGGCGTTGTTGTTCGACGCCGACCACATGTCCTCCTTCTTCCCCAGGCTCTCTGAGTAGATCTTGAGCCATTGCTGCTCAACGGCGGAATGCTTGGCAAGTTCCATGGCTTTCTGGTTGGCCATGTCCCAGGCCATACCCGGGTCCAGCACCTCCGTGACCTCCTCCTTCCAGGCCATGGTCCAGTGCATACCCTGGTTGTCCTCGTCGGACAGATCGATGAAGGGAATGGGATCGGGAGCAATGGCCCTACCCCTGCCCCTTGGACTTGGAGACTCCATGTCCCATGTTGCTTCCCTCGCTCGCCTCCTGCTCAAACTTGGAGGAGTACACGCACGCCCACGCCCACTCCCCATGCCGCTTCCCTCGCTCGCCTCAAGAAACCAAGGATAGGGAACGTGGCGGCGGCGGCGGTTCGAGCTGGGAGTGGAGCTTCCATCATCACGAGCCATGGAAAGATAAGGGACTGGGCGAAGGTGTCTAGTAGAGGAAGAGGGGATTTGTGAGAGCAACGGGCAAGGAGATGGCTCCTTTTAATGCCATTTGCGGTCTGGACGGCGTCGCGGTCTAGACGGCTGTAATGGCGACCAGACATTAATTCGGCTCAAGACTGCTCAGCTTGGAGTAGGACATAGTAGGCAAGAGAGACGCAAGGACAGCGGAGCAGATGCTCGTCCGGGCCGGCAGTGTAGGCGGAGAGGCAGCTTTTTGCCAGCCAGGGGGCACGCCATTGAAGGCGCGGCAAGCACAGGCATGGACGCGCACGTTCGGCTCCATTCATGCTTTCCGCCGCCGTTGGCCCCACTTGCATGCATGCTCTAAGGTCAAAGGGACGACCCCACTAGCCGACCCCACGAAATTCCAACCGAGCCGTGCCAGGCCGAACCCACCAAGCCGATCCCACCGGTTAAAGTAGGTTGACCACAGGGAAACGAGCGTTTGACTGATATGCGAGCAAACCAGGGCACATACCAGAGAAACAACGCGGGTATGACATAGATAGATAAAACTCAGAGAAACATGGCACATAACCAATTAACCCTTACTAAAAAGATTTTCCTCCACACATTTTACATACTAGATGAGAAATAAACAAGTAAACTTTAAATTAGGATTTATGGTACTACGTGCCAAAGTTTGCCAAATCCCCCTAACCAAATTTGAGACATGAAACTCAAATGTCGAAACAAAAAAAAGCAGGTGAGTATTAAATTTAAAACAATATACTATACAGCAGAAATCAATGGGAATCACATTCCCAACACATAAGAACACCCAAAAATGCAGAGGAAAAACTGGAAATAAATCTGGGTTAATATACTAAAAGATATGACTCGTCTCCCTTTTATGGTTATTTCCCTTTTGTAATACAATCACCCTTACGTTTTAAATGTGGTGATGTTTATAAACTGGGACTATCTAATTTAAAATACCAAGTGACTTTAAGGCCACTTACATGTGAAACCCACATCTTTGCTGAACTACAGTCCATAAACATTCTAAAGTATGACTGTGAAACAAGATGTTTTGTGCCTACAATACCCTATTTGAAAGTTTAGTTGCTCCATAGGTTCACCATATTTTTTTATGGAATTATGATTCTAAGTTCTAACAAAGCAATAATGCCAACTCAGAGATATCAGGAAAACAAGGCAACAAAGGAAGGCCATTTACAAATCCAAAGAATTCCCAAGCTGATATGACGAGAAGTAAAACCTAAGAGAGCGATCTCTATATCGGATCGCGGTGACTCGAAAGAGATGGTCGTCGCTCCTTGCTTCTCACTCCTCATATCGATGTCCCTCTCGCACGGTCTCTTAGTGTAACATCCCAATATTTTGGAAAGTTTAAAAATCACTAAAATTTAAAACTTTTGTTTTTATTAAATTAAAAAGCATAAGAAAAACCAACTATGAAAGACTTCAAACATATTGAAGAGTTTAATATTTCAAAAATCTCAGTTTATCATTTTTTTCTTTCAAAAGTTGTTTCAAGTTAAAACATTTTATTTTCCAAAGTAATTCTTAAACCTCAAGTTATAATTTGACAAATGAACTACCAACTCCAAACCATTTTCATGTAGTAAAAGGTTTCTTTTTAAGTATTTGATTTCAACCACTTAACCATATTTATCCACAAATCCATAAATTCAAAACTATTTAAAAATGGTATAATTGCAAAATGGTTTTCATTCTTTAACCTAAGTTCAAAATATAGTATTGGAAATTATAAGCCTATAGTTTATAACCTTAAAACTTCATAGATTTCATAACTAATGATTTATTCAAATAAGCATTTGAATAACTTAAATTACTTTACCAATTTGCAATACATAAAATGATTTCATGAATATATTCAAAATAAGCAATGAATTAAATCTAGAACATCCTTCAAAGATATGTTATGAAGTTTTCAAATGATTTATCATATTATGAAACTTAATGGTGCACAAAATAGTTTGAAATAAAAATGAATACTCTATATTTCCATTTCCTTAAAATTATCTATATTTAGTTATTCCACTATTATACCAAAATAAAGATGAATGGTTAAAACAAATGAGTTTAAAGAACTTAAGTTCAAACATATTTGAATATGGGTATTTTACAAATTGTATTTAGTCAGAAGAAAATTTAATTAAGCTATGATTTCAAATTTGATATTAAGGGTGTGTTTGGGACGGCTCTACTCCACCTAACTCCACTCCACGTCTAAACTCTACTCCATCGGAGAAGCTTCAGAGCAGGAAAAATCGTTTGGCTCACTAATTAGATTCAGATTCGGATTTGACTGTCCTCTTATTTTGCTTTCTCATTTTTCTTTGTCCTATCAGTAGGAAACGATAGTCATCCTATACGCTCGCGCTGGACATAGAGCAGCCACCTTCTGGACCTGATTCAGCTCGTGCAAGTCGCCTGGACTGAGAGCTCGCCCTCTCTACTCAGCTGCGACCTCAGACGCAGCCGGGAAGGGGCGCTCACAGGCCCAGCTTGCCCACCGGACAGCAGCAGCGCCTGCACCTTTGGGGCGACCTGTTCGGCTACTCGGCTTCGTGGCTGGATGAAGACAAATAGGAGCCAAGCTCTAGGCGGCGGCGTTCAAGCAGAGTACCAAGAGGCGGGCGTGGAGGCCATGAACGATTCATGCTTCAGGCTAGCGTGGAGGTCTGGACGAGATCTGGTTCGTGCTTTAGGCCGGCTTGGAGGCCATGGACGAATTCCTGCTTCAGGCTAGCGTGGAGGTCTTCGCTTGGGAATTGGGATGCAGCTGCAGGAAAACTGTCACGGCGGCCGGGCGGTGGTCCACACGCTTGTCGGCCAGAATGTTGAGAAGAAGCGGGAAGCAGGGAAAAGCCTTGCTGGCTAGTGGATGGAGAGGATACGGACGGACGACAACAGGGGAGACGAGAAGATTATTTCGCCGGTCGCCGGCGTGGTTCAGAGTTTTGACTCAGAGATTAGTGGCGGCGGCACGCCCTAGTCTGCTGCCGACTGCCGTCGTGGAGGCCTCGATTGGAGATTATAACGTGAGGAAAGAGAAAACGATTCGCCCTGGGCAACTAATCGGTAGCAACTGCGGGTAATTTAACTCAAACTCCATGGGCTGATAAGTTTTATGGGGGTTGCCCAATCTGGAGTGGAGCAGCCGAAGCACCTATTCCCTCGCTTCGATAAATTGAACGTGCCAGCGCCTCGGCTCCACTCCGGCTGGATGGCGGAGTTAAGCGTTTGGGGCTGCTTCACCTGCTCCAGCCGTAGTTTGGTGGAGTGGAGCCGTCCCAAACACAGCCTAAGTGTCAAATTTGTATTAAACCAATATTTCAAAACCATTAAATTTAAAAAAGTTTTCAAAACATGCCCACTAATGTTTTAAAGCATAGATATGAATATTACAAATTTTTAGAAATTGATTTGACTTCATTTGGAGTTATAAATCAAAAGTTATAAAAGAAAAAGAAAATCAGAAAAGAAAAATAGAAAAATACCTCACATGGGGGACCCACCTGTCAGACGACTTTCTTCAACCTCCAGCCCAAAAATCGCGCCCGAAACACCGGCGATTTCCTTCTTCAATCCGCGCGATTTCGGCACCAAATCAACGCGAGTCCGTGCTATATAACCCCCACGCCTCCCCCCTCTCTTTTCTCCGAAGAACCCTAGCCCGAGTGCCCCCAGGCTGTCCACAATCACCGCCACCGTTCATCCATTTCCGCCGCCGTCCTCTGCTTATTCCGGTGAGTGCCGAGCTCTTCGGTCCCTCCCTCGTCTCTCTCTCTCAGTTCCCTTTGGCCGTGCGCTTCTTTTTGATGTCCTCGTTCGCTTCTTCTCGCAGCAAATTATCGCGCCCGTGCACGACCGAAGCGAGTCACCGCCGTGCGCAACTCCGGCGAGGATTTGGAGGAGCACGCCGAGCACTGCCACCATCTCCGCCCCGACCTCCTGCACGCCCTGGTGAGTACCGTTCATCCTGGGACACCGTAGGGCGCATAGAACGCCGCAATGCCGCCGTCGGCATTGTCTCCGGCGAGGTCGTCCGGCGAGTAGCGCCGCTCGATCTATGTCAACGCACCAGATCCGTCTGATCCTCCATCTACGGCCCAGAATAGATCCTACTAACCGAAGCGGTACGGTTTGATTCTCGCCGTCAGATCTGGATCTAACGATCCAGATCGACTGGAGCCGAGACGAGCCGAGCCGCGGCTCAGACTAAGCCGAGCCTAGCCGAGCCGAGTCCAGCCAATCACCGCCCGCCACGTGGCCAGACTTTTTCTCTTTTTTTCGAATAGAATTAAATTGTCTGTTTTGCAGAAAAGCCCCTGCCACTTAGATTTATCATAACTTTTTAACCCTTGACCCAAGTTGGACAAATTTTATATCAAATTAAAGCCCTCGACAAGTAGAATCTGCTATAACCTTTAAATTTAAAATTTGACTAGTATAAATAGATTCAATTTTCAAACTAGGAGTTTGAGCATTTTTGACTTAGTTTTAAATTCATAAGTCCAAAATTTCCAAATAAAATATTTTTGGAAAGCTTAAGATTAGAAGAATAATGATCCACTATTTTAATTAAAGTTTGAATAATTTAAAATGAATTTAAAAATCAGAAACTTATTTTGGTTAACTTGGGCATAGTGTAAATATATATTAATATATTTAAATTATTTCCATTGCACAAATGTCATAAAAAAACTGTCCTTGTTCAGAGAAACTCAAATCCATGTTTACCAAATTATTACATAACATTAATATGTAAGTGGTGTTTAAAAACCTTTTTAATGATGTTAGTATATTTATAGGTGTTTATAAATGTTATTGTTTATTTAAATGCTAATAAAAATGTGATTTAAAACTTTATGCTAGTGCAAATAACTAAGTTATTTCTTCATACTATGAACATTTAACTTGGGAAATTAAAATGTTTACGTATGATAAAATTAAGAAATCCTTGAATGTAAACTGTGTTGAAACCATCATGACCTTTCTTTTATGTAAACTTTTAAAGACCAATTCATTAGGATCTTTTGATCACCCTTTCAATCCTTTCAAAATAAAAATGTCCAATTTGACTTCAGACCATACCCTGGACCAAAATGACAATACTCTAACCGCAATCACATTAATTCTTTTTTCATATTGAATTATGTGACACCCTTGACCAAATCCACTTCTAAGCCTTATTACGTTGGTTTGATAATTTAAATGATATATGCTTGTTGGATTGCTTGTTTATTGCACTTTACTGTATAGTTTGAATCGGGGAGCAACGTTTGACTTGGACAAGAGTGTGTGAGAAACGACAAATTTCCAAAGGCAAGTGACTTCATAAAATACCCACTATTTTTATTCTATTGCATTACTAGTATTTTTAAGTAGTATTTGTAAGTAGTATGCATGATAGGTTTTTGTGAGAATTGTAGTATGCTGTGCAAACCTATTAGTTTACCCTTTAGAAATTCCTGTTAGAAACCTATTATAATTTAGTGGAAGTACATGCTACAAAAATAATTGTTTTATGGTAGATGTGATAAGTTAAAATTCCACTTATTAATTAACCGCCTGGGTGGATTGGTTCGATAGAGGAGGTTTCAAGTTGAGTGGCTACTCAGGGGCCAGTTCGGCGGCGGCCTGAGTTTGCTCACTTGTGGAAGGCCACCCAGGGCTATGAGATTTAAGTTTACACTGAGTTTAGTTGCTTATCGTGCAACCATTGGTCAATATGGGCTCTGTCTTGATGGAGTAAGTTGATGTCGACCTGGGTCAAGAGATTGATGGTGGTAGGGGTTATAGGATAGTGGTAATATCTTAGTATGATCATGGGAAAGCAACTTTTGAAAAGTCTCGTCTTGATATTCTCCTTTTCCTTCTCACTAAATGAGTGTAGAGGATAGTTTGGGTTGATTGAGTCTAATGGTGAAAGTGCACACACTCTCGAGAGTTAAAACCTAAGATCTTAGCTGCGTCCCCGGCATCGGACAATTGGAGTGACTACACAAGGTTGTCTTCTAAAAATCTCTTCATTCCAATTTCTTAATAAAACTTTGATGGGTGAACATGGGTAGAAGACACGGATTCGTCCGGGATGTCTCATAAAGAGAAGTTATTGATCTAAAAAATTGTTTATCAAAAGTAGGAGAAAACTAGCTTTGCGCAATAGCCTTGAGCTCCACCAGCCAAATAAGCATATAGATATAGCTTAGTAGAATATTAGTAATTAAAGTCACTTGCCACCACAATTCAATTGTGTTGACCCTTCATAGCTGGGCTGCAACTGAACCTTGCAGATTGTTCGGATGACGAGTAAGGGGGTTGTCTTCGAGCTGCAACCAACATGATTGCCAGTGGCTTCATGGAGATGATGTAGCTCCATGTTATCCTTAGTTTTGCATATGAACTCTGAAATAATTTGTGAACTATTTATTTATTTAGCTAGCGTTTCAGCTAGGCAAAGTTGTAAGGAATATTGTTTTTGGATCATTCGTTCTCGGCTGTAATAATTTTGACATTATACTGTGATATTACATCTTATTGGAGAATGCGAGACTTATTTGATCCAAGTCTTTCGCACTATTCATACGCACCATTGCTTTCCTAAGCAAGGGTGCTACAGATGGTATCAGGGCACGAATGTTGCCTGTAGACTCGAAACCCCTAGGATTGGACAGAGACCAAAAGTTAAACATTTTAAAATACTAGATTTCAAATTTGAGAAATCTTTAAAGTTACTTTTCTATTTTTACATTAATTTTCTTATCTTGTATCTTTTACTTTTTCACTTTAATTCTAATATTCTTACCCCTTCAAAATTTTAGATGGGAGATTACACTGAGACCGCGTATGCTGGTGTTTTGTCGGAGTTCATCTTTGGAAGGCAGCTGTCCATGTTGCCAAGTCAATTAAAGCTTCCACCGCCTTATTTCCGAGGAAGGAAGGAGGAGACCGACATACCGAATGTGATGTGCTGGGAAATCCGCACAATTATGACCCCAGATTCCACGATGACAGACTTTGAGCCCGTGGACTATGTAACCTACTACCCAGAGTGGATTGAAGGAGTGAACATAGCAATGGTGGACTTAATGGCCCGTCTGTGTTACAAATATCGCAACAATCTACCACGCCTTTGGGAAGAGATATGCACATGGCGACTCGTTGGCTCACACGGGAAATCGCTTGGATCTGCCCATCGTCAACAAAATGTTTGAAGACTTAGATTTTATCATCAACTACCTGACCAGGAAGGTTCAACAAGCTTATGACATCGCAGATCATGCCCGGGCCGTCATACACGCACAAACCCAAGAACTCCAGACTTCTGAAATCCTTATTGGCCATATGGAGGAACACATCCATGACCTACAGTTGCAGAACCTTGACAAAGATGAGCAGAACGCCGCGCTCCAGGCACAACTCAACCCACCTCCACCACCACCGCCGGTAGCTGAAGAAGGAGGTGACAAAGGCACTGGAGATGAGGTTGTACCCGCAGCTGTAAAGGAGGAAGAACAGGAGGAAGAAGACCCCGAAGAGGTGCTTTTTGAAGAGTCAAGTGAGGAAGAAGTCACACTTGTGGTGAATAACCGTGCTATGAAGCGCAAGCATGAGACCAAAGAAGAATAGGTGAAGCAACTCAAGCAACGTTAGAGGGACCACCATTTAACTTATTTAGATTATCGTATCAATTTAGTGCATTGACCTATAAAAATGTGATATGGCAGTACCATCGTGTTTATTTTGGAACCTAAATCGTTTTCAGATTTGAGAATTATAACTTCGAGTCTCAGGATGATTAAAATCGAGTTGTTTTGAACCTTGAGCCGTGAATGCGTTTGATTGCTTGATGTGTTGTTTTGTATGACTTGAAATTATTTTTAGGGTGGTAGTCACCCAGATGCTATAAACCTGTCTATCCAAACCCAAGTAATCTTTCTAGCATTGTCGAATCTCGGGGACGAGATTCCTTTTAAGGGTGGTAGTTTGTAACATCCCAATATTTTGGAATGTTTAAAAATCACTAAAATTTAAAACTTTTGTTTTTATTAAATTAAAATATTAAAAAGCATAAGAAAAACCAACTATGAAAGATTTCAAACATATTGAAAGAGTTTAATATTTCAAAAATCTCAGTTTATCATTTTTTCTTTCAAAAGTTGTTTCAAGTTAAAACATTTTATTTTCCATAGTAATTCTTAAACCTCAAGTTATAATTTGACAAATGAACTACCAACTCCAAACCATTTTCATGTAGTAAAAGGTTTCTTTTTAAGTATTTGATTTCAACTACTTAACCATATTTATCCACAAATCCATAAATTCAAAACTATTTAAAAATGGTATAATTGCAAAATGGTTTTCATTCTGTTACCTGAGTTCAAAATATAGTATTGGAAATTATAAGCCTATAGTTTATAACCTTAAAACTTCATAGATTTTATAACTAATGATTTATTCAAATAAGCATTTCAATATCTTAAATGATTTTACCAATTTGCAATACGTAAAATGATTTCATGAATATATTCAAAATAAGCAATGAATTAAATATAGAACATCCTTCAAAGATATGTTATGAAGTTTTCAAATGATTTATCATATTATGAAACTTAATGGTGCACAAAATAATTTGAAATAAAAATGAATACTCTATAATTTCCTTTTCCTTAAAATTATCTATATTTAGTTATTCCACTATTATACCAAAATAAAGATGAATGGTTAAAACAAATGAGTTTAAATACCTTAAGTTCAAACATATTTGAATATGGGTATTTTACAAATTTTATTTAGCCAAAAGAAAATGTAATTAAGCTATGATTTCAAATTTGATATTAAGTGTCAAATTTGTATTAAACCAATATTTCAAAATCATTAATTTTAAAAAAGTTTTCAAAACACGCCCACTAATGTTTTAAAGCATAGATATGAATATTAGAAATTTTTAGAAATTGATTTGACTTCATTTGGAGTTATAAATCAAAAGTTATAAGAGAAATAGAAAATCAGAAAAGAAAAATAGAAAAATACCTGACATGGGGGACCCACCTGTCAGACGACCGTCTTCAACCTCCAGCCCATAAATCGTGCCCGAAACGCCGGCGAATTCCTTCTTCAATCCGCGCAATTTCGGCACCAAATCAACGCGAGTCCGTGCTATATAACCCCCACGCCTCCCCCCTCTCTTTTTCCCGAAGAACGCTAGCCCGAGCGCCCCCAGGCTGTCCACAATCACCGCCGCCGTTCATCCATTTCCGCCGCCGTCCTCTGCTTATTCCGGTGAGTACCGAGCTCCTCGGTCCCTCCCTCGTCTCTCTCTCGGTTCCCGTAGCCGTGCACTTCTTTGTGATGTCCTCGTTCGCTTCTTCTCGCAACAAATCATCGCGCCCGTGCACGACCGAAGTGAGCCGCCGCCGTGCGCAACTCCGGCGAGGATTTGGAGGAGCACCGGAGCACGCCGAGCACGGCCACCTCGCCACCATCTCCGCTGCGACCTCCCGCACGCCCTGGTGAGTACCATTCATCTTGGGACACCGTAGGGCGCGTAGAACGCCGCGATGCCGCCGTCGGCATTGTCTCCGGCGAGGTCCTCCGGCGAGTAGCGCCGCTCGATCTGTGTCAACGCACCAGATCCGTCCGATCCTCCATCTACGGCCCAGATTAGATCCTACTAACCGAAGCGGTACGGTTTGATTATGGCCGTCAGATCTGGATCTGACGATCCAGATCGACTGGAGCCGAGCTGAGCCGAGCCGCAGCTCAGACTAAGCCGAGCCTAGCCGAGCCAATCACAGCCCGCCACGTGGCAAGCCTTTTTCTATTTTATTTCCAAATTGAATTAAATTGTCTGTTTTGCAGAAAAGCCCGTGCCACTTAGATTTATCATAACTTTTTAACCCTTGACCCAAATTGGAAAAAAATATATATCAAATTAAAGCCCTCGACAAGTAGAATATGCTGGAACTTGAAAATTTCAAATTTGACTAGTCTAAATAGATTCAATTTTCAAACTAGGAGTTTGAGCATTTTTGACTTAGTTTTAAATTCATAAGTCCAAAATTTTCAAATAAAATATTTTTGGAAAGCTTAAGATTAGAAGAATAATGATCCACTATTTAATTAAAGTTTGAATAATTTAAAATGAATTTAAAAATCAGAAACTTATTTTGATTAACTTGGGCATAGTGTAAATATTTATTAATATATTTAAATTATTTTCTTTGCACAAATGTCATAAAAAAATTGTCCTTGTTCAGAGAAACTCAAATCCATGTTTACCAAATTATTACATAACATTAATATGTAAGTGGTGTTTAAAAACCATTTTAATGATGTTAGGACATTTATAGGTGTTTATAAATGTTATTGTTTATTTAGATGCTAATAAAAATGTGATTTAAAACTTTATGCTAGTGCAAATAACTAAGTTATTTCTTCATACTATGAACATTTAAATTGGGAAATTAAAATGTTTACGTATGATAAAATTAAGAAATCCTTGAATGTAAACTGTGTTGAAACCATCATGACCTTTCTTTTATGTAAACTTTTAAAGACCAATTCATTAGGATCTTTTGATCACCCTTTCAATCCTTTCAAAATACGGGCTCTGTCTTGACGGAGTAAGTTGATGTGGATCTGTGTTAAGAGATTGATGGTGGTAGGGGTGATAGGATGTGGTAATCTCTTAGTATGATCATGGGAAAGCAACTTCTGAAAAGTCTCGTCTTGATCTTCTCCTTTTCTTTCTCACTAAATGAGTGTAGAGGATAGTTTTGATTGATTGAGTCTAATGGTGAAAGTGCACACACACTAGAGAGTTAAAACCTAAGATCTTAGCCGTGTCCCCGGCATCGGACAATTGGAGTGACTACACAAGTCTGTCTTCTAAAAATCTCTTCATTCCAATTTCTAAATAAAAATTTGATGGGTGAACATCGGTAGAAGACACGGATTCGTCCGGGATGTCTCATAAAGAGGAGTTATTGATTTCAAAAATTGTTTATCAAAAGTAGGAGAAAACTAGCTTTGCGCAATAGCCTTAAGCTCCACCAGGCAAATAAGCATATAGATTTAGCTTAGTAGAACATTAGTAATTAAAGTCACTTGCCACCACAATTCAGTTATGCTGACCTTTTATAGTTAGGCTGCAACTAAACTTTGCAGATTGTTCGGATGACGAGTAAGGGGGTTGTCTTCGAGCTGCAACCAACATGATTGCCAGTGGCTTCATGGAGATGATGTAGCTCCATGTTATCCTTAGTTTTACGTATGAACACTGTATGAACACTGAAATAATTTGTAAACTATTTATTTATTTAGCTAACGTTTCAGCTATGCAAAGTTGTAAGGAATATTGTTTTTGGATCATTCGTTCTCGGTTGTAATAATTTTGACATTGTATTGTGATATTTCATCTTATTGGAGAATGCGAGAGTTATTTGATCCAAGTCTTCCGCACTATTCATACGCACCATTGCTTTCCTAAGCAAGGGTGCTACACTTAGGTTATCTGCTACAATGTAACAATTCACAATCATAATCAACAATATAGTATGAATATATCCACAACATAGTGTAAGGAAAATAGAGAGTCATACATCACAAACAACTGAACTTAGTACTGATCAAGCTATAATTAACTAACAACAGAAAACCAATTGAGTAACACAATAAGCTAAGCTACTGATGCACCCTTGTAGTACTGATTCAAGCCGTATCTAATTAGAAGTTATAACTAAAAAAATAAAGAATTCAAGTGCTATCAACATGGAGAAGATATATTAACAGTCCATCATCAAAGAATAACTGAACAGTATGAAAATTTTAGCCCCTAAAAAAATTTAGCAGGTTTCCTCTAGCAGAGTAGCAGGTTTTACGTCGCAAATAAATATACGTTGTTCTTCCATGTGCATGTTTCTAGTTCTATTCCATTGCATCAGTATATTAAAGATATACTTCCAAGCTAAATACTCCAAATTATTCTGGAGTACCATGCTTACACACACAATTTCAGTGCTAAATACTCCAAAAAGTATAAGCATATTAATACGTACAAGCCTACGTTTTGTTCTAACATTCAGTCATGATTAATTCCCATGAATGGATGGATCTTATATTAGATGCATGGAGCAGGACGTCCTCTCCACCGGGGTGGTCTTCCAAAAACTTGGTTACGTCGTACACCTTAAAAGCACCGAAGTGGAGAAGAAGAGAGAGTCAGATAAACAAGAAATATTAACAGTCCATCATCAAAGAATAACTGAACAATATGAAAATTTTAGCCCCTAAAAAAATTTAGCAGGTTTCTTCTAGCAGAGTAGCAGGTTTTACTTCACAAATAAATCCACTTTGTTCCATGTGCATGATTCTTGTTCTATTCCATTGCATCAGAATATTAAAGATATACTTCCAAGCTAAATACTCCAAATTATTCTGGAGTACCATGCTTACGTACACACACAATTTCAGTGCTAAATACTCCAAAAAGTATAAGCATATTAATACGTACAAGCCTACGTTTTGTTCTAATATTTAAATTGGAATTCAGTCCACACTAAATTACCAATTGAACAATGCACTCTATAGTCTACACTAAATTACTCTAGAACCAGATTACATGTAAGCACAATATTACATTCAGTCATGATTAATTCCCTTGAATGGATGGATCTTATATCAGCTGCATGGAGCAGGACGTCCTCTCCACCGGGGTGGTCTTCCAAGAACTTGGTCCCGTCGTACATCTTAAAAGCACCGAAGTGGAGAAGAAGAGAGAGTCAGATAAAGACTGAGTTCTTTTCGCAGGGCTGTTTTATTGTGGGAAATGGTCGACAAACACGCTTTTGGGAGGATACTTAGCTTGGGAAAAAACAATTGGCTATTCAATATCCTTCCCTGTTTAATATTGTTAGACACAAAAATGTGTTGGTAGCTCATGTGCTATCTAATAACCCTTTAAGCATTGAATTTTAGAGAACCTTAACGGATAACAAGTGGTTATCATGGTTGAGCCTTGTAGAGCGACTAATGCGAGTAACTCTTTCAAATGATGACGACCGCTTCAAATGAAACTTGACTACAAATGGAGTCTTTATGGTCAAATCAATGTATGCGGATATGATGCATGAAACTACACCTTTTTTACATAAGTACTTGTGGAAACTGAAAGTCCCTCTTAAGATAAAAATCTTTATGTGGTTCTTAAGACGGAAGGTCATCCTCACTAAGGATAATCTGATTAAAAGGAACTGGGAAAGGTGCAAAAAATGTGCTTTTTGTCCCATGAAGGAGTCCTTGGAGCACCTATTTATAACTTGTCCTTTTGTGAAGGACATTTGGCGATTATTTCACTTCACCTTCAATATCACTCCACCGACTAGTGTTACAAATATGTTTGGGCATTGGCTTAATGGAGTCGAGAAGCTACGTATTCGTATTGGTGTTTGTGCTTTTCTATGGGCTGTTTGGAACTGTCGTAACGATGTGGTGTTTAACAAGGTCAGAGATGCTCACTTTTTGCAGGTTGTTCAACGCGCTATCTACTGGATTGGTCTATGGTCTTTCCTCCTCCCGGTGGAGCAACAAGATACAATGGAGGCTGGATGTAACAGTATCTTGGCGGTCGTCCGAGCTATTTGCTGCGAACATGGGTGGCGACATACTAGAAGACTATGTCGGCCGAGTGAGGACTGGGGTGTGCAGAGCCCACTCTCCCCAGAACTCGCCTGCTGACAGATCAGACGAAACGACTAAGGACCAAGCCATCGTTTGGAGAGACCCTCGAGAGGCAACTCCCCTCGAGGGCCTGAAGAGGACCGCGCGCCTCAAGAGACTCCCCAGGCTATCTTCGCCTGGAGAGAAGTCAACGGGAATCTCTCCACAGGCCTCCGCGACCCTGTGGAGACACTTCGCGGCCAAGCAAGCGCTGCAGGGCGCATATGGCCTCTGCAGCGGCCGCAGAGTGACGCGGGCACTCCAATTGCCATTCTGATGATAAAGGAGTCAACAAAGTTGCGCCGCCTGCGCCAAGACAGTTGGGACTTTCCTCTCTGGTGATAAAGCGGCTGGACGGCGCAACGCTCCAAGAAGATCGTCATCGTGGGCTCCACCACGATCACTGCAACCCATGCGAGCCATTCTACGCGGTCTGCCGCCTGTCGACCACCGCGCCCAAATTTATCGCGGATGGACCGCGTCCATGGAGGTTTCAGCAGTGATGGACTCCAACTCCTCCGCGCCACTGCCGTGTGGGAGCCCACCTTGGACGCCCTACGCAAGGAAGACGTCTGTGACGCATATAAAAGGAGCAAGAGCTTCACCGTAGAAAGAGGCCGGCCAATTGCTTGCTAAACACTTGTAAACCTTAGCCCAGCAAGTAGGATAGCCATCGGCTGGAGGAGGAAGACAACCACTGTATCCCTCTCCAAGCACAAACTAACTCAAGAGAGCCCTCGGCAAGCTCAGTTGTACTGTAACCTCTGCAGTGCAATACAGACAAGCAGGAGTAGCGGTGTTAACTTCTCCTGAGGGCCATGAACCTGGGTACGGGCCGATGTCCATTGCTGTCGTGGGTGTTCCTCTCCAGTCCCGGCGAGCACCGTCGTCGTGCCTCTCGAGGGGACCTCCGTGTTCAATCCCCCTTTCGAACTACTCTTCAAGGTGTGACTACCCCTGTTCTGTGGGAGTTACTCTCCGACAGACTACAATTATTAGTCTCATGTTATTAGCTTTGTTCCGGTGATTGATTCATGTGGCCAGTTTAATTGATCCGTAACTTATAATAGTTGAACGATACTCTCTTGTTACTTTTTATTAATAAAAAATGGTTGTGTGCATCATCACGATGCAGAGGCCAGGGCTCCCTTTTCTAAAAAAAGGATAAACAGGAAACCAAGAAACCAAACCAGATCTTCTGAACAAGCTTCCCTGTCTCCGTGACCAACCTTGCCATGGATGACGACCCAGCAGTTCTTCCTGGATGTGTGGGGCGAGACATCTGACGGTGAGAAGAGCTGCTTCGTCTCGGTCAACTCCGCCATGGAATAGACCCCGCTGTCTTCAACCATTGTTCCATATATGATAAGGTCGCTTCAAACTTCTTTAAAATTTGGCTCTCTTAATTCGTTTATAGTCAATTTCGTGGACATGAAGATGATTCCTTAGAGGTATTGCGTTCGGTGCTTCAGGTCCACGATAGGAGTTGTGCAAGCTGTGGGTGTAACTGTGTAAGCAAGAGCATGAGTAGTCCTCACGTAGGCATCTCAATATGTGTCCACAAGCTCTTATTTCAGGTAAGAGGAATCATATATACTTTCAGTCAAGGCGAGTGTTTGTTTGCCTACATTCATATATAGTTTCAGCCTACTAGGATTTGGTAGATTAACCACTTTTTTGATTTCTACATTTATAAATTTCTAATATTAGCCTTGGGTGTTTTCAGATAACTGGCGGGTGACGCGACATCCTCTCATGGATCATTCGAGTAGAGTTCATAATGTAAAGAAAAGAACAGTATCTATAATGTAGACAAAACAACAAATATAAAATGATGAACAAATAGTTTCTTACTTACTTTCTTAGGCTGAAGAAAAATTGTTGACGATGGCGTAAAAGGACAAGGACATCAACAAGCGGGCTCTTGCGATCGACCGGATTGACGCACATTGGCTTTGCCGGTGGAGGGCATGTTGGGTGCCTGCAATGTTGGTCGTGACCACAACAAGATCGACATCTCCATCTATCATTTGCCTAACATGGTCGCTGGTGGCAACGCGGTGATTGCACAACTAAATCACCAACCATCGTCACCGTTGATTGTGATTTATGATTTACGCTAGTGAGATAACTTTTGACGGTGTGAGTACACCGATCATCATCACCGTTGGTACAGCAACTTTCGACGGTGACGATGGTTGGTGGCTTCGCATGTAGGTGTGGAGTTGAATTTTCGTCGCCGGAGGTTAGGCATGAGGCAAGGGCTCCGGCCGCGGTGACCGCAGCAACTGTGAGCAAGCCGACGTAGACACGTGGTGCATTTCCACGCGATCAGGGCGACCTCAAGCATGCTCACGTCCATGAAGTCAATTCTATCGGCTCCAGTTTTGTAGGATTATAATTGTTGATTCACTTAGATCGACCTGGGTATGGGAGTAATCTTGTTGATGCACTTATGGTTGTGGTGGTAGTACAGATGCAAATTCATATGACGCAAAGAATGGTTAGCTAAGTTAATTATTTTCTACCATTGTTATCTGGATCTAAAGATATAAGAGCATCTCCATCGGGACCTCTAAATAGGTGTCCGGCACCCTGAAATTGGGCCTTCTTTAGGGTGCCGGACATGTGTCCGGTCAACCTCGCGGGTGTTTGTAGAAAAATTGTAAACCTGCCTCGTCGTCATGCCTCTGCTGGGTTAGGCGCGAGCGGACACGCCTCTCCTGGCGGAGCACGCTCGCCGCCAGGCGCATGTTGGCCGTCTGATATGCTGCCTCTCGCGCCCGGTTTAGCTCGTCGTAAACCGCCAGCTAGGCGGCCTCCATCGAGGCCAGGTTCTCCTCCCGCTCCGTCGCCACGGCGTTGAGGTCCGCGTACGCTCCACGCTAGGCGGCCATGAAGGCGCGGCAGAGAGCGTCTCGCGCTCAGCGGTCTCGACGGAGGCCTTCAGGATGGTGGCCTCGACGGCATCGCCAACCGCCTCGTAGCCGAGCCTGAAATGGGCGGCGCGCCTGCTCGGCGCGCCAAGAGTCGATGGAGTTGGCGGCGAGCACCTGGTCGAGCCACAGCGGCAACGGGAGCTCCTGCTCTGGCACCGGCTCCTGCTCCTGCTCATATGCTTGCTTCGGCACCTACTCCTGCTTCTGCGTCGGCTCGATGTCGTCGGTGTTCGCCCAACCGTAGGGCACCTCGTCGCCGACAGGCTGGAGCGCCTGCTCCGGCTCCTGCTCTAGAGGGTGAACGCGGCGCGCTGCCTGGGTGAGGGTGGCCCAGGTGGTTTGGAGGCGCCGAGGCATGGTGCTTGTTGGTGTGGTGGCTGCACGGCGAGTGGAGTTGGTGTGGTGCGGTGTGGCTGCACGGCGGAGGAGTGTGTGTCGAGGCTGCACGGCGGAGGAGTGTTATATAGGCGGGCGGGGGCGGGAAGCGGCGGGAGGGTGCATGCGTCGCCGCGTCGCGTCGAAGTTATGTGGCGGCCACGTGATTCGTCCACACCACGCTTGGGAAGCCAAGAAAGGCTGAGCGCCAGCGTAATTGCGAGGCGTGCCGCAGAAGCCTCGCCGTCTCGTTGCTTCGTCGGCTGCAGAAACGCGTCGCCATTAACATAGGCGTAACAGCCTCCTGCATGGCGCAATTTACAGCACGTTCTCACGCCCTAAGTCTATGACGGGTGGGGCGCACCTATCAGAGGCCATGTCCGGTCAATGTCCGACACCGCAGGAGGCCTCCAAGTATTGAGTCCCTATAGAGGGTGCCGGACATAAAATCGCTCAAGGCGAGACTTTGGGAGTTGCCGCTGGTGGGTTTTTGGGGGCTCCTTTAGAGGCCCCCGGTGGAGATGCTCTAAGTCTAGAAAAAGTTCTCTTTCCGTGTAATGTGACGCCTCGGAGCTGACTGGTTTTGGTCATCTCTGCGCTTTAATGCAGCTCAATTTCTAGAAAGCTTGTAGATATCCTTTATTGTTTCAGTTTAGTGGTAAACAATGTATATAATCTGTATTTTTTGCAGAGAACTGTCGGCCCAGTGGAGACTGGGGTAGGAAGAGCCCACTCTCCCCAAGCCTCGCACGCGGGCTAACCAGACAAAACGACTCAGGACCAAGCCTCGCCGCTTGGCGAGACCCTCGAGAGGCAATTCCCCTCGAGAGCCTGAAGAGGAAGCAAGGGCCTGAAGAGGACCCTCGCTTCCGGAGACCCTCCCGAGGCGTAACGCGCCTGGAGGGAAGTCAACAGGAACCCCTCCACAGGCCTGTGGGGAAACGTCGCGGCCAAGAAAGTACGGCAGGGCGCACATGGCCTCTGCCACGCCCACATGGTGACGCAGGCACTCTTGTTGCCGTTTTGGTGATAAAGGAGTCAATAAAGTTGCGCCGCCTGCTCCAGGACTGCCAAGACCTTCCTCTCTGGTGATAAAGCAGCTGCACGGTGCAACCCTCCAAGGAGAACGTCATCGCAGGCTCCACCTCAGAGACTGCCGTCCCTGCGAGCAACACTACGCGGTCGGCCGCTTGTCGGCCACCGCACCCAACTTTATCGATGATGGACCGCGTCCACGGACGATCCCGCGGTGGTGGACTCCTGCTCCTCCACGCCACTGCCGTGTGGGAGCCACTTTGGACGCCAAGCAGAAGAAGAGCGCCTGCAGCGCCAATAAAAGGAGCAAGACCTCCATCGTAGAGAAGGTCGGCCAATTGCTTTCTACAACACTTGTAAACCCTAGCACTACTAAGTAGAATAGCTTCTGGCTGGAGGAGTGTGGGGACCCCGGACTAGCTGTCCGAAATACCCTTGTGCCTACAACATCAGCGATCCCGTGATCAGTCTGTCGCTGAGCACAATCGAACTGGTATCAAAAGAACATCCATAATTACCGAATGAATTACTTACTTGACTGAAGCCATAATCTTCAATAAGTTATTGCAGCGGAAAAACACCAATCAACGTGGGGCCCGAGTCATTTGCCAAGACACCTACAGGCAGCTGACTGGGAAGACGGCCTAGTTCGTAAAGACGTCATCGGTCTCTCGGTCTTCATCATACTTCTTCTTGAACTCTGGACAGGGGAATATCCAGGGACACATCCATGAGTACATTTACGTACTCGCAAAATACCCAAACATGAGCATGCGCTATTCTTTTATTTGTTTATATAAAACTTTGTTTGCCTTGAAAACTCTATATCTTTATTGAAAAAGGAAAGAAGGTATTCAGAACTTTTCTCATAAATCTGCCTTTGTAAGAAGTCTCTTTAAAACTTTTTCCCAAAAGGGGCATCTTTGTTGAAAAAGGTAAGAAGTCTCTTTAATAAACATTTTATCGAAAAATCACCATTTTATCTGTTTCTCCAAAACTCCTCCTTTTCCTGACCATAAACCGTCATGATACATATTCTCCAACAACCTCATACCGATCCGTTGGTATAGGTGTATGGAACATTCTCCACTTCCTTTTTTTTTTAAACTCAAACCTTTTTCAAGACTATCTCCAACAACCTCATACCGATCCGTTGGTATAGTGTATGGATCATTCTCCACTTCATTTTCTTTTTAAAACTCAAATCTTTTCCAAAACTTGCACATGGTCGAGGTAGGGCCTCTCAACTGTCCATATCCGAGGACTCGACTATTCGAATAGTTTTAACCCTCTGCAGAGGTAGCACGCTTTCCCACACCCATCCGATAACTCATCGTGTCTGCCACGTCTCGCCATACCAGGGGTATGCGAAGTTGAGTCACCGACCCTAGTCTGTCCTTTGCTCATGCTAGTATAGGAACCTGCCCATATGATACTTTCCATCAACACTTAACCCAGCCCTTCGGGAACTAAGTGTGAGGACTCATAGTTTTATCTGGCGGTGTATAGGGGACATCCTTCTATCCTCCTCCTTACCTACTCATAGAGTTTGAGCGAGGACCCAGGTCAGGGGTAGGTCACCAAACCATCCCCTCATGCATAACGGAGTCATCTCCGTTGATGAGGTATCCCGTACTAATATGAGCAAATTATATGACTAAGCCCTTTCCCATATGTGGGTAGATGTGGTTGCATAGGTTATCGGTTGGTCGACGTAAGTACAAAGACACAATGTGCATTTTCATAAACATTACCATTCACCATTTCTCCATTTCAACACGGACATCTCGGTATTCCATGTCCACACAAGTATTTTCAAAGGAGTTTTGAGTAAACAATATTTTTCCCATCCTATAGTTTGAAAAAGAATTTCCATCTAATATCTCCATACAGGGTGTCAAAATAATATACTTGTATTTTGGAAAAAGGGTTTTCAAACTCATAGCTTTAGTGGCAACAACCACTTAAATCATATATGCTCTTTATAAGTAAAACATGTGAACCAAAATAGATGTATGTAGACGCAAGCTCAGAGAATAGCTTGCCTGATTCCAGTATGATGTTCTTGGACTTCTTCTCACCGCTCAAGAAATAAATATCATCCTCCTCCGATAAATCTTTTCCAAATACCACTCCGGTAGCGTTTATAACTAGCGTCGCAACATGAAAATAAACAACACGCAATAAGCAAACCAAACCACAAGTGGCATATAAACAAGGAACAAACCACAAGTATCAAACTAATCACTCAAGCCACAAACATAGCACTAGTTTAATCAAGCAACGAACTAAATCTATATTTACTAGGGCATTATACTCACAGGAGTATAACACCATACACATGCCAAAATATAGAGCACCAAGGCATCCTCAATTAGAGGTAATTAGTAACCACCTTTCTCTTATCAGGAAATATTTCAGACAAAAGTTAAGTCACCAATTAATCTCTATAATTTAAATACCTCACCAAGCTAAGGTGGATACACTAACAAGATATTTAAGCTAGCACTCAACTCAAGTCCATCAAGTTCATCAAGCCAGGCAATTATATTACTCATACCAATTTGCCTAACAAATTCCACTAACAGTACTAACATATTATAACCTGCTAAACTATAATAACATGTACGCAACAGTACCACAACAATCCTTAACCAGCAAGGCATACATATTAATCTCACACAATATTCTCACATCAAAATAAACAAACATAGTAATTCCTAATTACTAGGTGAAAAGTTGTATAAGGAATAAATCCCTCACAAACACATGACTCACAATTAGCTTTCCTAACATGCTAGTAAAATTAAAAGAACATGTCATAACAGTGGGCTACCGCCCTGCACATGCTAGGAAACACATTTGTAATAATAAAATTATAACATAATCATTAAATAAAGTCCTAATAAAAATAGGCAGAAAAGACCTAAGCCTTATAATTAGCACCAAAGTCAATCAGTGACTCCTAAATTCAAACCAAGCTAGGGATATGTTCTCCTACACATATAGAAGACAACCCAATTGGATTCATTCCAAAATTTATCACAGATTAATTTATAACATCCTTTCTCAATATGCCATTTTTGTTAATTTATTCTAAGCAACACTACAAAATAATTATCCATGTGTGGAAACAAGGTGGAATATGAAGGTTAGCACTTGCTAAACATTTTAATAGGTCAAACTTAATTTTTGGATCCTTATTTTTAAAGATATGAATTTTCCAAAAGCCTTTTCTTTTCTGCCATTTTCTTTATTCTAATAAAACATCAAATAAACTAATTTATTTGGATAGGTGAATTTCACCAAAAGACAGGTTTTATTTTTCTGAACATTTTGGTATCTTATTTGTAATTTTTGGATAAGTATTTAAAAAGTTATGGATTTTACAAATTTATATTTGAATCTGTCTATTTATTTTATTTCTCAGAAAACCTAGTGGAACGCTTTGCACCGAAGGGCTGGCTAGCCACAGCCACTGCCATGCGGGCCCGAGTGCCACGCTGGTGCCGACTGGGCTGAGTGCGGGCGGAGCTGACTGCCACGGTCACTGACCGGTGGGGACCACCTGTCAGCGTGCAAAATAAAGGGAAAAGGTAGCGCGCCGCCGGGGTTCGAAGTCGCGACCTCACGAGCACGCGCGCTGGTGCTATCCACTGGGGTGGTGCGGTATGAGTGCTAGTATACGGATCTGATGTAATAAGAGCTAGCTCGTGCGGGCCTAACTGACGAAACTGAAGAACATCACACGGTGGCCGTGCCCGACGGAGAGCAACGGCTGGTGACGGCCTGGTTCTGGCGGCGCTCCGCGGAGGTGCATGAGTGCAAACGAGTGCGGGTGCGTGGACGAACTCGCGCGTGCTTGGAGACCGAAGGGGAGGACGCACGGCGACGCGCGCGTGCTCAAAATCGCACGACCATGGCGGACGGCCGAACGGCCTCTCGCTCGAAGGCGAGGCTACAGAGCATGAGGAGGAAGAAGAAGATGTCCCGGAGGACGGCGCGCTTACCCTTGACGCGTGCGTGTGATCCGTTGGTGCAGAGGTGCGGTGACGATGTCGGAATCGAGCTCGGTGCGCGGCGGCCCGTGAGGAAGAAGACGGCGTCGATGGCGGCGATCGCCAGCTCTCCGGTCCGATTCCTTGTACGTGACGGTGGAGGAGGACTATGCGAAGCTCCTGGAGGTCCTCGTTTAGCTCGGGGCTTGCTTCAACGACGGCGGCGAGCTCAGCCAAGGCGGCGAGGTTTCGGGTGCAAGAAGAAATGAGAGGGGAGGGGAATTATTTGGGCATGGAGAGCAAGGAGTGGCCCGGGGTCTTCTTATCGTCTCGCAGGGGAGAGGAGAGGAGGGGGGGGGGGTCCGGCGAGGAGCGCGGCGTCGAGCGGGAGCGAGGGGCACGGCGGCACTGGCGCCACGCCGTGCTGCGGCTACAGGAACACGACGGCGATTTCCAGGAAACTCCCTGGAATCCTGATTCTATTTACAACTAAGTCATTTTCTGTTTTCTTTGGTTTCCTTTTAAATCCAGTAGCATTTCATGGATTTTATTGAGGCATTAAAACATTTTATAAAAATTTGAAAATATTCATGTGGCCTCCCATATACATGTAGAATCTGCACAAAAATTGGTGTTGAAAAATAAAATGTTTTGAACAACTTTTGTTCATAGAGTTTTAAATATAAATTTTTTCTCAAATACATTTTTATAATCTTATAGAAATTTTTAAGCAAGTTCAAATATTATTTTGAACTCTTGGAACTTCCTTGACAAATATATTAACTTCAAATAGGTTTTATTTTCATAAGAAAGTATTTGTTTGAAGAAAATAAATAGTTAAATAGGGAAACTAATTTAGTTAGATCATTTCTTTAGCCCATGATCTAAATTTCCATTTGTTGATTAATTTGAGGAGTTTGTTTTCAATTTAGGTCACATACAAATTTTGATATCAAGAGGATGTTACCCTTAGGTACAATTGAGGAATTGTCCACACAAGCAACAAACACAATATGATCAACATCACAATCAAGGCCACACAATTCAAACCATAGAATTAATCATATCACCATTCAAATAATTGACAATACTTTCTTAAAAATAATCACACTTAATTATGACAAGATGATGTTTAAAACTATCTCAACTTATAACTCAATAGTTTTCAACAGGGTCGGAGAAAGGAAATATGTGGGATAATATAATTCCGACCAGTGTTAATTTCAATAGAGTGAAAATAAGAGTTTTATAAAGTGGGAGTTGTATACACGTGAAAAATATCAGGATTGAGAAACAGGTAGGAGGTAGCATATAGATCTCCATATTCTTGGGAGCACATAGTTTTGGAAATGCTTTTACTTTCTCCAATACTGGGTATTAGTTTTGGTTGTTGCTAAACCAAGTATCATTGAAATGGAGTTGGCCAAAATAAGAATGAAAAAGATATATGGAATATTTTCTTGTCATAACATGATCACTAAAGTTAAATATATTTTTATATTGGTTGGGCCTTGTACTTACTAGTCAAACAACTTAAACAACAAGTCACACAAGTTCAAACATAGCAATGGAAGGGATACACAATCATCAGTGAAACATTTCAAAAAGTTTTTGTTGGTTCTGAATTTTGGGTCTGGTAAAACTAAGTTTTTCTTAGTTTAAAAATTTGGGATGTGACAGCTCTTCCCCCCTTAAAATAAATCTCGTCCCGAGATTTGCTAGGTGGGGTAACAGGAGAGTACGAGGGCATGGGTTTTAGGCTGGTTATACTTCCGAAGTTGTTGCTTTTTTTTCCAGTAAGGTCACCATGCGAGATCTTGATAATTGATGTTGCGAGGCCTTCTTTGCCGATGATCTTCTGTGCTGATTTCAGATCCTCGCTGATGGGGTTGACTTGACGATCGACGCTGAGGGAGAGTCCTGGTTGGTTTATTTCCAGATTCTACAAGGCTAAGGCACAAGGAACTAATTATTAACATTTTCTTGTATACCTATTGCATGTCTTTCCCCCTTAAAAAAAGGTCTTTTAACCGGTCTTGTTGAAAGTTGCAGCTAGGGTTTACTTGGAGGCATCATTCTTCTTGTCTCGGAGATCATATCTTGGGAAAACCGGCTTCCAATTAGTTAGTTATATAAGAATATGGGTGTCTTTTGTATCTTTCGAAACTGTCAGTTCTTATCGGGAGACGGTTGAGATCAGAGGAAGTATCCGGAAAATATTTTCCTAAGAGAGTTTACATCTGCAACAAGGTGCAACTATGACGAAGAGGTCAAAAATAGTTTTTGTTGGGTGACGAAAAGGAGTTTTATAAAAAAGAGAATTTTGGATTACTTTGTGTTGCCATCAAGGCGTGATTGTGAACGCGCAAGAAAAACAACACACTAACAGAGAAGTCTCAAACAATCCACAGAGAAGCATAGTGCACATAAGCAAAGAGCACACAAGGTACATTTAGTACCAAAGGATGTATGATACTCGTGGTAGTCGGGTAGTACAATCAGGGTTCCTATCAGGTTTATCCTATGGTCTCGGTTAATTATGGTTGGGGAAGCCTTCACTTTGTCGCCTTAGTCTTCAGCTGGAGAAATTGAGATTGTCGAAGGAGTAACTGAGTGGAATTGCTGATATTGAGTTGAGGTCTTCGAAGGTCTCCTGCTTGGTTGACTTCGACAATCTTGGTATTTGCGAATCCATCACCTCGATGTGGAATGTTGAGTACTTGTAATGGAAGCTTCTTCTTGTAGGTGCTAGCTAATTAGGTCTCACTTGGGTTCATCGTCAAGTATTTTGAACGGGTAAGAGGGATTAGAGAAATCCTTGGAAAATCTTAAAATAGAGGGATGAGACTCGGAAATATTTGAGAAGGTGAGAAGAGTGGAAGTAATTTTTGGACTTCCTTAGATAAAAATATATTTTTGGTAACAATATATTTTTAACAAAATATTTCTTTCCTAACTAACGTCCATGCTAACTAAGGTCTGTTACAGTCAACGATGGCTCTGATACCAAGTCTGTGGGGACCCCGGACTAGCTGTCCGAAATACCCTTGTGCCTACAACATCAGCGATCCCGTGATCAGTCTGTCGCTGAGCACAATCGAACTGGTATCAAAAGAACATCCATAATTACCGAATGAATTACTTACTTGACTGAAGCCATAATCTTCAATAAGTTATTGCAGCGGAAAAACACCAATCAACGTGGGGCCCGAGTCATTTGCCAAGACACCTATAGGCAGCTGACTGGGAAGACGGCCTAGTTCGTAAAGACGTCATCGGTCTCTCGGTCTTCATCATACTTCTTCTTGAACTCTGGACAGGGGAATATCCAGGGACACATCCATGAGTACATTACGTACTCGCAAACTACCCCAACATGAGCATGCGCTATTCTTTTATTTGTTTAAATAAAACTTTTTTTGCCTTGAAAACTCTATATCTTTATTGAAAAAGGAAAGAAGGTCTTAAGAACATTTCCCATAAATCTGCCTTTGTAAGAAGTCTCTTTAAAACTTTTTCCCAAAAGGGGCATCTTTGTTGAAAAAGGTAAGAAGTCTCTTTAATAAACATTTTATCGAAAAATCACCATTTTATCTAATTCTCCAAAACTCCTCCTTTTCCTGACCATAAACCGTCATGATACATATTCTCCAACAACCTCATACCGATCCGTTGGTATAGGTGTATGGAACATTCTCCACTTCCTTTTTTTAAAAAAACTCAAACCTTTTTCAAGACTATCTCCAACAACCTCATACCGATCCGTTGGTATAGTGTATGGATCATTCTCCACTTCATTTTCTTTTTAAAACTCAAATCTTTTCCAAAACTTGCACATGGTCGAGGTAGGGCCTCTCAACTGTCCATATCCGAGGACTCGGCTACTCGAATAGTTTTAACCCTCTGCAGAGGTAGCACGATTTCCCACACCCATCCGATAACTCATTGTGTCTGCCACGTCTCGCCATACCAGGGGTATGCGAAGTTGAGTCACCGACCCTAGTCTGTCCTTTGCTCATGCTAGTATAGGAACCTGCCCATATGATACTTTCCATCAACACTTAACCCAGCCCGTCGGGAACTAAGTGTGAGGACTCATAGTTTTATCTGGCGGTGTATAGGGGACATCCTTCTATCCTCCTCCTTACCTACTCATAGAGTTTGAGCGAGGACCCAGGTCAGGGGTAGGTCACCAAACCATCCCCTCATGCATAACGGAGTCATCTCCGTTGATGAGGTATCCCGTACTAATATGAGCAAATTATATGACTAAGCCCTTTGCCATATGTGGGTAGATGTGGTCGCACAGGTTATCGGTTGGTCGACGTAAGTACAAAGACACAATGTGCATTTTCATAAACATCACCATTCACCATTTCTCCATTTCAACACGGACATCTGGGTATTCCATGTCCACACAAGTATTTTCAAAGGAGTTTTGAGTAAACAATAGTTTTCCCATCCTATAGTTTGAAAAAGAATTTCCATCTAATATCTCCATACAGGGTGTCAAAATAATATACTTGTATTTTGGAAAAAGGGTTTTCAAACTCATAGCTTTAGTGGCAACCACCACTTAAATCACATATGCTCTTTATAAGTAAAACAAGTGAACCAAAATAGATGTATGTAGACGCAAGCTCAGAGAATAGCTTGCCTGATTCCAGTATGATGTTCTTGGACTTCTTCTCACCGCTCAAGAAATAAATATCATCCTCCTCCGATAAATCTTTTCCAAATACCACTCCGGTAGCGTTTATAACTAGCGTCGCAACATGAAAATAAACAACACGCAATAAGCAAACCAAACCACAAGTGGCATATAAACAAGGAACAAACCACAAGTATCAAAGTAATCACTCAAGCCACAAATATAGCACTAGTTTAATCAAGCAACAAACTAAATCTATATTTACTAGGGCATTATACTCACAGGAGTATAACACCATACACATGCCAAAATATAGAGCACCAAGGCATCCTCAATTAGAGGTAATTAGTAACCACTTTTCTCTGATCAGGAAATACTTCAGACAAAAGTTAAGTCACCAATTAATCTCTATAATTTAAATACCTCACCAAGCTAAGGTGGATACACTAACAAGATATTTAAGCTAGCACTCAACTCAAGTCCATCAAGTTCATCAAGCCAGGCAATTATATTACTCATACCAATTTGCCTAACAAATTCCACTAACAATACTAACATATTATAACCTGCTAAACTATAATAACATGTACGCAACAGTACCACAACAATCCTTAACCAGCAAGGCATACATATTAATCTCACACAATATTCTCACATCAAAATAAACAAACATAGTAATTCCTAATTACTAGGTGAAAAGTTGTATAAGGAATAAATCCCTCACAAACACATGACTCACAATTAGCTTTCCTAACATGCTAGTAAAATTAAAAGAACATGTCATAACAGTGGGCTACCGCCCTGCACATGCTAGGAAACACATTTGTAACAATAAAATTATAACATAATCATTAAATAAAGGCCTAATAAAAATAGGCAGAAAATACCTAAGCCTTATAATTAGCACCAAAGTCAATCATTGACTCCTAAATTCAAACCAAGCTAGGGATATGTTCTCCTACACATATAGAAGACAACCCAATTGGATTCATTCCAAAATTTATCACAAATTAATTTATAACATCCTTTCTCAATATGCCATTTTTGTTAATTTATTCTAAGCAGCACTACAAAATAATTATCCATGTGTGGAAACAAGGTGGAATATGAAGGTTAGCACTTGCTAAACATTTTAATAGGTCAAACTTAATTTTTGGATCCTTATTTTTAAAGATATGAATTTTCCAAAAGCCTTTTCTTTTCTGCCATTTTCTTTATTCTAATAAAACATCAAATAAACTAATTTATTTGGATAGGTGAATTTCACCAAAAGACAGGTTTTATTTTTCTGAACATTTTGGTATCTTATTTGTAATTTTTGGATAAGTATTTAAAAAGTTATGGATTTTACAAATTTATATTTGAATCTGTCTATTTATTTTATTTCTCAGAAAACCTAGTGGAACGCTTTGCACCGAAGGGCTGGCTAGCCACAGCCACTGCCATGCGGGCCCGAGTGCCACGCTGGTGCCGACTGGGCTGAGTGCGGGTGAAGCTGACTGCCACGGTCACTGACCGGTGGGGACCACCTGTCAGCGTGCAAAATAAAGGGAAAAGGCAGCGCGCCGCCGGGGTTCGAAGTCGCGACCTCACGAGCACGCGCGCTGGTGCTAGCCACTCGGGTGGTGCAGTATGAGTGCTAGTATACGGATCTGATGTAATAAGAGCTAGCTCGTGCGGGCCTAACTGACGAAACTGAAGAACATCACACGGTGGCCGTGCCCGACGGAGAGCAACGGCCGGTGACGGCCTGGTTCTGGCGGCGCTCCGCGGAGGTGCGTGAGTGCAAACGAGTGCGGGTGCGTGGACGAACTCGCGCGTGCTTGGAGACCGAAGGGGAGGACGTACGGCGACGCGCGCGTGCTCGAAATCGCACGACCATGGCGGACGGCCGAACGGCCTCTCGCTCGAAGGCGAGGCTACAGAGCATGAGGAGGAAGAAGAAGATGTCCCGGAGGACGGCGCGCTCACCCTTGACGCGTGCGTGTGATCCGTTGGTGCAGAGGTGCGGTGACGATGTCGGAATCGAGCTCGGAGCGCGGCCGCCCGTGAGGAAGAAGACGGCGTCGATGGCGGTGATCGCCAGCTCTCCGGTCCGATTCCTTGTACATGACGGTGGAGGAGGACTATGCGGAGCTCCTGGAGGTCCTCGTTTAGCTCGGGGCTTGCTTCAACGACGGCGGCGAGCTCAGCCAAGGCGGCGAGGTTTCGGGTGCAAGAAGAAGTGAGAGGGGAGGGGAATTATTTGGGCATGGAGAGCAAGGAGTGGCCCGGGGTCTTCTTATCCTCTCGCAGGGGAGAGGAGAGGAGGGGGGGGGGGGGGTCCGGCAACGAGCGCGGCGTCGAGCGGGAGCGAGGGGCACGGCGGCACTGGCGCCACGCCGTGCTGCGGCTACAGGAACACGACGGCGATTTCCAGGAAACTCCCTGGAATCCTGATTCTATTTACAACTAAGTCATTTTCTGTTTTCTTTGGTTTCCTTTTAAATCCAGTAGCATTTCAAGGATTTTATTGAGGCATTAAAACATTTTTATAAAAATTTGAAAATATTCATGTGGCCTTCCATATACATGTAGAATCTGCACAAAAATTGGTGTTGAAAAATAAAATGTCGGGTTATAATCTTTTAGAAATTTTTAAGCAAGTTCAAATATTATTTTGAACTCTTGGAACTTCCTTGACAAATATATTAACTTCAAATAGGTTTTATTTTCATAAGAAAGTATTTGTTTGAAGGAAATAGATAGTTAAATAGGGAAACTAATTTAGTTAGATCATTTCTTTAGCCCATGATCTAAATTTCCATTTGTTGATTAATTTGAGGAGTTTGTTTTCAATTTAGGTCACATACAAATTTTGATATCAAGACGATGTTACCCTTAGGTACAATTAAGGAATTGTCCACACAAGCAACAAACACAATATGATCAACATCACAATCAAGGCCACACAATTCAAAACACAGAATTAATCATATCACCATTCAAATAATTAACAATACTTTCTTAAAAATAATCACACTTAATTATGACAAGATGATGTTTAAAACTATCTCAACTTATAACTCAATAGTTTTCAACAGGGTCGGAGAAAGGAAATATGTGGGATAATACAATTCCCACCAGTGTTAATTTCAATAGAGTGAAAATAAGAGTTTTATAAAGTGGGATTTGTATACACCTGAAAAATATCAGGACTGAGAAACAGGTAGGAGGTAGCATATAGATCTCCATATTCTTGGGAGCACATAGTTTTGGAAAGGCTTTTACTTTCTCCAATACTGGGTATTAGTTTTGGTTGTTGCTAAACCAAGTATCATTGAAATGGAGTTGGCCAAAATAAGAATGAAAAAGATATATGGAATATTTTCTTGTCATAACATGATCACTAAAGTTAAATATATTTTTATATTGGTTGGGCCTTGTACTTACTAGTCAAACAACTTAAACAACAAGTCACACAAGTTCAAACATAGCAATGGAAGGGATACACAATCATCAGTGAAACATTTCAAAAAGTTTTTGTTGGTTCTGAATTTTGGGTCTGGTAAAACTAAGTTTTTCTTAGTTTAAAAATTTGGGATGTGACAAGGAGGAAGAAGACCGTCGCTTCCCTCCCTAGGAGAAAACTGCCTC
The DNA here is from genome assembly GCA_026929855.1 of Poa annua. Classification (NCBI taxonomy): domain Eukaryota; kingdom Viridiplantae; phylum Streptophyta; class Magnoliopsida; order Poales; family Poaceae; genus Poa; species Poa annua. The sequence continues at coordinate 11,364,311 of CM049428.1, forward strand.
AAGGGGGCCCTCGGCAAGCTCTGCTGTACTGTAACCTCCTCGGCTCAATACAGACAAGCAAGAGTAGGGGTCTTACCTCCTCCCGAGGGCCGTGAACCTGGGTACGGGCTGGTGTCTGTCGGCCCAGTGGGAACTGGGGTATGAAGAGCCCATTCCCCCCAGGCCTCGCACGCGGGCCCGTTGGACGAAACGACTAAGGACCAGGCATCACCGCCTGGCGGGACCCTCGAGAGGCAATTACCCTTGAGGTCCTGAAGAGGGAAAGAGGGCCTCAAGGGACCTCTCGCCTCAGGGGTCCCTCCCGAGGCGCCAGCCCGCCTCAAGGGAGCCCCTCAGGAATCTCCCCTCATGCCTCCCTGCGCCTGAGGGGAAATGTCGCGGCCAAGGAAGCATGGCAAGATGCAGGTGGCCTCTGCCACGCACATGCAGTGTCGCACGCACCCCCGTCGCTGTCCTTGGCGATAAAGTGGTCAACAAAGCAGCTCTGCTTGCTGCACAGCTGCCAGGACCTTCTACTCTGACGATAAAGCGGGTGGACATCACAACCCTCCAAATGTGGACGTCATCGTGGGCTCCACCTCAGAGACTGCCCTCCCTGCGGGCAGTACATCACGGTCGGCCACCGCGCTCACCTTTACCAGCAATGGACCGAGTCCAAGGACGAATGGAGCACGGTGGACTCCTACACCACCCTGACACTGGCATGTGGGAACCACCTGGAAGGCCAAGCCGAAGGAGAAGGCCAGAGGCGACTATAAAAGGAGCAAGACGCCCATCGTAAACCCTAGCTACACTTGTGAGAAAAGCCTCTGCCTTGAGGAGGAGGAAGACGATCGTTTCCCTCCTGAGGCAAGAACTACCTCAAGGGGGCTTTCGGCAAGCTCCGTTGTACTGTAACCTTCCACATCTAATACAGACAAGCAGGAGTAGCGGTTTTACCTCTCAACGAGGGCCGTGAACCTGGGTAAAGGCTGGTGTCTCCCTTTGCGTGTGTGTGTCTTCCTCGGGTCCGGCGAGCAACGTCGCGGAGCCACTCGAGGGTCTAGACCTCCATGTTCAATCCCCTTCACGAACTACACTTCAGGAAGTGACTACCCCCGGTTCTTGGGAGTCATAACCCGACATTTGGCGCACCAGGTAGGGGACTGAGGCGCGTCTACAACTTTCGAGTTCGTCTCCGCGCCATGGTGAACACCCGCGCCGCCCGCGCAAACCGATGTGCGCCCGCGGGAGCACACGCGCCGCCAGGCGCCGCGACCACGCGCGCACGGCGGGGCCGACCCCGCCCCGAAGAGCATGTCCCTTCTGGCCCTCACGCGGAGGCGCCCGAGCGCGACGCCGAGCACGAGGAGGACGCGTAGTCGTCCCACCCGACGCGGCACCCGAGCGGCTCGGGCCCGGGAAGAACAGACCCAGCGCCACACACCGCGATGCTCATGGCGCAGGAGCTGCTACGTTACCAGCCCACCGCTGAGTCCCACGAGCAGTGGCTCCAACGCCTCAACCACCTCGTCGGCATCGCCATGACGCACCCCGCCTCGTCGCAGTCCAACATGCACCCCTCTCTCGCGGGCACGGTCGCAACAAATGCGCCTCCGCCACCTCCGGGGCCTGCACCGGCTGCGGCTCGGAAGGCCGCTTCGCACGCGTCCTCGCCACACGATTGCTTGATCGTGCAGCGCACTGCGCCCGACGCCCGCGTGGGAATGGAGCTCTAGCGAGACCGCCAGAATAGGCTCGTAGAGGAGATTGGCCAGGCGGGCCAGCAGAACCGTGGCGCGCTTCAGCACGGGGTCGCCACGTACGCCTCAGGTTGCATGGCGTTCACCCGTTCTCTGCGCCGCGTGGTCTGGCCCCCAAAGTTCCGTCCTGCTCTCCCCAAGGGCTATGACGGCTCCAGCAACCCCATCGAGTTCCTGCAGCTCTACACCACCTCCATCCAAGCTGTGGGAGGATATGACAAGGTCATGGCTAACCGGTTCTCCCACGCGCTTCGCGACTCTGCACTGTCGTGGCTCCTGAATCTCCCTGAGGACTCTGTGAATTCCTGGGAGGAGCTCTGCAAACAGTTCGTCTCCAACTTCAAGGGGACGTAAGAGCGCGCCCTCACCCACAACGACTTGCACACTGTGGTGCAGAGGAAGGATGAGACGCTTCGCAAGTACATCCAGCGCTTCAGCCAAGTGCGCAACAAGATCCCGAACATCCCTGACACTCAAGTCATCGCCGCCTTCCGCGAAGGCGTCACCAACAGCAGGATTCTAGAGAAGCTGGGGATCCACGACAAGCTCACCTCTGTGGTCAAGCTGTTCGACTTGGCGGACAAGTGCGCCAAGGCTGAAGAAGGACTCCTCTTCGTGAAGATGTCCTCGAGAGGGGACGATCACGCTGAGGGGTCCAGGAGCCAGAAGAAGAAAGAGGCCAAGGAGGAGCCTAAGCGCAAGGCTACCGCAGTTCTCGCGGCAGAGCCTGACGCGAAGGGCACCCGCAGGGACTCCCCTGAGCCTGGAGAAAGAAGAGATGATCACCGCCCGTTCTGCATCTACCACAACAGGCGCGGCCACTCCACGGAGTCTTGCTTCGACCTCAAAAGGTTGAGCAAGGAGCGCGAGCAAGTAGAAGGCAGCGGTAGCCGTGGCCGAGGCCGTGGCTACCGCGGGAGCGGACGCAAGGGCGACTACCAGAAACCGTCGGGAAATCAGGCCAACGCCGCGGCAAAGAACGGCAACCTCCCTAACGAGGAAGACGGCAGATACCAAGCCCCGAGAGCTGCCATCGCCTGCATCCTCGGGGGGGGGGGGGGGGGGGGGGGCGCAAGCGCAGTTCAAGCAGTTCGCCCGCGAGCTCAACGCCGCCCTCCCAAGCACGGAAACCTCCAGGCCCCTCAAGTGGTCGCAGTACACCATCGCCTTCGTCGATCAGGACCACCCCAAGTCCACCAAGACTGTTGGAACCCTCCCGCTGGTCTGCACCCCCACCATCGACAATGTGGCTCTCTCAAAGACGCTCATCGATGGCCGAGCAGGCCTGAACGTTATCTCCATAGATACGTTCAAAGCGCTTCAAGTGCCCTACGAGCGGCTTATGCCCTCGAGGCCCTTCACGGGGGTCACTAGCGGCTCAATCGAGCCTCGAGGCCAGGTCAGGCTTGCCGTCACCTTCGGGAGCGAGGAAAATTACCGCACCGAGCACATCGACTTCGATGTCACGCACATCGGCCTGCCGTACAACGCCATCCTCTGCTACCCCGCGCTTGCGAAGTTCATGGCTGTCACGCACCATGCGTACAACATGGTCAAGATCCCCGGCAGCGCCGGCACGATCACCATATGCGGGCATGTCCTGGACGCTACGCGCGCTGTTGAGACGGCCTACAAGACCGCCGCCATGGCCTTCCCCGCAGAAGAGGACCAAGAGCCTCTCGAGAGGCCCAAGAAGAAGAAGCAGTTGTTCTCCCAAGAGGCAACTGCTACCAAGAAGATCTCTCTGAGCTCAGGTAGCTCGGGGGCTGAAGGCTCAGGGCCTAGCGTCACCATTGGCGCCGCGCTGCCTCCCAAATAGGAAAGCGCGCTCGTCGCCTTCCTCTAGGCAAACTCTGACATGTTCGCATGGACGCCGTCAGATATGTCTGGTGTACCGAGGGAGGTGATCGAGCACCACTTGGCCGTGTGCCCAAACGCGCGCCCCGTCAAGCAAGCCCCCGAGAAGCAAGCATTCATCGTCAAGGAGGTCGAGAAGCTCAGAGCGGCAAAAGTCGTTCGCGAAGTCGCGCATCCCACTTGGCTCTCCAACGGCGTGGTAGTCCCAAAGCCCGCCGGAGGAGGCCGTCTCTGCATCGACTACACTTATGTAAACAAGGCCTGCACCAAAGACCATTATCCCATGCCCAGAATTGACCAGATTGTGGACTCCACGACAGGCTGCGACCTCCTCTGTTTCCTTGATGCCTTCTCTGGTTATCACCAGATAAAAATGGCTAAGGAGGACGAGGAGAAGACGGCTTTCCTCACCCCATGCGGTGTGTATTGCTACGTCTGCATGCCCTTTGGCCTAAAAAATGCCGGAGCCACTTTCCAGAGGTTGATGAGGATAGCCCTTGGCGGGCAAATGGGGCGAAACGCCGAAGCATACGCAGATGACATCGTCGTAAAGTCCCGAGAAGGAAATACACTCCTCGAAGACCTTGAAGAAACCTTCGCCAGCCTGCGCAAGGTGAACATCAAGCTCAACCCCGCCAAGTGCGTCTTTGATGTCCCTTCAGGCAAATTGCTTGGGTTCCTTGTGTCTCATTGAGGTACAGAGGCAAACCCAGACAAAATCAAGGCCATAGAGGACATGCAACCTCCACGCAGGCTCAAGGACATGCAACGCCTGGCAGGCTGCATGGCCAGCTTGGGCCGATTCATCTCCAAATTCAGTGAAAGAGCCCTGCCGTTCTTCAAGATCATGAAAAGAACGGGCACTTTCAAGTGGACCCCTGAAGCTGAAAAAGCATTTGAGGACTTGAAGAAGTATCTGGCCAGCCCGCCAGTAATGGTCGCCCCAAGGCCTGGCGAGCACATGAAGCTATACTTATCAGCTACCCCACAAACAGCCAGTGCTGTCCTTGTAGTGGAAAGAGAAGAGCCAGTATTCCACAAGAAGAGTGCAACCACTCCAAAGAAAAAGCCTCCTGATAAGGAGCTCGAAGAAAAGGAAGCACTCACAAACCCAACGCCAGGCCCAAAGCCCCTTGAGGCCAACCCCCTCGAGGCACAAGTCAAGCCCCTTGAGGCCAACCCCCTCGATGCACAATTCAATCCACTTGAGGCCAACCCCCTCGAGGCACAGGGCAAGCCCCCTTGAGGCAAACCCCCTCGAGGGTCAAGCTGTGCCACCTCAGGCGAAAGACGCCAAGGCAACAGGAACTACCCTCGTCGAGCATCCAGTTTACTTCGTCAGCACAGTGTTGTGTGATGCTCGCGAGCGGTATACGATGCAGCAGAAGCTTCTCCTTGCGCTACTCGTCGCCTCAAGAAAGCCGTGACACTACTTCCAGGGGCACCCCATCACGGTGGTCACCTCATTCCCCCTGGAGCAAATCCTGCGCAACCCAAACGCAACAGATCGTGTCGCGGGATGGAACATCGAGCTACAACCATTCAATTTGCGCTTCGATACCACAAGGGTAATCAAAGGAAGAGCGCTGGCTGACTTCGTCGCCGAATGGACTGACCCAACCCCTGAAGAGCCCCTGGGAGAAGAGCACGAGCCCTCTGGAGCCGCAATGCCCAGCCACTGGACCATGAAGTTTGATGGAGCTTTCGCTTGTTGCCACGGCGGGGCAGGCGTAGTCCTGATCTCACCCAAGGGAGACAAGTTGTATTACGCAGTCCAGCTGTGCTTTGGAATCGACAAGATATCCAACAACATCACCGAGTATGAAGGGTTGCTCGCTGGCCTACGCGCCGCGATCGCCCTAGGCGTCAAGCATATACTCATCAAGGGCGACTCCCAGCTGCTCGTCAACTTCTCCAACAAAAGCTGCAAGCCTAAGGACGACCACATGGCCGCATACCTTGAAGAGGTCCGTAGGCTTGAGAAGAACTTCAGGGGAATGGAGCTCATACACATCCCAAGAAAGGAAAATCAAGAAGCTGATGACATCGCCAAGGGCGCTTCAAAGAGACAAGCTCATGCGCTAGGTGTCTTTGAAGAAAGGCTCGTCAAGGCATCCATAAAGCAGCCCCTAGAGGCCCTACCCGCAAGCACAGACAAAGCGCTCCCGCCACCCCCTGCAAGCGGAGCCCCAGCCTGCGGGCCTCCCACAGAGGAGCGTCTGTTGCTCACAGCGGTGCATCAAGAAACATGATGGATTGACGAGATCAAGGACGACCTCTGCAAACGGATCCTTCCCGAGGAAGATGTTGAAGCGGAGCGAATTCCCCGCCAAGTAAAATCATACCAAATCCTCGAAAAAGTCCTCTATCGCAAGCGCCCAAACGGCATCGCGCTCAAATGTGTCCCTCCTGAAGAAGGAAAAATGCTAATTAAGGACATCCACAGTGGGGAATGTGGCCACCATTCGTGCGCCCGCACCCTCGCAGGCAAACTCTTCAGGAGCGGATTCTACTGGCCTCAAGCGCTTCAAGATGCAGCGGGCATCATTCAAGCTTGTGAAGCCTGCCAATTCCACGCTAAGCAAATCCACCAACCAGCGCTGGGGCTACAGACCATTCCACTCTCGTGGCCGTTTGCGGTCTGGGGGCTGGACATCCTGGGACACTTCCCAACGGCGCAAGGTGGATATCGCTACCTCTTCGTGGCCATTGACAAGTTCACAAAATGGCCTTAAGTGGAGGCGACGCGCACAATCACAGCAGGCGCGGCGGTGAAATTCATAAGAGGCCTGGTCTGCCGCTTCGGAGTGCCTAACCGCGTCATCACCGACAATGGCTCACAATTCACCAGTGGCATCTTCAGAGCCTATTGTGAAAAAATGGGCATCAAGCTCTACTTCGCCTCACTCGCCCATCCGCAAAGCAACGGACAAGCCGAGCGCGCAAACGCAGAGGTCCTCAAAGGCCTAAAGACCAGGACCTTCGATATCCTCAAGGGCCACGGCAAAGGCTGGATCAACGAGCTACCCTCGGTGCTTCCATCCGTACCACGCCACCAAAGCCCACCGGGGAAACACCGTTCGCCCTCGTCTATGGAGCCGAAGCAGTCCTCCCCACAGAGATAAAGCATGGATCTCCACGGGTCCTTGCCTTTAACGAGGACCAGCAAGAGGACCTCCACAACGACGACCTGCTGCTCCTTGAAGGGCTAAGACGCCGCGCGGCCCTCCGGGCGGCCAGATACCAGCAGGACCTGAGGCGCTACCACAGCCGCAACATGCGCTCGCGCACCCTGGAGGCATGCGACCTCGTCCTCAGGCGAATCCTCTCCAGGGAAGGCCTCCACAAGCTGTCCCCAATGTGGGAAGGTCTCATCAAGCTCGCCTCGAGACGCAGGATGGCATCCCCGTCAAGAATCCATGGAACATCATGCACCTACGCAAGTTCTACCCGTGATCATTGTCACGTCTGGGCATGTTGTGAAAGAGGCAGCCCACGGCTCAACCTCCAAGCACTTTTTTGTCCTTCAAGGTTAAAAGCTCAAGGCTTAAACCTCTCAAACCTTTGTATCCACAAGGAACAATTTAAAAACGTGATTATCGTCACGCACGTGATCATTGTCACGTCGAGACTTCAAGCAAACGAGGCAGCCTACGGCTCAACCTCCAAGCATTTTTTGTCTCTAGAGGTTAAAACGCCAACGGCTTAAACCTCCAAAACATTTTTTGCACCCTTAGGAAAAAAAACGCAAAACAGTGGTCATTGCCACACCCGTGATCATTGTCACGTCGAGATTTCAAGCGAACGAGGCAGCCTACGGCTCAACCTCCAAGCATGGTCGTCTCTAGAGGTACTTGAAGGCGTGTTTCTTGGACGCGACCAAGAAGCAGAAGGAAACCCTGGACAGTTCCGAGGCACGCGCGCACCATGCCGAGACCGAGTTGGCCCTTCTCCGGTCAAAGGCAGATGGCTGGCTTAGTGAGCTCACCGGTTTAAACCGAGATCTGAATAGTAAGTTCACCGAGATCTTTTTCTCTTGCTCTTTTCCTTTGCTCTTATCACTCTCATGTGCTGGCCGCTTGACAGCTCTTCTCTTTAAAGGACATTTTGAGCACTCCCGAGAAGCCGCTAGCCTTGCAGTTGCTGCCGCTCGTGAGTAGCGATCTGGGAAGGGTCCTATCTCGGACTCTTGGGATATTGAGGACCACCTCACCGCCCTGAAGGCCCGGATAGTACCTCTCCGGTCGATCGGGACCGAGCTAATCAGCACGGCTGTCCATGTTCACGACGCTTTATGGCCTGGCGTCACCGCCACCCTCTCGGTTAGTGAACTGGCGACCGCGCTCCGGGATGCCGGCAAGCGACGTGCTCAGCTGGTACGAGGGGCTCGACCTCGACGTGATCCAGCGCATGCGTACCATCTCGCCGTGGTGCACCGACCCGGTCAAGATCCGGCAATGCCAAGAGGTTGCCCATCGCGTCGCGTCCTGGTCCGACATCTGCGTCTTCACCCCAAGCTTCATTACTTCTGACTCCGAGTCAGATTACGAAGATGACGGTGAGACAGGTGAAACCGGTGACGCGGAGGCTGAGATCCCGGAGGATGATGATGCTGCTACCGGTGCTGCTACCGAGATCGTGGCCTGCCACGAAGCTGCTACTCCTTCGCCGCCCGAGACTTCCCACGCGGAAGCGCACCCGGAGGCTCCGGGTACCACTGCTGGCGCGGAGGAAACCCTCGTTACTGCTCCCTCTGTCGATGTACCTGAGAAACCGGCTTCTCCCACCGCCTAAAAACACTAAGTGTAGAAGCGTCAGATCCCCGGGATGCCGGGTGCAACTGTAATATATACATTTTAATTCGTACAGAGCTCCTACTCATGCGAACAAGTTATGTCGGTTTATTTTGCAACGAGTCCCCGAGTTCGTTTTCATGTTTACCGTAGTTAGGTAATTTCTGCTCTTGTCTACCATTTCGGCGTTCGACAGTCGAGTCACAAAATTTCCTTTACAGTACACACTACTTACGAAAATCCGAGTTCCAATTTGTTAAATTTTCGACATAACAAAATAAACAACTGAACAAGCAAAACGCGTATGCCGGAGAAGTTCCTATCCCGAGTCTGAAAGAGCATTTTCCCTCATGTGTGGTTTTGTGTGTTGAGTGAAGCTTCTTGCAAGTATGTCTTGAAGGATTCAAGACATCATATTAGTGAAGAAATGTTGGAAGTTATAAGGTTGATCAAGATATTGGTCAACACACAAAGCTACAAGATGTACCAAGAGCGATCATGTATCTCTTGGGATGGTAAACACTTGTCCGCATAGCTTTGTGAACTAACCCATTATATATGTGTGTGTGGTATCATTATATGAGGTTAGGTATCTTACCATGGTCTTGCATCAAATGAAGATTTCATATAGCTCATGGAGGATGACGTCATGTGGTGATCGTCATCAAGGTGAGATGTGCAAGACCAAGAGAAGCTTCTTGAAGAGATCCTATGCTTGGTGCTTGCAATGGATACATGAAGACGGAGCTAAGCGAGCCTCTCCCATTGTGAGCATGGGGGAGTATTTGGAGAATTCTTCATCAAGCATGTGCTTCGACGCGCAATCAAGAAAAGATGAACCACTTGAAAAGATCAAGATAGTCTTCATCCAACTCAAGTGGAATGCTCAAGGCAAAGGTATGATCTTGATAGGGCTATAGGATAGATAGGCGTACTATCAAGAGGGGCTCTCAAGTTAGTAACTTCATCGCATCGTTGTGGAGAGCTCAAACCTTTGCATACTTGGCATATCATGTTTCTTGGTTCTTATTTGGCTTTTATGTTGGTGAGGAGTTAGAGCTTGGTTCATCTCCATATCAAGATCTAGTTCATCGAAATCGGTTTTACTTTGGACAACTTGTTGCGTTTTCGGTGGCGGAAATATTGTCGGTTCTACCATGAGGAAAGTCCCACACATTGCCATGTGTGGTGATTTTACTCTATTTATGGGATGCAATATTTCCGCCATGTATGGTGATTTTGTTGGGTGATCATCGTCGCAATCTTTCCAACAAAATTGGTCTCACCTCATTTGGAGATCATTTGCAAAAGTTATAGCAGTTTTCGTTTCGGTGTTTTGCTGATTCGGATTATTGGGGCCGGATATTCCGCTATACCAGAATTTCCGGTTCTCCGGCTCATCCAAGAAAACGGCTAAGGAAAGGAGAAAAAGGGTTCTGACTCCAGTCGGAAATTGTGCTCGGAAATTTCCGTCTACCGGAATTTCCGAGTGCACCCAGAAAGCCCTCCAGTTTTGGGTAAGGAAAGAAGGACTTTTGGTTCTGACTCGAACCGGAAATTGTACTCGGAAATTTCCGTCTACCGGAATTTCCGAGTGCCCCCAGAAAAGTCCTCCAGGAAAAGTTTGGTTTTGCTTCTGACTCCAGCCGGAATTTCAGCTCGGAAATTTCATGGACTCGGAATTTCCGGGTAACCGGAATTCCCGAGTCTCACTTATACCGGAATTTCCGAGTGTCGAAACAGCCAACGGCTATATTTCCTGGAGGGGTATAAATACTCCTCCCCTTCTTCTTCCCCAGCAACCCAAGGCATCACGACTTTCCCCTCTTTCCTACTCCATTGTTGACCTTGGAAAGCTCACTTCCCTCTCAATCCCTCCATTGAATCTTCCATATTCTTTAGGGAAAGTTGAGAGGAGATCTAGATCTACAATCCTACCAATCCATCTCTCCTCTAAGTGAGGGGAACTTAGTGGATCTAGTTCTTGGAGTTCCTTTGTGGTTCTTCTTCTTTGTTCTTCCTCTCTTCTCCCCCCATAAGCATTAGTTGCTTTTGGTGGGATTTGGGAGTGAAGGATTTGACTCCTTTGTGGTTTCCTTTGTTCTTCCTCTCTTATTCCCCCATAAACATTTGTTGTTGTGTTGGAATTTGAGAGTGAAGGACTTGAGCACTTCGTGTGCTCTTGCCATTGCATTTGCATCGGTTTGTGCTCTCCACGAGATTCGTGGAAGTGAAATATTGTGAGCTTGTTACTCTTGGGTCTATGGACCCTAGAGGCCTTTTGTGGCCGGCCTTTTGTGGCAAAGACCTTTTGTGGTCACTTGAGAGCCCCCAATTAAGTTGTGGGTGGGTGTGTGCCTCAAGACTTGGGAGCCCCCAATTAAGTTGTGGGTGTGTGCCTCAAGAGTTGTACGTGATTCGATCTCCGCCCCAAAGGAGATCAATAGTGGAAGGTGAACTCGCAACCTTTTGTGGTTGAGTTCATCGGGAGAAGAAGGTGAGCCTTTGTGGCGTTGCGGCTAACCTGTTGTGGTTGCGCACACCTCTCCAAACGAGACGTACACCCTTTGGGTGGAACTCGGGAATACATCCTCGTCTCCGCGTGCCTCGGTTATTTCTATACCCGAGCTCTTTACTTATGCACTTTACATTGTGATAGCCTTCGTGCTTGAAGTCATATATCTTGCTATCACCTTGTTACTTGTATTGCTTAGCATAAGTTGTTGGTGCACATAGGTGAGCATCGTACGAAACCCTAACTAGCCAGGATCTATCTATCTAGTACATGCGATAACGGTGGCGGAACGGGTTACATTACCTCCATGTAGACCGATAGCGGGGATTACGCTCCCGCACAAGCGTTGACGATGAAGTCGTACGTAGCCGACCTCGAGGTCGCGGAGAACTTGCCACGATGTCGGAGTCGATGACGCCGGGGTGTCGATGATGATCTGCGTCGACGGGCGTCGGGCGGAAGAAGGCAGAGCGCCAGCACCAGGGCTGGTGCGCCGGCAGCAGAGGGGGGAGGAGGCGCGGCGGCTGCAGGGGGCGAGACGACGTCGCCCAAGCTCCTCAATAGAGTAGCCTCCGAGCACTCGCAAACATACGGAGCCTAGCGACAACTCCCGGTCATTCAGATCCAGCTGAAATCGCAGGAGTAGATCTTATCTGGAATCCCGCAGAGCAACGGCGCTCTGCGGTATGGCTTAGGTGGAGAGAGACCCCCTTCCTCAGCTCGGCGTGGCTCCGACTTGGGAACCACGAGATCGAGAGAGAAATTGGGAATTAATTGAATTTCCTATGAATTAAATCAATTAATATGCCTTGCTATATAAAGGGGGAAGGGGGTGTGCAAACCCCTTGGCTCCCCCATGTGGGACTAAAGGAGGAGAGGGGAGGGGGGGTTCGGCCGAACCCCCCATGGGCCCTCCAACTCCTAGTCCGAGTTGGACTAGGAGGCCCAGCCTTCCCCTTCCTTGTGGGGTGCGGTTTCCCCTCTTGGTCCCTCTTAGAGCCCATTTAGGTGGGAGCCCCCTTTTTTCCTTTATTTAATTAATATAAAAATCCCATTAATTCATAATTAATATATTTATATATAATTCAATATCCCATGACTCCGAAACTATTTCGGAACCACCCGAACAACTTTCGGACATTCCCGGAACCATTCCATACCTTCCCGGAACTCCTTCCGGACCACCGGAACTCTTTCCGGATCATTTCTCTCTCTCCAATAAAAACCTATAAAATTCCAGAACCTATCTCCTAGCGTCGCTAAGACCTTAAGTTTGTTACGCTACGGTTCAGGAATACTCCAGACATGGTTGAGACACTCCGCTCACCAATGATCGTCAGGGATACCTGGAAATATATGACGACCCCTGTGCATTCCACGAATATCGTCGTTGAACCATAAATATGATATTCATTCCCTTTGTCTCTGTGATACTACCTTGTCCGAGATATGATCGTAGACACACCGATGCCTTTGTTGTATCTCGTTACCGACGAAGGTTATTAACTCGTCTGCGATATTACATCTCTATGACCTAGTCATAAGTTGCGCAGCTATATAGATGCAATATCACCGAGTGGGCCCAGAGTATCTTTCCATTACAAGAATGAACAAATCCCGCTCTTGATCCTTTCGTCTCGATGCTCTTTCGGAATACCCAAGATGGACACCGTTATTGTCATGCTATATAAGACACAACGTTTGATGCTCTCAAAGCACTCCTACGAAGCAACAATAAGTACGGTCTCACGGTCTAAGGAATAAGCTATCATACTCTTATCTATTGCAAATGACAAACATCGTAATACGATCTTATTGCAATACTTTGCGTAAGTCCATCACCTTATTCTACTAACAAGATGACCCCATTGTCAACCGACGTCATTGTCCTTGATCGGGAATCTCGATCAACTGTTGCCCAATGGACTAGCTCATATAGAGGCTTGCTAGGGACCTGGTTGTCTATGTATCACACATGTATTAACAATTCCGATTAATACAGTTATAGCATAATACACAAACATATTATAAACTCATGAGATAACACAATAAATACTACTTATTTATTTGCCTCTAGGGCATATCTCCTTCAGTCTCCCACTTGCACTAGAGTACAAATAAACTAGCTGCATTTTACTTTATCAAAATCCCTTATCAAATAAGAATCATTTGATAATGCTTGCTCGTGGAAAAGTGTTACTGCACAATCCATGATTGTACATGCTTCTGCGATTCACGGATATCAACTTGCTTGATATCACCATGTCGTTCAACAACATATATGCAAACACCGCAACTAAGTGAGACTACTGCTTCCCAGCGCTTACTCTGATTATACTAACCAGATAACTGCCCTGAAAAACACACTCAGTCACGCAGAGCCCCTTGTAACAATTACAAACTCGTGATGTCTACATATTCTCGCACCAATGTAGAAAACTTGACATTCAAATGTCAATCCCTTAACTAACGCACATCTACTTCCAGTAAATTCCAAAATAACTGTTCTTATTCCAAGAACATCGGTTATGTATTATCGAGCAGACAATATGGTTTCTGTATGATGTCTAATATTACATAATAGACCCACATGTCATACAACCATTACTTTCATGAATCATTACTCTTAATGATCAATTGGATTCCAAAGGACCATCCCTTTTGATTCTATTCTGACTCCTCAGATATAATCCAAAGCAACTCGACTAACTATTTAAAATTCCCGTCCTATTTCAAAATAGACACTGACTTTCAAATAGTATCACAACTTCATGCTATTCTATTGATACAGTTTCACAATGTGTTAACTACACAAGATGAATTCGACTCCCACTCAAATTATGTCTCCACATATTTGATAACACGAGCTCCCACTCAAAAACATGTTATCCACATATTTGAGTTCCTGAGCTCCCACTCAAAAATATGTTCTTACATATTCCACCTGAGTAAACTAACTATGACTCCCACTTAATTCGACATTTTGGTCAAACCAAAATCATTAATCTATCATTAATTCGAATCTAATACAAACTATAGTATTACATTAATACAAATCCCTCAGACTTCAAGCATGTCTACATAAATGTAGTCAACAAATTTGATCTTGTCCAAGACACATTTCTCGACAAGACATGCTTCTGCGTCTTTCTTACAGTCACATTTTCATATAACACTTTATATGACGATTAAACAATCTTATTCCTCTAATAAGAATTGCAGCAACAATTACTCTTTTAATCCTTTTAAACGTAACTTGGATTTCCAGGCTGAAGAGCCTTTGTTCGTATTCCGATATTTTCTCAACTTTCTTTGTATTCATAAAGTGCACCTTGATCTGTCAACAAGATCTGAAATACTTAATACAGTGCTGTGACCTGACAGCAATATTAAATATAACAGCACTTTATTTAGAAGTTTCTTTCATGAAAATATTATGATCTTTATGAAGAGGATTGCAAGCAGAAAACAATTTTCTAGTCTCCCTCACTCTTAATCACTAAACTTTCATTAGCAGACATATACTCTTTGGAACATCTTCCAACATAAGTCTGACACTTTATTCCAAACTTCTAATTTCAATCCATAAACCATAATTCGAAAAGTCATCTTTTCTCGGAATTACATAGACAACAAACTGAACTTTGTTTCTAATTGATTCTGGAATACACTCTCGTCCAATGTGAGCAATCTACAAAGAACTACTCATGTATATTCCGAATTATCGCATAATCATATACACGTCGACATTACTGTCGATCCTATGAATTCTTGTTGAGAAAAATATCTATTTTCTAAAGTGGACATCGACTATAATGTTTCGAACATATTAGGAGATTCTAAGACTGATTCTGACAGACCACACTTTATTTAAAATAGAGCATGATTATAATTCCCCACATATCACTATATATGCCATTATAATTTTGTGAAACTAATTTCCACAAGTCTTTTGTGTTGAAACCATAATTCAAAAATATTGTCCTTTGATCGAATCTTGTGAATACAATATTCACTAATCTTTCTTCTGAAAAACCCCATTTGATCTATTATCAAATTAATTTCAGACTCCATAATTTGTCGGGCAAATACTCCTATTTACCAAAATCATGGAACAATTCGGATCATGCAATAACACCATTGATTTATCATTTAAAAATGACACTCAATTAATTTCCGCTAGTATTGCAACTTCAATACTTGATTTCAAGCTTAATCAACTCAGCACTTGAAATACTTAAATGGACCAAAACCATCCATTACTTCTTTCATTGCTTTTATGACTAAACTCGACGGTGTTTATCCTAGAAATAGAACCTTTGTTCATGGGACAAGCTATTTTATCATATCTACAATTATGAATACTTATCATACAATCAATGTAACTGAGATGTGGAAACTTTATTCATAAGATAAAACAACTGACTTGTTCCATAACATAAAATAACTGATCTTGTCTTATTACATGAATAACTTTGTCTTGCAACAATCAAGACACACACACTCGCTCACTATTACAAAAGATCGTATAAAAAACTATTAATGATAACTATGATAACTTGAGGACGTGAACACCAAAAGGCCATCAACTCCTTGACTACCAGCTTTAGCGCCAGGTCACATCAAACTGCGCCGCATATAAGTGATAATCAGGACCTGTTTCACAAACAGAGCAATTATCAAACATTTCATCATATACCATGGGCGAATTCATAATTCTGCATATATCAAATATATACCTGTAGCATCGAAGATCTCTCCTTCGATGGAATCAACCTTCAGAGACTGGAACTCACGTACGAACACGTAGAAGTTCATATCATCGGCTTTCAAAATGTACTTGCGAACATGCTTCTCATAGCTAGGAGGTAGAGATATCAGGACAGTCCAAATGGCGCAAGAATCCGCCATCCAGTAATCGAAGACCATCGTCAACTGGAAGTAGATGTCATACAATCTCTTCAAATGTGTCTTCAGACAGGTATGCTCCTCCATGTGAACGGTCTGGAACATTCTAAGCTGCCTGAATTGCTCACGCTTTAATTCATCCCCGAAGTGCGTCTTTATCGCATCCATCATGACGCTTGGCTCCTTGCGTCAAAACATCTCTTTCAACTCGGGTGCCAGGCATACGGTCATGGTGATCTCCACTTCAATGAATATGTCTCGACGCCTACGGAAATCATCTTCCTCCTCCTCGCTTGCAGAATCTCCTGGTCCTTCTCCTAATGGTTCATCGAGAACATATAGAATGTTGTTGTGTTCGAGAATGTTTCTAAAACCCCTGTACCATCTGATGAAGTTGGACCCGTCGGCTTCTAATGTAGCATCCGGGCTCTTGAGGAAGTAACCGAAGTATAGTTGCGTAGTCTACAGATGTGATCGCAAAAAGGGGTAAGGTTAAGTTTATAATATGTAGGTGAGTTTTAGTTCTATAATCTCATTATCAAAAACACACCTCACCAAAATTATTATCCCTAAAATAATAATGGCGATGACACGACCCTCATCCACCATACTACCCCCGATCATCACGGCCGGCAGCACAGCTTCAGAGGTGGACATAAAATGTCGATCATAACAACTCTATGACTCGTGCTCGATCTTTCGATCTTCCCGTGTTCCGAGGCCATACCTCTGAGTATGCTAGGCTCGCCAATCAAACCTCGAAGACCTGCGCGTGCAACATGGCTTACACCCACTGTATGCGAACGACGAGATGTGTGACACCCGATCATCACGGCCTGCCTCATAACGTAGAACTTTCTTGGTGGTGCGCAACGAGGGAGAACACAATTTTGGTATTTGTTAGGGATCATCCTATTTATGATGCTACCGTTGTATATCTAGCATATAAGCAATCAATAGGATGCACACACAACAGCACACAATAATGATGCAATGAAGTGCGATGTGACATGGTCGATGCGCCTGGACCTTCATGGCGCCATGTGCATGGCCCCCGGCGCCCCGGCATGACTCCGAGTCTAAAGAGCCCTCCATTGCCTCCGACAGTACGAGTAATTATCAAAACTTACCGTAACCATGTCACATAAAATAACGCCTCTGCAAAACAAAGTTAGACGCCTCTAGCTTTATTTAGTTTTGCAAGTTTTACGTGGCAAATAGGCTTATTCGTAAGAGAATCGCTTCCCTACCTACGAACTTTGTACCACAACGTCGATCGTATAATTGCATGTTTAAGCATCCCTTTCGGGCCCTCCATTGAAAATGCTTTGCCGACTAGAGAGAGAGAAACAGACACCCGCCAGCCACAGATACAGTGCAAGCCGTATGTCAGTAGTGGAACCAGTCTCGCGTAAGCGTACGCGTAAAGTCGGTCCGGGCCGCTTCATCAACTCAATACCGAAGGCATCGCAAGTGCACGCTAGAGGGTAGCAAATATAAGAAAGACGCCCTCATTCAACATGATTTCTAACCGTACCAGCAGTACTACGCATAGATCGGCTCTAATACCACTGAAGGGGTTACGGTGCAGAAAACAATAATTTTCTATCGTACAAAACCCTAACTAGCCAGGATCTATCTATCTAGTACATGCGATAACGGTGGCGGAACGGGTTACATTACCTCCATGTAGACCGATAGCGGGGATTACGCTCCCGCACAAACGTTGACGATGAAGTCGTACGTAGCCGACCTCGAGGTCGCGGAGAACTTGCCGCGATGTCGGAGTCGATGACGCCGGGGTGTCGATGATGATCTGCGTCGACGGGCGTCGGGCGGAAGAAGGCAGAGCGCCAGCACCAGGGCTGGTGCGCCGGCAGCAGAGGGGGGAGGAGGCGCGGCGGCTGCAGGGGGCGAGGCGACGTCGCCCAAGCTCCTCAATAGAGTAGCCTCCGAGCACTCGCAAACATACGAAGCCTAGCGACAACTCCCGGTCATTCAGATCCAGCTGAAATCACAGGAGTAGATCTTATCTGGAATCCCGCAGAGCAACGGCGCTCTGCGGTATGGCTTAGGTGGAGAGAGACCCCCTTCCTCACCTCGGCGCGGCTCCGACTTGGGAACCACGAGATCGAGAGAGAAATTGGGAATTAATTGAATTTCCTATGAATTAAATCAATTAATATGCCTTGCTATATAAAGGGGGAAGGGGGTGTGCAAACCCCTTGGCTCCCCCATGTGGGACTAAAGGAGGAGAGGGGAGGGGGGGTTCGGCCGAACCCCCCATGGGCCCTCCAACTCCTAGTCCGAGTTGGACTAGGAGGCCCAGCCTTCCCCTTCCTTGTGGGGTGCGGTTTCCCCTCTTGGGCCCTCTTAGGGCCCATTTAGGTGGGAGCCCCCTTTTTTCCTTTATTTAATTAATATAAAAATCCCATTAATTCATAATTAATATATTTATATATAATTCAATATCCCATGACTCCGAAACTATTTCGGAACCACCCGAACAACTTTCGGACATTCCCGGAACCATTCCATACCTTCCCGGAACTCCTTCCGGACCACCGGAACTCTTTCCGGATCATTTCTCTCTCTCCAATAAAAACCTATAAAATTCCAGAACCTATCTCCTAGCGTCGCTAAGACCTTAAGTTTGTTACGCTACGGTTCGGGAATACTCCAGACATGGTTGAGACACTCCGCTCACCAATGATCGTCAGGGATACCTGGAAATATATGACGACCCCTGTGCATTCCACGAATATCATCATTGAACCATAAATATGATATTCATTCCCTTTGTCTCTGCGATACTACCTTGTCCGAGATATGATCGTAGACACACCGATGCCTTTGCTGTATCTCGTTACCGACGAAGGTTATTAACTCGTCTGCGATATTACATCTCTATGACCTAGTCATAAGCTGCGCAGCTATATAGATGCAATATCACCGAGTGGGCCCAGAGTATCTTTCCATTACAAGAATGAACAAATCCCGCTCTTGATTCTTACGTCTCGATGCTCTTTCGGAATACCCAAGATGGACACCGTTATTGTCATGCTATATAAGACACAACGTTTGATGCTCTCAAAGCACTCCTACGAAGCAACAATAAGTACGGTCTCACGGTCTAAGGAATAAGCTATCATACTCTTATCTATTGCAAATGACAAACATCGTAATACGATCTTATTGCAATACTTTGCGTATGTCCATCACCTTATTCTACTAACAAGATGACCCCATTGTCAACCGACGTCATTGTCCTTGATCGAGAATCTCGATCAACTGTTGCCCAATGGACTAGCTCATATAGAGGCTTGCTAGGGACCTGGTTGTCTATGTATCACACGTGTATTAACAATTCCGATTAATACAGTTATAGCATAATACACAAAACTATTATAAACTCCTGAGATAACACAATAAATACTACTTATTTATTTGCCTCTAGGGCATATCTCCTTCAAGGCAGTCCCCGAGTTCCTCCCTGGGTTGCCGGCATGCATAAAATGATAGCAGAAAAGAAAAAAAAATAGGGGTACAAAACGAGGTAGTCCCCGGGTTCCTCCCGAGGGTACCGACATGCAAGTTAACACAAAGGAGAACTTTGGGCAGGCAGTCCCCGAGTAACATCTCGGGGTGCCGAAATTTCATTGATAGGGTAACCGAGATACATGCATTGCACCCTTTAAGTGTAAAAGGGTCGAAGCAAAGCTACATTCCATGGCCGCTTGGTTTCCTCACCGGTTTTGTCCATTACACCTTTTCTAGCTTCCTGTGCATCTACAAGGTAATAAGAATCATTGTGCAGTGCCCTGCTTACAACAAAAGGACCCTCCCATGGAGGCGAGAGCTTATGCATCCTGGTTGTGCGCTGGATAAGCCTTAGCACGAGATCCCCTTCTCGGAATACTCTGGGATGCACCTTCCGTCTATGATAGCGACGGAGATTTTGCTGATAAATTGTCGACCGAGACAGTGCCAATTCCCTTGCTTCCTCGAGCAAGTCCACATCATCTTCTCGGGCTTCCTTTGCCTTGGTCTCGGTGAACATTGTAACCCTTGGTGAGTCATACTGGATGTCGGTTGGAACCACGGCTTCGGCACCGTACACCATGAAGAATGGTGTGTACCCGGTAGATCTGTTTCGTGTGGTCCGGAGACCCCACAACACTGCCGATATCTCCTCTATCCAACATCCCGGAGTTCTCAACAGTGGCTCGATCAAGCGGGCTTTGATGCCGGCCAAGACCAAAGCATTTGCTCTCTCGACTTGCCCGTTGGCTTCCGGGTGAGCCACTGATGCCACATCCAACCGGATTCTCTTCTCAGCACAAAATCGAGCGAACTCCCCCACAGCAAAATTGGTGCCATCATCCGTGATGATGCTGTGCGGGTATCCGTATCTCAAGATGACGTCTTTCAAGAATTGAACCGAGGTGTGTCCGTCACACTTCCAGATTGGTTTGACCTCTATCCACTTTGTAAACTTGTCCACCATGACCAGCATGTGCGTCATATGGCCCCTTGCTGGCTTGAATTGTCCGACCATGTCCAAGCACCATACTGCGAATGGCCAAGTGATAGGGATTGTTTTCAGTGCTGATGCCGACATATGTATCCGGTGTGCAAACCTCTGGCACCCTCCACACTTACGGACAATTTCCTCTGCCTGCTGCAAGGCAGTAAGCCAGTAGAACCCATGCCGGAACACTTTTGCCACCAGCGCTCGAGATGATGCATGATGCCCACACTCCCCTTGGTGTATTTCCAATAGCATCTCTTGGCCTTCTTCGAGTTCCACGCACCTTTGGAGCACCTCGGTGACACTTCTCTTGTACAGCTCTTGATTGATGACGGTGTATGCTTTCGATCTCCTCAATATTTGCCGGGCTTCTACTTCGTTCTCCGGAAGGGTTCCATCCAATATGTACGCCATGATAGGCTGTGCCCATCCCGGGACAGGTCGAACCTGGAATACGGGGGCATCTATGTCCATTGGCTCTGCCGACATTACTTCCATCATCATGCTATTTAGTCTCTCCGAGTTCTATGATGTAGTCCCCGGGTTCAACACAATGTTACCGACTTCCACCTCCATAGGTACAGCTTCCGAACCATGCTCCTTGGGGATGAAGATAGAATCCGACTCGGGCGAAGGCTGGATAGACGACTTCCTCAGATGCTCGAGAGCGATCCCGGGTGGGATGGCCTCCCGAGATGACCCTAGCTTGGACAACACATCTGCTGCTTCGTTTTCCCCTCTGGGTATGTGCTTGAACTCGCAGCCTTCGAAAAATCCGGATATTTTCTGCACATGGAACCGATACAAGGCCATGTTGGCGTCAATTGCATCCCAGTTCCCCGACACCTGCTGCACCACGAGGTCAGAATCACCGAAACACTCTATCCGGCGGATGCCTATTTCCTTGGCGACGTTCGGTCCATGAACTAAGGCCTCATACTCGGCGACATTGTTGGATGCCCGGAAGTGAATTTGCAGAACATATTTCAGCACATCTTGTTTCGGTGAGGTGAGGTCCACTCCGGCACCCAATCCGATCTTGGCCTTGGACCCATAGAAATGCATCCTCCAGAAGTTGTAGTCGGGAGCTGGAGGCTCGTACTGCATCTCGGCGCAGTCCACCAGGAAGTCCGGCAGCGCCTGCGACTTAATGGTGTCACGTCTCTCGTATGCCGGAGCGTACGGAGACAACTGGATGGCCCATTTGGCAACCCGACTGCTAGCATCTTTGCAGCCGATGATCTCGGCTAGGGGAGCCTTGCACACCACTGTGATTGGGTGCTCTTGAAAATAGTGCTTGAGCTTGGTTACTGCCAGGTATACCCCATATGCCATCTTCTGATAATGCGGGTAGTTTTGCTTGGATTCCGAGATCACCTCGCTCAAGTAATATACCGGCCTCTGTATCAGCTTGTCCCCTTCTTCTCTTTCCACGACAATGGCTACACTCACTACCCGGTTAGTTGCAGCAATGTACATCAACATAGGCTCCTTGGGTAATGGGGATGCCAACACTTGTGCTGATGAGACCATTCTTTTCAAGTCATTGAATGCCGCATCAGCTTGCGGAGTCCACACGAAGTTTCTACTCTTTTTCATCAGTTGATACAAGGGTAAGGCCTTCTCCCCTAGTCGGCTCACAAACCGACTTAGGGACGCCAAGCAACCAGTAAATTTATCCACGTCTTTGAGACGTGCCGGCAGCTTCATGCTCTCGATTGCCCGTATCTTACCCGGGTTGACCTCAATTCCCCGGCTTGAAATGAGGAAACTGAGTAGTTTTCCTGCCGGAACGCCGAATGTGCATTTATCCGGATTCAACTTCATCCGGAATCTCCTTAAGTTTTTAAATGTTTCCCGCAGGTCATCGATCAGAGAGGATCTTTCTTTTGTTTTTATGACTATGTCATCAACATAGACTTCGGCATTCCGGCCTATCTGGTCATGTACACATTTTTTTCATGCACCTCTGGTATGTAGCACCAGCATTTCTCAGACCAAAAGTCATGACACGATAGCAATAAGCCCCATACGGGGTAATAAAAGCAGTTTTCAATTGATCATCCGGATTCAAAGGTATCTGGTGAAAACCGGAATAGGCATCTAAAAAAGTCAAAAGTTCACTCCCGGCAGTGGAATCGATCACTTGATCTATCCGGGGAAGTGGAAAAGGATCTTTCGGGCAAGCCTTGTTGAGGTTGGTGAAGTCGATGCACATGCGCCACACCTTAAGCAGGAGGGGATCATCCTTCTTCTTCTCTACCAGGACCGGATTTGAAATCCAATCCGGGTGCAGTACCTCCATCACGAATCCGGCAGCAAGCAGTACTGCCAGATGTTCCATGATCGCCGCTCTTCTTCCGTCCTAGAGGCGCCTAGTCGGTTGCTTCACCGGCTTCGCATCCGGCCTGACAAACAGTGAGTGCTCAGCCAACTCCCTCGGAACGCCTTGCAGATCATCACTTGACTACGCAAAAGCATCCCGATTCTCACGGAGGAAGTCGACGAGCTCGCCTTCCTATTTGCTGTCCAGGCTGCTGCCGATGATGACCTGGCGCTCCGGGTACTTGGGGTCAACACCCACCTTCTTGGTTTCCTTTGGTGGCTGGAATGAGGCGTTCTGCTCCGGGTTCACCATCCCGGGCATTCCGAGTTGCGAGGTTTGGGCCAGTGCCACCACCTGCTGAATCCTCTTTTTCTCCTCCGCAATGACCAGGGACTCGGCTAAGCTTGAGCCGGCAGTTGCACAATCCATAGAGCGCTTGTGGTCTCCTGCTATGGTGATCACCCCATTTGGACCCGGCATCTTCATCTTCAGGTTGTAGTGTACCTGCACCTAAAATATGGCAGATACCTGTGTATAGTGCAAATCCCTGGATCGATTCGTTTGCACACACAGTTACGATGAAATACCACAACAAAGTATCAATTTATTACAACGCTGATCCTGACTAGGAAAATATTCATTACAAATTTGCATAGCATACAGCTAGCAGTACACAGAGTAAACAACGGAAACTTTATTCTTCGTGGAGTCCCCAAACATCATCATGTGCCACAGGCGAGCATGTTGGTTAAAGACTCGAAACCCTTAGTAAAACTTTCACTCATCATCAGGACAGTCTGCAA
Source organism: Poa annua (assembly GCA_026929855.1). Lineage (NCBI taxonomy): Eukaryota > Viridiplantae > Streptophyta > Magnoliopsida > Poales > Poaceae > Poa > Poa annua. The sequence goes on from CM049428.1 coordinate 11,387,786, forward strand.
TAAGATATATATTGCAACAACGTGGGTCAGAACCATTAAAATGGAACTGGCAAGTGACACTATGGTGGACACTTAGAGGAATAACTCTATGACCTATATGCTTATTTGGCTGGTGGAGCTCAAGGCTATTTTGCAGAAAGCAAGTTTTTCCCTAACTTTTTGGAAAACACTTTTCTTCTATTCGAGACATCCGTGGCATGAAATCCACTGTCTCATTCTACCCTTGTTCACCCATTCAAGTTTTAATTTAGAAGTTGGAATGGTGGAATCCTCCGTTGACGTCCTCGTTCAGCTGCTCAAATTGTCCGTACCGGGGACACGGCTAAGTACTTAGATTTTAACTCTGCAGAGGTTGTGCACGTTCACCATTGTACCCATTCCACCCAATTTACCCTTTACACACCATTTGTGATAAGGAAAGGAAAGAATGAGACGAGATCTTTCAGAAGCATTTTCCCTCCCACTCTGGCCTGACGCGCTCCACCTACAAATCCTCTACAACCACCTGTCAGGCCGGGGAGAGTCCACGCAGCTTAGTTGATCAAGCCAGAGCCCATATTGGCAATGGCTGCACGAGAAACAATCTTCACTTGGAGTTCTTCAGATTCCTTTGCTCCTGGGTGGCCATCCACAAGTGAATATTCCACAGGTAACACCCTTGGGAACAACACTCAACTCATACAACCAAGCAACCAATTTCCACCCAGGTGTTTGATTAAAACTTAGTAGACTAATATTTTCATCAAAATAGTTTTTGCATAGCATCACTATTCTACTAAGTACTTTCATAGGAACCTAGACACAGGAATAAAGAGATCTATCATGGCTTGCAATAGCAATTCTATCCTACATATGCTTATAGAAAATACTCTACTCATGCATACAAATAATAGGACTTTTATGGGGGTGTGCCACTTGCCTTGGCAATCGGGAGTGCAGCAGTTACAGTTGCAAAGATTCTCGTTTCCCTCCGAATAGTCTAACAGAGAAATAAAGAGCCACACATAAACACACAAACAAAGGTTCATACAAAGAAGATATATGCTATGCATGGGATGAGATGCAACAATTTATTTCCAACGTCTAGAAACTATCCCTTTGGATTTTCATGATATATGCATGAACAAATTTTTGATTTGTTTTATTATTTAAACATGAATAATGGGTTAATGACAAGGACTTTAGTTCACTTAAATAAAATTTCGAAATTAAATTTTGTAAAAATGATATTTGGGCAGAGGGCATCTAAACAAGTTGTTAGCAATTTGATTTACTCAAAAATAAATTTTATAACTAAAGTTATGTCAAAAACACTTAAACTACTCTCAAAAATATTTGAAAATTTTGTGTGTGTCAAAACAGAAAACACATGATGCCAAAGTGTTCTACTGGTTCCAAGGATCTCACATATATAAAAATATTTAAATTTGGATAAACAGATAAAAAGTAGTGATAAAAACAGTATGCAGGGTGTTTTCTGCAAAACTGCCAAATTAAATAAAATAGGAAAAATAAATTACACGTCAGCGCTGACGGGGCGCTGACTGCGCGCTGACTGGGCATGCTGACGTGTTTAAGTGATTTGATCTGGGCCGTCAGATCTGGATCTGGCGGTCCAGATCCACCGTACCGTTTCGTTTAAAAAGTTCTAATCCTAACCGTAGGATCGAGATCGTACGGCCTACACGCGTTGACCAAACACTGGCGGTGCTAGGTCACCGGAGGACCTCGCCGGAGACGCGCGCGCGGCGGCGACACGCACGGCATCGCACATTCTCGATGTTCTACTGCGTTCCGAGACGAGCGGGTCATACCTACGGATAGAGGGCGTCGAGGCGACGTCGTTGGCGAAGTGGTGGGGCTCGTAGCTCCTCCTGCCTCCTCTGGTTTCTCGCCGGAGTTGCTGCGGGCGGCGGCTTGCTTCGGTCGTGGACGTTCTCCTCGAACTGCTGCGGAAAGGAATGAACGAAGTTGTCATCGGGAGGCGCACGGCTACGGGGAGTCGAGAGAGATACTAGGGGTGACCAGAGGAGCTCGGGACTCACCGGAGTTCAAGATTTTGGCCGGCGGCAGTCGCGGCACGGCGGCCAAAAAATGCGGCAGCCTGGGAGCTCCCGTGCTGCGGTTTCTAGGGCAAAACAAAGGAGAGCTCGGGGGCTATTTGTAGGCGTATGCGAGTCAATGAATCGTGTCCTTAATGGCTCGAATTAACGAGGAGGAATCGCCGGCCGGAGGTTACCGTGGGCGTGCGCGTGATTTTGGGGAAGAAGACCGGGTCGGGGATGACATGTGGGACCCACCTGTCGGCGAGTGAACGTGCGTGCGGGCGGGGACGGGCCGCTGGCGGGCTGGATTGCGTCGTGGGCTTCGGCCCACTGGCTGGCCCGACTCTATTTTTCTTTTTGAAAATGCTTTTCTATTTTTAAATCTTTTGATTATAAAACAAATTCAAAACTATATTAAAACTTCTCAGAAAAATTCATAAAAATATAATTTGAAAAGCTTATGAAAAATAGATCCTTTTGACATTATTTTTGTCTAAAGTAAAAATAGAATAAAAGGAACATTATTATAAATTCAAAATAACAATTTTAAGGACATAAATTCAATTAAAACATATTTAAATAATTAAATTCAAATTTTATGTAATTCTTATGACAAGTTTAATGATGATGATGCATGGATGCAAAAGTTTTAAATTTTTCTGAAAATTGGGATGTTACACAGGTACCCCACGTGGGTGGATATCATGAACTTGGCCAGTGCGGGTCTGCCAATAAGTGCATGGTATGGACTCTCGAGATCCACCACCTCGTATTCTAGGCTCTCTGTCCGGCAGTTCTCCCGGGTTCCAAATAACACCTCAACCCAGATCTTGCCCAAAGGGGATCAGGAGACCCCGGGTACAATGCCGTGAAAGGTTGTCTCGGTTGGGAGCAGCGTGTTCATGGACACCCCTAACTTCAACATGGTATCCTTATACATAATGTTAATGGCACTACCATTGTCAATTAGTACCCGGTTGAAGCGAACGTTGAGGCTTGGTCCGACAAACGTCGGGTCCACCACCAGAGCATAGCCACCAGGCTTAGGCATAACCCGGGGGTGATCCTTCCGGCTCCAAGTGATCTCCATCTCGGACCAGTGCAGGAACTTGGGCACTGCCGGGATCACAACATTTACCTCCAGAGCGCGATGTCGCACACTCTTCCGGTCAGTGGGCTCGGTCACGAAGACCACATAGCTCTGATGTGCCTCCCGGTAGTTGCCTTGCTGGTGTCCGTATTGGTTACTCGGACCAGCGCCATTATCATTCCGGGTCTGCACCATGTTCACAGGTCTGGGAGGAGGTCCCTGGTTGGGTGGGTTGATCCGGACTACATTGGCACCGGATAGCGGTGGAGGGGGTCTCGGGATGTTCGGCCGTGACGCCGGAGCGTTTGGCCGAGTAGCCCCCTGAAAGAGCATTTTCCCTCATGTGTGTTTTGGTAATTGAATGACAATCTCTATGGACTAATGTTTGCATTGAGATATCATTATAGATCATGTCCATGATATTGTGGAGTTCATGAGTTGGACTCTTGAAGCTTATGTGTTGAGTGGAACATATTGCAAGTATGTCTTGAAGGATTCAAGACACCATCTTAGTGAAGAAAAGATGAGTGGTGCAAGTCCAAGAGAAGCTTTCTTGAAGATCTCCTATGCTTGGTGCTTGCAATGGATACATGAAGATGAAGCTAAGCGAGACTCTCCCATTGTGAGCATGGGGGAGTATTTGGAGAAGTCTTCATCAAGCATATACTTGGACGCGCAATCAAGGAAAGATGAACCACTTGAAGAGATCAAGATAGTCTTCATCCAACTCAAGTGGAACGCTCAAGGCAAAGGTATGATCTTGATAGGGCTATAGGATAGATAGGCGTACTATCAAGAGGGGCTCTAAAGTTGGTAACTTGATCGCATCGTTGTGGAGAGTTCAAACCTTTGCATACTTGGCATATCATGTTTCTTGGTTCTTATTTGGCTTTTATGTTGGTGAGTATTAGAGCTTGGTTCATCTCCATGTCAAGCTCTTGTTCATCAAAATCGGTTTTACTTGGACAACTTGGTGTGTTGTCGGTGGCGGAAATATTGTCGGTTTTACCATGAGGAAAGTCCCACACTTTGCCATGGGTGTCGATTTTACTCTATTTATGGGATGCAATATTACCATGAGGAAAGTCCCACACTTTTTGTTGGGTACTCATCGTCGCTATCTTTCCAACAAAATTAGTCTCACCTCTTTTGGACTTCATTTGCAAAAGTTACTTCAGTTTTGGTGAGGCCTACTAGTGGGGGCGGAACTTCGTCCGGAAGTTAGACCGGAACTTTCTGGTCTACCGGAAGTTCCGGCCAAGCGACCGACCGGAAGTTCCGGTGCAGTGACCGGAAGTTCCGGGCCTGCACCGGACATTTCCATCTGGCCAGAAAACGGCTAAGTCCTTTTAGGATTTAGCCCCTGGCAAAGGCGGAACTTTCACCGGAAGTTTGGCCGGAACTTTTCGGGCGACCGGAAGTTCCGGCCCTCGACCGGATGTTCCGTTCCTTACAAAAAAGAAAATTGGCTAAGTCAGGAATTGCTCGCACTTGGGCAAAGCCGGAACTTTGGCCGGAAGTTTGGCCGGATCTTTCGGGGCGACCGGAAGTTCCAGCCAAACCACCGGAAGTTTCGGTGCTGAACATGCTGGTTTTTCTCTAAGTCTGGAACTGCCTGCGCCCTGGCCAGGCCGGAACTTTGGCCGGAACTTTCCGGCCGACCGGAAGTTCCGGGTTTAGTGGCCGGAAGTTCCGGCCCAACGGGCAGAAAACGGTCAGATTTCTGGGAGGGGTATAAATACCCCTCCCCTTCTTCTTCCTAACAAATCCAAGGCAGCACGATTTCTTTCTCTCTCCTACTCCATTGTTGACCTTGGAAAGCTCACTCCCCTCTCAATCCCTCCATAGAATCTTGCATATTCTTTAGGGAAAGTTGAGAGGAGATCTAGATCTACAATCCTACCAATCCATCTCTCCTCTAAGTGAGGGGAACCTAGTGGATCTAGTTCTTGGAGTTCCTTTGTGGTTATTCTCCTTTGTTCTTCCTCTCTTCTCCCCCCATAAGCATTAGTTGCTTTTGGTGGGATTTGGGAGTGAAGGATTTGACTCCTTTGTGGTTTCCTTTGTTCTTCCTCTCTTATTACCCCATAAGCATTTGTTGCTTTGTTGGAATTTGAGAGTGAAGGACTTGAGCACTTTGTGTGCTCTTGCCATTGCATTTGCATCGGTTTGAGCCCTCCACGAGGATTCGTGGTGGTGATACTTGTGAGCTTGTTACTCTTGGGTCCTTGGACCCTAGACGCCTTTTGTGGCCGGCCTTTTGTGGCCAAGACCTTTTGTGGTCAAGACCTTTTGTGGTCATCTTGAGAGCCCCCAATTAAGTTGTGGGTGTGTGCCTCAAGACTTGGGAGCCCCCAATTAAGTTGTGGGTGTGTGCCTCAAGAGTGTTGTACGGGATTCGATCTCCGCCCTAAAGGAGATCAATAGTGGAAGGTGAACTCGCAACCTTTTGTGGTTGAGTTCATCAGGAGAAGAAGGTGAGCCTTTGTGGCGTTGCGGCTAACCTGTTGTGGTTGCGCACACCTCTCCAAACGAGACGTACACCCTTTGGGTGGAACTCGGGAATACATCCTCGTCTCCGCGTGCCTCGGTTATTTCTATACCCGAGCTATTTACTTATGCACTTTATATTGTGATAGCCTTCGTGCTTGAAGTCATCTATCTTGCTATAACCTTGTTACTTCTATTTCTTAGCATAAGTTGTTGGTGCACATAGGTGAGCCTAGTATTTATATCTAGGTTGTATGCTTGTTAAAGTAAACCTCTAGTTTTATTCCGCCTTTATCAAGCATACCGGAATATCCGGGTCTTTCTTGGACCGGATAATCCGGCTTCTCGAAAAAGTTTTAAAATCGCCTATTCACCCCCGCGTTGCCTTCTTGCAATGTGCGCTGATACCAGCTGCACTGCCGGGTAGAGTAGTTTGCAGGCTTGTTGGCCTCCAACGTATGGTAACAGCACGGCTTGTTCAGCATCTCTTCATATGTCAGGGGCTTCTTCTGGTCCACCCAAGTCTTCTGCACTTCTTGGCTCTGACCCCAAGCCGGTCCAGTAGTTTTTTGCCGCTGATTGCTGTCGGCATCTCCCTGATCTCGGCCAACAGCTGCAACTTGCTGCGAGGCATAGTGGAACTCGGGCTGGCTCCTCTTTGGGCCGAAATCGTGGCGATCATGGCTTCTGCTCGGCCCCGAACGCTGAGTTCCCGCATTCCTCCTGTTGGAGTCTCAGACATCCACTAGGGGTTGCATGGGATCTCCAAGCGTGTAGGTGTCGGCGATGCGCATGGTCTCTGCCAGGGTTGTCGGCATCTTTCTCTGCAGATTTTGCCAAAGCATAGATCCATGCCGGCATCCCTGCGCAAACCATGAGATGGCCTGTGCCTCAACAACTCCCTCGCAAGAATTGCGAATGTTGCTCCACCGAGTAAGGTACTCCCGGTCGGTTTCATTGCTCCTTTGCCGGCAGATGGCGAGCTGCTGCGGTCGGTTGGGCCTCTTGTACGTGCTGGTGAAGTTGCTGATGAAGGCCTCCTCGAAATCCAACCAACAGTCTATGCTGCCAGTCCTCAAGTTGTTCAGCCAAATCCGGGCGGGACCTTCCAACATCTGTGGTATGTACCGTACTGCCCAGCGTCTGTTTCCACCGGCTATGCTTACTGCAGTTACATAGTCGGTTAGCCAGTCTTCCGGCTTCGAGCGTCCGTCATAGGTCTTGGCACCCCGGTTGAGCTGGAAATTTCTTACGGCTGGTTCTCGCATGATCCGAGTTCCAAAGTATGCAGGTCCCAGAGGGCCTTGTTCCTCAACCAACTCGGATTGGTGAATCCGATCGAGCCTGATCCGGGCATCTGCGGGATCTAACTGTCGAGTTCCTATACGGGATCCCAAGGGATTCTCATTGGGCTGGTATCCGAGTTGCTGCAACCTCGAGTTGCCATCATCATGTCGGTTAACCACAGGAACTACGGCGTGCTGCGGGACAGAAGCAGCGTCTCTCTGCCGGTTTCCCTGACTTTGTGGTGGATAGCGCGGTGGATTGTCGTGGCTTACCGCAGCATTGTTTCCTACACCCTGGTTACCACCACCATGGCTACCCTGAGCTTGATCGGGATTGTTTCATCCGGCTTGCTGAACTCCGGCGAAGGCCGGGTCATATGCTTGCAACTGCTTGTTTTTCCTGGATCCCCTACTCCGGCTTCGGCTCCTGCTCTTGCTTTTACTCGGATGCGGAGAGGAAGCCTCTCCGCCCGATTTGTCGCTCTCGGCCCTGGCCGAATGTACCTGGGATCCAACTCCCGGATTCTTCTTCTTGAAGGCCTTGTTCTGCTGGTTAGCCTCTATGACTAGCTCGTTGACCCGTTCTTGTTGCTTACGGAGATCTTCTCCGGATAGCCCTGCCAACTCGGCCATAGCTGCCTCTGCAGCCCTAAGAGTTTTGGCAGGCGAGCTGTATACCGGCTTCTCTGCCGAGATCATGCTATCCGTCCCGCTATGGCTAGGCGCCGTGCTACCTGCCAACTCATCATTCACCATTCTGCCCTTTTTTCGCAGGTCAGCAATGGGCTTGTCCCGAGAGCCTATCTTGGGGAAGCTGTGAGCTGCATTGTACTCCCGGAGACTGGCATTAAGCTCACGCCGGATCTCGGCGATCTCTTGCGCCTCCGCGAGCAGCAACTTACGCTGCTCGTCCAAGTCAGCCGAGGTAACTTGGGTATCCACATCTACCGTCACGGGGACAGCCAGCTTGGCCACCAGAACCGAGAGGGGATCCAGACGACGACGATGGTGGGATGGCTGAGGATCACCGTCTCTGGCAGCACCTCTCTCCTATGGAGGTTTTGCTAACCGAACCCGGTGAGTACCAGCATCGCCATCGGGAGCATCCTGGAACACCTCCTCGGTTACCCTGACTATCATGACCGCGACGCAGCCCGCGGGGCGATCGACACGCGGATCCCGGGCGGCGCGGAGCATGGGGGGATCTTCAGCCTCCAGGATAACATCCGGGTAACTGCAGACGATCTCGGTGGCGACGTAGGTGGTGAAGGCGCCGAAGTCAATGAGGCATCCGTCAGCCGGGAAGGGCTTGTTCCGGAAGCAACCGGCATTGTCGCTGACGAAATCCATCTCGCCCAGCCTGACAACCAGGCCGGAGAGAACTCTAAGGCCAGAGTGAACTGAGGAACCCGTCCGGATGTGTACACCAGCCAGCGCCTCTGTCTGCCCCACGTTGGGCGCCAACTGTCGTGGTGGTGTCACGGCAGATGCCATAGGATGGCTAAAGTGAGGGGCCGATGGACGCTGGTGGATCCGGGGAGGGCTAGCGAACTAAAGAGCTCGCACGAGGGAGGATGCCGGAGTAACCGGGATCTCCGAAGAACACAAAACACCACCAAAGGAAACAAGAGAAGATCTCGTAAATACGAACAACTGCACGAAGGCAGAGAACACACACACACGATGTACCCAGGTTCGGGGCCCTCGTGGGGAGGTAACACCCCTACTCCTGCCTTTCCTCTCAATATAAGTGTGGAATAAGATCTACAACATACTCTTGGAGCTCTTTCGGTGATGAACACGATGAACAAGATGAACTAGGGAGAAGGAGGAGTAAATGCACTAGGATTAAATGATACTAAGGTCTTGACCTCCAAGTTGGTCTCTCTTCACTTGAGCAGTTATGGCGCCTTTTATAGAGTTCCGGCCGGGAGGGCCGGAAACCCTAATCCGGGATGGCCCCACCAGACAGGCCTAACGGTTATGTCGACACCGGCTAGTGCGACCTAGCCGCCTACCTATCCGGCATAGCCCTGTCGTCATCATTCCGGCAAGGACAGCAGGCGCCGTCCTGGAACATCATTGTCCCTCTGTCAAAGACAAGACATGTCTTTGCCCATCCCGAGTAGCCTTTTCCGGATTGCCGGGCTAGGCATGTCCGATCTTGTCGTACCGTTATCGTACCGGCTGACACGCTCCCGTGTCAGGCGGGAGGTGACCATGCTTCCGTGTTAGGCGTGAGGTGGCCATGCTTCCGTGTCAGGGGGGATGGTACTTCCTCCCGTGCCAGGCGGGAAAGCCTGCTCCGGACCGTTGACGACTTACCGACATCTCCCATGCCGACTACCTCCTTGCTCCATTCTGTAAGTCTTTCCTGCACACACTGGACAACTTGCTAGGACCGAGATCTATATGTCGGTTAGCCTGTATCCGGGGAGCAAGCTTACCTTTCTCACCTACCCGGGGAGTCCATCCGGTTCACCCGGAATCTCCTCCACCGGGGAGTGTACCCGGAGCTCCCGAGATCCTTCCCGGATGTAGCTGAGTAACACTTAGGATGAGCAACTCTAGGCCTAGCCTCCCGAAGATGTCTTGGGATGCTACCAAAGACATCTTCGAGAAGCTAGTTCTTAGAGCAACCATCCGCTGGGACTTATGCCACTCTGAAGGCCTGGGGGAGGCTATTTATAGATTCCAGGGGTGACCCTTGCGACCCCCAAGTGACACCTTGGGCTTAACCAGCTACGAAAGGTCAAGTTGCCCCTTCGGTATCCTAAAGGGCGGCACTTGCACTCTCCAAAGGTCAAACACTATTGTCATACTGCTGATTTGCACCGGGATCTACCCTACTCGGGGGGCAGCCCCCCGACACCTGGAGAGGCCTCCGCGCCCGAGGCCTCCCCTTCCTCAGCCTCCTCCTCCACAGGGCGCAAGGGCGCCACCACGAAGGCGTCTTCATCGCCTGACGAGATATCGCAAATCTCGTCAGTAAATGGCCCAGCTCTCGAAGAGGAAACCTCCCCAGCCGCGGCCTCCTCACCTAGATCAGCTCCTGAGGCCGTGGGAGAGTCGGCCCCCTCCGCTCCCCCCGTGTCCAGCATCGGCACCTCGAGGTCCGCCTGGCCTGTCGGGGTGAACGGAGGCATCCCCTCGAGGAGGTGCACGCGCTCCATCAGATTATATTGATGGAGGGGCCGGAGCGCCGCGGGGAGCTCATCCATGGGAAGCACTGATGGGTTGACGAAGAGCGCGGAGAGGACGTCGTCGACGGCGTCCTTGTCGTTGTCCTCGGCGTGAAGCCGCATCTTGTCCTTCAGCCCCGAGTACATCCAAATAGGGACCGAATGCGCCTGGAGGGGCGCGATGCGGCACGTCACGAAGTCCGCGACGACCATCTGCCCCGTGAGGCCCTCCTCGCGGAGGAAACTCAGACGCCCCATTAGGCTCACGTTCTTGGCGCCATCAAAGGTGGCCTTGCCCCAATGGGAGTTCTTCAGCGGGGGCTCGTCGGGGACCTCGAGGAAAGCGCAGGGACGCTCCACCACGACATAGAACCACTTCTGGCGGAAGTCGTCCACCTTCTTCGTCACCGAGGTGATGGCCTTGCCCTCGCTCCAAGACATGGGGATGTAGATACTCCCCATGCCATCGACGATGCGGAACGAGACGCACCCAGAGCGCTCGTTCTTCGCCGTGTTCCGGAGTGCGTAGAAGCACCGGAACAGCCCCACCGTGGGCTCTAGGCCCAGGTACGCCTCGCAGAGGTAGGCGAAGACGGCGAGGATCAGGACGGAATTGGGGTTTAGGTGCAGCAGCTGCACCTGGTTGAACGCCAGCACCGCCTCCAGGAATGGCGAGAAGGGCGGCACCAGGACCGCAACCAGACAGTGCAGGAAGACCGGGAAGAACCCTCGCGGGCGCTTCCCGTGCGCCGCGGGCTTCAGGGCGGTGGCGCCGTGCTCGTTCGTCCGGTCCGCCACCAGGTGCCGGACCTTGGCGAGCGCCTTCTCATTGACGCGCACGCCCAGCAGTGCCGCGCCTACCACAGTCTCAGTGGCCTCTGCCTGGGAGGAAGACCCCGCGGAGGCCTTGCCCTTGCTCTTGAGTGGGCTCATCGTCGCAGAAGCGGAAGCCTGGAGGAACTGGAGGATGAAGATTCGCAGGAGAGATCGGAGGCAGAGAGCTCTGTAGAGCGGAAATTCCTGCGAGAAGGTTTGCAAACGGTAACGGCTCCCTGCCGCCTCGCTCGGGCTTTATGTCACCTCGAGGAGCAGTTACCGGGACGTGGTATGACCCCCCACGACTCGCGCCCCGGATCGTGCGAGACCGTTATTCGTCCAAGTGCTGCGTGGCTCGGGCCGGCTGGGCACTAACGGCCCACGACGCTTCGCCTGAGCCCATGGGCTCAACCGCGCCCATCATGGGCCCGGGGGCTACTGTCGGCCCAGTGGGAACTGGGGTATGAAGAGCCCATTCCCCCCAGGCCACGCACGCGGGCCCGTCGGACGAAACAACTAAGGACCAGACATCACCGCCTGGCTGGACCCTCGAGAGGCAATTACCCTCGAGGGCCTGAAGAGGGAACGAGGGCCTCAAGGGACCTCTCGCCTCAGGGGACCCTCCCGAGGCGCCAGCCCGCCTCAAGGGAGCCCCTCAGGAATCTCCCCTCAGGCCTCCCTGCGCCTGAGGGGAAACGTCGCGGCCAAGGAATCACGGCAAGATGCACGTGGCCTCTACCACGCACATGCAGTGTCGCACGCACCCCCGTCGCTGTCCTTGGCGATAAAGTGGTCAACAAAGCAGCTCTGCCTGCTGCACAGCTGCCAGGACCTTCTACTCTGACGATAAAGCGGGTGGACAACACAACCCTTCAAAGGGGGACATCATCGTGGGCTTCACCTCAGAGACTGCCCTCCCTGCGGGCAGTACATCATGGTCGGCCGCCGGTCGGCCACCGTGCCCACCTTTACCAGCAATGGACCGAGTCCAAGGACGAATGGAGCACGGTGGACTCCTACACCACCCTGCCACTGGCATGTGGGAACCACCTGGAAGGCCAAGACGAAGGAGAAGGCCAGAGGCGCCTATAAAAGGAGCAAGACGCCCATCGTAGCACGGGTCGGCTCTTTGCGCACTGCAACCCTTGTAAACCCTAGCTACACTTGTGAGAAAAGCCTCTGCCTTGAGGAGAAGGAAGACGATCGTTTCCCTCCTGAGGCAAGAAATACCTCAAGGGGGCTTACGGCAAGCTCCGTTGTACTGTAACCTTCCACATCTAATACAGACAAGCAGGAGTAGCGGTTTTACCTCCCCACGAGGGCCGTGAACCTGGGTAAAGGCTGGTGTCTCCCTTTGCGTGTGTGTGTCTTCCTCGGGTCCGGCGAGCAACGTCGTGGAGCCACTCGAGGGTCTAGACCTCCATGTTCAATCCCCTTCACGAACTACACTTCAGGAAGTGACTACCCCCGGTTCTTGGGAGTCATAACCCGACAGTGTCTTTCTCTATCGTGGGTGTTTCGTCTCCAGGTCCGGCGAGCACCGTCATCGTGCCCCTCGAGGGTCTTGACCTCCGTGTTCAATCCCCTTCACGAACTATACTTCAGGAAGTGACTACCCCTATTCCTAGGGAGTCATAACCCGACATTTGGCGCGCTAGGTAGGGGATTGAGCCGCGTCAACGACCTTCGAGCCGCCTCCGCGCCATGGCGAACACCCGCGCCGCCCGCGTCAATCGACGCGCGCCTGAAGGAGCGCGCGCCCCACCAGGCGCCGCCGCCACTCGCGCACGACGGGGCCGACCCCGCCATGAAGAGCGTGACAACTCGGGCCCACATGCGGAAGAGCCCGAGCACAACTCCGAGCACCAGGAGGACGCGCAGTCGTCACACCCGACGCGGCGCCCGAGTGGCTCCGGTCATGGCAGGACGGACCCCACGCCACATACCGCACTGCTCATGGCGCAGGAACTTCTCCGCTACTAGCCAACCGTTGAGGCCCACGAGCAGTGGCTGGAGCGCCTCAACCACCTCGTCAGCATCGCCACAACGCGCCCCGCTCCATCGCAGTCCATCAAGCACCCCTCCCTCGCAAGAACGGTCGCGCCAAACGCGCCTCCGCCTCCGCCTCCGCCAGGACCTGCACCGGCTGCGACGCAGAGGGCTGCCTCGCACGCGTCCTCGCCGCACGATTGCTTGATCGTGCAGCGCACCGCGCCTGACGCTCGCGTGGGGATGGAGCTCCAGCGCAACCGCCAGAACAGGCTCGTGGAAGAGATCGGCCAGGCGGGCCAGCAGAACCACAGCGCGCTGCAGCACGGAGTTTCCACGTACGCCACCGGCTGCATCGCGTTCACCCGCTCCCTACGCCGTGTGGTTTGGCCCCCGAAGTTCAGACCGGCTCTCCCCAAGGGCTCTGACGGCTCCAGCAACCCCATCGAGTTCCTGCAGCTCTACACCACCTCCATCCAAGCAGCAGGCGGGGACGACAAGGTCATGGCCAACTGGTTCTCCCACGCGCTTCGCGACTCTGCACTGTCGTGGCTCCTCAACCTCCCCGAGGACTCTGTGAAGTCTTGGGAGGAGCTCTGCAAGCAGTTCGTCTCCAACTTCAAGGGGACGTACGAGCGCGCTCTCACCCACAACGACATGCGCGTTGTCGAGACAAACAGCAGGATCAACCTCCTCGTGGTGCAGAAGAAGGATGAGACTCTCCGCAAGTACATCCAGCGCTTCAGCCAAGTGCGCAACAAGATCCCGAACATCCCTGACACCCAAGTCATCGCCGCCTTCCGCGAGGGCGTCACAAACAGCAGGATGCTCGAGAAGTTGGGTATCCACGACAAGCTCACCTCTATGGTGAAGCTGATCAACCTGGCGGACAAGTGCGCCAAGCCTGAAGAGGGACTCCTCTTCGTCAAAATGTCCTCGAGAGGGGACGAGCACGCTGAGGGGTCCAGGAGCTAGAAGAAGAAGGAGGAGCCCAAGCGCAAGGCCACCACGGTCCTCGCGACAGAGCCTGAAGCGAAAGGCACCCGCAGGGATTCTCCCGAGCCTGGGGAGAGGAAAGACGACCACCGCCCATTCTGGATCTACCATAACAGGCGCGGTCACTCTACCGAGACTTGCTTCGACCTCAAGAGGTTGAGCAAAGAGCGCGGGCAAGTAGAAGGCAGTGGTGGCTGTGGTCGAGGCCGTGGCTACCACGGGAGCGGGCGCAAGAGCGGCTACTAGAAGCCATCTGGCCACCAGGCCAATGCTGCGGAGAAGAATGGCAACCTTCCCGACGAGGAGGATGGCTCCAAGAGGCACCATTGCCTGCATCCTCGGTGGGGCGCAGGCGCCAAAGTCGAACAATCAGTTCAAGCAGTTCGCCCGCGAACTCAAAGCTGCCCTCCCCAGCACCGAGACCTCCAGGCCCCTCAAGTGGTCGCAGTACACCATCGCCTTCGGCGCTCAGGACCACCCCAAGTCCACAAAGACTTTTGGAACCCTCCCGCCGGTTTGCAGCCCCACCATCGACAACGTCGCTGTCTCCAAGACACTCATTGATGGTGGAGCATGCCTGAATGTCATCTCCACGGAGATGTTTGAAGCGCTTCAAGTGCCCTACGAGCAGCTCATGCCCTTTAGCCCCTTCACGGGAGTCACCAGCGGCTCGATCGAGCCTCTGGGGCAGGTCAGGCTCGCCGTCACCTTTGGAAGCGAGGAAAATTACCGCACCGACACATCAACTTCGATGTTGCACACATCGGCCTGCCGTACAACGCCATCCTCGGCTAACCCGCGCTCGTGAAATTCATGGCCGTCACGCATCATGCCTACAACATGGTCAAGATCCCCGGTAGCGCTGGCACAATCACCATCCGTGGACATGTCCTGGATGCTACGCGCACTGTCGAGACGGCCTACAAGGCCGACGCCATGGCATTCCCCGCAGACGAGGACATGGAGCCTCTCGAGAGACCCAAGAAGAAGAAGCAGCTGTTCTCCCAGGAGCCAGCCACTACAAAGAAAGTACCTCTAAGCTCCAGCAGCTCGGGGGCTGAAGGCTCGGGCGCTAGCGTCACCATTGGTGCCGCGCTGCCTCCCAAATAGGAAAGCACGCTCGTCGCCTTCCTCCAGGAAAACTTTGACATATTCGCATGGACACCGTCAGATATGTCTGGTGTACCGAGGGAGGTGATCGAGGACCACTTAGTCGTGTGTCCAAACGCGCGCCCCCTGAAGGAAAAAGCAAGAAAATAAGCCCCCGAGAAGCAAGCGTTCATCGTCAAAGAGGTCGAGAAGCTCAAAGCGGCAAAGGTCGTCCGCGAAGTCGCGCACCCCACTTGGCTCTCCAACGGTGTGGTCGTCCCAAAACCCGCCGGAGGAGGCCGCCTCTGCATCGACTACACTGATGTGAACAAGGCCTGCCCCAAGGACCCTTATCCCATGCCAAGAATCGACCAGATCTTGGAATCCACGGCAGGCTGCGACCTCCTCTGCTTCCTCGATGTTTTCTCTGGTTATGATCAAATAAAAATGGCTAAGGAAGATGAGGAGAAGACGGCTTTCCTCACCCCTTGCGGTGTGTATTGCTATGTCTGCATGCCCTTCGGCCTAAAAAACACCGAAGCCACTTTACAGAGGCTAATGAGGATAGCGCTTGGAGAGCAAATGAGGAGAAATGTCGAGGCATATGTCGATGACAATGTCGTGAAATCCCGAGAGGGAAACACCCTCCTCAGGGACCTTGAAGAGACTTTCGCCAGCTTGCGCAAGGTGAACATCAAGCTCAACCCCGCCAAGTGCGTCTTTGGAGTACCTTCAGGCAAACTGCTTGGTTTCCTCGTGTCCCACCGGGGCATAGAGGCAAACCCTGACAAAATCAAGGCCATAGAGGACATGCAACCTCCACGCCGGCTCAAGGACATGCAACGCCTAGCAGGCTGCATGGCCAGCTTGGGTAGATTCATCTCCAAGTTCGGCGAAAGAGCTCTGCCGTTCTTTAAGATCATGAAAAGAACAGGCACTTTCAAGTGGACCCCTGAAGCTGAAAAAGCGTTTGAGGACTTGAAGAAGTACCTAGCCAGCCCACCAGTAATGGTCGCCCCAAGGATAGGCGAGCACCTGAAGCTGTATCTATCAGCCACTGCACAGACCGCCAGTGTCGTCCTTGTGGTAGAAAGGGAAGAGCCAGTACTCCACAAGAAGAGTGCAACCACTCCAAAGCCAAAACCTCCTGATGAAGAGCTCGACGAAAGGGCAGGCCTCACAAACCCACCGCCAGGCCCAAATCCACAAGGGAGGCCCGCCCCAAGTCAACCGCTGCAAGATGATCCCGCCAGGCAGCCTGAAGAGCCCCCACAGGCCAACCCCCTCGAGGGGCCCAAAAAGCCCCCAGAGGCCAAACCCCTCGAGGGCCATGACAAGCCTCCGGAGGCCAACCCCCTTGAGGGCCCAGCGGAGCCCCTTCAAGCAGAAGACACCAAGGCTACACCGACTACCCTTGTCGAGCATCCAGTCTACTTCGTCAGCACAGTACTGCACGATGCTCGCGAGCGGTATACAATGCAGCAGAAGCTTCTCGTCGCACTCCTCATCGTCTCAAGAAAGTTGCGACACTACTTCCAGGGGCACCCCATCACGGTGGTCACCTCTTTTCCACTAGAGCAGATCCTGGGCAACCCTAATGTCACAGATCGTGTCACAGTGTGGAATATAGAGCTACAACCATTCAATTTGCGCTTCGATACAACAAGGGTAATCAGAGGAAGAGCGCTGGCAGACTTCGTCGCCGAATGGACTGACCCAACCCCTTAAGAGCTTGTGGGAGAAGAACAAGAGCCCTATGGAGACAAAATGCCCAGCCAGTGGACCATGAAGTTCGACGGAGCTTTCGCTTGTCGCCACGGTGGGGCTGGCGTGGTCTTGATCTCACCAAAAGGCGACAAGCTATATTACGCGGTCCAGCTTTGCTTCGGAATCGACAAGATCTCCAACAATATTGCTGAGTACGAAGGCCTACTTGCTGGCCTACGCACCGCAATCGCCCTAAGCATCAAACACCTACTCATCAAGGGCGACTCCCAGCTGCTCGTCAACTTCTCCAACAAAAGCTATAAGCCTAAGGACGACCACATGGCCGCATACCTTGAAGAGGTCCGTAGGGTTGAGAAGCACTTCAGGGGAATGGAGCTTATGCACAACCCAAGAAAGGAGAACCAAGAGGCTGATGACATCGCCAAGCGCGCATCGAAGAGGCAAGCTCAGCTGCCAAGCGTCTTTGAAGAAAGACTCGTCAGGGCATCCATAAAGCAGCCTCAAGAGGCCATGCCCGCAAGCACAGACGAAGTGCTCCCGCCACCACCTGCAAATGGGGCTCCAGATTGCGGGCCCCCCTACAGGGGAGCGTCTGTTGCTCACAGGGGTGCATCAAGAAGCAGGACGGATTGACGAGATCAAAGGCTACCTAGACAAAGGGATCCTTCCCGAGGAAGATGTTGAAGCGGAGCGAATCACCCGCCAAGCAAAATCTTACCAAATCCTCGAAGGGAATCTCTACCGCAAGCGCCCAAACGGCACCGCGCTCAATGCGTTCCTCCTGAAGAAGGCAAAATGCTGATCAAGGACATCCACAGCGGCGAATGCGGCCACCATTCGTGCGCCCGCACCCTTGCAGCAAAGTCTTCAAGAGCGGCTTCTACTGGCCTCAAGCACTTCAGGATGCAGTTGACATCTGTGACGCCCGAAAATCGGTACTATGTAGATTTAAGCGATCCCGGCGAAATCCGCATAATAACGATTTTAGGTCGCCCACCAGACATAATGTGCAGGTCGAAACATGCGCATTATGTGGGTGGAATTGTGATAACATTACAATAGTTCCGATACATCCACAAATACAACAGAAGATATAAATACAACAACGACTCGATCGAGTCAAGATACAAATGATACAATACAAAGAGTCAAATGACAGCGGAAGCAAAATAGTATCCGACTACGGATAAGATACAAATTGGACTAAGAGTCCTGAAGATAAGCAATGGCGCCATATCCCTGCCCAGCCAAGCCGGAGGGATTCCCAAGCTAACGCCGTCAGACTTCAAACCTGTTAACTGCACATAAAGCACATCCCAAAAGAGGGTCAGGGCACTCCCTGGCAAGCAAAGCCGACTTGCCTACTTTCTACACCATCTCCCAAAATATAGGGGAGGTGGACTTAGCGGCAGCAGCACTAGCAACCTAAAGAGACACGCTACAACTTCCGTCTAATCAGAGAGGGATAAGAGAGCGCATAAGTAAACAGCTACTACTAACACCAAACATAACCCATTCTCGAATTAACCCCCTGAACCAAGTATGAGGAAGCAATTCGGGAAACTCACACACTGAATAATTTTAGTTACCATTTATTATGAAAGTAATTCTATATTACTAGTCAAATTAATTAACATTATTTAGGTGTAAGTTGTCTAGATCTCATTAGTCGGCAACGCACCAAGTTGTCCATAACCGCGGACGCGGCTCATCGATAAGATTATACCCTGCAGGATAAACATGTGATGGGATCGCAATAAAGAATCGTAAACTAGGGTAGCAGAGATCAACGGCAGGAATGAAAGACAATGTATAGGTAAACAAGCAAACTTTGCTTGCCTGGAATCCCGCATGGAAGCAGATCTTGTCGTTGCTCACACATCTCAACGTCGTATCCGCGAAGAAGCAACAAACACTGGAAAGCGTAAAAGATGCATTTTACAACTACGGCAAAAGATTCAGCATGATAATTCGAGAATGATGCATGACATGGCAAGATGCAACACAATGCAGGTAATCCAAATTAAGGGGGAAAACAACCCCATCAATTAATATTTAGGTGCAAGTTATTTATTTACTCATCAATATTAAATGTTGGTTAACATGGCAACACATGGCATGGATGATCTTATTAAATTGAATGAAATAGGGCAATAATTAAATAAAGCCACACATATTCCATATTTAATTATTTAGGTGCGACAAATAAATTACAATAAGAAATTAAAATAAAAGATGCAAAATGGCATATGAATGTCATATTATTGTTTATTGCATTTTTCTGATAATAAAACATATAAAGATTATTTAATTTGGAGTTATAGAATTAAAGTTATTAGCATTTTAAGTTTTGGACTAAACTGCAAAATGCAGGGACCTGTTCGTGATGGAAAAGAAATCAGTGAGGGCTTAGGGGAGAAAACAGAGAGCACATGGGCTTGGTGCAAATATGCCAGGCGCCTCTCTCACTGACAGGTGGGACCCTGCTGTCATCGAGAGGAAAGAAATAAAAATGGGCTTTTATGCCAAGGAGGGGATTCGAATTCAGGAAGCACAGGTTGTAGACATGGGCACAACCACTGGGCTGCGGTGCATGTTTTGACAGGTAAATGAACTGAGGTCAAATGAAGCAATCGGGAGACGTTCTCTGAACAAAACAGAAAACAGAGAGAAAAAGGGGTGGTAATTGTGGATGCAGGGGGTTCGAACTCGGGTCTCCGGGCGTGCGCATGAGAGGCAGTGCTAGCCACGCGGGCTGACTGGTGGTGGTGATACAAATAGAGTTAGATCTTATATGAAAGCAAAATAAAACGCCGGATCTGAAGAAGACAGAAAAGAAAGGGAAAAAGTTGTTGTTTGCGGGGATGGGGAGACTTGATCTCGCGACCTGCAGTGGTTAGCACTCGAGCGCAGCCAGTGGGCCGATCGTTGTTGGTGTCCTAGATACGGAACAACAGCAGATGAAGTAAACCAGCGACGCTAACTGAACCTGACGAAGAAACTTCAGGTTACCTGTTCTACGGAGACGACGACGGACGAACGAGGAGGCCGACGACTACCCTTGGAATTGGGCGGGGCTGAGGCGCGGAGGAGTGGTTCTGGGGTATCGGGCGGACGAGTGGAAGGAGGACTTGCAGGGGGACAAAGGAAAATAGAGCCAAAAACATGATCTTGAGTTCGGCCATGGCTGCGGGCACGGATGCGAGCGGAACGGTGGCCACAGCCATGGATTCGAAGAGGGGAAGCCTGGCACGGAAACAGTAGCTCACCGGGAGGGGGGTTGGAGGAGTTGCACGGCGCGGGGACGAGCGATGGCGACGAATTCCGGCTGCGGAGGGTCGTCGGCCATGGAGAAGACGCGGACGAGCTCGTCGCCTACCGGTGCTTCCGGCTCGATTCCGAAGGAGACGACACGGCGCAGCTCCTGGGCCTCCTCACGGTCCTTCGAAGGCACTGGAGCTGTGGGGCGGTGAGGTGGTCTCCGGTGGCCTCGGTGGGGGAAGAAAAATCAGGGGAGAAGAAGGAGGGGGCGGCGGCGCAACAGGGAGAAGTAGAGGGCTAGGGTTCCAGGGGAGTCCTCAGTGGCTTTAAGGGGAGGGGGAAAAGCAGGGAGCAGGTGAGGGAGGTGGGGCACCATGGCAGGGAGAACGAGCGTGCTCTCCTGTGTGGTTCGTACGGAGGTAGGGGAAAGGTGAGGGGAAGTGGGTCGGGCTGGGGCTTAGACTAGGTCAGGGAAGTGGGCTTTGGCCCAGGGAGTTTTTTTTTCTCCCTCTGAAATTTTATTTGTCTTTTAATTCTTTTTCTGTTTTTGTATTTCTAAAACAAAAATAGAAAAGAATTTTTAATAAAGAAACTTTACAAAATAGGTTTAGTTTAAAATAGGCAATTTAATAAACTAATTTTTATAATATTTGCAAAATATTTGAAATACACATTTTAATTAATTTCAAAAGCATTTGAATTTAATTGTGAGAAAAGAATTTAAGTGGAGTTTAAATTTAAATGCAATAAATTAAATGAAGTGACCAATGCATGATGAAATGATGACATGATGATGCACAAAAGAAAAACAACAAAAAAACTAATTGGGGATAAAACCCGGGGCGTTACAACCGACACCACTAACAAGGGATCGCGTCCCGCGATCCACGCCGAGACCACAAGAAGAGAGGGGTAACTACCGAGTCTTCAGGCTTCGTGATGAACTTCTCGACACCACTAACAAGGGATTGTTGCTCCACCCAGAAATTCTCGACACCACTAACAAGAAGTTCTAACTCCACCTTCAAGTTGTCGACACCACTAACAAAAGAGTTGCTCCGTTGATGAAGATTTCCGAAGATCGAACCCTAATAGGATACAAGGCAAGAAATCGTCCACCCACGCGTAGGATCCTAAAACTTTAAAAGTTTGGATAAGAGAAGAGACTCCGAAAACAAATAAGATAGGAGGAGAAATAGAATTGAGGTAAGGAGTAAATAGAAACCTATTGAGATCATTTCAAAATAATTTTAGTCAAATTGTTTTTGACACTCTAGAAACAACGACCGTTAGCGAGGTTATCCTACAGGCTTTAGCGGACCCGCTGCTTCGATAACCAATCGTATCGAAACAACAAGGAGATCTAAACCAAGGCTCTGATACCACTTTGTGACGCCCGAAAATCGGTACTATGTAGATTTAAGCGATCCCGGCGAAATCCGCATAATAACGATTTTAGGTCGCCCACCAGACATAATGTGCAGGTCGAAACATGCGCATTATGTGGGTGGAATTGTGATAACATTACAATAGTTCCGATACATCCACAAATACAACAGAAGATATAAATACAACAACGACTCGATCGAGTCAAGATACAAATGATACAATACAAAGAGTCAAATGACAGCGGAAGCAAAATAGTATCCTACTACGGATAAGATACAAATTGGACTAAGAGTCCTGAAGATAAGCAATGGCGCCATATCCCTGCCCAGCCAAGCCGGAGGGATTCCCAAGCTAACGCCGTCAGACTTCAAACCTGTTAACTGCACATAAAGCACATCCCAAAAGAGGGTCAGGGCACTCCCTGGCAAGCAAAGCCGACTTGCCTACTTTCTACACCATCTCCCAAAATATAGGGGAGGTGGACTTAGCGGCAGCAGCACTAGCAACCTAAAGAGACACGCTACAACTTCCGTCTAATCAGAGAGGGATAAGAGAGCGCATAAGTAAACAGCTACTACTAACACCAAACATAACCCATTCTCGAATTAACCCCCTCAACCAAGTATGAGGAAGCAATTCGGGAAACTCACACACTGAATAATTTTAGTTACCATTTATTATGAAAGTAATTCTATATTACTAGTCAAATTAATTAACATTATTTAGGTGTAAGTTGTCTAGATCTCATTAGTCGGCAACGCACCAAGTTGTCCATAACCGCGGACGCGGCTCATCGATAAGATTATACCCTGCAGGATAAACATGTGATGGGATCGCAATAAAGAATCGTAAACTAGGGTAGCAGAGATCAACGGCAGGAATGAAAGACAATGTATAGGTAAACAAGCAAACTTTGCTTGCCTGGAATCCCGCATGGAATGTCGTTGCTCACACATCTCAACGTCGTATCCGCGAAGAAGCAACAAACACTGGAAAGCGTAAAAGATGCATTTTACAACTACGGCAAAAGATTCAGCATGATCATACGAGAATGATGCATGGCATGGCAAGATGCAACACAATGCAGGTAATCCAAATTAAGGGGGAAAACAACCCCATCAATTAATATTTAGGTGCAAGTTATTTATTTACTCATCAATATTAAATGTTGGTTAACATGGCAACACATGACATGGATGATCTTATTAAATTGAATGAAATAGGGCAATAATTAAATAAAGCCACACATATTGCATATTTAATTATTTAGGTGCGACAAATAAATTACAATAAGCAATTAAAATAAAAGATGCAAAATGGCATATGAATGTCATATTATTGTTTATTGCATTTTTCTGATAATAAAACATACAAAGATTATTTAATTTGGAGTTATAGAATTAAAGTTATTAGCATTTTAAGTTTTGGACTAAACTGCAAAATGCTGGGACCTGTTCGTGATGGAAAAGAAATCAGTGAGGGCTTAGGGGAGAAAACAGAGAGCACATGGGCTTGGTGCAAATATGCCAGGCGCCTCTCTCACTGATAGGTGGGACCCTGCTGTCATCGAGAGGAAAGAAATAAAAATGGGCTTTTATGCCAAGGAGGGGATTCGAATTCAGGAAGCACAGGTTGTAGACATGGGCACAACCACTGGGCTGCGGTGCATGTTTTGACAGGTAAATGAACTGACGTAAAATGAAGCAATCGGGAGGCGTTCTCTGAACAAAACAGAAAACAGAGAGAAAAAGGGGTGGTAATTGTGGATGCAGGGGGTTCGAACTCGGGTCTCCGGGCGTGCGCATGAGAGGCAGTGCTAGCCACTCGGGCTGACTGGTGGTGGTGATACAAATTGAGTTAGATCTTATATGAAAGAAAAATAAAACGCCGGATCTGAAGAAGACAGAAAAGAAAGGGAATAAGGAGTTGTTTGCGGGGATGGGGAGACTTGATCTCGCGACCTGCAGTGGTTAGCACTCGAGCGCAGCCAGTGGGCCGATCGGTGTTGGTGTTCTAGATACGGAACAATAGCAGATGAAGTAAACCAGCGATGCTAACTGAACCTGACGAAGAAACTTCAGGTTACCTGTTCTACGGAGACGACGACGAACGAACGAGGAGGCCGACGACTACCCTTGGAATTGGGCGGGGCTGAGGTGCGGAGGAGTGGTTCTGGGGTATCGGGCGGACGAGTGGAAGGAGGACTTGCAGGGGGACAAAGGAAAAAAGAGCCAAAAACATGATCTTGAGTTCGGCCATGGCTGCGGGCACGGATGCGAGCGGAACGGTGGCCACAGCCATGGATTCGAAGAGGGGAAGCCTGGCACGGAAACAGTAGCTCACCGGGAGGGGGGTTGGAGGAGTTGCACGGCGCGGGGACGAGCGATGGCGACGAATTCCGGCGGCGGAGGGTTGCCGGCCATGGAGAAGACGCGGACGAGCTCGTCGCCTACCGGTGCTTCCGGCTCGGTTCCTTCGGGCTGGAGGAAGGAGACGACACGGCGCAGCTCCTGGGCCTCCTCACGGTCCTTCGACGGCACTGCAGCTGTGGGGCGGTGAGGTGGTCTCCGGTGGCCTCGGTGGGGGAAGAAAAATTAGGGGAGAAGAAGGGGGGGCGGCGGCGCAACAGGGAGAAGTAGAGTGCTAGTGTTCCAGGGGAGTCCTCAGTGCTTTAAGGGGAGGGGAAAAGCAGGGAGCAGGTGAGGGAGGTGGGGCACCATGGCAGGGAGAAGGAGCGTGCTCTCCTCTGTGGTTCGTACGGAGGTAGGGGAAAGGTGAGGGGAAGTGGGCCGGGCTGGGGCTTAGACTAGGTCAGGGAAGTGGGCTTTGGCCCAGGGAGTTTTTTTTCTCCCTCTGAAATTTTATTTGTCTTTTAATTCTTTTTCTATTTTTGTATTTCTAAAACAAAAATAGAAAAGAATTTTTAATAAAGAAACTTTACAAAATAGGTTTAGTTTAAAATAGGCAATTTAATAAACTAATTTTTATAATATTTGCAAAATATTTGAAATACACATTTTAATTAATTTCAAAAGCATTTGAATTTAATTGTGAGAAAAGAATTTAAGTGGAGTTTAAATTTAAATGCAGTAAATTAAATGAAGTGACCAATGCATGATGAAATGATGACATGATGATGCACAAAAGAAAAACAACAAAAAAACTAATTGGGGATAAAACCCGGGGCGTTACAACATCGTCCAAGCATGTGAAGCCTGCCAATTCGACGCCAAGCAAATCCACCAACCTGCGCTGGAGCTACATACCATTCCGCTCTCCTGGCCGTTCGCGGTCTGGGGGCTGGACATCTTGGGACATTTCCCAACAGCGCAAGGGGGATATCGCTACCTCTTCGTGGCCATCGACAAGTTCACTAAGTGGCCCAAAGTGGAGGCGATGCGCACAATCACAGCAGGCGCGGCGGTGAAATTCATCAAAGGCATGGTCTGCCGCTTCGGAGTGCCTAACCGCATCATCACCGACAATGGCTCGCAATTCACCAGTGGCATCTTCAGAGCTTACTGCGAAAGAATGGGCATCAAGCTGTGCTTTGCCTCTGTCGCGCATCCGCAGAGCAACGGACAGGCTGAGCGAGCAAACGCAGAAGTCCTGAAGGGCTTAAAGACCAGGACCTTCGACATACTCAAAGGCCACGGCAAGGGCTGGATCAACGAGCTCCCTTTGGTGCTCTGGTCCATCCGCACAACGCCACCCAAGCCTACGGGGGAAACACCGTTCGTCCTCGTCTATGGAGCCGAAACAGTCCTCCCCATAGAGATAAAGCATGGATCCCCGCGGGTCCTTGCCTTTAACGAAGACCAGCAAGAGGACCTCCACAACGCCGACCTGCTGCTTCTCGAGGGACTACGACGCAGCACTGCCCTCCGAGCGGCCAAATACAAGCAAGACCTGAGACGCTACCACAGCCGCAACGTGCGCTCGCGTACCCTGGAGGCAGGCGATCTCGCGACCTGCAGTGGTTAGCACTCGAGCGCAGCCAGTGGGCCGATCGTTGTTGGTGTCCTAGATACGGAACAACAGCAGATGAAGTAAACCAGCGACGCTAACTGAACCTGACGAAGAAACTTCAGGTTACCTGTTCTACGGAGACGACGACGGACGAACGAGGAGGCCGACGACTACCCTTGGAATTGGGCGGGGCTGAGGCGCGGAGGAGTGGTTCTGGGGTATCGGGCGGACGAGTGGAAGGAGGACTTGCAGGGGGACAAAGGAAAATAGAGCCAAAAACATGATCTTGAGTTCGGCCATGGCTGCGGGCACGGATGCGAGCGGAACGGTGGCCACAGCCATGGATTCGAAGAGGGGAAGCCTGGCACGGAAACAGTAGCTCACCGGGAGGGGGGTTGGAGGAGTTGCACGGCGCGGGGACGAGCGATGGCGACGAATTCCGGCTGCGGAGGGTCGTCGGCCATGGAGAAGACGCGGACGAGCTCGTCGCCTACCGGTGCTTCCGGCTCGATTCCGAAGGAGACGACACGGCGCAGCTCCTGGGCCTCCTCACGGTCCTTCGAAGGCACTGGAGCTGTGGGGCGGTGAGGTGGTCTCCGGTGGCCTCGGTGGGGGAAGAAAAATCAGGGGAGAAGAAGGAGGGGGCGGCGGCGCAACAGGGAGAAGTAGAGGGCTAGGGTTCCAGGGGAGTCCTCAGTGGCTTTAAGGGGAGGGGGAAAAGCAGGGAGCAGGTGAGGGAGGTGGGGCACCATGGCAGGGAGAACGAGCGTGCTCTCCTGTGTGGTTCGTACGGAGGTAGGGGAAAGGTGAGGGGAAGTGGGTCGGGCTGGGGCTTAGACTAGGTCAGGGAAGTGGGCTTTGGCCCAGGGAGTTTTTTTTTCTCCCTCTGAAATTTTATTTGTCTTTTAATTCTTTTTCTGTTTTTGTATTTCTAAAACAAAAATAGAAAAGAATTTTTAATAAAGAAACTTTACAAAATAGGTTTAGTTTAAAATAGGCAATTTAATAAACTAATTTTTATAATATTTGCAAAATATTTGAAATACACATTTTAATTAATTTCAAAAGCATTTGAATTTAATTGTGAGAAAAGAATTTAAGTGGAGTTTAAATTTAAATGCAATAAATTAAATGAAGTGACCAATGCATGATGAAATGATGACATGATGATGCACAAAAGAAAAACAACAAAAAAACTAATTGGGGATAAAACCCGGGGCGTTACAACCGACACCACTAACAAGGGATCGCGTCCCGCGATCCACGCCGAGACCACAAGAAGAGAGGGGTAACTACCGAGTCTTCAGGCTTCGTGATGAACTTCTCGACACCACTAACAAGGGATTGTTGCTCCACCCAGAAATTCTCGACACCACTAACAAGAAGTTCTAACTCCACCTTCAAGTTGTCGACACCACTAACAAAAGAGTTGCTCCGTTGATGAAGATTTCCGAAGATCGAACCCTAATAGGATACAAGGCAAGAAATCGTCCACCCACGCGTAGGATCCTAAAACTTTAAAAGTTTGGATAAGAGAAGAGACTCCGAAAACAAATAAGATAGGAGGAGAAATAGAATTGAGGTAAGGAGTAAATAGAAACCTATTGAGATCATTTCAAAATAATTTTAGTCAAATTGTTTTTGACACTCTAGAAACAACGACCGTTAGCGAGGTTATCCTACAGGCTTTAGCGGACCCGCTGCTTCGATAACCAATCGTATCGAAACAACAAGGAGATCTAAACCAAGGCTCTGATACCACTTTGTGACGCCCGAAAATCGGTACTATGTAGATTTAAGCGATCCCGGCGAAATCCGCATAATAACGATTTTAGGTCGCCCACCAGACATAATGTGCAGGTCGAAACATGCGCATTATGTGGGTGGAATTGTGATAACATTACAATAGTTCCGATACATCCACAAATACAACAGAAGATATAAATACAACAACGACTCGATCGAGTCAAGATACAAATGATACAATACAAAGAGTCAAATGACAGCGGAAGCAAAATAGTATCCTACTACGGATAAGATACAAATTGGACTAAGAGTCCTGAAGATAAGCAATGGCGCCATATCCCTGCCCAGCCAAGCCGGAGGGATTCCCAAGCTAACGCCGTCAGACTTCAAACCTGTTAACTGCACATAAAGCACATCCCAAAAGAGGGTCAGGGCACTCCCTGGCAAGCAAAGCCGACTTGCCTACTTTCTACACCATCTCCCAAAATATAGGGGAGGTGGACTTAGCGGCAGCAGCACTAGCAACCTAAAGAGACACGCTACAACTTCCGTCTAATCAGAGAGGGATAAGAGAGCGCATAAGTAAACAGCTACTACTAACACCAAACATAACCCATTCTCGAATTAACCCCCTCAACCAAGTATGAGGAAGCAATTCGGGAAACTCACACACTGAATAATTTTAGTTACCATTTATTATGAAAGTAATTCTATATTACTAGTCAAATTAATTAACATTATTTAGGTGTAAGTTGTCTAGATCTCATTAGTCGGCAACGCACCAAGTTGTCCATAACCGCGGACGCGGCTCATCGATAAGATTATACCCTGCAGGATAAACATGTGATGGGATCGCAATAAAGAATCGTAAACTAGGGTAGCAGAGATCAACGGCAGGAATGAAAGACAATGTATAGGTAAACAAGCAAACTTTGCTTGCCTGGAATCCCGCATGGAATGTCGTTGCTCACACATCTCAACGTCGTATCCGCGAAGAAGCAACAAACACTGGAAAGCGTAAAAGATGCATTTTACAACTACGGCAAAAGATTCAGCATGATCATACGAGAATGATGCATGGCATGGCAAGATGCAACACAATGCAGGTAATCCAAATTAAGGGGGAAAACAACCCCATCAATTAATATTTAGGTGCAAGTTATTTATTTACTCATCAATATTAAATGTTGGTTAACATGGCAACACATGACATGGATGATCTTATTAAATTGAATGAAATAGGGCAATAATTAAATAAAGCCACACATATTGCATATTTAATTATTTAGGTGCGACAAATAAATTACAATAAGCAATTAAAATAAAAGATGCAAAATGGCATATGAATGTCATATTATTGTTTATTGCATTTTTCTGATAATAAAACATACAAAGATTATTTAATTTGGAGTTATAGAATTAAAGTTATTAGCATTTTAAGTTTTGGACTAAACTGCAAAATGCTGGGACCTGTTCGTGATGGAAAAGAAATCAGTGAGGGCTTAGGGGAGAAAACAGAGAGCACATGGGCTTGGTGCAAATATGCCAGGCGCCTCTCTCACTGATAGGTGGGACCCTGCTGTCATCGAGAGGAAAGAAATAAAAATGGGCTTTTATGCCAAGGAGGGGATTCGAATTCAGGAAGCACAGGTTGTAGACATGGGCACAACCACTGGGCTGCGGTGCATGTTTTGACAGGTAAATGAACTGACGTAAAATGAAGCAATCGGGAGGCGTTCTCTGAACAAAACAGAAAACAGAGAGAAAAAGGGGTGGTAATTGTGGATGCAGGGGGTTCGAACTCGGGTCTCCGGGCGTGCGCATGAGAGGCAGTGCTAGCCACTCGGGCTGACTGGTGGTGGTGATACAAATTGAGTTAGATCTTATATGAAAGAAAAATAAAACGCCGGATCTGAAGAAGACAGAAAAGAAAGGTAATAAGGAGTTGTTTGCGGGGATGGGGAGACTTGATCTCGCGACCTGCAGTGGTTAGCACTCGAGCGCAGCCAGTGGGCCGATCGGTGTTGGTGTTCTAGATACGGAACAATAGCAGATGAAGTAAACCAGCGATGCTAACTGAACCTGACGAAGAAACTTCAGGTTACCTGTTCTACGGAGACGACGACGAACGAACGAGGAGGCCGACGACTACCCTTGGAATTGGGCGGGGCTGAGGTGCGGAGGAGTGGTTCTGGGGTATCGGGCGGACGAGTGGAAGGAGGACTTGCAGGGGGACAAAGGAAAAAAGAGCCAAAAACATGATCTTGAGTTCGGCCATGGCTGCGGGCACGGATGCGAGCGGAACGGTGGCCACAGCCATGGATTCGAAGAGGGGAAGCCTGGCACGGAAACAGTAGCTCACCGGGAGGGGGGTTGGAGGAGTTGCACGGCGCGGGGACGAGCGATGGCGACGAATTCCGGCGGCGGAGGGTTGCCGGCCATGGAGAAGACGCGGACGAGCTCGTCGCCTACCGGTGCTTCCGGCTCGGTTCCTTCGGGCTGGAGGAAGGAGACGACACGGCGCAGCTCCTGGGCCTCCTCACGGTCCTTCGACGGCACTGCAGCTGTGGGGCGGTGAGGTGGTCTCCGGTGGCCTCGGTGGGGGAAGAAAAATTAGGGGAGAAGAAGGGGGGGCGGCGGCGCAACAGGGAGAAGTAGAGTGCTAGTGTTCCAGGGGAGTCCTCAGTGCTTTAAGGGGAGGGGAAAAGCAGGGAGCAGGTGAGGGAGGTGGGGCACCATGGCAGGGAGAAGGAGCGTGCTCTCCTCTGTGGTTCGTACGGAGGTAGGGGAAAGGTGAGGGGAAGTGGGCCGGGCTGGGGCTTAGACTAGGTCAGGGAAGTGGGCTTTGGCCCAGGGAGTTTTTTTTCTCCCTCTGAAATTTTATTTGTCTTTTAATTCTTTTTCTATTTTTGTATTTCTAAAACAAAAATAGAAAAGAATTTTTAATAAAGAAACTTTACAAAATAGGTTTAGTTTAAAATAGGCAATTTAATAAACTAATTTTTATAATATTTGCAAAATATTTGAAATACACATTTTAATTAATTTCAAAAGCATTTGAATTTAATTGTGAGAAAAGAATTTAAGTGGAGTTTAAATTTAAATGCAGTAAATTAAATGAAGTGACCAATGCATGATGAAATGATGACATGATGATGCACAAAAGAAAAACAACAAAAAAACTAATTGGGGATAAAACCCGGGGCGTTACAACATCGTCCAAGCATGTGAAGCCTGCCAATTCGACGCCAAGCAAATCCACCAACCTGCGCTGGAGCTACATACCATTCCGCTCTCCTGGCCGTTCGCGGTCTGGGGGCTGGACATCTTGGGACATTTCCCAACAGCGCAAGGGGGATATCGCTACCTCTTCGTGGCCATCGACAAGTTCACTAAGTGGCCCAAAGTGGAGGCGATGCGCACAATCACAGCAGGCGCGGCGGTGAAATTCATCAAAGGCATGGTCTGCCGCTTCGGAGTGCCTAACCGCATCATCACCGACAATGGCTCGCAATTCACCAGTGGCATCTTCAGAGCTTACTGCGAAAGAATGGGCATCAAGCTGTGCTTTGCCTCTGTCGCGCATCCGCAGAGCAACGGACAGGCTGAGCGAGCAAACGCAGAAGTCCTGAAGGGCTTAAAGACCAGGACCTTCGACATACTCAAAGGCCACGGCAAGGGCTGGATCAACGAGCTCCCTTTGGTGCTCTGGTCCATCCGCACAACGCCACCCAAGCCTACGGGGGAAACACCGTTCGTCCTCGTCTATGGAGCCGAAACAGTCCTCCCCATAGAGATAAAGCATGGATCCCCGCGGGTCCTTGCCTTTAACGAAGACCAGCAAGAGGACCTCCACAACGCCGACCTGCTGCTTCTCGAGGGACTACGACGCAGCACTGCCCTCCGAGCGGCCAAATACAAGCAAGACCTGAGACGCTACCACAGCCGCAACGTGCGCTCGCGTACCCTGGAGGCAGGCGATCTCGTCCTCAGGCGAATCCTCTCCAGGGAAGACCTCCACAAGTTGTCACCGATGTGGGAAGATCACTAAAGGGTCACCCACATCGACAGGCCTGGCGCGGCTCGCTCGAAACTCAAGACGGCACCCCCGTCAAGAATCCATGGAACATCATGCACCTACGCAAGTTCTACCCGTGATCATCGTCACGCCCGTGATCATTGTCACATGAAGACATCTGGCGGAAGAGGCATCTTACGGCTCAACCTCCAAGCATTTTTTATCTCTAGAGGTTAAAAGCTCAAGGCTTAAACCTCCCAAGCATTTTTTGTCTCCTAAAGGAACAAACGCAACTATGATCATTGTCACGCCCGTGATCATTGTCACGTCAAGACATCTGGCGGAAGAGGCAGCTTACGGCTCAACCTCCAAGCATTTTTTTGTCTCAAGAGGTTAAAAGCTCACGGCTTAAACCTCAAAGCTCCAAAGGCTTCTCTCGAGGGTCAACCCTCCGAGCTCTCCTTGTAACGAGCCACCTCAGGCCGTTGAGAGTCTCTGCCACTAATGGGTGGTCCCTATGCCTCGACATGGTCAAAACATTAACTTGGCAACTCCAATCATAATGAGACAATTTCGTTCCCAAGTGAACTTAGCGCTACGGCCCCGCTGTGTAATGTATGGTGGTGAGTTTTATTTACGCATTACTTCATTGAAATGTGCGCTTATATCTCTCCACATGCGTACCTCATAAGCGGGGGCTGAGTACGGTGCCAGTGCCTCAAACGACACACCAGCAGCACTGCAGAATCCAAGGATCTGAGCTTTGGCTGGAGGGCAAGATCCCACAAACACGCCATCTCTACGGAGGACCTTGGTACTTACTCTCCTCGCGAGGGATGCCTGAGGGGACCTATAAGCGTGCACGAGTCCCATGTACCGTGCTCCAGCGTTTGGGTTTGCCCCTCTAACATCCACAGGGAAGAAATGCCCCCACAAGCCTGAGGAGGCATCCGGGAACGATCCCTCAAGAAGACCTCCTCGCCAGGCAAAAAGCCTCTACAGGGCAAAAACCTCGGGAAGCTAAGTCTCGCACCCACGCCTTAACAGCGTTTTCCCCCTCTAGCGCACGTTTGCCCCTCAAGCGACTTCGCTTTCCCTTACGCTTCGTGGACTACTCGTACGTCTAAGGGGGGCACTTGAGCATCGCGACTCAGAGCTCTTACCTCTCCTAGGACTAAACTCCCCCCGGCCTTGCGGAGTCATTGCTCCAGCATACCGAAGTGGCGGAGTCATGGCACGAAGAGATAGGTCCTACCGACGCAGAGAGCAAATAGACATGAAGATGAGTCCAAAGAGACCTCTCGAGGGGCAAGCAAGCTAAAAGTGAATTGCAAATAAGAATATATTACAGGCCAAAAGATCTCAAATGTCTAAGCATAAGATTGTTTCAGATACAAGTGCACGCAGGCGCAATGACGTGTAGCTCAGGCAGAGGTGTCATCATCTTGGACCTCCTCCACTGCGCCCTCCTTGGTCTCGGCAGAGGCGGCATCCTCCTCACTATCTTCCGCCACAGCCTCCGCACGCCTGAAGTGGTTGCAGAAAGCATCGACTTGCTCGCGGAGGGAGTTGGAGACCCTGCGCGCATCCTCGCCTTGGGCGGCCTGCGTCACGGTGGAGAAGTCAAAGTCTGGTGTGAGGATCCTGAGGTTGGTCAAGATGCGGTCGACAACCACACCCAGGAGCTGCCGGCTCTCGTCCTCTATCATCTCGTGAAGCTCGGCGACAGGGCCCTCGAGCACCGTGAAGAGCTGGTCGAAGTAGACCAGGTTCATGGCAGCATCGCCACAGCCTCGGACCTCGGTGTGCAGCGCGTCCGTGCCCAGCTGCGCGGCGAGCTCGTTGCCCCGGGCGACCAGCACCTCGAACATGCGCTCCCGCTGCTTCGTAAGCGCACGGGTCGCCTAGGCTGAGTCCGTCGCCTCCGTCGCCCGCTCCATCCTGGTAGCCACCTGCTCCTCCCCATCCTTGTCCAAGGAGTTGAGGTCATGAACTGCCTCGTTGCGGGCCTCCTCCGCCCGGCGACGACCATCCTTGGCACGCTTGAGGCGGGCCTCCAACTTGGAGTTGGCCTTCTCAAGCCCAGCGATCCGCTGAGCATCTGCGGCATGCCTGGCCTTGAAGCGGTCCTCCTGCTTCTGGGCCAAGTCGCGGTACTCCTGAGACTTGGTCAGCCGAAACTGCTTCTCGCGTTCCGCAAGGGCATCCTCCGCCTCTTTCTTCTTCTCGGCGAACCGCTCCTCGAAGCGTTCATAAGCACGCTTCTGGGCAGCGACGTTCTCGTCGTACCGCGAGAGCGCCTGGGCCAGGTCTCCTTCGTGCCCCTCAAGCTCCTCGCGCTGGGTGGCTAGGTCCTGCTTCGCCTGAAGCCGGTGCTCCTCGCGCTGCCGCACTTCCTTCTCCTTGAGGGCCAGCTGCCGTTCACGCTCGCCAAGGCCCTTGCGGTCCTCCTCCAGGGTTGCCTGCGCGGCCTAGTGGCCGGAGAGAAGTTGGGTCTCCAGTTGGCCCAGCTCACGGCGCTTCTGCGCCAGCAAGCCCTCCATTGCCTCGCGCTCGGCCGTGGCTTCACGCAGGAGCTCAGCAGCGGCGTCACGTTCCTCTTGGAGGGGCGCGAGAAGTTCTGCAGCGTCGCGGATGGCCCCCTCGTGGATCTCCTTGGCGAAGCGGGTGGCCTCCTCGCGTGCGGCCTGCAGCGCCAAGTCCTCCTGCCGGCGCGCCTCAACCGCCGCATTGAAGGATTCCCAAGACCTCGCAAGCTCCTCCCGCTGTTGGGCGAGCTGTATGTCCCCAAGGGCGAGGTGCGCCTCCAGGCCCTCCAGGGAATCCCTCACGAGGCCGAAGGCGACCTCGCGGCGCCCCGTGCTCCAGTCCCAGCCGCGGAGGACCAGCTCCTGGCTTGAGGAGGGCCCAGCCCCGGCGTCGAGTCCCGAGAGCCTGGCCCCAGGGTGAGCTCGGGGGCTAGGCTGGGCTCCGCCCCCATCCGCGCCAGCATCCTCTTCGGCGCCCGCGTCAGCAGGGCGCTCATCATCTTCAGCTAGACGAGGAGACGGAGAAGAACCTCCCCCTGCGGACACGCCCGCCCCCGCTGGCGCCTTGCTCGCTTCCGCCGCAGGCTGTGCGGGAGCCGTGGGCGTGCGCGGCGGAGTTGGCGCACGCGGCGGCGTCGACACGAGCGGCGGTGTTGGCTTGCCTGGCGCAGTCGCCTCGCGCGGAGGCGTGACCGCGCGAGGGGGAGTAGGAGCGCGAGGTAGAGTGGAGATCCTCTCTTCTGCGGCCTCCACCACCATTGGCTCGGGGGGCGGCCTAGAGACCTCTGGGCGAGGCGCGTCCTCCCCCGCCTGAGGCTCTGCCGCCTCCGCCCGAGGCGCAGCCGCCTCCCCTTGAGGCACCCCCTCAGTGGGGCTTGTGGAGGCCGTCTCCACAGTCCTCGTGGCCTCGTCTGCCACAGCCTCATCCGTGTCTCTCTTTACGTCTGCAGCCTTGCGAAGCCTACGACGCTTCGCAGGCACAAGATCACTGGCAATAACCTAAGAAAAGATCCTCAAGAGAGGGTAAAGGAAAGAGAAAACAAGAATCAAGCGACCAAACGTCGTGAACACTCACCCCGACGGAGGAACGCTGGTATCGACCCACACCAGGTCTGGTGAGCGCCAGGAGGGCTTGGTCCTGGCGCCTGACCCCTTCGGAGGCGTCACCGCTTTCCTTTTGGAGGGGACGTCGGATTGCCTCACCCTAGAGGGGTCCACGACAGCCTTGGTGCGAGGCCCGCGCCTTCCCGGAGTGGCCTCCACGTCGGAGTCCTCCCCCTCCTCAGCCTCCTCCTCCACGGGGCGCGAGGGAGCCACCAGGAAGGCATCGTCATCGCCTGACGAGATGTCACAAACCTCGTCAGTGAATGGCCCGACCCTCGAGGAAGACACCTCCCCAGCCGTGGCCTCCTCCTCACCTAGCCCAGCCAAGCCCGTCGGGGTGAATGGAGGCATCCCCTCCAAGATGGCCATGCGCTCCGTCATGTTGTATTGATGGAGAGGCTGGAGCGTCATGGGGAGCTGATCCACGGCAGGCACCGTTGGGTTGACGAAGAGAGCGACCACGACGTTGTCGACGGTATCCTTGTCGTTGTCCTCGCAATGAAGCCGCATCTTGTCGTTCGGCCCCGAGTACATCCACATGGGCACCGAGTGTGCCTAGATGGGGGAAATGCGGCGTGTCACGAAGTCCGCCACGACGATCTGCCCCGTGAGGCCCTCCTCGCGAAGGAAACTCAGGTGCCCCATCAAACTCGCGTTCCTCGCGCCGTCGAAGGTCGCCTTGCCCTAGTGGGAGTTCTTCAGCGGCGGCTCATCGGGGACCTCGAGGAAGGCGCAGGGATGCTCCACCCCGACGAAGAACCACTTCTGGCGGAAGTCGTCCACCTTCTTCGTCACCGAGGTGACGGCCTTGTCTTCATTCCATGACATGGGGATGTAGACACTCCCAATACCGTCGACGATGCGGAATGAGACGCACCCGGAGCACTCATTCTTCGTCGTGCTCCAGAGTGCGTAAAAGCACCGGAACAGCCCCACTGTGGGCTCCAAGCCCAGGTATGCCTCGCAGAGGTATGCGAAGACGGCGAGGATGAGGATGGATTTGGGGTGCAGATGCAGCAACTGCACCTGATAGAACGCCAGTACCGCCTCCAGGAACGAAGAGAAAGGCGGCACCAGCCCGGCGGCGAGGCAGTGCTGGAATATCGGAAAATACCCTCGCGGGCATTTCCCGTGTGCCGCGGGCTTCACCGTAGAGGCGCCGTGCTCATTCGTCCGGTCCGCAACCAGGTAGCGGACCTTGGCGAGTGCCTTCTCGTTGACGCACACGCCCAATAGCGCCGCGCCCTGCATGATCTCGGAGGCCTCCGCCTAGGAGGAAGACCCCGCAGCGGCCTTTCCCTTGCTCTTGAGGGGACTCATCGCCGGGGGCTCGGTGTGCCGCGGAAGACGGAAGGAGCAGAAATCGCAGAAGAGAGCGGAGGCGGTGAGCTCGAGATGGCGGAGTTTTCTGCGAGAAGAATTGGAAACAGCAACGACTCCCTGCTCCGGTGCTCGGGCTTTATGTCACCTCAAGGAGCAGTTACCGGGGCGTGGTGGGACCCCCCACGACGCACGCCCCAGATCGTGTGCAACCGTTACTCGTGTGAGCGCCGCTTGGCTCGGACCGGTCGGGCACTTTGGGCACACGACGCTCCGCCTGCGCCCATGGGCTCACTCGTGCATATCGCGGGCCCGGGGGCTACTGTCGGCCCAGTGGAGACTGGGGTAGGAAGAGCGCACTCTCCCCAGGCCTCGCACGCGGGCTAACCAGACGAAACGACTAAGGACCAAGCCTCGCCGCTTGGCGAGACCCTCGAGAGGCAATTCCCCTCGAGGGCCTGAAAAGGAAGCAAGGTCCTGAAGAGGACCCTCGCTTCCGGAGACCCTCCCGAGGCGCAACGCACCTGGTGGGAAGTCAACAGGAACCCCTCCACAGGCCTCCCCAGGCCTGTGGGTAAACGTCGCGGCCAAGGAAGTACGACATGGCGCACATAGCCTCTGCCACGCTCACATGGTGACGCAGGCACTCCCGTTGCCGTTTTGGTCATAAAGGAGTCAATAAAGTTGCGCCGCCTGCTCCAGGACTGCCAAGACCTTCCTCTCTGGTGATAAAGCAGCTGGACGGCGCAACCCTCCAAGGAGAACGTCATCGTGGGCTCCACCTCAGAGAATGTCGTCCCTGCGAGCAGTACTGTGCGGTCGGCCGCTTGTCGGCCACCGCACCCGACTTTATCGATAATGGACCGCGTCCACGGACGATCCCGCGGTGGTGGACTCCTGCTCCTCCACGCCACTGCCGTGTGGGAGCCACTTTGGACGCCAAGCAGAAGAAGATGGCTTGCGGCGCCTATAAAAGGAGCAAGACCTCCATCGTAGAGAAGGTCGGCCAATTGCTGGCTACAACACTTGTAAACCCTAGCACTACTGAGTAGAATAGCCTCTGGCTGGAGGAGGAAGAAGACCGTCGCTTACCTCCCCAGGCAAGAACTGCCTCAAGGGGGCCCTCGGCAAGCTCTACTGTACTGTAACCTCCTCGGCTCAATACAGACAAGCAGGAGTTGCGGTCTTACCTCCTCCTGAGGGCCGTGAACCTGGGTACGGGTTGGTGTCTTTCTCTGTCGTGGGTGTTTCGTCTCCAGGTTCGGCGAGCACCGTCGTCGTGCCCCTCGAGGGTCTTGACCTCTGCGTTCAATCCCCTTCACGAACTATCCTTCAGGAAGTGACTACCCCTGTTCCTAGGGAGCCATAACCCGACAGGAACTCTGCTGGTTTAAACATCATAAATAAATATGACACAGATAATGAAAATCCACAAATGTGTGCTTCCTACAGTGTGGAGATCTACACTAGTTAATGGTCTCATAGGATGTTGATATTGAATGTGTGTATTATAAACATAGGAAGTCATTTTTGTATGTTTATGTTTTATCTCTATGCTATGATATTAATATTATGTTTTGTGGTAGCATTTCATGCTACCTCTTATATACTCATGTTATTCTCTGTGACTTTGCAAGAGGACATTACAAAGACATGTATGGGATTCTGATTGATTGGCTTGTTGAGGTTTGTATGCAAAAATAATTCATTCACATACTTTCTATTAGTGTTGCGGAAAGTTCACCAATTCTGAATATTATTTTGGGATTTTAAATTAGTGTCACTAGTGGAAAAAGGGGCACTAGTCCTGGTTCCAGAGGGGCTATAGTCCCGGTGTAGCAACCGGGACTGTCTGGCCGGGACTAGAGCCCCCCCACCCTTTGGTCTCGGTTCAATACGAACCGGGACCGCAGCCCCCCCACCAATTAGAGCTCCGCACGTGGAGGGGGCAGGGGCGCGCGGGGCGAACCCTTTAGTCCCGGTTCCTGTTACGAACCGGGACTAGGGTTTTGCTTTTTTTTTACATCTCAGGGTTTTGCTTTTTTTTCATTTCAGGGTTTTGCTTTAGAGTTTCTGGGTAGGGGTTTCGGATGGTTCCACGTTGATGCGTGATGGTAGGGGGTTTCGGATGGTTCCACGTCGATGCGTCGGGTAGGGGTTTCAGATGCTACGGCTTCGATGCGCGAAAAACACGTATAAATTATTATACGAAGCTAGATGAAGTTGCATAATGCATATATACAACTACATGAAGATCATGTGTGGATAACACATACACAATTAAGTACGCGTGGTACATGAAGATCACGTTTCCCAGTTCCAGATGCTTAGAAGTACTTTGTTACATGGAGATCACTATTACTTGTCCGCAACACCAGGGGTAACATAGTGCTACTCTCCGGTCTCCGGTATGACATGGGCGAGGTAAAATCCCGTCAACTCCTCTGCAAGTGCCCTGAAGCGGGTCTTTATTGGTAACTCGTTATGCTTTCTTGCCAACTGTAAAAAAAATGACATCACAATGAATACATGAGATATGAAATGAATAAAACTCATCCCGATTGATGGTACAAAAATAATGTTGTGACTAGAGCTTTACGTACTTCAATACATCTTTTGCTCTTCAAACTCTCGTTGACCACAGTGTGCATGTACTCGCAAACGTAGAATCCACATAGATCAGTCCCTATTGGCTGTTTAAGGCAAGTCTATAGAAGAACAGAATTTAATCAAATAATAATAAAGTATGATAATGGTGCATGGACCTAGTTATAGTACTACTTACTTGGTTAGTACGCCATAGCAGCTTCTCTGGCCATCCACTGTTTGGATGTCCAATGAGGAACATTTTCCAAACGATGCATGACAAGAAAATGAATGAATGAGTCATAAATTCTTTGATATTAGGAAATGAACGAACGAGGCGATAAGAAAAGAAACTACCTTGTCACCAAATCAAAACAAGTCTTGTAAAGTTTAGGGCATCTTCTTAACGAGTCAAGGACAACAATATCTCCTTTCCGCAAGTCAATAACGATAAGAATGTAGTGGTAGCTACGCACGTTTATAAATAGTCATGCATAATCATCCATTAAACTTAACATCGGGTGAGAAAAATAAAATGTGTAATAAGCAGTAACACTCACTTGAAGTTGTAAGGCCATAATATATATTTTTTATAAGCTTGTCGCTTGAAAAATATTAGCAAATTCCACGGTGTATCCTTATTAAGTATTGGATTAATTATGTTAACTTCATGCATTAAAGAGGGGTCAATGAACCTAATGTGGTTGATTTTCTGCTTCTTGCATTCGAGCATCTTCATTTTGCGTAATAAAGCACACAAAATATTATAGAGAGGATTATCACAGACAATGAACGAGTAGAGCTAATTAAAGCATTAAATTACAGGAATAGATCACTTACAGACAATAGGAACTCATGATAGCTTTGTTGAGGACGCGGAGATTGTATAACTGAAACATTTCGGCAAAGTAAAGGACAACAGAGTATTCTTGGAAATAATGCTCTTCCTTAACTGCCATCATGAGAGCGTCTTTATTCGTCTCCTTTACGGTATTCTTGTACCAGGCTTGAAATTGACGCATTCTTGTGGGTAAGTCACCGTTGACAAAATTCTCCCCGTGAACATAAGTACGAACAACATCCGCGAAGGGGATATCATCTCCTGAATATACCAACTCCCGCACATTGATGTTTTTGAGAACTCTGTCATCAAGCACCTTGAGGGGGGGCCGACTGTGCGTGTTGTTCTCCGAGTTGGGCAACTTGTTTCCCTTTTTCCGATCGATCATCCATCTCTTCGTCATATGACTTGCCAATGTTGCGATCATAGTCTGTTGGCGGCGATGGTGGGGGGTTGTATAGGGCATCGATGCAACGGTCAATTTTCCCCTGAGGATTTCCGGCAGTAAATTTTTGAGGAGGCAATTGTTTCGCTAACGCTTTCTGTTTCACGCCAGCAAGCCAGGCATCCGTATGTTCTTTGCAGGCGATATCGTTTTCCTCGACAGTTCTCTCCCAAGGTAACTTTTGAGTAGGTGGCAGTGTTTTCTGTTTTCTAGGTTTCTTCCTAACAGGAGAACCAGACTGCCCCATGCCTACTCGAGAGCGACTTAACATTCTGGCGGACTGGCACAGACTGCAATGGCCTCACGCTGGGGACCCTCTCGGGGGGCGGTTGGCTTTGCTGATGAGCTGGAGATGGACTCGGGCTGGGGTCCCTATCGGGGAGGTGTGGGCTTTGGTGATGAGGTGGAGATGGACTTTGTCTTTGATCCCTCTCGAGGAAGAGTGGACTTTGCTGGTGAGGTTGACTCCTAGAACGATGAGTTGACTTTGCTTGTTTTGAAAGGAAGATGTATTTCTTGGGCCATAGGGCGAAGCCATGCTTGACGTTTGCCAACGTCTTCTACTCGTCACCTCCAGGAAACTCAAGTTCCAAGGTTTCAAATCCCGCCATAATTTCTTCCACCCTGACACGAGCGTAGCCATCTGGAATTTGACCACAATGGTAGAGTTCTCCAGGTTGAATTACTAAAGCTTGCCCCACCGCCACCTTCAAAGTTATGTTTCTCATTGCTATATGTAGCTCACAACCTGTAGGCTCTGTGATGTCATCCACTTGGTAGGGACCATCGACTTGAAGCATGGAACCAACACTGCTTCTACGTTGAGATGGGGCTGCATCTGCTTCATGATCTAATTGGTCCTACTCCTGAGGTTCCGTTCTTTGCTCCTTCAATGTTTTTATTTCCGCCCGTGTCTCCTTCAGGCCACGTTCCAATTCTGATATCCGGTCGGCCTTCTTCTTCTTACATCTGCTACGGCTTCTATAAGTGTGAGCGGATTCCGGCCACGCAGTCTTAAATGTAGCACCACCAGGATAGCCTCGAGCTCGTCCAACATGTTCAGGATTCCCCAGGGCCCGTGTCAGCTCGCCATCCTCTCTATCGGGTTTGAACACACCATTGCGAACATCATTAATTGCATCATCAAGCTTCTCTTTGATTATGTTAATGAGATCCTTCCATTTTCCTTTTCCAACAATATCTCCGGTTACTGGGTCCAACCCTGCCCCATGCGCGAACAACTAGAATTTTGACCTCTCAGGCCAGTCGAGTGTCTTTGGACGGACCCCCGATCGAACCAGTTTTTCTTCATAGGCTAACCACTTAGGAATGGCGCTCTTGTAGCCACCTGTCCCCAATGTATGGTGGTGTACCTTCAGCCCAGCATTCAATTTATTTATCTCTGATCGGGCCACAACCATAGGTGATTCCCTATACGCCTTAAACGCCGCCCATTCAGATTCTAACTTCTTCCCTTGTGCTCCACTGAAATCTGGCTCTTCTTTTGTTTCTTCATATTGATTCCATAACTCTTTTCTTCCAGTTCCAGAATTGTTCCGCCATCTTAATAAGAGTCCACTTCTTGAGGTTGTCCTTCTTCACTTTAGAGAGATCTGGCGGGAGGGTGAAATCTGACAACATCGTGTTATAGACCAAATCCTTAAGAACTTGGTGGACATAACATGGGTCCTCCACATCTGAGGCCACCGGCTTATTCCATTTGTGTATGCTGATTGGGATCATGTCCCTAACAATAACTCCAGCTTGACTTATAAATTTGTTGCGGTTCTGTTTGGTTCGAACGGTTCACCGGAATCAGCAATTTCCTCAATCGTTAACTTTGGATCCTCGCTCGTCATTCTTTTTGCCTTGCCTCGAGAAGCACATGGTGGCTGCTTTTTGGCAGATTTGCTCGATCCGGATGGCTAAAAGAAAAATGAGTCGTTAATAATTGCAACACAAATCAATTAATGCATGTAGTTAACAACAACACATCACCATATTTATTATAAACACATATACACCTCTCCGCCGGAGTTTGTTATTACCACATCTCGTGACTCCATTCCATCACCAAAGTCGTTCAAAAATTGTTCGAAATCATAATCATTTACATCTCCTCCAGCTCGGGCATCGTTAAAAATAAGTTGTTCCATTTGGTCTTCCATCTCCTCGTCTCGTTGAAATTGTGATTCTTCTATCTTCTCGTCTCGCAAGTGCGCCATAGCTTAAATGTACCTGCAATTATAATCAAGTTTACATTTATTCATCTGAAAAACATATACAAATACAATAATTGCAACAAGTATGGATCATATAGCACAACAAGGTGGCAGCGATGAAAAACAATGTGTGCTCATCTTGCATATCTAACATAAAACTATATATATGGATCATATTTTAGAATTTTGCATATCTAACACAAAATCATCTTTTTTCGTACACATTTACAATTATCTCAATTTGCACATCTAACACACCATAATATATATATATGGATCATATATTACAATTTTCATATCTAACACATTTACAATCATCTCAATTTACAAAACAAATATAGACACTCGACATGGACTGAAACATCAGGAATGTAGCAATCAATCTAGCCAAGAGTGAGAACAAATGACAAATTCATCATACAAGCTAGGTTTGTCTTGGCAGCGAGAAGCAAGACCTCCTGCAAGTCGTGGACACACCCGAGCAGCAAGGACCTCCTGCAAATTGTATAATGAATTGTATATCAATCAAAACAACTGTATAATGAATTGTATATCAGCTCTAGCAAAAAACAGTAGAGAATGTCTTGCAAACACCTAGCCCTCGACATACAAAATCAGCAGAGAAAATTTCTTGCACTATTTAAACATGGTAAGAGATCTAGCCAAATCTATCCAAGGATACATTGCTAAAATCATTTCAGCAATATTAGCACCACCAGATCATGTTGCTCACTAGCTGCAGCCAGGAACTATTAGCACCTAAGGAAAGCATGCATAATTATTTAGTGTATCTGTTCTTACTTTGCATACACATACATAATACATTGCTAAAATGCAGGAGTGAACTAACATATCACCCTCAAGCAC
Source organism: Poa annua (assembly GCA_026929855.1). Taxonomy (NCBI): domain Eukaryota; kingdom Viridiplantae; phylum Streptophyta; class Magnoliopsida; order Poales; family Poaceae; genus Poa; species Poa annua. The sequence continues at coordinate 11,430,793 of CM049428.1, forward strand.
TTATAAGTCATAGGATAGATGCATAACTAAAACTAAAACTAGGATGATTAGAGTTGCGTGTAGATGAATACACACAAGAATTCTTGCATAACTAACCCCATGAGATAAAGAATGATGGCATGCAAGAAATGTAACTAGATTATGTTTTTGTCTTTCCACTTGCGACGTGCTATTTTGTTTTATTTGTTGGAGAAGATGAATATGCGAATAAATGTTAAGAGATCCAGTAAACTAGATTATTGTATACAATAATGTATTGATATTCATTCGAGAACATATTCCTTTTACTGTCTCATCTGTTTTGAAAGCCTGTGTTTTTGTAACATCCCAGCATTTTATAATGTTCAAAAATCACTAAAAATTTAAAACTTTTCTTTTTATTAAAATAAAATATTAAATGCATAAGAAAACCAACTATGAAAGACTTCAAACTTATTGGAAAAAGTTTAAGATTTCAAATATCTCACTTTATCATTATTGTCCAAAGTTGTTTATGAAGTTTTCAAATGATTTATCTTAAATATAAAATATAATGGTGCACAAAATAATTTGAATTAAAAATGAGTACATTACAATTTCTCTTTTCATTTCAATTAGTTGTAATGTGATATTTAAAAATCTATTAAAGCTAAAATTTATTTAATATTGGAATATGAGTTTAAATAACTTAAATTCAAACATTTTGAATATGGGTATTTCATAGAATGTATTTTAGCCAAAAATAAAATTAATTAAACCCTAGTTTTAAATTTAACATAAAGTGTCAAATTTGGATTTAAACAATATTTCAAAATATTATTTTTCAAAAATGTTCAAAACATTCCTACAACTGGTTTAACACAAAGATAATAATTTTACAAATTTTTAGAAATTTGTTTGACCCCATTTGGAGTTATAAATCAAAAGTTATAAAAGAAATAAATAAAACAGAAAAAAAGAGAAAAATCTGACAGTGGGACCCACCTGTCAGGAGCAAGGCTTCTTCAAGCTCCGACCGGGAACCACGCCCACGACCGAGCCGAAAACGGCCGATTTTAATCCCTTGATTGCGCGCGATTAAGACCACGGTTTCTTCATCCGTTTGATTCTATAAAGAGCCGACGAGCCCGGCTCACTTTCCCCTCTACTCCCCCTCCATTTCGTGCCCCGAGGCTCTCCAATTTGCTCGCCGGACTTCATTGAGCCGCCGGCCTTTTTCCTTCGAACTCCGGCGAGGAAGCAAGCCCCCACCCCTGAGACCCCCTCCATTCTCCTCCCCTCGCTCGTGCGCACCCGCGGACGCTTTCCCCGTGTCTCCTCTGCTACCAATCGTGCAGGGCACGGACAACCGAAGCTCGCCGGCGCCCGAGCCCCTTCGGCCACGCCTCCACGGAGCTCCGGAGCGCCCGAGACGACGCCGTCACCTCCATCTTCTTCGACACGACGCGCCGCACCAGACGTCATCTCCGCGAGCCTAGGAGAGCACCGGATCCTCGAGTTCGTCCATCGCCGAGCCGCGCCGCCGTCGTCTTCGCCTCCGGCCACCCCGCGCCGCCGGTGAGCACCTTCCTCTCTCTGAGCCCTCCGATCTTCAACGTACGGCGTGGATTAGAAGTTTAAAACGAATCGGTACGGGCCGTTTAGATCCGTCCGATCCAGATCCAATGGCCTAGATTTGTTGACTTAATCCAGTCAGCGCCACGTCAACGGCCACGTCACTGCCCAGTCAGCGCTGACGTGGAATTTGTTTTCTTTTAATTATTTAAATGGCAGTTTTGCAGAAAAGCCCCTGTCACTTAGATCTGTCATAACTTTTTAACCACTTATCCAAATTCAAATATTTTTACATATTTGGAAAGCCCTTGACATGTAGAATATTTTGGATCTGCCAAAATTCAAATTTGACTTAGTTTAAAATATTAAAATTTCAAATGGTGAATTTGAGTATTTTTGTCATAACTTTAAATCTGTAAATTCAAAAATTGCAAATAAAATTGTTTTAGAAACTTTAGAATATTTGTAAATTTATGCCTCTGATATAAAATACTTTTGAGTAATAATTGAAGGAGTTCCTAATTTTATATATTTAATTTGAATAGTTTGAGTATTTTCAACATAACTATTAATAGAAATGTTATTTTTGATTAAATCAGATTGCAATAAATTTAATTAAAATCACCTCTGGCTATGAACACCATTTATAAAAATTCTGTTATAAAATATAAATCACATAAAAACTTTAATCTATACGTTTCCTTTTATTATGTTTGGCAAAATTAAGAACTAATTAAATTGCAAATTATAACTTTATGAATACTTTATAAATATCACAAAAATTAGTATTATGTTTCTTGTGATTTAAAATTGCATTTCATGCATAGCATATTTTATTTTGTAGTTATATTTTACATAAGAAAACTCCTCCCCCATTTTCTCTAAGTTAAGGATTATTTTCAACTTAGCATTTTGGTAAAAGTGTTATACACATAGACACTTAGGATTTTCAACATGGAGCTAGAAGACCAATGAAGGACTTAGAAGAAAACAGACTCTGGAAGCACCCAAAGTTGTCAAGCACTTAGAAGAAAAGTGAGAAGAAGTTCAAGAAGGCCAACCTCCCTTCTATTCCCTAAGTCTTTCTCTCTGTCCTTTCTTCTTCCCTGAGACTTCATGAAGACTAAGTAAATCCAAGACCAGCCCTAGGTGATACAAGAATCATCAAGTATGGAGATGAAACCTGGAAGACAACTTCATCTTTCTTTCTATCTTTTCCCTCTTTCCTAATCTTGTCTTTCACATTTGACTTAAACAATTTTTGATCATGATATTATCATCTTGAAGTTTGTTGGATCCTAGCGGCATAGTGAGATGAAGCGGCCTGGAAACTAACCTTACATGTCCACGTACATGAGACCTGTTCCACAATTTAAGTGGCTGGTCGGGTGTCTGTCTCTCTCACTTTAGTGAATATCCAATTTACAAAGAGTTGATAATAATGGTTGATCACCTTATAGACTTAGTATTTTTCTCTAAGTATTTTGCACATCATGGCTAAGCCATTAGAGTGCTTGTTTCAAGATGATATAAAACAAAGTATTTCACCCAACTTCTAACCTTAGTCCTTAGTCTTTTCGACCAACACATTCCCTTGCATTAACTTAAAAGATTTTTCAAGGCATGACATGCATTTCTAGTCCTTAGAAATGAATTGCATACCATGCATGTCATGCTTTCCTTAGAAGTTTAAGAAACTTGTTTGTATGTGTTGTGTTGTTTTATGATTGCTGTATGGTTGTTTGTTTGTATTGTTTAGACTGAACGGAGAGACCCGAGTTCGTTGAAAAGAGTTTGTGAGTAAGGACTGCATTCAAAGGCAAGTGGCACACCTCATAAACTTCCTATTATTTTCTATATGCATTACTTAGTGTATTTTGATATAAGCATGTGTAGGATAGTATTGCTATGCTAACCCTGTGTAGAAATTCCTTATTCCTGTGTCTAGGCTCCTATGCAATACTTAGTAGATCTATTGATGCTATGCAAATGTTGTTTTGTGAAAATCTAAATTCTACTAAGTTAAGAATGAAACACCTGGGTGGTAAGTGGTTGTATGGTTTATGTTGAGTGACTACTCAGGTCCATGTCTATGGTTCCTGGAGTATGTACACTTGTGAATGGCCACCCAGGAACAGAGGAATCTGAAGAACTCCGAGTGACGATTGCTTCCAGTGCAGCCATTGGCATATGGGCTCTGGCTTGATCAATTATGTTGCGTGGACTCTCTCCGGCTTGACAAGCAGATGTAGGGGGATGTTAGGTGGAACTGGTCAAGCCAGAGTGGGAGGGAAAATGCTTCTGAAAGATCTCGTCTCATTCTTCTCCTTTCCTTATCACAAATGGTGTGTAAAGGATACCTTGGGTTGAATGGGTACAATGGTGAACGTGCACAACCTCTGCAGAGTGTAAAACTAAGTACTTAGCCGTGTCCCCGATACGGACAATTTGAGCAGCTGATCAAGGACGTCAACGGAGGATTCCATCATTCCAACTTCAGAAGTAAAACTTGATGGGTGAACAAGGGAAGATATGATTATGGTTTTCATGACATACTTGTCTTGATTTGAAGAAAGTGTTTTCCAAAGAGTTAGAAAAAATTGGCTTTATGCAAAATAGCCTTGAACTCCACCAGCCAAGTATGCATATAGGCTATAGAGTTATTCCATTAAGTGTCCACCATAGTGTCACTTGCCAGACTCCATTCTTAATGGAATCTAACCCACGTTGTTGCAATATTTTTCCTATTGCAGATCGATCAGATGACGAGTGAGGTTTCGCTTAAAGGTTTCGAGTCTACAACCAACATGTTTTCGCCTGTGGCAACATGGAAGTGATGGAGACTCACTGCTATTGTATTTCCGCTGTGTACTTTTTCAAAGCTATCTTTATGCTATGCAACTTGTATCGAATATTTTGTAAGTCTGGATCATCGATGTAGTAAAATTGATACTTTGTTGTGATATTACATCGTAAACTGTGTGTGCAAACGAATCGATCCAGGGAATTGCAATATACACAGGTATCTGCCTTATTTAAAGTGCAGGTACGCTACAGTTTTAGCTAGTAAATTTTGACACGGTAAATACTAAGCAAACTTGAGTGTGCTTTTGTTCCAACTAAATTCTATATTATAGAAATATGTTATTTAGTGAGTCTTCCTGTTAAGATGCATCATTTATTAGAGGCTTACTCAAAATGCATTTTATGAGGCATTATCTGCATAAGCTTACTTGTTAAAAGTTAAAATGCATAATTTGTTAGAAGCTTACTCAAAATGCATTATACGCATACTTATTAAAAGTTTAAATGCATAATTTATGCTTTCCCGTACTCCCTTAGCTGAATATAACTCCACTAGTTAACCATTTCCTAACCCTAACCCTAGCTAAAGAGGAGGCCGAGGGAGGGAGGGGGATGACGCTTACCGGTGTTGATGCGCAGAGGCAGTGGATGACGACTCGGTGGGTGGCGTTGTAGGGGTCGTTGGTGGGGCGATGTAACATCCCAAGTTTGCTAAATGGAAATATAAGGTGTGTTTTGAGCTTTGCATGCATCTCATTTAATTTGGACAAGAATTTGCATTTTAATTACACATGTTTGCTTTTGAAAGAAAGGGGTAAATTCTTGTTATTCTTGGTGAACTCAAAATATTCCAAATTTTCAAAATCCAAGACTACCAGTGGGTTCCTTGTGAAATTTTGAATCTCCTAGTATTTTTCTGCAAATTTTTCTCTTTACAGAAAAGCCCAAACCTTTTAAATAGGTAACCAGGGGCCTGTTTGTGAAAGAAACTGGCAATAATTAAAATCTTCACGGGGGTTTTCAGAAAACAGGGATCGTCTTCAAGCTTCCGACCTCCCCGTGCGCCGGTGGCGTGCGCTCCGCCGTCCCTCGCCTCCCCGCGCTGCGATTCGCGCCGTCGCCCTTCCCTGGACTACAAGAAGCCCGCCGCCGCTCCGGAGAAACCCTAAGCCATTCCCATTTCGTCTCCTTTTCCCTCAGCTCGCCCGAACCCTAACCACAGGTCGCCGGCGATTACTTCGAACTCCGGCCACCTCCTACTCCGGCGAGAAGACCAGGAGCTCCGCCGCGCTTCTCTCTTCCTCCTCCTTGAGTTGCTCGTGCCAGGAAGCCGCGAAGCCAGAGAAATCGATTGATTTCCTCCGCCGGTCCGCCGCCGTCGAGCTCGTTTTCCGGCCATCCCCGAGCTCCCCTCGCCTCCTCGACACTTCCACGAGCACCAGGGTGAGCTGCTGGTCCTCATGGACCTCCTCTCCTCCTCCCGTTCGCTCTGGTTCTTGCGGCCGACGAGCCCGAGCTCCGGCCGCCGCTCCGCCGCGCCGTGGTCGCGCTCCGGTGACCATTTCCGAGCGGCGCCGCCACTTTCTGGTCCGCCTCGGCCTCCTCTTCCCTTTGCTGCAATCCAATCGCCCCAACTCTCTGGTTCGAGAGAATCGTGATCAGCAGAGAGGATTTGGGCGCCGATGACGTCAGCTGACGTCATCATCTCCTTTTTATTTCTGAAAATTATTAATTCTTTTCTGTAATCATTTAATTAAATGACATGTGGGACCATGTTGTCAGAGTTTTAATCTTTTTACATTATTATTTTCTGAAATGATTAAAATTATGACATGTGGGGTCAATTTATTTAAATAAATTGGAAATTTGAATTAAATTGTTTAAACTTTGAAAATTCATAACTAATTCATTTTAAATCAGAAAAATATGATTTTTATATCAAAATATTCAGAAAAAAATAAAATCTATTCAATTATAATTTAATCATACATATTCCATACAAGGAAAATAATGTTATTAGTCTCACATTAATAAACCCTAATCTTAATTATGGGTATGTCCTGTTCACCCATTTAATTAATGCTTGCATCTAGGGTATTCTAAAATGACATATCATGCATGTGATTGTGCATTGCATCAATACTGTATTGATTGTGTCATTCCTTTCCGGTATTTGGTTCTTCGCGATAGGATTTGAGCCCGAGAGTGTTTGCAACGCCTCCGAAGACCAATACCCAGCTACTGAAGAGCAAGGCAAGCATAACCTTATATCCGCACATATAAGATTTCCAAAGTATTTGATTCTTGTGTTATGCATACGGTTCAAAGATGTTTTGGTCAAGGTATAGAGTGTCACTTGCGTTGCATTGCCGCTTAGACATGCTTAGTTGTTCCTTACTCCATCCAGTTGGAAAGGTTGGTTGGAACGGGTGTACATGATTTATCTATTATTAAAGACTTGGACGAGAGGCCACATCGGGACTGTGGTGGTTTGTCTCGTTCTTGTTGACACTAGGATCCGAGTTCTCGTCTTTGGAACCAAGACCATTCGTGCATCCACACGGGGTATTCATTTCCCCCTCGACTCCAACTTGTCTAGCCTACTACGTGAAGCCACTAGTTCGAGTTTTCCATTTGCAAGTTAGGTAAAAGAAAAGAAGGATGGAAGATGATTAGGGCTGGGGCAACAGGGCTGCGGTCCACATGTTGACCCTGGCAACCCGCACTAGAGACCGCTGCGCGTGGTCAGATCTACTGCTGTGGCTCATGGACATAGGCGAAGCTTGGGAAAGGTCGTGGCCAACTCTCCAGCCGGCACTCCCAGGTAGAGTGCTAATGTCTGGCGTATCGGTTGGTTGGCACGTGTGGGTAGTTACACCCCCTGCAGGGTAAATCTTTTCGGAAAGCCGTGTCCACGGTTATGGACGACTTGGTACCTCATGTCTGATGATCATAGACAACTTAAAATTAATCATAAAACTGTCAACTAAGGATGGTTAGGGTTACTTCCTCGGGTTGAGCGAGGGGGTGATTCTTGAGGGTGGTGCAAGCGATGACGTCTCGGTGGCTACAGAAGATGGATGATGAAGTCAGAGGTGTTGTTCCCTTATCCCATTTTAAAAGTCTACTGATGCGAGACTCCCTCTCTCCTCCCTCGATTTGAAAACAAAGATGGCTTTACGCAAAGACATTCATGAATACTCTCTGAACGGGCAGATATATAGAAGGTTAAATAAGTCTTGTTGAGTACCTCCTGTACTCAGCCTTGCGCACTTTTTGGACAGGTGAAGGTTCCAACTCCACTGCTGGTTTCTACATGGACATCGACGAGTAGATCGGGGTTCCCGGGCAGCAGCCTGGAATCGATGGGCGGGACGTCGCTTATGTTATGGCCTCTTAGGCCTTTTGGTTCTTGTTATGTAGCATAACATAATTTGCTTTCGCTGTTTGACGTGTTGTTGGGTCAGTGACCTCTACTTGTATTATTTGCTATCTTCACTCTGCTAAGAGTTTGTATAATATTGCTTTGAGTCGTAGAGTCACTGCTGTGTTATCGAATGTTCAGCTGCTGGCTCTCGAGATCGAGGTTAGGCTTATATCAGATGGATATCTGGGATTTGTCTAGCCTGGCTCTCGGGGGTGCTACAGGTTTTGGTATCAGAGCAGGACTGCCTGTAGGAAACCCTTTTTGTTGGTCGATGTTGAGTTTAGTGTTTGTGAAAACTATTTGAAAGCTGAAAACTATTGACAAAAATCTTGATAGGATGCTTTTTCTCCTTATCCATGAATCTATTCTTGGAGTCTCCTTTTCTTGATTTGGTTTCTAAAGGTTTACCATCTCATCCCATATTTCAAAATCTTAGGATTTCGGAGGTTGGGTAGTGTTCTTTCGTACCTATTTCCGGTTGCGATTCTCAGAGTGTTCTATATGCTTCAACTCCGCTGAAGCATGTATCTTTCTTTTTCCAAACCTGAATTCCACTGCTTGACCATCTCTTATCATTGATATCCTGTTACTTTCCACGCCTTCTCATCTATCCTGTTTACCGGTGGATCTAATCTTGTGGTCTCTGTTCTATGCTATCAGGATGTCAAGTGGTACCCGTGGCCAGGGCCGTGGTGGTCGTCACCATGGTGATGATGATGAACTGCCGCCACCTCCCACAATGGCGCAGGTTCTTCAGAACATCGAGAACAATCGCGTGCGGACTGAACATCTCCTTGAGCGTGTGGCCCAGAACACAGAACGTCGTCCCAATGTCTGTGCTACACTTGGAGATTTCCTTAAAGCTCAGCCTCCTACCTTTGGTGAATACAAGGAGCCCCTTGAAGCTGATGACTGGATCCGTACATTTGAGCGTAAGTTTGCTGCTCTCCATGTTCAAGCCAATGACCGTGTGAACTTCGCCACCTACCAGCTAGAGGGTGCAGCTGGCGCTTGGTGGGAAGGTTTCTTGGCGTTGCAGGCGCCAGGACATGAGGTCACTTGGGAACAATTCCGTACTGCTTTCCGTGCTGCCTATATCCCTAAAGCAGTAATGGACATCAAAAGAAAGGAGTTCCTGGAACTGTCCCAGGGAAGGCTGAATATCGAGGCTTACGGGCGTGAGTTTACTCGTCTCGCTCGCTACGCCCCTCGAGATGTTACTGATGATGCGGATAAACAAGAGCTATTCCGCAAGGGCCTGAACCCAGCACTTCGGTATGAGCTGCTACCCTTCAAGTTCCAAACCTTCCAAGATCTGTACAATCAGGCTATCACCCTTGAGAATGGAAGGAAGGAAATGGATTCTGCTATGAGGTCTGTCTCCGGGGATCCTCGTACATCTGGCTCCGGCTTCAAGAAGCGCCGTGTGTTCATTCCATATAGCGCTGTTCCAAGAGCCCCATATGCACCCAAGTCTGCTGGTTATGCTCCTCGCCCAACTGCACCCCATTCTACCCCGACATATGGTGGTGGGCAAAGTTATCGTCCCTCAGGTGCTGCTCCAGCTGGACTTACCTTCTACACCTGTGGTCAGCCCGGCCACTTCTCCTATGGGTGCCCACAGAATGCTGCTAAAGGTGGAGTTACTCCGCCAAAGAAGGATGCTAAACCATCTGGAGCTGGACGTGGTCGTCTGACCCATGTCACTGTTGAGGCTGCTGAAGAAGATCCAAGCGTCATTCTTGGTACGCTCCATCTCAACTCAATTCCAGCTACAGTTTTGTTTGATTCCGGAGCATCGCATTCATTCATTTCGCAAGAGTTTGCCCAAAAGCATGGTATCCTTCTAGAGGAAATGTCTATCTCTATGGAGATTAATACCCCGGGATCTCGTTGGCGGGCAATCTGGACTGCCCCTGAGCCCAACATTGTTATAGGCTCTTTATCTTATCCCATTTCTCTCATTTCCCTCAAGTCAACTGACCTTGACGTCATCTTGGGCATGGATTGGCTGGTATGGTACAAGGCCGTTATTGACTGTGCAGCCAGATCTGTAAATATGACCCACCCCTCTGGTGAAACTGTTCGGTACTGGTCTCCTTCCTCAGTACCTTCCTCGGCAACATCTTTTCCAAGCTCAGGGTTGTGTGCCATGGACGCCACACCTACCCTTGAGATTCAAGACGTTCAGGTGGTTCGTGAATTTCCAGATGTTTTTCCTGAGGAGTTGCCTGGTATGCCACCTGATCGAAGTGTGGAGTTTGTTATTGAGTTGGTTCCTGGAACCGCTCCAGTCTCCAAAAGACCTTACCGCATGCCTAAGGAAGAGTTGGTAGAATTAAAGAGACAATTAGAGGAGATGGAAGGAAAGGGATTTATCCAACCTAGCACCTCTTCTTGGGGATGCCCTGCACTCTTTGTTAAGAAGCGGGACACCAACATTCCTCGACTGGTGGTTGACTATCGACCGTTGAATGCTGTGACAATCAAGAACAAGTACCCCCTTCCTCGGATCAACGATCTATTTGACCAACTAGCTGGTGCTACTGTCTTCTCCAAGATGGATCTGAGGTCTGGTTATCATCAAATCAAAATCCGGGAGGATGACATTCCAAAGACGGCATTTCAAACTCGTTATGGTCTCTATGAGTATACCGTGATGTCCTTTGGTCTTACCAATGCTCCAGCCACTTTTATGCGGCTGATGAACTCAGTATTCATGGAGTACCTTGACAAGTTCGTCGTGATCTACATCGATGATATCCTAATCTACTCCAAAACCGAAGAAGAACACGCAGAGCATCTGCGTTTGGTGTTGACCAAGCTTCGTGAGCATCGTCTCTATGCCAAGTTCTCTAAGTGTGAATTCTGGTTGAAGGAGCTTATCTTTCTTGGTCATGTTGTGTCAGCCGATGGTGTTACCGTCATTCCGGGGAAAGTTCAAGCTGTCCTGGATTGGGAGACACCTAAATCAGCTAAAGAGATTCGGAGTTTTCTCGGACTTGCTGGTTATTACCGTCGCTTTATTGAGAACTTCTCCAAAATTGCCAAGCCCCTGACTGATCTTCTCAAGAAAGGAAAGAAGTTTGAATGGTCAGAAAAGGCAAAAGAAAGCTTCCAGATTTTGAAAACCAAGTTGACTACTGCTCCAGTTCTTGTTCTTCCTGATACGAGCAAGGATTTCGTTGTTTTCTGTGATGCTTCTCTTCAAGGGCTCGGATGTGTGTTGATGCAAGATGGTCATGTCGTGGCCTATGCCTCTCGGCAGCTGAAACCACATGAGCTGAACTATCCAACCCATGATCTAGAGCTGTCTGCTGTTGTACATGCTCTAAAGCAATGGCGGCATTATCTCTTTGGTAATCGCTGCGAGGTCTATTCAGATCATCAAAGTCTGAAGTATCTATTCACCCAGCCGGATCTGAATCTCAGACAGAGAAGATGGTTGGAACTTATCAAAGACTATGATTTGGGTCTCAACTACCAACCCGGCAAGGCGAATGTCGTCGCCGATGCGCTAAGTCGGAAGTCTTATTGCAACAATCTGATACTTAAGAAAGCTCAACCCTCCCTCTATGAGGAGTTTGCACGACTCAACCTTGAAGTTGTTCCTAGTGGATTTCTCGCGAATCTAGAGGTGAAACCCTCTCTTGAGGACAAGATCAGGGCTGCTCAGAAGCTAGACTCTGAAGTTATCCAGATAAAAGAGAACATTGTTAGCAGAGTGGATAAATGTTTCTCCCTTGATGATAAAGGTATTGTCTACTTCGGTGACCGTCTAGTGGTACCGAACCATCAGAAGTTGAAAGCCCTAATCCTCCGGGAAGCTCATGAGTCACCTCTCTCTATCCATCCTGGTGGCACTAAGATGTATAGGGACCTTCGTCAAAGATTCTGGTGGTCCCGGATGAAGCGGGAAATTGCTAAGTTTGTGGCAGAATGCGACGTTTGTCGTCGCGTTAAAGCTGAACATCAGAGGCCAGCTGGTACCCTTCAACCCCTTTCTATTCCTGTCTGGAAGTGGGATGAAGTTGGTATGGATTTCATCACTGGTCTTCCAAAGACTCAAAAGGGAAACAATGCTATCTGGGTAGTCGTGGACCGCCTTTCTAAGGTTGCTCACTTCCTTCCTGTTCGAGAAGATATTACCGCTATTCAGCTAGCAGATCTGTATGTCTCCCGGATAGTTGCTCTTCATGGTGTTCCGAAGAAGATCATCTCTGACCGTGGAAGTCTGTTTACCTCCAAGTTCTGGTCTAGTTTCCAACAAGCCTTGGGAACTCGTATTTCTTTCAGCACAGCTTATCATCCTCAAACCGGTGGTCAGACAGAACGAGTCAATCAGATTCTTGAGGACATGTTAAGAGCCTGTGTCATGTCCTTCGGAAAGAATTGGGAGAAGTGTCTTCCATTCGCTGAATTCAGTTACAACAACAGCTTCCAATCTAGCATTGGTATGGCACCATTCGAAGCTTTGTATGGCAGGAGATGTCGTACTCCTTTGAATTGGTCCGAAACCGGTGAAAGATCACTCTTTGGGCCAGATATCATCAAAGAAGCAGAAGATCAAGTCAATATCATCCGTGAGCGTCTCAAAACAGCTCAGTCCCGTCAGAAGAGCTACTATGACAGCCATCACCAAGATGTTCACTATGAAGTTGGCGAGTATGCCTATCTCAGGGTCACTCCTCTTCGGGGTGTCCGTCGATTCGGTATTAAAGGCAAACTGGCTCCTCGCTATGTTGGTCCCTTTCGCATTCTTGCTAAGCGTGGAAAGCTTGCCTACCAATTGGAACTACCCTCAAAATTTCCAGACGTCCATGACGTCTTCCATGTTTCCCAGTTGAAGCGTTGCTTCAAAAATCCCATTCGTGGTGTTGATCATGAGACTCTTGACCTTCAAGAGGATCTAACTTATCGTGAATATCCTATCCGTATCCTTGATGAAGCCGAGCGTAAAACTCGTCGTCAGAGCATCAAGTTCCTCAAAGTTCAGTGGTCTCATCACTCTGAGGAGGAAGCAACCTGGGAACGCGAAGATCGTCTCCGATCTGAGTATCCCGACTTCTTTTCTAAAACCTAGGAATCTCGGGGCGAGATTCTTGTAAGGAGGGTAGATCTGTAACATCCCAAGTTTGCTAAATGGAAATATAAGGTGTGTTTTGAGCTTTGCATGCATCTCATTTAATTTGGACAAGAATTTGCATTTTAATTACACATGTTTGCTTTTGAAAGAAAGGGGTAAATTCTTGTTATTCTTGGTGAACTCAAAATATTCCAAATTTTCAAAATCCAAGACTACCAGTGGCTTCCTTGTGAAATTTTGAATCTCCTAGTATTTTTCTGCAAATTTTTCTCTTTACAGAAAAGCCCAAACCTTTTAAATAAGTAACCAGGGGCCTGTTTGTGAAAGAAACTGGCAATAATTAAAATCTTCAGGGGGGTTTTCAGAAAACAGGGATCGTCTTCAAGCTTCCGACCTCCCCGTGCGCCGGTGGCGTGCGCTCCGCCGTCCCTCGCCTCCCCGTGCTGCGATTCGCGCCGCCGCCCTTCCCTGGACTACAAGAAGCCCGCCGCCGCTCCGGAGAAACCCTAAGCCATTCCCATTTCGTCTCCTTTTCCCTCAGCTCGCCCGAACCCTAACCACAGGTCGCCGGCGATTACTTCGAACTCCGGCCACCTCCTACTCCGGCGAGAAGACCAGGAGCTCCGCCGCGCTTCTCTCTTCCTCCTCCTTGAGTTGCTCGTGCCAGGAAGCCGCGAAGCCAGAGAAATCGATTGATTTCCTCCGCCGGTCCGCCGCCGTCGAGCTCGTTTTCCGGCCATCCCCGAGCTCCCCTCGCCTCCTCGACACTTCCACGAGCACCAGGGTGAGCTGCTGGTCCTCATGGACCTCCTCTCCTCCTCCCGTTCGCTCTGGTTTATGCGGCCGACGAACCCGAGCTCCGGCCGCCGCTCCGCCGCGCCGTGGCCGCGCTCCGGTGACCATTTCCGAGCGGCGCCGCCACTTTCTGGTCCGCCTCGGCCTCCTCTTCCCTTTGCTGCAATCCAATCGCCCCAACTCTCTCTGGTTCGAGAGAATCGTGATCAGCAGAGAGGATTTGGGCGCCGATGACGTCAGCTGACGTCATCATCTCCTTTTTATTTCTGAAAATTATTAATTCTTTTCTGTAATCATTTAATTAAATGACATGTGGGACCATGTTGTCAGAGTTTTAATCTTTTTACATTATTATTTTCTGAAATGATTAAAATTATGACATGTGGGGTCAATTTATTTAAATAAATTGGAAATTTGAATTAAATTGTTTAAACTTTGAAAATTCATAACTAATTCATTTTAAATCAGAAAAATATGATTTTTATATCAAAATATTCAGAAAAAAATAAAATCTATTCAATTATAATTTAATCATACATATTCCATACAAGGAAAATAATGTTATTAGTCTCACATTAATAAACCCTAATCTTAATTATGGGTATGTCCTGTTCACCCATTTAATTAATGCTTGCATTTAGGGTATTCTAAAATGACATATCATGCATGTGATTGTGCATTGCATCAATACTGTATTGATTGTGTCATTCCTTTCCGGTATTTGGTTCTTCGCGATAGGATTTGAGCCCGAGAGTGTTTGCAACGCCTCCGAAGACCAATACCCAGCTACTGAAGAGCAAGGCAAGCATAACCTTATATCCGCACATATAAGATTTCCAAAGTATTTGATTCTTGTGTTATGCATACGGTTCAAAGATGTTTTGGTCAAGGTATAGAGTGTCACTTGCGTTGCATTGCCGCTTAGACATGCTTAGTTGTTCCTTACTCCATCCAGTTGGAAAGGTTGGTTGGAACGGGTGTACATGATTTATCTATTATTAAAGACTTGGACGAGAGGCCACATCGGGACTGTGGTGGTTTGTCTCGTTCTTGTCGACACTAGGATCCGAGTTCTCGTCTTTGGAACCAAGACCATTCGTGCATCCACACGGGGTATTCATTTCCCCCTCGACTCCAACTTGTCTAGCCTACTACGTGAAGCCACTAGTTCGAGTTTTCCATTTGCAAGTTAGGTAAAAGAAAAGAAGGATGGAAGATGATTAGGGCTGGGGCAACAGGGCTGCGGTCCACATGTTGACCCTGGCAACCCGCACTAGAGACCGCTGCGCGTGGTCAGATCTACTGCTGTGGCTCATGGACATAGGCGAAGCTTGGGAAAGGTCGTGGCCAACTCTCCAGCCGGCACTCCCAGGTAGAGTGCTAATGTCTGGCGTATCGGTTGGTTGGCACGTGTGGGTAGTTACACCCCCTGCAGGGTAAATCTTTTCGGAAAGCCGTGTCCACGGTTATGGACGACTTGGTACCTCATGTCTGATGATCATAGACAACTTAAAATTAATCATAAAACTGTCAACTAAGGATGGTTAGGGTTACTTCCTCGGGTTGAGCGAGGGGGTGATTCTTGAGGGTGGTGCAAGCGATGACGTCTCGGTGGCTACAGAAGATGGATGATGAAGTCAGAGGTGTTGTTCCCTTATCCCATTTTAAAAGTCTACTGATGCGAGACTCCCTCTCTCCTCCCTCGATTTGAAAACAAAGATGGCTTTACGCAAAGACATTCATGAATACTCTCTGAACGGGCAGATATATAGAAGGTTAAATAAGTCTTGTTGAGTACCTCCTGTACTCAGCCTTGCGCACTTTTTGGACAGGTGAAGGTTCCAACTCCACTGCTGGTTTCTACATGGACATCGACGAGTAGATCGGGGTTCCCGGGCAGCAGCCTGGAATCGATGGGCGGGACGTCGCTTATGTTATGGCCTCTTAGGCCTTTTGGTTCTTGTTATGTAGCATAACATAATTTGCTTTCGCTGTTTGACGTGTTGTTGGGTCAGTGACCTCTACTTGTATTATTTGCTATCTTCACTCTGCTAAGAGTTTGTATAATATTGCTTTGAGTCGTAGAGTCACTGCTGTGTTATCGAATGTTCAGCTGCTGGCTCTCGAGATCGAGGTTAGGCTTATATCAGATGGATATCTGGGATTTGTCTAGCCTGGCTCTCGGGGGTGCTACAGGCGACCTCCTCGTCGGTATGGAAAGGAAGGGGACGGCGCGGCGGCGCAGCCTCCTCATCGGTGTGGAGAGGCAGGGGACGGTGCGGAGCAGAGCGAATGACGAGGCGAAGCGGCAAATGGCGGCGGAGCAACAGACGAAGAGGTGGAGAAGAGCGACGGCGAGGCGCAGCGGCGGCGCGAGGGCGTCGGGGGCGGCAGTGGATGAAGCGATTTGGGGAACTCTGAAAAATTTCGACGCAAACCGAGACCTAAACGCTTGGAACAGACCTTTAGTCTCGGTTCCAGCCACGAACCGAGACTAAAGGGTCTTTAGTCGCGGTTGGTAACACCAACCGCGACTAAAGAGTCTCCCTGGGCCACGAAAAATTGCGCGCGTAGCCCAGCGGCCCTTTAGTCTCGGTTGGTGTTACCAACCGAGACAAATGCCTTTTTTCCTTGTTTCTTTTTACTGCTTTTTGTTTTTGTTTTCTTTTAAATTGTTTGAATTGTTTACTTTTCTTTTTCTTATTTTGGTTTACTTATTTTTGAATTGTTTTGGTTTCTAATTTATTTTTCTGTTTTGTTTTATATTCTTTCATTTTAAGATGCCAAGGTGATTTATTCAAATTATTTCATAAATATCAGTTTCTATGTTTTAAGTTTTTTTTTAAGGAAGTACAACAAATATGATTCCAAGTGGCACCCAACTAATTTTCACTAAGAGTGGTGCACATATGATGTATGATCCCCAAGTATGAGTTTTTCCTTTAAATTCTAACTAATTTCCCCTAGTTAATTGAGTTTATGTTGATTTTTCAAAAGTAATTCAATTTGAACTACAACTGTTGATAGTTTGGTCTGAAACTTTTGAAAAATCATTTTAAGGTACACAACTAGTGGTTATATCACAGAAACATTGATAGTTCTAGAAAATATCACGTCTTCCGATGATTAGTCATAGCGACCGTTTTGATCGTATTTAAGAAAAAATGTAATAAAGTGATAAACACCTCAAAAAATCAAATCCTTTGGCACGGGATCCTTATATGTGTACTAGTTGCTATGAAAAATGGTAAACTTGATTTTTGCCAACATTTGCAAAAAAAGTCTTCACAAAAAGGTCTATCATGTATGAACATCTAGAAGTTTCAAGCCAAATGACCAAGTTATGGTCATTTCGACGACATAGTTTGTGATAAAGATATCATACTCCACATATAGGTGCATATTGGTATATTAAACAATCTTGCCAAAGGGATTCTTCAAATTATTTTTATAAATATCATTTTCCTTTTTTAAAGTGGAAAAATGAGGTTTTTTATGAAGGAAGTACAAAAAATAAGATTCCAAATGGCACCCAACTAAATTTCACTAAGAGTGGTGCACATATGATGGATGATCCCCAAGTATGAGTTTTTTCTATGAATTCTAACTAATTTCCCCTAGTTAATTGAGTTTATGTTGATTTTTCAAAAGTAATTCAAATTTGAACTACAGCTGTTTGATAGTTTGGTCTGAAACTTTTGGAAAAATCATTTTAAGGTACACAACTAGTGGTTATATCACAGAAACATTGATAGTTCTAGAAAATATCACCTCTTCTGATGATTAGTCATAGCGACCGTTTTGATCGTTTTTAAGAAAAAATGTAATAAAGTGATAAACACCTCAAAAAATCAAATCCTTCGGCATGGGATCCTTATATGTGTACTAGTTGCTATGAAAAATGATAAACTTGATTTTTGCCAACATTTGCAAAAAAAAGTCTTCACAAAAAGGTTCCTGGAACCTTGCCAACCTAATACTTGGGGAACCTTGCCGCTGCTTGGATCCGACCGAGAGGACGGTTCCTGAAACCGAATGATTTGTTCGGTCGATGAACTAAAGGATTATGTAGATATATAAAACAGAACACACGGTTTCCCCTGCATACAGCCCAACGGTGGCAAGACATCTCTGATGATCTACACCCGTCCGGCAAGACATCTCTGATGATCTGCAACCGTTTGGAACGGTCGCAGATCATCAGAGACGTCTTGCGCTGGTTGCCCAAAGATGCCTTCGCCGAGGGGAGGGTTCACCTTTAGCCTTCACTGAGTGCTCTCTGCTACCCGTGTGCTGCCAAAATGAACTACAATGAGTAGACACTGAGTGCTGAACATGTCCGGGAGGGGGGCTATATATAGGGTACGTGTGCTTCTTTAGTCCCGGTTGGTAGCAACAACCGGGTCATGTGGGTCACTCAGTGGTCGTGATACTGCTGATCCAACAGCTCACAATCCCTCAAAAGAAACACACCTCTGATCCAACATCTCACAAGCGCTAGAAAGAAACACACGATCCGTGTGCTTCTTTAGTCCCGGTTGGTAACACCAACCGGGACTAAAGTCGGGCTCACCCCTGATCCAACGGTTCACACGCGCTTTTAAGTGAAGGAAGTACAGAAAATATGGATCTCTATAGTCTCGGTTGGTAACACCAACCGAGACTAAAGAAGCACATGAATCGTGTGTTTCTTTAAAGCACTTGTGAGCCGTTGGATCAAGATGTGTTTCTTTTGAGGGCTTCAGAGCTGTTGGATCAACACTATCATGAGCACTTTGTTAGTCACATGACCCTATATTTTTAGTCTCGGTTGGTAACACCAACCGGGACTAAAGAAGCACATGGATTGTGTGTTTCTTTAAAGCACTTGTGAGCAGTTGGATGAAGATGTGTTTCTTTTGAGTGATTCTGAGCTATTGGATGGGCACTATCATGACCAGTTCGTGAGTCACATGACCCTATATATAGCCCCCTCTTGAACATGTTCGGCAGTCATTGTCTCCTCATTCTACTTCATCGACAGAATACAAAGCATTTGGATTCCCTGCATACGCCCAATGGTGCATTTGATATGCAGGCACTCACGAGCCACCGTTGGGCTGTATGCAGGTGAAATCGTGTGTTTTGTTCCATGCATATACAAAATACTTCAGTAAACTTGTTCTTCTGATATAAAGCATTCAGATATTACACATCAACAATAATATGCCTATCTAGTGTTTACTTGTTCTTCTGATTGCGCCGTAACCACGGACAATCTTCTTCATTTAACTTGATACTTGGATCAGTGTTGACTTTGAAGGGCGGAATGTCATGTGTCGGGGGACTACCCCCGGGTAGGGTCATGATGTGGTGAAAGCTGTGTCCGAGGGTACACTGAGACACCTGCGTTAACCGACATGCGCTAACCGACTTGTGTATGTCGGTATCTTCTCGTCTTCTCTTATGTGCAGGAAGGCTGGTTTGGAAAGGGTAATCCGGCGTAACCATGCCGGGTCTCGGGAGAAGGAGGTTATCCGGCATACTCATGCCGGGTAGAGAGGTGGATTCCGGCATATCCATGCCGGGTTGCCCGGGAGAGGAGTCGCCAGGGCACCCGGCATACCCGTGCCGGGTTACGCGGAGAGGATGCCATGCCAAGCGCTACAGGACAAAAGACAGACAAGACATGTCAAGCCCATCCCCTGATGTGACAAGAGTACAATTGCATGACGCAGTGAATAGTGTGACAAGACCCCAGTAGTAATGTCATGAATAGTGCGCAGTGGGCCACCTCTTGTCCCATGGGCTCCCTCTATATAAGGAGCACCAGGGGGAAGGCTCCAGGCACGCGCGGGCTAGCTCATTTCCCCCCGCTCATTTCCTCCCGAGTTCTCCTAGAGGCATGCTTCGCCCGGCTCGTGGCGCAATTTGTACCTCGTATATACAGAGAGAGAATACACCAATAGGATATATGCTGCAGTAGGGGTTTTATCTCCTCACGAGAGCCCCGAAGCAGGGTAAATCCCCGTGTTCATGTGTTCTTTGTGTGCGATCCCTTCGCGCTATCCCTCCCCGAATCCTCTAGCGTCCATCGACCCCCAAGATTAGCCACCCCGTGGCATATGCCGTGTAGCCACCACGACATTTGGCGCCCACCGTGGGGCAGACAGTGGCGCTTGCTGGAGCAAATTCGGACGGGACCTTCTTCATCAACGCGGAGACTCGACATCGTCGTTACCCCACGGCTCATAGCCGTCGCCGTCGGCAGCAACATCTTCGTCGTCGCCGTTTGCGGCAACATCTTTGTCACCACGCGGATGGATGCTGCCCGCCAGCGCCTCGCCGCCGCGTCGGGCTTGTTGTGGCCGCACCTTCGCTTCAGGGCAAGCCTCCACGGGCTCCCAGTGAACTCCGTCTCCACCGCGCCCAAGCCTCTGTGCGCGCCCGCGTCGTCAACCTCCAGCCCGTGCCCGCGCCCGCGACCTCGGGCACGCGTGCGGAAGACACCGGCTCCTCCATTCGCACCCCCTCGTCCTCACCCCCACTCCGAATCGCAACCGCGCAAACGGGCGACGAACGCCCCCACCAACCTCCGCTTTCGTCTTTCGTCCACGATTGCGCACGGCCGCGCACGGCTGCGCACGGAGTCCTGCTCGCCGTCCGCTGACTGCGGACCGCGCGCCTCCTCATGCCCTGCTCGCCGCCCGCCGACAACTCCCCTGCTTCGCATCTGCGCACCTGCTTCGCCGCCTCCGGCAACGCCTCCGGACGCGACCAGCTCCTTTGCCTCGCCGCATCTGGCCCGGCGTCGACGCGTACGGCGCCGCGACCAGCGCCCCTGCCTCGCCGCCTCCGGCAACGCCTCCAACCGCGACATGTGCCCCTACCTCGGCGCCTCCGGCTGCGCCTTCCACCGCGACCTTCTCCAGGAGAGCACGCCTCCGGCCGTGCCCTGCTGCTGTCGCAACTTGTGCCGCATGCGCCCCATTGCAGCCCTACTCCGGCTCCTCCTCCCGCTTGCCGCCGGCCGGATTGCTCGCCGGAAGTTTTCCGCTCGAATCGGCTGGCCTCTTCGGGAAAAGGAGAGGAACGAGCGGATGAACTCGGTTGGAAAGAAGAAAAAGAAATAAGAAAAGGAGGTACCGATCCGAATGATTCGGTTGGAGAAAGAAGAAAGAAAAAAAAACAGAGAGATAAAGAAAGGAAGTGAAGACCGATCCGATCGGTAAGGCAAGAAAAAGAAAAGGAAAAAAGCTGTCGGTATCAACTGTCTCCAAGATACTCAGCGTGCATGCGAACCGAGTTGAGGTTTCGGACATCCCGGGTCACAGCAGATGCAGAACGCCGCATCCCGGGTGGACTGATGTATTGTGTCGGCGACCGACATCCCGGTGTGCGCACGTTTCTGCTAGGCGTATCGGAATCCTCGTGACATCCACTGCGTCGACATCACCAACGCTACAACGACACACCCGCGTCAAGATTGCAAAGTGAGTAATTACAGTATATTCGTGTTGCCTGCTAAGTAATAATCTCAAAATGTACTCGGGGACTGCCCCTTCGTATTTTGCTTCATTATTTATCCCGGGATCGAAATGTCGTAACCCGGGGAGTACCCTGTTTTACCGGTTTGTCATTGTTGTGTTTTTCCCCGGGAGCAAGATGTTTTGACCCGGGGACTGTCTTACCGTCTAGTGGTACCTTGCATGTTTAGTTTGTATAGTAACTCGGTGTATATTTATTTATATGCATGGCGTATCTTGGTTCCTGTTGTGTAGTTTGTGTGACGGCATCCCGAAACTGGACTCGGGGACTGCCGTGCTCCTTCGTCTGTCTATTGTATCTATAAATTTACCCGGGGACTCGGTAAAACCGGTATCCTCGGGCCTTCCTCGGCGAGTAGTTGTATTCTTATGTCTCGCGTTAAAATCTCTTGGGCGTGTCGTTTAAAGTTTTCGCTTCCCTCAAATATTTGTTATACATACTTGTCTGCACTAATATTAAAAGGAGATTGGTATCCATGTTGGTTTTATCCGAGTTGGTACACATGTTGGTTTTACCAAAATGGTACCCATGTCGGATATTCGCCCTACCGAGAGGATATTCATGTCAAAGATTCTGGGGATATCGATCGTTATACTGGTTATCTCGGATCCATCTTATGATTGGTTATTTTCTCAAGGTACATTGCATATGATCTGTGGTATCAGTTGGCCCACGTATCGTGGTATCCTGCACAATTTCCAAATCCCCGTTTATTTCGGTTCGCCAATATATCATGGCATCCTGCAATATCTCCAGATCGCTGTTTAGGTCGGTTCACCAACATATCTGGCATCATACCATATCTCCAAATCCCCGTTTATTACGGTTCGCTCATGTATCATGGCATCGGGCAATATTTCTAAATCGTCATTTGTTTCGGTGTATCAAAGTTCGCCAAAGGCAACACCTGAGATACCGAAACACCTGTGGTATGCCCAGAGTGGCCGAGATACCGAAACACCTGTGATGTGCCCAGAGTGGCAGAGATACCGAAACATGTGTGATATGCCCAGAGTGGCCGACATACCGACATACCGAGATACCGAGACACCCGAGATACCTGTGTGACATTGTGTGTGTAGGCGTCTGTGTCGGTATACGCCCAGAGTGGCTAAACGCCGGCACATGAGACTCTGTGTCGGTATACGCCCAGAGTGGCTAAAGGCCGGCACATGAGGCGTCCGTGTCGGTATACGTCCAGAGTGGCTAAACGCCGGCATGTGTTATGTGCCTATGTCAGACCGGCGGTGGCCGAAGACATCTATGTCGGTAAAAAGCCCAGAGTGGCTAAGAACCGGCATATGATTGTATTTTTGCAGGTACGCGGTGGAGCAAATGAAGACGATGGGGTTGGTATTTTTTCTAAGTCTCCGCGCGACTCTGCGAGTCCCCCGCAGCCTCGGGGACTAGTGTCGGGGATGTACTTCCCCGGTACCCTGAAGGTACGGGATTTATTGTGTTAATATTGCAGGAATAGATGGGTTTAATTGAGAGAGGTAAAGGAAAAGTGGAGAAAGGGCATCTCGGACCAAGGCAATGAGAACTGGGCCGATTTCCATGCGGGCCGAGATCTGCATCTCGGTCAAACTGACTTGACCGCATCATGATCCCCTCGCTCCCGGATGCATCGACCTCGACCTCCACGGACACGAGCGTCTCGTCCCCGAGCTCCAGTGCTGCGCCCCAGCATCTCCCGCCCCCAAGCTCTCCTCCAACCCCGACTGCGGCCACCCCGGCACCGGCACCGCCCGAGTTCGCCTCCACCTCGCGCGGGTCCGCGCCCGGTCGCCTCCGGCAGCCCCGCGCCCGGCGTCCCGGTCTCGGCCGCCCGAGAACTTCTGCGCCCCCGGCCATGGCTCGGCGCCCTCGCCCGAGAGCCCGACGCCGCGACCTCGACCACCCGATCCCCGCCTCCGGCATCACCCAGCTCGGCGCCAGCGCCACCAGCAGACCGCGCCTCGCCGGCATCCTCGTGCACGGTGTCTCCCTCGACCCCGGCAGGCTCCGCCCGGCTTCCTCCCCCGAGCCTGGCTCCTCCATCGACCCCAGACGCGGCCTCCTCTGCGCCGGACCTCAACCTCGGCTGCCGGAGCCGCGACGCCTCCAACATCGCCCCCGACATCGCGAGTCCGGTATCACGCCCTCGAGCTCGACGGTCCCGTCCTTGACTCCGGTCGCCCAGGCCCGCTCCGCGCCCGACCGCTACATCTTCCCCGAGTTCGGCATCCTCCCTCCCCCGACATCAGGGCACCCGACGCTGGCGTGCCTCGGCCAGACTCTCGGCGACACCGTTGCATCCCGGTTTCATCGACAGCGCAGCGCCCCGGCATCGGCGACCTCGAACGCGGCGCGACGTCCCCGACTCTGGCGCTTCTCGCCCGCAGGACCCCGGCGCCTCCCCGAGTTCCCCTCCGATATGGCCACCTCCCCGGCCTCGACGGGGTCTTCTCCGGCATCCCCCCTGGCTCGGCCGCTCCGGCTGCCCCTCGCCACGACACCACCGCCTCCGACACGCCCAAGCTCGCCCCCGACTTAGGTTGCGTCTCCGACATGCCCGCTGCGCACTACTGCGTCGCCATGGCTCAACCGCGTTCTCCTCCGACAGTGCCCCCGAGTTCCCCTCCGGCAGGGAGATCTGTCAGACACTTGGCATGCGTGGGCATCCGGAACAGGCCAGCGTCGGCGGCTATCCCTGCTGGCACGAGGGTTTCTCAATTTGGTTTGGTTGTCTAAATCTGGTACGGCCCTTCATCCGAGTCTGTAGGACCGCACCAGCTTCGGGGACTAGTGTCGGGGGACTACCCCCGGGTAGGGTCATGATGTGGTGAAAGCTGTGTCCGAGGGTACACTGAGACACCTGCGTTAACCGACATGCGCTAACCGACTTGTGTATGTCGGTATCTTCTCGTCTTCTCTTATGTGCAGGAAGGCTGGTTTGGAAAGGGTAATCCGGCGTAACCATGCCGGGTCTCGGGAGAAGGAGGTTATCCGGCATACTCATGCCGGGTAGAGAGGTGGATTCCGGCATATCCATGCCGGGTTGCCCGGGAGAGGAGTCGCCAGGGCACCCGGCATACCCGTGCCGGGTTACGCGGAGAGGATGCCATGCCAAGCGCTACAGGACAAAAGACAGACAAGACATGTCAAGCCCATCCCCTGATGTGACAACAGTACAATTGCATGACGCAGTGAATAGTGTGACAAGACCCCAGTAGTCATGTCATGAATAGTGTGCAGTGGGCCACCTCTTGTCCCCTCGGCTCCCTCTATATAAGGAGCACCAGGGGGAAGGCTCCAGGCACGCGCGGGCTAGCTCATTTCCCCCCGCTCATTTCCTCCCGAGTTCTCCTAGAGGCATGCTTCGCCCGGCTCGTGGCGCAATTTGTACCTCGTATATACAGAGAGAGAATACACCAATAGGATATATGCTGCAGTAGGGGTTTTATCTCCTCACGAGAGCCCCGAAGCAGGGTAAATCCCCGTGTTCATGTGTTCTTTGTGTGCGATCCCTTCGCGCTATCCCTCCCCGAATCCTCTAGCGTCCATCGACCCCCAAGATTAGCCACCCCGTGGCATATGCCGTGTAGCCACCACGACATCATGAAACTTATCGTAATCTTCTGACATGTTTGTCTTGTCCTCCACTCCCACAATAACTCTTTTCCTTGAAAGAACTATGTGGCGCTTTGGCTCATCGTGTGATGTACTCGCTTGCTTATCTTTTCTTTTTTCGGTAGGGTAGATATATCCTTCACATAGAAAACCTGAGCAACTTCACTGGCTAGGACGAATGGTTCGTTCTCGTACGAAAGATTCTTGAGATCCACTGTAGTCATTCCGTATAGTGGGTCTACCTCTACCCCGCCTCGTAGGTTGAACCATTTGCACTTGAACAAAGGGACCTTAAAAGTAGATCCATAGTCAAGTTTCCATATCTCCTCTATGTAACCATAATATGTGTCATTTGTCCCGTTGCAGTTTGTTGCATCAAAGCGGACTCCACTGTTTTGGTTGGTGCTCTTTTTATCTTAGTTGGTTGTGTAAAATATATTTCCATTTATCTCGTACCCTTGAAAAGTCAATATAGTTGAAGCTGGTGATGTGGCCAACAAGTATAGCTGTTCTTCAACATTGGTGTCATTAATGAGACGTCTTTTTAACCAACTGCTGAAAGTCTTCATGTGTTCTCCATCAATACAATCTTCAGATTTCTCCGGGTATTTGGAGCGTAAAACATTCTTGTGTTCCTCGACATACGGACCCACTAAACTGGAATTATGTAGAACGGTGTCGTGTGCTTGAGTGAAAGAATCCCCGTCTTGACATATTGTTGCTTTCTTTCCTAGGGTGCCTTTTCCATGCAGTCTCCCCTCATGACGTGATAAAGGAACACCGATCGGCTTCAGATCAGGAATAAAATCTACACAAAACTCAATGACCTCCTCTGTTCCATAACCCTTGACGATGCTTCCTTCTGGCCTAGCCCGGTTATGCACATATTTTTTTAAGACTCCCATGAACCTCTCAAAGGGGAACATGTTGTGTAGAAATACAGGACCGAGAACAGAAATCTCTTCGACTAGGTGGACTACAAGGTGCGTCATAATATTGAAGAAGGTTGGTAGGAACACCAACTCGAAGCTGACAAGACATTGGACCACATCCTTCTATAAATTTTTTAGAGTTAGTGGATTGATGACCTTCTGAGAAATTGCATTGAGAAATGCAATAGGTTCACAATGAGTTCTCCAACATTATCCGGTAGAAGCCCTCTCCATGCAACTGGAAGTAATTGTGTCATTATCACGTGAAAGTCATGAGACTTTAGGTTCTGAAATTTTTGATCTGCCATGTTTATTATTCCCTTTATATTTGATGAGAAGCCAGATGGAACCTTCATACTGCGAAGGCACTCAAAAAATATTTTCTTCTCTTCTTTAGTAAGAGCGTAGCTTGCAGGACCTGGTTGTTTCTCTGAATGAGTATCTTCTCGATGCATCTCTTCGCTCATACGTTGATGGGACTGCCTTGCTTTTGGTGTACCTTTGTTTGACTTCCCTTTTTTTGACTTCCCATACACGCCCAAGAAGTTTAGCAGGTTGCAACAAATGTTCTTTTGGAATCTCTAGCATTGCAGAGTGAATCTCTAGCATTATCCAATAGGGCAGCTCCCAAAATATAGATTTCTTCTTCCACACGGGTACGTGGTTGTTTGCGTCATTTGGAACAGCGAGTCCGCCAGGACCCTTTCCAAAGATTACATTTAAATCCTTGACCATATCATGTATAACAGAACTAGAAGGGCGGGTAGGCCTCGCCCGATGATCTGCATCACATTTGTAATGCTTGCCTTTCTTCCTTAACGGATGATTGGGTACAAGAAACCGACAATGACCTAGGTACATATTCTTGTTATCTAAATGTATACTATCAGTCTCAGCTAAACAGTGCGTGCATGCATTGTATCCCTTGTTTGACTGTCCTGAAATGTTGCCAAGAGCAGGCCAATCATTGATGGTTACAAAAAGCAAAGCTCGTAGATCAAATTCCTCCAGTTTGTGCTCATCCCACACACGTACACCTTCTTCACGCCACAACTGCAAAAGTTCTTCAACTAATGGCCTGAGGTACACATCAATGTCGTTGCCAGGTTGCTTCGGGCCTTGAATGAGCACTGGCATCATAATGTACTTCCGCTTCATGCACAACCAAGGAGGAAGGTTATAGATACATAGAGTCACGGGACAAGTGCTGTGACTGGAGCTCTGCTCTCCAAAAGGATTAAAGTCATATGTACTTAGACCAAATCTTAAGTTCCTTGCGTCATCTGAAAATGTCGAGAACTCTTTCTCAATTTTTCTCCACTGGGACCCATCCGCAGGGTGTCTCAACATCAAGTCTTTTTTACGATCTTCTTTGTGCCATCGCAACAATTTGGCATGCTCTTTGTTGATGAACAAACGTTTCAACCGTGGTATTATAGGAGCATACCACATCACCTTTGCAGGAATCCTCTTCCTGGGGTGCGGCTCGCCCTCAACATCACCAGGTTCATCTCGCCCGATCTTATACTGCAAAGCACCGCATACAGGACATGCATTCAATTTTTCGTGCTCACCGCGGTAGAGGATGCAGTCATTAATGCATGCGTGTATCTTATGCACCTCTAATCCTAGAGGGCATACCACCTTATTTGCTTCGTACGTACTAGAGTGCAATTCGTTATCATTTGGAAGCATCTTCTTAACTATTTTTAACATATTTTCAAATCCCTTGTCAGAAGTACCATTCTCTTCCTTCCATTGCAGCAATTCAAGTGTGGTTCCAGCTTTTTCTGGTCATTTTGAAGTTGGGTACAACAATTTGGCGTGATCGGCTAACATACGCTCCAACTTCAACCTTTCGTTTTCACTTCCACAGTCCATTTGTGCATCACGAATGGCCCGACAAAGATCATCGTCGGGCTCATCAATAATGGGATCTTCTTCAGTTTCGTCTTCTCCCATTGGAGTATCACTGAACCAAGGATACTTGTCATTATCCTCCTCTTCTTTATTTTCTTCCATGATAACCCCTGTTTCTCTGTGCTTAGTCCAACAATAATAACCAGGCATAAAACCATTATGCAAGAGGTGGAAGTGAATGACTTTTGAGGTAGAGTGATCACTCATATTCTTGCAGGCACTACATGGACAACGAATAAAACCATTCTTCGACTTGTTTGCCTCAGCGACATGGAGAAAATTATGCATGCCATCAATAAACTCAGTACAACATCGGTCACCGTACATCCATTGTCGGTTCATCTGTATTACATAAAAGTATATCGAACCCCATTATTACACTACTGTCATGAATAATATGTAAGAGAAAATTAATTAATACAAGGTCTTCCATTAAAATAAGAGTAGAGTAGTGACAACTGGTAATACATAGTTCTCATAAAACATACATTAACTGAAACAAGTATAAAAATTATCTAAAGAATTTAACTCCAACAATAAATGCGATCAAAATCGCAACTAAGGTAAATATTGAACCCACAGCATAATGACACCAAGCCTCCCGATTAATGGCATATTGTCGAATACTTTTTATTTTCAAGCGCATTGCATCCATCTTGATCTCGTTACCATCGACCATGTCGGCAAGTTTGAGTTCTAATTTTATCTTATCTTCTACGCATTGAAGATAAAGATCTTCAATTATTTTCAATTTTGCTTTCAAATCATTGTTTTCTTTATCCAAAGACTCGACAATAGGGTCAGGTTCAATTTCCGGTTCAACTACCTCCTAGATAAAAATAAATATATGTCAAGTTGGTCGTCATAATTGCCAGAAACACAAAATGAAATAAATAGTTTTGAAAATATACCACATCTGAATCATAGACCGGACGATGACCGACGGGGACGGATATCAGAACCATGACACTATACATATAATACAAGTTAGAAAGTTATGCAAGTAACAACCATGCATCTAAACCATAAAAGCTACTCCCTCTGTTCCTGAATGTAAGACCTATAGTTTTCTGCACGGATATTAAGACATGAGTATTTGACATACTATTGACTCATTTGTTTTAGACAAAATTCAGAAGAGAGGACTCCCTAATAGACAACAAATGAAAACAATCCATAAAACTCACATTTTCATCGGTAAATTCATCCAAAAATCGTTGTAAACCATATATTTGGATTTTTTTCTCAAAAAACTATAGCTGTTACATTCAGGAATGAAGGGAGTATGTTTTTAAAAATCAAATAAAATAAAAGATAGAGGCTCACCGAGGTAGTGCCGGTGACGGGACGGCGCGGGCGATCGACGTCGATAAGGCTCCTCGCGACACTAATACACATAAATTATTATTTAGTTTGAGCACAAATTGAACATATGAAACAAATGAAATCCTAACTTAGGAATTTCATCAAACACCTTGCTTGCACAAAAAATTTTAAATGGGCAAAATGAGCTAAATATGCAATGCCGGAAAGAGGATGAAGCGGCTAACCGTGGGGTGCGTTCAATCTTGCCAAATGGTGTAAACTATTGTGGATTAATTAGGTTTGAAGAGAGGAAATGAGAGGATAAATGGAGAGGGAAAATCGGTTTGGAAAATGGAGGAGTCGGGTGGAAGAAGCTGATAAAGGTGAGAACCTTTAGTCCCGGTTCACGTTAGGAACCGGGACTAAAGGGTTCAGGCGCTGGGATCCGGCTCTGCTGCCGCATGCGGTGGACCTTTAGTCCCGGTTCCTAACACGATCCGGGACTAAAGGTCCCTCGCAAAATTACCCCGCGGGGTTGCACCCCTTTATTCTCGATTCATTTCTAAATTCGGGCTAAAGGGGTGAGCTGAAACCTCGTTTTCCACTAGTGTGTGTTATTTTATCATAATTAAAATGAATGTAATGCATATGTGGTATATATATTGGACACAAGTTCTATTTGCAACCAAGAAATAAATGTGCGACGGAGCTATGAAGATGATTTTTCATTTCTTGTGGATTATCAATAAACTTCCACGATTAAGGATATTTTCCTTTTACTAGAGAGGTATAGTTCTTCATGCTTACATTTTTAAAGTTTTTCTTATGTGCATTATCAATCAGTTTTGATGGTAAAGTATTTGTTTCTTTTAAGTGCAGAAGAACGGATCCTCATATATTCATTATTGGGTAAATCAATTAGATCTTCGACGCTTCAGCTAATAAGCACTTCCACTCAGCATCAAACGTACTCCTCTGTCACTTCTACCTCATTCAGATCGATCTATTCTACTTGTCTCCCTTTTGCGCCATAGCCTAAAGGATGGTCTATAACCTTTATAACCTTTAGTAGGTTATTCATTCAGAATAATTCACTTTGTGTTTGTAATATGTTTTTATTTACTTATGGACATTGCTATCTAGGAACGTGCCAATTTAGGACACGGAATCTCACTTTGCGTGCGTATATTCATTTTTGTTTTGAACTTTTAAAATAATTTATCTCTTAAACTGTAAGTCGAAACTCAAATCCGTTTTTATGGTTGGCTTTGTTATGACGAGAACTTTAAAATTAGATCCCATTTTGATATGTTTTTGGTAAACTTTTTTTATTCTGATTAAAAGATTATACTCAGTAAGTCACCAGTATTAATAAATTGGTTACCAGATTAAAATCAAATGGTTGCCAGAGTTTTAAAATTTCTCTACTCCCAACATAACCCATTGGTGACGTTAGTTCTAAATTTAACGTGCGTTAGAGTGATCAAATCATCACTCTTTGAAAAGTGTAGACCACAACTATGATAAAAAAAAGATGTAAAAGTTACCGTGTAACTACGCATTATTTTGGTGGCAACTATTAACTACCAATATTGGTAACTACAGCACTATAAACTGGCCAGCCAGCGGTGTAAATCGGATCGATCAATTGGATTTAAGAGATAAATTATTTTGAATTTTCAATTGTCAAAAGATTCCCTATATACATGTATTGGTGTGTGCGTAGTATGAAAAATGTTATTGGGCCACGTTTCCCTTGTTAAATTAACCGTTTACATATTATATTGGTTGAAAAATGTTATTGGGGCACGTTCCTTGTTAAATTAACTGTTTACATATTATATTGGTTGACATATGTATTACGCCTGCACGCCTACTAGTCTATTTAAATGGTATCTTTGTACGTGCTGCAGGGAGACGTCGTTAGGTGGATGGGCGGCCCAGCTATCGAGAGCACTGATTTTTTTTTAGAATAACAACACTTTATTATAGCAAACAAGCCGCATCATTAAAAACCTCTCAGTCCACTTTGCTACCCTGGTGAGGAAAAGAGCGCGTCAGAAACTTGCTGCTCCGAGTTCACATAATCATTACATCGAATACTAGGTATAGAAATAATATCAGGCGTTCCTAACAACCAAGTATGACGACCTATACTAAGCGAAGTCGAGCTTCGGGCCAAACTGTGAGCTTCCTGGTTGGAAACTCGCTTCTCATGGACAAAGGACATTGCCTCGAAGTCTCCCTTGCTTGCCTTGATCTCCTACACAATTGTGTTGAATCTTCCGAGGATAGCGTCTCTAAGGCTGTTAACCACCTCCAAACAATCCGACGCCACCACAACTCCTCCAGCGATAGATCCTTACCCAAGGCGATGGCTTCACGACACGCCAACGCTTCAAGAATCCCAGGGTCCGAAATTCCCTGGATAACCACCACCGAAGCTCCAAGATAGACGCCTTCGTGTGTTCGGCAAACCGCTGCGACAACCCCAAAATTACCTTGTGAAGGAGATATGCCCTAGAGGCAAATAAATAAGTAGTATTTATTGCATTATCTCATAAGTTTATAATAGGTTTGTGTATTATGCTATAACTGTATTAATCGGAATTAATAATACACGTGTGATACATAGACAACCAGGTCCCTAGTTAGCCTCTATATGAACTAGTCCATTGGGTTTTTTTCGATTCTACTTCTGTATCAGAAATTAGTGTCAAGGGATGGGCAACAGTTGATCGAGATTCCCGATCAAGGACAATGACGTCGGTTGACAATGGGGTCATCTTATTAGTTGAATAAGATGATGGACATACGCAAAGTATTGCAATAAGATCGTATTACGATGTTTGTCATTTGTAATAAAATAGAATATGATAGCTTATTCCTTAGACCGTGAGACCGTACTTATTGATTCTTCGTAGGGGTGCTTTGAAACCATCAAATGTTGTGTCTTATATAGCATGACAATAACGGTGTCCATATTGGGTATCCCGAAAGAGTATCGAGACAAAAGGATCAAGAGCGGGATTTGTTCATTCTTGTAATAGAAAGATACTCCGGGCCCACTCGGTGAGATTACATCTATATAGCTGCGCAGCTTATGACTAGTTCATGGAGATGTAATATCACAGACGAGTTAATAACCTTTGTCGGTAACGAGATACAACAAAGACATCGTATTTCTACGATCATATCTCGGACAAGGTACTATCATAGAAACAAAGGGAATGAATATCATATTTATGGTTCAACGACGATATTCGTAGAATGCACAGGGGCCGTCATATACATCCAGGTATCCCTGACGGTCATTGTTGAGCGGAGTGTCTCGACCATGTCTGGAGTGTTCTCGAACCGTAGCGTAACAAACTTAAGGTCTTAACGACACCAGGAGATAGGTTCTGAAATAATATAGAATTTTGTTAGCGAGAGAGAAATGATCCGGAAAGAGTTCCGGTGGTCCTGAAGGAGTTCCGGGAGGGTCTGGAATGGTTCCAGGGATGTCTGAAAGTTGTTCGGGTGGTTCGAAAATTGTTTCGGAGTCACGGGATATTAAATAGTATTTAAATATATTAATTATGAATTAATTATATTTTATATTAATTTAATTATTAAATAATAAAGGAAAAAGGGGGCAGCCCACCTAAGTGGGCCAATTGTGGCCCACTAAGGTGAGCCGCACCAAGCAAGGAAGGGGGGGCTTGGGCCCCTTGTCCGAATTGGACTAGGAGGGTTCGGTCGGCCTCACCCCTCCTCTCCTTTAGTCCCACATGAGGGAGGCAAGGTGTTTGCACACCCCCTGCCCCCTTTATATAGCAAGGCATATTAATTGGATTAATTACAGAAAAATACAATTAATTGTATAGCAGGCCGGCCGAGTTGCTTCTCCACCCGTTTTGCCCCCTCTCTCCACCTAAGTTATACCGCCGGGTGCCGTTGCCCTGCGGGATTCGAGAAAAGTTCTAACCCTGCGATTTCAGCTGGATTTGAATGACTGGGGGTTGTCGTTAAGCTCCGTATGTTTGCGTGTGCTCGGAGGTGACTCTTTTGAGGAGCCTGAGCGACGTCGTCTCGCCCACCTGCAGCCCAGCCGCTGCGTCACCTCACCCCCCTGCCACCGGCGCACCCCCCCCCCTGCCGGTCATCGTCGACACCCCGGCGTCATCGTCTACGTCATCGCGGCAAGTTCTGCGCGACCTCGAGGTCGGCTACGTACGACTTCATCGTCAACGCTTGTGCGGGAGCGTAATCCCCGCTACCGGTCTACATGGAGGTAATGTAATCCGTTCCGCCACCGTTATCACATGTACTAGATAGATAGATCCTGGCTAGTTAGGGTTTCATACGTTAGAAAAATTATTGTTTTCTGCACCGTAACCCCTTCACCTTGCTTGCGCACTGCAACGTCGACATTTATCTTAATAGAGCCCTCCGGAGGAGCGATCCACCGAGTGACGAGGTGTTAACTCGACAAGCCCCAGGGTTGTGCACCCCGGGTTGATTGATGGGGAGAGAGATGAGTGCAGGTGGTCACGACGGCTGACAAGCAAGGATTTACCCAGGTTCAGGCTCCCGGAGGATAACACCCTACTCCTGCTTGTCTGGTTATTGATGCGAGTTGTGGTTACAATGGTGAGATTGCGATCTCGCTAGGGTTTGTGATGGTAGCTATGAGTGTGTCCTTTGGGACGAGCAACCCTCCTGGCTTCATAGGCAGCCAGGTCTCGGGTGGTTGGTGCCGATGGCAACTACAGATATGGCAGGTTATGCTTCCTAACCGACTTGGACTAGGTTACATGGTACCCCGTGTCGGGGGGCTGCCCCCCGGGTAGGGCAGATCCCGGAGTAGTTCAGTCGTGTGCCAACAGTGCTTGACCTTTGGCGAGAACAAGGGCCACCCCCTAGTGTGCTGAAGGGGCAATTTGACCCTTGAGTGCTGGTAGAGTGCAAGGTGCCTCCTGGCAGGCGCAAAGGTCAGATCTGGCGGCTATAAATAGACACCTCGAGCCCTCACAATAGCAGCACAAGCATCAGCGGGTGGTTCCTCTAAGAACTAGCTTCTCGAAGATGTCTTCGCTAGTAGGCTAAGACATCTTCGGGAGGCTAGGCCTAGAGATACTCATCCTGAGACGAACTCGGGTGCATCCGGAAAGGATCTCGGATCCTGGGCTCCGAGGAGACTCTCGGAAGGAGAAGTACTCGGTCTTACCGGATAGGCAATCCGGGTAGGTGCTAACAAAAACATTTATCTCGGTCCTGGACTTGTGCAGGAAGGACTCGCAAGGTCGAGCAAGAAGATAACCGGCATGAGGGATCCCGGTAGGCCGTCAACGGTCTATAGCACGCTTTCCCGCCTGATGCGGGGGGAAGTACCGTTCCGTCTGACACGGAAGCATGGTCACTTCTCGCCTGACACGGAAGCATGGTCACCTCCCGCCTGACACGGGAGCGCGTCAGGCGGTACGACAACAGTACGACAAGACACGACGTGCCTAGCCCGGCAATCCGGAAAAGGCTATCCGGGATGGGCAAAGACATGTCTTGTCTCTGACAGGGGGACAATGATGTTCCAGGACGGCGCCTGCTGTCCTTGCCGGGATGAAGACGAAGGGGCTACGCCGGATAGCGCGGCGAGTAGGTCGCACTAGCCGGTGACGACATACCGGTTAGGCCTGTCCGGTGGGGCCAAGCCGGTTTAGGGTTTCCGGCCCTCCTGGCTGGAACTCTATAAAAGGCGCCATAACTGCTTCTGTGGAAGAGAGACCAACTTGGGAGCCAAAGTTATAGTCGCATTTACTCCTAGAGCATTTACTTCTTCTTCCCTTGAGTTCATCTAGTTCCTTGTGTTCTTCACTTCAAGAGATCTAAGAGCAAGTTGTAGTCCTTGTACCACACTTATATAGAGAGGAAAGGCAGGAGTAGGGGTGTTACCTCCTCACGAGGGCCCTGAACCTGGTTACATCGCGTGGGTGTTGTGTGCCTTCGTGCATTTGTTCTTGTTTGTTAGATCTTCGCCCTCGCGCTTTGATCTTGTTTCTCGTTCTTGGGAGATCTCGGTTACACCGGGATCCTCCCCGTGTGAGCTCTTCAGCTCGCTATCCCTCCCCGGATCCACCAACGTCCATCGGCCCCACACATTAGCCATCCTATGGCATCTGCCGTGATACCACCACGACAGTTGGCGCCCACCGTGCGGCAGACAGAGGCGTTGGCTGGTGAACACATCCGGACGGGCTCCCCCGTTCACTTCGACATCCGGGTTCTCTCTGGCCTTGTCGTAAGGCTGGGTGAGATGGACTTCGTCAGCGACAACGCAGGGTGCTTCCGGAACAGACCCTTTCCGGTGAACGGATGCCTCATTGACTTTGGTGGCTTCACCACCTACGTCGCCACCGAAGTTATCTGCAGCTATCCGGACGTGGTCCTGGAAGCTGAGGATCCTCCCATGCTCTGCGCTACTCGGGGTCTACGTGTCGGTCACTCCCCGAGTTCCGTCGCGGTAATGATGGTCGGGGCAACCGAGGAGGAGTACCAGGACGCTGACGGTGATGCCGGAAGCGGCCACGTTCGTTTGGCCAAACCTCCTCAGGAAAGAGATGCGGCCCGAGACGGCGATCCGCAGCCGTCCCAGCCACGTCGTCGCCCGGATCCCCTCTCGGGTCTGGTGGCCAAGTTGGTTGTCCCTGTGACTGCTGAAGCGGACACCCAAGCCACTTCGGCTGGCTTGGAGGAACAGTGTAGGTTGCTACTCGCCGAAGCGCAGGAGATCGCCGAGATCCGTCGTGAGCTCAATGCTAGCCTCCGGGAGTACAATGCGGCTCACGGATTCCTTAAGATAGACTCCCGGGACAAGCATATTGCGGAGCTGCGCAAAACGGGCAGAATGGTGAATGATGAGTTGGCGGGTGGAGCCGCAACCAGTCACACGGGTAGCCTGATCTCGGCTGGGAGACCGGTATACAGTTCGCCGGCAAAAACTCTCAGGGCAGCCGAAGCCGCCATGGCAGAGCTAGCAGGGCTATCCGGTGAGGCTCTGCGCAAGCAGCAGGAGCGGGTGAATGAGCTGGTCGTCGAGGCCAACCGGCAGAACCAGGCCTTCAAGAAGAAGAACCCCGGAGCGGGATCCCAAGTGCATTCGGCAAGGGCCGATAGCCAAAGATCAGGCGGAGAGGCCTCCTCCCCGCATCCGAGCAGAAGCAAGAGCAAGAGCAAGAGCAAAAGCCGGAGCAGAAGCCGGGGCTCCGGGAAGAACAAGCTGTTGTAGGCCTATGATCCGGCCTTTGCCGGCATCCAGCAAGCCGGGCAGCATAACTCGGGGCAGGCAGGAAGTACCCGTGATGGTGGCAACCTGGGTGTAGGAAACAATAACCCGGCTAGCCGTGGTAATCCACCCCGGAACCCCCCTCATGTTCAGGGAAACCCGCGAAGGGAGGACGCCTCTGTCCCGCAGCAGGCTGTGATCCCGGTACAAGACAGGCTCAACGATGGCAACTCAAGATTGCAGCAGCTCGGGTACCAGCCCAACGAGAATCCTTTGGGATCTCGGATAGGAACCAGACAGCTGGATCCGGCCGATGCCAGATTCCGGCTCGACCGGATCCACCAGTCCGAGCTAGTGGAAGAGCATGGACCTCCGGGACCTGCCTGCTTTGGACCCCGGATCATGCGGGAGCCGCCTGTTCGGAATTTTCAGCTCAACCGAGGTGCTAAGACCTATGACGGCAGCAAGAAGCCGGAGGACTGGCTAACCGACTATGTAACTGCAGTAAGCATAGCCGGTGGAAACAGATGCTGGGCGGTACGTTACGTACCGCAGATGTTGGAAGGACCTGCCAGAATCTGGTTGAACAACTTGAGAACTGGCAGCATAGACTGTTGGTTGGATTTCGAGGAGCCATTTATCAGCAACTTCAGCAGCACGTACAAAAGGCCAAACAGGCCTCAACAGCTCGCCATCTGTAGGCAAAGGAGCAACGAGACTGACCGGGAGTACCTTACCCGGTGGAGCAATATTCGCAATTCTTGCGAAGGGGTGGTAGAGGCACAGGCCATCTCCTGGTTTGCACAAGGATGTCGGCATGGCTCAATGCTTTGGCAGAAGTTGCAAAGGCAGATGCCGGCGACCTTGGCAGAGACCATGCGCATCGCCGATACCTATACGCTTGGAGATCCCATGAAACCCCTGGTGGATGTCGGTGACTCCAACAGGAGGAATGCGGGACCTCAGCGTTCGGGATCAAGCAGAAGCCATGATCGCCAGGATTTTGGCCAGAAGAGAAATCAGCCCGAGTACCATCATGCCGCGCAGCATGTCGCAGCAGTGACCCGGGATCAAGAGGATGCCGGCAACAGTCAGCGTCAGAAGACAAGTGGCCCGGCTTGGGGTCAGAGCCAGGAAGTGCAAAAAACTTGGGTGGAACAGAAGAAGCCCCTGACGTATGAAGAGATGCTGAACAAGCCATGCTGCTACCATACCCTGGAGGCCAACAAGCCGGCGAACCACTCTACTCGGCAGTGCAGCTGGTACCAGCGCACATTACAGGAGGGCAGCTCGGGAGCTGTTCGGCCGGGTGCTCCGGCATCTCGACCCAACATTCCAAGACCCCCTCCTCCGACATCGGGAGCCAACGCGGTCCGGATCAATCAACCTCAGCGAGGACCCCCACCTCGGCCGGTGAACGTGGTGCACACCCGGAACGACAATGGTGCAGGCCCCAGCAATCAAGCCGGACAGCAGCAGGGCAACTACCGGGAGGCACATCAAAGCTATGTGGTCTTCGTGACCGAGCCCACTGACCGGAGGAGTGTGCGACAACGTGCCCTGGAGGTGAACGCCGTGATCCCGGCGGTGCCCAAGTTCTTGCACTGGTCCGAGATGGAGATCACGTGGAGCCGGAAGGACCATCCCAGAGTTATGCCTAAGCCGGGGGCGTACGCCTTGGTGGTGGACCCAACCTTTGTCGGACCAAGCCTCAATGTCCGCTTCAGTCGGGTTCTAATTGACAATGGCAGCGCCATTAACATCATGTACAAGGATACGATGCTGAAGCTGGGGGTGTCCATGAACACCTTGTTACCTACCGAGACGACCTTCCACGGCATTGTGCCCGGAGTCTCTTGCTCACCCATGGGTAAAATCTGGGTTGAGGTGTTATTCGGAACCCGGGAGAACTGCCGAACTGAGAGCTTGGAATTCGAGGTCGTGGACCTCGAAAGCCCGTATCACGCGCTGATCGGCAGACCGGCCCTGGCCAAGTTTATGATCTCAACTCACATGGGCTACCTGAAGATGAAGATGCCGGGACCTAACGGCGTAATCACCATCTCGGGAGACCACAAGCGCTCCATGGAGTATGCCTCGGCCGGCTCATGCTTAGCTGAGTCCCCGGTGATCGCGGAAGAAAAGAAGAGGATCCAGCAGGTGGTGGCGATGGCCAAGACCTCCCAACTCGGAATCCCCGGGATGGTGAACCCGGAACAGGGTGCATCATTCCAGCCCCCTAAGGAGACGAAGAAGGTGGGTGTGGACCCCAGCAACCCGGAGCGCCAAGTTATCATTGGCAGCAACCTGGACAGCAAATAGGAAGGCGAGCTCGTCGAGATCCTCCGTGAGAATCGGGATGCTTTTGCGTGGTCGAGTGACGATCTGCAAGGTGTCCCGAGGGAGTTGGCTGAGCACTCTCTGTTTGTTAGGCCGGATGCGAAGCCGGTGAAGCAACCGACTAGGCGCCTCTCGGATGAAAGAAGAGCTGCCGTCATGGAGCATCTTGCTATACTGCTGGCCGCCGGATTCATAATGGAAGTGCTGCACCCGGATTGGATATCAAATCCGGTCCTAGTAGAGAAGAAAAAGGATGACCCCCTCCTGCTTAAGGTGTGGCGCATGTGCATCGACTTCACCAACCTCAACAAAGCATGCCCGAAGGACCCCTTTCCACTGCCCCGGATAGATCAAGTAATAGATTCCACTGCCGGGAGTGAGCTTTTAACTTTTTTAGATGCCTACTCTGGTTTTCACCAGATACCTTTGAATCCGGATGATCAATTGAAAACCGCTTTTATTACCCCTTATGGGGCTTATTGCTATCGTGTCATGACTTTCGGTTTGAGAAATGCTGGTGCTACATACCAAAGGTGCATGCAAAAGTGTTTGCACGACCAGATAGGCCGGAATGCCGAAGTCTATGTCGATGACATAGTCATAAAAACGAAAGAAAAAGCCTCATTGATCGATGATCTGAGGGAAACATTTAAGAACTTAAGAAGATTCCGGATGAAGTTGAACCCGGATAAGTGCACATTCGGTGTTTCGGCAGGAAAGTTACTCGGTTTCCTCATCTCAAGCCGGGGGATTGAAGTCAACCCGGGTAAGATACATGCTATCGAGAGCATGAAATTGCCCGTGCGTCTCAATGATGTGCAGAAGTTCACTGGTTGTCTTGCATCCCTAAGTCGGTTTGTGAGCCGACTTGGAGAGAAGGCCTTGCCCCTATACCAGTTGATGAAGATGAGCAAAACATTTGTTTGGACACCGCAGGCCGACGCGGCGTTCAACGATTTGAAGAGAATGCTCTCAACAGCACCCGTGTTGGCATCCCCGTTACCCAAGGAGCCTATGCTGCTGTACATTGCTGCCACCAACCGGGTAGTCAGCGTAGCAATGGTGGTAGAGAGGTAAGAAGGGGACAAACTGATACAAAGACCGGTGTATTACCTCAGTGAGGTGATCTCGGAATCCAAGCAGAACTACCCGCACTACCAAAAGATGGCGTATGGAGTGTACATGGCAGTGACCAAGCTCAAGCACTACTTTCAAGAGCATCCAATCAGAGTGGTGTGCGAGGCTCCTCTGGCCGAGATCATCGGTTGCAAGGACGCTAGCGGCCGGGTAGCCAAATGGGCCATCCAGTTGTCTCCCTACGCTCCGGCATACGAGAGACGAGATGCCATCAAGTCGCAGGCGCTGCCGGACTTTTTGGTAGACTGGGTCGAGATGCAATATGAACCTCCGATGCCGGATTACAATTTCTGGAGGATGCGTTTCGATGGCTCCAAGGCTAAGATCGGGTTGGGTGCCGGAGTGGTCCTCACTTCACCAAAACAAGATGTGCTGAAGTATGTCCTGCAAATTCATTTCCGGGCATCTAACAATGTCGCTGAGTACGAGGCCTTGGTTCATGGACTGAATGTCGCCAAGGAAATCGGCATCCGCGGGATAGAGTGTTTCGGCGATTCCGACCTCGTGGTGCAGCTGGTGTCGGGGAACTGGGATGCGCTGGATGCCAACATGGCCTTATATCGATTTCATGTGCAGAAGATATCCGGATTCTTCAAAGGATGCGAGTTCAAACACATACCCAGAGGAGAAAACGAGGCGGCAGATGTGTTGTCCAAGCTAGGATCATCTCGGGATGCCATCAAAGCCGGGATCGCTCTTGAACATTTGAGGAAGCCATCTATTCAGCCCTCACCCGAGTCGGATTCTATCTTCATCCCCAAGGAGCCTGGTTCGGAAGCCGTACCCATGGAAGTAGATGTCGGGAGCATCACATCGAACCCGGGGACTGCACCACTGTGCTCAGAGAGGCAAAGAAAGATGATGATGGAGGTGATGTCGGCAGAGCCAATGGACATAGACGTTCCCGTGTTCCCAGTTCGACCTATCCCGGAATGGGCACAGCCCATTATGGCTTACATCTTGGAAGGAACCCTCCCGGAGAGTGAAGTGGAAGCCCGACAGATAGTGCGGAGGTCAAAAGCATACACCGTCATCAATCAAGAGCTATATAAGAGGAGTGTCACCGAGGTACTCCAGAGATGTGTGGAACCGGAAGAAGGACAAGAGATGCTGCTGGAAATACATCAGGGGGAATGTGGACATCATGCATCATCCCGGGCCCTGGTGGCGAAAGTGTTCCGGCATGGGTTCTACTGGCCCACTGCGTTACAGCAAGCAGAAGACATTGTCCGGAAATGTGGAGGATGCCAGAGGTTTGCTCACCGAATACATATGCCGGCATCAGCACTGAAGACAATCCCTATCACTTGGCCATTCGCGGTATGGTGTTTGGACATGGTCGGGCAGTTCAAACCGGCACGGGGCAATATGACACACATACTGGTCATGGTAGATAAATTCACCAAGTGGATAGAGGTCAAGCCAATCCGGAAGTGTGACGGACACACCGCAGTGCAGTTCCTGAAAGACATCATCTTGAGATACGGGTACCCGCACAGCATCATCACGGATAATGGCACCAATTTTGCTGTGGGGGAATTCTCTCGATTTTGTGCTGAGAAGGGAATCCGGTTGGATGTAGCATCAGTTGCACACCCGGAAGCAAACGTACAAGTTGAAAGAGAAAATGCTTTGGTCTTGGCCGGCATCAAAGCTCGTTTGATCGAACCACTGTTGGGAACTCCGGGATGCTGGATAGAGGAGTTACCGGCAGTATTATGGGGTCTCCGGACTACACCGAATAGATCTATCGGGTATACGCCATTCTTCATGGTGTACGGTGCCGAGGCAGTACTCCCGACCGACATACAGTATGATTCCCCGAGAGTGACAATGTTCACCGAGACCGAGGCAAAGGAGGCCCGAGAAAATGATGTTGATTTACTTGAAGAGGCAAGAGAATTGGCACTGTCTCGGTCTGCAGTTTACCAGCAAAACCTCCGTCGCTATCATAGCCGGAAGGTGCACCCGAGAGTGTTCCGAGAAGGAGATCTTGTGCTTAGGCTCATCCAACGCACGGCCGGAATGCATAAGCTGTCACCTCCATGGGAGGGACCTTTTGTGTTAAGCAGGGCATTGCACAATGATTCTTATTACCTTGTAGTTGCACAGGAGGCTAGGAAGGGTGTAATGGACAAATCCGGAGAGGAAACCAAGCGTCCATGGAATGTAGCCCTGCTTCGACCCTTTTACACGTAAAGGGCTCAGTGTATGATGTATTTCAGTTTTTATGTATTAATGAAAGTAAGGCACCCCGGGAGGAACCCGGGGACTGCCTCGTTGTGTGCCCATTTACTTTGTCCAGTTCGTTTGTTATTTCATACCGGCATCCCGGGAAGGAACACGGGGACTGCCTAATACCTATTTTTTTTATGTTATCTGTATGCCGGGAAAGTTATGAATTCGATTCTCAAAGTCAGAGTAATGTATGTCATGTGAAATCATCTTGTGACTCGACTGACGAACGCCGAAATGGTAGTCAAGAGCAAAGAGAATCAAATATGGGGAACACGAAAATGGTCTCGGGGACTCGGAGCAGGAATTTATCCGGCATACCTGTTTTTACTAACCCAGTTATTTTTTATGTCGGGAATTCGGTTAACTAGAACGCGAGTATTCTTAAGTAATGTATGACGTGTGTGGAGTTTTGTGACTCGACTGTCGAACGCCGAAATGGTAGACAAGAGCAGAAATTGCTTAAGTACGGTAAACATGAAAAGGAACTCGGGGACTCGTGACAGAGTAAACCGACATAGCTCGTTCTAATAAGTAACTTGGTACGAAACATAAATCTTAAATGTATATATTACATCTTGCACCCGGCATCCCGGGGATTTAACAGTTCTACTCTTGAGTATTTCTAAGGAGTAGGGGAAGCCGGCTTCTCGGCGGCAGCAGCAGCAGTAGCGACAGTGACGGTATCCTCAGCACCGGCAGTGGTACTCGGGGCATCTGGGCGCGCCTCGGCCTGAGAGACCTGGGGTGGCGAAGGAGTTGAAGCATCCCGGGAAACCACGGTCTCAGTGGCGGCACCACAGGCAGCGTCGTCCTCCTCCGGGATCTCAGCGTCCACGTCATCGGTTGCACCGGTTTCGTCGTCATCCTCGTAATCTGACTCGGAGTCAGAAGTGACGAGGCTGGCGGTGAAGACGCGAATGTTGGACCAGGAGGCGATGCGGTGCGCCACTTCTTATCGCCGCTGGACCTTAGCCGGATCGCTGCACCATGGCGAGATGGTGCGCAGGCGCTGGACCACGTCAAGGTCGAGACCCTCGTACCAACTCAGTACGTGGCTCAAGACCTGATCGGCACCAGACCGTGCACCGGAGCGCTTCCAAGCGTGGACACGCTTCCCGGTACCTCGGAGTGCACCAGCCAGTTCGCTGACCGAGAGAGTCGCGCTGACGCCCGGCCATAGC
Source organism: Poa annua (assembly GCA_026929855.1). NCBI lineage: Eukaryota > Viridiplantae > Streptophyta > Magnoliopsida > Poales > Poaceae > Poa > Poa annua. The sequence goes on from CM049428.1 coordinate 11,473,895, forward strand.
GCACCGTGAACGTGAATCGCGGCGCTGAGCAACTCCGTCCCGATCAGCCGGAGAGGCACTATCCGGGGCTTCATGGCAGTGAGGTGATCCTCAATGTCCCAAGTGTCCGAGACAGGGCCCTTCCCGGCGCGCTTCTCCCGGGCGGCAGCAACCGCAAGAGTGGCAGCGTCGCGGGAGTGTTCGAATTCCCCTTTATAAAGAAGAGCTATCAAGCGGCTAAGTCATAAGGATAGTAACAATAAAGAAAGGGAGCAAGAAAAAAGGGGGATGTCGGTCAACTCAAACTCACTGTTAAGATCCCGGTTCAATCCGGTTAGCTCAGAGAGCCAGGTATCGGCCTGTGACCGGAGAAGCGCCAGCCCGGTCTCGGCGAGATGCGCGCGCGCCTCGGATTGGTCCAAGGTCTCCCTCTGCTTCTTCGTCGCCTCCACGAAGCGTGCCTTCATGTCGGTCGCGGCAGTTTTGGCCTTTTCAAGCTCCGCACTTAGCCGCGCAATCTCGGCCTGCGTGGTAGCAAGTGCAGCCTTCTGCTCCACCGAGATTTTGCGCGCGGCATCTCGCTCCTCCCGGAGGCGCCCCTCGCACTTCTTGGACTGACCGAGATCAGCAAGAACCCGGTTGAAGATGCTGCCACGTTTCTTGCCGCAATCCTGAATTCAAGACAAAGAAAGATAGGTCAATCTAGGGAAAGATCCCGGGGACTTGGGAAGTTCCAAGATCAATAACAATTAAAGATTACTCGGTGGAAAGGATCTCGAGGACTCGGCTTCCGAGTCCTGAGATTTTCTCTAAGATTGGAGCCTAGTGGTCTGCTATTCGGTGGAATCTAGAGCACTAAGCACCAATCTCGGGGACTAGTGGAGATGGACCAATTTTTAAAAAAGCTACTCGGTGGAAAGGATCTCGGGGACTCGGCTTCCGAGTCCTGAGATTTTCTCTAAGATTGGAGCCTAGTGGTCTGCTATTCGGTGGAATCTAGAGCACTAAGCACCAATCTCGGGGACTAGTGGGGAAGGAACAAGTATTTATTGGAAAAGGTAAAGGGAACAAACTTACCTCGGTCACCCGAGTAACGTCTAGCGCGGCCACCTGGAGAGCGTGCAGAGCTTGGGCGCTGCGGCTAGGGCCGGCAGCGTGCAAGTCCTCCACGATCTCGGAGGCATCAGCGGCAATCCAGGCTTGGTTGTATTCTTCAACAACGCGTATGCCAGAGCCGCCAGGCGCGCGAGCAGTAACAGCCTCCGGGGATCCTGAAGGCATAAAGGAGCTTACGGTTGCTCGCAGCGTCCGCAGGGCAGCAGTGGGGATCTCGGCAGGAGGTGGCGGTAACGGTGAAAACTTACCCGTGCTTAGGGCCAAGTCTTGGGCCGAGGACGTCGGGGCAGCAGCAGGTTTGGCAGAGGTTGTTTTCTGCCCGGCAACCTTGGTGCGCGCTTTCCCGGCAGGATGCTCAGGTTGCCGGGAGGAGGCCGCAGGCTGTTTTACCAGGGCTGTCTTACTCGGGGCTTGCCGGGAGGGGCCGCTTGGCACGACCTGCCGAAGAGGACTTATGATCTCCGTCTCAAGCCCAGGAACCCTGCGCGGGCTCTCCGGAAGAAGAATGTATTCCGATGCGGTCGTGGCCTGGACTGGAATCTCGTCGACCACGGGGCGAGTATCCGGAGTCACAGAGGCAGTCGGTGCGGCACCAGAAGCAGGAGGCGCGCTTCCTCGGGCGGAAGGACGAGGTGGAGAAGAAGCAGCCCGAGGCGGGCTGGGAGTCCGGGATCCCGGAGGTCGGGAGGCAAAGGATGCCGGGACGTCGAGTGCATCGCTGAAACGAATATATCAGTAAAGACTTCAGGGGAAGACAGGATCATGTTACATGAAGCAAAGAAAATTTACCCGGATTCAACGGTGGGAGGACCCCTCCCTCGGCGTGGAGGCTTCTCGGTCGTTCGTTTGTTCGGCTTGCTCTTCTTGGGGGGGTTGCCGGAAACATCGGCAGCGTTAGTATCGGGAGCCGCACGCTTCCGGGCCTCGGCGCGTTTTGTCACGGCCGTGGGTTTCGGAACCACTGCTGAAGCCCAGTTGAGGGGAAGAGCGTCAATCACATCGAGTATTTGACAGTCAATCTCATCCTCGTCATCTGAAGAAACGTAAATAGCCTCTGAGGTTGAAGGATTACCCGGGGCGGCAACACGGACTAGAGGAACGGCAAGATGGTCCTCTCCATCGGGATCCTCTCTCGGCATCTTAGCCGGTGCCGGGATGTTCGGCGCGAAGTTCCCGTTCGCGTGGATCGCGTCCTCCTCAGTTTGCCGCTCGAATAACTGCACGGATAAATCATTGCATGACAACCATGTCGGTCTCCAGCAGAACCCGGGTGCAAATGCAAGTTTGCGAAAGACAGACAGGAGCACCTGTTGTAGTGGTTTTTTCCGGGATCCCCCGATGACACCCCAAACATAGTCATCCGGCATCTTCGTTCGAGCGATAGCTCGAACGCGCCGGACGACCGCGGGACGGTCCAACCCGAAGATGCTGGTCCTGGTGGGATCTAGGTTCCCGTCCATATGGCACATCTTGTGCACTCGGGTTTGTAGGGGGCAGACGCGACGAATAATGAAGCAGCGCAGGAGATCGTCGCCAGTCATCTTGTCAGTCAACACGCCGAGGACGTCGTGCATACATCTGACCTCCTCGGTATCTGGAAGCCGGTTCCAGAGGTTGAATTTGTGGGGAGGTCCAATGGCGAACTCCGGCAAATTTATAAAATCCGGGTTCGAGGATCCCGGACCATCTCCCGAAGTCTCCCGATTCTTCACATAGAAGAAACTGCGCTGCCACTTCCGGCAGGATTCTAGTCCCTTGACTATAGGAAATCCGGAGTCAGCGCGGGGAATGATGGTGGCCGCTCCGCAGTCGACCAAGACTTTTACTTTCTGATCCGGATTGGGGATGACTTGGCGGCGGAGGATGAAGTACTTGGCCTAGAGGTCCAAGAATGGCCACACGCCGAGGTATGCTTCCGAGTAGGTGGTGAAGACCGAAAGTATCATGATGGCGTTAGCTGGGAGGTGATGGGGTTGGAGGCTGTAGGTGTCGAGGAAGTTGCGGAAGAAGGGGCTAGCCGGAAGCCCAAACCCGCGCTCGAAATACGTGAGGAATACAACGTATTCCCCGGGTTGGGGTTCCGGTTGAACCTCGCCCTCCGGGAGACGACTCTCAACTTCTGGCGGAATCCGGTGAGTCCGGTACAGCCAGTCGAGATCCTCCTGCATAGTCTCGGACCCATCCCAGCACCCCCGAACACTTTCTTCAGCCATGCCGGAGAAATCCGCAGATCTATCCGGGCTGCTCTGCAGGCGCAGCGGCAGTTAGTTGGAATTAGTCTAACGGGAGCTAGGATACTGGATCGCAAACTCCTAAAGACAACCGGGTTCCTGGCAAGTAAGATCTACCGCGTGCTAGTAAATCGAAACTTAATCGAGGAAAATACGCTCGGGCTAAACACAAATATGGCCTAGTGCGGGCAAGAGGCTAAGATGTATAGCCGCACGCCTCGTGCGCGCCGCATGAATCGTGCTCGCCGGCGGCGGCGCGGCCGCGCGTGCGTTATTCCACGACCGAGCACGAGGTATCGTTCCCGTAAAAAAGTTCATCGGGACGAAGAGAAGAACTCACCGGAGAAAGCGAGGCCGATGATGGGCAAGAAGGGCGCGAACCGATGATGGAAGCGAAGGGCTCCGGCGACCAACGAGAGCGGCGGCGTTCGAGCTCCGGGCACGGCTACGACGGCGTGCTCGAGACGACGGCGGCGGAAGTGTGAAGTTGAGGAAGAAGAAGAGATGACCGTTCCGGTCCCCTATTTATGGGGGGGGGGGGGGTTCCGGAGCGGTTTCCGCATTTCCCGCCCACGATCTCTCCGATCGTGGGTGGGATCCATTTTGTGCAGCGCGGCACGTGGCGTCCCCCGGAGCGCCCGATCCGGCCACACCGGGGGGCGCACAGCCCCAACGGTTGGACTTCGGATCGGCTGCAGCTTCCGGCGCGTGAACCCGAGCGGCGGCGTGCTCGGTTAGAGGCACTCGAGTGCACTTCTGATTAGACAGGACCTCGGGTGGGACCCAGCTCACGATCTGGAATTCAATGCGGAGCCAACGGTCAAGATTCGCTCAGGTGGCACTATCCGGGTACGAGCATCGCCTTCCGGTCGAAACGATCTCGGTATGAGGATCTCGGCAAGAACTAGTTTCGGCTTCTAGTCGGAGGATAGTCTCATATTTTCTGAGAAGATAGTTGTTATTAAAGCTGATCCCGCACATCATCCGGGGTCGCTGCGCAGCACCAGCTTCGGGGACTAGTGTCGGGGGGCTGCCCCCCGGGTAGGGCAGATCCCGGAGTAGTTCAGCAGTGTGCCAACAGTACTTGACCTTTGGCGAGAACAAGGGCCACCCCCTAGTATGCTGAAGGGGCAATTTGACCCTTGAGTGCTGGTTGAGTGCAAGGTGCCTCCTGGCAGGCGCAAAGGTCAGCTCTGGCGGCTATAAATAGACACCCCGAGCCCTCACAATAGAAGCACAAGCATCAGCGGGTGGTTCCTCTAAGAACTAGCTTCTCGAAGATGTCTTCGCTGGTAGGCTAAGACATCTTCGGGAGGCTAGGCCTAGAGATACTCATCCTGAGACGAACTCGGGTGCATCCGGAAAGGATCTCGGATCCTGGGCTCCGAGGAGACTCCCGGAAGGAGAAGTACTCGGTCTTACTGGATAGGCAATCCGGGTAGGTGCTAACCGGAACATTTATCTCGGTCCTGGACTTGTGCAGGAAGGACTCGCAAGGTCGAGCAAGAAGATAACCGGCATGAGGGATCTCGGTAGGCCGTCAACGGTCTATAGCAGGCTTTCCCGCCTGATGCGAGGGGAAGTACCGTTCCGTCTGACACGGAAGCATGGTCACCTCCCGCCTGACACGGAAGCATGGTCACCTCCCGCCTGACACGGGAGCGCGTCAGGCGGTACGACAAGACACGACGTGCCTAGCCCGGCAATCCGGAAAAGGCTATCCGGGATGGGCAAAGACATGTCTTGTCTCTGACAGGGGGACAATGATGTTCTAGGACGGCGCCTGCTGTCCTTGCCGGGATGATGACGAAGGGGCTACACCGGATAGCCCGGCGAGTAGGTCGCACTAGCCGGTGACGACATACCGGTTAGGCCTGTCCGGTGGGGCCAAGCCGGTTTAGGGTTTCCGGCCCTCCTGGCTGGAACTCTATAAAAGGCGCCATAACTGCTTCTGTGGAAGAGAGACCAACTTGGGAGCCAAAGTTATAGTCGCATTTAGTCCTAGAGCATTTACTTCTTCTTCCCTTGAGTTCATCTAGTTCCTTGTGTTCTTCACTTCAAGAGATCTAAGAGCAAGTTGTAGTCCTTGTACCACACTTATATAGAGAGGAAAGGCAGGAGTAGGGGTGTTACCTCCTCACGAGGGCCCTGAACCTGAGTATATCGCGTGTGTGTTGTGTGCCTTCGTGCATTTGTTCTTGTTTGTTAGATCTTCGGCCTCGCGCTTTGATCTTGTTTCTCGTTCTTGGGAGATCTCGGTTACACCGGGATCCTCCCCGTGTGAGCTCTTCAGCTCGCTATCCCTCCCCGGATCCACCAACGTCCATCGGCCCCACACATTAGCCATCATATTGCATCTGCCGTGATACCACCACGACACCCCGCGTGGGCCTTCTGTGGGCCTTCATGTCCTTGGCGCGGCCCAGGTAGCCTTATCGTGGGCTACCCGAAAGGCAGCCCCACGTCAGTAGCCCCCGAGTGCTTGGTTCAAGCGTAGAGTCGAGCAAAGGACTCCTTCCTCCTGGACGCGCCATTGGATTGCTTGATCTTGAGCTTGAACTCGATTTCTTCAGTCGAACCGGCCGCTCCCGATGGGAGTAACCTTTCCAGTCGAATTACTTTGGCTTCGTCTTCTTGTGAAGCTTACTTTTATTCGGCCTGTTGGCTTACTTGTGGATGGATTCGGCTGCTCGAGCTTACTCGTTTTTTTAGCCACCCGAATGATTTCTTCGGGTTCTCGGATCATCAGCCGATCCTACTTTGTTGGTTTCAGCTTTGAAGCTTACTACTCAAATCACTCTGTCGAGTTGTTTCAGTTGATTTTGGAGCCGTTGGCTTGATGATTTCGCTGGTGACGATCTATTGCACGCCTCTGCGCCCGATGGGACATGACGTGGCGGGCCCTGCTGTCAGAGCTGACCGCGGTCAACAGTTGTCACGTCTCCGAACTGGGCGCGAAATTTGCGCGGCATGATGATGACGCCTCGGTTTTCGTGCGTAGTGGATGAAGTGGGCGGCGACGGTTGGTTTCCTCGTGCGACACGTGGACGGTCGGATGTGTGTGCTCGGAGCCCTTGTTCTATGGACGGTTGAGATGTGACTTTTCGAGGCATAAGTACTGCGTTTTGACGCGAGGGACTTCATCTTCTCCAATTGCTCTGTCCTCCCTTTCCTCTGCGCTCTACCATTTTCGCCGCCATCCAGAGCTCCGTGCAATCTGTCCGTACACCTTGCGCTGCCTCGCGGTACCATGGGCAAGCCGAAGAGCGCCGCTGGCTCCTCCGCCGCCGCCGACGAAGCCGGGCTGATGAAGAAGCCCGACGGCGACTGGTAGAGATCGTCGGTGAAGAAGGCCGAGGTGGAACTCCTCCGCGCTCAGGGTCTTCTTCCACCTGCTGACCAAGTCCAGGTACGCGCGCCTGGCAAAGAGGTTTTCCCCACTCCCCGCAACGGGGAACATGTTTGCTTCGTGGATTTCCTTCCGCGGGGCTTCGGGTTCCCCATGCACGATTTTGTGCGCGGTCTCCTGTACGCCTATGGGGTTCAGATCCACGATCTGACCCCCAATGGCGTCTTGAGCATCGCGGGCTTCATCGTGCTCTGCGAGTGCTTTATGGGTGTCGCGCCCCATTGGGCATTGTGGAAGTCGCTCTTCCTCGTTCGCAAGAACGTTGGGAGGAGCGGGTTGCCCTTTCCCGTGGGCGGCTTCGGAATCCAAGTGTGCGATGACACCGCGTACTTCCAGATGAAGAAGTGCGACTCCGTCCAGGGGTGGCGCAAGAGATGGTTCTACGTCCAGTCGAACCAGGACGGCCTGGATGCATTCGACAGCGGACGTGGGCTGTGGAAGACTGCCGCCTGGACGCACACGCTAACTGCTGTGGAGAAGGAGGTCGTGCGGCCCCTGCTGGGCCTGCTGCGCGACCTGACCAAGACCCTTGGGCGCGAGGCGGGTGGCGTCTTTCTGATGGCCACCTTCTTCCGTCTTCGGGTGCAGCCGCTCAGCGCTCGGCCTCACCCGATGTGGGCCGCCGAGGGCGTCAGCACCGAGCCGCTTGACGATGAGGAGGTGGAAACCAAAGTAAGATCCATCACCAACCTCCGAGTCGCGGACACGTGCAACGTCAAGTGCCCGGTTGCTGCTTACGGGGCATCGAACCCTGTTCCTGAGGTGAGTTTTGGCTTGTTTTCCTTTTGTCTTTGCTCGACTTGCGTCTACTTTCTTCTTGATTCGACTTGTGTCTACTTGCTTCAGGGTCGGTCTTTGTTGATCAGCCTTCCTCCTCTTCCCGAGAACGGACCCGACGACGAGTCGAAGTTTGTCGAGGAGGAGGACGACGACAAAGAGATTCCCTCCGCACATTCTCCCCACGAAGAGGTGGAGGAAGAAGATGAAGTGGAGGAACCCGTGCGGAAGAAGCGGAAGCTCCCGAGTCGTGGCGACTCTGCCACTGCGTCGTCACCTGCTAAGGATGCCGACGTTACTCTGGAGGAGGTCGTCGCGACGTCGTCGGGTGCGCGGTCCTCGGGTGGCTGGGATGAGCCCCTGAATGTTCCTCCAGTCAGCTCCGCGGCTCCTCGTTCTTTTGCGCGGATGCCTTCGCCCTCCCTGGAGAGTTACGACGACCTTGGAACCCCCAGGTGAGCTTCTTGATGATGTGTTTCCTTCGAGTTGTGTTTTGTAGTTGCAACGTTTGAGTTGACAAGTGTGCTCGTTTTCGCTGCAGCCATCGTTCTCGCGATGTTAGCTCCCCCCTTCGGGATGTGGAGCATACATCCGCCCCTTCGACTGAACTGGGGACTCAGGCGGTAGTGGAGAAGGCGCGTGCTGAGCCTGCTGGCGTTGCATCGTCGAGCCGCGATCCTCCTTCGGCTTCAGAGGACCCTGACCTCCTGGACCACGTAAGTCCTTTATGCATGTACTTGTATTCTTGAGTTTTCATCGGGTGCGCGATCAGCGCTCCCGATGGGAGTAGCCCCCGAAGGTGTGGGTGACTAGTATAGTCGCCCGCAACTTTATTAACATATTGCTTTTGTCTCAGCCGTACTACCGTCAGCAGCTTGACGCAGCCGCGGCTTATGTTCGCCTGGAGAAGGAGAGGGACCAGCTGCGTGCTTCTCTGGACCAGGCTACTGGGCGGGTTGCTGAGCTTGAGAAGGCTCTACATGAGTCTCGAGAGCGGGAGCTGGCGCGGGTCGCCCAGGAAAAGACTCAAGTCGGTCGTCTCCTTTCACTCGCCAGTGTTCTTGGGGGTAAGTTTCGGCTTGATGCCTACTGCGTCTTGATCTTTTTCTTTGTCTGACATTGAATCCTTTGCGCAGAGACTTGCGGTGGAGCTCCTCCAGAAGACGCGTCGAGTGACACGGTTGACTTGGCGACTGCTGTTGGCTTCCTCGACCGGGTCTGTGCCTATGCCTCCGACGCGCTGAAGAAGTCCGCAGCCGCGTTGAAGAAATCGACTGGAGCCCTCACTGTGGTGCACCAGAGTATCTTCCCGGGCGACCAGCCGCCGGCAGCCGTGGATGCCCTTGCTGCGCCGTTTGAGGACGCGACCACCATCGCCGACTTCACGCGGTCGCAGACGGTACGCGGCTCCGAGCTCACCTTCCAGCTCTTCTTAGGGCATCAGGTTCCAGGTGACTTTGAGAAGGTTGTTAGCGGCTTTCCCCGCAAACCCGATGGCCGAACCGCGTCACTGAGTGGCGTGAAGGAGTGTGCTTCCCAGCTAGCCGTGCAGCTTGTGGCACTTTTCGAGAGGGCCCTTGCTAAGGCAACCGAGGCGGCTGCCGCTCGGAAGGGTCGCTCCCGGTCGCAGTCTGCAGCCTTGGAGTAGGCATAGCTTTAGGGATTCGGCAGTCGCCGTGGTCTGTATTTTGAACTTCTGGCTCTGTAATGAATATTGTCCTGCCAGGTCATTTTGGCCTTCAATAGTGCTTTTGCTAGAACTGACTTTCTTTCTGCCAAGTTTAACTGTGCTTCGCAGTCGTATGATTGTATTGACTCTGCGTATTCGTGGCAGAATGTTGTGCGTGGTGGTGCTTCTTCTTCTCCTGCGGCTGAGCCGAGTGGCGAGGCTTCTTCTTCGGGTGCTCGCCGTCGTCGGGCGGCGTCGGCTCCTCCACTTAGTGTAAATGATCAGCGGATAATCACATACCTGAAGAACAAGGTGGTTGAGCTTGGGGCGACCCTGAAGAATACTGAGCGGCTGCTGCACCGCTCCAGGTCGCATCCTACCGCAGAGTTCTCACGACGTGAGGATTTTTTGCTTGGCGAGATCGATCTGATCAGTCGACAGCTGCAAGGTTGGTGTCCTTTTGGCGGCTGCTTTCTTTGCTGAAGCTTGCTTGTTCTGACTTGCAGTTTTACGCGTGCAGATGTGAACCCGGATTGGGAGGCTGAGCGGGCTCGCGTTGAAGAGCGAGTTACCCGAGAAGCGTCCGGCGACTCCTATGAAGCTCGGCAGTTCTGGGTGAACAAGTCGAGAGGGCGCGCCCTTGCCACCATGCTTGATCGTACGTGGCGTGCTGCTTTTCTTCCGGAGAATTGCCGGAAGACACTCTGGCACATCCATCGTGTGTACTTCCCGCATAACGCGCAGCCGAATGGGCTGTCCGCCTTGCTGGAGAGGTTTCGCGATGGTGAAGGCCTGAAGGAGGTTGTTGACGCCCAACTTGTGGCTGGGGCGAATGCGGCGTTGGCATACGTCCGGATGCATCGGCCGCATCTTCCGCTCGACAGGGTGCTTGATGGCCTGCCTGGTGATGACGACTTCGACGAGACCTTAGCGGCTGCGCGCCGAATTATCAGGCAGGTTCAGGACCTGAGTGAGCTCCTTGTAGGTCCCCTCAATGCGCCGAAGGCCAAGCCTGCAGTTTAGAGTAGCTGTCGTCTGATGTTCAAGGTTAGCTATAGAGGGCAAATGTGCCTATGCAAGTCGTAATGTACTAGATTGAAAATACTTGCGAGTAATGAGAATTGATCTGCTTGCTCGGAAGTGTAAATGCCTGTTTTGAATTTCGACCTGTTTGGCGCAGTCGCCTAGTATGTTGGTCGACGGCCTAGGTTTTCCCAAGTGTGACCTGTATGTCGCAGTCTCTGACTTTATCAGGTGGCGACTTAGGATTTTTGTAACTTGACCTGTATGGCGCAGCCCTCGAGTTGTTCGAGTGGCGGCCTAGGATTTTTGCTAAGGCCTGCATGGCGTAGCCCCCGAGTAGGTCGAGTGGCAGCCTAGGATTACAAGTGTTACCCGTTTGGCGCAGCCCCCGAGTATGTCGGGTGGCGACCTAGGATTTTGAACTTGACCTGTACAGCGCAGCCCCCGAGTGAGTTCGAGTGGCGGCTGAGGATTTTCTGAGAAGGCCTGTATGGCGTAGACCCCGAGTAGGTCGAGTGGTAGCCTAGGATTACAAGTGTTACCTGTTTGGCGCAGCCCCCGAGTGTGTCGAGTGGCGACCTAGGATTTTGAACTTGACCTGTATGGCGCAGCCCCCGAGTGTGTCGGGTGGCGGCCTAGGATTTTTTGATTTATGCTTGTATGGCGCAGCCCCCGAGTGGTTCGGGTAGCGGCCTAAGCTTTTCTTTCAACCTGTGTGGCGCAGCCCCCGAGTAGTTCGGGTGGCGGCCTAGGATTTTAGCTTCCTCTGTATGAAAGGTAAAGGAGACAGATTTTCTTCAAATCACTTTATTGATTCTTGCGGACAGGCCGCCTCATTAAAACCCTTCCAGTCCCCTTAGATACCCTGGTAAGGGAAAGAGTGCGTCTGAAACCCGCCGCGCTGATTTTCTTGTACAATGATTGGGTTGAACTAGGCGTAGAACCGGCGGAGTTGTGCCACGTTCCATGGGTTGGTGCAGTCTGCTCCCGTCTTTGAGTCTTTCAGGCGGTAAGCTCCGTTGCCGATTGCTTCTGTCATGATGTACGGGCCCTCCCATGGGGAAGCGAGCTTGTGCACCTTCTTCTGCTTGAGTCAAAGAACCAGGTCGCCTGCAACGAACGCTTTTGGTCGTAGCCTCCGAGTGTGATAGTTGCGCAGGTCTTGTTGATACACGGCTGATCGTGCCAGGGCGATCTCACGTGCTTCATCCAGGGTGTCCATGCTGTCTTCGAGTGCCTCCTCTGCATCCGACTCGTCGTAGGCGACTACTCTCGGTGCGTCGAATTTGATGTCGCAAGGGAGGACCGCTTCTGCACCATACACCATAAAGAATGGAGTGTATTGGGTGGATCTGTTTGGCGTTGTTCGCATACTCCAAAGGACCGACGGCAGTTCTTCCACCCATGTGCCCGCTGCGCGTTTTAGGGGCACGCGCAGTCGCTTCTTGATGCCGTTGCAGACGAGGCCATTGGCTTTCTCCACTTACCCATTGGATTGCGGGTGCGAGACGGACGCATAGCTGAGCTTGATCCCCTGCTCTGAGAAGAAGTCCTTGAATTCTTCGGCTGTGAAGTTTGAGCCGTTGTCGGTGATGATCCCATTCGGTACTCCAAATCTGAAGATGATTGACCTGATGAAGTTGACTGTTGTGGATGCAGTCGAACTTGTGATGGGCACGGCTTCGATCCACTTTGTGAACTTATCGGCTGCAACCAGGAGGTGAGTGTGACCTCCGGGTGAGGATTTCTTCAGCGGGCCCACCATGTCCAGACCCCATTGGGCAAAGGGCCAGGCTAATGGTATTGTCTTGAGTTCTGATGCTGGCGCGTGTGGCTTGTTGGCAAATTCCTGGCACCCTGTGCATTTCTTTACTAGCTCCTCGGCGTCCTGCATGGCTGTCAGCCAGTAGAACCCGGCTCGTAGTGCTTTGGCCACCAGTGCTCGACTGCTGGCGTGATGCCCGCAGATACCCGCGTGGATGTCGAGTAAGATGGCTTGGCCGTCGACTGGATCTTCGCACCTTTGCAGGATTCCTGAGATGCTTCTTTTGTAGAGTTCTCCGTTGATGACGGTGAAACTTTTGGAGCGCCGGATGATGCGCTTTGCTTCGACTTGGTCAGCTGGCAGCTTTTGATGCAGTATGTACGCCAGGTACGGTCCTGTCCATGTGGCTTCGAGTAGCATGACCTCCATGGGGACCTTGTCTTGGCTTGGCGGGTTAGCATCGCCTTTTGTTGTTGCAGCGCTTGCTGTATTATGAGTCTTGATGGATCTCTGCGTGATGCGCTCGAGGAAGACGCCGGGTGGGACTGGCACCCTGTCTGAGCCCATGTTAGCGAGGACGTCGGCTTCCTCGTTTCTTTCACGGTCGATGTGGCGCAACTCGCAGCCGTCGAAGTTGCCTTCCAACTGATTGTAGAGGTCTCTGTAGGCGATCATGTTGTCGGCGATGGCGTCGCAGGACTTCATGGTTTGCTGTACCACCAGGTAGGAGTCGCCGTATATCATGAGGTGCGTGGCGCCGCAGTTCTTGGCCATCCGCATGCCATGGATCAGGGCCTCGTACTCGGCTTCGTTGTTGGACGGCGTCGGAAAGTCCATCTGCAGGACGTACTTGAGCTTGTCGCCTTTGGGGGAGATGAGCACGACTCCTGCCCCGGCTGACATGAATTTCTTGGAGCCATCAAAGTACATTGTCCATGCGTTGGACAAGTCGGGGATATTTGGTAGCTGGGCTTCTATCCACTCGGTGGTGAATTCAGGGAGGACTTGGGCCTTGATGGACTTCGGGTGAGCATACTTCAGCCCCCATGGTCCTAGCTCGACAACCCACTTGGCGACTCGTCCTGTCGCGCATTGGTTTGTGAGAATGTCTGCTAGTCCAGAGGAGCTTACCACCGTGATCGGGTGCTCGGAGAAGTAGTGGACGACCTTCCTGGAGGTCATGAAGACTCCGTATGCCAGCTTCTGGTAATGAGAGTAATTCTGCTTGGACAAGGTGAGGACTTCGCTGAGGTAGTAGACGGGCCTCTGCACCGGGTGACTGTGCCCTTCTTCTTCGCGTTCGACTACGAGTACCGTGCTCACCACCCTGTTTGTTGCTGAGACGTATAAGTACAGCGGCTCGTTTTCCAGTGGTGCCACGAGGACTGGAGAGGTTGTCAGGGTTTTCTTGAGACGGTCGAATGCGTCCTGCGCCTCTTGTGTCCACTCGAACTTGTCCGTCTTCTTCATCAGTTGGTAGAAAGGTAAGGCTTTCTCTCCCAACTTACTAATGAACCGGCTGAGAGCTGCGACTCGGCCGGCTAATCGCTGCACCTCGCGGAGTTTGGTTGGTGCTGGCATGGTGAGAATGTTCAGCACCTTCTCGGGGTTCGCTTCGATTCCTCTTACAGATACGAGGTACCCTAGCAGCTCTCCGGCTGGCACGCCGAACACGCACTTCTCTGGGTTGAGCTTGATCTGGTATCCATCGAGTGCGGCGAAGACCTTGCGGAGGTCGTCGACTAGGGTATCCTCCTTTCGGGTTGTGACGACGATGTCGTCGACGTAGACTTGGACGATCTGCCCGATTAGCCCCTTGAGGCACGCTTGCATTGTCCGCTGGTAAGTGGCACCTGCGTTCTTTAACCCGAACGGCATCGTCTGGTAGCAAAAGACGTCGTCGGGTGTGATGAAGGCCGTTTTCTCTTCGTCCTCGACTTTAAGCCTGATCTGCTGGTAACCTGAGTAGGCATCCAGGAAGGACAGGCGCTCGCAACCTGCTGTCGAGTCGATGATCTGGTCTATCCGCGGGAGCGGGAAGTGATCCTTGGGGCAGCACTTGTTGACTGCGGTGAAGTCAACGCACATGCGTAGCTTCTTCGTCTTCTTTTCTCCACTAGAACCGGGTTGGCGACCCAGTCCGAATCCTTGATCTCTCGGATGAATTTGGCGTGCAGTAGTTTGTCGACTTCCATGGTGATCGCGTCTCGCTTGGGTCCTGAGAAGCGTCGCATGGATTGTTTGACTGGTCTTGCGTCCTTGTGGACTTTCAGAGAGTGCTCGGCGAGTTCCCTTGGTATCCCTGGCATGTCAGAAGGTTGCCATGCAAAGATCTTCCAGTTCTCACGTAGGAACTCGACGAGCGCGCTTTCCTATGCGGGGGTCAGACTTGACGAGACCTTGACCGTCTTTCTGCTGTCAGTCAGATGGACTTGGTGGGTGACGGTGTCGTCGTTCGTGTTGAATGCTGCGTTTTGGCAGGCTTCTTGCGAGATGGGAAGACGGTCTTGTCGTTGTCGGCTGATATGGCCTTGAAGTGCTCTTCGACTCCGAAGAACTCAGAAATCTTGGCGAACTCGCGGTCGGAGCTGTTGGAGAGCCCGAAGTCGCCGCGTACGGTTATTACTCCTTTCGGCCCGGGCAGCTTTATCATCAGGTAGGCATAGTGGGGTACTGCCATGAACCTGGCAAAGGTCGGGCGCCCGAGGATGGCGTGGTATTGTGACTTCCAGTCGACGATCTCAAAGTCTATCGACTCCTTCCTGAAGTGCTCGGGTGTACCGAGGATGACGTCGAGTGTGATTGTTCCCATGGGCGTGATTGCTTGCCCTGGTACTATGCCGTGGAAGGTGGTTTCCGATTCCGGCAATTTCTCTGTCGACCTGTTCATTCTTCTCAGGGTGTCGACGAATATGATGTTGATGCCGCTGCCTCCGTCCAGGAACACCTTATTTAAGCTGTAGTCGCCGATCAAGGCCTCAATCACGAGTGCGGCGTGCCCGGGTCGGGTTACCTCTGATGGGTGATCTGCCCTGGAAAATGTGATTGGTGTCTCCGACCCGCGCAGGTAGTCTGGTACCGCGCGCGGGCTGTTGATGGCTTGAAGTACTTGGCGTGTGATAATTTGCTGGCGCCTGTTCGACGGGGGTCCCCTCTGGATCATGTTCAGCTGCCCCCGTGCGGGTGGGTACGTGTCGGTTGCTGCCGACTGGCCTTGTTGTTGTTGTTGTTGCTGGTGACGAAGGACGAGTCGAGATTGCGGGTGAGCCTTGTTTGATCGGCTTCTGCCATGAGGGGAACGCGGGCTCTGTTTCGCCGTGCTCCTTGGTTAACCTCTGTAGAGGATGTGAAGGAGAGGGCGGCTCGCCTTGCACTCGATGCATCCGCGTCCCTTTTGCGCCTGAGCAGGTCGGCTTTTTCGGCGCGGATTCGTTCGCCTTCCTTGCGTAGCAAGTACTGGACCGCCAGGTGGTCGTCTCGAGGTGCGTTCGGTGGGGGGAATGTGCCCTCGTCCACATGCTTCATGGCTTGAATCGCCATGTCCCGCGTGATGACAAGTTTAGTCTGGTCCGGCATGTCCACCTCTAGCGGATATGCGGGTTCTTCGTCGTCGTCATGCGGTGCTGTGCCGGCCATGAAGACTTGCTTGGGGTAGACTTGAGTCGGAGAGTTGGTGCTGCCGCTGCTGCTTCTGTCGCCCGCTTCTTGCTCGGGGTCGAAATTTGCTGCAACGTGGAGCGCGGCGCAGTCGCTGTCGCGTCTTCTCGCGATCGTCCATGTGCTCACGCTCGCCGGGGCGAGTGCGATTGGCTTGGGGTAGACTTGGGATTTCCACGAAGATGAGGGCGCGCGCGACATGGCTGTCGGGCGCGGGCTCCTGGTTGCCCGTGCGGGTGCGACCGTCGAGGTAGATCTTGACTTGGTCGACCGCACGACCGAGGTTGGGGTAGTAGACTCGATTCGCGCGGCCGTTGCCGAAATTGTCGATGTAGTCGATGTAGATGCCATCTTCGCGGGTGCAGCTGGCACGGCCTCCGCGGGTGCGGCAGATGCGATCTTCGCGGGTTCGGCGGGCGCGACCTCCGCGGGAGCGGCAGGTGCGATCTTTGCGGGTTCGGCGGGCGCGGGGGTTGCCGATTCAGGTGACGCCGTCGCGCGTAGCGCGGTAGTCGTAGACCTGAGTATACCACGACTATCGATGCAGCAGAATATGGAGCCGAAGGTGACGTGTATACCTTTGTCCAGATCGGCGTACACCGACTGGTGGGCCGGCGGGTGGAGGACGTACTCGAAGGAGCCGAATCGGATCGACTCCCTGACGGCGGATACGCCGATCTTCATTGCGGATGGAGCCGGAGCGACCATGATCCTAGCACTTGTTTGACGTTCCCACAGACGGCGCCAATTGACGAGGTGTTAACTTGACAAGTCCCAGGGTTGTGCACCCCGGGTTGATTGATGGGGAGAGAGATGAGTGCAGGTGGTCACGACGGCTGACAAGCAAGGATTTACCCAGGTTCAGGCTCCCGGAGGATAACACCCTACTCCTGCTTGTCTGGTTATTGATGCGAGTTGTGGTTACAATGGTGAGATTGCGATCTCGCTAGGGTTTGTGATGGTAGCTATGAGCGTGTCCTTTGGGACGAGCAACCCTCCTGGCTTTATAGGCAGCCAGGTCTCGGGTGGTTGGTGCCGATGGCAACTACAGATATGGCAGGTTATGCTTCCTAACCGACTTGGACTAGGTTACATGGTACCCCGCGTGGGCCTTCTGTGGGCCTTCATGTCCTTGGCGCGGCCCAGGTAGCCTTATCGTGGGCTACCCGAAAGCCAGCCCCACGTCACCGAGGCTCAGGCACCACTTGTCGTTGGCCTCCCTTCTTTACAATATGACTCGAGGAGAGATCAAGGTCTCGTAACATCGATTCCACGAAGAGATGGGTTGACATAGGGCTCTGAAATTCTCCTTCGTGTATCGCCTTTCGCCGAGAAAACCAAATTGCCCAAAGTGTAGTGAGACACCTAGTGAGATCCTCATGCTCAAGGGTCTGCATCACTTTGGTGCAGGTTCCATAGTTCGCTCCATATGCTCGGTCATCAGTTCAAGCGACAACGCCCAAACTGAACGGCTCATCGGACACTCCAACAGTGAATGCCTCCATGAGTCCCCCTTGCCACATAGCGAACACAGATCATCCGCCGCCATGTGTCTATGATATAGCACATCTCCTGTGGGTATCGAGTGTTTTGCGAGGCGCCATAAAAAGACCTTGATCTTCGATGGCACCTTGATCTTTCACAGTGAGGTCCATGCGCTCTCCTCCCTTTTCTGGTCCGAGCTCGACGCGGATTCATCAAGCCACGCCTCCCGTCTCCGTTTGAAGTTAACCAACATGTGGTGTGCAGATTTCACCGAGAAGATGTCAATGCGCTCAAACTGCCACGCCCAAAAGTCATCTACTCGTCTAGTCGACAGTGGAATTGATTGTATTTTCTCCACGTCCATGGGTAAAAAATATTCTCTCAGTTTTGGCAGGTCCCATCTTGCCTGAGTAGCATCAATAAAATCCCCCACACGAATCGGCGGCTCAGATTTTAGGCATGCAAAAGGTCTCATCGAAGTATCATGTGGAATCCAATTATCATTCCAAGCGTGTGTGTAAGCCTGTTCCAATTCTTCGAATCAATCCTTGTTTCAAAAAATCTTTCCCTTCCACAATAGAACGCTAGAGCTGTGATGCATGCGATCCCACTTGCGCATCCAGAAAGTCCGCATTAGGGAATTAAAATGCTTTTAGGATCCTCGAGCTTAGGGTCTCAGGGTTTTGTAAAATCCTCCACGCCTGTCTTGCAAGGAGAGCCAGGTTAAAAAGCTCAATGTCCCTGAACCCCAAGCCTCCAGCATACTTGGGCATGCACATATCCTCCCAAGACACCCAACAAGCTATCCGCTTCCCATCTTTGCATCCCCACCAGAAGTTGTGGATAAGGCTATTAATATGATGACAAAGACCTCACGGTAGTTTAAAGCACGACATACAGAAGATGGGAATGGCATGTGCCACAGACATGATCAAAACTTATTTCCCACCCGCTGACAAAAGAATTTCCAGCCATCCCTGTACATGCTTCCAAATTCTGTCTTTCAAATACTTGAAAGCCCCATTAACAGATCACCCAACATCAGTGGGCATTCCGAGATACTTGTCGCTTACCGACTCATTCTGAACATTCAGTCTATCCTTCATCATCTGTCTTATGTCTTCAGGGCATGCCTTGCTAAAGTACACCGAGGATTTATCAAGATTTAGCTCTGACCTGAAGCCTAACAGTACACCTCCAAGAGGTCAGAAACTTCATCCGCCCCCTCCACACTCGTTTTAACAAACAACATGCTATCATCAACAAACAATAAGTGGTTTACCGTAGGTGCCGAATTAGCCACCGTTAATCCTTGGAGGTTCGATGATGGTACAACACATTTTGATTTTAAGAGGCACGAGAGGCCCTCTGCTGCAAGTAGAAACAAATATGGAGAGATAGGATCTCCCTGGCGTATACCACGGGTCGGCTTAAAAGACTCCGTCGGAGATCCATTAAAAAAAACTGAGAATGTCACAGAGGTAACCATCCTCATCACCAATTTTACCCAACCAGAGTTAAAACCAAGCTTTATCATAATGGCCTCCAAGTATGCCCACTCAACTCTGTCGTAAGCCTTCTTCATATCCAACTTTAACGCACATTGCCTGTGTTTTTTTGCCTTATTTCGTTTCATAAAATGAAGGCACTCGTAAGCAATTATGATATTTTCTGTGATCAGCCTCCCCTGGACAAAGGCCGACTGTTCCTACGAGATAACTTCTGGCAGTATCTTTTTTAACCGGTTAGCAAGCACTTTAGAGGCAATTTTATAAATAACATTGCATAAACTTATTGGCCTAAATTGGCCGAGCTCTGAAGGGCTAGTAACCTTTGGGATCAATACTATATATGTATCGTTAATTACCTCTGGGCTATCCTCCCCACGCAAGATGCGTAGGACTGCCGAAGTCACCTCCTTCCGGCAAATACTCCAATTATGCTGATAAAAGTGCGTCGGAAAGCCGTCAGGCCCCGGAGCCTTTGTCGGGAACATCGGGTAAAGAGCACTCTTCACCTCTGCCTCAGTATATGGAGCTGTAAGATCATCATTCATTTGTGTTAATACTTTACATAGTACCGTGTCAAGTACCCCTTCCATATTCTGAGTACCCTCACTCTGATAAAGGACTTGATAAAAACTGCTTGCTAAACTAGCAAGCTCCGTTGCATCCTCGGTTAGCTCCCTATCAGGCCTCTTAAGACTAGTAATTTTGTTCTTCTTTTTCCGCCTGCTTGCTCGCTGGTGAAAAAAACGGGTATTTTTGTCCCCCTCCGCTAACCATTGTACACGTGAACGCTGGCGCCAAATAATTTCTGAAGGAGATATGCCCTAGAGGCAATTAATAAAGTGTATTTCTTTATCATATCTCATTTGTTCATAATATGTTTTTGTGTCATGCTATAACCGTATTAAACGGAAACATTAATACGGGTGTGATGCGTAAACAACCAGGTCCCTAGTAGCCTCTACTAAGACTAGTTTCGTTGCGCGATTGATGATCGAGGTTTCCCGATCATAGGGCATGGTGCCGGTCGGCAATGGAAGTCATACCGTTGGAGAACGATGTGATGGACATACCCATATTTGTAGGACGTAGTCATTGCGCCTTTGACCCTGAGACCAACTCTTATTTTTATTCCTGAAAGATACTTTGATTGCACCAAACGTCGTATCTTAATTAGTATGACAATAACGGTGATAATTTTGGGTATCGGAAAGGAGTAGTTGAGATGAGGGGCCAAGAGCGGGATTTGCCAGTCCGCATAGCAGGATAGATACTCTAGGGCCCACTCGGTGAGATTATGTCTAATGAGTTTGCAAGCATGTGACTATGTCACGAAGACATGAAATCATAAACGAGTAGAAGATAGCGTTCTCGGTAACGAGGTCAAGCTAGATATGGAGATATCTATGAACGACACTCGGACACGCTAAGTATCGCCATGGCAAAAAGTTTAACACTTTACGTTCAGGTTTGATAGATGAAAGTCATTCATTATATCACAGGGATTAATTCCTGGGGTCTAGGCCTACGAGTTAGTCATTGATTGGAGAGGAGTATCGATCATGTCTGTTATTATATCGAACATCTAGGGTAACACACTTAAGGGGTTTCGACAAGACAACCGGAAAGGAAAGAGATCACAGGGAACGTCCCGGGAGAGGTCCGATGGATATCGGGCAGCGACGAAATAGTTTTCGGAGCTAGAATAAATTATATATAATATGTTTGATATTAATTAGTGTAATTAATGTCTAAATATGATTTTTTATATTTATTTTCGAATTTACTTAGGCTGATTTCCCTAAATGGGCTTTCTGGTCGAAAGAAGGCCCAAGAGGGGAAAATTCCCTAGGGGAATTCGGTGGGGGTCAAGGTGGCTGGCCAAGGTGGGCCACAAGGGGCCCACCAGGTGGCCGGCGCACCATGTGTCGCACCAGGCATGTGGGGTTTAGTCCCACATTGCCTGGTGAGCAGGTTGGCTCCCCCCTGGGAGCCTATATATAGAGGGGCAACCATGGCCTTTTAATTCCCTTTGTCGGAGTTGCGCCGAGTTGAGAGGGGGATCTCTTCCACCATACCCCGCTGCCGCGCTGCTGGTGTTCCGGTCCAAGTCTTCCGCTGCTCGTCCTGGACTGGAGCTTCGGAGGCCGTCGTTTCCACCGTACGTGTGTAACGCCCTGCGAGGTGCTGCGTTAGCGGTGCTCGGAGGTCTGCTTCCTCTACACGACCTTGAGGTCGGCTTCGTCGGTCTTCATCGACAACGTTTGTATGGGAACGTAATCCCCGCTTTCGGTCTACAAGGGTATGTATTCCGATCTCCGTTCGTACTACTATATCTGCATAGAATAGATCTTGCCATGTTTTAGCGATATCGTTGCTAGTAAAATTATTGTTTTCTGCACCCGATCCCCTTCAATTTCTTCCCTCTGTTGTAGTTCCACCAACTTATCGAGCACCCGTGTCTCCTCAGGAGATGGAGCAACACGGTCTGGAGCAGCCCGCAGTCTTTCAAGCGTGTCTCTCAACTTCCGCAGTTCCATCCTGACACTGCCAAACGTGTCCCTATTCCAGCGTTTGAGCTCGGATGAAGTTACACGAAGCTTCTCCTCCACTTCCTCCGTAGAGGTGCCCACGCCTCCGTCCTCCCACGTTTTCTGTAGGAACGGATCAAAAACCCCATGTGTCTCCCACATAAACTCATAGCGAAAAGGGCGATCTTATCTACGCTCCTCCCTTGACGCCCACTGAAGCAATATAGGCGAATGATCCGAGGTGGAGGCAGTCAAATGCTTCAGCTCTGCCATTGGATACCGCTGGCTCCAGCTCGTAGACGCCAGCGCTCGGTCCAACCTGGTGCGGCAAAAGGTGCCACCAGTCACTTTTTTCTCAAATGTCTAGGGTACACCCCAGTACCCTAGATCCATCAAACCACAAGTATCAATAGCATCACGAAAGGCCGCAATCTGCGCGTTGCTCCTCTCCTTCACTCCATCATGTTCATGCATGTGTAACACTTCATTGAAGTCACCAATACAGAGCCACGGGAGATCCGTCGATGATTTGATGAACTTCAACATGTCCCACGTCTTATGTCGCTCTCGGACTTGAGCTTCCCCATACACACAAGTCAGTCGCCACTTCTCCATAATCGAAGATGACACCACAGCGTCAATATGGTATTGAGAGAAAGGGAGAATCTCAACTTTGATATCATCATTCCAAAAGATTGCAAGTCCACCTTTCCGGCCAGAGCTACTGACCGCAAAGCCTTTATCAAACCCTAGCAAACAAGCTAGTCCTTCCACTCTAACATTATGCAGCTGAGTCTCAACTACACAAAGAACACTGGGGGTGTGGAGCCGTGCTAAATCACGGAGCTCACGAACTGTCGCAGCCACACCCAGCCCATGATAGTTCCACAGCAAAACACTCATTGATCTTGGAGCCCGCCTTCTCTTGATTTTCCTCAACGCTTGCGCCATCCGACGCAACCTGTCTTCCCACTCCATTCTTCTTGTTCATCTTTCTTTGTTCGCTAGGCATCAGGTAATGTGGGGGAGGCGGCGGCACCGTCTCCAATGCAGACGCCACTCCAACCATATTCAGCTCACGACGTGCTAGTTGTGGTTCATTTGTTCCCCCAGCCGCCTCATCCCTCTTTGCATTTTTCTTCAGGGGGCTAGC
Source organism: Poa annua (assembly GCA_026929855.1). Taxonomy (NCBI): domain Eukaryota; kingdom Viridiplantae; phylum Streptophyta; class Magnoliopsida; order Poales; family Poaceae; genus Poa; species Poa annua. Next base: position 11,496,198 of record CM049428.1, read on the forward strand.
TGCAGTATCGTCAAGATCATCAGCACCCGTCTTCTCCATCCCTGCTTCTTGGGACGATCTCTTCTTTGACGTGTTGCTCGTAGTCGGCACTGGCCTCCACTTGCGCACATATCTATCATTGGGAGCCCCAGTACCCCTACCACCAGATCGACCTCCTCTAGGTGCTCCTTGACCACGTCTAGCCACTCCAACCTTTGGCCCCGGTTGGCGATTGACACGCATGCCCGGCGTGCCAGATCGCCAGAACATCTCCTCAGACTTCATCCAGGATCCAAATTACAGCTCACTCTCCTCAAACTCACCCGTCCCACACTCCATGAATTCATGCCCTAGCAGCCCACAATGCTCGCAGTAACGAGTGATCTTCCCATACTTCACTTGAAGGAACATACGGTTCTGTCCCTCCGGCGTAAATGGCGTGAATCGGGTCACAGGCTTCCCCACATCCAATATGACTTGCACACGGTGAAACACACCTTTTCCCGTCGGAACCGCCACACCATCTCCACGGTCACTACCTCTCCCTGCTCGCCAACTGTGTGATAATCTCTTTTGTGCGATACAACGGCGGGATCCCATGGATTTGAATCCACGCACGAATTCTGTTCAGCGGTACATTTGAAATCGGACTCGCGCCATCATAAGGCTCGATCATCAGTGCTTGGTGCCGAAAGAGCCATGGGCCATCCTCCGTAATGCGCTTCCAGTCCCCCAAGCATCGTGCTTGTATTGTGAAAAGATTACTTGCCACCTCCTAAAATATCACCTCCTGTGCTGGACTCCAGGCAGCAAACATTGTGCGCTTCAAAGGCTCTGGATTAACCTCTTTGCATGTGAGCAGTTTGGCAGCCGCCAAGCACTTCATCGTCGGTAAAGATCTGACAGTATCCTTTCCTAGGAAGGAAGTAGGAACACATCATCGAGTTCTGCATCATGCAGTTTCAGGCTCTTGAGCAGATTCCCGACGTCGACTTCACTCTTCCCCATCTTCCCGCGACCCTTAGCAGAAGACTCAACCGCCATTGTTTTCTTCAACTCGGACCTCTCTCCCGATCGTACTACAAAACTCCTCCCCTACCAAGGTCGGGAAGCCAGGCAGAACCGGCCCCTGAGTCAGCCCGAGCAGGAAGGAAGAGGGGAGATGATCGCCGGTGCAGGAAATCCGATCATGGGTTCCTTCGGCGGTAGCGGCGCCGCGGCAGTCGCCAAAACCCTAAAAAACTAGTTCTCCATGTCGATTTGAATCGAGAGCACTGGTGTCTGGTGTGGTGCCACTGCCACTGCCAGTTTTCGCATGATAGGAAACAGCCCTGGGCGCTAGGCGTAGGTCGCCCTAAGAAATCCTTCCGTAGGTCTCCTCCCCAGCCGTTCGATTACGCGCATCCGACACGCGGAAACTACTCCCTGCGACATGTCGCTTTCACCGTGTCAGGGGGCTTGCATGCAGGTTTCAGCCGGTCTCGCGCGACTTTTTCTCGCTTGTTTGCTTGGCAGAGATCCATTTCATTGCTAGGCCTAGGCATTGCAGTTATGGATGGCACCCGTAGGATATGGGTAAGGGTGAAACCACCCCATACCTACCTGTGGGGACCCCGGACTAACTGTCCGAAATACCCGATTATGCTTAACACAACGATCCCGTGATCAGTCTGTCGTTGCACATAATCCGAATTGAATACCAAAGTTTACATCCATTACAATACCGAATTAAAGTCTTACATAAAATGGTCATCTAGACCAAGTCTTACATAGGTGCCTTCAAGGGCCAAACCAAAACAATCAACGTAAGCAGCGGAAATTAAACGTAGTAGCCACCAACAACTAACGCAGACCCGACAGGCAGTCGACTTTGAGAAGATCCTTAGTTGGCATAGATGTCGCCATACTCCTCCTGGGTGTAGCACTCCTCCATGTCTGGCTACGACAATAGCCAGAAGCAAACTAGTATGAGTACATTTGAATGTACTCGCAAACTACTCCAACATGAGTGCTCTAGTTCCATTTTTAGTTTCTCACTTTTATTTATTTAAAACATCTCTGTATCTTTGTTGAAGAAGATAAGGAGATTATGACTACTAGATATCTCAATTTTATTAATGTTATTCCAAAACTCCTCCTTTTCCAACCATAAACCATTATGGTAATATCTTTCTAACTACCTCATACCGATCCGTTGGTATAGGTGTGTGGAACATTCTCCATTTCCTTTTTCTTTTCAAACTCAACTCTTTTCCAAAAACTTGCACATGGTCTAAGTAGGGTCTTCAACTGTCCATATCCGAGGACTCGGCTATTCGAATAGTTTAATTACCCTCTGCAGAGGTAGCACGCTTTTCCCACACTCATCCGATAACTCATCGTGTCAGCCACGCTTCGCCATACCCTTGGTATGCGAAGTTGAGTCACCGACCCTAGTCTTTCCTTTGCTCATGCTAGTATAGGATCCTGCCCCTATGAACCATTCCATCTACACCTAGTCTAGTTTCCCGTCGGAAACCCTAAGTGTGAGGACTCATAGGTTTTATCTGGCGGTGTATACGGACATCCTTCTATCCTCCTCCTTATCTATTCATAGATTTTTGAGCGAGGACCCAGGTCAGGGTTAGGTCACCAAACCACTCCCTCATGCATAACAGAGTCATCTCTGTTGATGCAGTGTCCCATACTAATACGAGCAAACTATGTGACTAAGCCCTTTCCCATATGTGGGTAAATGTGGTCGCACAGAGTATCGGTTGCTTGACTGAGTACTAGGACACAATGTGCTTTTCCAAAACCATCTTTCTCCATTTCCTTATTTCAACACACCATCTTGGTGCTATATATTCACACAAGTTTTCAAAGGAGTTTTGAATAAACAACATTGTTTTTCCATCCTATAGTTTTAGTATCTACTTCTATATAGGGTGGCAAAATCATCTCTATATACTTTTGAAAAAGGGTTTTTGTAAACCTTTGCTTTTGAAAATGACTTGTAAATCAAGATGCATAAGTTAGGTGCAAGCTCAGAGAGTAGCTTGCCTTGCTCGGCAAAGTGATCTTGGTCTTGGTCTTCAGGTTCTGCAAATCCCTCCTCCTCGATATATCCGGCAACGTTCTCTTCTAATACACAAGCAATCAAATGCAAACAATCACTAGCCTATTCAATCAATCATCACAGCAATACACTCTTAGGGGTTCTAATTAATCATTCCACATACCAAACCATATCATGTAGTTTTAATTTAATTAAATTATACATTATTCCATTATATTTTAATTAGGGCAGAAACTTGTTGCATATGTTTAATTGCATAGCTTGAGTTCTGTTTGTCACCAAAATACAAACTAAAATTCTACAGAAAGCTAATGATGTGTAGAAGATGACACAATTGGATTTGGGTCATTTGGAGTTACCAAACTCCCTACACATAGTTTTGAATCCAGAAAACAATTAATAAGGTTTTGACTATTATTTAAATTATATTCATCTAAAAATTAAATCCTTTTAGTATTGACTAACCCTGGTTAAATGTGACCTAATAAAATTAGTTTCAACTAATTTGGATTATCTGAGTATCAGAAACAAACAAGTTTAGAAATTAAACATGCTACTGTATTTTTAATATTGTATTTTTATTATATATCCAAATGGAGTGAAACTAGTTTAGTTGGATAGATAATTTCATAAGCTTTCCAGAACAGTTGGATTTGTTAAATTTGGAGTTGTAAAACTAAAGTTATGGAATTTCTAAAATTGGGTTCAATACTGGTTTTTTTTAAATGAAATTTAAATTCGAATTTAATTCCAGAACGGATAATGTTGAAAAATCTGACAGAGGGGACCCACTGGTCAGTGACAGAACGAGCGCGCGCGCTGTTCATTTAAACCTGACGTGTGGGACCCGCATGTCAGGGTTTTATTAATTAAAACGAAACGGTAAGCTATCGTAGGATTCTAATCTAACGGCTCAGGACTCCCGCGTCTCCGGCGACCTAAAACGGGCGGCGCCGCGACTCCGGCGACGGCGTCGAGGACGGGGCGCTTACCAGGGGGCTCGGGAGGGCGTGCGGCAGGTGCAGGACGACGGCGGCGAGGTGGGAAAGCTCCTGGGCGTGAAGACGAGGCTCGGGGATGGTCTAGGCGACGGCGGCGTCCTCCTCCTTTTTCCCGCGGCTCCGCTGCAACTCCGGCGAGCGATCGACGGCGCACCTGAGCACGGATCAGGAGGAAAAGGGGTGCGGGTGAGATAGGTGTGCAAGGGGAAGAGAAGGGTGGCCGAGGGGAGCGAAGGGGAAGGGTGCCGTGGCCTGGCCGCGGTCGTCGTCTACCTCGGGCACGGCGGGCTCGAGGAGACCACGGGCGGCCGGAGCTTCGCGGCAGCTGCTCCGCCCTCCTGGCGGTGCTCGAGAGGGAGAAGAAGTGAGGGGAAGGGGTGGTGGTGCGGTGTGGAGGAAGGCAGGGCACGGGGCGGTTTTTATAGCGGCCGGGCGGCGCACGGTGGGCGCGGTGCAGGGGCGCTCGTGGCCGGGCTAGGCCGCCGTAGGCCGGTGGAGGGGCGCGGCTGGGTTGCTGGGCTCCCAGGGGACCGAGCGGGCAAGGCGGGGCGGCGTGGCGCGCTCGGGCGCGCTCGGGCGCATGGCCCTGCCGTGGGCGTACTCGGGCGGCGCACGGCGTGCACGTCCTGGCGCGGCCGCGGCGTGCACGGGCTGGTGCCGGGGTGTGCTGCGGGTGCGCGAGGGAGCAGAGAGGCGAGGAAAGAAGGGGGGGCCAGGCACGGGAGAGCGCGGCGTTGCCACCTCGGACGCCCGGCGCGACAGAGCGACGTGCGCACGGCCGTGCCTGTCGCCGGCGTCCATACGGCGACTCCGGCCACCATTTTTCCTTCCCCGGCGTGCAGTGAGGTCGCAGAGAGGAGAGGAGTGCAGGGCTGGCCCCTAATCGACAAATAAACCTCACATTTCTCGGATTGATCCACGAGTTGATTCGGATTGGGAAGAACAGGTGGATGAACACCAAGTGTTTGATGATTTTCCTGAACCAAAACAGTGACCATATGTCATTTTAATTTTTCCTATTTCTCTTTATTCTTTTGAGTCCAAATTTAAGTTCTAGGCTAAGTATATTATTAGTGAGTGTTACAAAGTCTCTTTGAAATATTTTGAAATATTTCAATCATGAATTTCTAATTTAAATTTAGAATTTTGAATCTGAATTTTTTGAAAGGGAATATTTTGTAAAAATTAACTAGGAGTGTTTATAATATTTCTCCATTGGTTTTGGTGTAAAAATAAATTATGCTTCTTAATTTTGGAAAAATAATGTGACATGTGTCACATGGTGTTTTGTTTTTAGGATTTGTTTTATTTGTTTTTCTTGTCTTTCAATTTTTTAAATAGAGATAGAATTCAACAATATTGCAAACAATGTAACAAGCACACTCAAGAATTAAACATACACACATTTTTTTATAAGAAAAGTTTTTGTTGGCCCACATTTTTGCATTAATAATTATATTAACATTCTGGGATGTTACAGACTTCCCCCCTTAAAATAAATCTCGTCCCGAGATTTGCTAGGTCTGGGTACTAAAGAGGTTGGGAAACTCGCTTCTAAGATAGCCTTCGCGTTCCCAAGTTGCTTCATCTTCAGAGTGGTTAGTCCACTGGACTTTGTAGAACTTGATTGCTCGCCTGCGGGTGAGACGAACATCTTCGTCGAGAATCTTGAGGGGTGTCTCACGATAAGTCAGATCTTGATTCAGGTCGACGGACTGGTGATCGATGTTTTTGAAAACATCAGGCTGGTCAGGAACTTCAAGACACTTCCGGAGCAAGGAAATGTGAAAAACATCATGGTAATCTTCTAACTCTTTGGGCAACTCCAGTTGATAAGACACTTCTCCTCGACGGGCAAGGATCTTGAAGGGTCCAATATATCTTGGCGCTAACTTTCCTTTGATATGGAAACGTTGCATTCCTTTAAGGGGTGTCACTCGGAGATAGACATAATCTCCGATATTGAAGGTGACATCACGACGCTTGGGATCAGCGTAACTCTTCTGACGGGATTGGGCGGTCTTGAGTCGCTCACGGATAAGCTGGACTTGCTCTTCAGCCTCACGGAGGGTATCAGGTCCAAACAGTTTGCCCTCTCCGGTGTCGGACCAATTCAGGGGTGTACGACACTTCTTGCCGTAAAGGGCTTCAAAAGGGGCCATTTGCAGACTAGACTGGTAACTGTTGTTGTAGGAGAATTCTGCAAATGGAAGACAATCTTCCCATTTGGATCCATAGGCTAGGACACATGCGCGAAGCATGTCCTCTAATATCTGGTTCACTCGTTCAGTTTGGCCATCGGTCTGGGGGTGATAAGCTGTGCTAAATGCCAACTTGGTTCCGAGGGCTTCATGCAGGGCTTTCCAGAATCTTGAGGTGAATTGTGTGCCTCTATCTGATACAATCCTCTTAGGCACACCATGCAGGCTTACGATTCTGGAAATATACAGGTCTGCTAACTGATTTCCCCTGTAGGTGGTGTGGACGGGAATAAAATGGGCCACTTTGGTCAGCCTGTCAACGACGACCCATATTGAGTCATGGCCTCGGTTGGACCTTGGAAGTCCGGTGATGAAATCCATTCCAATCTCATCCCACTTCCACTCGGGAATCTTTAGGGGTTGAAGCAATCCAGCGGGTCGCTGATGTTCAGCCTTGACTCGCTGACAAATATCACACTTGGCTACGAAAGCACCAATTTCTCGCTTCATTCCATGCCACCAAAATCTTTCACGAAGGTCTTGGTACATCTTGGTTCCGCCGGGGTGGATTGAGTAAGGGGTCTCGTGGGCTTCCTTTAGGATTAACTCCCTGAGCTCTGAGGTATTGGGGACACAGATACGATCATTGAATCTCAACACTCCTTCTGCATCCTTGGTAAAACCAGGCGCTTTACCGAGAGAAATCTTCTTCTTGATTCCTTCTATGCTCTCATGACCTTTCTGGGCCTCCTTGATCTGATCTATCAGAGTTGGAGCTAACTCTAAATGGGCGAGATAACCGTGACTAACAAGCTCTAGTCCAAAATCTCTGAACTCCTTAAACAGGGCTGGCTGCTCTGCTTGGATCATGGCATTCAGGGTGCAGGGTTTGCGACTAAGGGCATCGGCAACTACATTAGCCTTTCCAGGGTGATAATTGACGCCGATATCATAATCCTTGATTAATTCCATCCACCTTCTCTGTCGCAAATTTAACTCCCTCTGTGTGAAGATATACTTCAAGCTCTTATGATCCGTATAAATCTCACAGCGATGTCCCGCCAGATAGGAGCGCCACGTCTTCAAAGCAAGAACGACAGCAGCTAACTCCAGGTCATGGGTTGGGTAGTTCTCTTCATGTGGTCGCAACTGCCGAGACAGATACGACACCACCTTGCCTTCTTGCATCAGAACACATCCCAATCCTAGACGTGATGCATCGCAATACACGTCGAAACTCTTGGTGACGTCTGGCATAATTAGGACAGGGGTTGAGGTCAATCTCTTCTTTAATTCCTGGAAACTCTCTTCACATTTCTGAGTCCATTCAAATTTCTTGTCCTTTTTCAGCAGTTGGGTAAGGGGTTTGGCTATACTGGAGAATCCCTCAACGAACTTGCGGTAGTACCCCGCTAGTCCGAGAAAGCTTCGGATTTCAGTCACACTAGTTGGGGCTTTCCAGTCCACAATGGCTTGGATCTTCTCCGGGTCAACAGAAATTCCTCCCGCAGACACAACATGTCCGAGAAATGAGACCTCACTGAGCCAGAACTCACACTTGCTGAACTTGGCATACAACTGATGCTCTCGGAGGGTTGCTAAAACTAGACGCAGGTGTTCAGCATGCTCTTCTTCAGTTTTGGAGTAAATAAGGATGTCATCAAGGAAAACTACAACGAACTTGTCAAGATACTCCATGAAGATCTTGTTCATGAGATTCATAAAATAGGCTGGGGCATTGGTCAGGCCAAAGGACATTACGGTGTACTCAAATAAACCGTAACGGGTTGTGAAGGCAGTCTTGGGAATGTCTGACTCCCGGATTCTTAACTGATGATACCCTGACCGAAGATCGATCTTGGAAAAGACTCGGGCTCCGTTCATTTGATCGAACAGATCCTCGATCTTTGGGAGAGGGTACTTGTTCTTGATGGTCACATCATTTAACCTGCGATAATCCACACACAGGCGTGTGGTACCATCTCTCTTATCCACAAAGATAATGGGTGATCCCCAGGGTGAAGCACTTGGGCGAATAAGCCCTTTGCTGAGCATATCTGCTAACTGCTTCTTCAACTCAACCAGTTCTTCTGGATTCATCCGATAAGGCCTTTGGGATATGGGGGCTGTCCCGGGGATAAGTTCAATGATGAACTCAATATCCCGATCCGGTGGCATACCAGGCAATTCTTCAGGAAAGACATCTTTGAACAGGTGAACAACACGGATCTCATCTAGGGCTGGTCGAGCTATGCTCTCATGGCATCCTGGTTGGGGTCGACTGGTTTCTGACACATACTCCACTTCTACTCCTTTGTCGGTGTTGAGGGCTACAGCTCTTCTGGCACAGTCAATTCTACCATGGTACTTGGCTAACCAATTCATACCCAGTATGACATCTATTCCTTGGGTTCCTAGGATGATTAAGTCGACTAGGAACTTTTCCCCTTTGATCTCAAGGGAAACGTCCGGGCAAAATGACTTGGTATCTATGGTGGATTCTGGGATTTGGATGACCATGGGTCTGGGTAAGAGGCTCCCGACTAAACCTCCCTTAGCAACAAATTCTTGGGTAACAAAAGAATGAGTAGCACCAGAATCAAACAGAACAGTTGCAGGTACTGAGTTGACAAGGAACGTACCCATCACAACATCTGGTGCCTCCATGGCCTCTTCAGCATTGATGTGGTGCAGGCGTCCCTTGGCAACAGCCACATTTCCGCGAGGTGCGGGGTTCTTGCCATTTCCATTGTGGCCTTGGCCATTGTTTGGCGCCGGTGCATTGGGGCGTGGACCATTCTTCTTAGGATTGGGGCATGCCTTGGAGTAGTGACCCTTGGTGCCACAATTGAAACAGACCACATTGGCATTGAGGTTGGGGTTGCTAGTGTTCCCTCCGGGACGGGTGTTGTCATTGGGACGGCTGAACTTGTTTGGGGTGTATGGGGGCTTAGGGTAACTGGGGTGCGAAGTTGGTGGTGGTCTATATGCTGGCTTGGAGTTTGGTGGGTGGGTGCGAGGTTTCTGACTGCTCGAACTTTCCTGGGCAACCATCCTCCTCTTACGACCCTCAAACATGGATTTGCGCTTGGTCTCCAACTGTATGGCCTTGTCCACAAGTGATTCCAAATCAGCAAAGTCATGGATAACCAAGGCGCATTGCAGTTCATCATGAAGTCCGTTCATGAAACGCTCCATCTTTCTTCCCTCGGTGTCGACATCATCAGGAGCATACCGAGACAAGTCAGTGAACTCATCGAGGTATCCGACCACATCCTTACTTCCCTGCCGCAACCTGCGGAATTCATCCTTCTTCCGCTCAATGAGTCCGCGGGGAATGTGCTTCTTGCGGAACTTCTCCTGGAAATCATCCCAGCTGATAGCATAACCAGCTTGCTGTAGAGCCTTGGTAGCTTCCCACCAAGACCGTGCTGGTCCTGCCAGATAGTGGGTCGCATACAGCACTTTCTCAGGTTCTCCCACGGCTGCAACTATCAGGTTGTTGTTAATGGTGCGAAGCCAGTCATCGGCCTCAAGTGGGTGAAGTCCCTTGGAAAAGGTGGGTGGGTTGGTCCTCTGGAAGTTGCTCAAAGTGGACCGCTGATTTCCTTCATCATTGCCATTGCCATTGCCATTGTTGTGGTGGTTGTTGTTGTTGTTGTGAGCGGCAGCTATCTGCTGCAGGGCAGCAATATGAGCTTGACGCTCAGTCCGGGCAGCTTGACGTTCCTCCATGATGAGCGCCAGAAGTTGGGCGGTGGTTGGGTCCGGTGGGGGTAGTGGTGCTCCTCCATCCATGTTGGTGCGACGAGTTTCCACCATCCTGAAGTACACCGGGAATAAGGGCAAGCAGAAGAGGTTCCGACCAAGGAAAGATGGGTTTTTATGTAGAGGTTGATTTACTAAGGACTATAAGAAAAACTTTTAACACATGTCAACAAGACTAGCACACACTTTCATATCACAACCATTACATCAAGAGTTCATCTAAACCTAGCTTACAACATTCTCCCTAACTAATGTACATATAGCAAGTTCCAAAAGAACCACAACTTGACTCTACTAGCGATAGGGGGGGTCGACCTAATCCTGCGGTAGAACTCAAGTAACTAGCCTACTGAGGTGGAACCTCAGGCTCTGCCATGTCAGCATCGGACTGGTAGGGTGGCTCCTCTGGATCCTCCTCCTCATCATCCTCATCCTCATCATCCTCATCATCATCGTCCATCTCCTCCAGAAAGTCATCATCGTCACTGAGGAAAGCGTTGTTCTCCTTGCGGAGATCCTCGCCTTCCTCCTCCATCTCGTCAGTACGGAGCTCCAAATCCTCTATCAGCTCATCCTGCTCAGCAACCTTCTTGCGGAGCTTCGCTATGGTCTTCCTCATCTGGGTTCTCTTCTTTAGAAGAGCGGTCTTCTCAGTCTTCAACTGTGCCTCGCTCTCGCGACTCTCCTTGAGCGAGAGACGCTCAAAGTGAGACCGAAGCCTAGCGCACCTCAGATCCTCCTGGGTGCGAAAGAGCATAATCTCCATGTCCAGGATATACTCTCCGAATGTCGGGTGCAGAGGGGACCGAATTGGGTGTCCATCGATGGTGCGCCTCCCATAGAACTGGAAACGAGAGTTTACCAGCTCCGCCTTGTGCTCCTCACAAAGCCGGGATAGCATCCGCTGCATGGAACGACACAGTCCATCGTCCCAGTGGACGTCCATGAGGGTGAAAGAGAGTGCCCTGGATCCGGGGGACTTGATGTTCCCGCGAACAGACCCCTCGACCAACCAGGACAGGTTCCCGCTACCGGGAGCGTCCACCTGGGCTCCCCTGAACTCAGGAGTGGGACGACCTAGCAGCTTGGTCAACTCGAACAAATCCTTCTCGAACATCAACTTGCCGTCCTTCTCCAGCTGAACGAACTCGGTGAAATGGATCGCCATCTATAATTTTTAGTCAAAATTTTAAGTTAGTGAGATGGCAAGTATATCAAATTTTTAAGGGAAGGGGAAATATGTGAGCAGAATTTTAAGTTTATTAAAATGAGGTGTGGCAAGTTTTTATAAGTGTGAGAGAAAACTTAGTAGTTGGTAAAAAGAGAATTTTGCACAAATGAGAGGGTAAGAGATAAGCCATTTTCTTAAACTAAGTTCTTACTTTGTTTTTCTTTGAAACTCAACTTTTGCAATCACTACCTAACGACCATGCTAATCTAAGGCTCCTAAAGTCGAGATGGCTTTGATACCAATTCTGTGGGGACCCCGGACTAACTGTCCGAAATACCCGATTATGCTTAACACAACGATCCCGTGATCAGTCTGTCGTTGCACATAATCCGAATTGAATACCAAAGTTTACATCCATTACAATACCGAATTAAAGTCTTACATAAAATGGTCATCTAGACCAAGTCTTACATAGGTGCCTTCAAGGGCCAAACCAAAACAATCAACGTAAGCAGCGGAAATTAAACGTAGTAGCCACCAACAACTAACGCAGACCCGACAGGCAGTCGACTTTGAGAAGATCCTTAGTTGGCATAGATGTCGCCATACTCCTCCTGGGTGTAGCACTCCTCCATGTATGGCTACGACAATAGCCAGAAGCAAACTAGTATGAGTACATTTGAATGTACTCGCAAACTACTCCAACATGAGTGCTCTAGTTCCATTTTTAGTTTCTCACTTTTATTTATTTAAAACATCTCTGTATCTTTGTTGAAGAAGATAAGGAGATTATGACTACTAGATATCTCAATTTTATTAATGTTATTCCAAAACTCCTCCTTTTCCAACCATAAACCATTATGGTAATATCTTTCTAACTACCTCATACCGATCCGTTGGTATAGGTGTGTGGAACATTCTCCATTTCCTTTTTCTTTTCAAACTCAACTCTTTTCCAAAAACTTGCACATGGTCTAAGTAGGGTCTTCAACTGTCCATATCCGAGGACTCGGCTATTCGAATAGTTTAATTACCCTCTGCAGAGGTAGCACGCTTTTCCCACACTCATCCGATAACTCATCGTGTCAGCCACGCTTCGCCATACCCTTGGTATGCGAAGTTGAGTCACCGACCCTAGTCTTTCCTTTGCTCATGCTAGTATAGGATCCTGCCCCTATGAACCATTCCATCTACACCCAGTCTAGTTTCCCGTCGGAAACCCTAAGTGTGAGGACTCATAGGTTTTATCTGGCGGTGTATACGGACATCCTTCTATCCTCCTCCTTATCTATTCATAGATTTTTGAGCGAGGACCCAGGTCAGGGTTAGGTCACCAAACCACTCCCTCATGCATAACAGAGTCATCTCTGTTGATGCAGTGTCCCATACTAATACGAGCAAACTATGTGACTAAGCCCTTTCCCATATGTGGGTAAATGTGGTCGCACAGAGTATCGGTTGCTTGACTGAGTACTAGGACACAATGTGCTTTTCCAAAACCATCTTTCTCCATTTCCTTATTTCAACACACCATCTTGGTGCTATATATTCACACAAGTTTTCAAAGGAGTTTTGAATAAACAACATTGTTTTTCCATCCTATAGTTTTAGTATCTACTTCTATATAGGGTGGCAAAATCATCTCTATATACTTTTGAAAAAGGGTTTTTGTAAACCTTTGCTTTTGAAAATGACTTGTAAATCAAGATGCATAAGTTAGGTGCAAGCTCAGAGAGTAGCTTGCCTTGCTCGGCAAAGTGATCTTGGTCTTGGTCTTCAGGTTCTGCAAATCCCTCCTCCTCGATATATCCGGCAACGTTCTCTTCTAATACACAAGCAATCAAATGCAAACAATCACTAGCCTATTCAATCAATCATCACAGCAATACACTCTTAGGGGTTCTAATTAATCATTCCACATACCAAACCATATCATGTAGTTTTAATTTAATTAAATTATACATTATTCCATTATATTTTAATTAGGGCAGAAACTTGTTGCATATGTTTAATTGCATAGCTTGAGTTCTGTTTGTCACCAAAATACAAACTAAAATTCTACAGAAAGCTAATGATGTGTAGAAGATGACACAATTGGATTTGGGTCATTTGGAGTTACCAAACTCCCTACACATAGTTTTGAATCCAGAAAACAATTAATAAGGTTTTGACTATTATTTAAATTATATTCATCTAAAAATTAAATCCTTTTAGTATTGACTAACCCTGGTTAAATGTGACCTAATAAAATTAGTTTCAACTAATTTGGATTATCTGAGTATCAGAAACAAACAAGTTTAGAAATTAAACATGCTACTGTATTTTTAATATTGTATTTTTATTATATATCCAAATGGAGTGAAACTAGTTTAGTTGGATAGATAATTTCATAAGCTTTCCAGAACAGTTGGATTTGTTAAATTTGGAGTTGTAAAACTAAAGTTATGGAATTTCTAAAATTGGGTTCAATACTGGTTTTTTTTAAATGAAATTTAAATTCGAATTTAATTCCAGAACGGATAATGTTGAAAAAACTGACAGAGGGGACCCACTGGTCAGTGACAGAACGAGCGCGCGCGCTGTTCATTTAAACCTGACGTGTGGGACCCGCATGTCAGGGTTTTATTAATTAAAACGAAACGGTAAGCTACCGTAGGATTCTAATCTAACGGCTCAGGACTCCCGCGTCTCCGGCGACCTAAAACGGGCGGCGCCGCGACTCCGGCGACGGCGTCGAGGACGGGGCGCTTACCAGGGGGCTCGGGAGGGCGTGCGGCAGGTGCAGGACGACGGCGGCGAGGTGGGAAAGCTCCTGGGCGTGAAGACGAGGCTCGGGGATGGTCTAGGCGACGGCGGCGTCCTCCTCCTTTTTCCCGCGGCTCCGCTGCAACTCCGGCGAGCGATCGACGGCGCACCTGAGCACGGATCAGGAGGAAAAGGGGTGCGGGTGAGATAGGTGTGCAAGGGGAAGAGAAGGGTGGCCGAGGGGAGCGAAGGGGAAGGGTGCCGTGGCCTGGCCGCGGTCGTCGTCTACCTCGGGCACGGCGGGCTCGAGGAGACCACGGGCGGCCGGAGCTTCGCGGCAGCTGCTCCGCCCTCCTGGCGGTGCTCGAGAGGGAGAAGAAGTGAGGGGAAGGGGTGGTGGTGCGGTGTGGAGGAAGGCAGGGCACGGGGCGGTTTTTATAGCGGCCGGGCGGCGCACGGTGGGCGCGGTGCAGGGGCGCTCGTGGCCGGGCTAGGCCGCCGTAGGCCGGTGGAGGGGCGCGGCTGGGTTGCTGGGCTCCCAGGGGACCGAGCGGGCAAGGCGGGGCGGCGTGGCGCGCTCGGGCGCGCTCGGGCGCATGGCCCTGCCGTGGGCGTGCTCGGGCGGCGACGGCGTGCACGTCCTGGCGCGGCCGCGGCGTGCACGGGCTGGTGCCGGGGTGTGCTGCGGGTGCGCGAGGGAGCAGAGAGGCGAGGAAAGAAGGGGGGGCCAGGCACGGGAGAGCGCGGCGTTGCCACCTCGGACGCCCGGCGCGACAGAGCGACGTGCGCACGGCCGTGCCTGTCGCCGGCGTCCATACGGCGACTCCGGCCACCATTTTTCCTCCCCCGGCGTGCAGTGAGGTCGCAGAGAGGAGAGGAGTGCAGGGCTGGCCCCTAATCGACAAATAAACCTCACATTTCTCGGATTGATCCACGAGTTGATTCGGATTGGGAAGAACAGGTGGATGAACACCAAGTGTTTGATGATTTTCCTGAACCAAAACAGTGACCATATGTCATTTTAATTTTTCCTATTTCTCTTTATTCTTTTGAGTCCAAATTTAAGTTCTAGGCTAAGTATATTATTAGTGAGTGTTACAAAGTCTCTTTGAAATATTTTGAAATATTTCAATCATGAATTTCTAATTTAAATTTAGAATTTTGAATCTGAATTTTTTGAAAGGGAATATTTTGTAAAAATTAACTAGGAGTGTTTATAATATTTCTCCATTGGTTTTGGTGTAAAAATAAATTATGCTTCTTAATTTTGGAAAAATAATGTGACATGTGTCACATGGTGTTTTGTTTTTAGGATTTGTTTTATTTGTTTTTCTTGTCTTTCAATTTTTTAAATAGAGCTAGAATTCAACAATATTGCAAACAATGTAACAAGCACACTCAAGAATTAAACATACACACATTTTTTTATAAGAAAAGTTTTTGTTGGCCCACATTTTTGCATTAATAATTATATTAACATTCTGGGATGTTACACTACCCATCGCTCTCAACCTTACTCGTCACCTTTACCCATACCCTTCTGCGAGTATAACTTTTTCTCATACCCTTCACCCGACATGGTAAAGGGTTACCCGTGGGTAAAAATATCCTCGTTTGCAACACACATACGAATACAAAATAATCATAAACAACAACACTTGCGCATAGACAACACATATAAATAGCATCACTTGCGCTTGCGCATAAAAAGCATCACATTATAATGATAAACATCACCACACAGTCATAAAGCAGCATCATATAGTTGTCAGTCGACTTGTCAGCTCATGCATGGTATGATTTAGAGACCTATTTGTCACTTGTTAAATAATTAGGAGGGTACATGGTTTTGCGGGTATGGGTTATATAAACCCATACCCTACCCTCTTCATCCGATGGGTATAAGATTTTCCCATTTATATACCCATGGGTATTTTTTACCCCCAAACCCTCATCCTAACAGGGTTTATCCCCGCAGGATATGCGGTTAATGGATACCCATTGCTATCCATAATTGCGGTCAGCTTTCTTTTCAATCTATGCAGGAGGCATATTGTGGCCATGTGGATGGACCCCACCATGTGATGCTCCGGTTTCTCCCTATACGTAAATACAAGCTCTTTTGAAATACTAAAATATAACAAAAATCCGGACTATTGCAACGATCGCATTTCATGTACAAAAGAATATACTTTTACAACAAATTTAGACTATATTTCAGTAAAATGTGATGAACAAAAAATTGTGAAACATTTTTTTATGTAGATTGCTTTGCAACAAAAATCACCAACCACTTCAACAAAAATTATAAACTATTACAATAAAAACCAATGTGTTTGTAGAAATTAAAGAAGTGAGAAATTGTTAATGAAGATTCATCAGCAACAAAAACTACCAAATGTTTTCACAAAAACCACAAATTATTATAACAAAAAATCATGTATTCACAACAGGTAATAAGAGGCTAAGCTATAAATGTTTTTATCTCGAATTCATTTGCAACAAAAATCATCACATATTCAAACAAAAAATACAAATAACGATAACAAAAAAAGCACATGTTTGTAGCATATGAAGAAGCACATAAAAACATCATTCACCAAAAATTCTATAGAAAAAACATTGCAATATGTTGTGTGTGATTTCACAACAAACGACATGTGAATTTGTCACAAACCGGGAGTACACACATGTCATCAGATAATCCAGTGAACTACAACTGATACGAAACACACTGAAAAGTTTGCAACAACATGTTTGTTTGCATAAAAAATGTGTGCGACTATGCAACATATGTTATATGATTTTGTAACATAATACACGCATGTACAATGTCGAGAAATCCGGAAAAAAACACAAGACACTAACAACTGCCAAAAAACCATTAGAACAATTTAAGTATAATTTTACAATAAAAAATAAGAAGTAGTTTCCTATATTATTGTCTCACTTGAGATTGAACAAAAAGGACGTGGAATTCAAGCATAAAAAACTAGCAGCAGTACTATCCGATCGGTGCATGCATGCGTCAGCCGATCATACTAAGCTAGCTGCGCGCTCCATCCGATCGTACCTAGCTTCCTAGCGCGTAGCAGCTTTTTTTTTTTTCTAACGCGTAGCAGCTAGTCGTATACGAGTACGATTCATACACACCCAAATCGGTACCAACACGATGGGCCCATATAGAACGTATACGAGTACGACTCATACACACCCATAGCCCATACACCGTCTATAAAGGATGCAACCGAGCCTCCGGTAGGCCACGGAGCAGACACGATCTACACGCGGAATAAATCTACCGACGTGACGCTAGTGAGATCTAGACGACCAGGGAAGGAGAGAAGGGCCGGCGGTCGATCTGGGAGACATGAGCATGAAGAGAGGAGCCAGCTCGAACGCGGCGAAGACGACTGCAGGCATCGCCAACGCAGTTAGCCCAAAAGAGCAGCACAATGCGATGACCCAGACAGAGGAGCAGAAGGCCGCGCACCGGGCGTTCGTCAAAGCGCTAACGGCGGACTGCAAGCTGTACGTCGCCATGGAGGAGGAGGACGTGGTGGATGAGTACCGGAGGGCCAGCAAGCTTCACACTTACGACCCGGACAAGGATTGGCAGAAGCGTTATGCCAGGGTTGCCAAACTCCACCCGTGTTCGTTGCCCAAGAAAATGGTCGAAGAGCTCGAACATTATATGAAGTTCCTCGAGGAAGAGGAGGACGACTTTAGGATCGGACTTTATTCATTATTGGAGGAAGAGATCGAGATCGATTAGTCCTAGTTTGTAGTATGATTAATTCTTGTCTTGCCGTATGTCCTGATTAGAATTCCTACTGTCAAATTTGTTTATACCGGTTGGTGTCAAACTTTAGTTCTGATCATTTTTTTTCGTCTAAAGATTTATACGATGAGAGAATTGGGACGCACCACAACAAATTAACTTTCTGACCATTCGATATGGGCCTTTTTACCCCTCCATACAGTCCAATCACGCTGGCCTCACACGTACCCAAGCTTTGTGCCCCCATTCTCGCCGACGCCCTCCCCAAATGCCTCTTGTAGTCTAAAGGTCCACCCGTCGGCCTCACGCTACGTGTTTAATCGTTGAGCTGAATGAATAGGCGAGATTCACAACGGAGCCCTCACATTGTTCATGTTGTTCTTTGTCGTCCTATGGTTAATTATGTCTTTCCTTGAATCCCATTTTCTATAGTTGTTCGGGACACGTTCGGGGTTTTGCAAATTCCTTCGGCTCAAACGTTTTCGAGGCCTTCCACCGCCTCCTAGTTGGTGTCTCGCCATTGCTTGATCGGTACATTGCACTGTGCGGGCAGGCAGAAGATATCAAACCCTTCTTCCATCTTCCGCCTACTAGTTGATATCTCAACATTGGCCGATGGACACGTTGCATTATGGTGGAGGCGTGTTGATATACACCATCATCTGTTTTTTTTAGAAAATAGGATTTCCCACCATCCTCCATTTTCTGTTGAGGCCAACTTCGTTGCTCGCATTTCTACTCCCTACCTGCTCTTGCATTCACCGCTCGTCTTCCTGACGATTCGTCGTGGCTTCCGGCCCCTCGCTCTGCCGTTCGGCCCTGCAAACTACCCATGGTTTCTTCTGTTGTTGTTCCGTCGACAACGGATCTATGTGCTTTAGGTTCAGTTATTTCTCTTTTCCCTACTGTTCTTCATGTTTGTACTTTGTTCATCTTCATGTCGGTGTGTCGGATCTGTGTTCTTTTTGTTCTTGCTAATCTTCGCGGCTCTCTTGTCATTCACTTTCTTTACTTAGGGAGATTCATCCCGTCCTCCAGTCTAGTTTTTTCATTTCAGTTTGTTTTATACTAGATGTCCAGATTTGATAGATGAAAAGCATTCGTTATATCAAAGGTATTAATTCATGGGATCCAGGCCTACGAGCTAGTCATTGATCGGAGAGGAGTCTTGATCATGTCTGTTATTATATCGAACCACTAGGGTAACACACTTAAGGGGTTTCGACAAGACAACCGGAAAGGAAAGAGATCACCGGGAACGTTCCGGGAATGGTCCGATGGAGATCGGGCAACGACGAAATAGTTTTCGGAGCTAGAATAAATTATATAAAATATGTATAATATTAATTAGTGTAATTAATGTTTAAATATGATTTTATATATTTATTTTCGAATTTTTAAAGGCAGATTCCCTAAATGGGCCTTCTAGTGGAAAGAAGGCCCATGAGGGAGGGGGGGGGGGAA
Source organism: Poa annua (assembly GCA_026929855.1). Classification (NCBI taxonomy): domain Eukaryota; kingdom Viridiplantae; phylum Streptophyta; class Magnoliopsida; order Poales; family Poaceae; genus Poa; species Poa annua. The sequence continues at coordinate 11,515,366 of CM049428.1, forward strand.
GCTTCCCCCCAAAAGGAGGAGGGCTGGTTCGGTCAGCCCCTAGTGGGCCACAAGGGGCCCACTAGGGCCGGCGCACCTTCCAAGGTCTAGGCTGGTGTGGGAATAGTCCCACACCGCCCGGCTGGTGAGGTTGGCAGCCTCCTTGCCCCTTTATATAGAGGGGCACCCCTGGCATTTTAATTTACCAATTAATTTCCCAATTCTCTCTCGATCTCGTGATTCCCTTTGTCGGAGTTGCGCCGAGTTGAGAGGGGGATCTCTTCCACCATAGCCCGCTGCTGCGCTGCTGGTGTTCCGGTCCAAGTCTTCTGCTGCTCATCCTGGACTGGAGCTTCGGAGACCGTCGTCTCCACCGTATGCATGTAACGCCCTGCAAGGTGCTGCGCTAGCGGTGCTTGGAGGCCTACTTCCTCCACCCGACCTCGAGGTCATCTTCGTCGTCTTCGTCGCGCCGAGTTCTTCGCGACCTAGAGGTCGGCTACGTCGTCTTCGTCGTCAACGCTTGTGCGGGAGCGTAATCCCCGCTATTCGGTCTACGAGGTTATGTATTCGGATCTCCGCCGTACTTCTATATCTACATAGTGTAGATCTTGACTAGTTTATGGATATAGTTGTTAGGAAATTTTTTTATTTTCTGCACACGATCCCCTTCAATGTCTATGTTTTACTTTGTGTTTCGAAAACAAAAATGAATATGTTTAGGTTGAGGGTGCCTACTATCTTTGTAAATATCACACCGGTGATACATGGTTATGTAATCATAACAATAGATGGATCTAAGATGGTGATTTTGGTTTCAATTTTCTTTTCTTAACGAATTAAAATTCATTCATCTTCCACATGCATGGGGTTTACAAAATAGTTTCATTCTCCCAAATATTTGTACTTTACTATGCACAACCATTCAAGTGGCGTTTCACGTGGTTTCATATTCTCATGTACTCCAATTGTGTGAGTCAAGTAGCATCTCAAAACTTGTTGTCGTGTACTAGTGAGCCAACAAGGTAGAGATGCACCAAAAAACCACTTTTCACTCGAGTGACCTCTTTACTTGAAAAAAAATTACGAACCCAACTCTTCGACGAACCCCCCACGAATGGTCCTCCCATAATTTAATGAACTATGCTAATTCCTTTGCCTAGTTTTTTATTTTCAGTTCAAACTATATTTGTGTAAATTTAAAAACAGTACAAAATTTGGAAGTAATAATTAATGCGTCAGGGAGATGCAAAATTTTGTGTGGTACACCCAAAAAAAATCTTGTGTATTTTTAATTTGAAATCGACTTTAGCGGTATCCACATATTTTATCATTTTTATGTTAGATTGTATACATGTGTGTGGGATACAGCGTTGCTACTTTCGGATTTTCTAAAGAGTTTCGAAATATGACTTTTATACTTTTCTTCGATAGATAATAAAATAACTGGGACTTAGGAAACATAAATCTTAGTTCAAGATGCACTTCGATAAAGGTGTGTTTAGTTTTGGAACCAAGTGGAATGTAACGGTTCCATTCCATCAGCGCGGAACCGTTCCATTCTTGTGTTTAGTTCGGACAAAAAAATGTCACAGAACGGTTCCATTCCTGTGTTCAGTTTTGGATGAGAATGAAATGGAATGGGTGAGAATGAAATCATTGCTAAATTTGATTAAATGTTTTTAAACTTGATTAGTTATTACTAAACTTGATTACTTTTTTGCTAAACTTAATTAATTATTGCTAAACTTAATCCTAAACAGGATGATTAGCCGACCGGACCGGTGTATTCCAGATCTAGGGGAAATATTTCATTCCATTATACAGCCGAACGCAAGAACTGGCTCCTAGTACGGAACCGTTTTATTCCATTCCACTTCATTCTGGAACTGAACACACCCTAAAAATATTTTTTATCCAATTCTCCTCTTTCCAGGATGCTTTCATCTCATCTGTTTGATAAGCTATCCACAAGCAATACATCGGAGTATCAAAGAAATAATTTATGAAAAGTAAATTACGTAGAATTTCACACAATCACGTTAAAAAATACATAATTAAGGTAGGTTTGAGTTAGCTGGGGATCACACTACAACATACATAAAACCAACTTTTACCGTGGATGGCTGGATAGAAGCAGAAAGCAACGATACGTACTCAGAGTTTCTTTTCAGTTTTGGCCTTCCATTCCCAGTGCATGCTTTCCGTTGTCCGAGAAGACCCACTGTACATTATGAACATTTCAGGGTAATAACTAAAGTAATCGGCGCGGCGCAGAATCTGTGCAGACAACGTCGGCGAGACGCCGGCCGGCGCGGAATGTGAGGGCGGCCGGTCCGTGTCTCGCCGGAGCCGTGCGTGGGCGTGTCGTGCTCGATCGGCGTTCACGCGTCTTTTTAGCCGTAACCATTAACCAAAGCTCCATGCCGGAGCCGTACTCTATCCTTTAATCCACCTGATACGGCACCGCTGGATGCGAAATCCAGCCATGGGCACGAGCGGCCATCATGCTGTAGTTTGGTGACGCCGCACCGGGCGGTCGAGTAGCCGGAGCGGGGACAGGCGTGGGTGAGACGTGTGACGACTCCAAAGTACGGACCTCGTCGTCATGTTGGTTTGGTACTACACAAGTTGTTAGCTCAAGCGCCGTTGTCAGATCGTCAGATCGTCAGACACAGACGCCACGCACGCAGCAGGCTCTGTTCAGTTTTCGGAAGGAAAAAGTTTATTTTAAACCCTGAAATTGTAGAGGTCCGGCGAAATGAACCTCGAAGTCGAAATTCCGGTCGTTTGAACCCTGAACTTTGCAATCCCGGTCTAAAATGAACCTGCAGATGTTTGACACACCGGGAAGACTGAAAATCCCAGCCGGGAATACCTGTTGTGTCACTGACTGGACGGATCCGCATGTCAGATTCATCTCAATACCTAGTTCAGCTCCTTATCTCGAAAATTCACCAAGCTGTGGCCGCCGGCGGGCGTTCGAGCTCGCTGTCTGTTAGCCACACTATTTTCTCACACCATCAGATGAACTATGGTGAATCAGGTCCGTGTTTACAGGGGAATTGTCTCAGGGAAATAGTAGCTAAACTACAGGAAGGTAAACTGTTCTCCGCCGCCGCCGCCGCCGTGATCCCCAGGATGCCCTGATCGTTGGAGAAGATGTGCTTATGTAGTGGTCGTTGTTGTGCCACTGCTCACTGGGTCCAGTCGGATCCCAAATACCTTCTGTTGGGCTGGATGAGTCGTGCGGGCCTGCCACGCCGTGTGACGAGGCACAGGTCTTCCTCTACCTTCCTTGGTGTCGTTGGGGGGTTAACATCCCCTCCTCCTTGAGTTGCGGCTTGACCCCAAGCCGGAGCCAGAGGAAAACGTTGTTGCAGTTCTTGACGATCCTCCCAGGTTATGTCCAGAGTAGCTGGGTCTGACCACTGGATGTGTACTTGCTCGCGACGTCCAGTAGGTCCATGACGCCAGCGGTGTGCAAGTATCTTCACAGCGAAGGCAGGAACGTCAGTAACACAAGGTGGAATGCTGGATGCTTGTGTACCTGGGCGCAACACTTTGCGAAGTTGTGAAACATGGAAAATTGGGTGAACCCGAGAAGTGGCAGGCAATGCAACTTCATATGCGACTGGATTGATCTCACGGATGATCTTGAAAGGCCCAAAGTACTTGAAGGATAGCTTATGGTTTGCTCGTCGTGCCACTGACGTTTGTACATAAGGTTGCAGCTTAATGAAAGTTTCCTCACCAACAATAAAAGTTCTCTCGGAACGTCCCTTGTCCGCTTGACGCTTCATTTGTTGTTTGGCATGGTTGAGATTGTGTTGTGGCAGATCTTGCATCACCTGTCGTTCCCCCAGCCATTCTGTCAGCGAGGTAGCCGTGCATGTAGCATTTGCGTCGATACCCCAATGTCTGGGTTCTTTACCATACAGAGCCATGAAGGGTGACATCTTGATCGCTGAATGATAACTCGTGTTGTACCAGAATTCCGCGAGAGAGAGATACTGACTCCACTTGTGCGGTGTTGCGTGTGTGAAACACCTGAGGTAAATCTCAAGACATTGGTTGACACGCTCTGACAGCCCATCAGTTTGGGGGTGGTAGGCTGTGCTCATCCTCAAGTCTGTCCCCACCAATGTGAAGAGTTCTTGCCAGAATTTGCTGACAAAAATTGGATCCCTGTCTGAAACCATGACTTCAGGAAGTGAGTGCAACTTGAACACATTATCTAGAAACGCACTGGCCACCTTAGCTGACGTAAAGGGGTGGTGCAGGGGTATAAAATGGGCATAATGTGTAAACTTATCCACTACCACCATGATGCAATTAGCATTACCAGAATTGGGGAGACCTTCTATGAAATCCATCGTGATCATTTTCCAAGAGCCATCAGGTGTTGGTAATGGTTGTAGCAGACCCGGGTATTTCACCCTTTCAGGTTTGGCTTGCTGACATGTCATGCATGTTTGAACATAATCCTTGATTTGTTGCTTCATTTTTGGCCAAGCAAATATCTTCTTGATTTTGCTATAAGTGACCGGGAAGCCAGAGTGGCCCCCAATTTTACTGGAGTGGAATGCTGCAAGGATCTGCTCCTGTAACGCGGGTGCTCCTCCCAGCCATATCCTCTGTCGAAAATACAGAGTGTCATTGACCCAAGTGAATCTCCCTTTGGTGCCTGGACCTTGTTTCAATTTCTCGATCCATTTGCGAGCTTGAGGGTTTGAATTGTATCCCATTTTCAAAGCATCTAGCCAAGCTGGCTGACATGTAGTAACCACTTGAAGTATGACAATGTCCGAGTGAGAGCGACGAGACAATGCATCTGCAGCATTGTTCTCAGGCCCTTTTCGATAGCAGATTTTGTATTGCAGACCCAACAGTTTAGTGAATGCCTTTTGTTGCCACATCGGGGTTAAGCGTTGGTCATCAAGGTGCACTAAGCTGCGTTGATCTGTACGAATGATGAATTCCCTGTGCTAGAGATAGGGACGCCACTTTTCGACCGCCATGAGTATCGCCAAGCACTCTTTTTCATATGTGGATAAACCCCTATTTCTAGGCCCGAGAGGTTTGCTCATATAGGCAATAGGGTGACCTTCCTGTTGTAACACTGCCCCCACCCCAGTGTCGCACGCATCTGTATCAACCACAAATGTTTTGTTGAAGTCTGGAAGTTGTAACACTGGTACTTCCATCAATTTCTGTTGTAGCAGTCGAAATGCAGTCTCAGCCTCAGAAGTCCACACAAATGGTGTATTTTTCTTCAACATGTTAAACAAGGGCCGAGCGATGATGCCAAAGTGCTCCACAAATTTGCGGTAGTAACCAGCGAAGCCCAAAAAGCTTCTGACATCCTTGCAATTCTGAGGCGTGGGCCAGGAAGCAACTTTGGCTATTTTGTCAGGGTCAGAGGAGACTCCATGCTGGTCAATAATGTGGCCCAAATAACTGATGTGTTGCTGACCAAAAGAGCATTTAGACTGTCTGATCTTCCAGTTGTCTCTACGCAGTAATTCCAGAACTGCTTGTAGGTGTTTTGTGTGCTCATCAAGCGTTTTACTATAGACGAGGATATCGTCGAAGAAAACTACCACACACTTGCGTAACCACGGACGCAGTGTGGTGTTCATGGCGCCAAGAAACGTAGCTGGGGCTCCTGCTAACCCAAATGGCATCACCGTGTACTCCCAGTGACCTGCATGTGTCTGGAATGCGGTCTTGTACTCTTCACCTGGTGCCAGCCGAATTTGATGATAGCCGGCGCGTAGATCAAGTTTCGAGAACCAACGCGCACCAGCGAGTTCATCCAGAAGCTCGTCAATGATTGGGACTGGATATTTACTGACAACTGTCATTGAGTTCAGCGCTCGATAGTCAATGCACAGTCTCCAGGTGCCATCTTTCTTCTTGACAAGGATAGCAGGGGAGGAAAATTGGCTTGTGCTTCGTTGGATTACTGCTGACTCCAACAGTTCCCCCACTTGACGCTCGATTTCTGTCTTCAACTCAGGTTTGTGTCGATATGCCCGTGAATTAACAGGTTGAGCTCCGGGCATCAGTGGTATCCTATGATCACACTCGCGACGAGGTGGTAGTTCGGAAGGTGTTGCAAACACATCGCTGAACTGAGCCAGAAGTGGCTGCAGTTGTGCTGGTGTGATTTCTTCAATGCCTACTGTGCCATCCAGAGAATGCAGATGAACTAGATTGGCTACAGAATTCTGTCGACACAGTGCCGCTAATTCAGATACGGAGATTGTTGTACATTGAGTTGGATTGTTTATGTGGCCCTGTAACTGAACTTTTCCCAGCAATAGACTTTTTTGAACCCAGTCGATATTGGGATTGTGTTGTTCCAACCAATCCATCCCCAATATTACATCAAAATGGCCCAAGGGCAATATCTTGAGATCGGTGTGAAACACTGCACCTTGAGAAGACCACTCACAAGCAGGCAAGTATGTTGCACATCTATGCTGCGAGCCATCGGCCACTTTAACTAGACATGGTTTTGGCAATTGCTGCACACCCGAAAGTCTGTCAGCCAACTGTTTGTTGATGAAGGAGGTGGAGCTACCAGAATCAACAAGTATTAACACCTCATGTTCAGCTATATAAGCATGCAACTGAATCACCCCTGATGTTCCCTCTGCATTACCATTTAAGGCATGTAGCGATAGGGAGCATACCAGTTCTTTTTCAGCTGCAGTAGTAGTGACAGTACAATCATTACCAGTGATCTCTTCCTCAGTGAATAGAGCCCACAACTCTTCAACTATGTGCATCAGAACTGTTGGTGGACAGATGTGTTCATGGCCCCATCGCTCACCACACTTGAAACAAAGACCCTTCGCTCTTCTGAAATTGCGCAGTGCAACCAATTTTTCATCAACCGGTGGATGAGCTGCATCTATGCCACGATTGTCTGCTGCTCGAGCAACTGGTGAAGGTGGAGAAGTGTACTGCGATGGAGAATGACCCTTGTTACTGAACCTGAAATACCGTTGTTCAGGTTTGTTTGGTAATGTTGGCTCCCCTTCAGCAACTTCTTCTTGCAGTAGTGCTAAGGAACATGCTGTGTCCAAATCCATGGGTCGTTGAACCATGATGATCGCCCTGATGTCGGCTCGAAGTCCCTCAATGAAACGAGTAAGAAAATAATATGGATGAGTGGCGTCTGAATATGAAACCAAATGGTTGATAAGAATATCAAATCTCTCTATGTAATCAGCCACGGTGGACGTTTGTCTAATTGTGTAAAATTGCCTAATGAGTAATTGGTGTCTATCTCGACCAAAACGTGTCGCAAGTAACGAAGTAAAGGACTCCCAGTCGAGCGCAGCTAATTTCTTCTGCACTGACTGAAGCCAGATGCCTGCGGCACCAGAGAAATGTAAAATCGACATCGGGACCCAATATGATTCATGAACAGCGAACATATGGAAGTATTGCTCCGCCATGGTTCTCCACAGATTGGGATTGTTCCCAGAGAACTGCGGAAACGGCATGATTGGTGCGTTGGCACCCAGGCCCGATAGAATTTGGCTGGTGATGAGAGGAGTTTCGCCGGGACGCACGGTCATCGGGGTTTGAAAGGAGAACATACCCGTGACCGGAGGCGCCACCGGAGAAACAACGTTCCCCGACGAGGGACCCCCGGGAATTTCGACGACGTCGTGGCCTGATTGCCCGTGGACTGCCCCTATTGCTGGTGAAGAGGGCAGGGTAGCGAGATGAGCCGCTACCGGTCCACCGTTGACGGGAGTCATGGATGCGCTGACTCGTTGGAGACCAGCCACCGTCTCCTCGAGTTGGTTGAAGCGGGCTTCCATATCCGGCTTCCAGGTGCACAGATCCTGGAGCTTCGAGGCGATCTTGTCTTGCGACGCCAGCAGCGACTCGTGCGACGTCGTCAACGACTCGAGACGCGCGAGCACCGCATCCGTGGTCTTGCTCATCTTGTCGAGGTACTCCTTGAGCGCCGGATCCATGGTGGAGAGGAGGCGCTCACGATCTGCAGTGTATCGGCGTGTTTCCAGCGTGGGTGGTGGATTAGAACAGGGGATCGGCCTGGAATCTGATACCAGCTGTTAGCCACACTATTTTCTCACACCATCAGATGAACTATGGTGAATCAGGTCCGTGTTTACAGGGGAATTGTCTCAGGGAAATAGTAGCTAAACTATTACAGGAAGGTAAACTGTTCTCCGCCGCCGCCGCCGCCGCCGCCGTGATCCCGAGGATGCCCTGATCGTTGGAGAAGCTGTGCTTATGTAGTGGTCGTTGTTGTGCCACTGCTCACTGGGTCCAGTCGGATCCCAAATACCTTCTGTTGGGCTGGATGAGTCGTGCGGGCTGCCACACCGTGTGACGAGGCCCAGGTCTTCCTCTACCTTCCTTGGTGTCATTGGGGGGTTAACACTGTCACGGAGTCGGCCAGCCGACGCCGAGGTCACCGTGCTGCTGGAAGACGAGGTTGAGGCGGGAGGCGTCCGTGAGGGCGCCCGCGACGGACGGCTATGCCAGGACGGGCGGCGTCTGCGAGGGTGAGCACGCGATTGGGGACGGCAAGGTCGAGCAGGCGGCGTGCGTGCGTGCGGTGTTGTACCGTGCTGAGTGCGCCTCCATGCCTTGTCGCGTCCATGTGTGCGCTGTCGTGCCATGTCGCTTGCAGTTCGCTGCTGCCGTGCGTAGCTGCGCTCGCCACTTGCGTGCGTGCGCGCTGCCTTGCCATGCCGCTTGCTGTTCGCGGCTGCCGTGCGTCGCTGCGTGTGCTGCTGTGCTTGCGAGTGCTGCTGCCGACACACTCCATTGCCACACACCAGCACGAGCTTAGAGATGAAGATGAATCAGACATGTGGGTCAATATTGTCCTGTAATTTCGTTTTTTAAAAAAATTGTTCTGTAAAAGTTTTATAATTTTATTTTTTTCTCTGAAAAACATGTCGAAGGTTCGTTTTAGGCAGGGATTGTTAAGTTTAGGGTTCAAACGATCGGGATTTTGACTTCAGGGTTCATTTCGTCAGACCTCTACGAGTTCAGGGTTTGAAATGGACTTTTTCCTTTCCGGAAGGTGCAGCTGACGAATCATCAGCGATCATCGCCTTCGTGAATGGCAGCATCTCGTTGTGCATCTGGCCTGCCGACCAGATGAACGTGGTGCGCAATCGAAGGATCACATCACCAGTGAAGGCAACCGCACCGTTCCAAAAGAGCTATGAATTGCACATGAGTCTACGTCGTGCAAAATATGATCGCAGTCCGGCGAACTTCAGAAGGAGCATTTCCTTGGACTTGGTCACTTCACTGGATCGATGCGATGGACCACGAGTCCACCGCCATTTAACGTCGATATTCAGCCGATCGAGTCCAACGTATCGTTCGGTGGTCAATTCTACCGGCAGCGACCGACTTATTAATGGCTAATCTGTTAGGCAGTGCACGGCCGCACATGCTGCAAGCTCGCTCGCTCGTCAGAGTATGGAGCATGATGCATGGGCACATCTTCTCTCTCACACACACAAGTCTCAGCCCGAGCCGCGACTTAATTTCATGGCTTTATTTCTGGTACTGTACACTTGGGAACTTCAGAATACCAGAACAGTACAGGTGCCCAGAATGACGATATGTGGTTTACTATGGCAATACTGTGCATCAACGAAGAATAATTCCATTTTATCTTCCCATACAACAGTCGTAGGAAGTCATACAGTACGGGTGTGTTTGGAAAATCTCTTCCCCCAAATTTCGAGTGTTTGGTAGCCCGGTTTGTTCCCCTTAGTCATGCCTACCTCATACAAAAATGCCACATAAGTTATGCCCATTTGAGAAGATTGAATCGCGCTTCCCAACCCGGCCAGGCTGAGCTCATACGGAAAAATCCCACGCGTGGGCCCCACCACCGAGCCCCGACGCTAGCCCGTCCCAAAATCCTCCCGATTTCCTCGCGCGAGTCACGCTCAATGCCGCCGGACCGTGCTCGACCTAGCCTCGCCGCCCAGCACTGCCTCAACCTCGCCTCACCTCCCAAAGTCGCCGTACCGCGCCGCCACCAATCCATCGACTTCAGCCGGACCTTCATTGACGACACCAACCTTTGCCTCGACCTAGCTCGACCCCAACTCGACCTCTGCCCCGACCGCCCGTGCCCAGCCAGCGCCGCCTGAGCCCAACCCCGCACCGCCTGTGCCCAGCCCCGAGCCCAAGCTCAGCCACGCAACCATGGGAGAAGCTCGTCACTCGCACTGCCATGGAGAAACTGTCACTCGCACTGTCGTGGAGAAGCTGTCACTCGCACTGTCGTGGAGAAGCTCGGCCGACGCGTCGCCCCTACCCTACCGCGGGTCTCCCGAATCAGTCGGCGCGCTGGCGGCGCGCATGGAGGCGGAGGAGCGGCTAGCCTCCCGGCTCTCTCACGGAGACGCTGGGTGTTCTGCCTGCCGACGCTGGAGCTGAGAGGACCTGATTGCTTTTCTGCATGGACCTTTTTTTAGTATTCCGGACCCGGTTGTTTTTTTATTTTTGTTAGACATGGTTCAAGTGATACGGCCTAACAAACAGAATCTCAGCTCAGCTCAGCCCAGCTAGACTACGTACCACACATAACACAAAAAACACAGTTATATGGGCTCAGCATGGGTGGACTCAGCTTGTATGAGAAGAGATAACCCACCCGGGCTACCAAACACACCTTACGATTCTGCGTCCACCCATGCATGCCTAACAGCAGGCGCGTGAACAAGAAAAAAAAAACACATGCATACTCCCAAACAACTCGTACAGGAGAAGTCGTGTCACATGTCAAAAGCACTTCTGAGTGAAGCTCTCTTGAAGGAAAATCAAACCTCAACACGTATTCACGTAACAACAACACGACCGCCGATGGAGGCAATGGAATATACTAGAAGGAAAAGGCGTGCTTCGCTGGGCCCATTTTGTTTCTTTAAGTCATAGTACGTGAAGCTATTTTACTTGCTATGTCTAACAATCCACACTCCTGTGCGACTATATTAATAATTTAATAACTCCATGTAGTCAATAGTGAATTTTTTTTGGTTGTCAGAAACAAAAATTAATTTCACCAACCAATTAACTTGGAGAGAGAACAAACTCGGTGCGCACACATACATGCAACTTTCGTTCTACATGAAAATGCCTCTTGATACAACTAATACAAGTGAAGGGACCATCTCTACCCCGAAAAGATACATTAAAGAACTGTTACTATGATAAATTCATGTGTCATTCCTAAAACTGAGTGAGAGATTCTCATACGGTAGATACAACTGCCTTGATGCTACCAATATGTGAAAGAAAACAAAAGGCTGAACTAATATTCTTTGAGAACACTATTTAAAAAAATAATCCAATTGAGAATTAGCAAAACCATTAAGAAATAGATCCACACGTGTCAGAAGATAATAAGCATACAATAATCGGACTAAAGTATGAGGTTCTATACCAAAGCATTCTGCATTATTACATAGTAATTCTGGAAGCAAGATAAAAGACTAACCACAGTTAACCAACACAACAAGTAGCACGAGTTATAGAACTAAAGAGTGGTATTACGGGTGAAAGTAAAGTGTGTACCACACATCCTGACTATTGGTATCAAATCTTGGCCCGAAGAATTGCAAACTAAATGAGTAGGTCCCTATTACCTTGGAGTGAAGTCTAAAATGAGAGGAGATAGCAAATGCAATATCATGATATGGAGAAGTGCATCTGAAGGAAAATATCGCAATAGAAATAGAATGGAAGATCAAATCACAGAATTATAAATAGATATAACTCAATAATTACTCTCGAGTCTCAACAAATTATTCAAAGGTTTTTCACTACCCATAAGCTTTGACATCTTAGTAAAAAAATCTACATGAAAGCAGGAATAACTGCACCAGCTCGGTCTCTATAGACCACGGTAGATAAATGATTTTCAGGTGCACTCTAATTCTCCATTTTCAATGCATATGTATGATGGCCAGATCATATATTAACAGTTAGCAAGAAAACTTTCAGTGGGGTGCTTATGAAAACTACACAAATTGAAAAGAAACCATGGTTCAACAGTATTTCAAAATGTGGGTCAAGTGAGCAATGGCATATGAAGCTTTCACCAATATGTCTATATTCACAACACATAACTAACAAAGATGATTTTCATAATTTGTCGACTTTACCTGAGATATCGTACCACTTACAATAAGACAGCCACATATTGCTCGTGCATTCAATAACAAATCAAATACTTTCCCACCAAAAAATCCAGATATGATATCTAAAACTCTTGGAAACTCCATTCTAAGAACGTGAAATCAAGCATTCAACAAATCAGTAATTATAGAATATACCATGACGAAAATAGGTAGTCACCATACATAAATTAAAGTTGCTTGTTTTAAAACTTATCATTTCAGTAACATGCTACCATTCTCTGCAGGAAACCAGAGGATGCCTCGAAAGATCTATAAGGAGCTGCAGTCCCTAGTAATTTATGTGTAGCTACATTTAAACAAATGACATGTATGTTATGGGGTGATGGAAGGATCAACTTTGTACTATTTTAAGTTTCAGAAAAAAATTAATGTTTCATCCTTCAGGTGCAAGTGTGACAGAGTTTCAGAGAACTGACTTTACATTTTAAACCTATTGCTTTTGGTAACAACCATCGTAATACCCAAATCTACTGTCTACACAAATAAGCATCAACCAAGGCCACTATTAATCCTACACATTAATTTGGAGAAGAGTAACAACACATGGGCACTGTTTCGACAGGGATCTTCCAATTTAGCTAATCACTCAGAAGTCTCACCAGCACGTATTTAAACGAGCAGTATTCAGTCCATCACATGAGTAAGTTAAACGCTTATATAAATATTGTTGGTGCAAATAAAAATGTTGTTTGAAATCCCATATTTCGGCCAATCTATATCCAACAATTGATCAAAACACAGATGCAGCAAGGAAAATACACAATATAGTAAAGCAAGGAAACTACACAACAGTAAGTGCAAGGGCTGGCCTCGTATCTCTGTTCCACGGCGTCCTCTTTGTGGCCTGCACAGAGAAGAGACATGAGAGAGATTGGAAGAGAAAGAGGTACAGGCGAGACTTCCAGAGACATCAGGACACCGGGAGAAGACGTATACAGGAGAGGAGCCGCACGGCATCCAGCATGGCCACGGCGAGCAGCCGGCCGGCCTCCTGCATCGCGAGCGTGGCGAGCTGCCCAACCTTCAGCGTGGCCACGGTGAGCTGCCGGCCGGACTCCAGCGCCGCCACGGCGAGCGGCCGACCGATCTCCTGCATCGCGAGTGCAGCCAGCAGTCCGGACTCACAGCGCCGCCACGGCGAGCAGCCGGCCGGGATTTTGCATCGCGAGCGCGCAGTTAGCCGCCTCCTGCACGGACCGGGGCTTCCAAGCCACCTCAGACGGATGGATGGACGGTTGGTGCCAGCTCCACCCTGGAGGATAGGGAAGGATGAGGCGACGGCGGGGAGCACGCGGCAGGAGAGCTCAGATCGGCGGCGGCGTCGAGGTGGAGGTGGAGAGCGTCGGGAAAGAGAGCGCTTCTTCTTGCCACGGGTGTAGATGTTGACTGGAGGGAGCGTCCTGCCGCCGTTTCCCTCCAAGCCGCCGCCGGCACATGCGGATCTGAGAGAAGGGAGGATCTGGGTGGAAGTGGGAGCTGTGGGCTAACCCTACCGCGGGTGGGGAAAATGAGGGAGAGTGTGGATGCAGAGGAAGTGGTTGTTATTTATATACGTAGACTGAAACGTAATTTCCGGCAAGCGTAGGCACTTTCTTGCAAAATAACCACGGGAACCGTCGGATCGGGAACAGACGGCGCGAAATGAAAGCGGGGAAACGGACCGCAAATGGACAAAAATATGTGCCGCTGATTTGCGGGCCCATAGCCCCAAATGAACCATAGCACGAGGATACCAGCCCGCTTAGGCCTTACTGGAAGGAAAAAGACGCGTGTTGCCGTGTCCGTCCAATACGATCAATGATAAATAAATAAAATACTTTAAGTGAAATATACTTATAAAATAATATTAATGATAAAAAAATAGGACAACTCGATCACTACAGGAAGTAGAGAATTGATATAATTATTTAGCTGTAATTTCATGAAATTTAAATTATGTACATGTTTATATAATGATTTGATCAAATTTCCAACAATCTAGAGACATTGTATGATAAACATTTCAAACTCAAAGAGCTAGATTAAGCATCGAGGTCATACAGTGATGATCAGTGATTTAATATAATGAAATTAAGTATATTTTCCGACATAAATTATCCAAAATTTAATAATAGTTGGCATAATTATGTCATAACATATTTAAATAAATTGCATCAAATTTGGTCGATACCATATTAAAACAGAGGAACATTTCATCAATAAATACCTGGTTTATCTCTTATGTTTAAATGCAATGTTAATTAAAAAATAGAATGATTGACCACCTGGTTTGCTTGTGCATGTTTACTAGCTGGTAAGTGGTAACAGTACTAATCCATGCATGGATCGGCGGCTAGCTAGTTATCTGAGAGTAGACATCGTGCTTGAATCATGCTTACGTCATCCTGGGAATATTTCTTGGTACGGTGCATGCATGTATCTTTGGTTAGCAATGTGGCTGGATACTAGAGGCTAGGGCTGGCTTAGTCACCAACAAGATCAGCTACATCTACGTGGAATTGTTATATGCGCCAGCGCCGAAGGACTAGTCGGCAAAACGGCAAGCGGCATAGATATTTTAGCCAGCTTCGATGGTCTGCTCGAACGGTTAACACTTAATCGGCAAGGGGTCAATCGGCATAGCGGCAGCCTAGATATTTTGGTCGCCCCAGCCAGTCCTCGTCTCCTATAAATACCAGGCATGCACTGATGCAGTCAGGGCCGGTCCTGAGATTTTGGAGGCCCGGGGCGAGGCTAGAATTTTGGGCCCTTAATATAGGTAGAAATATATATCTTGATAGAATAAAAATCAAATGAGAGAAATGAGACATATATTTTTACGTGAAAAACCTTATGGGAAAAAACCACGTACGTCTAAAGGCATAATTTCATTATGACGGAGAAGTATTACAATTTTTTCATGCTCTAAAAGTTTCTCATGGCATTTCTAGATGCAAAATAATCAACTATGGAATCAATATCAATATCATTCAATAACTTTTTCTGGATGCATAGAGACTTCTTCACAAACAACAAATAATTAGCAGCCTAAATTGAGCAATAAATAAAATTACAAACATAGTTGTGTGGAAGATTAATACTTGCCGGCGGGTGGCGCATCGACTTGAGCGATGGGGATCTAAATTGATAAATAAAATAATAAACATAGCGGTGTGGAAGATCAATACTTGCCAGCGGTCGCGCATCGACTTGAGTGATGGAAATCGGGATCAAGAGCTGGAGGTGTAGGCGACGCGAACAGATCCGTCGAAGCAGGGTCACCCAACGCGAGCAGGAAATCAAGACTCGACCATCGGCGAGTCACGTGAAACGAGCAAGAAATCAGGCCGTGAGTTGCCGTTCGCAAGACCCAGTTACTAGCTAGCAGGCCCATAACCAAAGCATCCGCCCGGCCTTTTTAAATTAATTATATTTTTCATTTTCATTTATACATAAAATAAGACTACATACATATACCTGCAGGGCCCCTAAAATTTCTGGACCCAGGGCGGCCGCCCCTCTCGCCCCCCCCTAGGACCGGCCCTGGATGCAGTGCTGCACTCAGCACTCCCCACACAACACAACATTCATCGATCGGATAGATCACTAGAGAAAAATCAGAGAGGGAGCTCATGCGTGAGACGGTGAGAGAGAGAGTGAGTGAGCTTGCTAGTGAGAATAGGCCAGAAGGAGATGTCAACGGAGAAAGGGCGGTGAGGAGATTTGTGCATGTCAGAAAAGAAATGGGCGGCGACGCCAACCTGCTGAGCAAGCCGAGCCGTATCTGTGTAGAAGAATCGAGCCCGTATATTCTACATATACGCATGCTTCCGCAGAAGGCGTGAGGCGTGATTGATCGACCTGTTGATCTTTCACATGCATGGTTGACAATCTCGCGAGCCAGGCAAGTGGATACTTTGCTAATCTCCTATAGCATGCGTTGTGTTTTAGGACCTAAGTGTAAATAGAAACAATCGTAGAGACTAATGTGTATTAGAGTCTAGACTAATTACTAAACCATATATGTATCTGAAGGGGACGATGAAGTGTGTAGAAGTTTCAGTTCCTCTCCCACCTGTACTGTTTACTCTAAGAAACAACTAAAATCCAGTGAGCTTTTCTTATTTTGATGATTGATTTCAACATGGTATCACAGCAGTCGATCCGTGGGCGTGTCGCTGACGCGGATTTGATCTGATTTGTGCTTTTTTTGCCCATCTGGTGGTGGTCGTGGCCGCTGCCGCCTTTGTGCGCCGTCGCTGTATTCATCAACGTCGTCGCGGTCGCCTTTGTGCGTTGTCGCCCTCTCCGTCAAGGTCGCCGCGGTCGCCGCCATCCTGGTGTTGCGCCGCCGCCGTCGTTGTCAAGGCCTCTCGTGCTGCTCCGACAACTACTGCCTGCCGTTGTTCCGGGCGGTCCATCTGAACCTGTTTGGGCGCGGCAAAAAATTGGAGTTGTTCCTAATCCGTTTGTGACCATCTCAGGTACCAGTCTATAGTGAAAGGTCTTGTGGTGAATTAAGTTGTCTGGATCTGTGGTTACTTGCTGGAAAGGAATTTGGATTGTGTTGTTCGCTGAATCTAGGTTGAAGGGATTCTAGCTGTCCGGTAGTCATGAGAGAACTAGTAAGGATTCTGGTATTGAGAAATTTTGTGAAAGTATGCAACGTATGCTTGAACAACAGATGGAGCAGGCTCGAACAAAGATAAGTGGTAATTCTGAAGTAGTAAAGACCCTGGAACCCAATCCTGTCAGGTTAACTGGTTCGGGTGATTTTTTTAGCTGGTCTCGAAATGCCACACTAATTTTAGAGTCACACGGTCTTCAGAATTTTTTAAAGGAGGATGAGAAAAGGCCAGCAGATGTCACACAGGAGCAATGGGACCAGAACCAAAAGAAAGTTATGGTGTGGCTCTTGGGGTCAATGGAGAAAACCGTGAGAGAACAAGTTGAAGGTTTTCAGTCTGCAGCTGAGGTGTGGTCAAGTAATGAGAAACAATTCTCAGGAAAATCGAACAAGATGCAAGTCAGTAGAATTTTCCATGAACTAAGGCAGATCAAACAAGAGCAGAAGACAGTGACAGAATTTGCAGGAGAAATCAAGTAACTGTATAGAGACATGGAGTATTTTAGACCATTCAAGGCACATGATCCCAGGGATTTATCGCTTCTTCGAGAGTGGTTTGAACCATTGTTGGTTCAGACTTTTCTTGATGGTCTGAACTCAGATTTCAATCTCCGTTCCCAGGTAATACAAGCCACACCAGATTGGCCTACGTTGGATCAGACCATCGCTAGTATACTTGAGAAAGAAACACGGCTGGCCAACCAGATCACAATTCCACATACAAATGTTGATAGCCGAGCTGCACTATCTTTAGTCAACAATCAAGCAAATGCTACCAGATTTGACTATATAAGGAAGACTAGGAAGTTTTGTGACCACTAGAAAAAGGCTAGGTCATTTGAAGAAAGATTGTTTTTGATATAGTTGGTTACCCTCGATGGCAACCAAAACAGTCTAATAGATTCACTGGTGGCAGTAGTAATGCAAAATGGCTAAGCCGTGCCCATCTTACATTATCAGCGAGAGAACAGTCTGATGTCTCAGCCCAAGCACTTGAAGAATTTAAGGCCAAAGTAATGGCGGCTACTGCAGAAGGTCCTTCTGAAACTACCTCTGATGCTCATTCTGGGAAAGGTATGAATGATTTTTTAACATCTTGGATAATTGATTCAGGGGCCACAAATCATATGACGGGTCATCTAAAAACTTTTCATCATATACCCCTCGTTCTGGAAGGGATAGGGTACACATAGCTGATGGATACTCAGCTCCGATAATGGGTTGCGGGGACATTAATTGTACTCCATCTTTGTCCTTAAACATAGTCTCTCATGTTCCCAATTTTCCAATAAATCTTTTATCTGTCAGTTCTATCACCAAGGCATTGAATTGTGGAGCTTGGTTTGAGCCGACACTCTGTGTATTCCAGGACCTGAAGTCGGGAAGCGTACTTGGGACTAGGACTGAACGAGATGGTCTCTATTATCTTGACAGGACATCTACTCCACGCGCTCTTAATACTCGAGGTGGCTCATGTACAGATGAGTTGTTATTACTGCATTGTAGACGTGGACATCTATCCTTTCTAGAGATGTATGTTTCCCTCACTATTAGCCTCTTGTGGCAAAGAGAAGCTCGTATGTGACATTTGTGAACTAGCTAAACATACGAGGGCTAATTATCCTAGTAAAAGTGAGAGGAGCAAAATACCTTTTGAAGTAGTTCACTCGGATGTTTAGGGTCCTTCAGCGGTAACATCCTTGTTAAAGGTGGTATGTGACATTTATCGATGGCTTTAGTCGATGTACCTGACTATATTTGCTTAAGCAAAAATCTGATGTCATGTCTGCTTTTGAAAATTTTCATACCTTGGTGTGCAATCTGTACAATACTAATGTGACAATATTTTGTTTTAGATAGCGGAACTGAGTATGTTAACAGGGATTTTAGCAACTTCTTATCTTCACATGGCATCATACATGAAACCACCTGTGTGAATACCGCTGAACAAAATGGGGTCACCGAACGGAAAAATAGACATTTGTTAGAAGTTGCTCGGTCTCTTATGTTTATGATGAATGTGCCAAAATTCTTTTGGGGGTGAAGCCGTCAAAACTGCAGCATACTTGATAAATCGTATGCCATCAAGGGTTTTAAACAATAAGACCCCAATTGAATGTCTCATTGGCACTAACTCCTTTATTGTACCTCCCAAAATATTTGAATGTACTTGTTTTGTTCATGATTACAAGAATTCAGTTGGAAAGCTTGATCCACGAGCAGTCAAGTGCATCTTCGTGGGATACTCACCAACTCAAAAAGGATATCGGTGTTGGAGCCCAAGTGAGAAAAGGTTCTTTGTTAGTATGGACGGAACATTTAATGAGAAAAAACCTTTTTATCCTTCAAGTGCCAACTCTACTCATATTCAGGGGGAGACCTCTGATAAATATTATATGTCTGGTGGTTCCATACTGATTCCTACGATTGATACATCTCAACCAGATGATCAAATAGCGGGGGAGGAAACTAAGAGCAATGGTGAAGAAAATAGTAACCGAACTATTGAGGAGGTATGTGATACTTCATTGCCTCAACAAGAAATGAAATCAGGGATATCTAGGTTGTGTTTGGTAGCATGGGCCAACCCAGATATTCTCAGCTCAGCCCATGTTTTGTTGTTTGGTAGGTCGGGTCGTATCCTTTGGGCAGTGCCCGCCTCATACAAAAACGGTTCTCAGCCAGGCCCGCTTGTAAAGCTCAGATCGAGCTTCTCTCCTCAGCCAGGCCGAGACCATACTGAAATCTTCCCACGCGTGGGACCAACCAACCGTCGCGCCTCCGGCCCCGCTCGAAAGGGAGCGACATTTGCCCCCCTCCCCCCTCGAGCTTCTCTCTCCATAGGAGAAGATCGACGATTCCAGCCGCGCCGCTCCGAAAAGAGTCGCCCCGCGCCGCCCTGCGCATTCCTGGAACAAGCCAGCGCCGCCGTCGTCATGGCTCCGAGCACCGAGGTCACCGTTGCCACGGCTCCGAGCTGCCTGATGTCTACGCACGCTTCTATTCTTGTAGACAGTGTTGGGCCTCCAAGAGCAGAGGTTTGTAGGACAGCAACAAGTTTCCCTTAAGTGGATCACCAAGGTATATCGAACTCAGGGAGGTAGAGGTCAAAGATATTCCTCTCAAGCAACCCTGCAATTAAGATACGAGAAGTCTCCTGTGTCCCCAACACACTCAATACACTTGTTAGATGTATAGGTGCACTAGTTATGCGAAGACATAGTGAAATACAAGTAATATGGATGATTATAAGTAGTAATTTTTATCTGTAATAAAAATGGCAGCAAGCAAACATTTAGCAGAACTTGTTGGAAACGGTGTTTTGATGCTTAGAAACAAGGCCTAGGGATCTTACATTCACCGGTGGACATTCTCAACAATGACATCAAAGTTAAATAAATAAACACTACTCTCAAACACTCTCATGTTGGATAACAAACACCATTCATTGTGTAGGGCTACAAGAGCACCCTTAAAGTCAGAGTAAACTAACACCAACAATGTCATAAAGGGAATCACACACGGTGCACACACTGTCACCGTTACACATGTGAATAACCCCGGAGTTCATATTAAAGTAACCTCTAGAGTGCATAATAAATAAAGAGTAGCATCACATATTCAACTTGATTACAAAGGTCATGATCACATAAAAGATCACATCATGAGAGAGAGAGAGATGGACCACATGGCTTCCGTAGATCCCGCAGCCCCGGGGGAGAACTACTCACTCCTCATCATAGGAGTCAGCAACGGCGATGGAGATGGTGGTGGAGTCGATGGAGATGGCTCCAGGGGCAATTCCCCGTCCTGGCAGGGTGCCGGAACAGAGACTTCTGTCCCTCGAATCTTGTCGGTGATGGCGGCGGCGTTCGGGACCCGTGGAGGAAAAAGTGTACTAACCGTGAAGCGTTTTTAGGTCAGAGGCATATTTATGGGCGAAAGATTAAGATCGGTGGCCGCCCGAGGCGGTCTCCTCACCTCCTGGCGCGGTCAGGCTGGGGCCCACGCTAGCTGGTGGTGAGGGCCCCTCGCGGCCCTTTTTCGTCTCGTCTTCGGTTCTTCGCGACGCAAATATTCCAAAAATATTTCCTGGTTGATTTATTTCCAATTTGACAGATATTTCTTTACGTACTTTTCTTAAACCAAAAACAGCATAAAACAGGGAACAGGCATTGTGGCATCTTGTTAATAGGTTAGTCATAGAAAATGCATAAAACTATATAAAAAGCATATAAAACATGTAATAATATGATATAACATAGCATGGAACATAAGAAATTATGGATACGTTGGAGACGTATCAACATCCCCAAGCTTAGTTCTATTCGTCCCGAGTAGGCAAGAACGATAAAAGGAAGAACAATTTCTGAAGTGACATGGTTAAACACAATCTTGATCATGTAATAATGTAAGGCATGTAAACTAAGATCAAATGAATAAGTGATGTAGTTTTTATTGATATCAAACGAGTAATGAATAAACAAGTAGGTGAAGCAAGCAAAGATTTCAATGATATAGTACTATATAACAATGAACTGGCAAAGTAGATATTAAAGATGGTTTAAGGTTCAAGCACAACAATATAATGATCTAATGATTCCAACAAACGCGACAACTTTATGAAAGGATCAAGTCAATCAATATCAATATGCACGTAGAACGTTATGTTATGGCTAAGAGAATGTTAACAGAGGTTTGGAAGGCCAAATGAAGGCTCACAAAGCTATAAATGATCATTAGACAAGAGAAAGTCATACAATCGAATCCATGCAAGGAGTAGTGATTGCCATACAACGGATGCACATAGAGCTATAAGTATATGAAAGCTCTCCAGTGGAACTAGAGGAAGTGCATCCAACTTGCTTGCTCACCAAGACCTAGAGCACTTTTGAGGAGGCTCATCATTGGAATATACAAGTCAAGTTCTATAGTGTAAAGTTCCCCACATAGTTATGCAACTAAGACATGAAAACTCTCTCATATGGAGTAAAAGTGCTAATGAGCACAAATGATGATCATAAATGAGATGGTGCTATAACATGAGCACAAGTGATGACTATAGATGATATGGTGCTGTAACATTAGCACAAGTGTGTGATAAAGAATAGTAATGCTGCCCCTTTTTATTTCTTGTTCTTTCTTGTTCTTTCTTTTTCTCTTTTTTCTATTTTTTCTTTTTCTATTTCTCTTTTCGATGAACTCCATGGCTCTTTTCACTTTTAGGGGCAAGCATCCTAATATGATACATGATGTATGACAGCACACTAATGATGATAAAACAACATATTAATGATACAAGTAACTAATATGAATGTGCCATAAGAATGCATATGACAACGGTGCCTCTGCCAGTGTAGCAGGTTATGCAGTGCTCTAGCGTAACATGGGTAAAACCACACATCAATTTTGTAGAAACACGCAAAGCAATAAATAATTAATGAATGACAACAAGTCATGTAATATAAGATGGATGTTGCATGGCAATATATCTCGGAACAACTATAAAAATGTTGTAGTAGGTAGGTATGGTGGCTGTTTTGAGGAAGATATTTGTCTTATGTGTAGGAGAACAAGATGAAGATCTCCCACGAGTTTGGATGTACCCACGAAAAATGCACCAACTCTCAATGTGAGAAAGGGAAATACAAAGTACCGAAGAGGCTAGCAATATGGTGGTGGAAGTGCCATGAAAACCGCAGTTTTAGAACTCACGAGTAAAAAGATTCCAAATGAAAATATGATCATGCAAGGCATAATGAAAATTACTCCTAGAGGGGTCGTGACGAATGAAAAATTCACCGTCGCCTTCCCCGACCGTAGCGCATAAAAAAAAGTCATTACGGTTGTTTTAGGCAAATAGAAGTCATATACCATTATGCAATCAACTGGAAATTTAAGTGTGGCACAATTTTCAAGTTTCTCTAGACCAACCATTTAATCATTCCACTTTACTAGACCATCATGTTTACCATTAAGCAAATTAATATCTCAAAACAACATCAATGATTCAAGTGGCACAATTTAATCATGTACAAGATTAATGTATCATTTAATTACACCATCTACCATATTTAGCATTTTCTGTTCTCAACCAAACACCAATCAACTTATTTAAAATATAAACTCTCCAAGTAATTAAACAATGAAATATGAGAGTAAAATATAACAAAGCTAACAGCTCTAACAAGAGATGCATGAAAAACAAGAGCTAGAGAGGAAACGATAATAAAAGGCGAATACTCAACGAATATAAGTGAAGAATACGAGTATTAATATGAAAAAGCGGAGCGTGTCTCTCTCCCACACAAAAGAATGCTAGGGTCCATTTTCTTAAGAGAATGAAAATAACAAAAACAAACATACGCTTCAAGATAAGCACATAAGATGCGACGGAATTAAA
Source organism: Poa annua (assembly GCA_026929855.1). NCBI lineage: Eukaryota > Viridiplantae > Streptophyta > Magnoliopsida > Poales > Poaceae > Poa > Poa annua. The sequence goes on from CM049428.1 coordinate 11,538,584, forward strand.
ATATAGTTTCACTAGAAATGACCTGATAGTTTGTCGATGAAGAAGGGGATGCCTTGGGCATCCCCAAGCTTTGATGCTTGAGTCTTCTTAAATTATATTTGGGTGAACCACCGGGGCATCCCAAGCTTTGGCTTTACTATCCTCTTGATCACATTATATCATCCTTCTCTCTTGATCCTTGAAACTTCCTCCACACCAAACTTAGAGTAACTTCATTAGAGTGTTAGTGCACAATTGTTTTTGATATTCTGTAGGAACATTATTGCTACCATTGCTACTGGACATTAGCTACATCCACTGATACTTAATAGAATGAAAAGATCCAATCAAAATAGCAAAAGAGGCATTTCAAAAAAAAATAGCAGAATCTGTCAAAAACAGAACAGTCCGTAAAGACGAATTTTGTCGAGGCACTTAACTTGCTCAGATAAGAAAATTCAAAACTAATGAAAGTTGCTTATACATCTGGGTTTTATGCACAAACAGGGCAGATTTTTCTGACGTTCTAGTAAGGAGAAATGAATTTATCGGTGGACAGCAGGAATCTGTTTCAGCACAGGAATTGAATTTTAACATCAACTTTCGACTAGAGGCTTAACTTGACACAACTTTGCAATAAATTAAGATACAAAGGAGTTGCTACAGAGGTAGGAAAAGTCCTTGACACAAGCAAAGTAAATTAAAATGACAGAAAATAAAAGTGGGTTGTCTCTCATAAGCGTTTTTGTTTAACGTCTTTGAGCTAGGCACAGAGATTCATATGATGCTCTCATAAAGATGAGAGTTGAAAAACAAAGGAGAGCATCAAGAGGTAAACATCAAACACATTTAAGTCTAACACACTTCCTATGCAAATGAGTCTTGTGATAGAATAAATTATTGAAACATAAAGCAACTATCATAGCAACATGAAACAAATGAAATTTCAAAACTTCCAACATAAAGATAGGTGTTTTAGTAACTTGAAATATTTTTCACCCGTGTTTTCCTCTCTCATAATAACTTTCAATAGCATCACTGATGAAATCCACAATATAACCATCACATGAAACATTCTTATCATGATCCATATGCATAAAAGTATCATTATCTCTCTCATAAGAAAAGTTCTTCTCATTAATAACAAGTGGAGTAGGATCATCATAAAGAACTTGAACATGATAGACAAGTTGTACATTAAAAGGATTGGTTTGAGTGATTCCTCTATAATTATTACAAGTTTCAAAAGGATAATTGTAATTATAACCCATGTCATAGTATTCTTTATAATTATCAAAGACCGGAGGCATAGTGTCATCATAAGAAATAGAATAGTTATCCTCTAAAGTGTGTTTATTTGCAAACATGTCATCATTTTTAATAGAAGGGGATGTATCAAATATATAATCATTAGTAGCAAAAGGATTTTCAAACACCTCATCCCCGAGCTCAGAGCTCTCTATATCATCATGGGAAGGAACGTGAATAGTATTAATAGTGCATCAATTATTAACATCATCATTTTCAGAATTATTATCCCAAAGATCTTCAGTATCAAAAGAAGTGTGCTTATCCCAATCATGATCACTAATATAAATAACAGGCATAGGTACATCATCAAGTTCAGAATCATCAAATTCAGAATTATAAGTATAAATTGTAACAGGAGCAACAAGTTTGGGTGAAGATACCGTTTCCTCTCTACTTTTAATCCTCTTCTTCTTCCTCTTTCCCTTTTTCTTCTTATTTTCCTATTTAGGAGGGAGAGGCTTGAAAAGAAGCTTCTCCACATAATCTGGTCTAGTATTAGAAACAATGGAAGAAACTTGGGAGGATTCCTCTCTTTCATTAATAAGATGAAAACACATATTAGTCCTATCATACTTTGGTAAAGTCTCATCTTTTATAATATTTTGTATGTAGGTGTTAGAATGGCAATTATTAACACAATAGAGATAACATCCATGCAACAAATCATTCATATCAATATCACTCATATTTAACAAAGAAGTTTTTCTTGATATCTCTTCACACCCCAAAAATAATGTAAGTTCATCATGTTGATTAGGGGTGATCATGTTATCACTAAAATCTCCTGAAATATCGTTATGAGAACCTGAGCATTGAAATTCGAAATGACCCTCTTCATAGCAAAGTTCGCAAATAAAAGGATAGGTGGCACAAATCGTTTTACCAAGATCACTTAAAACTTTATACCAACCTCTAGTATTTTCATTCCTATGATGGATACAATATTCATCTTCAATTTGATTAATTCCACAAGGTCTATGTATTCCACAAAAATTAACATGCTTATAAGAAATAGTATTTTCAGAAGTTCTAGCATGTTTATTGCAATCGTTAACAACAATTTCATTTTCCATACAAGTGTATTTGAAAGGTTCATGATACACGTCCCAATTTTCTTTAGGAACATTAATATGAGAAGCAAAAGTTCTAAAATAATCAACAATAATATGAGAATCAAGATCATATTTAGCACTAAGCTCTTGAAAACCAGCAGTTTCAACACTTGAAGTTTCATTGCTCTTGAAGCTCATGGTTAGGACATTTGAGTATTAATGTTTTCAGCCTTCTCCAGGCTTGAGCAATGCTTTCTCGTTCAAGAGGCCAACAATTATATATAGAATTACGATCTTTGTGAATCTCACTTGGAGGATAAAATTTAAAATAAAAGGGAGATACAACCTTCTCCCATTCAAGAGAGTGGCTATCCTTCAACAATTTATACCAACTCCCAGCTCTTCCACCAAGTGATATAGAAAATAATTTCTTCTTAATTTTGTCCATTGAAATACCTGCACACTTGAACAACTCGCATAATTCATGTAAAAAATAACAAATGATCAAAAGCATGGACAATTCCATCCCCTACATAGCGGTTATTCATAACACGTTCAATAATTTTCATAGGTATTTTAAATGGCACTATTTCTTCAGGTGGCTTAAGAATATCACAAGCATCATAAGAATTATCACATATTGGAGGCACAACACTATCAAGGCAAAATAATTCCTCCAAAGCTGAGGAGCAAAAAAGATTATTTTTGTTTAAACTAGCTCCCCCAAGCTTAGGTTTTTCCACAGCCTTCGCAATAATAGTATCCAAAGAATTAATACTAATAACATTACTATCACTATAATGCAAACAAATTTCCATAGGTTTTTTAATTTTCTCTTCAAAAGTATAATGTCCTAATGCAATATAAATTTCATAAAGATCTCTAATTTTTTGTTGTTTTCCATTAGCCTAAGTAGTGAAAATAGAAATAAGAAACAAAACGTAATAACTGCAGAATCTAAAGGAGATACCTTCGAGCGCTCACCTCCCCGGCAACGGCGCCAGAAAATAACTTGATGTCTACGCACGCTTCTATTCTTGTAGACAGTGTTGGGCCTCCAAGAGCATAGGTTTGAAGGACAACAACAAGTTTCCTTTAAGCGGATCACCCAAGGTATATCGAACTCAGGGAGGTATAGGTCAATGATATTCCTCTCAAGCAACCCTGCAATTAAGATACGAGAAGTCTCCTGTGTCCCCAACACACCCAATACACTTGTCAGATGTATATGTGCACTAGTTATGCGAAGACATAGTGAAATACAAGTAATATGGATGATTATAAGTTGTAGTTTTTATCTGTAATAAAAATGGCAGCAAGCAAACATTTAGCAGAACTTGTTGGAAACAGTGTTTTGATGCTTAGAAACAAGGCCTAGGGATCCTACATTCACTGGTGGACATTCTCAACAATGACATCAAAGTTAAATAAATAAACACTACTCTCAAACACTCTCATGTTGGATAACAAACACCATTCATTGTGTAGGGCTACAAGAGCACCCTCAAAGTCAGAGTAAACTAACACCAACAAAGTCATAAAGGGAATCACACACGGTGCACACACTGTCACCATTACACACGTGAATAACCCCGAAGTTCATATTAAAGTAACCTCTATAGTGCATAATAGATAAAGAGTAGCATCACATATTTAACTAGATTACAACGATCATGATCACATAAAAGATCACATCATGGGAGAGAGAGATGGACCACATGGCTTCCGTAGATCCCGCATCCCCGGGGAGAACTACTCACTCCTCATCGTAGGAGTCAGCAACGGCGAAGGAGATGGTGGTGGAGTCGATGGAGATGGCTCCGGGGGCAATTCCCCGTCCCGGGAGGGTGTCAGAACAAAGACTTCTGTCCCCAGAATATTGTCGGCGATAGCGGCGGCGTTCGGGACCCGTGGAGGAAAAAATGTCTAACCGTGAAGCGTTTTTAGGTCAGAGGCATATTTATGGGCGAAAGACCAAGGTCGGCGGCCTCCCGAGGCGGTCTCCTCACCCCTGGCGTGACCAGGCTGGGGCCCGTGCCAGCAGGTGGTGAGGGCCCCTCGCGGCCCTTCTTCGTCTCATCTTCGGTTCTTCGCGACGCAAATGTTCTAAAAATATTTCCTGGTTAATTTATTTCCAATTTGGCGGATATTTCTTTAAGTACTTTTATGAAACCAAAAACAGCAGAAAACAGGGAACTAGCACTGTGGCATCTTGTTAATAGGTTAGTCCCAGAAAATGCATAAAACTATATAAAATGCATATAAAGCATGTAATAATATGATATAACATAGCATGGAACATAAGAAATTATGGATACGTTGGAGACGTATCACTGCCCTTGGGCCGCCGTCCAACGCCACCACACCCCGCCGCCCAATACCGCCCCGCCATGGCTCCAAGCACCACGGTGACGCCAAGACGCCCCCACTACCGTCCCGACCGGCCATGGCCACCGATGAGCTGCCGCCGGCAGGAGTAGCACGAATCCAATTTTGGGAGGACCTGATTGCTTTTTTTTATTTTGTATAAACAGGGACCCTATTGCTTTATATCTTCTTATCCAGGGACCCTGTTGCTTTAAAAGTGCCTGGCTTAGCTCATGTCATACAGGACACCAAACACAATCTTAACTGAGCACAGCTCATCTCACACGACCTACCAAACACCACAATATAACCACACTTGTATGTGGTCAACATAGCTAGACTGGTCCTGTATGAGGTGAGAAAGCCCATACAGACTACCAAACACACCCCTAATGTACCTAGCCAGCCTATTCATGATGCAGCTGAAAGTGATGAGGATGGTACATACAATTTGCAAAGCCCTCCTATACCAAGGAGGCATGATATTGATTCTACAGGAGAAGGTACTCTAAATCATGTAGTAACATCTAGCACCCCAATAATTGCACGTCCAATTGCTTTGAGAAAATCAGTTAGGCGTACAGACATCCCAGCACGTCTCAAAGATTGTGTGGGTTATGAGCATGATGTTGCTAAGTTTATTACATACAAAAGGTGTAGCCCCTCATATAAAGGATTCATTGCATCTTTAGACTCCACTTCTATTCCAAAAAATTGAGAAGATGCTATGAAGGATCCTAAGTGGAAGGCAACCATGCTAGAGGAAATGAGTGCTCTAGAAAAAAATAAAACTTCGGAATTAGTTGAATTACCATCTAACAAGGAGGTTGTAGGGTGCAAATGGGTATACATTGTTAAACATAATCCTGAGGGAAAGGTCGAGCGATTTAAAGCTCGCTTAGTGGCAAAAGGGTATTCACAAACTTATGATATTGACTACAAAGAAACATTCGCACCAGTGGCCAAGATGAATACCATACGGACACTTATATCTTGTTCATCTAATATAGGATGGGATCTACATCAATAGACATAAAAAATGCCTTTCTTCATGGGGACCTTCGTGAAGAAGTCTATATGCATATATCTCCTGGTTTCCATACACCTAAGACTAAGGGCAAAGTATTAAGATTACAACGGTCACTGTATGGTTTAAAACAGTCTCCTCGTGCATGGTTTGACCGCTTCCGTAGACCTATAATTTTGATGGGGTATAAGTCGAGTAATGCAGATCATACTCTGCTTAATAAACGTAGTGGTGACAAGCTGACCATTTTAATTGTCTATGTCGATGACATTATTATTACAGGAAGTGATGTCTAGGAAATAAAAACATTGAAGATGCAGTTGGCAAAAGAGTTCGAGGTCAAGGACTTGGGACAATTAAGATACTTTATGGGAATTGAGGTGTCTATGAGTGCAAAAGGTATATATCTCTCTCAAAGAAAGTATATTTTGGATCTGTTATCGGAAACAAGGATGAAGGGATGTCGTCCAGCATATACACCGATAGAACAAAACCATCATCTAGTCAAAGAAGGTGGATCACCGGTTGATATAGAGCAATATCAAAGACTCGTTGGACGTTTGATTTATATATCTCATACACGTCCTGATATTGCGTTTGTTGTGAGTATGGTCAGCCAATTCATGCATGACCCTCAAAGTCATCATCTTAATGCAGTGATGAGAATAATCCGCTACCTTAAAGGGTGTCCTGGTAGGGGTTTATTATATGCTTCACATGGTAATTTGCAAGTTGAATGTTACACAGATGCTGACTGGGCCGGATCACCAGATGATAGGAGATCAACTTCTGGATATTGCACCTTTGTTGGAGGAAACCTCGTCACTTGACGCAGCAAGAAACAAAATGGGGTGGCTAAATCTACCGCTGAAGCAGAGTTGAGAGCTATGACACATGGGGTATGTGAAGTGCTCTGGTTGAAAATTTTATTGATGGAGTTGGGGTTGTTTCAACATAAGACACTATATTATATTGTGATAATAAAGCTGCTCTTGATATTGCCCACAATCCAGTGCATCATGACCGAACGAAGCATATAGAGATTGACCGGCATTTCATCAAGGAAAAGTTGGACAATGGAATTATCAGCATGCCATATGTGAGTTCAGCTAATCAACTAGCTGAGCCGCTTGGGCGCTGCGTCGGGTGCGACGACTGCGCGTCCTCCTCCACATGAGGGCCCGAGTTGGCGCGCTCGTCACGGCGTGGTCGTCCCCGTCATCTGCGCATGGCCGTGGCGCCGGGTGCGCCGCGAGCTCCTCCTGGTACGCGTCTGTTGGCGCAGGCGGTGCGAGTAGCGCGGGTGTTCGCCATGGCGCGGAGGCGGCTCGAAGGTCTTGACGCGCCTCAGTCCCCTACCTGGCGTGCCAAATGTCGGATAGTGACTCCCACGAAACAAGGGTGGTCACTCCCTAAAGAGTAGTTCGTGAAGGGGATTGAACATGGAGGTCAAGCAAACCTCGAGAGGCACGACGACAGTGCTCGCCGGGCCTGGAGAAACACCCACGACAGAGATGGACACCGGCCCGTACCCAGGTTCACGGTCCTCAGGAGGAGGTAACACCGCTACTCCTACTTGTCTGTATTGCACTGCAGAGGTTACAATACAATTGAGCTTGCCGAGGGCTCTCCTGAGGCAGTTTGTGCTTGGAGAGGGAAACAATGGTCTTCTTCCTCCTCCAGCCGAAGGCTATCCTACTAGCTGAGCTAGGGTTTACAAGTGTTTTACAGGTGATTGGCCGACCCCTTCCTACGGTGGAGGTCTTGTTCCTTTTATAGGCGCCCCAGTCGTCTTCCTTGCGCGGGGCGTCCAAGGTGGGCTCCCACACGGTAGTGGAGCGGAGGCGTTGGAGTCCACCGCGGCTGAATCCTCCATGGACGTTGTCCATCGGCGATAAAGTTGGGCCGGTGGCCGACAGGCTGCAGACCGCGCAGAACGCCTCGCAGGGGTTGCAGTGATCGGGGTGGAGCCCACGATGATGATCTTCTTGGAGTGTTGCGTTGTCCAGCCGCTTTATCATCAGAGAGGAAAGTCCCAGCTGTCCTGGCACAGGCAGCGCAACTTTATTTACTCCTTTATCACTAAAATGGCAAAGGGAGTGCTCACGTCACTCTGCGGCCGCTGCAGGGGCCATGTGCGCCCTGCAGTACTTCCTTGGCCGCGAAGCTTTCCCACAGGCTCAGACGGCTCGCGGAGGGATTCCTGTTGACTTCTCTCCAGGCGCATGGAGGCTCGAGAGAGTCTCGAGAAGCGCAGGTCCTCTTCAGGCCTCCGCTTCCTCTTCAGGCCCTCAAGAGGGTTTGCCTCTCGAGGGTCTCTCCAAGCAGTGGATTGGTCCTTAGTCGTTTTGTCTGATCCGTCAGCGTGCGAGGCCTAGGGAGAGTGGGCTCTCTTGATACCTCAGTCTCCACTGGGCCGACAGTAGCCCCCGGGCCCGCGATGGGCGCGATTGAGCCCATGGGCGCCGGCGGAGCGTCGTGGGCCCAAAGTGCCCGGCCGGCCCGAGCCACGCGTCACTCAGACTAGTAACAGTCGTGCACGATCTGGGGCGTGCATCGTGGGGGGTCCCGCCACGCCCCGGTAACTGCTCCTTGAAGAGACATAAAGCCTGAGCACCGGAGCAGGGAGTCGTTACTGTTTCCATTCCTTCTCGCAGAAGCCTCCGCCATTCTCCAGCTCTCCACCTCCGCTCTCTAGCGCTCTCTGCTCCTCTCGCCTCCAGCGACACACCGAACTCCGGCGATGAGTCCCGCAAAGAACAAGGGCAAGGCGGCCGCGGGATCCTCTTCCCAGGCGGAGCCCGCCGAGGTCGCGCATGGCGCGACACTTCTCGGCGTGCGCGTCAACAACAAGGCGCTCGCCAAGGTCCGCTTCCTGGTGGCGGACCAGACCAATGAGCATGGCGCTACCGCGCTCAAGCCTGCGGCGCACGGGAAACGCCCGCGAGGGTTTTTTACGGTCTTCCAGCACTACATTTCTGTCGGGCTAGTGTCGCCGTCCTCTACGTTCCTTGAGGCGGTGTTGGCCTTCTACCAGATCCAGCTGTTGCATCTCCACCTCAACTCCATCCTCATCCTCGCCATGTTCGCCTACCTCTGCTAGGCGTACTTGGGGCTGGAGCCCACGGTGGGGCTCTTCCGGTGCTTCTACGCGCTCCGGAACACGGCGAGGAACGAGCGCTCGGGGTGCGTCTCATTCTGCATCGTGACGACATGGGGAGCGTTTACATCCCCATGTCGTGGAGCGACGGCAAGGCCATCACCTCGGTGACGAAGAAGGTGGACGACTTCCGCCAGCGGTAGCTTTTCGTCGGGGTGGAGCAGCCCTGCGCCTTCCTCGAGGTCCCCGACGCGCCGCCCGTGAAGAATTCCCACTGGGGCAAGGCACCCTTCGACGGCGCGCGGAACGCGAGCTTGATGGTCCGCCTGATCATCGTGGCGGACTTCGTAACGCCCCGCATTGCTCCCCTCCAAGCGCACTCGGTGCCCATGTGGATGTACTCAGGCCCTCACGACAAGATGCGGCTGCACCGTGAAGACAATGACAAGGACACCGTCGACAACGTCTTGTCTGCGCTCTTCATCAACCTGGTGGTGCCTACCGCGGGCCAGCTCCCCGCCACGCTCCAGCCCCTCCACCAATACAACATGACCAAGCGCATGGACATCTTGGAGGGGATGCCTCTGTTTACCCCGGCATGCCAGGCGGGGAAGGAGGTGCCTGTGCCGATGGTGCATGAAGCGGAGGGAGCAGACTCTCCCTCAGCCTCGGGAGCTGGGCGAGGCGAGGAGGAGGCCGCGGCGGGGGAGGTGTCCTCTTCGAGGCTTGGGCCATTCACTGACGAGATTTGCGACATCTCGTCAGGTGACGATGATGCCTTCGTGGTGGCGCCCTCGCACCTCGTGGAGGAGGAGGATGAGAAGAGGGAGGCCTCCGATGCGGAGGCCACTCCGGGGCGGCGCGAGCCACGCACCAAGGCGGCCGTGGGCCGGTCTGGGGCGAGGCCGTCCGACGTCCCCTCCAAGAGGAAGGCTGTGGCGCCTCCGGAGGGGTCTGGCGCTAGGACCACACCCTCCAGGCGCTCGCCAGGCCTGGCGTGGGTCGACACCAGCACTCAACCGTCCGGGTAAGTGTCTCTGGCACTCAGTCGTTTGACTCTTACTCTTTTCCTCTTTATCCTCTCTTGAAGATGCTTCCTTGGTTTTTGTCAATGTTCTTGTACCTGCGAAGCGCCGTAAGCTTCGCAAGGCAGCAGATGTGAAGAGAGCCACGGCTGAGGCCGTGGCTTAAGAGGCCACGAGGCCTGTGGAGACGGCCTCCACAGGCCCTACTGAGGAGGTGCCTCAAGGGGAGGCGATTGCGCCTCGGGCGGAGGCTGCAGCGCCTCAGGAGGAGGAGGCCGCGCCTCGCCCAGAGGCCTCTGCGCCGCCTCCTGAGCCAACGGTGGTGGAGGCTCCGGAGGAGAAGATAGCTACTCCTCCTCGCGCCCATACTCCACCTCGCGCGATCACGCCACCGCGCGAGCCAACTCTAGCTCGCGTGGCTACTCCGCCGCGTGCGCTCACGCCACCCGCGCAGCCGGAGGCCGAGGCGGGCCAGGCGCCACAAGGCGTTGGCGAGTCCGCAGGGGGAGCTCCTTCTTCTCCGCCCCGTCCCGCTGCACGGGATGAGCGCCAGGCTGGTGCGGGCGTCGAGGAGGCTTCTGGCGTGGTTGGGGACAGAGTACAGCCTAGCCTGTAACACCCCAACATTTTATAATGTTTGAAAATCACAAAAAATTAAAACTTTTGTTTTTGATTAAAAATAAAACATTATATGCATAAGAAAACCAACTATAAAAGATTTCAAACATATTTGAAGGATTTAATATTTCAAATATCTCAGTTTATCATCATTTTTCAAAAGTTGTTTCAGGTTAAACATTTTATTATGCATTGTATTTCAAAAACCTTAATATGTAATTTGATAAATGTTTATTAAACTTCAAACCATTTATTCCAAAAAAATAATTTACTTATAAATAATTGATTCCAACCACTTAGCCATATCTATTCATAAATTCAAGACTATTAAAATGGTATAATTGCCAAATGGTTTTCATTCCTTTAACTAAGTTCAAAATATAGTTTGGAAATTATAAGCCTATAGTTTATAACTTAAAAAAAAACTTCATAAATTAAAATTAATGAATTATCCAAATAAACATTTCATTTGCTTAAATGAATGTCATTTATTTTCAAAGCATGAAATGAATAATATGTTCTAAATAAGAAAGGAATTATAAACAAAAATCTTTTCCAAAGCTGTTATGAAGTTTCAATTGAATTTTCTTAATATAAAATATATTGGTGCACAAATTATTTTGAATTAAAATGAATACATTATTTTCATATAGTTTGTGATATGTTATTTAGTATTATACTATAGCCTAAAATGAACTTAGAATTTGAAATGAGTTTAAATGACTTAAATTCCAACATATTTGAATATGGGTATTTTACAAATTTTATTTAGCCAAAAGAAAATTTAATTAAGATATAATTTCAAATTTGACTTTAAGTGTCAAATTTGTATTAAACCAATATTCAAAATAATTATTTTTTTAAAAAAAAAGTTTTCGAAACATACCCACTAATGTTTTAAAGCATAGATATGATTTTTGCAAATTTATAGAAATTAATTTGACATCATTTGGACACTTAAATCAAAAGTTATGAATTAATAAAATAAAAATCAAAAAAGAAAAAAGGAAGGATGAGGTCGGCGTGACGCCATCGTCATCTTCCTCTGTCCAGAAATCGCGCCCTGAATTCCTTCTCCGATTCCTTTCCAAATTCGTGCTCGAATCACGCGATTTGTTTCCCCTCTCCTGCCCTACAAATACCCCTGCCTCTCCTCCTTGTTTTCTCCCGATAACCCTAGCCTGAGCGCCCCCAGGCCATCCACACACGACCTCGCCATCTCGCCATTTCCGCCGGCGAGGAGCTCTGTTTCCGGTGAGCCTCTGCAACCCCGAGCCCTCCTCACTTTTCTATTCGCATTAGTTTCTTCTTGCGCTTCTCAGTGACACCTCGGTTTTGTTTTCCCCCCTCTGGAGCGAGCAGTTCGTCCTCGAACGGAGACCACCGCCGCGGGTTGCTACTCCGACGAGGAAATTACCGAGGAACGCAAACGCGATGAGGTCTCCGAGCACGCCATTGACGCTGCCTCGTCTCCCCCGATCCTCTGGTACATCCCTCCGATCCCCTAAGCTCGTAGAATGCAAACGCGAGCAACACCGGCGATGTCGCCGCCACGGAATGGTCGCCAGAGTCATCTCCGACCGGCCGCGCCGTTAGTTCGTGGCTTTTAGATCTCAGCCGTCCGATCTGTTTTAAATGCCCACGATTAGATCTATTTATTCGAACCGGTACGAGTTGATCTGGACCGCCAGATCCAGATCTGACGGCTCAGTTCCACGCACTTATCCACGTGAGATCCGCGTCAGCAGCACAGTCAACGCCCAGTCAGCGCTGCCGTGGAAATTGTTTTCTTTTAATTAGTTTAAATAGCAGTTTTGCAGAAAAGCCCCTGCCACTTAGATCTATCATAACTTTTTAACCACTTATCCAAATTTAACAAACTTTATATTTTTGGAAAGCCCTAGACATGTAGAATATTGTAGATCTGACAAAATTAAAATTTGACTAAGTTTAAAATATTAAAATTTCAAATGGAAGAATTGAGTATATTTGTCATAACTTTAAATCTATAATTTAGAAAATTGCAAATAAAATTGTTTTAGAAACTTTAGAATATTTGTAGTGTGATGCCTCCGTTATAAAATATTTTTGAATAATATTTGAATGAATTCATAATTATATATTTAAATTGAATAGTTTGAATATTTTCAACATAACTTTTAATATAAACATTATTCTTGAATAAATCCAATTGCTATAAATTTATTTAAATTCCCTCTGTCTATTAATATTAATTATAAAATTTTGTTATAAAAATTTAAATCACATAAAACTTTAATCTTATATTTATTCCTTTATTATATTTTGTGAAAATAGTAATTAATTAAATTGCATTAGCATAACTGTTCATGTGATTAAAAATTGCATTTCATGCATATCATATTTTCTTTTGTAGATATATTTCCCATAAGGAAAACTCTTCCCCATTTTCTCTAAGTTAAATATATTTTCAACTTAGCATTTTGGTAAAGTTATACGCTTAGACACTTAGGATTTTCAACATGGAGCTAGAAGACCAATGAAGGACTTAGCCAAAACAAGACTCCAGAAGAATCTCCAAGAAGTAGAAGCACTTAGAAGAAAATCAAGAAGAAGTCCAAGAAGACCAACCCTTTTTATTCTCTAAGTCTTTCTCTCTCTCTTTCTTTTCTCACTCCTTCTCTGAGACTTCATGAAGACTAAATTAAATCCAAGACCAGCCTCGAGGATACAAAAATTATCAAGTCTGAAGATTTATCAAGTCTATCAAAACTTCAATCAAGATATCACGAGGGAAAAATTACAAGTCTGGAGATGAAGCCTGGAGAACAACTACATCTTTATTTCCATCTTTTCCCTCTTTCATAATCTTGTCTTTTAAGACTTAAACAAATTTTGATCATGATGATTATCATCTTTAAAGTTTGTTGGATCCTAGAATATCCAATTTACAAAGAGTTGATAGTAATGGTTGATCACCTTATAGACTTAGTGTTTTCTCTAAGTATTTTTTCACATCATGGCTAAGCCATTAGAGTGCTCATTCAAAATGACTTATAGCAAAGTTATTTTGTCCAAATCTATGAACTTAGTCCTTATTCATTTTGACTGACATTTTTGCCTTGCATTAACTTAAAAGATTTCTTAGCATAACATGCATCTCTAGTCCTTAGAAATAAATTGCATATCATGCATGACATATTTTCCTTAGAAGTTTAAGAAACTTGTTTGTATGTGTTGTGTTGTTTTGTTTTATGATTGTTGTGTTGTTGTTTGTTTTTATTGTTTAGACTGAACGGAGAGACCCGAGTTCGTTGAAAAGAGTTTGTAAGTAAATACTTCATTCAATGGCAAGTGGCACACCTCATAAACTTCCTATTATTTTATATATGCATTACTTAGTGTATTTTTATATAAACATGTGTAGGATAGTATTGCTATGCTAAACCTGTGTAGAAATTCCTTGTTCCTGAGTCTAGGCTCCTATGCAATACTTAGTAGAATTATTGATGCCATGCAATGGATGAAAAGTTTTACAAAATATTAAGTGACTACTCACGGCTGTGCTCATGGTTGTCGTCGCCTAGGATGAATGTCTATTCTACTTAGGGCCGTGAGCATGGTGATTTTCACCTGAAAGTGTACATCCACTAAGTTAATGAACCACCTGGGTGGTAAATGGTTGTATGGTTTATGTTGAGTGGCTACTCAGGTCCATGTCTATGGTTCCTAGAGTATGTACACTTGAGAATGGCCACCCAGGAACAGAGGAATCTGAAGAACTCTGAGTGACGATTGCTTCCAGTGCAGCCATTGCCATATGGGCTCTGGCTTGATCAACTATGTTGCGTGGACTCTCTCCGGCTTGACAAGCAGATGTAGGGGGTGTTAGGTGGAACGAGTCAAGCCAGAGTGGGAGGGAAAATCCTTCTGAAAGATCTCGTCTCATTCTTCTCGTTTCCTTATCACTATAAGCGTGTAAAGGATAGTTTGGGTTGAATGGGTACAATGGTGAACGTGCACAACCTCTGTAGAGTGTAAAACTAAGTACTTAGCAGTGTCCCCGGTACAGACAATTTGAGCAGCTGATCACGGACGTCAACGGAGGATTCCACCATTCCAACTTCAGAAATAAAACTTGATGGGTGAACAAGGGAAGATGAGATTATGGTTTTCATGCCATACTTGTCTTGATTTGAAGAAAGTGTTTTCCAAAGAGATACGAAAAATTGGCTTTATGCAAAATAGCCTTGAACTCCACCAGCCAAATATGCATATAGGCTATTAGAGTTATTCCAATAAGTGTCCACCATAGTGTCACTTGCCAGACTCCATTTTTTATGGAATCTGACCCACGTTGTTGCAATATTTTCTTATTGCAGATTGATCAGATGACGAGTAAGGTTTCGTTTAAAGGTTTCGAGTCAGCAACCAACATGTTTTCGCCCGTGGCAACATGAAAGAGATGGAGACTCACTGCTATCGTATTTCCGCTGTGTACTTTTTCAAAGCTAGTTTTATGCTATACAACTTGTAATGAATATTTTGTAAGTCTGGATCATCGATGTAATAAAAATTGATACTTTGTTGTGATATTACATCGTAAACTGTGTGCAAACGAATCGATCTAGGGATTTGCACTATACACAGGTATCTGCCTTATTTAAAGTGCAGATACGCTACATAGCTCCCGAGCGCGCTCCGGGTCCAGGCTCTTGGGCCTCGACACCGGGGTTGGGCTCTCCACAAGCCAAGACCTGGTCCTCCGTGGCTGGGACTGGAGCGCTGGGCACCGCGAGGTCGCCTTTCGCCTCGTGAGGGAGTCCCTAGAGGGCTTGGAGGTGCACCTCGCCCTCGAGGACATACAGCTCGCACAGCGGTGCGAGGAGATTGCAAGGGCGTAGGCGTCCTTTAATGCGGCTGTCGAGGCCCGTCGCCAAGAGGACTTGGCGTTGCAGGCCGCGCGCGAGGAGTCCACCTGCTTCGCCAAGGATATCCACGAGGGGGCCATCCGAGACGCCTCCGAACTTCTCGCGCCCCTCCAGAAGGAGCGTGACGCCGCTGCGGAGCTCCTAGCCGCGGCGACGGCCTAGCGCGAAGCCATGGAGGGCTCGCTGGCGCAAAAACGCCACGAGCTGGGCCATCTGGAGACCCAGCTGCTCTCTGCCCACCGGTCCGCGCAGGAAACCCTAGAGGAGGACCGCAAGGGCCTTGCCGAGCGCGAGCGGCAGCTGGCCCTCAAGGAGAAGGAAGTGCGGCTGCGTGACGAGCAGCGGCTTCAGGTGGAGAGCGCGCTCGCCATTTAGCGTGAAGAGCTCGAGGCGCGCGAAGGAGACCTGGCCCAGGCGCTCCAAAAATACGACGAGAACATCGCCGCCCAGAAGCGCGCCCTGGAGCGCTTCGAGCAGCGGTACGCCGAGAAGAAGAAAGAGGCGGATGACGCCCTCCTGGAGCGCGAGAAGCAATACAGGTTGACTAAAGCCCAGGAGTACCGCGACTTGGCCAAGAAGCAGGAGGACCGATTCAAGGCCAAACGCGCTGCCGATGCCCAGCGGATCACGGAGCTCGAGAAGGCCAACTCCAAGCTCGAGGGCCGCCTCCAACGCGCCAAGGAAGGTCGACGCCTGGCGGAGAAGGGCCGGAGCACGGCCATCGAGGACCTCAACGCCCTCGCCAAGGACATGGAGGAGCAGGTGGCTCCCGCGATGGAGCAGGCGACGGAGGCTGCGGACACCGCCAAGGCGGCCCTCGCGCTCACGAGGTAGCGGGAGCGCATGTTCGAGGCGCTGGTCGCCCGGGGCAATGAGCTCGAGGCCCAGCTTGGCGCGGACGCGCCGCACGCCGAGGTCCGAGGCCGTGGCGATGCTGCCATGTACCTGGTCTACTTCGACCAGCTCTTCACGGTGCTCCAGGGCCCTATCGCTGACCTCCGCGAGATGATCGAGGACGAGAGCCGACAGCTCCTGGGGTGTTCGTTGACCGCATCTTTACCAACCTCGGGATCCTCACGCCGGGCTTCGACCTCTCCACAGTGACGGAGGCTCGTCGAGGTGAGGACGTGCGGCGGGTCTCCAACTCTCTCCGCGAGTAAGTCGATGCCTTCTACAACCGCTTCAAGCGTGCGGAGGTCGTCGCGGAGGATAGCTAGGAGGGGGCCGCCTCTGCCGAGACCGAGGAGGGCGCAGTGGAGGATGTGCAGGACGGTGCTGATTCCGCCTGAGCTTGGTTCATTGCGCCTGTGTGCGCTTGTATCTGAAACAATTTTATGTTTAGACATTATGCGACTTTTGGGCCTGTAATATATTCTCGTTTGCAATTTGCTTCTAGCTTGCTTGCCCCTCGAGAGGTCCCTTTGGACTTATCTTCATGTCTATGGGTTCTTTGCAACGTTAGGACCCGTCTCTCCGTGCCATGACTTCGCCACTTCGGTATGCTAGAGCAATGACTCAGCAAGGCCGGGGGGAGTTTAAGCCTTGGAGAGGTAAGAGCGCCGAGTCGCGATGCACAAGTGCCCCCCTTAGACGTACGAGTAGTCCATGAAGTTAAGGGAAAGCAAAGTCGCTTGAGGGGCAAACATGCGCTTGCGGAGGAAAAAGGCTCTCGAGGCATGGGTGCGAGATTTAGCTTCTCGAGTCTTTTGCCCTGTAGAGGTTTTGCCTGGCGAGGAGGTCCTCTCTAGGGGTTTTTCCCGGATGCCTCCTTAGGCTTGTGGGGACATTTCTTCCCTGTAAATGTTAGAGGGGCGAACCCAAACGCTTGTGCACGGTACTGAGGACTCGTGCGCGCTTATAGGTCCGCTCAGGCGTTCCTCGCGAGGAGAGTAAGTTCCAAGGTCCTTTGTAGAGATGGCGTGTTTGTGGGAGCTTGCCCTCCAGCCAGAGCTCGGATCCTTGGGTTTTGTAGTGCTGCTGGTGTGTCATTTGAGGCACCGGTACTGTACTTAGCCCCCGCTCGTGAGGTGCGCATGTGGAGAGATATAAGCGCTCATTTCAATGAAGTAATGCGTAAATTAAACTCACCACCAAATATTACATAGCGGCGTCGTAGCGCTAAGTTCACTTAGGAACGAAATTGTCTCATTAATCTTGGAGTTGCCAAGTTAAGGTTTTGACCATGTCGAGGCATGGGGACCACCCATTAGTGGCAGAGACTCTCTACGGCCTGAGGTGGCTCGTTACATGGAGACCTCAGAGGGTTGACCCTCGAGAGAAGCCTTTGGGGCTTGGAAGTTTAAGCCGTGAGCTTTTAACCTCTAGAGACAAAAAATGCTTGGAGGTTGAGCCGTAAGCTGCCTCTTCCGCCAGATGTCTTGACGTGACAATGATCACTGTCGGGTTATGACTCCCAAGAACCGGGGTAAGTCACTTCCTGAAGTGTAGTTCGTGAAGGGGATTGAACACGGAGGTCTAGACCCTCGAGTGGCTCCACGACGTTGCTCGCCGGACCCGAGGAAGACACACACACGGAAAGGGAGACACCAGCCTTTACCCGGGTTCACGGCCCTCGTGGGGAGGTAAAACCGCTACTCCTGCTTGTCTGTATTAGATGTGGAAGGTTACAGTACAACGGAGATTGCCGAAAGCCCCCTTGAGGTAGTTCTTTCCTCGGGAGGGAAACGATCGTTTTTTTCCTCCTCAAGGCAGAGGCTTTTCACACAAGTGTAGCTAGGGTTTACAAGGGTTGCAGTGCGCCAAGAGCCGACCCGTGCTACGATGGATGTCTTGCTCCTTTTATAGGCGTCTCTGGCCTTCTCCTTCGGCTTGGCCTTCCAGGTGGTTCCCACATGCCAGTGGCAGGGTGGTGCAGGAGTCCACCGTGCTTCATTAGTCCATGGACTCGGTCCATTGCTGGTAAAGGTGGGCGCGGTGGCCGACCGGCGGCCGACCGTGATGCACTGCCCGAGAGGAGGGCAGCCTCTGAGGTGGAGCCCATGATGACGTCCTCTTTTGGAGGGTTGTGCTGTCCACCGGCTTTATCGTCAGAGTAGAAGGTCCTGGCAGCTGCGCAGCAGGCAGAGCTGCTTTGTTGACCACTTTATCGCCAAGTACAGCGACGAGGGTGCGTGCGACACTGCATGTGCGTGGCAGAGGCCACGTGCATCTTGCCGTGATTCCTTGGCCACGACGTTTCCCCTCAGGCGCAGGGAGGCCTGAGGGGAGATTCCTGCGGGGCTCCCTCGAGGCGTGCTGGCGCCTCGGGAGGGTCCCCTGAGGCGAGAGGTCCCTTGAGACCCTCGTTTCCTCCTCAGGCCCTCGAGGGGAATTGCCTCTCGAGGGTCCTGCCAGGCGGTGATGCCTGGTCCTTAGTCGTTTCGTCCGATGGGCCCGCGTGCGAGGCCTGGTGGGAATGGGCTCTCCATACCCCAGTTCCCACTGGGCCGACAGTAGCGCCCGGGCCCATGATGGGCGCGATTGAGCCCATGGGCTCAGGCGAAGCGTCGTGGGCCCTTAGTGCCCAGCCGACCCGAGCCACACGGCACTTGGACGAATAACGGTCTCGCACGATCCGGGGCGCGAGTCATGGGGGGTCCCACCACGTCCCGGTAACTGCTCCTCGAGGTGACATAAAGCCCGAGCGAGGTGGTAGGGAGCCGTTACCGTTTCCAAACCTTCTCGCAGGAATTTCCGCTCTACAGAGCTCTCCGCCTCCGATCTCTCCTGCAAATCTTCGTCCTCCAATTCCTCCAGGCTTCCGCTTCTGCGACGATGAGCCCACTCAAGAGCAAGGGCAAGGCCGCCGCGGGGTCTTCCTCCCAGGCAGAGGCCACTGAGACCGTGGTAGGCGTGGCACTGCTGGGCGTGCGCGTCAATGAGAAGGCGCTCGCCAAGGTCCGGCACCTGGTGGCGGACCGGACGAACTAGCACGACGCCACCGCCCTGAAGCCCGCGGCGCACGGGAAGCGCCCGCGAGGGTTCTTCCTGGTCTTCCAGCACTGTCTGGCTGCGGGCCTGGTGCCGCCCTTCTCGCCGTTCTTGGAGGCGGTGCTGGCGTTCTACCAGGTGCAGCTGCTGCACCTGCACCCCAATTCCGTCCTGATCCTCGCCGTCTTCGCCTACCTCTGCGAGGCGTACCTGGGCCTAGAGCCCACGGTGGGGCTGTTCCGGTGCTTCTACGCACTCCGGAACACGGCGAAGAATGAGCGCTCTGGGTGCGTCTCGTTCCGCATCGTCGATGGCATGGGGAGCGTCTACATCCCCATGTCTTGGAGCGAGGGCAAGGCCATCACCTCGGTGACGAAGAAGGTGGACGACTTCCGCCAGAAGTGGTTCTATGTCGGGGTGGAGCGTCCCTGCGCTTTCCTCGAGGTCCCCGACGAGCCCCCGATGAAGAACTCCCATTGGGGCAAGGCCACCTTCGATGGCGCCAAGAACGTGAGCCTGATGGGGCGTCTTAGTTTCCTCCGCGAGGAGGGCCTCACGGGGCAGATGGTCGTCGCGGACTTCGTGACGCGCCGCATCGCGCCCCTCCAGGCGCATTCGGTCCCCATGTGGATGTACTCGGGGCCGAAGGACAAGATGCGGCTTCACGCCGAGGACAGCGACAAGGACCCCGTCGACGACATCCTCTCCGCGCTCTTTGTCAACCCATCAGTGCTTCCCGTGGATGAGCTCCCCGCGGCGCTCCGGCCCCTCCATCAATATAATCTGACGGAGCGCGTGCACCTCCTGGAGGGGATGCCTCCGTTCACCCCGACAGGCCAGGCGGACCTTGAGGTGCCGATGCCGGTCACGCGGGGAGCGAAGGGGGCCGACTCTCCCACGGCCTCGGGAGCTGATCTAGGTGGTGAGGAGGCCGCGACTGGGGAGGTTTCCTCTTCGAGAGCTGGGCCATTTACTGACGAGATTTGCGATATCTCGTCAGGCGTTGAAGACGCCTTCGTGGTGGCGCCCTCGCGCCCTGTGGAGGAGGAGGCTGAGGAAGGGGAGGCCTCGGGCGCGGAGGCCTCTCCAGGAAGGCGCGGGGCTCGCACCAAAGCCACCGTGGACAACTCAGGGGCGAGGCCGTCTGACGTCCCTTCCAAGAGGAAGGCAGAGGTGCCCCCTGCAAGGCCTGCTTCCAAGCCCTTCCCTTCGTGGCGCTCGCCAGGCCTGGCGTGGGTCGACGCTGGCGCCCCCCCTTCAGGGTTAGTGCTCACAACTTTGGCTCATCCGCCTGCTGCTTTCTCCCTTGCATTTCTTTTTCCTGAAGTTTCTTCTTGGGCTCCTGTTAGTGACTTTGCGCCCGCGAAGCGCCGCCGGCTCCGCAAGGCATCCGAGGTGAAGAGCGCCACGGCAGGGGCCGTGGTCGATGAGACCGCGAGGCCTGTGGAGGCAGCCCCCGTGATCCCCCTTGAGGAGGCGCCTCAAGTGGTGCAAGCTGCGCCCCAGGCGGGGGCAGCAGGGCCTCAGGCGGAAGAGGGCGTAGCAAGCCCAGATGTGCCTGTAGCGCCCCGCGAGCCTCTGGGGGTGGAAGGCCCTGAGGAGAGGACTTCCGCGCCGCCTCGCGCCTCTACTCCTCCTCGCGCGGCCACGCCTCCGTGCGAGCCCACACCGCCGCACGAAACAACGCCGCCTTGCGCGCCGACGCCTCCGCGCGTGTCTACCCTGCCGCCTGCGCCCGCTGCCCCCATGCAGCCTGCGACGGAGACGCGCGAGGCTCCAGTAGGTGCGGGCGCGTCTGCCGAGGGAGATTCCTTCTCTCCTCCTCGCCAAGATGGAGGCGAGGAGCGTACCGCGGCTGCGGGGCTTGAAGAGGATGCAGGCGTGGGCACCGGCGGGGCTCTGGCTAGCCCCCGAGCTCTCCCCACAGCTGCTCCCGCGGGGCTCGATGCTGGGGCGGGGCCCTCCTCGAGCCAGGCACTGGCGCCTTGCGGCTGGGAGTGGAGCGCGGGGCGCCGCGAGAAACCCTGGAGGGCTTAGAGGCTCACCTCGCCCTCGGGGACATCTGGCTTGCTCGGCAGCGGGAGGAGCTGGCGGAGTCGTGGGCGTCCTTCCACGCGGCGGTCGAGGCGCGCCGGCTGGAGGATTTGGCGCTGCAGGACACACGCGAGGAGGCCACCCGCTTCGCCAAAGAGATCCGCGAGGGGGCCATCCGTGATGCTGCAGAGCTGCTCGACCCCCTTCAGGCGGAACGCGAGGCTGCGGCGGAGCTGCTGCGCGAGGTCAAGGCAGAGCGCGAGGCAATGGAGGACTCGCTGGCGCATAAACGCCGTGAGCTGGGCCAGCTGGAGACCTAGCGGCTCTCCGCCCACCAGGCCGCCTCGGCCGCTCTGGAGGAGGACCGCAAGGTCTTCGCCAAGCGTGAGCGGCAGCTGGCCCTCAAGGAGAAGGAGCTGCAGCAGCGCGAGGAGCAGCGCCTCCTGGTGGAGAAGGACCTGGTCACCCAGCGCGAGGCCCTTGAGGAGCGAGAGGGAGACCTGGCCAAAGCGATCGCGAAGTACGACAAAAACGTCGCTGCCCAGAAGATAGCTTACGAGCGCTTCGAGTGGCGTTTCGCTGAGAAGAAGAAGGAGGCCGAAGACTCCCTCGAGGAGCGCGAGAAGCAATTCCGCAAGTCCACCTCTCTGAAGTACCGCGATCTGGCCCTGGCACAGGAGGAGCGCTTCAAGGCCAAGCATGCCGCGAATGCTCGGCGGATCGCCGAGCTCGAGAGGGCCAACTCCAAGCTGGAGGACCGCCTCAAGCGCGCCAAGGATGCCCGTCGCCGAGCGGAGGAGGCTCGCACCAAAGTTGTCCATGACCTCAACACCTTGGCCAAGGACGAGGAGGAGCAGGTGGCCCCGGCGATGCAGCGGGCGGCGGAGGCCTCAGACTCCGCTACTGCAGCTCGCGCGCTCTCGAAGCAGCGCGAACGCACGTTTGAGGCGTTGGTCGCTCGTGGAAACGAGCTCGCCGCGTGGTTCGGTGCAGATGCGCCGCACACCGACGCTCGGGGCCGCGGTGATGCTGCCATGTACCTGGTCTACTTCGACCAGCTCTTCGAGGCGCTCGAGGGTCCCGTCGCCGAGCTTCGTGAGCTGATCGAAGACGAGAGCCGGCAGCTCCTGGGGGTGGTTGTGGATCGCGTCTTCACCAACCTCAAGCTCCTTACGCCAGGCTTCGACATCTCCTCCGTCACAGAGGCTGCTCAAGGCAAGGACGCGCGACGGGTCTCCTGCTCCCTCCGCGAGCAGGTGGACGCCTTCTGCAACCGCTTCAGGCGCGCGGAGGCTGCGCCGGAGGACAGCGAGGAGGAGGCCTGCTCTGCCGAGGCTGAAGAGGGTGCCGCGGAGGAGATCCGAGGCGGTGTTGCTTCCCCATGAGCTCTCTTCTATTGAGCCTGTGAGCGCTTGTATCTGCAACAGCTGTGTGCTTAGACATTTCTAAGACTTTTGTCCTGTAATATACTTTGTAATTGCTGTTTAATTCAAGCTTGTTTGCCCCTCGTGATGTCTCTTTGGACTCAGCTTCATTTGTTCTCTGCGTCGGTAGGTCCCATCTCCTCGTGCCATGACTCCGCCACCTCGGTATGCAGGAGCGATGACTCCGCAAGGCCGGGGGGAGTTTAGGCCTAGGAGAGGTTAGAGCACTGAGTCACGATGCTCAAGTGCCCCCCTTAGACGTGCGACTAGTCCATGAAGCGTAAGGGAAAGCGAAGTCGCTTGAGGGGAAAACGCGCGCTAGGGAGAGAAAAACGCCCTTTAAGCGTGGGTGTGAGACTTAGCTTCTTGAGGTTTTCGCCCTGCGAAGGCCTTTCGCCCGGCGAGGTTGCCCGCTTGAGGGGTCGCTCCTGAGGAGGCTTTTTGCTTGGCGAGGTTGCCCGCTTGAGGGGTCGCTCCTGCGGAGGCCTTTTGCCTGGCGAGGTTGCCCACTTGAGGGGTCGCTCCTGAATGCCCCTTCAGGCTTTGTTGGGGATATATCAACTAGGGGTATCTCCAACATGGATCAATCCGGCTAGTCCAGGGTGGCCCAAGGGTGGTAAGGCTGAAGCCTGCCGGGCGGCCCAGATAGCTGACGTACAAGGAAGTAGGCGGACGGTCCAAGAAGGAGTAAGGCCGAAGCCCGTCAAGCCACCAAGCCCAAGACGGAAGGCGGCAACTAAGCCGGCTAGGTCTAGGACTCTGATTACTTGCCGGACAAGTACTTGCCTTGTATCCTGGGGTCTGGCCGCCTATATAAGCCGGCCACCAGGAAGCCTTTAGGGCACGCTTCGATAAACGATCAATAGAGATCACATCCATTGTAACCTGTTCACGACTATTGCCTCATAGTGAATTATAGCAGCACGTAGGATCTCGCCACCGTTGCGGGATCTGAAGCTGAGTAAACTCGCCGTGTTCAATCCCGTCCTCGATGACACCAACCTTCTTCCCCACAATCCATACGTAGGCTAGAGGACCCCCGTCTCCTATCAATTATGCCGATACCACGACAGTTGGCGCCCACCGTGGGGCATAATGTTCCTGGCGTCACGTTCCAGGCGGGAACACTTGGCGGCGTGGGCAAGAAGATCGCCGTCGGTCGCGTCACAAGGTATGGCGGCCACAGCTACGTCAACTCGGATGAGTCCTGGCTCCCGGCGGACGACTACCTTATCGGATGCGCAATCGTACCGATCGAAGGGATCGACGTCTTCATCGGGTATACGCCAGAAGCGTATGGCCTACCGCGTTTCTACAACCCCACCCACCAACCCTTCGACCAAGCAGTCGACCGGCAAGATGGATCTGAATCCGCCTTCTCCCAGGAGTCGGCGGAATCTGATTTCCACTTCGTCGGAGTTGTCGGACTGGGATCCGACTCCCAGCCGGAAAACAACGATCCTGAATCAATCCTTCCTGCTCTCCAGGAGGATGCGATGTCAGACGCCGGATCCAGATCTACCGTTCATGTCAACGTAGACTCTGACTCCGATGATGATGCTAGTCTCTTCGAAGAAAGGATCAAAAGCCGCTTTTCCAGCGATAATCCGGCTCCCTCAGAGGGAACAACAGATACTGATATGCCTGACAAGCTGGCTATGATGGTTTTCGTCGGTCACGAGTCAACCCCAGTTGCTTCTGAAACGCAAAACAAGCCGGCGGAAGACGACGGCGACACCACTGCCGGTCAACTCATCAAGGGTTCCGACAAGATGTGCGCAAAGAAGAAAGCTGGCCTCGAGAAAGGCGGTAGCAGCAAACCCGCGGATTTTCTCTCCGTCATCAAGGAAGTAGACGAGATCATGAACACTCCGGTGAACAAAGATACCCCACTCGACGAAGTGGAAGAGCTTAGGATTAACATGCTTAAGCACTCCGACTTCCTGCGCAAAAGGGAGGAGCATGTTGAGAGCCTTGCAAAGAAGATCGAGAAAGAACAGGAGAAAATGTCGGCTAAGACAAGCCGGCAACTCTTCGAGGACAAAAGGTCATCAAAAAACCGCCGTGACAAGGAACCGCCAACACGCGCAACGACATCGGCTCAAGATCTCGGGTTCGACTGGCGTACGGCACCACAGCGCGTGGACAGAAGGAGAGATGTTGTTTTCTGCACCCCCGTCCTCAACGCGGCTGCCGCGCTAGATACCCTGGACGACAAAACTTGCACGGCGGAGAAAAGCTGGCCAACGCAAGACACTTCGTGAGCAAGGCCCTCGAGCAACAAGCTCGCGCTGACTCCTACGGTCACATGGCGGATGCCCGCGGGGGAGACCTAGAGTCCAAGTCGGGAAAGTGCAAAGCCGCACCTGGCGCTGACCCCGAAGGCCCGTCCGGCTCCAGTAGCCATGGTGGCAAAAGGAAAGCAACGCCACCTCCAAAGAAGATGCCACCGCCAAAACCAAGGCGGGACGAAAATTCAAGAACAGGAAGCAGAGGAGACCTGCCACCTCCATCCTAGCCAAGACGCGACAATGGCGGTAGCCGAGACAATGGACAGCTGCCTAGAAAAGATGCCGGCAACGACCCTCCCAGGAGAGGTCGAAGCTGGTCGCCGCAGCGTAGCACCGACAACAAAAGGAAGGAGGCGGCAGAAGGGCCCAGGCACAGCGTAAGCCGGGCAGCGCAGGACGAACCAAACGCAGATAGAACCGTGCAGCGGCTCGGTCCAAAAGACGCACGACATCGCCTACAAGACATAGCAAGAGGAAAGGAGCCGCTATACTCTGGACCAAAGTGCTTTGGCGACGCCATCCGCAGAGAGCCGTTCCCTAAGGACATGACATCAATGTCTAAAAATTGTTCTAGGTACAACGGCCTCGTTAAGCCAGATTCATGGCTAGCCGACTATGCCATGGCCATTGAAATTGCCGGCGGAAGCAGCTATATTGCCGTCCGTTACCTACCTCTCATGTTGGAAGGCACGGCAAGGGCTTGGATCGACAACCTTCCTGAAAAGTCTATCCATAGTTGGTACGACATGGAAAAGGTTTTCTCCCAGCACTTCCAAGGAACATACAAGCGTCCAAATACCTACACGGATTTGCAACGCTGTATCCAAAAGCCGGACGAAACCATGATAGACTTTGTCAGCCGTTGGATATCCGAAAAAGCCAACTGTCATGGTGTTTCGGACGCGCAGGCTATCAACGCCTTCTACACGGGCCTGCAGAAGAAGTCCTTGCTCCGTCATCGGCTCGTCCGCGAGCAAATCACGGACCTTGGCGAGATGCTCAACCTAGCCGCCCAATATGCGGCGGCGGATGACGACGCCCGGGACGATGATCCAGACGTCAACATCATGCCAAAACAGAACAACAAGCGCAAGCAGGCGGCGGATGACAAAGCCGGACCTTCCAACGAGGTAGCTGTCGCATTCCAAGGGAATGCCGGCAAAAAGAAGTGGAAGAATAAGAAAGATAATCGCGACGCCGGCTCAGGGCCTAAGGCGGCGCGAATCACTTATGATCAGGCAAAACTTTTGCCATGCCCTATCCACGCCTCACTTGGCAAGGTCAACCATATGCTTAGCGAGTGTCGTTTCATGGACGACTTCAAAAAGGACCCCACAGTCGGCCGGAAGTCAAAGAAGTCAAAGAAGAACGACAAGAAAGACAACAAGGAGGATGAGGATGACGACGACATGTCTGTCTCAAGCGAGGATGACGCGGCCGCCAAGAAAAAGAAACCATATCTGAAGGTCAAAGAATCTCTCGTATGCTTTGTCGGCACACCTTCGGCTAAGGCAGATAAGGCGGAGATGCACGAACTCAACGCGACAATGCCGGACGTCCCTCAGTATTTGAACTGGTCGGAAGCAACGATCACTTGGGACCGGTCCGACCACCCTGATCACGTTCCTCACCCAGGCAAGTACGCCCTCGTCGTCGATCCCATTGTCGACAACTTCAGACTCATAAAGGTACTCATGGATGGCGGCAGCAGCCTCAACATCCTGTACTACGACACACTAAGCCGCATGAACCTGTTAGAGGATCAGCTGGACCACAACAACCTCACTTTTCACGGCATAGTGCCCGGCAGGCAAGCAAAGTCAATGGGGAGCATTAGGCTGAAGGTAACTTTCGAACCAAAAGAGAACTACCGCTTAGAGTTCCTCCGGTTCGAAGTTGTCCCCTTCAAAAGCGCCTATCATGCAATCTTCGGACGACCGGCTTTCGCCAAATTTATGGCAAGGCCATGCTACATATACAGCAAGCTTAAAATGCCGGGGGGAAACGGAACCATCACGATTTCCGGCAACTTTAACAAAGCCAAGGAGTGTGAACGTGGTATGGCTGCCTTCGCAGAAGCCGTCATCCACAAGGAAGAACTCGCACTACTTGGGGCGGATTCAGACAACTCCATGCCCAAGCCAAAGATTGATGTCAAGAAGACCTTTGCAGCTTCAGAAGACACCAAGAAGGCGGACCTCATCCCAGGTGACAAGTCTAAGCAAGTTGTCATCGGCTCCAACCTTGACAGAAAATAGGAAGGCGCGCTCGTCGAGTTCCTCCGTGAGAATCGTGACATCTTTGCATGGTCGCCATCCGACATGCCTGGTGTACCGAGGGAACTTGTCGAGCACTCACTCAACGTCATAAAAGGATCTAAGCCGGTGAAGCAAGGTACAAGACGCTTTGGAGATGAGAGACGTAAGGCTATAGGAAAGGAGATAAATAGGCTGAAGGCCGCCAATTTCATAAAAGAAGTTGTACACACCGATTGGGTGGCAAGTCCTGTACTTGTTCCAAAGAAGAATAAAGAGCTGAGGATGTGTATCAACTATACCGGTGTTAACAAGTGTTGCCCAAAGGGTCCCTTTGCGTTGCCTAGAATTGACCAAGTCGTAGACTCCACAGCAGGCTCCGAGCTACTTTGTTTTTTGGACGCCTACTCAGGATACCACCAAATCAAGATGAGGGTGTCAGATCAATTGAAAACATCTTTCACCACTCTATACGGGACTTTCTGCTACATCACGATGCCTTTTGGCCTGAAGAATGCAGGGGCAACATACCAGCGCTGTATGCAAAAATGCCTGCACGAACAGATCGGCCGCAATGTTCACGTCTACGTAGACGACATTGCGGTGATGTCGAAAAAGAAGGCGGATCTCCTAGAGGATCTAGAAGAAACTTTTCAAAATCTCCGAAGGTACGAGATGAAACTCAATCCCGCCAAGTGTGTTTTCGGCGTTCCAGCCGGCAAACTACTTGGATTTATCGTCTCGGAACGAGGGATCGAGGTTAATCCGGAGAAGATCAAAGCCATCCAAAGCATATACAGACCTACTTGTCTGAAGGACGTGCAGCGCCTAGCCGGATCGGCGGCGGCCGTCAGTCGCTTCATAAGTCGCCTAGGGGAAAAGGCAATGCCTCGCTATCGACTATTGAAGAAATCCGACAACTTTGAGTGGACAGCAGAGGCAGATGCCGCCTTACAACAACTTAAGGAGGCCCTCATATCCGCTCCGATATTGGCAGCACCTCGATCACAGGAACCGATGCTGCTGTACATCGCGGCAACATGAGCTGTTGTCAGCGTTGTCTTGGCTGTGGAAAGAAAGGAGAACGAAGACGCGACGTATGAACAACGACCGGTCTACTTCATCAGTGAAGTATTCTCCGCCTCCAAGCAGAGGTATCCGCATTACCAAAAGTTGGCTTATGGTGTATTCTTCGCCGCCAGAAAGCTTAGGCATTATTTCCAGGAGCACACAGTGACAGTAGTCAGCAAGGCACCGTTGGGAGACATAATCAACAATGCAGAGGCAACATGTCGAGTTGCCAAATGGGGCATCGAGCTTGCCGCCTTTGATATAGTCTATAAACCACGGACCGCCATTAAGTCTCAAGCGCTTGCAGATTTTGTCGCCGACTGCACAGAAGCCATGGAGGCAACGACACTCCCCGAGTCAGAATATTGGGTCATGCACTTTGACGGATCAAAGATGCTCAAAGGCTCGGGGGCTGGAGTCGTTCTACGCACGCCTAAAGGTGACAAGCTTAGCTACATGTTGCAAATTCACTTTACAACAACCAACAACGTTGCCGAGTACGAAGCTTTGCTTCATGGGTTACACGTGGCAAACGACCTCGGCGTCAAAAGAATCCTCTGTTATGGCGACTCAGATTTGGTCGCGCAACAAGTAAGCGGAACATGGGATGCGAAAAGCGCAACAATGGCGGCATACAGAGCCAAAGTTGACCAATTCGCAAAAAACTTCGCGGGCTACGAAGTCCGGCATGTTCCAAGAGCTGAGAACGAGGCGGCAGACACACTTGCCAGACTAGGGTCAGAACGCAAAAAAGGTACCAAAAGATATTTTCCTGGAACATTTGCACAATCCATCCATTAAAGGCGCCGATTTGATGGACCCCGATGCAGAAGAACCGGTAGAAGCGACAAGTCTCGCTGTCTACTCGATACAGCCGGATTGGACTGTCCCATATCTCGATTTTCTAATCGACAGCAAGTTGCCGGAGGACGATGAGGTGCTAAAAAGGCAGATCATAAGGCGAGCCAAGGCATTCACGATAATAAAAGGCGAGCTATATAAGCGAAGCATGTGCGGCATCTATCAGCGGTGCATACAGCCAGAAGAAGGCCAGGAAATTCTGAAAGACATACATATTGGCACCTGCGGGCATCACGCTTCCGCCAGGTCCATCGTGTCCAAAGCTTTCCGCCAAGGTTTCTACTAGCTTACCGCCAAAGAAGACGCCGAGAACATCGTAAAAACATGCAAAGGCTGCCAGTTGTACGCTCGTCAACCTCACTTACCGGCACAAGAACTCAGGACAATTCCAATCACCTGGCCGTTCGCGTTCTGGGGCTTAGACATGGTGGGTACCTTCAAGAAGGCGAGTGGTGGGTATACCCACCTATTGGTCGCTGTCGACAAGTTCACCAAATGGGTCGAGGCTAAGCCGATCAGCAAACTTGACGCACGAACAACCGCCAATTTCCTCTGGGGAATTATCTGTCGTTTTGGAGTTCCACACAACATTATCACTGATAATGGCAGCAACCTATCTCAAGGCGACATAGAAGAATACTACAGTGATCTAGGTATCCGGCTTGATTTGGCATCCGTGTCACACCCTCAATCCAATGGACAAGTAGAGCGTACAAACGGCCTAGTCTTATCAGGACTTAAGCCTCGTCTCGAAGCTCCATTACACAGGGCAGCCGGCGCTTGGGCAGATGAGTTACAGTCGGTACTATGGAGTTTGCGCACAACGCCAAACAGGTCTACCGGCTACACTCCTTTCTTCTTAGTATATGGCGCTGAGGCGGTGCTACCTACCGACATGAAAAACGATTCCCCAAGGGTTCAAGCCTACATTGAGCAAGACGTAGAAGGTGCACGACAGGATAGCCTAGACCTGCTAGACGAAGAAAGAGACATCGCTCTACATCGCTCCGCCTTGTACCAGCAACAACTTCGCCGCTATCATAGCCGGAGAGTGCGGAAGCGAAGCTTCAGAACAGGTGACCTGGTTCTCCGCCTAATTTAAGACATAAAAGGCTTGCACAAGTTATCCCCGCCATGGGAAGGACCGTTTATAGTCACAAAGGCGCTGCTCAATGGTTCCTACTACCTGGCCGACATCCGCGACGAAGAAGAAAAGAAGAGGCGCAAGAAGGCGACAGGAAAAAGGGGAACCAAGCGCAAAAGAGGCACTGAAGATCCGTTCGAACAAACAAGACGGCCTTGGAATATTGAGCAGCTACGTCCTTTCTACACTTAGCAATTTATAATTGTAATAAGTTATATATGATTATGAAATAAAAGTCTATGGTTCCTCATCTGTGTTGAGAAGCATGCCATCTTTTGTCTTTTCTTGCAATCATATTTCCCCTATGTATCTAAGTTACCTATTTTTCTAGCTCCGTGCAAAGGTTCAAACTGGTAGATACTTGCAGCTTTCGAGCCAACCTAAAGCAAAAATAAACTTTTTGCGCCGCCTAATTCCTTTACCTCTGATTACTTATATGTGGTTCGCCTAGTAGTGTGTCTTTGACACCAACATGTTGGCTTTGGTTTCTGATCCTAAACGCATGGCTTAGCCCTGGTTGTTTCAGCTAAAGTTTCCGGCTGAGGTTCGTCAACATACAAAAAGTCAAACATATAGGTCAGGGTAAAATTAAGGCGGGCCATATAAATAAGGCAAAATAAAACTTGTCAGCTAGTTTCCCGCCTAACAGAGCAACAACAAAAGTATATACAAATATTACAAGTTAAAGTTGCATTGTTTCAAGGGCCGGCAAATCATGAAAGAAGGAGGCAAGGAAAGGAAACTACGGCTCGGGGGGGGGGGGGGGGGGGGCGTCTACTTCAGGCTTGGGGGCTGACAACTTCAGCCCCAGAACTGTCACTCCCCTCCGCCTCGGCCGTGCCGGCAGCTCCAGCTTCCCCTGCGGCAGGCACAGGATGGTGCCGGTAGAAGATCGAAGTATCCACCATGTCGGCAACACGCGTGGCGTAGCCGGCAACGCTGTCCAGAACAGCGGCCGGCTCGACCTCGCTGCCGTCTTCATATGTAGACGGCATGCCTTCGGTGACGGCTTCTATCTCCGCCTCGGGGTAGTGCGCCATGAATAGTCCAAGCGCAGTCTTGGCACCACCCCGCGCCGCCGACTTCAGCGAGCTCTTGTGTAGCTTGGTAGCCTTCTCCAACATGTTGGGCACGTCGCTGAATTCGGTCGGTTCCTGGCTGCCGGAGGAGATGAAGAACTTGGCGGCAAACCGCTTGGACGCTGCCAAAGTCTCGGTGATCAGCTCGCCTAGACGCGCAAGGCGATCCAGGCGGGGGCTGACAACCTTGTCGTCGCCTAAACCGGCGGGAACTGTATCAAAAATGAAACCATCAGTTTGGCTCAGGCTAAGAAAAAGGGAAAAATCAAATAAGGAGTGAGAAATTAACAAGGGCCGAGTTATGGAAAGCGGACAGCTCAATCATATGAGCCGCCAACGCGTCCTCAGCAATTTGGGCGCGAGAAGTCT
Source organism: Poa annua (assembly GCA_026929855.1). Lineage (NCBI taxonomy): Eukaryota > Viridiplantae > Streptophyta > Magnoliopsida > Poales > Poaceae > Poa > Poa annua. The sequence continues at coordinate 11,570,431 of CM049428.1, forward strand.
GCTTGGAGATTTCCTCGGCAGCCGTCTTCTCCGCCTCCGCTAACTTCTTGCACAGGCTATCCAGCTCACCAGTAAGCTGGCTAGATTCCTGCGCAAATTTCAGCTGCTGGGCCTCCATCTCCTTCTGGTGCTCCTCCTTCATCGCCAAGTTGGCGGCCGCCAAATCGGAAGCTTCATTCATAAGAGCTTGCATATCAGTGGACGCCTTCAGTATATCCTGGGCGTGGTCTAGCAGTTCTACAAATATGGATTCGCTAACTAAATGATTGACGGCAACATAAGTTGAAAAGATGGCTGAAAGCAAAAAAGATCAACTCTACCTTCATCTTTTTTGCGGGCCGCCTCCAACTCGGCAATCCGCAGGTCCTTGGCCTCGCAATCCTTGTTCAGATCGCGGCACCGCTGGTTTATCTCGAATCGGGAGGAGATAAGCTCAACGTTGGCGGACAAGAGGCCCTGCAGGAAAAAGCAAAGGCATAAAACCTATTGTCGAATAACCACTAAGCCGGCAGCCAATATTTTTGGACCTGCCATCTAAGTGCTCGGGAGAAAGACTATGTATATGCCAGAGTTATAAAAACTTACAGACAGGTCGCCCTCCAAGTCGGCGAAGGCCTGGGAGGTGAAGTTGGCAAAAGTCAAGGCTGACCCTTGGCCTCCTTAAAGGTGGACCAAGGGTCCCTAACTTTGCCGCCTCCTGCAGTCGGGGCTGCCCTCTGGGACCCGCCGGCAGCCACCTCCAGCAACTCCTCCTTGGCGGCACGCGATTGGACGGCTTCATCGGCCGTAGCCTCAGCCAAAAGAAGGGGAGTCTTGGGTGTGCGGTCAGCGGAGAAGGTCCTTGGCGGCGCGCCAGAAGCCGGAGTCTGGGGCTGGCAACGAGCATCGCCCATAAAGCTACCGGCCCGGGGCTGGGGAGTTGGCGGCATGGTAGCAGGCGAGCTGCCTTGAGCCCGCTTACCCCTGGAAAGGAGCCTAGTCGGCAACTGGGAAGTTGCGACCCTTTCCCTGTCAATAAACAGCAAGCACAGTCAGTAGGGTGCCAGTATTAAAGAAGCTCGTCGACTATTAAAGGCAAATTGAGTACCTTCGGGTGATGTTAATCCCCGTGTTCTCGTCAAGGTTGACGAGAACCGGCTCGGTAGCCGTTGCGATCTGTTTCTTCCTCTCGGCGATCGCCGTAGAGGAAGCGGCACCGGATGCCTTGCGCTTTTTGGTCTTCCCGGCTTCCGACTCGTAGAAGTCGGGAGCCAGGTCATCCTCCCCCAAGTCGGAGATCTGAGAAAGAAGACAAGTATTAATGGAACTCAAGTTAGCCGGCGAAGCTGTCAAAAAGGGGCAAGAAGCAAGATGTCTACCTCGATGGGAGGGTTGTCGTGGGTGTGCATGGGCACACCCTCCACCGCCTTCACCAGCCCCGCCTTGACGAGGCTGCGGAGCTGGAACGCCAGGTCGGCGACCGGCAACCTCTCTTCGCTTATGCGGAGAGAGGCCGTGGCAGTAGGCGAATACTGACACATTTTGTGCGGACTGTACCGCAGGGGGAGAATCTGCCAGCCGAGCCAACAGATGACGGTGTCCACCCCGTCCAGCAGGGGGGGAGCCATCGTCCGGGTGAGGAATTCAATCCACCTTTGGAAAAGGCGGAGTTCCTCCGTCAACTTGGGCACCGCCTCGTCCCAGCATGGCCTGGGCATAGGCGGCGTGTTGACAAAGTCTGGGACGCCAAATTGACGGCCCGGAGCTGCCATATCTTGGCAGTAGAAGAATGTGGAGGTCCAACCCTTGACGGATTCAAGGTATGGTATCTTAGGATACCATTGGCGGCCCTGGCGGCAGTTAAAAGTGACACTGCCACAGGTTGCCAGCCCGCCGTCCGGCACGGTCTGACGCCGGCAACGAAAACAGTATCTGAAGAAGTCTAAACTAGGCCTAATACCTAGATAGCCCTCGAACAGAGATGTGAAGCCGGCTAAGACTAGAATGCTATTGGGCGCTATATTGTGGGGCTGGAGCCCATAATGATCTAGCACCTCGCTAAAGAAAGCGGAAGGCGGAAGCGCCATTCCCCTAACTAGGTGGGAGGTGAGGATTACCCGTTCCCCGGCTTTCGGAGCCGGGATGACGTCTCCCAAGGCGGGTCTCCACCGGCAATCCTCCCGAGTTGGGAGGTAGCCAACGGCCTCCAGGTCTTGGAGGGTCTCCTCGTCGACGATGGAGGGAAGCCAGTAGCGTGACCCGAGGTCCGCCGCTTCCTCTTCCTCGTCGGCCGGAGCGCCTCTCGCCGCCGTCGCCGCGGCTAAGGGTGGAGGAGCCGAAGAGACCGCCGCCGGCGTGCGCGCGGCGGGAATGTGAGAAGCGACGGCGGCGACATTGCCCGTCGCCACCGTCGCAAGACGCGACGCCGCGCCGCCCATCGCCGCCGCGGACGAGGTGTCGGATGTAGGACCGCCGGACGCCGCGGAGGGGATGTTTTGACCGGTGGACATCACCGTGAGCGGAGGTCGCCGGAGGAGGACGCTCGCCGGAGTTTGCTCGGAGAAAGTTGCGGGAGAGCGGGAGAGCAATGGGTCGAGGAGTGCAGGAGCTGGGGTGCCGAAATGGACCGCTCGGCTCCCTATTTATAGAGCCGGGCGTAGCTTCCTGTGCAATGGTGTTTTTAGTCGGACACGTGTCCAACATCCACTGCAGCCCATGATCGCACGATCTCCACGCCTCCCCTTTTCCCGCGATTTTGTGATCATGGCAAGATTTTCGCTTAGGCCAGTTTTCGAACTGTCGTGAGCCGCCTAGCGATATCCGTCAACAAATATTCCCGGCGAACTATCGGTTAGCCGTCTTTTCCCATGTTGGATAAAGGCGGCCGTGTGCCAACTTCAAGACACACTTGCCCCCTTTTTTGATTTTCAGAATGGTTCAAGTCCTGCAGCCGCCAACATTGGCAGTTGAAGTATCAAGAAGAAGCCGGTGCCTGGAGAACTTCAACCTTTCTGGGGGCTAATGTTGGGGATATATCAACTAGGGGTATCTCCAACATGGATCAATCCGGCTAGTCCAGGGTGGCCCAAGGGTGGTAAGGCTGAAGCCTGCCGGGCGGCCCAGATAGCTGACGTACAAGGAAGTAGGCGGACGGTCTAAGAAGGCGTAAGGCCGAAGCCCATCAAGCCACCAAGCCTAAGACAGAAGGCGGCAACTAAGCCGTCTAGGTCTAGGACTCTGATTACTTGTCGGACAAGTACTTGCCTTGTATCCTGGGGTCTGGCCGCCTATATAAGCCGGCCACCAGGAAGCCTTTAGGGCACACTTCGATAAACGATCAATAGAGATCACATCCATTGTAACCTGTTCACGGCTATTGCCTCATAGTGAATTATAGCAGCACGTAGGATCTCGCCACCGTTGCGGGATCTGAAGCTGGGTAAACTTGCCGTGTTCAATCCCGTCCTCGACGACACCAACCTTCTTCCCCACAATCCATACGTAGGCTAGAGGACCCCCGTCTCCTATCAATTATGCCGATACCACGACAGGCTTGTGGGGGGATTTCCCTGCATATGTTAAAGGGGCGAACCCAGATGCTGGAACACGGCACAAAGGGCTCGTGCGCGCTTATAGGTCCCCTTAGGTGTTCCTTGCGAGGAGAGTAAGTACCAAGGTCCTCTGGAGAGATGGCGTGTTTGTGGGATCTTGCCCTCCAGCCAGAGCTCAGACTCTTGGATTTTGCAGTGCCGCTGGTGTGTCATTTGAGGCACTGGCACCGTACTCAGCCCCCGCTCGCGAGGTACGCATGAGGAGAGATATAAGCGCACACTTTAACAAAGTAATGCGGAAATAAACCCCCCAACGATTTTTTTTCAAAACGGCGCCGAGGCACGAAGTTCACTTGGGAACTAAATTGAGTCATTATGCTTGGGGTTACCAAGTTAATGCTTTGACCATGTCGAGGCATGGGGACCACTTATTAGTGGGCGAGACTCTCGACGGCCTGCGGTGGCTCGTTTAATGCAGAGCTCGGAGGGTTTCCCCTTGAGAGAAGCCTTTAAAGCTTGGAGGTTTAAGCCGTGAGCGTTTTAACCTCTAGAGACACGGGTGCTTGGAGGTTTAGCCGTAGGCTGCCTCTTCCGCTCGTGGTCTCGACGTGACAATGATCACGGGTGTGGCAATGAGCACGGTTGCATTTGTTCCTTTAGGAGACAAAGCATGTTTTTGTAGGTTTAAGCCGTGAGCATTTTAACCCTTAGAGACGAAAATGCTTGGAGGTTGAGCCGTAGGATGCCTCGTCCGCTTGAAGTCTCGACGTGACAATGATCACGGGCGTGGCAATGACCACGGTTTAATTTGTTCCTTTTTGGGAGACAAAGCATATTTTTGGAGGTTTAAGCCGTGAGCATTTTAACCTCTAGAGACGACCATGCTTGGAGGTTGAGCCATAGGCTGCCTCGTTCGCTTGAAGTCTCGACGTGACAATGATCACGGGTGTGGCAATGACCACTGTTTTGCGTTTTTTTCTAAGGGTGCAAAAGATGTTTTGGAGGTTTAAGTCGTTGGCGTTTTAACCTCTAGAGACAACAAATGCTCGGAGGTTGAGCCGTAGGCTGCCTCGTTCGCTTGAAGTCTCGACGTGACAATGATCACGTGTGTGACGATAATCACGTTTTTAACTTGTTCCTTGTGGATACAAAGGTTTGAGAGGTTTAAGCCTTGAGCTTTTAACCTTGAAGGACAAAAAAGTGCTTGGAGGTTGAGCCGTGGGCTGCCTCTTTCACTACATGCCCACTTGAGGGGCCTGGAGGTTTCCGTGCTTGGGAGGGCGGCGTTGAGCTCGCGGGCGAACTGCTTGAACTGGTTGTTCGACTTTGGCGCCTGCGCCCCACCCCCCCGAGGATGCAAGCAATGGCATCTCTCGGGGCTTGGTAGCCGCCGTCTTCCTCGTCAGGGAGGTTGACGTTCTTTGCCGTGGCGTTGGCCTGATTTCCAGACGGTTTCTGGTAGCCGCCCTTGCGTCCGCTCCCGCGGTAGCCACAGCCTCGGCCACGGCTACCACTGCCTTCTGCTTGCTCGCACTCCTTGCTCAACCTTTTGAGGTCGAAGCAAGACTCCGTGGAGTGGCCGCGCCTGTTGTGGTAGATGCAGAACGCGCGGTGATCATCTCTTCTTTCTCCAGGTTCAGGCGAGTCCCTGCGGGTGCCCTTCGCGTCAAGCTCTGCCGCGAGAACTGCGGTAGCCTTGCGCTTGGGCTCCTCCTTGGCCTCTTTCTTCTTCTGGCTCCTGGACCCCTCAGCGTGATCGTCTCCTCTCGAGGACATCTTCACGAAGAGGAGTCCCTCTTCAGACTTGGCGCACTTGTCCGCCAAGTCGAACAACTTGACCACAGAGGTGAGCTTGTCGTGGATCCCCAGCTTCTCTAGCATCCTGCTGTTCGTGACGCACTCGCGGAAGGCGGCGATGACTTGAGTGTCAGGGATGTTCGGGATCTTGTTGCGCACTTGGCTGAAGTGCTGGATGTACTTGCGAAGCATCTCATCCATCCTCTGCACCACAACGCGCAAGTCGTTGTGGGTGAGGGCGCGCTCGTACGTCCCCTTGAAGTTGGAGACGATCTGCTTGCAGAGCTCCTCCCAGGAGTTCACTGAGTCCTCAGGGAGATTCAGGAGCCACGACAGCGTGGAGTCGCGAAGCGCGTGAGGGAACCAGTTAGCCATGACCTTGTCATCTCCTCCCGCAGCTTGGATGGAGGTGGTGTAGAGCTGCAGGAACTCGATGGGGTTGCTGGAGCCGTCGTAGCCCTTGGGGAGGGCAGGCCGGAACTTTGGGGGCCAGACCACGCGGCGCAGAGAACGGATGAATGCCATGCAGCCTGAGGCGTACGTGGCGACCCCGTGCTGAAGCGCGCCGCGGTTCTGCTGGCCCGCCTGGCCAATCTCCCCCACGAGCCTGTTCTGGCGGTCTCGCTGGAGCTCCATTCCCACGCGGGCGTTAGGCGTGGTGCGCTGCAGGATCATGCAATCGTGCGGCGAGGTCGCGTGCGAAGCAGCCTTCCGAGCCGCAGCCGGTGCAGGCCCCGGAGGTGGCGAAGGCGCATTTGTTGCGACCGTGCCCGCGAGGGAGGGGTGCATGTTGGACTGCGACGGGGCAGGGCGCGTCGTGGCGATGCCGACGAGGTGGTTGAGGCGTTGGAGCCACTGCTCGTGGGCCTCAGCGGTGGGCTGGTACCGTAGCAGCTCCTGCGCCATGAGCAGCGCGGTGTGGGGCGCCGGGTCCGTCCTCCCAGGGTCGGAACCGCTCGGGCGCTGCGTCGCCTGCGACGACTGCGCGTCCTCCTGGTGCTCGGAGTTGTGTTCCGGCGCTTCAGCGTGCGGGCCGGAAGGGACGCCCTCTCCGTGGCGGGGCTGTCCCCGCTGTACGCGGGTGGTCGCGGCGCCTGGCGGCGCGCGTGCTCCCGCGGGCGCACGTCGGTTTGCGCGGGCGGTGCGGGTGTTCACCATGGCGCGGAGACGAACTCGAAGGTTGTAGACGCGCCTCAATCCCCTACCTGGCGCGCCAAATTTCGGGTTATGACTCCCAAGAACCGGGGGTAGTCACTTCCTGAAGTGTAGTTCGTGAAGGGAATTGAACACGGAGGTCTAGACCCTCGAGTGGCTCCGCGACGTTGCTCGCCGGACCCGAGGAAGACACAGACACGCAAAGGGAGACACCAGCCTTTACCCAGGTTCACGGCCCTCGTGGGGAGGTAAAACGGCTACTCCTGCTTGTCTGTATTAGATGTGGAAGGTTACAGTACAACGGAGCTTGCCGAAAGCCCCCTTGAGGTAGTTCTTGCCTCGGGAGGGAAACGATCGTCTTCTTCCTCCTCAAGGCAGAGGCTTTTCACACAAGTGTAGCTAGGGTTTACAAGGGTTGCAGTGCGCCAAGAGCCGACCCGTGCTACGATGGATGTCTTGCTCCTTTTATAGGCGTCTCTGGCCTTCTCCTTCGGCTTGGCCTTCCAGGTGGTTCCCACATGCCAGTGGCAGGGTGGTGTAGGAGTCCACCGTGCTTCATTAGTCCATGGACTCGGTCCCTTGCTGGTAAAGGTGGGCGCGGTGGCCGACCGGCGGCCGACCGCGATGCACTGCCCACAGGGAGGGCAGCCTCTGAGGTGGAGCCCATGATGACGTCCTCTTTTGGACGGTTGTGCTGTCCACCCGCTTTATCGTCAGAGTAGAAGGTCCTGGCAGCTGCGCAGCAGGCAGAGCTGCTTTGTTGACCACTTTATCGCCAAGGACAGCGACGAGGGTGCATGCGACACTGCATGTGCGTGGCAGAGGCCACGTGCATCTTGCCGTGATTCCTTGGCCGCGACGTTTCCCCTCAGGCGCAGGGAGGCCTGAGGGGAGATTCCCACGGGGCTCCCTCGAGGCGTGCTGGCGCCTCGGGAGGGTCCCCTGAGGCGAGAGGTCCCTTGAGACCCTCGTTTCCTCCTCAGGCCCTCGAGGGGAATTGCCTCTCGAGGGTCCCGCCAGGCGGTGATGCCTGGTCCTTAGTCGTTTCGTCCGACGGGCCTGCGTGCGAGGCCTGGTGAGAATGGGCTCTCCATACCCCAGTTCCCACTGGGCCGACAATCACGTTTTCTTTTTATCCTTCTGGAGACACAAAATGCGTGGTAATTTTGTATCTTTCACAATCAGTAGGCTTCCATCCCATGCCACTTTTACGAAGCCATTAAGTTAGGCGCACTAAAGAAGGGTTAAATCACTCTTTAATCGTTTCATGATGGATTCCCCGCAAGGGGTTGAGCCATAAGCTGCCTCTTCCGCCAGATGTCTTGACGTGACAATGATCACGGGCGTGACAATGTTCACGAGTAGAACTTGCGTAGGTGCATGATGTTCCATGGATTCTTGACGGGGATGCCGTCTTGAGTTTCGAGGCGAGCCGCGCCAGGCCTGGTAATGTGGGTGACCCTGTAGGGGCCTTCCCACATCGGTGACAGCTTGTGGAGGCCTTCCCTAGAGAGGATTCGCCTGAGGTCGAGATCGCCTGTCTCCAGTGTGCGTGAGCGCATGTTGCGGCCATGGTAGCGTCGCAGGTCCTGCTGGTATTTTGCCGCCCGGAGGGCGGCACGGCGGCGAAGTTCCTCGAGAAGCAGCAGGTCGTCATTGTGGAGATTATCTTGCTCGTCCTCGTTAAAGGCAAGGACCCGTGGGATCCATGCTTTATCTTTGTGGGGAGGACTGCCTCGGCTCCATAGACGAGAGCGAACGGTGTTTCCCCTATAGGCCTTGGTGGCGTTGTGCGGATGGACCAGAGCACTGAGGGGAGCTCGCTGATCCATCCCTTGCCGTGGCCCTTGAGGATGTCGAAGGTCCTGGTCTTTAGGCCCTTGAGGACTTCTGCGTTTGCTCGCTCGGCCTATCCATTGCTCTGTGGATGAACTGCCGAGGCGAAGCAGAGCTAGATGCCCATCTTTTCGCAGTAAGCCCTGAAGATGCCACTGGTGAATTGCGAGCCATTGTCGGTGATGATGCGGTTAGGCACTCCGAAGTGGCATACCAGGCCTCTGATGAATTTCACCGCCGCACCTGCTGGAATTGTGCGCGTCGCCTCCACTTCGGGCCACTTGGTGAACTTGTCGATGGCCACAAAGAGGTAGCGATATCCCCCTTGCGCTGTTAGGAATGGTCCAAGGATGTCCAGCCCCCAGACCGCAAACGGCTAGGAGAGCGGAATGGTCTGTAGTCCCAGCGCAGGTTGGTGGATTTGCTTGGCGTCGAATTGGCAAGCTTCGCATGCTTGAACAATGTCTACTGCATCCTGAAGTGCTTGAGGCCAGTAGAAGCCGCTCCTGAAGACTTTGCCTGCGAGGGTGCGGGCGCACGAGTGGTGGCCGCACTCCCCGCTGTGGATGTCGTTGATCAGCATTTCGCCTCCTTCAGGAGGGACGCATTTGAGCGGGATGCCGTTTGGGCGCTTGCGGTAGAGATTTCCTTCGAGGATGTGGTAGGATTTTGCCTAGCGGGCGATTCGCTCCGCTTCAACATCTTCCTCGGGAAGGATCCCTTTGGCGAGGTAGTCTTTGATCTCGTCAATCCAGCCTGTTGCTTGATGCACTGCTATGAGCAACAGACGTTCCCCTGTAGGGGGGGCCGCAATCGGGAGCCCAAACTGTAGGTGGTGGCGGGAGCGCTTCGTCTGTGCTTGCGGGCATGGCCTCTTGAGGTTTTTTTATGGATGCCTTGACGAGTCTTTCTTCGAAGACGCCTGGAAGCCGAGCTTGCCTCTTTGATGCGCGTTTTGCGATGTCATCGGCCTCTTATTTTCCTTCCTTCGGATGTGCATGAGCTCCATTCCCCTGAAGTACTTCTCAAGCCTGTGGACCTCTTCAAGGTATGCGGCCATGTGGTCGTCCTTAGGCTTGTAGCTCTTGTTGGAGAAGTTGACGAGCAGCTGGGAGTCGCTCTTGATGAGTAGGTGCTTGATGCCCAGAGCGATTGCGGCACGTAGGCCGGCGAGCAGGCCTTCGTACTCAGCAATATTGTTGGAGATCTTGTCGATTCCGAAGCACAGCTGGACCGCGTAATCGAGCTTGTCGCCCTTAGGTGAGGTCAAGATCACGCCAGCCCCACCGTGATGACAAGCGAAAGCTCCGTCAAACTTCATGGTCCAGTGGCTGGGCATTTTGTCTCCAGAGGGCTCTTGTTCCTCTCCTAGAGGCTCTTCAGGGGTTGGATCAGTCCATTCGGCGACGAAGTCTGCCAGCGCTCTTCCTTTGATTACCCTTGTGATATCGAAGCGCAAGTTGAACGGTTGTAGCTCTAGTTTCTTCACGCGACACGATCTGTGGCGTTAGGGTTGCGCAGGATTTTCTCCAGAGGGAATGAGGTAACCACCGTGATGGGGTGCCCCTGGAAGTAGTGTCGCAACTTTCTTGAGGCGATGAGGAGCGCGATGATGAGCTTCTGCTGCATTGTGTACTGCTCGTGAGCATCGCGCAGTACTGTACTGACGAACTAGACTGGATGCTCGACAAGGGTTGTCAGTTTAGTCTTGTCGCACTCTGCCTGAGGAGGCTCTGCGGGGCCCTCAAGGGGGTTGGCCTGTGGAGACTCTTTAGGGCCCTCGAGGGGGTTGGCCTGTGGAGACTCTTTAGGGCCCTCAAGGGGGTTGGCCTGTAGAGGCTCTTCAGGCTCCCTGGCAAGATTATCCTGTAGCGGTTGACTTGGGGCAGGCTCCGCTTGTGGCTCTGGGCCTACCGGTGGTTTCGTGGGGCCTGCTCCTTTGTCGAGCTCTTCGTCAGGCGGCTTTGGCTTTGGAGTGGTTGCGCTCTTCTTGTGGAGGACTGGGTCTTCTCTTTCTACCACCAGGACGACACTAGCTGTGTGTGGAGTGGCTGATAGATACAGCTTCAGGTGCTCTCCTGTCCTTGCGGCAACCATGACTGGTGGGCTAGCCAGGTACCTCTTTAAGTCCTTGAAGACTTTTTCCGCTTCAGGCGTCCACTTGAAGGTGCCAGTTCTCTTCATGATCTTGAAGAATGGAAGAGCTCTCTCGCCAAACTTGGAGATGAATCTACCCAAGCTGGCCATGCAGCCTGCTAGACGTTGAATATCCTTGAGCCGGCGTGGAGGTTGCGTTTCCTCTATGGCCTTGATTTTGTCAGGGTTAGCCTCTATGCCCCGGTGGGACACGAGGAAACCAAGCCATTTGCCTGAGGGCACTCCGAAGACGCACTTGGCGGGGTTGAGCTTGATGTTCACCTTGCGCAAGCTAGAAAAAGTCTCTTCAAAGTCCCTGAGAAGAGTATCTCCCTCTCGAGACTTGACGACGATGTCATCGATGTAAGCCTCGGTATTTCTGCCCATTTGCTCGCCAAGTGATATCCTCACGAGCCTCTAGAAAGTGGCGCCAACGTTTTTCAGGCCGAAGGGCATGCAGACATAGCAACACACACCGCAAGGGGTGAGGAATGTCGTCTTCTTCTCGTCTTCCTTAGCCATTTTGATCTGGTGATAACCAGAGAAGGCATCGAGGAAGCAGAGGAGGTCGCAACATGCCGTGGAGTCCAAGATCTGGTCGATTCTTGGCATGGGATAAGGGTCTTTGGGGCAAGCCATGTTGACATCAGTGTAGTCAATACAGAGGCGGCCTCCTACGGCGGGTTTTGGGACGACCACGCCGTTGGAGAGCCAAGTGGGGTGCGCGACTTCGCGGACGACATTTGCCGCTTTTAGCTTCTCGACATCTTTGACGATGAATGCTTGCTTCTCGGGGGCTTGCTTTCTTGCTTTTTTCTTGAACGGGCATGCGTTTGGACACACGGCTAAGTGGTGCTCTATCACCTCCCTCGGTACACCGGACATATCTGACGGAGTCCATGCGAACATGTCAGAGTTTGCCCGGAGGAAGGCGACGAGCGCGCTTTCCTATTTGGGAGGCAGAGAAGCGCCAATAGTGACGCTAGCCCCCGAGTCTTCATCCCCCAAGCTGCTGGAGCTTAGTGATACTTTCTTTGTAGCGGCTAGCTCCTGGGCGAACAGCTGCTTCTTCTTCTTGGGTCTCTCGAGAGGCTCCATGTCCTCGTCAGCAGGGAACTCCATGGCGGCCGCTTTGTAGGTTGTTTCGACGGCGCGCGTAGCATCCAGGACATGTCCACGGATGGTGATTGTGCCAGCGCTGCCGGGAATCTTGACCATGTAGTAGGCTTGATGCGTGACGCCCATGAATTTCGCGAGGGTGGGGTAGCCAAGGATGGCGTTGTACGGCAAGCCGATGTGCGCGACGTCGAAGTCGATGTGCTCGGTGCGGTAGTTTTCCTCGCTGCCGAAGGTGACGGCAAGCCTGGTGTAGCGTACCTGCACTTATAAATATGGCAGGTACCTGTGTATAGTGCAAACCCCTGGATCGATTCATTTGCACACACAGTTTACGATGAATATCACAACATTGTATCAATATTACACGAATAATCCAGACTTGGTAAAATAAATAGTTCGATACATCTTTGCATAGCTTATAGCTAGCTCAAAACAATAAAGCAGCGGAAATAAATCTTCAATGATCCTCCATCTTCATGATACGCCACAGGCGAAAACATGTTGGTGCAGACTCGAAACCCAAAACGTAATCCTTACTCTTCGTCAGATATTTCTGCAACAAATAATAATTTGCAACAGAGTGGGTCAGATTCCATTAAAAATGGAGTCTGGCAAGTGAAACTATGGTGGACACTTGGTGGAATAACTCTATAGCCTATATGTATATTTGGCTGGTGGAGTTCTAGGCTATTTTGCATAAATCCAGTTTTTCCTAACTCTTTGTAAAACAAACTTTTTTAACATCATAATTGGCAACACTGGCAAGTTCCAGTGAACCAAAAGATATCACGTCCTTAGGTGTACTCTCAAGTGAAAACCCCCACATTCAATGGTCCTAAATATAGTAGAAACTATCTTAGGTGAAAACCCCCATGAACATGGTCCCGAGTAGTCCACTGTTGTTTATCAAAATTTTATTAAGAAATTAGAATGTTGGGATTCCTCCATGTTCCTTGATCAGCTGTAGTCTTCACTTGAAATATTTCTCCTTGAGTTCTTCACAATCTTCTCCATTTAGTTATCACATCCCTTTGTTCCTGGGTGGCCTTCCACAAGTGTGCTCTCAGGTGAAAACCCCCACGTTCACGATCCTATGTATAGTAGAAACTATCTTAGGTGAAAACCCTCATGGACATGGTCCTGAGTAGCCACTCAACATAAACCAAACAACCAATCCACCCAGATGATTCATTAACTTAGTGATGTGCACTCCCAGGTGAAAACCCCCACATACTATGATCCTAAGTATAGTAAAAACTATCTCAGGTGAAAACCCTCATAGACATGGTCCTGAGTAGCCACTTAAGATTTTGTAAAACCTTTCTTCAATTGCATAGCATCAAAATTGTACTAAGTCATTTCATAGGTACCTAGACACAATGGAATAGGAAATTCTAAAGTCTTGCATAGGAAATCTACTAAGTCCTACACATGCATAGGAAAATAACTAAGTCATGCATAGAAAAATACTCAGGAATTTTATGGGGGTGTGCCACTTGCCTTGGCAACAAGAAGAATAGCAACAGCAGCTGTAACAGTTGTCGTTTCCCTCCGAAATTTCTAACACATCAGACAAAACACACATAAACATACAAACCAAAATAACAATACAAAAATATGCTATGCATGATGTGCAAAATACTTAGAGAAAATACTAAGTCTATTATTTAAGGTGATCGACAATTATCAACAACTCTTTGTAAATTGGATATTCACTATAGTGAGAGAGACAGACACCCGGCCAGCCACTTATGTTGTGGAACAGGTCTCATGTATGTGGACATGTAAGGTTAGTTTCCAGGCCGCTTCATCTCACTATGCCGATAGGATCCAAAAAACTTCAAGATGGCAATAACATGATCAAAAATTGTTTTAAATCAAGATTAGGAAAGATAGAAGAAAATGATATCTTGATCACCATGTCTTAGGGAGAAGAAAGAAAAAGAGAAAGAAAGACTTAGAGAGTAGAGGGGGTTGGTCTTCTTGGACTTCTTCTTGATTTTTCTTCTAAGTGTTTCTACTTCTTGGACATTCTTCTGGAGTCTTGTTTTGGCTAAGTCCTTCATTGGTCTTCTATCTCCATGTTGAAAATCCTGAGTGTCTAAGTGCATAGCACTTAACCAAAAATGCTAAGTTGAAAATATTCCTAACTTAGAGAAAATAATGGAGGAGTTTTTCCTATGAGAAGAATAACCATATAATAAAATATGTTATGCGTGCAATGCTCTTTTTAATCATAATAAACATCATACAAAATTTGTGATATTTATAAAGTATGCATTAGGCTATAAATGTAATTTAATTATTTCCTAATTTTGGAAAATATAATAAAATGAATTAGATGTAAGATCAAAGTTTTATGTGATTAAACTTTTATAATAAAATTTTATAAATGGTGTTAATGGACAGAGGCATTTAATTAAAAATTATAGCAATTGCATTTAATCAAATTTAATGTTTCTATTAATAGTTATGTCAAAAATAGTCAAACTATTCAATTTAAAACATACAACTATTAAATCATGAAAATAATATTCAAAAACATTTTATAGCAGAGGCATCATATTACAAATATTCCAAAGTTTATAAAACAATTATATTTGCAATTTTTGGATTTATAGATTTAAAGTTATGACGAAAATACTCAAATTCACCATTTGAAATTTGAATATTTAAAACTAAGTCAAATTTGAAATCCAACAGATCTAAAATATTCTACATGTCAAGGGATTTCCAAATATATAAAAATATTCGAATTTGGTTAAGTGGTTAAAAAGTTATGACATATCTAAGTTGCAGGGTCTTTTCTGTAAAACTGCCAATTTAAAATTAATTACGAAAATAATTGCTGACGCGGATGCTGACTGGATGCTGACAAGGCACGCAGACGTGGATAAGTCAACAGATCCAGACCGTTGGATCTGGATCGGACGGATCTCAGCGGCCCGTACCGATTCGATTACAATTTCTAATCTCAACCGTTGAACGCCGATCGGACGGCAGAGGAGGAATGCTCACCGTGGCGGCGCGGCGTGGTCGCCGGAGACGGGGCAGACGGCGGCGGCGGCTCGACCGTGGACGCTCCGGTCGCTACGGTGCCTCCCCGGATGCGCGGATGAAGCCCTCGGGTGCGGCGCGTCGCGTTGAAGACGAAGGGGCCAACGTCGCCGTCGTGTTCTTCCTGGAACGGCGGGGAGGTGCGGACCGTGGACTCCCGCCGGTGAGCTTTTGCTCCGCTCGATTAGGGGGGCCGAGGAGAGTTAGGGAAAGGTCCGGCGTGTCCGCACGGGCGAGGGGAGGAGGAAGGAGGTGGTCTCGGACTCGGGGGAGGCTCACCTCGCCGGGGAACAAAGGAAAACGGCGGTGGGTACCGTGGAGCTCCGGCGAGCTTTTCCGGTAGCCTGGGGGCACGGTTTTGAGTGGGATGAGAGGGGAAATCCGAGCGGGGGAGTAGGGGATTAAGAGGGAAGGAGGGGGCGTTGATTGCTCGCTTTAATCGCTCGAATTGAACAGGATTGAATCCGGCCGTTTCGGGCGAGGTCGGGGGCGGGATTTGGGGCGAGGTTGAAGACGACCCCCTGACAGGTGGGTCCCACTGTCAGGTTTTTCTTATTTTCTTTTCTGTTTTATTTATTTCTTTTATAACTTTTGATTTATAACTCCAAATGAGGTAAAAAAAAATTCTAAAAATTTGTAAAATTATTATCTTTGTGTTAAACCAGTTGTAGGAATGTTTTGAACAATTTTCAAAATTAATAATTTTGAAATATTGATTAAATACAAATTTGATACTTAATATCAATTTTGAAATTATAACCTAATTAAATTTTCTTTTGGTTAAAATAAAATTTGTAAAATACCCATAGACAAATATGTTTGAAATTAGATTATTAAATTATTTTGCTGAAATCATTCACCTTTATTTTGTCACAAAAGTAGAATAATAGAATATAAATATTTTTAGAGTAATATGAAATAAAATGGATTTTTAAGTTAAACTTTTTGTGATTTAATCAGATGATGAATGATGAGATGCATGTATGCATGAATGCAATGCTTAAAATTTTCTTTTCAAAGCAAAATACATAAATGTTTTCAAAAGTTTTAAATTTTAGTGATTTTTAAACATTTCAGAATATAGGGATGTTACAGAATACCACCCTTAAAAGGAATCTCGTCCTCGAGATTCGAGAAGGATAGCAAAGGTTCTGTCTGGGTATCGGGTTGGGCTACCACCCTTAAAAGAAAACTTTGTTGGTATTGAAACTTCAATATGAAAACTTGATTCAGAATGTACCGTTCACTTCTTCCACAGTGATGTGGTTCACATATCCTTTATCGAAAGGATTTGACTTAGCAGCTTCTTCGGTCTTCTTCTTTGCTGGGCAGTCATTGGTGTAATGACCCTTGTTCTTGCATTTGTAACAAAGCACCTGACTAGTATCTCTGTGTTCAGGATTTGGACGGTGGTGTCCATTGTTATGGTTGTGGCCAACAAATCCATTTCCTTTATGATCTCCATTGCTTCCCTTGGATCCACCATGGTAATCATGACGCTTGTAGTGACTTCCTCCATTATGGTGATTCCCATGTCTGTGGTCACTGTTCACATCATGAACAAGGTGCTTCTTAAATGAGGGTTCAGAGGAGTGCTTGTCCATCTTCCTCTTCCTATTTTCAGCTTTCTTTATGCTATCTTCAAGGGTAATTGCTTGATCCAGAAGTATCTGATAGTTTGGTGCATAAGCAACAGTCATAGTTATCTTTAGCTCATCACTAAGTCCATTGAGAAATTTCGACTTCCTCTTTGCATATGTGTCAATGTCCTCAGGCGCATATCGAGAAAAAGAATGGAAGTCGTCCATATACTCCTTAAGACTTCTGTTTCCCTGACGCAGATTGCGAAACTCTTCCCGTTTAAGATTCATAATTCCCGTGGAGACATGAGCATTACGAAAACCTTCCTTGAATTCCTCCCAGGTCAAGGTGTCCAATGGGTGAGTAATCTGATAAGTTTCCCACCATTGGGCAGCAGGTCCTTCAAGTAGGTGTGCGGTAAACCTAACTTTCTCAGCGTCATCACATTCAGTTGTCACCAGATCCTTTTGTACAGAGCGTAGCCAGTCATCGGCCACCATTGGCTCTGTTGCATTCGAGAACTTGTTTGGCCTAAGCCTCAGAAATCTGGTAAGCCTGTCCACTTGGGGAGGTGGTGGTGGTGGATTGTTGTTGTTGTTGTTATTGTTATTGTTGCTTGCTGCAATAAACTGAGTCATCATAGTCATCAGCTGAGCTTGAGCGGCCATTAGTTGCTGCATGGCATCATTGTTGTTGTTGTTGTTGTTTCCAGGAGCACGGCGGGGAGGCATCTGTGGGTTTTAGCATAGATGAGTAAAAGATAGACAGATCTAGGGGAAACATTCCTACCCATACAAGCAATTGACACAAACAACCACAATCATTAAAATTCCAAACATGTTTTGAGAAAACCGAACTAATCGTTCTGTAACGAAACACCCGAGGTTCTGGAGAACACAAACGATGATACTGCCATACCACAATTTGATAGGTCAATACATCATTAGTATCTCGTTACTCTAATAGATAGGTGGTCTAGTCTATCTTTTTCTTGAGTGCTTCAAGTTCTTGTTCAACTTTCTCGGATATCTCAGAAGTATTGGCCGAATCCTGGTTCTTCAGTGGTCTTCCCTGCATGTAGAAGTTCATGTTGAATTGAAACTTTTCCATATGAAGCAGTAGAATCAGACTTAGACTATTAAAACATGGTCATCTAGAAAAAGATAAGATGTTTTCAGAAGGTTGATAGTAGATAAGAGTATGAGAAAGACAAAATAAAAAGTTTTGTTTTTAGAAAACTGAATAAAATAGATTTTCAATCCTATGGTCCAAACCTATTTCTATCCAAACCTAGGGTTTCGAACCTACAGGCAACACAGTGCTCTGATACCATCTGTAGCGTACCTACACTTATAAATATGGCAGGTACCTGTGTATAGTGCAAACCCCTGGATCGATTCATTTGCACACACAGTTTACGTTGAATATCACAACATTGTATCAATATTACACGAATAATCCAGACTTGGTAAAATAAATAGTTCGATACATCTTTGCATAGCTTATAGCTAGCTCAAAACAATAAAGCAGCGGAAATAAATCTTCAATGAGCCTCCATCTTCATGATACGCCACAGGCGAAAACATGTTGGTGCAGACTCGAAACCCAAAACGTAATCCTTACTCTTCGTCAGATATTTCTGCAACAAATAATAATTTGCAACAGAGTGGGTCAGATTCCATTAAAAATGGAGTCTGGCAAGTGACACTATGGTGGACACTTGGTGGAATAACTCTATACCCTATATGTATATTTGGCTGGTGGAGTTCAAGGCTATTTTGCATAAAGCCAGTTTTTCCTAACTCTTTGTAAAACAAACTTTTTTAACATCATAATTGGCAACACTGGCAAGTTCCAGTGAACCAAAAGATATCACGTCCTTAGGTGTACTCTCAGGTGAAAACCCCACATTCAATGGTCCTAAGTATAGTAGAAACTATCTTAGGTGAAAACCCCCATGAACATGGTCCCGAGTAGTCCACTGTTGTTTATCAAAATTTTATTAAGAAATTAGAATGTTGGGATTCCTCCATGTTCCTTGATCAGCTGTAGTCTTCACTTGAAATATTTCTCCTTGAGTTCTTCACAATCTTCTCCATTTAGTTCTCACATCCCTTTGTTCCTGGGTGGCCTTCCACAAGTGTGCTCTCAGGTGAAAACCCCCACGTTCACGATCCTAAGTATAGTAGAAACTATCTTAGGTGAAAACCCTCATGGACATGGTCCTGAGTAGCCACTCAACATAAACCAAACAACCAATCCACCCAGATGATTCATTAACTTAGTGATGTGCACTCCCAGGTGAAAACCCCCACATACTATGATCCTAAGTATAGTAAAAACTATCTCAGGTGAAAACCCTCATAGACATGGTCCTGAGTAGCCACTTAAGATTTTGTAAAACCTTTCTTCAATTGCATAGCATCAAAATTGTACTAAGTCATTTCATAGGTACCTAGACACAATGGAATAGGAAAATCTAAAGTCTTGCATAGGAAATCTACTAAGTCCTACACATGCATAGGAAAATAACTAAGTCATGCATAGAAAAATACTCAGGAATTTTATGGGGGTGTGCCACTTGCCTTGGCAACAAGAAGAATAGCAACAGCAGTTGTAACAGTTGTCGTTTCCCTCCGAAATTTCTAACACATCAGACAAAACACACATAAACATACAAACCAAAATAACAATACAAAAATATGCTATGCATGATGTGCAAAATACTTAGAGAAAATACTAAGTCTATTATTTAAGGTGATCGACAATTATCAACAACTCTTTGTAAATTGGATATTCACTATAGTGAGAGAGACAGACACCCGGCCAGCCACTTATGTTGTGGAACAGGTCTCATGTATGTGGACATGTAAGGTTAGTTTCCAGGCCGCTTCATCTCACTATGCCGATAGGATCCAAAAAACTTCAAGATGGCAATAACATGATCAAAAATTGTTTTAAATCAAGATTAGGAAAGATAGAAGAAAATGATGTAGGTTATCTTCCAGGCTTCATCTTCAGACTTGTAGTATTCTCCTTAGTGATATCTTGATCACCATGTCTTAGGGAGAAGAAAGAAAAAGAGAAAGAAAGACTTAGAGAGTAGAGGGGGTTGGTCTTCTTGGATTTCTTCTTGATTTTTCTTCTAAGTGTTTCTACTTCTTGGACATTCTTCTGGAGTCTTGTTTTGGCTAAGTCCTTCATTGGTCTTCTATCTCCATGTTGAAAATCCTGAGTGTCTAAGTGCATAGCACTTAACCAAAAATGCTAAGTTGAAAATATTCCTAACTTAGAGAAAATAATGGAGGAGTTTTTCCTATGAGAAGAATAACCATATAATAAAATATGTTATGCGTGCAATGCTCTTTTTAATCATAATAAACATCATACAAAATTTGTGATATTTATAAAGTATGCATTAGGCTATAAATGTAATTTAATTATTTCCTAATTTTGGAAAATATAATAAAAGGAATTAGATGTAAGATCAAAGTTTTATGTGATTAAACTTTTATAATAAAATTTTATAAATGGTGTTAATGGACAGAGGCATTTAATTAAAATTTATAGCAATTGCATTTAATCAAATTTAATGTTTCTATTAATAGTTATATCTGAAATAGTCAAACTATTCAATTTAAAACATACAACTATTAAATCATGAAAATAATATTCAAAAACATTTATAGCAGAGGCATCATATTACAAATATTCCAAAGTTTATAAAACAATTTTATTTGCAATTTTTGGATTTATAGATTTAAAGTTATGACAAAAATACTCAAATTCACCATTTGAAATTTGAATATTTAAAACTAAGTAAAATTTGAAATCCAACAGATCTAAAATATTCTATATGTCAAGGGCTTTCCAAATATATAAAAATATTTGAATTTGGTTAAGTGGTTAAAAAGTTATGACATATCTAAGTTGCAGGGTCTTTTTGGTAAAACTACCAATTTAAAATTAATTACGAAAATAATTGCTGACGCGGATGCTGACTGGATGCTGACAAGGCACGCAAACGTGGATAAGTCAATAGATCCAGACCGTTGCATCTGGATCGGACGGATCTCAACGGCCCGTACCGATTCGATTACAATTTCTAATCTCAACCGTTGAACGCCGATCGGACGGCAGAGGAGGGATGCTCACCGTGGCGGCGCGGCGTGGTCGCCGGAGACTGGGCAGACGGCGGCGGCGGCTCGGCCGTGGACGCTCCGGTCGCTACGGCGCCTCCCCGGATGCGCGGATGAAGCCCTCGGGTGCGGCGCGTCGCGTTGAAGACGAAGGGGCCAACGTCGTCGTCGTGTTCTTCCTGGAACGGCGGGGAGGTGCGGACCGTGGACTCCCGCCGGTGAGGTTTTGCTCCGCTCGATTAGGGGTGCCGAGGAGAGTTAGGGAAAGGTCCGGCGTGTCCGCACGGGCGAGGGGAGGAGGAAGGAGGTGGTCTCGGACTCGGGGGAGGCTCACCTCGCCGGGGAACAAAGGAAAACGGCGGTGGGTACCGCGGAGCTCCGGCGAGCTTTTCCGGCAGCCTGGGGGCACGGTTTCGAGTGGGATGAGAGGGGAAATCCGAGCGGGGGAGTAGGGGATTAAGAGGGAAGGAGGGGGCGATGATTTCTCGCTTTAATCGCTCGAATTGAAGAGGATTGAATCCGTCCGTTTCGGGCGAGGTCGGGGGCGGGATTTGGGGCGAGGTTGAAGACGACCCCCTGACAGGTGGGTCCCACTGTCAGGTTTTTCTTATTTTCTTTTCTGTTTTATTTATTTCTTTTATAACTTTTGATTTATAACTCCATATAAGGTCAAAAAAAATTCTAAAAATTTGTAAAATTATTATCTTTGTGTTAAACCAGTTGTAGGAATGTTTTGAACAATTTTCAAAATTAATAATTTTGAAATATTGATTAAATACAAATTTGATACTTAATATCAATTTTGAAATTATAACCTAATTAAATTTTCTTTTGGTTAAAATAAAATTTGTAAAATACCTATAGACAAATATGTTTGAAATTAGATTAATAACTTATTTTGCTGAAATCATTCACCTTTATTTTGGCACAAAAGTAGAATAATAGAATATAAATATTTTTAGAGTAATATGAAATAAAATGGATTTTTAAGTTAAACTTTTTGTGATTTAATCAGATGATGAATGATGAGATGCATGTATGCATGAATGCAATGCTTAAAATTTTCTTTTCAAAGGAAAATACATAAATGTTTTCAAAAGTTTTAAATTTTAGTGATTTTTAAACATTTCAGAATATAGGCATGTTACACCTGGCCTGGACTCAGTGGCTCCATCGAGCCGCTGGTGACTCCCGTGAAGGGCCTAGAGGGCAATGACCTGCTCGTAGAGTACTTGAAGCGCTTCGAACGTCTCTATGGAGATGACATTCAGGCCTGTTCCACCATCAATGAGTGTCTTGGAGACATTGATGTTGTCGATGGTGGGGCTGCAGAATAGAGGGAGGGTTCTAACAGTCTTGGTGGACTTGCGGTGGTCCTGAGCGTCAAAGGCGATGGTGTACTGCGACCATTTGAGGGGCCTGGAGGTCTCGAGGCTGGTGAGGGCGGCGTTGAGCTCGCGAGCGAACTGCTTGAACTGATTGTTCGATTTGGGCGTCTATGCCCCACCGAGGATGCAGGCAATGGCGCCTCTTGGAGCTTGGTAGCCTCCATCTTCCTCGTCAGGGAGGTTGTCGTTCCTCTCAGCGGCATTGGCCTGATTGTCTGATAGTTTCCGGTAGCCGCCCTTGCGCCCGCTTCCGCGGTAGCCACAGCCTCGACCGCGGCTGCCGCTCCCCTCTGCTTGTTCGCGCTCCTTGCTCAGCCTCTTGAGGTCGAAGCAAGTCTTTGTAGAGTGTCCGCGCCTGTTGTGGTAGATGCAGACTGGGCGATGGTCGTCTTTTCTTTCCCCAGGCTCGGGAGAGTTCCTACGGGTGCCCTTAGCGTCAGGCTCTGCCGCCAGGACCGCGGTGGCCTTGCGCTTGGGCTCCTCCTTCTTATTCTGGCTCCTGGACCCCTCAACGTGCTCGTCCCCTCTCGAGGACATTTTGACGAAGAGGAGTCCCTCTTCAGCCTTGGCGCACTTGTCAGCCAGGTCGAACAGCTTCACCACAGATGTGAGCTTGTCGTGGATGCCCAATTTCTCGAGCATCTTGCTGTTCGTGACGCCCTCGCGGAAGGAGGGGATGACTTGGGTGTCGGGGATGTTCGGTATCTTGTTGCGAACTTGGCTGAAGCGCAGGATGTACTTGCGTAGCATTTCATCCTTCTTCTTTACCACAACGCGCATGTCGTTGTGGGTGAGCGCGCACTCGTACGTCCCCTTGAAGTTGGAGACGAACTGCTTGCAGAGCTCCTCCCAAGAGTTCACCGAGTCCTCAGGGAGGTTCAGGAGCCACGACAGCGCAGAGTCGCGAAGCGCGTGAGAGAACCAGTTGGCCATCACCTTGTCGTCACCGCCAGCCGCCTAGATGGAGGTGGTGTAGAGCTGCAGGAACTCGATGGGGTTGCTGAAGCCGTCGTAGCCCTTGGGGAGAGCCGGCCTGAACTTTGGGGGCCATACCACGCGGCGCAGGGAGCGGGTGAACGCCATGCAGCCTGTGGCGTACGTGGCGACCCCGTGCTGCATCGCGCTGCGGTTCTGCTCGCCCGCCTGGCCGATTTCTTCCACGAGGTGGTTTTGGCGGTTGCACTGGAGCTCCATCCCCACGCGCGCGTATGGTGCGGTGCGCTGCACGATTAGGCAGTCGTGAGGCGAGGACGCGTGCAAGGCAGCCCTCTACGTCGCAGCCGGTGCAGGCCCTGGTGGAGGCGGAGGCGCGTCAGGCGCAGCCATGCCCGCGAGGGAGGGGTGCACGACGGACTGCGACGGAGCGGGGCGAGTTGTGGCGATGCCGACGAGGTAGTTGATGCGCTCCAGCCACTGCTCGTGGGCCTCAGCGGTAGGCTGATAGCGGAGAAGTTCTTGCGCCATGAGCAGGGCGGTGTGCGGCGCTGGGTCCGTCCTTCCTGGGCCTGAGCCGCTTGGGCGATGCGTCGGGTTGACGACTGCGCGTCCTCCTCGTGCTCGGCGTTGTGCTCGGGCTCCTCCACATGAGGGCCTAAGTTGGCGCACTCTTCACGGCGGGGTCGTCACCGTCGTCCGCGCGTGGCCGTGGCACCGGGCGCGGCACGGGCTCTTCCAGGAGCGCGTCTGTTGGCGCGGGCGGCGCGAGTAGCGTGGGTGTTCGCCATGGCGCGGAGGCGGCTCGAAGGTCCTTGACGCGCCTCAATCCCCTACCTGGCGCGCCAAATGTCGGATAGTGACTCCCACGAAACAGGGGTGGTCACTCCCTGAAGAGTAGTTCGTGAAGGGGATTGAACACGGAGGTCAAGCAACCCTCGAGAGGCACGACGACGGTGCTCGCCGGTCCTGGAGAGGAACACCCACGACAGAGATGGACAACGGCCCGTACCCAGGTTCACGGCCCTCAGGAGGAGGTAACACTGCTACTCCTGATTGTCTGTATTGCACTGCAGAGGTTACAGTACAATTGATCTTGCCGAGGGGTCTCTTGAGGCAGTTTGTGCTTGGAGAGGGAAGCAATGGTCTTCTTCCTCCTCCAGCCGAAGGCTATCCTACTAGCTGAGATAGGGTTTACAAGTGTTTCATAGGTGATTGGCCGACCCCTTCCTACGGTGGAGGTCTTGTTCCTTTTATAGGCGCCCTAGTCGTCTTCCTTGCGCGGGGTGTTCAAGGTGGGCTCCCGCATGGCAGTGGCGCGGAGGCGTTGGAGTCCACCGCGGCTGAATCCTCCATGTACGCGGTCCATCGGCGATAAAGTTGGGCGCGGTGGCCGACAGGCTGCAGACCGCGCAGAACGGCTCGCAGGGGTTGCAGTGATCGGGGTGGAGCCCACGATGACGATCTTCTTGGAGTGTTGCGTCGTCTAGTCGCTTTATCATCATAGAGGAGAGTCTCAGCTGTCCTGACACAGACGGCGCAACTTTATTAATTCCTTTATCACCAAAATGGCAAAGGGAGTGCTCGCGTCACTCTGCGGCCGCTGCAGGGGCCATGTGCGCTCTGCAGTACTTCCTTGGCCGCTAAGCTTCCCCACAGGCTCAGACGGCCCGTGGAGAGATTCCTGTTAACTTCTCTCCAGATGCGTGGAGCCTCGAGAGAGTCTCGAGAAGCGCAGGTCCTCTTCGGGCCTCCGCTTCCTCTTCAGGCACTCAAGAGGGTTTGCCTCTCGAGTGTCTCTCCAAACAGTGGCTTGGTCCTTAGTCGTTTCGTCTGATCTGTCAGCATGCGAGGCATGGGGAGAGTGGGCTCTCTTGATACCCCAGTCTCCACTGTACCGACAGAGACATGTGAAGTAAGAGTTTGTTTCCTCCTGCAATCCATATCTGGTACGCCTGTCGGCAGTCCAGAGCCTCCGGCGTAGCGCTAGCCAAACAAAAAAATTACACTTAGGGGTCGCGATCAATCTCCAAATGCATCTCGCCATGCCATCGCAGACTCTCCCATGTTGCAGTCTAGCATAGGTAGACTTCGCTGAGTATACCCCAGACTTTGCCGGAGTCCAGATGAACATGTCCGCCTCCTGCGTATCTCGCTCGACCGCGCTGATCGCGAGCCACAATCTGACCAATTGCCTATATCCCTGCTCGTCGAGCTCCTCTGTAACATCAAGCGCCCAATTTTGTCCTTCAAGCGCCTGCTGAACCATTCACGTATTTCTTTGCCCAATCGTGACCGCAACAACCACTAGCGGCGCAATCTCAGTCACGGCAATCCCATCAATCCATATATCTGTCCAAAAAAGGACTTCACTTCCACAACCCACGACTATTTTGATCATGTTGTCAAACACGGCTATAGCCTGAGTGTCCACATCTTCGGAAGCCCTTGCCACGGCATGCTCGGGTCTGTTCTTCACGGCCACTCCCGTCACGTACGAAGTGCTAGCCTCTGTAAGCGCAGCTATTTAACCCTAGGCTTCCAAACTACAACGGCTTGAAGATCGCTTCCCGGGCGACCATGCAATGCCCTTCGTTGATTTCTTTCTGGCATGCCTAGAAAAAAGCGCGTAGCCACTTCTCAATCTCCTCCAAAGCCCACTCCGGAGCGTCCGCAACCGACAACCGGTGGATCGGTTTCGCTGTGATTACATATTTGATCAGCGTAAGTCTCCCAGCCCGCTGTATTAGCCCACGTTGCCAGCTTGGCACGAACTCGATGATCCTATCAATCCACGGCTGCCATTCATCCCCGGTACGATTTTCTTCAAATGACAATTCCTGTCCATATTGGTATCACGACTGTAACCATATCGTACCGGTCACAGTTCAGATAGGACTATCTTAGTTCTCAAGTGGGCGCGACACTTGGTCCAAACAGGGTATTGGCGATCGATCCTTAGGGAGCGGCCCATACTAGTAAGTCAAGTCGCCTTGTCCTGGCGGGCTGAAGAGCTATGCTCTTCTGGAACCTGCGTGGTTCTGGTTGAGATTGTCGACGTCGGAGTACCTCTCTTAAGAGTGTGAAAGAGTGAACATTCACCCCTGTGAGTTCTGAGTAGGAAATCTTGCTGCTCACTTGTGATACCGATATATACTCCATTGTTTGTCATCCTTATACCGAGTTTCTCACTTTCTTTGAAATCCAGCAATGTTGATGTATTATTCTCCGCTTTCGTTGATATCTTTCTTATTTCCTTTAAATATTGCTTATCTATATTTTTGTATTTAATCATGCTTTGTTCTTCCCTAACGTATCTGCTTGCTGAGTACTCCCTCTGTTACTGAATGTAGGGTGTATAAGTTTTCTATACGAATATTAAGACAAGCTATTTTGTATATAGTGTATTAAATTTTTTGGAAAAAGTGGCAAGAGATGAGTTCTTAATTAGTATAAAATGAATACAATCCGTAAAATCGCTCTTTTGAGACTAGATCTCAACTTTTATGGGTCAAATTGTCCATAAATAGCAAATACACCTCATATTTTGAATTTTTCTTCAAAAAACTATACACCTTATATCAATAAACGGAGGGAGTATGATTTATCGTACTCACCCTTGCCTCCTTATGTTTTTAGATTATCAGAGTGCACATCGGAAGACATCGTCGTCCGAAAAGTTGGAGGACCAGTTGGGTGGTAAGACGTTAGAGAATCATTTGTTCTTGTAATATAATTAATCTTGTAAAATGAATAAAGGAGTTGCTTGAGATCCACTGAGCTGGGTTATCCTACTTTACTAGCCTTGCGCATGTATAGCCTTTCGGGACTATAGCCATGCGGCGGTTGTCATTCTACCGGGCCGGATCTCAGGGCACGACATGTGTACTTTTACAACTATTAATAAGAAGTTATTTCCAATAAATATAATAAAGTTGCAAATAAATAAGGAATTTAGCACAATAAACTACAAAGTTCATATACGTATTTTACATGCACCCAGGCACTGACATGCCGGTCTCGTCCCGTTTTCGTGCGCAAAAAAATCAGCTCCAACACCCCAAGAAGGCCCCTAACGTTTCGGGTTTGGCCAAGCAATGTCGGATAAAAAATAGCCCGATCCGATGCTTTTTGAGTTTCTGGGGCGTGATTGGGCAACATTCGGCGAAATTTCTCCGTACGGAGCCATAAATGTGTCTTGGAGGCGCTTGGGAGGGGGCTGGAGATGCCCTAACCCCACTCCTCCAACTTCCCTATGACTTCTAGAGATCCCAATGGGGGCCGTTCACTGTATACCCGTGGCGAATACAACTATTAGGGGATGGGTACGGTAAATTTTGATCCCTGTTAAACGAGGATGGAGATTCTCCCCATCCCCGTTCTCCGCTATTCCCTGATATATACATGCATAAATATTAATCAGTATACTTATATATTTATTATGTTGCAATATTAATCAGCAACATGAAAGTTCTTTTCTAAGTTGGATAAGTACTTGGAGGATGATTATGTTCCACTAGATACTAAGAAGTTCAATGTCTTGGACTCTATGGAAATTTGCTGGATTCCACAAGTGGTAGAGTACTAAGTGAACATTGTAGCCGAGTTACCTCTGATTTGCTTGAAGCTCTAGTGTGTTCATAGGACTAGATTATGAATAGATACAAAGGTAAATGTATAGAATACATTGTCTTAATATATATTACTTCTAAAATGTTTTTCATTGTTTATTGTTTACAGATGATGACAATGGGAAGGAAGCCGGCTTATGTTTCTTGAAGAAGTTGAAGAGTCTATTGATTTCACTGATTACTTGTTATCATCTTTCGAACATTAGTCCTACCTTGTATATATCCAATTGCTTGTTGTCTAATCCTTTTGGCTTATGCAAGGCCTGAAACTGTAATGTCAAGTCGCGTCTGCACTTTAATGTTGAAGCCTTAGTCGCAACCTGCACTTCAATCATGAAGCTTGAGTCTTAAATTCTGCAATGTGTCCTTTGTTCATTTGAAATATTGTTTGTAACTGGCTTGTGTGTCTTTGGGAACTGCC
Organism: Poa annua; assembly: GCA_026929855.1. Lineage (NCBI taxonomy): Eukaryota > Viridiplantae > Streptophyta > Magnoliopsida > Poales > Poaceae > Poa > Poa annua. Next base: position 11,598,154 of record CM049428.1, read on the forward strand.
AATTTATGTAATGTAATGGGTAAACTTTTTCCTATTTGTGGTTGTGTGCCATTTTAAACTCATATTATGTGTGGTTGTGTGTCCATTTGAACCTAGATTATCTTTTGGTGTGTGATCATTTGATTGTATAATATTCAGGCAGAGACACTTGGTGGATTATTTTTGGAAGAAGAACAGGATTATTTTTTGGAGGAACGGGATGTTACAGTATTACATATAGCCAATACGACATACTACTGTACCGAGAATTTTTACTGCCGTCTAGAAGTGACGTCAAGGCTGGTTACATACACCATGCGTCTCAACCAATGTACATGATATGCTGTGCGACGAGCTATAGAAGGCTAGAAGCAGAAGCGGGCTAAGCGGGAAGGAAATGGGGACGTGTCTGCGATGCCCCGCTTAAGGGCATCTCCAGTCGCCTGTTAGGGTATGCTACGGGGATCTAGGAATATAGTGAATCATGGATAGTATTCATGGCGGTGGCCGTTCCACCCCTCCTCCCTCAGCCACCAATCCATGTTCGAGTTCATCGTTCAGTTCATTCTTTCTTGCCAAGTCTACCTCGCTACAAGCCAGCGAGTACTAATAGCCAACACAACGCACCCAGTCCGACTCGCCAGATGGGCCGGCACTCTCTTCATCCTCTTGTGCCTTGACTCGTCAGTAGCCTTGTCCACTGTCAGGCCTCCTTCTTCAGTAATGTCACCAGGGTTGCTGACAATCCCTCCCTCTTTAATCACGGCTTGCCCCCAAGCCGAGGCAAAAGGAAACTGCTGCTTCAAAGGAACTTCATCTTCCCAGGTGGCGAGAGCAGGCGAAGAATCGCTCCAGCGCACTAAAACTTGATCAGTTGTTGTATCACCATGCTTGACAGTCCGAGGCTGAAGCACTTCAACAGGAACTTGCATATCAGTATCAGGAGACAGAAGCTGAGAAAGTACCTGATGTGCTGGTGATACGAGTGGCTTCAGTTGAGACACATGAAAAACGGGGTGGATACGGCTAGAATCCGGCAACGCCAAGCGATAAGCGACAGAGCCAATCTTATGAAGTACTTGGTAAGGACCAAAATACTTAAAAGCAATCTTATGAGACGCTCTGCGCATCACGGAAGACTGAACATACGGCTGTAACTTCAGGAAAACCTTGTCACCCACTGCAAACTGACGATCAGTACGCTTCTTATCGGCCTGAGACTTCATTCGCTGCTTAGCTCGAAGCAAATGTTGTTTGATAGCTTCCTGCACATAGGCCCTTTCCTCAACCACTATATGGAGAACTGCCCAAAGTTGTGTGCCAATTGGTGTTAAACCATAACTCACATAAAGACAACCAGCGACTCCTTTGCTTGGGATGAGCACTGATAAAACATGGAAGGAAGCACTCAATTTGTTGATTCACACGTTCAGTCTGCCCATCAGACTGAGGATGGTAAGCAGTGCTCATCTGCAATGAGGTACACGTCTGTTTGAAAACTTCCTGCCAGAACTTGCTAGTAAAGATTTTATCTCGACCTGAGACCATTCCAATCGGTATGTTGTGCAGCTTATACACATTGTTCACAAACACCTCAGCAATGTGTTCAGCCTTATATGGGTGTTTCAGGGGGACAAAATGAGCATATTTGGCGAAAGTATCCACAAACACAATGATCGAGTTAAACTGACCCGACGTGGGAAGCCCTTCAATAAAATCCATCGATACAACCTGCCACACACCTTCAGGTACAGGCAGGGGCTGAAGAAGACCAGGATAATGAATCCTCTCTGGTTTGGCTTGTCGGCAGGTCACACACGACTGCACCTTGTCTTTTATAAAAGCCTTCATGCCAGCCCAACGAAATAAAGACCGAATGCGCCTATATGTGACTGGGAAACCAGAATGCCCACCAATAGGAGTAGCATGAAAAGCAAGGAAGATCCTATCATGAATAGCAGAAGAATTACCAATCCAGATTGCCCCCATTAACTCTGACCAACCCAGCTTGCAGCTTATAAGACCCCAGACAATGATCAGGTGAAGTTGCCAACTGTTGTAGGAGGTTTTGGACCTTAGGATCATCAGTATATGTTGCAAGAACATCCGCAAGCCACACTGGGTGAACTGTAGAAAGAGCACACGGGTGTGCACGAGTATGTGGTACTCTGGATAGGGCATCAGCTGCGCCATTCTCGATACCTTTCTTATAAACAATGCGGTACCACAGTCCCATCAATTTAGTTAGAGCCTTGTGCTACCAGTTAGTATGTAAACGCTGCTCATTAAGATTAGTCAACACTTGTGGTCAGAATTGATCACAAACTCTTGCATCTTGAGATATGGCCTCCATTGTTCCACTGCAAGTAAAATAGCCAGATACTCTTTTTCAGACACTGACAATGTCGTTGTTTTAGGACCCAATGCTTTGCTCACATACTCTAAAGGATGCCCACCTTGCATGAGAACAGCTCCTATACCTCTGTCACTGGCATCTGTCTCTAACTCAAACACCTTGGTGAAATTTGGCAAGGCTAAAACTGGGACTATTGCTAGAGCAGACTTCAGAGTTTCAAACGCTTCTTGTTCAATGCTTGTCCACACAAACAAGTTGCCTTTGCGAAGCAAATTAGTACGAGGCTTGCTGATGAGGCCATAATGCTGAATAAACTTCCTGTAGTAACCAGACATGCCCAAAATAGTCCTCACATCCTTAAGATTCTGATGTACAGGCGATTTCTTGATTGCTGAAATTTTGCTAGGATCCGTGGCAACCCCATACTTGCTGATAACATGGCCAAAATAAGCAATAATCTCTTGGCCAAAAGCACATTTAGAAAGCTTCACCTGCCACTGTGCTTGCATCAGAAACTTCAACACAGTTGCTAAATGTTGAAGATGATCATCCCAGGTCTTGCTATAGATAAGGATATCGTCGAAGAAGACAATAGCACACTTCCTGAGCACTAGCGCCAGTGTTTCATTCATTGCACCTTGGAACGTGCCAGGAGCTCCAGTAAGGCCAAATGCCATGACTCAAAACTAGAAATGTCCATTATGAGTCTGAAATGCAGTTTTGTATTCTTCTCCGGGAGCTAGCCTGATCTGATGGTAACCTGCTCGTAGATCTAGCTTCGAGAAAAAACAAGCGCCAGCCAGCTCAGCTAACAACTTGATGACCCACAAGTATAGGGGATCACAACAGTCTTCGAGGGAAGTAAAACCCAAATTTATTGATTCGACACATGGGGAGCCAAACAATATTTGTAAACTTTAACAGATGATTTGTCAGATCAGCTGTACCTGTGAATATACTTGCTCGAGGAAGATTATCAGTAGCAACAGTTTTATAGTAGAGACAGTAGTGAAATAACAGTAGCAGGAGAATTAAGACAGCGATTGTGATTGAAGTAGACAACAGGATTAAAATACTAGAGGTACAGGGACAGATGTACGGGCGTTGCATGAACGAGATAATTCATTTAATAACATAGCATAGGCATTTGCAGATAAATAATATAAAGCATTCAGGCATAAACTAATTATAAGCATGTATTCCAATTTAGTTGTGCGTGCTCGCAATTAGAAACTTGCACATCATCTTTTGTCCTGTCAGCCCGTTTGCAGCGAGGCCTCTAGGGAAACTACTGGCAATTAAGGTACTCATTTTAATAAAGTACCGGAGCAAAGCATTAATACTCCATGAATACATGTGATCCTCACATCCTAGCCATTCCCTCCGGTTATCGCAATTGATGTCACTTTGGGGCCATCGGTTCCAGACAATAACGTGTGTATACAACTCATAGATATGATCCAAAACAATAATTTTCATCATAATTCAATAACATGTTCAAATATTAAATCATGGCACTCGGGCCCTAGTGTCAAGCATTAAGCATAACAATTTGCAACAATGACGTAAAACACCGATAACGGATACTAGGCACCATGCCCTAAGAATCTTACAACTATTACATGAGTGATCCCATCCAATCCCTACCATACCCTCAAGCCTACTGCGGTGAAGTACTCACTCATGGACGGGGAAACATTGATGGTTGATGGAGAGGCGGTGGAGATGACGATGGCGATGATCCCCTTCGATTCCTCATCCCGGCAGGGGGTTGGAACAGAGACTTCTGTTCCCCGAACTAGGGTTCGCGATGGCGGCGGCGCACGGGTGTGTTCTCTGGAAAAGTGTTTATCCTCCAAGCGTTTTTAGGTCAGTAGGGACTTATAGCCGCGAGGGGGTCGCGAGGGAGTGGCCGAGGTGGCCTCCTCACCTCCTGGCGTTGCCAGGTGGGTCCCGCGCCACCAGGTGATGAGGAGCCCTCGAGTCTCTCCTCTGTTTGGTCTTCGTGGTTCCTGATCGTCCTAGGATAGAAAATGACTTCTGCTTGACTTTTGGGCTTTTTCTCCGAAGTTGATATTTCTACACAAAAAGAAGACACCAGGGTAATTCTGCTGAAAACAGCGTTAGTCCGTGTTAGTTGCATCCAAAACACACAAATTAGAGGCAAAACAATAGCAAAAGTGTTCGGGAAAGTAGATATGTTTCGGACGTATCAACTCCCCCCAAGCTTAGCTTATTGCTTGTCCTCAAGCAATTCAGTTAACAACTGAGTGCGATAAAGAACTTTCACGAACTCATTTCCTCATGTGATGTAAATATTCTCATTATGAGGACAAATGCTTAGACTGTTCATAACAAGGCATATATAAACGGTGTCACCCAATAGTTATGTAAACCATGAAAAGATGCGAATTATATCGATGATAAATAACATGAGACATATCAATTCACAGGATTGCAACGATCATAAGAAAGTATGATAAAGTGGTATCTCGCTAGCCCGAATGTAACAGCAAAACATAAATGCCAAGGCACCTCTGAGTTTCAAGGGAAGAATAGAGATAAATATATCAAAGATAAAAGCATCTAGATTACACCGCGGTTAACATATTAAGGGACAAGCACATTACACTAAGAATGGAAATTATGCTCTCAAGAAGGTGCTCAAAGAAGGATGGAGATTCAACAGTAAAGTAAAAGATATTGAAGGGAATATGCCCTAGAGGCACTTAATAAACATAGTTTATTGGCAATATACCAAATCGTTCATTATATGTTTTACACCATGCTATAGCTGAATTAAGCGAAAACATTAATACAGGTGTGGTAGATAAAACAACCAGGTCCCTAGTAGCCTCTACTAAGACTAGTTTCGTTGCGCGACTTATGATCGAGGTTTTCCGATCATAGGGCATGGCGCCGGTCGGCAATGAGAGTCATATCGTTAGGTGTAACGATGTGATGGACATACCCAATATTTATAGGACATAGTCATTACGCCTTAAGACCGTGAGATCAACTCTTATTGTTATCCCTGGAAGATAGTTTGATCGCACCAAACGTCATATCTTATATAGTGTGACAATGATAGGTGAAACTTTTGGGTATCGGAAGGGGGTAGTTGAGACGAGGGGTCAACAGCGGGATTTGTCAGTCCGCATAGCCGGATAGATACTGTAGGGCCCACTCGGTGAGATTATGTCAAATGAGTTTGCAAACATGTGACTAGGTCACCAGCTGACATAATATCATAGACGAGTAGAAGATAGCGATGTCGGTAACGAGATCATGCTAGGTATGGAGATATCTGAGAATGATGCTCGGACACGCTAAGTATCGCCATGACAAAGGGTTTAAGACTAGACGTCCATGTTTGATAGATGAAAGTCATTCGTTATATCACAGAGATTAATTCATGGGGTCCAGGCCTACGAGTTAGTCGTTGATCATAGAGGAGTCTTGATCATACATGTCATTATATCGAACCGCTAGGGTAACACACTTAAGGGGTTTCGACAAGACAACCGGAAAGGAAAGAGATCACCGGGAACGTCCCGGGAGGGGTCTGATGGAGATCGGGCAGCGACGAAAGAGTTTTCGGAGCTAGGATAAATTATATATTTTATGTTTGATATTAATTAGTGTAATTAATATGCAAATATGATTTTATATATTTATTTTCTATTTTATTTAGGCTGATTTCCCTAAATGGGCCTTCTGGTCGAAAGAAGGCCCAAGAGGGGAAAATTCCCAAGGGGAATTCGGTGGGGGCTTGGGTGGCCGACCCAGGTGGGCCAAGAGGCCCACCAGGGGGCCGGCGCACCATCCATGGCCGCACCAGGCATGTGGGGATAGTCCCACATTGCCTGGTGAGGAGGTTGGCTCCCCCCTGGGAGCCTATATAAGAAGGGGTACCCATGGCTTTTTAATTCACCAATTAATTCCCTAATTCTCTCTCGATCTCGTGATTCCCTTTGTCAGAGTCGCGCCGAGTAGAGGAGGGGGATCTCTTCCACCATAGCCCGCTGCCGCGCTGCTGGTGTTCCGGTCCAAATCTTCCGCTGCTCGTCCTGGACTGGAGCTTCGGAGGCCGTCGTCTCCACCGTATGTGGGTGACGCCCTGCGAGGTGCTGCTCTAGCGGTACTCGGAGGCCTACTTCCTCCACCCTACCTCGGGGTCATCTTCGTCGCGCCGAGTTCTCCGCGACCTAGAGGTCGACTACGTCGTCTTCATCGTCAACGCTTGTGCGGGAGCGTAATCCCCGCTATTCGGTCTACGAGGGTATGTATTCCGATCTCCGCCGTACTACTTTATCTGCATAGTGTAGATCTTGGCTAGTTTAAGGATATCGTTGCTAGGAAATTTTTTGTTTTCTGCACACGATCCCCTTCAGTGGTATCAGAGCCGATCTATCGTAGATATAGTTGTACGCTGTTAGAACCCGTGTTCTGCATGGGGGCACCGTTCCTGTTATTTGCTACCCTCTAGCGTGCACTTGTGATTCCAGCGGCATTGAGTTGATGAAGTGGCCCGGACCGACTTTACGCGTACGCTTACGCGAGACTGGTTCCACTACTGACATACGGCTTGTACCGTATCTGTGGCTGGCGGGTGTCAGTTTCTCTCTCTTTAGTTGGTCTTCGCATTTTCAATGGAGGGCCCGAAAGGGATGCTTAAACATGCAATTATTGGATCGTTGTTGTGGTCATAAGGTTCGTAGGTATGAAGCGGTTCTATTTACGAAAGCCCCAAGCCACGTAAAATATGCAAAAGATAAAGTAGAAGCGTCTAACTTTATTTTGTAGGGGCTATGTGATATGGTCAAGGTAGGTTTATTAAATTGTTTATAAACTGCGGGCGCCAAGAAGACCATGGCGCAATGGACTATATCACATTGCATTAAATTTGATGTTTTGTGTGCATCTTATATTGTGTGATTGTATATATAGTATATATTAGTTACATGGTGGTAGCTATATAAGATGATCCCTTCAAAATACCACTAGTGTTCTCCCTCCAACGCGCACCACCAAAAAAGTTCTACGTTATGAGGCAGGCCGTGATGATCGGGTGTCAGACATCTCGTCGTTCGCATACAGTGGGTGTAAGCCATGTTGCACAAGCGTCAGCGTGGAGGTTTTTGGTGGCGAGCCTAGCATATTCAGAAATATGGCCTCGGAACAGGGAGATTGAAAGGTCGAGCACGAGTCACAAAATTGGTGTGGCGGACTTTTGTCTACTCTTGAAGTTGTGCCGCCGTCTCTGATGATGAGGGGTGGTGCAATGGATGGGGGTCGTGTAATCGCTTAAACGACCAGGAGGGATGTTCGTTTGAGTAGGAGTTCAGATAGTTATTTTCTAAAATACTAGAACTCAGAATATAATGAACAGAGTCTGTTTTGCAAACCTTTGTAGATATTAACCATTGTGATAGCATCTTTTCAAATTAGGCGCATTCCTGCGATTGAGAAACTTAAAAGGTTGGGTCCAAACTTCATAGTTTTATACTTTAGCTTGAGGATACTCCTTGTTTAAACCGTTAGCTCTTTGTGTTACAATACCCACTAGGAGATAAACCCGGAGATTCCGCTAGCAAAAGATAATTTGGATTATCGGATTTTGAGCGGATGATATCATCATAGTCCAGTGTATGCTATGATCTCTGCCATAGAGAACCAACGGTGGGTACGAGTTATTTGATCGCGAACATATGATATGGTCGCTAAAACTCGGGGTACCCCTAAAGTTGGGTTGATGAAGTTTATCAGTACGTTGACTGATTGTCTTCTCAACCAAGATGGAAGAGAATGCACACATTGAGGGAGCACGTGGCGGTCATGCTTAATGACATATGTTCATACTTGATGAACACTGAGACGCCTCGCTCAGCTCGATCACTGGATGACAGACATCGTTGCCAAGTGCAAATCCTCTGTCATAGACTATGTCATGCAAGGGGAATCGTTCACCTTCATGGTTCTTGATTACGGTGGAAGTATCAAGAAAATGAAACAGATCGCCGGAAGTCATCAATGATGATGGTGTATATATGATATACATGTTATGAATGTTTTAGCTAAGCAAGTACTCGCAGTAGTGACTAAGTTTTGTACTAGTCATGTTTTATGAAAACTAGGTTTACTGCTTGAGTAGCTTGAAAGGATGAGGCGACATTGCGTGTTCATAATGGCAGACAAGTTTTTGTGCTGGCCATAGACACTCTCCCTCTAGATCTACCCTTTGAATAAATTCTTTATGATCGCCTGTTAGTATGATCGTTACAAGTGTGTCTCCTCTAGCGAGACACTTGTTCATACATGATAGTGACAAATTGGTGTCCTATATTTATGAAGTAATGATCATATGCCAATTTGAATTTAGATGGTAGAAGCTCCCACATTCATAATATTAATGCCAAAGGATACAAACTTAATAAAGACACCACATATGTGTGGCACTACCGTTTAGTCATGTCAATGTTATATGCATTAGCTCCACACTGGATGGACCTACAAGTTCTAAGATTTGATCTTTTGACACTTGCAAAATAACTGTGACACCGTTTTCGGAAAGCGGGCATATAACTTATTGATAGTCATACATAGAGATGTATGTGGTTCAATGAAGTAATTGACGGGTAGTGAAGACCTTTATTTCGTGAACTTCACTGAACGTTTTGAGTATAGCTTGTTGAGAATCGTGCATTTCGGTGTATGTGAATCAATGAAGTACTTTAACGTATAGTGGAAGTCTTTATTTCATAGACTTCATGAACATTCGAATAGATATATGGATATCCACTCGGGGAATGTTGGCCTGGAAATTTTGATTCAATCGAACAAGTCCAGAATGAAGTAGGAAATAAACTTAACAAGAAAATCAAATTCCCGCGATGCAAATCGAGGAAATAAAGATTTGAGTTATAATCTTGGCACATCATTGGAAGACTTGTGAGAAGAGTTCCACAAATTACGTCGCATGGAACACCATAGTGTTATGGTGTGTTAGGATGTCGTAATTGCACCCTATTGGATAGTGTGTGGTAAATAAATCTCTTAACGAATTATTTTGATCATTAGAGTCATATGGTAGAAACGTAAACACTCACGTTAGCAAATAGGGAAACCCTTTGAATCCATGGAGACAATACCATACGAGTGATGGCATGACTTTTGAGCCTGGATTGTCGTTTCAGCAATTTAGTGTTTCGATGTAATCGAACCTAAAATGGATTAATCTTTGTAGTATACCCTACCTAAAGAGTTAGTTGGGTACATGTCTCACGACATAGGCAAAATCTTTGCCGGGATATACCTTGCGAAAGAAATAGTTTCTTGTCCAAGGGTATAGTGAGAAAGAAAGTAGAGCGAGACGAAGTTGGTGAACTTCCTCTCTAGACATATGAGTGGCGCAACCGAAAGTGTGTTCGGTGTCAGGCTCCACAGCTTGAAAAAGCTGATGATTCAAGATCATGATGTTCTGATCTCATACTAAGAGCGTAGGCATACGAGGTTGTGTTCCACACTGTGTGTTACGACAATCTTGTTATGAAGGTCATATTAATGGAATATGATAGACCTACGAACTACGAAGAAGAGATGGTGGACCTAAGTCCGAGAAATGGCTATGAGTCATTTCTGATCCGAAATAAAATCCATATACGATTACCAGGTATTGACTTGGGAGATCTTCTTGATGGCATCTAGGATGTTAATAGTATATGGAATTTTATGAGAGAGTAGACATTGAGCAGATTCGATTTGTCGTGAAACAATTCCGACAGACCACATGAGAGTTTGTCTCAAGTGGCGAAGCCTAAATCTATTTTGGGTCGTTTAGCAATCACTATAATTTCGAATGAGAAATTGATAGATGGATAAGGAAACCATGTTTCTTAATAGTGTCATTAAGAAAGAGTTGGTGATTGTAACATCCCAACATTTCATAATGTTCAAAAATCACTAAAATTTAAAACTTTTTGTTTTTGATTAAAATAAAAACATTATGCTTAAGAAAACCAACTATAAAAGATTTCAAACATTTTTAAAGGAGTTAATAATTCAAATACCTTGAGTAAACATTATTTTCAAAAGTGGTTACAAGATAAAAAAATTATTATCCATTATAATTATCAAAAACCTTAATATGTATTTTGACAAATGTTTTATAAAGTACAAAACATTTTAGTTTAAGTAAATAGTTTACTTATAAGTAATTTATTTCAACCACTTAGCCATATCTATTCTTAAATTCAAGACTATTAAAATGGTATAATTGCCAAATGTTTTCATTCTTTTAACTAAGTTCAAAATATAGTTTGGAAATTATAAGCCTATAGTTTATAACTTAAAACCTCATAGATTTTATAATTACTTAACAACCCAAATAAACATTTCATTAGCTTAAATGGTTTTCATTTATTTTCAAAACATGAAATGACTTTCATGAATATATTTTCTATATAAGAAATGAATTAAATCAAAAATCTTTTCCAAAGTTGTTATAAGGTTTTCAAATGAATTATCATAATATAAAATATAATGGTGCACAAAAAATTTTGAATTAAAAATGAATACATTATATTTCCCTTTTCATTTCAAATAAATGTGTTATGTTATTTAATATTTTACTAAAACCCAAAATGTTTTAATATTGGAAAATGAGTTTAATTAACTTAATGTAAAACTTATATAAGTGTTTTATTTTTATAAATTTTATTTAGCCAAAAATGAAATTATTTAAGCCATGTTTTCAAATTTGACATTAAGTGTCAAATTTTTATTTAATCAATAATTCAAAATTTTGATTTTTGAAAAATGTTCAAAACATGCCCACAACTGGTTGAACACAAAGATATTGTTTTTACAAATTTTTAGAAATTTATTTGACTTGATTTGGAGTCTTAATTCAAAAGTTATGAAAGAAATAAGAAAATTCAGAAAAAGAAAAATCGCTGACGTCAGCGATGACGTCAGCATCGTCTTCAAGCTCTGGACGGAAATCGTGCCCGAAAACTGCCAATTTAATTCTCTTGATTGCGGGAGTTTTACTCCACCAAACTTTGCACCGTTTCTTCCTACTAATAGCCCTCGACATCCTCCTTCCTTTCCCCCCAAAAGCCCTCTCCCAAACGCCCCAAGGCTTGCAATTTTTCTCGCCGGAGTTCCTCCATCGCCGCCGCCGACTTCTCCAACTCCGGCCACGGTAGCACGCCCCCGAGCCCGAGACCCTTCCCCCTCTCTTCCCAAAGTCCTTATGCATCTCCTCATCCCTTCGGACTATGGTATTGTGTAGGGAATCGAGCGGGCCGAGCTCGCCGGAACCGCCGGAGGTCTTCACCACTCCGGCCGCCTCTCCCCACTGCTCCAGGAAGTAATCAAGGACAACACCACGTGCTTCGCCTCCCCCCACGTCCTTATGAACCTCGCCGTCGTCTCCGCCGAGCAAGGGGACCATCGGAACGACCAATCGGTCCACGCCCGAGGCCGCGCCGCCGCCATCTTCTCCGTCTCCAGCCGAACTTCCCCGACAGGTATCGGTCAACCACCCCCAGCCGTTCGATCTGTTTTCTTCGGCCCAGATTAGATTGGATTAGTGAACTGGTACGATCTATTTGGATCCATCAGATCTGGATCTGACGGCCCCGATTAATCCGAGCCGAGCCGCGGCTCCGGCTAAGCCAAGCCGAGCCCAAGCTCAAGCCGAGCCGAGCCCATCCAACCACAGCTCGCCACGTGGCCCATCTGTTTTCTGATTTTAGCTCGGAAGAAATTTAATTGGTCCTTCTGTAGAAAAGACCCTGTACATTAGTTTTATCATATCTTTTTCTCTGTTTATCCAAATTCAAATATTTTTATATATTTGGAAAGCCCTTGACTTGTAGAATAATTTAGATCTGACAAAATTTAAATTTGACTTAGTTTAAAATATACAAATTTCAAATGGTGAATTTGAGTATTTTTATCATAACTTTAAATCTATAAATCCAAAAATTGCAAATAAAATTGTTTTAGAAACCTTATAATATGTGTAATATGATGCCTATGTTATAAAATAATGTTGAGAATTATTTTGACGATTTAATAGTTATATATTTAAATTGAATAACTGGAGTAATTTTGATATAACTTTTAATATAAACATTATTTTTGAATAAATCCAATTGCTATAAATTTATTTAAATCCCCTATGTCTATTAATACTAATTACAAAATTTTGTTATAAAAATTTAATCACATAAAACTCTAATAATATATTTAATCCTTTTATTATATTTTGCAAAATAAGAAACTAATTAAAATGCAATTATAACTTTATGCATACTTTATAAATATCACAAAAAATTAGTATTATGTTTCTTGTGATTTAAAATTGCATTTCATGCATAGCATATTTTATTTTGTATTTATATTTCCCATAAGAAAACTCCTCCCCCATTTTCTCTAAGTTAGGATTATTTTCAACTTAGCATTTTGGTAAAGTGTTGTACACTTAGACACTTAGGATTTCCAAGATGGAGCTAGAAGGCCATGGAAGGACTTAGTCAAAACAAGAATTCAGAAGTATCCTCAAGGAGTAGGAGCACTTAGAAGAAAAGCAAGAAGAAGTTCAAGAAGACCAACCTCCTTTATTCTCTAAGTCTTTCTTGCTCTCCCTCTTTTCCTCCTTCCTATCTGAGACTTCATAAAGACTAAGTTAATTCCAAGACCAGCCTCGGTGATATGAGAATCATCAAGTCTGAAGATTTATCAAGTCTACAAAAATTCATTCAAGACATCACCAAGGGGAAAGCTACAAGTCTGGAGATGAAGCCTGGAAGACTAACTACATCTTTCTTTATTTCTTTTCCCTGTTTCCTAATCTTGTCTTTTAGACTTAAACAAATTTTGATCATGATGTTATCATCTTTGAAGTTTGTTGGATCCTAACGGCATAGTGAGATGAAGCGGCCTGGAGACAAACCTTACATGTCCACGTACAAGAGACCTGTCCCACAATTTAAGTGGCTGGCCGGGTGTCTGTCTCTCTCACTACGGTGAATGTCCAATTTACAAAGAGTTGATAATAATTGTTGATCATCTTGAAGAAATGACTTAGTATTTCTCTAAATATTTCTACACATCAAGACTAAGCCATTAGAGGGCTTATTCAAGATGATATAAAACAAAATATTTTATTCAACTTATGACTATAGTCCTTAGTCATTTTGACCAATCTAATTGCATTGCATTAACTTAAAAGAATTTCATGCATGACATGTTTTCCTTAGAAGTTTTACAAAACTTGTTTGTTCACTAGATATGAGCATGTATGTTTGATGATTGCTGTTTGTTGATTGTTGTATTGTTGTTTGCTTATATTGTTTAGATTAAACGGAGAGCAAACGTTCAATGTTGAAAAGAGTTTGTGAACAACGACAACATTCAAAGGCAAGTGGCACACCTCATAAACTTCCTATTATTTCTATATGCATTACTTAGTGTATTTTTATATGCATGTGTAGGATAGTAGTGCTATGCTAAACCTGTGTAGAATTCCCCTACTCATGTGTCTAGGTTCCTATATAATACTTAGTAGATATATTGATGCTATGCAATGATGAAAAGTTTTACAAAATGTAAGTGACTACTCAGGGCTGTGCTCATGGTTGTCGTCGCCTAGGATGAATGTCAATTCTACTTAGGGCCGTGAGCATGGTGATTTTCACCTGAGAGTGCACATCCACTAAGTTAATGAATCTCCTGGGTGGATTGGTTGTATGGTGGCGAAGTTGAGTGGCTACTCAGGTCCATGTCTATGGTTCTTGGAGTATGTGCACTTGTGGATGGCCACCCAGTGAACAGTGGAATCTGAAGAACTCCGAGTGACGATTGCTTCCAGTGCAGCCATTGCCATATGGGCTCTGGCTTGATCAATTATGTTGCGTGGACTCTCTCCGGCTTGACAAGCAGATGTAGGGGGATGTTAGGTGGAACGGGTCAAGCCAGAGTGGGAGGGAAAATGCTTCTGGAAGATCTCGTCTCATTTTCTCCTTTCCTTATCACAAATGGTGTGTAAAGGATAAATTGGGTTGAATGGGTACAATGGTGAACGTGCACAACCTCTGCAGAGTGTAAAACTAAGTACTTAGCCGTGTCCCCGGTACGGACAATTTGAGCAGCTGATCACGGACGTCAACGGAGGATTCCATCATTCCAACTTCAGAAATAAAACTTGATGGCTGAACAGGGGAAGATGAGATTTATGGTTTTCATGTCATACTTGTCTTGATTTGAAGAAAGTGTTTTCCAAAGAGATAGGAAAAATTGGCTTTATGCAAAATAGCCTTGAACTCCACCAGCCAAATATGCATATATGCTATAGAGTTATTCCATTAAGTGTCCACCATAGTGTCACTTGCCAGACTCCATTTTTAATGGAATCTGACCCACGTTGTTGCAATATTTTTCTTATTGCAGATTGTTCAGATGACGAGTGAGGTTTCGTTTATAGGTTTCGAGTCTACAACCAACATGTTTTCGCCTGTGGCAACATGAAGTTGTTGGAGACCCACTGCTATTGTATTTCTGTTGTGTACTTTTTCAATGCTAGCTTTATGCTATGCAACTTGTATCGAATATTTTGTAAGAATGGATCATCGATGTAATAAAATTGATACTTTGTTGTGATATTACATCGTAAACTGTGTGTGCAAACAAATCGATCCAGCGATTTGCACTATACACAGGTATCTGCTTTATTAAAAGTGCAGGTACGCTACAATGATCCTGAGGATGCTAAACATGTATGCAAACTTCGGTGGTCCATTCATGGGCTGAAGCAAGCATATCAGAGTTGGAATCTTCACTTGATAATGTGATCAAAGGAGTTTGGAGTTGTCCAAAATAGTTGAAGAAACCTACATTTGCAAAGAAGTGAGTGGGAGCAATGTGAGGACCCCTCTGACTAACCGTCAGAGATTCCCACATTATGTAAACAGATCACGATCCCAATGATCAGTGCATCGCGATCACATAACCAACATGGTATACAAAGTGACATCATACAACTCGAATAGTATAAGACTTACATAAATAATGGTCTCATGACCAGGACTGCAAACATCGTCGCACTTGACGAATATTTACTAAGGTTCAGCGGAAGCTTCGGCTAACGTCGACCCTCGTCACGTCCTGACGCATTCCCACAGAGCAGTTGAGCGGGACACTCAGTTGGCGTAGTCGTCGGCGTACTCCCCCTTCTTGTCGCACATCTCTTCATTTCAACCTGGACGTTTGAATATCCAGGGACACAGCCATATGAGTACATTTACGTACTCGCAAGACCACCTCTAAGGCTTAAATTTTCATGATAATGCAAGAAAACAATTTTCGAAAACTCGGATGGCTGCTATATACGACTATAGGGCTTAGTTTTCGAATACCATGATTTTAGACATAGAGAATACGACATCTCTATATCTTTGTTGAAGAAAAACATTTAGAGATAGAATTCTCTTCTCTTGGATATAGCAAAGACATATCCAAGTTCAAAACTTTCTTTTGTAAAACCTTTAAAAACACTAGGATGAGGATACCCCTTTTTCCTTCCTTGAGATTGGACTGATTGTCTCCCCGAGACCAATCATCCTCACCCAAATTCCGTACCTCCCAGGTACCTCCTGATTTCCACATAAACATTTTTCCTTTATAAAACAACTTCTTTCTCCAGACGCCCAGTGTGGCCTTTCCAACCGTCCATGACCGCGGACACGGCTATTCGAATAGATTTACACTCTGCAGAGGTTGTACACTTTCACCACAAGATTCGGATGGTCTGCCGTGGATCAACCACGGACTGTACAGAGACAGCATGCACACAACAGACGGCCAATCCTAATTTCTACTATGTTGATGCTGGTATCAGAATATCCTCGTCGAGTGGGTTTGTTCTCCCCGGCACCGAGTGAGCTAGCCGTATCTTTACGGTTTCCCCTAGCCTCATACCGCCATGACAGGAGACCCACCGTTGCTTCCCGGTGGCACACGAAGTCCACTCTCTGTATGCCCATTCTCTTGCAGCATTCGGTTCCGGGGCCTCGAACCGCATCTAGCCAATTGAGGAAAATTCGAATACCAACACCAACAAGCTTCCGTTAAGCCTCGTACCCATTTTGAGGTAATGTGGTTGCACGGGTTAATTGTTCGGGCGGCAGCAGGGACTTCGAAATTAAACTTCCATCTCCGACTGCTCCCAGCAGCTCGGGTTTTCGCAACATCTCCGAATGCTCTCAGCATCTCGGGTTTCCATAAAATATTTCTTTCTCGCTGATTGCTCCCAGCAACTCAGGTTTTCCTCCATAAAACAGTTTTATCAAACAGGTTCCCATCCTATAGTTTTGTGGTAAGGTAATAGAATATACTACTAGAAAACTTAATCTTCTTGATGGAGCCTTCAATGACAAGACTCATCAAGTAAAACTCTTTTTATAATACCTACAGCTATTCTAGTAGATAACTTTGGACAAACAATATTTTGTAAAATAGTTTTCGGGTGGCAAGGCGCCACAAAAGAAGTAAAACATGCATTATTTTATTTTGAAAACAAAACATGCTTGATGAAATAATAGGATTTCATTATAGTGGTGAGGTGGGCTTGCCTGGCTCAGCAATATGTCCTTGGTCTTGATCTTGATGTTCCTCAAGTTCATTCCTTACTTCCCGTTCCTTCCCGATCGTATCTAATGTCGTAAACAGGAAAATGAACCACGCTCAGAATACAAGACAACGCCAAAAAGGACATAACAAACAGCAAGCGTTGTACCAGACACCGAGATACAAACAGAAGCAAACAACTCCTATAGCTATACAACAACATTCAACAAAGTTCATAGAGCTAAGACAACAACAGATTTTCCTAAGAAAATATACACAACAACTCTGTGTATTAAAAAGGTAGTTCTACAGAACACTAAAACAACACATCACTTAGGGTTGTTATATCACTTAACAAGAGTTGTTATATTAGTTTCAGGAAATACTTCAGACAAAAGTATCTTAATAGTTTAGGAAGTACTTCAGACAAAAGTATCTTAATAGTTTAGGAAATACTTCAGACAAAAGTATCTTAATAGTTTAGGAAGTACTTCAGACAAAAGTATCTTAATAGTTTAGGAAATACTTCAGACAAAAGTATCTTAACACCAAGCAAGTATTAATAATAACACAAGCATTGAGCGCACTCACATGCAAACATGTTACTAGCTCAAGAAACATCTACTATCAAGTAACTAAGCGACAAACAATGGTAACACCACTATCCAAACTAGTTTATGACTAGGAGCTAAAAAGGTGTATTGAGACTATTTAATAAGACATTGCAATTAATACCACTTCAACCAATAAACAAATAATCACATGGTAACCAAGTGTTGACAACAATCTAAAATAAGCAAGTCATACCTTAAGCATTGCAAACACAAGGAACTACTGGATAAAATTGAACACCAAACAATCATTCACATGCATATCACACAAATGAAACTAGTGCAACTCCTAGGAAACAAGATGAACTATGTGAAACTCAACAGTGAATGGGCTAACAATCCTTTTAGGATATTTATTAAAATTATTAAAGGATAACCTAATTTTCTGGACTTATGAGTTTCTAAGCACATCAACACATAACAATTCAAGTAAATCAGGGAATTGACTTATTACATTTATTGGATAAATAAGATGATGTTTAAGGAGATGAAACATAACACACAAACATACCCACAAACAAAGCATATAAACACAATTGATGTTAAGATTAGGGCACAAAGTGAATAATGCTAAACATATGTAATCAATGCACCACACATTATCAAAGTGGTTTAATCAAGTCATTAGGATTGAGTTAAGGTTCTGATCTTCAAAAATTGATTAGTAATATTTCTACAAACCACATTTGCTAAGAACAGATGATTAAAAGCTAATATTTCCATTAGCCAAAAGTTGCTGTTTTTGTGGATAAATCATAACTCATAAGATAATGTTCATAAAGTAGAATCCTTCTACCACAGTACACCTAGCAACCATATCAAGTGGTGAAACTTGGATTTGCAATCAAAGCTATTTCTAAACAGAAGCTAAAAATCATGTAAATGCTACTAGTCTCAAAACCATAATGAACATAGTTTCAGTTTAAGAATCTCCTACATGCAAGGTTAATTTCTATGGATATGTATTGAATTAAGCTTTCTGTAGAAATTGGACTCACTCAATTTGGACACTCCTAGCTTCATACATTTCAGTTTTAGTGGAACACACACATTTTACCTTTAATAGTGTACATCATAAGTTATAAAATATTTTTACACAAACCCAACTTTTCATGCTAAGGAAAACACATAAGTATCCAACAAAATTACTTTTAATTTATTTGTACAAACAGATATAGCACCAAACATTAAAATCAAACACATACAATTAACAGAAAATAAAGATAATCTTTTTCTAGTGTAATAACCTACTGTTTAGGAGAATAATCCACCATGCACAAAATATAAGCTGTAAAATTCTACCAAGCTAGGATATGATAGCTAATACCAATATCTACCACATGCAATTGGATTTACTCCAAAAAGACTTTTAAATAAATATTTAAAATTCAACAAATTGCTACTGATGTCTTTCTTAAAATTTATAGAACTTTATTTAGACACATCTTCTGCATGCAAGGCTTATAGATCTAGGTAGGTATTCTCCTAGGATTATAGTGAAGGGGTTACGGAGCAGAAAACAATAATTTTTCTAGCGAACGAAACCCTAACTAGCCAGGATCTATCTATCTATCTATCTAGTACATGCGATAACGGTGGCGGAACGGGTTACATTACCTCCATGTAGACCGATACCGGGGATTACGCTCCCGCACAAGCGTTGACGATGAAGTCGTACGTAGCCGACCTCGAGGTCGCGAAGAACTTGTCGCGATGTCGAAGTCGATGACGCCGGGGTGTCGACGATGATCTGCGTCGACGGGCGTCGGGCGGAAGAAGGCAGAGCGCCAGCACCGGGACTGGTGCGCCGGCAGCAGAGGGGAGGGAGGCGCGGCGGCTGCAGGGGGCGAGACGACGTCGCCCAAGCTCCTCAAAAGAGTTGCCTCCGAGCACTCACAAACATACGGAGCTTAGCGACAACTCCCGGTCATTCAGATCCAGCTGAAATCGCAGGAGTAGATCTTATCTGGAATCCCGCAGAGCAACGGCGCTCTGCGGTATGGCTTGGATGGAGAGAGATCCCCCTTCCTCAGCTCGGCGCGGCTCCAACTTGGGAACCACGAGATCGAGAGAGAAATCGGGAATTAATTGTATTTTCCAATGAATTAAATCAATTAATATGCCTTGGTATATAAAGGGGAAGGGGGTGTGCAAACCCCTTGGCTCCCCCATGTGGGACTAAAGGATGAGGGGGGTTGGTGCGCCCCCACCATGGGCCGGCCGAACCCCCCATGGGGCCCACCCCCTTGTGGGGTGCGGCTCCCCCCTCTTGGGCCCTCTTAGGGCCCATGTAGGTGGGAGCCCCCTTTTTCCTTTATTTAATTAATATTAAATTAATATAAAAATCCCATTAATTCATAATTAATATATTTATATATAATTCAATATCCCGTGACTCCGAAAACTCTTTCGGACCACCCGAACAACTTTCGGACATTCCTGGAACCATTCCAGACCTCTCCGGAACTCCTTCCGGACCATCGGAACTCTTTCCGGATCATTTCTCTCTCTCCAACAAATTCCTATAATATTCCAGAACCTATCTCCTAGCGTCGCTAAGACCTTAAGTTTGTTACGCTACGGTTCGAGAACACTGCAGACATGGTCGAGACACTC